>CM057456.1:1273353125-1274575000 GCA_016271365.2 Neoceratodus forsteri
TACTCACCGTGCTTATTTCTTCCACTCACCCTTATGGCTTTTTACTGACTCTCTCCTTGTCACTTGCTTTCATTCATCTTCCTAAGTTCCTAATTTCCCATGCTTATTCTCCATCCTCATGCCCCTTTGTTCCTCTCTTCCTCATCCCATTTTGTTCTAATCTCCCTTCTACTACATGCTGCTTTTGTCTACTCCTGGAAACAGTGTACCCTTGTGATCAAAGCACAGAATTATGACTCATGAAGTCCAGATTTGAATCCTGCCAAATCCTCCATAAAATCAAACAGGCCAAGTTTAACCACCTCAACACCCCATGCATCTGCCATCTCGCCTATATTCATGATATTCCAGTCACCTACCCCTATCTCCACCCCTTCCCTCTAGCTAAGTGCCATCCAAATTTTGCCGTACTGTAAATATGTACATACTGCAAATAATCTCCTGTATTGTCACCCGTGTACTTCTTATGAATAAAATTAAGCAATACTAGTTCAATGTAAGTGATACCTACTACTGTAATGCCCCCCCATCCTGTGACCTTCTCGACAACAAGGCATATAGCCTTAATATGGATATTCTGGCACACACAAATTCTAAATAAATAACTGAAAAAAACAGTTGAAACTGAATGGGGGGCAATTAATGGATCCAGGGAATTTTTCTGATAACCTAAGTTTTATCCAGGGGGGTTCTGATTTTAATTCTGAGTGTCTGTATGTCTATAACATAAGAAGCTACATCACTGGTTCAATGGAGATTTACAAAGGCTTTATACACTGCTAAAATTGCCCACATTATACTATTTGAGTAGCTTGTAATCAAATATATACTTCAAGCATCAACTTTCAACTGTGGTGCCAGAAATATTCAAATATACCATATATATTAATTACTAATAGCCATTGCCAGTTGGACAGAGAAGACTCTTGAGTGGTACAATCTTTTGAATACCTCATGTTACACTTTAACTAGATGGTGAACAGCAACGTCTTTATTAAATCACAGTCCAGCCCCATCATGGTTACTTAAAGATAACCTGTGTGTCCTACTGACCAAAGGACCAGCATGAAACATCTGCGGTACAAAGAAAATGCATTTGCAACAGTAATCCCAGGGTGAAAGGTCAACGGTGTTAGTCATTGCCCAATATCTGATGCCCTTTTGATTGTATCTGCTGTCGCTCACACCCTATTGTTAGAAAGTCTAAACTTCCTGCCAACTGCTTTACCATCTGATTCAGTCAGAATGTTGTTGACTGCTGCAAAGCACTACCAAGCTGCCATTTCAGTCTATTTTTAAGAGCACTGGTGATGCCTGGGGCTGTATTCAGACATTTCCCTCCTAAAAAAATTAAAATGAAGAAAAGGCAACAGCTGTGGTTGTGGCTTGGCCTTGACAAATGATCCTGTCACTCTTTTCAATGATTAGTAAGAGTAAGACATTTCCCTTCATAAACACAGATGTGACATGGTTACTGACTGGGAACTGGACTCACTGTGGTGGTGTGTTGTGATGATCTAGAAACAGTTGTCCATTTCTTCACATTTTCTTTTTCAACTTTGCCCCTACACTGTATATACATAATTATTACCAAGACATCAAAATGATTCTAGATGGAAGTTAGTATCAATATTGACTGTTTTCAGAAAAATATCCAAAGTACATTGTGCACTCTGTCATACATTTTAAGGGGGAAAACAGAAACCAGCGGTACAGAATCTTTTTAAAGCATTCACTTACTATAATGGGACTTTTATTTCCAAAAATGAGAGGTAAAAGGTGGATTTAAAATGTATTACTTTCCTATCACTGCCCTCTCTCTTTCTCTCTCTCTAACTATGAGCGCATCTGCATCCATATCTGAGCTAACCAAATTTGATACATGCTGAAAGTTTGCGGAGCACATGTTGCTGCAGATAACAGTTCTGCTCTGCTCTACTCCTCCTCCTGGCTCAGTGTCATAATTTTATCACAGTAGCTGTAGTCTCTTGGGGAACCATTGAATGACACCAAATTGTTTTTTTTTATTTCAAAAAAAAAAATATAAATGAGTTTCCAGACTGTCAAGTACAGCGGTAGCGCTACCATTTGTGACACCAGCAGTCCGGGATCGGGAAATAGCCTGGGTCGTCGGGTGCCGGCCAGGGGGAGGAGGACTGGGGGTCCCGGAGGATGTTCTCCACATCTGGGAAATGAGGGTGGGCAGCTGGCTCACTGCGATACTGCTGTCTGAGTGACCACAAGTAACAGTGTGGTTGGGAGCAGCTAGTAAGAGGGAGGACAACGGCAACTGCCATGTTATGGATGCTTGTGTGCGCACGCATGTGCACCATCGCCACCAGCATCCTGAGTGCTGGGAACGGAACACAGAAAAAAGCCCATCCAGGTAGAATGACATCAGCCTCTCGCAGGCCCCGCATCGGTGACCTTGGCGTTGTCTCTCATCAGATTCTGACCGCCATGGAAGTTCAGGAGCACAACCATCCCCAGGATGGGAGAAAACCATAGAGAAAGGGAGTAGAAGGGCAAGGCTGGTAAAAGCCAGGTGACATGGCTGGGAAGGTCAGCAGAATGGGGGCATGGTCAGAGTGGAGGAGAAAGAGATTAGTGACAAAAAAATATATAAATGCAGGAATGCAGCATTGGGGGCCTCAAAACTCAGGTAAGTTATCTATTTTATGCTTACAGTATAATTACTGGTCCTCATTTTTTCCCATAGGGAAGCCCAGTTGTACTTTTGCCATTATAACCAGCTGGTTATAACAGCAAAAATGCACTGGGTTTCCCATGTTCTGTGTATGCGCCAGATGACGATCTTGCTTTCCTCTCTGCCTGCCACAATCCCTCCGCGCTGACCCATTCACTGCCACTCGGAGTCGGCAGTAAGTACATGTAAAAAAAATGACTGGACTGGGGAAAAAAAAAGCTTTTTCAGTTTTAAACTGGGCTGCTGCTTAAAGAAGAAAAAAAGAAAGGTTTCTTTCATGAGCCCCTTCCAACAACAAACCATGCTGAAACATGATTGGTCTGTGGCTCCACAGGGATACTGTTTAATTTATATAATTGCTGCGGTGAAAAAATGATCCCTAGCAATTACATGAAAAAAAAAGGCTAGGTAGGAGGTGTAAAACTCGAATTTTACACAACCCCTCAGTGTGGAATGCCTTTTTATAAACCCCTCAAGCTTCACTCTCAGTGTTTATGTGGCATCCCACACCTTGGAGTGTATAATGTTCTTGTTATAACCCCCTACCCAGCCATTATTCTCTATCTTATATATCTTACCTCAAGAGTCCCGCTGTGTAAAGCTGGAACTATGCAGGAACTATCCCATACCATTGACAATTATATCAATAGAGAGTTTTTCAAAAGAGGGTGATGCAGTCATACTGCCCCTGTCTGCGTCCTCTGGATTGTGCCAAAACTCTTGAGCCATATTTTTAAAGGCTGCAAAGTCCGTTAGTCACTTTCTGCAATTTATGGCACCTTTCATAAGAAAATGATGCATGCATTACTCTTTGGATGCAATTTGCTGAAAATGCCATCCGCACTTTTAATGTTGTTAGATTACTTATTAGGTGGCCTAAGCGGTGTCCAAACTTTGGATGCAATGTCAGGAAGGCGCAGTGTGGCCTAGATGGTACCAACAGGGCTCTAGATAAGATTTTTTGAGATGAGTACCTGTACTCCTCATTTTGAAAGTGAGGTGAGTAAAACGAAATTCAGATGTGTACAAATGTCTTGCTAGAGTGGACTGAGGAGTACATTTATTAAAAAAATGATTTTTTTTTTCTAGACAAGAATTTCAGGTGTCATCAATGCTCCAAATAATGTTGGCAGGTAGGAATTTACTCACCAGTTTTAAAACATAGTGAGTAAAACAAAAATGGGATGCATACAAGTGCTGTAAATTTGGCAATAAAATGTTCCTTTTGAATCACCAGTTATGTTATGAAGCACTATTCTTTGGCGTGTGGAGTATTTACAAATGTTGGGTGAGTACTGGTACTCATTAAAAAAATTTCTGAAGAGTATTTCCTAAAATGAAGTAAGTAAAATAGGCCGGTACACACCTTGTCTGGAGGCCTGGGTACCAATATTCCAAAAAGTCTCCAGGGCAGAACCAGGGAACTTAAGGCCAGTCAGCTTGACCTCAATAGCAGGGAAGTTGCTAGAGACCATTGTAACAAATTTTACACAATTCCTAGTTCTTCTCCCCTCTGTGATTGTCCTAAATCCACAGTTCATGCTTCATATCTGATGTCATCAATGATATTGCATGGTATCTTAGTCAATGTCGGTGAGCCGTTCCATCTTGGTTCTTCTTGATCTCTCATCAGCGTTTCACACTGTGGAACATGGGGTACTGCTCAACCATCTGAGGTTCATCTGTGGATTATCTGGTGTAGTCCTCAGGTGGTTTACATCTTACCTCACCGGAAGAACAGAGAGTGGTGGCTGGGGTTTATTCCTCAGACCCAGTTCCTCTGTCTTGTGGGGTCCCTCAGGGTTCAGTATTGTCCCTCATGTTGTTCACAGTGTATATGCTGCCCCTCGGAGACATTGTAAGAAGGTATGGGCTAAGGTTTTACTGCTATGCTGATGATACCAAGCTCTACCTTTCTTTTGCACCTGACCAGGATGGAGCTCTCTCGGTCTTTATGTTAATAACTGCCTCACAGAAATCCAGGAGTGGATGGACTTGAGTTGGGTGAAGTTGAACTTGGACAAGACTGAGGTGCTGGTTGTGGATCCAGCACACCGGATAGGAGACTGGGGGTTGGTTTGCCCTCGGGGTTATATCTTGTGGGCGTATCACTCCCGACCTCTGAACAGGTGCAGAACCTGGGGGTAATTTTTGATGCAGGGCTTACTCTGCATTCGGAGGTGTCTGCCATCGTCAAATCCTCCTTTTATCATCTGGGGAATATCTCCAGGATTAAGCACCTTGTTCTGTCCACGATCTTCCTACGCTGGTCCATGCTTTTGTGTCCTCGCGCTTGGACTATTGTAATTTGCTTTACCTAGGGCTACCTGGGGTGGAACTCCGCTGCCTGCAGCTGGTGCAGAACGCTGCGGCCCGGTTTTTGACAGGAACCTTGCGGTACAGTCATATATTGCCGGTGCTGCGCCGAATGCACTGGCTGCCTGTGCAGTGGTGGATCACCTTTAAAGTTGGTCTTCTGACTTTTAAAGCCCTATACGGTCTGGGCCCGGACTACTTGAAAGAGCTCCTGCTTCCTTACCGCCCTGGGCGATCACTTCGCTCAATCAATGAGAGGTTGCTAGAGATCCTGAGAGTATGTTTATAATCTTCAGAGACCCGGGCATTTATGTTTGCGGTCCCTACCCTCTGGAATTCTCTACCCCGTCGGTTACAGGAGTGTGCGACCATGGAGGGATTTAAACAGGATTTGAAAACGTATTTGTCGATGCAAGCTTTTGGCAGTTAGGTTCTTATTTGATTGCAGTATTTGTTTTGTTGATGTTTTCTATTGTTAAGACACTGAGCTGTATGATCTATTTTAAAAGTTGTGCGGCGCCTTGGTATTTGAAAGGCGCCATAAAAATAAAGCTTTATTTATTATTTATTAATGTAGGGACAGAAAACCGCCAGAGACGTTGGTCACTTCAGCAATGAAAGCAAGACAAGTTTGTCAGAGTTTAGAAGCCCTGTCTCAGAATTTACTGTAGGGCTAAACTGCCGCAGAGGAGGGGCCCTGCTTATACTGTAACTTGGCATTTCTCCATCATCATTCTAAGGCTGATGTTTCCATTGCACTGCTAAAACAGTCCTGCTCCTTTTGCCTGGCAAGCACTGAAGAAATGCTGTAAAAGTAATTTAACATAATTTTCAGAGTTTACATGCCAAGGGAAACTATTTTGTCTAGGAAGAGTTATATTAAAATGCCCGCTTAAAGGGATTCATGAAATGGGATATAACACAAAGTTCTTTTGCTCACCGACATATGAATTTTTTATCGGAAACAAATTAGATCAGTGAAAAATGCTTCTGAAAAATCACAGGCCCTTTGAGAACACTGCCATAGCTGTAAAAATATACTCCTACCAGCAGCTTGTGTGAATATTTTTTTAATATGTTCAGGGACTAAAAATCATCGCACTTTCTTGTGAGCTAAACTGATGCTGCCGAAACTAACAGACAGATTGCACTTTTTTTTTTTGACAAACCTGGATATTGATTTCCCATTTAACACAAAACTGAAATATTGGGGGGGGGTTGAGGATTCCTGAAGCGCTTCACTTTTCCTGTAAAGGATCCTATCTGTGGAGTGGCAGAGCACAGGGTCCAAGCATGTCAGCATCATCATCATAGTGGTGGACCCTTTTTTTCCCCTTACCTTTTGACACTTGACCCTGAATCCCTCCTACTACCTCTTCTACCACATAAAGCAGAAATGGTGGCCTTGTGTGCACACAGCATGCCCCCAATGATGGAGCAAGGCCCCTGGTCCTCCACCGGGGTTCACTGTAGTTTCAGATCATGGTGACAACCCTCCACAGGTTATGCTGTCTGCCACAACAGCAGTCTCGACAGATAGCCACTCAATCGCCAGCATCCTAGGTCTGCTACTTAACCCGTGTTACCAACACAGCAGGCCTCTCTGTCCATTGGGTGGCTCCTGATTCATGCACATTTTTAGTACTTTTACGTAATCCTAGCATACTTTAAAAAGTAGACTCTAAATTCACGTTGCATAAGGAGAAACATGACCACTGAAATTAAAGCTCAAAATCTTGGTTCCCTCTAGTGGCTGCTCCTGTGCCTTCTATGGGAGCAGCCATGAAAAAAATCAACACTACAGGGCTAAAAGTCAGT
This sequence comes from Neoceratodus forsteri, assembly GCA_016271365.2. Taxonomy (NCBI): domain Eukaryota; kingdom Metazoa; phylum Chordata; order Ceratodontiformes; family Ceratodontidae; genus Neoceratodus; species Neoceratodus forsteri. Next base: position 1,273,359,967 of record CM057456.1, read on the forward strand.
GGCAAGATTTTCCTCATGCAAAACAAATTTAAGTATGCTAGGGGTTGTTTGATAGTGCTATAATTAACACAAATCAACAAGAAAGGAACCCTACATCAGTGACAGTATGGACTAGGGCTGGGTGAAGATTTTTCACAGGTGGAAATACAACTGAAACTCTGTTCTGTGTGTTAGGTTTTATCACAAACACTTGAGTAATATAACTATTTTCACTCATTGGCAAAATCCCTCAAAAATTGTGTTTTCAAGCAAAATTGCTGTTTCTTGCAGAAAAAATACAGGTTTTCATGCAAAAAGCAACAATTCCACATGAAAAGTAGGCTTTTTCATTGAAAAATGTAGATCGTCATGCAATATTTCTTTTTACAAACAAGGATAATTTTTGTGAAGTTTTGTTATTTTGAATGACTTGCGCTCAACAGTAGGAGTACAATGGGATCGCCAACCGGCAAACTGGAGCTTTTTAAAACTTCATGACACAGTACAATTACCCACAACTGCAGCCTATGGCTGACACCTGCCTCCAGGGATTCTGGAATGCGACTGGTGTGGCACTTGTTACAAAATATCAGGGTGTGGCAACAAGTTGAACCAAATATTTTTAAGGAACATAGAGGCCAGATATTCAAAACTCAGCCCCGGGACAAAATCAGCACTGCCCGGCGTGCTAAAATAGCCTGGAATCATCAGCACGCTATATTCAAAGGACTTGCCCAGGGGCTAACTCAGTTGAATTTGGTGTGCAAACAGGGCTGAGAGTGCAGTGCAAAAATAGCCCAGCAAATTTATTTATTTATTATTGACCAGGTAAGTGCACTAGACAAATTCTGCCTATTTTCAGGCACAACCCGGGGGAGGGGGATACAGATGAATGCCAACTGACCTTGAACCAGATTAAGCTGTTGGTGGTATTTTCAGTGAATAAGGGAAATTTGGCCTGGACACTGGGGAAATTCCCCTACTCTTTTCGATAAGTGCCATGGGATCTTTAACATCCACCTGAACTACCACCAATCCAAGCAGATGGGACCTCGGTTTAACATCTCATCCGAAAGACGGCACCTCAGAAGTGCAGCACCCCTCTCATGCTAGTATTGGGATATTAACCCAAGTGCCAGATGTGGGAACTGAACCCACAGCCCTCTGATCTCCCAGCCTCAGAGGCGAGTGTGCTACCTACTGAGCCACTAACACTGTTAATAAGACAGCTCTGAATATAGCAACTGGGCAGTACTAACTACAACAGCATTCTATTGCTCACAATGGTGGAGTAAGGCAGTGTTGCAGCAGGTGGCCAATGTAAGTGATAGTACTGAAGTGGTGCACAACAACTGCAAACAACATTGCAGGCCACACACTGCAGAAATGTGCTATGTTTTTGAGAGGTTTGACCAGGGCAAACTTGTTTGCACAGTGCTAACACATTAGCCTGGTGCAAGCACATTAGCTAGGGGAAAAGGTTTGCTATATTCAAAGCCCCTATGCAAATGAGCCTTCTCAGGCAATCCGTGGGCAAACGGCTACATTAGCATCTCATTACGGCCTGCTTAGCATGCACTCCCATGTAGTTTGCCTGGCGCTATTGCATGCAACACACAGCACACAGCTCCACCTGTAGGTCAGACAGGAACTACAGGTCGGAAGCCACAGGCTTGGAGGTGCACACAACTCCACCTGTATGTCAGACTTGAGCAACAGTTTGTGAGCTGCTGGCCATGGGTGTCAGCAAGCATACGCGGTGCAAACCACTCAACCTTGCATCACCAAACCGAGGGACATAGACACCAAAATGTGGGACACTGATCCACATAATGAGGGACACAGATCCAAACATGGAGGTGTAAGCGCAGAACACAGCGGGAAGCATTATTGTAACCTGTATAAGGGCTATGTGTGCGTTACAATTGTAGACTACCAGTCCTGCAGCTGTCGGTTATGGCCCCCCCCCCCACGTGGGAGGTCACTCTGGGGCACACAAAGAAATGGAAAAGAAACCACAAGCCCCTCACCAGTCCAGCAGCTGTCAGTTGACCTCCCCCCAGGGAGGTCACTCTAGAACACACAAAGAAATGGAAAAAAAGAAACCACAAACCCCTCACCGTCCTGCAGCCCGTCAATTACGGCTCCCCCCCACACACAGGAGGTCACTCTAGGGCACACAAAGAAATGGAAAAGAAACCACAAGCCCCTCACCAGTCCTGCAGCCGTCGGTTACGGCTCCCCCCCCCACACGGGAGGTCACTCTGGGGCACACAAAGAAACAGAAAAGAAACCACAAGCCCCTCACCAGTCCTGCAGCCGTCGGTTACTGCTCCCCCCTCATGTGGGAGGTCACTCTGGGGAACACAAAGAAATGGAAAAGAAACCACAAGCCCCTCACCAGTCCTGCAGCCATCGGTTATGGCTCGCCCCCCCCCCATGGGAGGTCACTCTGGGGCACACAAAGAAATGGAAAAGAAACCACAAGCCCCAAACCAGGTATGAAAGATAGAGCACTCCACGGCTGCTTCTCCTGAAAGATACGGCGCTCCATGGCTGCTTCTCCCGCTCCTGAGGCTGCCAATTTGCACCGGAGAATTTGGCGCCTTTTTAAATTCAAACCTGCATACTACTGGCACGCCATCCTGGACTGCTCAATTAAAACCTCCTCACTAATTTCAGTCGACACACATGAGGAGCTAGTTTTTTTATTTCTATTTTTTGTTTGTTAAACTCAACAGTTGCTTCAGTGTGCAAGCAGTATCTTTCATTTGCAAAAGTCAACAGTTGCTTCTGTGTGCAAGTAGTATGCTTAATCGTGACTCTGTCACCAGCTGCCTAACAGTTTAGTTTTATTTTTTCTGTGTTATACTATCTGCAGTTGATGTAGTGTAGTTACCTAATAAGCCTGATTTAACCAAGTTTAACTTTTGCCTTAAGACTCAGTATGCTAAATCGGGACTCAGTCACCAGCTGCCTAACAGTTTAGTTTTATTTTTCTGAGCTGATGTAGTGTAGTTACCCAATAAGCCTAATTTAACTAAGTTTTTATTTCTGCCTTACAACTCTACGCACTGGTGTTACTGCTGTATTTTTATCTTTATTTCCCCTGGATAATAGTCTGCCACTCCACTCCCTCTTCTCAGCAACCCCCCCTCTCTGGTGCCTTATTTAATCCCTGCCTTTCTTGCTTCCTCAGTCCTGCAGCCATCAGTTATGGCTCCCCCCCCATGGGAGGTCACTCTGGGGCACACAAAGAAATGGAAAAGAAACCACAAGCCCCTAACCAGGTATGAAAGATAGAGCACTCCACGGCTGCTTCTCCTGAAAGATAGGGCACTCCACGGCTGCTTCTCCCACTCCTGAGGTTGTGAATTTGCACCAGAGAACCCCGCCGACGCTCTGCATTGGCTGCCCCACCGGCCTCGCCACCACCCTTGGCAGACTGTTCCTTTTATAGGCTCTGTGAACCAATCACCCTACTTCTCCATCTGCAGCCTATCAGAAACTGCCACTAGAGGTCGCACTGAGTTTACTCAAACTAATCCCAGGGACTGAGCTCCAGTTAGTCAATTTTGGTAAAGCATTATTCGAATATGGTAGAACAAAAAGAAAAAAAGAGGAAATCCCCCTTCCTTATTTTTTCTTGTCTGCTTTGCTTCTTTCTCATCACCAAAATGCCGTCCCTTGGTCCTGTGTACTCCCCCACTCACCCTGCTCAATGTCATATGCCCAAATGAAAGCACCACTCCGGGATACCTTACAGAGCCCCTACCATGGTTTCTCTGTACATCCTGTCTCTTGCATGGGTTGACAGGCTTATGTGCTTTCCCAGGACTGGGTACCCTGATCTGAGTCACCACATCCACTCCCCTCCCATCATACCAATTTACCCAGCCGTACAGAGGGTACAACCACTCTTTGCATTCCACATACTCACCAAGAAGGGCGCCTGCTACCTGGCCCTTCATTACCATACAAAGCACCACAGAGGGGGTCGGCTCCCTTATCCCCTAAAACTCTATTGCTTCTCTCTTTCCTCCTGCTTCTAGCAAGTGACATGGTGTCTAACTCTGGCCCTCCACAAGCCAACATCACTCTCGGCTCCCCCTATGACTTATGTTGGGCGACTTCCAAGGGCCTAAAAATTGCCCACATGAATGTCTGTAGCCTCCACCCAAAAATACAGGCGGTTCACGGTTGGATGTCTCTCTACAACCCTGATGTACTGGCTGTGTCTGAAACATGGCTTAAGCCTCACACCCAACCTCACGAGGTGGCAGTGTCTGGCTACACTTCCTTCTGTCAGGACCGGGTGGGGAAAAAAAGGGAGGTGGGGGTCCTCATATATACAAGGGACTCCCTAGATGCAGCCCTTGCCCACCTACCCAGTACTGATCACTCGGATGGTGAATCAGTCTTTATTAAAATTCCCCTAGGCAACACAAAACACCTCATGGTTGGCTGTCTCTATCACCCTCAGAAGGTGGCCCTACAAGCCTTGGAAACTATCACCAAGGCCCTTACTGACACAAAATCCTCGGAACTCCTGATCCTGGGGGACTTCAATCTCAACTGGGCACAGGAAACAGAGCAGACCCTCAGGGCCTTACTACTGGATGCTAACCTGGAGCAAATAATCTCTGAAAAGACCAGGGCCAACTACAAAACATGGAACCACACAACCCTTGACTGGGCTCTGGTGTCTCACTCCTCCAACATTCTGATTGCCGGTATTATGGCTGATGCTCTCAGTGACCACTCACCCATCTTCTGCATCTGGAAAAATCATTCCCCCGGGTACATCCTAGGATACTCTCTACCTGAGACTACTCAAAATTCTCGGAGGATGCCTTCAATGCATACCTTGGCAGTCTCGATTGGTCACCGATACGGGACCTCTCTACTCTTGACGAAGCCCTTGGATTCTTCCAGTACTCCTTCACCTCTGCAGCTAACCTGTTCACCCCATGTAGGAAGTTCCATGTAAAAGGCAGCTGCCATAGATGGATCACCAGAGAGCTCAAAATCTCAGATGATGAATCAGGACAAGGCATGGAAGTGGTACAAACTTTCTTCCCTGTCTGCAGACCTTGTGACCTATAAAAAACTAAGGAATGAGTGCAAGCGTACCTCAAAGATGGCAAAGAGAGAGTTTGTCAAGCTTCTCCAGCAAAACACTCTTGCCAACCCTAGGTCATTCTGGTCCCACATCAATGACCTCCTAAAAGGGACCAAGTGCCCCTTCCCAGGCACTCTTGAGATCCATGGCATTATGACTAATGACTGCCATGAAATTGCCACCGCCTTTAACAGTCACTTCACCAACCTGGATGCCTACAAGTCCGACCTTACTTCTACCTATTCAATGCTCCCTTGCTCTGAGGCACCTTGCCCTGCATGGGCTCTCTTCCACCTGTGTTTAGTTAAGGTCAAAAAGTTCCTCCCACTCTTAAAGACCATCAAAGTCAATGGCTCTGGAGGACCCGATGGCATCTGCCCTAAATTACTAAAGGCAGCAGCACCAGCCATCGATCTACCTATCACATGGCTAATCAACAGATCCCTGTTTGAAGGCACAGTACCCAATACCTGGAAATGGGCTGTTGTTACTCCTATCCCCAAAGGGGGTCCTAGGGAATCCATCGATAACTACAGGCCGATCTCACTTTTCTGTGCCCTGGCTAAGATTCAGGAAAGGCTAGTGTACTGTCAACTCTGTGACTACCTGCAGGCCAACCAATTACTAGTCCCCATCCAATATGGATTTAGGCAAAACAATGGCACTGATACAGCCCTCATAAAATTCACAGTTGATGTACTAGGGGCCATGGACAAAGGACTCCCCACAGGAGCTGTCTTTATTGATCTTACAAAGGCCTTTGACCTAGTAGACCACAAACTCCTTCTATCCAAACTTGCCTCCATTGGCCTGGATCAGCATTCCATTTCCTGGTTCACCTGCTACCTGTCTGGTTGCTCCCAGCAGGTCAGGTGGAGGAGAGAAACCTCAGACCAACTCCCCCTAAATGAGGGGGTGCCTCAGGGTTCCATCCCTGGCCCCCTCCTCTTCTCGCTATTCATTAATGACCTTAACTCCCACTGTGGTGGCAGCTCGGTCGTTCAATATGCAGATGATGCTGTAATTTACCAGTCCCTGACCAATCCATCTGATCTAGGACCCCTTCTATAAGCTGACTTTGCCAAATTAGAGTCCTGGCTTATAGAAAATAAGCTGGTTTTAAACACCACTAAAACCAAGGCGATGCTGCTTTGACATAGAAACCTTGGCCCAGACAGAAGTGCCTTACTCCGTCTGACCTCTACCTCAGGCAGCTGCACTGAGATAGTGAATTCCCTCAAATACTTGGGGTTAACCCTGGAGCAGGGCTTCACCCTCAAGTCTCATATAGACCAGGTAACCAAAACGGTGCACCGCAAACTGGGCATTCTATACCGCCTGAATGACCAGCTCATCCCCGATTCAAGAATCACCATAGCCAACAGTCTCCTACTTCCTACACTTACCTTTGCTGCCCCTATACTTCAGAGACTGACTAAACAGGAGATGAGTAGGCTGCAAGTTCTCTACAACAAAGTAGCTCGGTTTCTGTCTCAGTCTCACAAAAGATGTCACCACTGTGATGCCCTTGCTTCCCTGCAATGGCCCTCCCTTGACGGTCACCTTCAGTACCCCCTGCTTTGTCATGCCTACAAACTCCTACACTGCAAATCCCCAGATAGCCTGTCTAGTATCCTGGTTCCCAAGCACTCATTGCATACCTTACGAACCTCTGGGTATAACCTCCTAGACAAACCTAAGGTTCAAACCACTGCTGGCAGCAAGTCCTGTGCCATTTCTGCCCCAGCCCTATGGAATAAGCTTCCCCCCCCTTCCTTCAGGAAGCCCCCTTCCTAGGAACTTTCCGCAAGGGACTACGTGCTCACCTACTAGATGTTAGCATCTGCTCCTGTCAATAAATGGGAATACCCAATCTTAAATGCTAAGTCCTATCTAGCCTGAGCTATTTACTGCTGTATTTAAGTATTACCTTTTTACCTGCACTGCTACCATTGACTTCTTAGGTAATTTGTCTTCTCCTGACTGTAGCACTGCTACTCTTGACTTTTTTGTAATTGTCATCACCTGTAACTAACTTTGGCACAATGTCAGTACTGTTTATTCATGTACTTGAACTCTCCCTATTGTTATGATGTACTGTGTCCTTGCTCCATTATTGTACTTGTATCCTTCTGTAACTAATTCCGGGTCGCCCTAGAAAAAGGTACCTCCGGGGCTCAGTGGGCCTACCTGGTTACCAAAATTGAATAAATAAATAAATCATACCTACATGCACTAAAGTTAGTATGTACAGCACAGTCTGTGTGTGGACAGTACCTTGTCCTCGAAGGACGAATGAGGGACAGAGCAATTTTGAGGGGTAAAATGAGGGACGTCCCTCCTAATCAGGGAAAGTTGAGTGGTATGACTGAGGGTACCCTGCTGAGAATAGTACACCCTGGAATATCGGAGGGAACACGAGCCCCAGGCCAGGGAAACACACAGAAACAGAGCCTGATGTACCCATAGAACTGTTTCCCCCTCTTTGGATGCTGAAGTGTGGGTACATGGATGGTCTCTGGAAGATGTGTGGGTGCTACACCTAGAGGCCATGAGCGCATGAGTGACGTGATCCAGTCTGCATGCACTAATGCTAGTGTACATGGATGTCTGTAAAGGTGGTCCAGTGCACCCCCAACCCCAATCCTACATATGTGTTGTGAGGTACTGTATGTATATGTGTGTGTATATATATATATATATATATATATATATATATATATATATATATATATATATATGGTCCAGTGACCCCAAACTCTGATCCTACATACATGTTGTGAGGTACTCTGTGTGTGTGTGTGTATATACAGCATATATATATATATATATATATATATATATATATATATATGTATATATATTTATATATATATTTTCATTGCAAAACTTTGTTAATGCATCAGTTAGGGTTGAAGCAACAAAAGTAGGGAAATGAGACATTAGGGTTGAGCCCTAACCCCACCCTACCACCCCACCCCATCCTCCACACACCAACAGGCATGGAGGTGTGCCATGGAGTCATTAGGCCCAACTCTCACCCCATCCCATGTGTAAACAGGCTGACATGGTACAGCATAGAAAATGGGTTGAGAGTTAGACCTCACGACCCCATGGCACACCCCACACCTGTTGGTGTGTGGAGGATGGGGGTGAGGGTGGGGGTTAGGGCTCAACCCTAACATCTCATTTCCCTACTTTTGTCACTTTAATCCTAACTGATGCATTAACAAAGTTTTTGCAATGAATTTCTTACTTTTGGAGAAAGTATAATGTAACTGGTATGTGTTGGTGGCAGTGCGGGCCCTCCAGTCCCCGCGCTCCCTTCAAGCTGCCCATTTTTGCATAATGATATGCGTCTGTGGGAGAGTGGGCCCTCTGGGCCCTGCTCTCCCACTTACACATAACTACGGAGCCATAAAACAGCCCTATAGGGCTGAAAAGGAACCCTTGTAACACTAATTTGCCAATATCTCAGTAACAGTAGCAGCTATGAAAAAAACTCCTCTGCAGTTGTAATCATGACTTTGAAACCTCCACGCATGCTTAGCTACCTGGAGCAAAAAATCAGTATCTCGCATTGTTTCTGAGATACGGGCACCGAAAGGCGCTGTGGGCACCACAATGTTATCCTATGGGAAAAATCTCAACTTCGTAATGGCATATCTATGGAACCAATTAAATTTTTTGCACCTGAATGGCATAATTCACATCTCTGGGACACCCCCTTTATACCCTGCAAATTTCAAGCCAAAAGACCAAACCGTTTATTTACAGTACACTGGGAAAGTTTTAAAATTCCTAGTTCATGAGGTGGCAAAATCCCCATTCACAAGGTCAATCCCTGTTTGCAAGCTGTCAAAATCGCTGTTCATGAGAAATCCTTGTTCATCAGATTTTGGCCAAATAGTCTGAAAATCACGATCAAGGATTTTGTCAGCTAGCAAAAGGGGTTGACTGCATGAAAAAGTTTGACAGCTTTCGAACAAAGGATTTTGTCACTTCCGCGAAGAGGATTTTTAAAAAAATCCCCTTTTGTGAGTTGTCAAATCCCCTTTCGTGAGCCGATCCTCTTTCGCGAGGTGACAGAATCCCTGTTCATGAGCCAATCCTTGTTCGCTAGAAGGGCCATCTGGTCTGGCAATCACAATCAAAGATTTGTTCGCTTGCAAAAGGAGATCAGCTCACAAAAGGGGATTTTGACAACTCACGAAAGGGGATTTTGACAACTCATGAAAGGGGATTCAAAAAACCAATCCCCTTTTGCAAGCTGACAAAATCCCTTTTCGAGAGCCAATCCCCTTTCGCGAGCTGACACAATCCCCATTCGTGAGCCAATCCTTGTTCGTGAGATAGGGCCATGTGGTCCACAACTCGTGATCAAGGATTTTGTCAGCTTGTGGAAGGGGATAGGCTCGTAAAAAGGGATTTTGTCACCTCGCGAACAAGTATCAGAAGCTAGTGACGAACGAGGAATTTTAACATTTAAAATAGCTGGTTTTTTTACCAAAACGAAGCAAACTAAAGCCATGGGTTTGTAGACAGTGTCACCCTGAACAAAACCCATGCTTAATTTGCAAGAGAACACATCCATTGGGCAAGCTACAACATTTTGTTTGTGTGTAAAAACAAAAACAAGATGGCAGCTCACAAAAGGAGAATTTTTCCTCACGAACAGGGATTTTATAAATCCCTGTTCATGAGGTGATAAAATCCTTGCTTGTAAGCCCATTCCTCTTTCACAAAACATACACATAAATCTAAGACTGAACTGAACATGCTCAGAACCCAAAAATTCAAAATTAAATAACTTTGAAATGGATTAATATTTTTTAACCAAACCAACACTGCAATAGTGTTCCTGGTAGTCCACTCCTCCCCCCGACCTGATTCCTGAGTAATGTGGACAGAATCATACAGACTACCATCTCTGGTAGTCTAGTCTCCCCCCCCCAGCAATGATCCCTGAAATATGAAATATAAGAACCATTCCCTTCCCTGGTGGTCTAGTGGTCCCCCCACCTCTCCACCCTGCAGTGCCTTCCAACCTGCTCCCCCTTCCCATCCCATAATCGAGCCAATGACTGGCTCAGTCCACCGCTCACTCCGCGGACAGCCACCGACTGAGTTCTGAATGAGCACATACGATATACAGTACGTGCTCATTCAGAGCTCATTAAGAGCTCAGTTGGTGGCTGGCCATGGAGGTGAGAGGTGGGCTGAGCCAGTTGCTGGCTCAATTACTGGATGGAGGAAGTGGGGTGGTAGGCACTGCAGGGAGGGGCATCCACTAGACTACTAGGTGTTTGGGACTTGTATGTTGCTGGGATTGGGGCTGCAGCAGTACACTGGACATTCAGGGATCACTGACATATTCTCTTGGGAGAGCAGGGCTCGGGTGTGGGCTGACTACTCTGCCTACTGTGGGACTGTACAGAAGACATGTTTTGGGGTATGGGGATTGGGGTTGGGGGCCACTAGTTTACCAGGGAATTTGAGAGATGTTCACAGTATGTGTATGGGGGATCAGAGATCATGGATGGGGGGCCACTAGACCACCAGAGCATTTGATATATGTTTACAGTATGTGTATGGGGGATCGTGAATGGTGGGGGGCAACTACACCACCAGGGCATTTGATATATGTTCACAGTATGCGTATGGGAGATCAGGGATCGTGGATGGGGGGGCACTAAACTACCAGGGAATTTGCGATATGTTCACAGTATGTGTATGGGAGTGTCATCGAGGTACAGGTTAGGAAGCATAGGAAAACCAGGAGCAGTTGTAAAATTCACCATAAATTATTTATTTACACTAGCAGTATCATAAAATAAACTTGTTCAGTATAACTATTTACAAAGGCAAAATAAAATAATGTTTTCTTTCAGTCTCTATGTCCCTTGTTCTCCTAAATCTTTCTTGCAGTTGCAACTTAGCTCTTTTATAAGTCCTAGCAACCCCCTTTCTTAGCAAGCATCCTGTTTTTGCAAATATTCTGTTCTTGTAAGTTTCAGAAGCTGCTAGAATACAGTGTGCTTTCTGAGGCCCCTTTTGCAGCTTTTGCAAAAAACTGGAGGATTTGCACTCTAACCTCTAGAGTTTACAATAGCTTTCTGCAATCATCTGAAATTATAATTATATACATTTCAACAGTAATACTATATATTTTCTAAATAAAGTGATCTCAATATCAGTTACATTTCCATACACTGATTTGCACATATTTTTATATTAGCAGATATGCAAGGGTGGGAAAAGACAGACAGCATGAGGGGACTGAGATACAGTGAGAGGCAAAGAACAGCGAGATTCTCGGGGTGATCAAATCCGAAGTGCCACAGGAAAATTGGGTTGCGCAAACAGACAGAGAAGAAACAGAAAAGGAAAGATCCTTGCACTTTAAACACTCTCTCCAACAATTGGGACAGGGTACTATTCCACCCTGTCACAGGGAGATTGAGGATCGTGGATGGGGGGGCACTAGACTACAAGGGACTTTGTACAGTATGTCTCCATGTCTCTGAGACGGGGGGGTTACATGTCCATGATTGCCCTGTGTTACCACATGCTTTTCAGCGGCAGTATCTGGCGTGGCACTGCAGGTTGCGCTAACGGCTGTAGCACAGCACCATTGTTTTGAATATCCCAGTGCACTGGTATTGATGGCCCTGCCCCATGCTTGGTCCCCTGCATACATTATTTTCTAGCGCCAGTGCTAACACGCTGCTCCGGTCGATTTGTACTCTTCAATATTGCAGTTAGTCACAAATGGGGTGCAACTGCACTCAAACGGTTTGTACCTGGTGCACTGCTTCGATTAACTGGCCCTATAAACTCTGTTGTTTACATTTTTTAATATAATTGTTAATTTGGGCATGTAGGAAGTCTAATTATTCCTATTGTTTCCTTATTTCGGTTGCAGTGGTAATGCAGCCTTTTTTTCTATCTACTATTCTTTTTTAATTACTTATGAGTTCCAGAACCTAGTGACATCAGTTAAGCTGCAGCCAGCAATGAAGCTTTTCATGCAGGGCTGCCACTCGACTGATGTCACTGGGTTCCAGAACTGCTCAGTAATTAAAAAAAGAATACTGAGAAGAGAAAAGGCTGCATTAACAAGAGACTGCAAACAAGGAAAAAAATAAGACTATTTCAAAATGAACACACAAAACAACACAGTGGGGTTATTAAACAGACTTCTTACATGTGTACATTTACAACTAGAAGCATAAACAAAAGGGGATTTGTTTCCTTTAAGTTTTACAAGTTGCAAAGCAAAGGAAAATTACTTGGGTAACTCGAGATCTTCAAGAATATGTTCTCCATAGAGCCACTTTCTTTGGTCCTAGAGCCAGAAACACTAGGACCCCACTAGAACCAGGACTTTTGGAGCTGGAAAGCACTCTGTGCATCCACATGGCATTAAACGCGGTCTCAGGTGCACCAATAGTATAAATAATGTAGGTTGTCCCCAACCACCTCAGCACCTTTTTTTACCATGGAGAGAGAAAGAAAGAGTAGCAACTGAAAGAAACTACTTAAAATGTTTAGAAGCAAAAATGTTAAAATATTACAAGAATGTAAGAATTAAAATGCTGGCTAGAGGACCAGCACAGCCCATACCATATGGTGAAGAACAGGGGCAGAAAAAAACTTACCCTACATGTAGGAGTAATCCCTCCTTCCTGGTCCAGGCATATATATAATGACAACAACATTTTTAGGGAGGGGACCCACACAAACCACTTACTTGAACTCCCAAGCTGAGACTGACCTCCAGGACTCCTCTGGCACTTGGCAGTGCAATTGGAGCTGATAAGTAAGGGGTTAGCTGAACAAGGGCACAGAATAAACAGGAATGTCCAAGCTGGGTTAACAAACAAACTGGGATCCTTTTATTCTTCCAGCTTGTGAGATCACAGGTAAATGCTGATGTTCGCATTCCTCATAGTTCATTATTTGCGCTCCCATTTCCACAAGCCGGCACAGTCTTTAGGTGATCACCAAGGGGTGAATGCTCCAGGCATTCCACAATGTTGCAGACAAACCAGGTGGGGTACAAACAGGTTAATTACTGGCCTTGATGGAGACACAAATGTCACTTTCTATGCGGTCCACATTCCAGGCAGCAAGAATGTGGACCTCCTGGGCTATCCAGCCTATTTTTCCACCTCCCACATAGAGGCAGTTGAAATAAGTTCAAAAGCATGTCTGAGGTGCAGCACAATATCTAAGTTGGACAGTTGTAAAAGCTGTTTAAACCTCTGGCATTTCAGAGCTCCTTCACACAAAGGTACCCAAATCTAGGGCTCTATCTGCCCATCTTCACCACAGGGATACTAAGACAGAGCTCTCTTTCACATGCAGCTCTAAAAACACTCTCTGTCCTCACACTGGGAAGGTGTGCACCTGCTGTGCCAAACATAGTCACTTTACATGCCAGAATAAATAGATTTCACTTCAGTTCCTTTGGTTTCAGATCTCTCCTTTTTTTCTTTCAGCAAGGCACTTTTATCATGTTATCACTGTTCTCCTGCTGGAGAGGGGCACCCCCCCTTCGAGGGTACTTTTCAAATGGCAGCCACCATGACTCAGTACTTAAAGGGAATGTCCCCTCAACCTATCTTCTGTATTCCTTTGTAGTTTGTAGGCATGAACAGTGATTCCCTCTCTTGCATCCCCTTAAGTTCATTCTAATTTAAATATAAATGAAGTTGCTTCACTCTGTTCTGCCCTGATGTGAAAACCTGTTTGTCTCCATTGCAAAGATCATGACCCCACTCATGCAAGGCATCATGGGAGTTGATGAATACCTGCACAAGTCAGCAGAATTTATACTCTCAGTCAATTCTGTGACATGTCTTGTGAAGTCCCTGTATTCGCTAAAAACATTTTTTTTCTAAATCAGATACACTTTAAATTACAGCTATCAGCAGGGCACTTACTATGCCTTAAAAAGTTTCATGGTCAGCATAAGACAAGACCACAGGGACTGCAAAGAACAGGAACAGTACTGACTAATACAGTGTAACTACTGTAGGCTTTTGCAATGACACATCATAAAATTCCAGGATGCTGTACATGAGCTGGGTCATGGCCTTTGCAATGGAGTCAAGCAGGTTTTCGCACCAGATTTAAGTAACTTCATTTACATTTAAATGCTGATGAAATTAGAAGAGTACAATAGAGGCAATCCCTGTTTATGTCTACAGACTGCAAAAGTGAACAGAATAAAAGACTGAGGGGACCTTCTACCTGTCGCCAAACTCCAAAGAGAAATCTTCAGCACATGGGAGCCAGGCATTGTGTGCATGAAGCGCATCTCTCACTAACTGACAGTCAGCAGCCTGTGCTCTTCAGCTCAGGCTGCTGACTTCTCCCCCATGGAACACCATGTCAGACCAGCTGGTCCACTTCTCCAGGGGCATAAAGAATGGCATGCCCAGAGGTCGGCAGAGACTCTTAAAGGTACATAGGTCTGGGGGAGGAGGGGGGCTACATATGGTAAAGGTCTGTTAAGTATTTATTTTCCTGAGAATAATTTCAAAGAGGGTAATCCCTGCTATGTCTGCCTCCTCCACTTGGGTAGACATGTTTCCAACTCTTTCTGGGAACACAGCCTAGGATTCCTAGTCCCAAGGCAGTGGTTTCAACCATTCAGCTACAGGGTATGAGGATATAGTGAGAGAAGACCTGGACAGGATAAAATTACTCCCTAAAGTGTCCATTTGCCTGGAGTTTGACAAAGGGGGTTATGACTAAGAAAGGGAGCCAAAAGGCACAGGACATAAACAGAGGACTTAAAATCCTGAAATCTCGCCATTTAAGGCAACCAAGTGAAGAAGAGGAAGGGGCACCCGCAGGGCAGCCATACCACACTGGCTGTAAAATAGCCCACCAAGAACCTGCAGGGCAATCCCCAGAAGAACCAGACCCACAGGTAAAAAAAAATCCATAGAGAGAAAAAAGGGTGTGATACAGAAAACTGGAAGCCTGAGGAAAAAAATAACACAAGTGTGTATAAAAACAATTGGCATAAACTCCATAAATATTATACATCAAAATAGTGCATGATTGCTTGAGAAATTATACAAGTTTGCAAGAAAAGAATCACAAGGTGTACATAAAATATGCAACAAGCAAGAAAAATACATCATTTGTGTGATGCCACTTGCATGAGAAAACAATACGGATGTGTGTAAAATAATGCAAGATGCATGAGAAAGATGCAAATTGTGTAGAAAAGGCACCAGTTGTGTTACACTAAAAGTAAACAATGCAGATTTGCATGAGAATAAGCAAAAGATGTGCAAAACCAATTGCACATTGCATGGAAATGAAAACTGTGTGAATGTGTTTTAAAAAAAGAAGTCAAATGAGTGAAAATGATGCAAAATAAGTGCAAAACACCAGCGTGTGAAAAACCCAGCTAAATAAAAGTAGCAGTCTTCAGTGAAATTCACTCAGGATAAAGTAAAAAGGACACAAGATGAATGAAAACATGCAAGTTAAGTGAAAAACATTAATTGCATGAAGTATACAGGCTTGTATGAAAATTATTCAAGATGTAACATGAGAGTAAACATGCTAAAAGAGTGAAAAACATTAACTGCGAGAAAGTGTAGACTTGAGAGAAAATCACTCAAGCTAAGTGAGAATGATATACACTTAGTGAAAAATGCAAATTGCGTGAAAAACTTCACTTGCATGAAAATATGCTGGTGAATGCTTGGCACCGGAGTTAGCACTAAGGTCTGCACCTACGTGGATACTGAGGCCAGAAGCACATTGGCACAGAGGCTGACATAAACGTTGGCAATAAGGCTGGCAGGGAGGTTGACACAAAGGTCAGAACTGTCACTGGCACCAAGGTAGTCCCACCGTGAAATCCTAGCTGGAGAAAAACCTACCCAAGTCAGGTCTGCCTGAAAAGGCTGGGCTCTGCATTTGGCACCAGATGTTGCAAAGCAACGGTGCTGATGGAGTCTGGGAAAAACAGACTCTGGTGTCCATTGGAGAAACCCTGCCATAGGTGAGATTGTACAGAAATGGAGTCTAGGCAATGGATGCCCAGAAGGACCTGATTCCACTGTCCGTCAACCAAATTATACATCCGAGATATCCCAGTACATAGCAGGGGTGTCAGAGACTGGGGTGCTTGCACTGCCAGGTCAAGAAGACTGGTATTGCATTCATTCCCCCTTGAGGAAGATGGAAGAAAGGACACCAGCACCAGTCATACACAAAACAGAGCCAATGGCCTTGAGGCAGACTGGAAAGAACCAGATTAGGACATGTGTCCTTGCATCTTTTTTCTTGTGCGAGGACAAGTTTGAGAAGTACTGTGAATCTGATTCACAGCGTGAGTGGTGCTGAGACTAGGACCATTACAGCCTATGGATCCAGTTGAACTGCCTATTGTTCTGGGTGTGAGGCTGTCCAGTACCAAGACACTCACCCAGAGAGGAGTGGTGGTCCAAAACAGACTTGTCGCTGAAGCAAGCGGCCATTACATGCATTCTACCAGACATAATGATCAGAAAAAGACCTGGTAGTCGAACATTGTAGGTCTGTGAAAAACTTGTTGACTTGTGACAAAAACTGTCAAGGCACAGAGAAAAGTGAATGAAATCATATACTCAGTGCTGAAAAAAAAAAAAACATACTGGAAAAAGTAAACACGAACTAGAAAAGAACAATTACGTAAGAACTTACCGTAACAGTAGATCTTCAACAGAATCTCTTGCAGCAGGTCACACCTTAGGAACTATATCCATCAGGCACCAGGACCACATGGAAACATTTTTGCTAGCAGTCTACCTGGGGCTGATCACAGCGACATCGTCATGTCAATGTCCTCCCTATATACCCATGTGTGGCCCCACTCCCTCCTCAGTTCCCCACCAGAGACCATCCACTGAAGACACAAACCCAAGGGAACCAAGAAAGAGAGACCCACTAGAAGGAGCACATGAAGGCAGAAGGCTTGCCATCCTGGAAAAGAGAGGACAGAAAAGGAGGAACTCAGAAGCAAGAGGGAAGAGGAATAGAACGGCATGACCTACTGCAAGACATTCTCTCAAAGATCTACTGTTATGGTATGTTCTTACATATGGGGACCAGGAGGATTGCAGGAAAAGACCAACTGGCAAAGTGCAGACCAGGAGAAAACAGAATCCCCAAGGGAACACGAGCAGGGGAAATGAAACTATAGGGAAAGGGTGGAAGGTAGTCCTGCTAAATGCCAGGAGCTTGGGCATAAAATGCCTGAGCTCCAGGCGATGTTAACTGAGGGGCAGTGGATGTGGCAGTGGTCACTGAGACTTGGGCCACTGCAAGACATGACTGGGACCTGAACCTGGAGGGTTACACTATGTTCAGGAAGGACAGGGGAGGGAAGGGAGGAGGGTAGCAATGATAGTAAAAACTGCATTGGCATAGGGGAGTTGAGGAGGCGGAGGGAACCGTGGAGGCGATTTGGGTCACCTTGATAACAAGGGGGGGCAAGAGAGTAAAAATAGGAGTGGTGTATAGACCCCCTGCCCTGGCGGAGGAGCTGGAGGACAGTCTGGTGGCAGATGTTAGGAGACACTGCAGACTGGGCAGAGGAACGGTGGTGGTGTTGGGGGACTTAAACATGCCAGGAACAGACTGGGAGACTATGACATCCTCTGTGACCAGGGAACAGAGGTTGTTGGAAGTCTTTCAAGACGCGTTCCTAACTCAGCAGGTGAGGGAACCGACCAGGGAGGCACGGGTACTGGATGTGGTCCTGGCAGACAGTGACCAGATTGGGGGCCTGGAGGTAAGGGACCCATTGGCGGGGAGTGACCATGCCACAGTCTGGTTCTGCCTGGACCTAGGAGGGGTAGAAGGCTGCACAAAGACGGAAGTAACCGACTTCAGGGGGGTGGATTTTAAGGAAATGGGAAGGATCCTTAAGGAGCATTTGGATGGGATTGGGTCAGACATGGACGCTGATAGTAGGTGGGAAATCATCAGGAGAGGGGTGCAGGATGCTACCAGCACCTGTGCAAGAGTAAGACGAAAATGCGGTAGGGCCCAAAAACCCTGTTGGTGTACCAGGGAGGTCCAGGAGGTGGTGCGGGAAAGAAAGCAGCCTATAAGAAATTCAAGTGCTCAAGGAGTGAAAGGGATCGAGGGGAGTAAGAGCTGTTGGCTAGAAGGGCCACTAGAGTGGTGAGGGGCTCAAGGCAAGGAAGGAGCAGAACCTGCCAGGGAAATTAGGAGAGGAAAAGGGTTCTTTAGATACATTGGGGAAAGACGAAGGGTGAAGGGCAGATTAGCAGGATTAAATCAGGGGAGAGATGGGCACAAGACCCAGGGGAGCAGGCTGAGGTACTAAATGAGTACTTCACCTCAGTTTTCACCAGAGAAAATGGGGATGCTGCATCATACATGGGAGGAGACAGAGATAATGAGGAGGGGGGGACCCTTACCAATCGGCAGGTCTGGGGAGGGCATCACTGGCAGGTGGGGGGAGGGCTAAGCAGGGAGAAGAGGTACTGGAAGTGGAAATCACAGCAGAGAGAGTGAGGGAAGCCCTCAGCTCCCTTAAGACGGAGAAAGCACCGGGGCCGGATAAATTACATCCTAGAGTGCTGAAGGAACTTGCAGATGTCCTGGCGAAACCCCTGGCAGAGCTTTTCACCATCTCTCTGAGGACAGGGAGGGTGCCCCAAGACTGGAAGGTGGCGCATGTAGTGCCTATCCACAAGGGGATCAAGGAGGTGGCAGGAACTACAGGCCTGTCAGCCTGACATCAGTGGTGGGCAAGGTGATGGAGGGCATTGTCAAGGAGTGGCTGGGGGCCCTGGACAAGTCAGGGTGCCTGGACGATAGACAGCATGGATTCATCCCGGGAAATCATGTCAGACAAACCTGGTGGAGTTCTATGACTGGGTGACAAGTGCCTTGGACCTGGGTAGACCAGTGGATGTCCTCTTTCTGGACTTCAGCAAGGCATTTGACTCTGTTCCTCACGGGGCCTGTTGGATAAACTAGGAGAAATGGGGGTGGGAAACCAGATGATCCGATGGATAGGCAATTGGCTCCAGGACCGGACCCAGAGGGTCGTAGTTAGTGGGATAATCTCTTCCCCAAGGAGGGTCATTAGTGGGGTCCCACAGGGATCAGTCCTTGGGCCCCTTCTGTTCAACGCCTACGTATCTGACATAAGGACAGGAATCAGGAGTGAGATGAGTCTCTTTGCAGATGACTCGAAACTGGGGGCAGTGGTGGATGGGGAGGAGGAGGAGGTGGCCCTGCAGGGGACCTGGAGGCTCTGAAAGATGGTCTAGAAAGTGGAAGCTGAGGTTTAATGCAGGAAATGCAAGGTACTCCACCTGAGGCAGAAACCCAGGCCAAGTGTACACCCTGGGGAAATACTACAAGTCTCAATGGCTGAGAGGGACCTGGGGGTGGTGGTGGATGTCAAGATGAACAACTCTGAGACTTGTAGGAGGGCAGCAGCCAAGGCCAACAGGATGCTGGGATGCATCGCTAGGGGATCACCTCCAGAAGGAGGGAAGTGATACTCCCGCTGCTTGGTGAGGCCACACCTGGAGTACTGCGTGCAGTTTTGGAGGCCACACTTAAAGAGGGACATTAACCTCCTGGAGAGGGTCCAGAGGAGGGCAACCAAAATGATTTGGGGCTTGGGGACAGGACCTATGAGGAGAGGCTCAAGAGCTAAATATGTACACTTTGGAAGAGAGAAGGGACCGGGGGACATGATAGAGGTCTTCAGGTACATGAAGAGGGTAAATAGGGGAGGAACAGTGAGGTGCTTGAAGGAAGGAGGAAGGGGCCACTAGAGGCATGGGTGGAAGCTGGAGGGGAAGATTCAGGGAGAAAGGAGGAGGTGCTACTTCACTGAGAGGGTGGTAGAGCCATGGAATGCACTACCTAGGGGCTGGTGGAGGCAGAGACAGTGGAGGGGTTCAAGAGGGGGTGGGACAGGTACAGGGGAAGGGTTCAGGAAGCAAAATCCAATGCAGCAAGAATATCCGGAACTGGGAAGGGAGAAGCCAGAGAAGGCGAGGGGGACAGCAAGGTCAGCACCCAGGGTGGGGGCTGACCAAACGAGCAGACACGAAAGACCATTAGGCCTATTCTGCTGGCATTTTAGTATGTTAGTATGTTAGTATTGTAACTGTTCTATCTTCTTCAAGGATGTCTTCTGCAGCACGTCACACCTTAGAAATGAGTCCCATGCAGTACTACAGAGGAGAACAGTCCAGGTGGTGGGAAGGCAACAGTCTACAAAAGGAGACCCTGTAACACTGCTAAGCCAAAACTTGCCTTCCTTCTCAAGGTGATGCCCAGACTGTAGTGTTTAGTGAAAGTGTGGACAGAACTCCAAGTTGCAGCAGCACAGATCTCAGCTGCTGAAACCCCTCTGAAACAGGCAACTGAAGTGGCCATGCCTCTGGTAGAGTGGCCCTTAGCAGCCCAGGACGTTCCTCACCATACTTCCTATAACAGAAAATAATACAGTTGGCCATTGGACAGACACTGTTTAGAAACTGGTACACCCTCTTTCCCATGGGCAAAAGAAACAAAACAACTGCGAAGACTTCCTGCAGTCCTTTGTGTGATGAACATAATATCTGAGTATTCTATGTACGACTGAAGTATAAAGCAGTGCTTCCCTTGGATTAGCATGAGCTGGATAATGAACAGGTAGGTGGATGGTTTGATTCAAAGTAAACTCAGACACCACCTTGGGTAAAAGCTTAGGGTTAGTACGCAAAGACACTTTGTCTTTGTGAAAAATCAAATAAGGCTGCTCACACGAGTGCCTGCAGCTCGGAAATCCTATGAGCAGAAGTAATAGCAACTAAAAAATAATGCTTTCCACAAAAAAAAGCATAGCTCGCAAGTCGCGGCAGGCTCAAAAGGAGACAATGTAAGTTTCTCCACCCCCACCCCAAAAAAAGAAAAATCAAGTTGCAGATTGGGACTAGGTTACAGATTGGAGGCTTCAAGTGCAGGATGCCTCTCAGAAAGGTACGGGCCACATCTAACTGGGCTACCATACGACCCCCAATGGGCACATGGAAGGCTGATATGGTGGACAAGTGCACCTTTAGTGAAGAGTATTTCAGTCCAGCATTGGACAAGGACAGTAAGTACTCCAGAATCTGGTTCACTGGGCAGGTGAAGGGGTCCAGGTGACAGGAAGCCACCCACAAAGCAAAGCGCTTTCATTTCATGGAATAAGTTGCCTTGGTGGAAGGCTTTCTGGTGGCCACCAGGGTGTCAGGCACTTTAGGGGAGACACCAAACTTGGCAATGGCTACATCTTCAGGAGCCAGGTATGCAGGTGAAGTCACCGGAGGTTCAGATGGACAAGGGTTCCCCATTCCTGTGACAGCGGGCCCGGGTACAGGGGAAGGGGCACAGGAGGCTCCACTGCTAACTGTTGTAACAGTGGAAACAAAATCTGCCCAGGCCAAAAGGGAGCCACCAGAATCAGGGTGGCACCCTCCATCTGGAGCTTGATTAGCACTCTCTGAATCAGAGGAAGGGGGGAAAGCATAAAGGAACTTCCCTTTCCAAGAGAAGGACAATGCATCTCGCCAGAAAACTCCAGGCCATGGATCAAATGAGCAGAAAAGCAGCAGTTTTGCGTTGTGTGGGGACGCTAAAAGGTCCAACTCTGGGTGAACCCACCTGTTAAACAGATCTTCTACAACAGAGAGGAGCAGTTCCCATTCATGCATTCCAGACTGCGACCTGCTTAGCTTGCCTGCCAAGATGTTTTGGATACCTTGAACATACTGCAACGTGGCCAACAGAGGGTAACTTCTGATTTTTCTCTTTTCCTTCTTCAATCCGCTTCCATTTTCCCACTATGCTGGAGTACATACTTAAGACAAACTTTGCGGAGCCATGAATGCTTTATTCTTTACTGTTCCCACCATGGGTCTGGTTGAAACTGGACACCTCCAGCAAATACCCTTTGCAGGATTAACTCCTACAAAGGTACCTGTCTTCACTGCCTCCTGGTCTTGGTTCAGATTTTCTACCGACTCAACTAAATACTGCATTTGTTCTTGACCTGGACTTTAAATTAGATGTTTTGTGAACATGTGTTGACCTCTCTTGAGTTCCTCTGTTTTAGGTCTCCTAAAGTTAAGTGGGCGATACACTAAGGTGACAGTTTTAATACAGGTCAGCAGTTTAACTTGGAAGTTCATGGAACCTAACTGGCCTAGATAGCTGGTGGTTCCTTATGGAAACAGGATTTTTACCCTCTAGGCTATTTATCCAGAGTTGTAATCATTGGCTTGTGAGGATTGCCTTTTAAGGTGGCCATCTTAAGGTCACATAAGCACTTCTCTTTGAAGGACACTGATACAGACTGACCTACTTCAGTCATGTATGTAGTTCCTGTCACAAACCCACTCAGCAGGTCAGCCCTCTACTCCCAAAGTGCCAACCTCTGAGCGCAGTCTTGTGAACAGTTTAACAGAACAAGGTAACCCTCTTGTCTGTTTTTGTGGGTTCGAATCAACCTTTGGTCTCAAGTCTTGGAGGGATTCAAACTGTGAACCTCTTGCTAGCGTACCCAACGCACAGGCTCAGATATATTTGTCTTCGGGGGGCCAGATATCTTTGCCTACAGGCACCTAACCAGGTGTACAAAAATTAACCCTTCAAAAACTTTAATAAAGACATCAGATTATTCTTACCTTTTTCCAGTTTGGTATCACCATTCGAGCCTATTCCCAGTGTCTGCTGTAACCATATATACTCTACTTGTAAAGGAAAGAAATCAAAGACAGACCAAGTAAGCTCTAAAAAGAGTTTTACTAAAATAGATAATAATATGTAAAACATACAATACAGAATTATTATATCACAAGACATACAAATTTTTTAAAAGAACAAGGTTTTAAACAGTGCAGTTCCTACTACAGTAATTAGATTTGTCTCTCTTTCTAAATACCTGTTTAAAGTGCTCACAGATGTTTCTTTGTCAGAGTCTAGATAAAAGTGTCTCTGAAGGAAAACAGAATTAATGTTTAAAAGCTGGTTTTCCCCACCTGTTTTGCCTGAGGTCACATAGCTCCTCCCTGTCAGAATATATAAAAAAAAAACAGAATGTCTTTTCAAAATGACATCTCTTTGATCTATTAATCAAGCTTCCCTCTCACACAGACACCAAAGCATTTATGATTTCGCACCAGTGTACAAAACCTGGTTTCCTCCTCTTGAAACGTCATAAAATGGATACGCTCAACTCATGCCTCTGCCAGCCTGTAATTAACTTAGATAAAACAGGAGATCCTTGATCAAGGCCTGTTCTACTCTGTAATTAGCTTCTGGCCTTCCATGTAACACCTTGTATCTAAAACTTGTGTGTGTGTGATCTCACATGCTGTTTCAGCATTTCTCATGGGAGACAGTTCATAACACTTTTTTTATTTTACAAAAAAATCATACAGCACTCATACTGGCTGTCCACGTCACAGTACCCAGGAGGAGGAGGGGGTCCACCACTGGTTGGTGACAAAGTACAGGTGTCGGTGAATTCCTGACAGGTATTCACAGGACCAGATACTCTCCATAAGTTATCTATAGTGTATGGTAGAACGCTGTTGAGCATGGAAATCCATGCTCCCAACAGCATTGTTATGCTGCACTAGCTATGTCATTGTAGCTGTTGTGCTGCACTAGCTACGTAGCTACGTAGCTAGTGCAGCATAACACCTAGAAAGTGGGTGCGCATGCGTGGAAGCTGGGTGCGCATGCGTGATCGGGTGACCGGCGATGAGCCAAGAACAGCTGTGGCGGTTAAACAGGACAGAAGAAGCGAACACTGCACACAAATGTGGATAAAAGTAAGTGCAGTCTCTGTATGAGCGACCATACACTATAAAAGACTGTGTATGATTGCTCATACACAACAAGGGTATTTTGAAACTCTCAAGGTTTCCATGGTAATGAGACCGCTCGAGCTGCGCTCTCAAGGTCTCCAGTTACCATGGAAACCTCTCGAGTGAAAAATACCCTTGTTGTGTATGAGCGATCATACACAATCCTCTATGGGGTATGCCCCAATAGCTTTACCAGTGAAAGCACAGTTTTTAGTTTCTTATGGTTGAAGGGTTATATTGTTGTCCCCCCACTGTGGAGGTTTTTCAATTTTGTAAAAATATAGAGATTCTTTTCGTCACTCAGGATCATTGTTCTTGTCTTGTTTAAATTTATAGAAGCTAGAATCCCCCCGCCAGCTTGGTTTTGGTCACAACGACTAAATAATCTTCCCTTATGTCTCAAGGTTTTCACAGTAATGATCATATTGTCTCAAATAAGGACAGGGACCTTAACTTTCTTGTGCAGTGGGTTAAGCACTTCAAAGAACTGTCATGACTGAGGAGAGAAATATGTTTTAACCATGAATAACATCTCTCCCAAACAGAACACCAAAAGTTTGCCAAGATTGGGTAAGTCAAGTATATTCTTCTGCACACCAAAACCATAAAAATGCTGCGGTGGGCCAGTGGTTATTCTGATTCATAAGAATCTACCCTTTGTATATCTCTCCCATACTGAAGATCCTTAAGGTAATTTTGTTAAGGTTTTAGGTTCTCTTTATAAGATGCAACTCGGCCTGTTTAACATCTGTTGCCCTAACCTTGATGAAGCAAGTTTCATCTGTAAAATCATCAATGAGATCCCTGATAACCCTCAAATCACTGTATTGGGAGGAGACTTTAACTGTGTCCTGCAGGCCACTCATGACCACTCATCGACATGCCACTAAACTAATACCCAAATGGCCTGCTACCTCAACTTGCTCTCATTGGAAAATGGATTTTCAGATATCTGGAGCTTTTATAAAAGCATGGAAAGGGATTACACCTTTTACTCTCACCCACACTAGGTATAATACTGCACAGATATACTTTTCACTCAACACAGCTTCTGCACTTATTCCCGACCCTGGAGATTCACTCCATTATTCACTCTGATCACGCCCCATCTCAGTTCACTTGCACACCACAATTCCCCAACACACAGTTTCACAGAGATTCAACACACCCTTGCTGTCTGATCTGATATTTAAGGATAGCATTCAGGACAAGACTGCACAATATTTTGATCTACACACATCCATAGGTACATCCCTCAAAACACATCTGGGATGTATTTAAGGCAGTTCTTCATGTGTATGTTATATCCTATGCCTCACAAAAAAGAAACGGCAGGAGGAACGCTGGAACCACCTGACTGAAGGGGGAAGGGGAAAATTGTTTAACCAGGAAAGGCACACTAAGCTGGAGCTTGTTTCCAGGTGCAACCTGGGAGCACAGGGAAGTTAAGTGACTTGCTCAGGGTCACACAGTATGCAAGTCAGGGCTGTAGGATTCAAACCCAGGTCTCCAGGTTTGCAGCTTAGTGCCCTTAACCACTACATTATACTTGATAGAACAACAAACCCACCTTGAAGCTTAGCACAAAATCTCCCTTGATGATATTAGGACAATTACAGACGTTTAAGTAGGAGTTATAAGACCTTAGTCAAAGACAGGTGGAAAAAATAGTTTTTGCTATCTATGGTATTATGAGGCAGGTAGCAGGTCCAGTAGGCTCTTAGGCCCCAATTTTCAAAAGGTTTGTGTGGCACTGCTGCACTAACCAGGAATACAGCTGGCTGTCAGGGGTGTGGCCATATTCAATGGCCACCTATACGCGGTGCAACCCTAATAGTGCTGTGGCACTCAGTATCGTACTGCACATATGCAAATGATTAAGCCCCCATGCATACGCAGTGCAGAACGATACTGGAGATTTTTCAGAAATGCTAAACATCCACAAGTGCAGTGCAGTTTAATGTTTCTGTAACCCAGACCTTAATGGTGTGCAGAAGGAGTGGGTACCCTGCACACCCTCCACACACTGTGAAGGACTGGGTACCCTGGTGGTGCAGCGGTCCTCCCCAGCCCCAATTCTGTCTGTATGGTAAAATAAACAAAATCGTTGGTGGTCCAGCAGTTCCCTCCCCAGCCCTGATCCCCATCTGTATAGTGAAATAATGAAATTGTTGGTGGTCCAGCAGTTCCCTACCCAGCCCCGACCTCGTCCATGTTAAAAAAAAAAAAGAAAAAAGTAACCCTGGTGGTGCAGTGGTCCTCCCCAGCCCCAATTCCATCTGTATGGTAAAATAAACGAAATCGTTGGTGGTCCAGTGGTTCCCTGCCCAGCCCTGGTCCCCATCTGTATGGTGAAATAATGAAATTGTTGGTGGTCCAGCAGTTCCCTCCCCAGACCCGACACCAGTCCATGTTAAAAAAAATAAAAGTAACCCCAGGGTGAGTGGTCCCTCCCAGCTTCCGATCCTCGTCCAGGTTGTGCACTTTCTGGTGGTCCAGCAGTTCCCCCTCCCTAACCCAGACCTACCTGTATCTGACAAACCCCATCCCTGGTGGTTTAGTGGACCCTCCACTCAGGCAGTTACAGGTACCAGGAGACCTCAGTCTGCAACTGGCTGTGGAGGTGAGCAGAGGACTGTGACGGTCACCGGCTCTCGATGTTGGGTCCAGGGGGAGCAGGGTGGTAGTGCACTACCTGCTTGAGGGGGTGGTACACTAGACCACCAGGGACAGGGTTTGTCAGATATAGTCAGAGTTAGGAAGAGGGAACCGCTGGACCAGCAGGGTTACTTTTTTTCTAACTTGGACAGGGATTGTGGCTAGGGAGGTACTGCTGGACCACCAGGGGGTCATTTTTGTTTTACATGGACAGGGATCAGGGATGGGGAGGGAACCATTGGACCACCAGGGTTACCTTTTTTTTTTTTTTTAACATGGATGGGGATTGGGGCTGGGGAGGTGGGCTACCAGGGTGTCATTTTTGTTTTACACGGATGGGGATCAGGGCTGAGGAGGGAACCACTGGACTACCAATTATTTCATTTATTTTTACCATACAGACAGGGATTGGGGCTCGGGAGGGAACCACTGGACCACCAACAATTTAATTTATTTCACCAAACTGATGGGGATCGGTGCTGGGAAGGGAACCACTGGACCACTAAGGATTTCATTTATTTCACCATAGAGATGGGAATCAGGGCTGGGGAAGGAACCACTGGACCACCAATGATTTTATTTATTTCACCGTACAGACGGGAATTGGGACTGGGGAGGGAACTGCTGGACCACCAAGGATACATTTTTTCTTTAATATGGATGGGGATCAGGGCTGGGGAGAGGGGACCTGGCCTGGTGCACATGGCCTCTGTGGTAGCATGCAGATGAGTCCATAATGGACATGCAAATGGCCCCCTAGCGCTGTGCATGCCCAATGGGCTTATCTGCATGTTTGGGCTGAATATCGCCCATAGGGGTCATGGTGCTAACCAGTGTGTGCTGCACTTTACCCCTGTGGATGGTCTTTGGCCCGGTGCCCTGATAGCACAGCACAAAGCATGGTGACCACTGGCTGTGCATCATGCTACCATGGCTAGATATTCAAATGGATTGGGTGGTAAGCTGGGATCACGCTATCCATTTGAATATAGCACCAGCACTATTTTTGTTGTACAGCAGCCCCGTGTTTGCGTTCAGCCAGCCTGCTCTGAATATGGGGCCCTTAGTCATTGTTGTCTCCATATACATGTGGCAGACAGGTGAATAATTAAATTACACTTAGCAGTAGTTTCCCCAGACTTCCACACACCTCTCAGATATCAACTGAATGTTTAAGGAATATTACACTATTATTATGCAGGCCGGGAGATGAAGGGAGCACAAGTTGGGATGGACTACCTGGCCCTAAGCTTGGGACAGTAAGCCCAAACAGAGTGGCAAAACCCTCGGTGTGCAGACAGAAAGTCAAATCAACAAAGAAAACCATATCTGCAGCAGCTAGCAGGGGTCAACAAGAATCATTTTGCCCCCTGTGTGCCTCCAGTTTGAATAGCACTCTCTGGATGAGAGGAACTGAAGGGAATGCATATAGAAACTGACTGTACCTCTGCAGTTTGAATACAGCCTGACAGAAAATGCCAGGCCCCGGATTTCTGGAGTAGAATCAAAGCAGCTTGGCACCGAGTGGAGATACAAAACTGTCCATGTCTGGGGTTCCCTACTCATTGAACAGTGATCTCACAATGTCTGGAGCTACTGACTACTCATGAGAGTCTGCTGTTGTTTGACTTAACTCATCTGCCGGAGTGTTCTGGACTCCTGGCTGACAAATGGGCTGGAGCAGGACCTATGATCTAGACACCATCCTCAAACTCTCACTGCCTCCCTGCAGAGATGGTAAGAGTGTGCCCCTCCCTGTTTGTTGACAGAGTACATGACAGATATGTTGTCTGTTTGAGGAGGACTATTGTTTGGTTGCCCAAGTCTGCTAGGGCTTGCAAGACTTAAAGAACTGCACATATCTCCATAACATTTATGTGGAGATGTGTTTCTGAGGAGTCCCAGACCCCTTGCATCTGGAGAATCTGACAGTGGGCTCCGCACCTCTGTAAGGAGGCATCCATGGTGAGAGTCACTTCTGGCTGTGATGGGGAGAAGGGGAAGCCCTTGAAAAGGCTGTCCTCCCCTAATCACCACAGCAGGGACCTCATTCGAGGTTTGGTCACCGGACTGGGGTAGTTTTGAGGGTGTGATTCTTAAGACCACTGGGCACTGAGCATCCACTGAGTCATTCTCATATGCAGCCTTGTTAGGGGGACTGTGAACACTGAGAATGCCATGAGTCCCAACATGCATTGCATGGAATGAGCTGGCACAGTCTTGTGTTCCATGATAAAGCATGCCATCTGCAAGGCTGCTTGCACTCCGCTGTCTGGAAGGAAGGCCCTAGCCATGTCATGTCCAGAACAGCTAGAAGGGCTATAGCAGAGACTTGGAAGGGTACAGCAGAACTCCCATGAATGTAAGAAACTGTGAGGCAGTGGCCACTGCCTGCTCCATCTCCCATCTGGAGGAACCTGTTAGAAGTCAGTCATCAAGGTACAGGAAGACCTGTAGTCCTAGCCCTCTGAAGTGGGCTGCGAGTACTGTGAAGCATTTCATAAAGATTTGCGGCACTGAGAAAAGCTCATAGGGTAGGACTCTAAACTGGTGAGTTGTCCCTCCATGCAGAACTGTAGGTACTTGTGGTTGGGTGCACCAATATGTGTTGGAATGCATCGTGCATATCCAGGGATGCTAGCCAATCCTGTTGTCTCAGGTAAGATAGCTAGGCTCTCACAGCAACCATCTTTAATTTTTCTCGATCCTTTTCTGAGGTTGAGAATGGGGCACGTGTCCCCAGATTTCTTGGGTACTACAAAATAGTGGCAGAAGAACCCTTTGTTCTATTTGGATGTGGGTACTATCCTGTTTCTCAGCAGGCCTACAATCTCCTGTGTAAGCAGCTCTGACATCTGAGCTGACAAGAGGTATTACCTCCTGGGCAAATTGTCTTGGGGGGGGTTCCAGCAACTCCAGGGGGCACCCCTCTTGGAAGATGCTTAGAACCCAGTTGTCCATTGAAATGGCTTTCTGTTGATTGCCAAACTGGAGGAGGCACTGCCCACTGGGGAGGAGTTGTCCACCTCGGGCAGCTGAAGTGGATCTGGGGCCAGAGCTTCTGATGGTGCCACTAAGCATTTTCTGTGCCTGTTTCTTCAGTTTCACTTTCTTCTGAGCTTAAGGTGGCTGTGATCTGGGTCGCACCTGAAAATAGGCACTTGACTGTGTAGCGTGCTTACCTGGTAAACAAAACCTAAATAAATAAATAAATCTGTTTTGGGAGCCTCTTCTACCTTTGCCATGAAAGGAATTCTTATTATGGAAGGAGCTGTGTACTCTAACCCTCTGTGGGTTGTAGGGATCCAGCCAAGAAGTCTTAAAGTGTCGTTATAGTTTCATTAGAGTTTAGACTCCTTAAATACACTCTTCCACCTGCTGTCCAAACAGATAGGTGCCATTGAAGGGCACATTCATAATCTGTTGTTGGATGTCCGAGATGAAGCCAGAAGACTGCAACAAGGAATGCCTTCTGATGCAGATACCTGTAGCTGCATCAATGGCATCCGTAGAGGCTTTTGGCTGGTGACTATTAGATTCAATATCTTAACAGCCAGCAGCATTTCTTGCTTAGCGTCTGTGTCTAGCAGGGCCACTGCCAATTACTTAAGCTTGCAACAGAGGTCACACTCATACTTCGAGAAATAGCCCTGGTAGCTAGCTATCCCTATGCCTGGTGTAGCCAAGGCACAGACCCACTTGCACATGCTATCTACTCTGCATGACTACTTGTTAGTGGGATGTGCTGTAACCTCCTTGAGCACTACTGCCTTGTCATTCTCAGCCAAAATGACTATGGCATCAGCTTTTGGCTGAATGAAATATGTGGGCTTAGATGTAGGAGCTGCGTATTTTCTGTCTGCCTTTGGGGACAGCTGCCACAGTAGCAGGCCTCCTCCAGGCCACCTCTGAGAGGGTCTCGAAGGCCAGCTTGATGGGAGGAATGAGGGAGACCAGGAGATTAGGCATGCTTTAGGAACTTCAGTTGGAGGAGCCTAGCCTGGTCTACAGCTGCTGGCTCAAAATTTAAAGTACTGTGCATGTTTTTGAGTACAGCCTGCACCCACTCTCTAATTTCCAGTCTCACGGGCACTGTTGTTTAGCTCTGGAGTATCCATATTATCTCTGTGGTGTAATAACTGAAGTTGTACTCTTACATCCCTGTGTTGTATCCTCCTTTGTACAGCCTTTGACGTAGCATTTATTTTTTTCATTTGTTTATGCCCCCTTCTGCCCTTGGATGATCCTCCAGCCCTGTCACCCACCTACCTCTGGTTTACCTCTCTGCAGGGTCTCCCATGTATTACCCCATGTAGGAGTCAGAGTGGGTGTCCAAACTCTCCTCCCAGATCTGGGGTTGGAGGGGCACCACTTCCCCTACCTCTTTTTGCACCCTAGCCGCTGAACTTGGGTTGCGGCTGCCAAGCCTGGTATTGCTCCTACTGTGGCTGAAAGGACCAACACTGGAAGGTATTTTTCTTAGACTTCTGAACCTTAGGGTCCTTCTGGGATGAAGCCACAGAATGTAGTGTGGTGCTGGACTACTCTATCCTTGTGAGATGTCCTTCCACCTCAGGGCCAAAATGTCGGTACCCAAGAATGGAACATCGACTAGTTTATGTTGAGTGTCCACTGTGAA
The DNA here is from genome assembly GCA_016271365.2 of Neoceratodus forsteri. Taxonomy (NCBI): domain Eukaryota; kingdom Metazoa; phylum Chordata; order Ceratodontiformes; family Ceratodontidae; genus Neoceratodus; species Neoceratodus forsteri. The sequence goes on from CM057456.1 coordinate 1,273,391,276, forward strand.
GGCAGAAAGCCTCAGCCAGGCCCTGCTATGTATCAAAATGGCTGCTGCCATAGCATGGGCACAGAAGTCACCCACATCTAAAGATGTCTCGAGTTGATGCTTTACCAGTGCTTGACCCTGGTCCTTCACCAACTTCACTGTCAACTACTTGTTGGCAGGGAGGTGAAGGAGGATTTCATCCAGCACTTCCAACAGAGAGTGACTAAAGTAGGCCATCAGGACAGCATAACTGGCCTGATGAAGACCCAGAAAGGAAGTGATACAGACCTTCTTGGCCACATGGTCAAGCTTCTTTGACTCTTTGTTGGGGGACTTGTCCATGTCCCCTTGGCCACCAGACTTCCATAAGGCAGAGTCTGAGACCAGCCCCTTGGCCAAATGGTGGTTTGAGAACCCCAAAAGAGACCCTGTACAGATCACATACTTGTAGACCATATGGGTGGAGAATGCCAGGTAGGATGCTGGATGCTGCCAAAACTCCAGGGCTAGTTCCAAAATGGCCTCAGCCATTGGAAAGGCAACCCCCAGGAATTGTCCTTGTCCAGTATATCAGTGAAGGGGTACTTAGCCCACTTCTAAACATGTTCCAAGGGAACATACATTGATTCCACCATAAGGCAGAGGAGAGCCCCAAAAGACACCGGTCCATGGTTGGTGGCTAGTTCCTCGACTGAAGCATAGTTAAAATTGTGTGTCCTCAACGACAACCAAGATGACCCATCTGAATTGTTCGAGGACTCCTTGAAAATGGCCAGTGACTGTTTGCCACCATGGGCCACACTAATGTCCTCAGTCTGGGTGACTTCCATTGATAGCTGGCCTGGCAAGCCAGCCGCAGCACAGGAGTCCTTAATCACGGCTTCAACCAAGGGCTGTGGTGGAGGTGGCTCCAGCCCCCAGTGTGAAAAGGCAAATTCTGGGGACATCTGTCAAGGATGGACCGATGAGGGCATGCCTGGTAGCTGCAGGTGACTGAAGGTCCAGGGAGTAGAGCCTTACCTTGCTCCACAATAGTCCATTGCTGCCAAAGGAGCTCTTCACAGCACTTCCATCTCCTGTGGCGGTGCTGCTCCTTGTCCGAGGATGAGGAGGCCAAGGAGTGTCAATGGTAACACTTCCTGGACAAGAGGGATCAAGAGCATGAGCCACGCTTTGACCTCGACCTTGACTGTCAACCCGAAAGCCGACGTTAAGGTGAAGCCTCTGGAGGGTCGTGGTAGACCACATGCTAAGCCATGTTAACAAGCATCAGCTTTAGAGGCATGACCACCAGTGAAGGCTGATCCCGAGTGGAAGTGGCTGGGAACACTGATGAAGCCCCATCCTCCTGAGTGAGGACTGGGAGTACTGAGGTCTGGGAGATACACTACTCATCCATCTCCTCCAACAACTGGTTGACAGGCTCGAGACAAATCTCGACAGCCTGTTTGACCAGTGTCAAGGTCGACAAGCCCAATGGGAGCACTGAGGAGCTGTCGATGAAATCTTTGATAGACTGAAACCTGACCTCAGTTGAGTGCTCGACGTATCGAGCAGGGAATCAAGGGAGCTGTAGGACCTCGCTCTCTCCCAATCCCACAAATGGCACCAGTGGTGCTTGGGCTTCTTACCATGGCAAGAAGGGCTCTCCCCAAAGGTCTGAAGGGCCTGACACATTTCATTGAAGCCCTCCATGAAGGACCCTCTGACACTAGCCCCAACCAGGAACAATGCCAAGGCCATCAAGGTACTCACCGTGGCAGTTGCCGCCTTCTCCCCAAAGGCCACAAGCTGCGCAGCAGACCCAGCAGCTGCCAAGATCTTCTTGCAGCTCTTCAGTGGAAGCTTCAGATCTGTATCCACCAGTTGACTGAGGAAAAGTCTGACTGCACAATCTTTCAACAATGCTGGTAGTATTGCACAACAAGGCCATAGCCCTCCACATTGTGCTGCACACAGAAGCAGTAGAGGCAGGACATGTTGGGGGGGTGGTGTTCGACATTTTCTGTTGACACTACACAGAACTTGAAGCTGCAAGATGACATGCTCTCTTCCATTTCCAGTGCTGAAGTCAACGATGCAAAGTAGGAACGAGAGAGCAATAAGTATTTTGAAATTCAACTGAAGAAAAAGATTTTGACAAAGTGCTAACTCAAGGAACTTTGAAATGCTGCAGAGCTGTCAAGGAGGAGACCTGGCCCTTTCAGCGGAAGGAAAATTTTGACATCACAGGGTGAAACTGGAGGATATAATGCCTGGGTGGTAGGAGGAGCTTCTGGAACTGCCAGAGTGTGAATAGTGAACTGTATCCAGGCCCTTAGAAAAAAGTGTTAATTCACTGTTCTGACATCAGCATGGGGCATGTGTTGGGGGGGGGGGCCTACCCTTCCCCAAATTTTGGAAAACTTTTAGAAAATGTATTGGGGGGAAATGTATTCTGGGGAAGTGGCAATGCAGCAATAAAATGGTCTTTTGGGATGCCCGAAAAATGTCATCCTGCATGTGTCACTGGACATCCCTAAATGATAATTCACTGTTCTGATGTCCAAATAGTGAATTAACACTTGCCTGTAAATCTAACTTCTCGAGCTGGCCCAATAGTGCAACATCTGTAAAGCCACTTGCTCCACTGGTGACCCAGATTTGCATCCTAAGCTTGGGTAGCACCTGAATCAGGAGTTGGTTACCTGTCCTGCCATATGCCTGACCCCTGGTGGCCCAAGGGAGCATCTGGCATATAAATGTCAGTAGGTAGATGGACGAGGCAGGGAAGACCTATACCACATGTACATAGCTCTTCAGGTTCACACTGGTGCGTCTCCGGGATGGTGGGCGGGATGTGAACAGAGATAAAGGGGGCTCTGATTGGGGATGAGGACACAAACACCCCATCCTTCATCATGGGTCTTGTTGGCCCCCAGGACCTTGCTTCGGGCACTTCCTCCTCCTCTACCACTAGATACTGAGTGTTGATGACTGTGAAGTTGCAAGCTGGGCCCTGTGGGGGGAGAAGCGGGGAGGCTTGGTGGCAGTTTATGGATGCCATAAGTTTAGAAATGTTATTTATTTTAAATAATTATATAACCAGGAAAAGCTAACGGAGATCGGAATTAATCTCATTACCAGCAGTATTCTGGAAAAGGGAGAAAGAGGGGGCAGGTTATAAGCTTACTACACGGTAAAACATATTGAACAGTTTAGTACATGTTGTAAACACTGAATATTTCAATCATGCACAAGTGTAGTAGGCAATAATCTATGAACTATTGCTCGTTGCTACAGTACATACTATTGACTACTGTTAGGGATGGCAGCAGTCAAAAGTATGTAGCCATGGTGTGTCACGTGACATGGAATGGACGAATCAGAAAACTGGATTTGCAATCAAGGTTTAATAAAGGAACAGTGTGGGTGTTGTGCTGGGATAACGTTCTGCTTCAGGTGGTTGGGCACAAGGTCGCAGGCCAAGTGCGTCCAACAACTGAGAAGGGATGTTATCCCAGTACGACACTCACCCTGGAGTGCATAATTCCTATTATGAGATGACCTCTCATGAACCCATGCTACCTCAGGTCTTGCAACCCATTAGTGCCAAGATATTTCACAACCCTTCTCCACAATCTGCCTCTTCCAATCCACAAAACTCATGCACTGTAGCATTTAGATTCTCACAGCTGCAGAAGGCCCCCTCCATCCCTCCTTACTGTCAAGAGAGCCACCTCCCATTTTGCTGCAGGAAATGGCAGCTGGGAGGTGAGCCCAGGGGAGGGGAAGTCAGATCTGTATATAACTAATAAAAAAAAGAAGATAAGTCACAAGGACATAATTCCATCTCAGGGCCTTGCTGACATTCTTCATACAACATAAGCTTCATTTGTGATGTCACGAGAACCCATTGATGGAATAATTAGAAACATGGAAGTTGACAGCAGATAAGCGTCTCCTGACCCACTCAGTCTGCTCTATTACCCTATCTATTGTATAGTGACACAGCAGGCTCTCATCAGCCTACGCCCCATCCCCCTTAACTTTCAAGATCCCTTTGTGTCTATCCCATGTGTTCTTGAATCCTGTAACAGTTTTTGCCCCCACCACTTCCGCTGGTAGGCTGTTCCATTTGTCCACCACCCTCTCTGTGAAGAAGTACTTCCTCACGTTACCTCTGAATCCCCTCCCCAACTTCATATTGTGCCCCCTTGTCCTTGAGCATCTTTTTCTTTGGAAGATGGTACCCTCCTGCACACTGCTCTTCCCTGTGAGGTATTTGAATGTTTCAATCATGTCCCCCCCTTTCCCTCCTGTCCTCCAGGGAGAACATATTTAACTCCCTCAGCCTTTCTTCACATGGTTTATGATGCAGGCACCTCACCAGTTTTGTTGCCCTCCTCTATACTGCCTCTACCCTGTTTATGTCCTTTTGAAGATGGGTTCTCCAGAACTGGACACAGTACTCAAGGTTAGGCCTCACCAATGATCCATAAAGTGGGACTATTACTTCCTTTCTTCTGCTGGTGATTCCCCTGCCTATGCATCCCAGCATTCTGCTACCTTGTCACATTTGTCACTTGTCACTTCCTCCCTCCCTCCCCCTTTATGCAGCGGGACCACATTTGCCTGCCTCCAGTCTTCCGGCACCACCCCAGTCTCCAGGGACCGATTGAAGAGTGCAGTCAATGGTACTGCCAATATCTCCTTTAGTTCCCTTAACACCCTTGGGTCCACCCCATCCGACCCCATTGCTTTGTCCACCTTCATGCAGCCTACTTCCCTCAACAGTTCCTCCACAAGAAAGGGCCTCATCTCCACATCCCCCTCCCCTGCCACTTCTTTTCGTGATTTGCTGCCTTCATCTTCTTCCTCCCTCTTGAACACTGAGCAGAAATAGTTGTTCAACAGGTCCGCTTTCTCTCTGTCCCCTTGTAGCATCTCCCCCTCGTTTGTTTTTAACTGGAGTATTCCCTGCCTAGTCTTCCTCTTTTCATTTACGTAGCGAAAGAAAGTCTTGTCCTCCTTTTTGACCCCTCTCGCTATTCGCTCCTCTGTGTCTTTTCCCTCCTTACCTCTACCTCAGCTTCTCTCTGGCTCTCCTGGTATTTACCCCAATCCCAGAGTGTGTGACTGTGTAGGGACTCTGAACTGCATGCATAACTGTCTGATTAATACAGCTTTTAAGCAAATCAACCTGATTACACCCCTCCCTTGTTCAAGTCCCCTGAATAAATCAGATTTAACCTGACTGTGGTTCCAGTTTGTGCCAAGAGTATTGCACTGTTGTTAATTGTTGTGCTTAACCTTGTTTTACAGGGGGTCCCCAGGGTCAAGCTAGAGGAACTAGCCCTGGTGGTAAGTGCAAACAGTGTGGGTAATTGCCTGGTGAATAAGGGTCATTGTGAAAGTAATTATTGTATATTGTTCAGGCCACTAGAAGGGGAAAGAGGGGGGTTACAGTGTCCCAGAGGGCTATGCCCAGGTTAGCTTGACCACTAACAACCCTGACCTCCAGGTGGAGGCACCCATTTCATTACCCAGGCCCCTTAACCTGCTACTAGCCAAGCAGGCAGGGGTAGTAACCCTTGGGATAGCCCCACCTAGGGGTTACACACTTTTAGCCTAACTATCCCTCCCCATGCCTTCCTTTTTTCACCTATGTATCTAAAACAAATTGTATCCCCTTTTTTTGTTAAATTTGCAATGTTTTCCTCTGTTTGCGCCTTCCCTGCCTCCCTTTTCTTTTCTAGGTGCATCTCTCTATCTTCCTTCTGTGTCCGTTTGTATTTCCTAAATGCCATCTTCTTTGCTCTTACCTTTTCTGCAACTTCCTTTAGAGAACCACAAAGGTCTCCTTTTCCTCTTTCCCTTGCTGACTTGTTTGACACACAGATGCGTTGCTACCTCAGTTCTCTCTCTGATAGTTTTCCACTGCTCCTGCACTCCATATTCCCTACCTCTGCTAGGGCAGCCCTCAGGTAATCTCCCATTTTCCTGAAATCCACCCTTCTGAAGTCCAGGATTCTTGTTGTGTGGTTTGTTTCTGGTCCTGCAATTATGTCAAACCACATGGAAATTGCCTTATAATTAACAGATGCCCTCATACTATGCTAGATTTATATGTAACAGCATCAACTACTAAAAGGTTGGGTCACATGGCTTATAAAAAAGTACCTTAAATCAAGGGACTCTGCTATTTTTCACTTACAGCAGTCTTCCTGGTCCATGGCAAAGACCCTATAACAAGGACAATCAAGCTGTTATGGCCTTCTATAATTCCCGCACTGGTATAGATAAGAGGCCCTGCAATAAGGGGGAACTGAGCCCCACAATTCCAACACTGTTAAGAGGGCCCTAGAATGAGGGAGGGGGCTAAGCCCCTGTGTTTCACCATAATTCCAGCATAGTGAGCCCCTAATACTTCCAACGCTAGTATTATGGCCCTAGAACTGGGGAGGGCCAAGTCTCTGTACCACTCCTTGTAATTCCAACAGTGATATAGGGGTCCCAGAACTGGGGAAAGAAAGGTAAGCCTCTATAAGCGCCTCTCCACTCCCCCCCCCCCAATAATTTCTGCACTGTTATAGGGGCTCTACAGTCAACACCATCTAAGCAGGTTGCCTGTCCTGACATCTCCTTTGGCAATGGTATATTTTGTATTTTCAGTATTTTTTCTTTCTTGTATTAGATCACTTAGTTCTCCTTTTGAAACCAAGGCATATTAGAAGAATAACCATGGAAACTTCAAAAAATACACTATGAGGCTTTTTGTTGTGGTCTTGCAAATCCCCACTCTTACACTGCAAAAATGCATGCAACATTTTTTAAGTAGCATTGCATTGCATCAGTAAAATGTAGTCTGCTGATTTTTTCTGTGGCCGTAGTTCTGCTGCTCCCTTGCTCTGTGTGCTGCATTGCTTTTCAAAGTGCAGCTCCCCCTGCTGTAGCTTCTCAAAACTGCAGACACACAAATTCATTCTGTACTGTTCAAATATAAACAAGCATTTATCAATGCCGAACGTTCGGTTGCAGGTATTTGCATTGGTGTTTGGCATTTATGCAGGCCCCCCACCACACTGTATCCATGTCCCTTTAGCATTCATATCCCAACAGAGCACCTCTCTGCAACTCCTCTTGCATCTGATCAACATTTTACCCTCATACTTCTTAAGTGTCTGTCTTAGGAACCATAACGCCCTGGGTGTGCTCAAGGGTATGAGCCTGTGTGGAAACTGTACAACCTGCGCTTGTAACACAGTCATTCAGTGGAATTATTTCACCAAATTTTCAACATAGGCATTTTTCACTTCTGGTCATGAACACTGTCGCTATGATTTTCTTACTGTGTACCAAACACTGATTTCCCACAGCGACCGCGCTATTCTGCGCCGAAAGTGTGAAAACACATTTCAGTCAGGATGTGAAAAATGACAGCTGCACTGTTCATAAGGAGGTGTGGGAAAATGCAAATGTTGAAAATCTGTAGTGGAAATGTTACACATTCGCGAACTTACGAGTGTGCATAGAAACTGCGCAAAGCACGCTCGTAACACAGCCATTTTAAGGACTTTTGCCACCAAATTTTCAACATAGGCATTTTAGGACCTCTGCTCATGAACAGTGTCACTGTGATTGTCTTACTCTGTAGTGAACACTGACTTCCAACAGCGACTGTGCTATTTTGCATCGGAAGCACAAAAACACATTTCAACCAGGCTGTAAAAAATGAGGTGTGGAAATATGCCTATGTTGAAAATCTGGAGTGAAAATATTACAACTTCCCGAACTTACGAGCGTGTGTTGCGCAGTTTCCACTCAGTCATTTTTTGGAATTTTTTTCAACAAATTTGCAACATAGGCTTAAGAGCCCAGCTCATGAACCCCGACATTGTCGTTTTGTTCATCGGTCCCGAAAGGTGATTCCGCACAGTGATTTCACTGAATAATGCTAAGACAGTGACTAAATTCATGAGAAGAAGTGTCAAGAACCCCATGTTGAAAATTTGGTGGCAAAAGTCAAAAAAATGGCCGCAATATCCACCTATTTATGCCATTATACAGCTTACCGGCATTTCCTCAATTCGCAGTTGGCTTTGAAGAGTGCAGATGTGTTCCCAGTCCACTGAAGATCATCGCACCGGGCTCCAGGTGTAAGTATGGGGTGCGGGGGGGTGTGGGGAGGTGGGTGTGCAGAGGGTGGACACGGGTTGGCAGGGGGGGCCCAAGGACTCACCAAGGGACCATTTTCATGTTTCACAGGAATTGTAAAAAAAAAAAATGGAGCTGTTGGTACACTGGGGTGGGCTCCCAGTGTGCTAGTTATGTGTTTGTTGGGGGGGGACTGGCTGGCGAGATTGGGCACCACTGCCAGCCATACAGTGTGTGTGTGTGTGGGGGGGGGGAGCATGAGCATGCTGGGGTGGGCTCCCGCATGCCAGCTGTTTTTTGGGGGGCTGCAGCCGACAGGGATTAGGTACCCCGTTAGCCATACAGTGTGCTGGGGCGCATGAGCCGAGGGGACTGGGCACCCCCACAGCACACAAGGTGGGGGCCGGGGAGAACAGTAAGGAGGGAGGACATTAGCAGAGGGAGGAAGCGGTAGGGATTTGATGCCGAGCTGTGCCCGACAGCAGTTCTGCTGATGTCAGTATGCTAATTGCATACACGCTACCACTGCTGATTGCAGCAGACCTTTTCTTAGAAGTGAAGACCAACACAGCCGAACTGCTGTCATACACAGCTCGGCATGTATTGGTCCCGCTGGGTCGCGCCTGCTACACTGACCACTGCATTGGGGAGGAGGGTCACACACCTCCAAAAGTCATACTGTTGCAAGACGTTCCTAGCGCGTGCATGCAAGCGAACGTGACAATTAAGTTTTTTTCTTGCTAGTCCAAACATACGTACATTCAGGTTCTTGCATCATAAGCACATGAAGCGAGGTTGGCAATGTCTTCTGTGTACGGTGTTACTCTGGTCAATTTGTTTATTGGTAACTGATACTTTTTTGAACTGAACTTAAATCCAATGTAAGTTTACCACCTTTTAAGAAGTCCAAAGTGGGACATTTCTTACTGAAACCGGATTTTTTCACAGGACAATATATAACCTTAACCAGTGCAACAGATTTGTTTACTATATAATCAGAATAAAGACTAAGTGTTTTAGTTTTTTAGATGTTTCTGTTGTTCCTTATCATTTTAAGGTATTTTTGTTAAAGATCAACTGCAGATATATTATAAACATCTTATAAACTTTACTCCTTTTCCCTAACATAAAGATAACTAGGGCCTTATTTATTACACATGAAATGAAGAAACTGGCATTTGTCATGTACAGATACTATTTTAATGCTCTCTTTTTTGATGGTTTCACAGAAAATCCCTCAGACATTTTTAGACCAGCTGGCAGAATCTTGGGTGAGTGCTAATTCCATTCAAGCAGCAATGACATCATTTTCCTCAAGGTCCTGGCAGTTCAGTACACATGTAGGGGGCCAGAAGGCTCCCTAACAATTTTCCAGGACAGGCCAGATGAATCTGGAAGGAGAGGCAGGAAGCTTACTCAGTGACCAAGATGCAAGGAGTTTATTTACCAGGGACAATAAAAAAAGATGACAGTTTTCTAAACACTACAGGGTAACAAGATAAACAATGAAACAATATGATGAGGACCAAAAATTAGTTGAACCCAGAACAGGGGGGTTAGCCCCTTTCAGTCCAAGTCCGATGTCCACCCAGCCTAGATGATAAAATGACTGACAAACCAAGCTTGGGCTTTCCTATGCATCGGCTGATCAGCAGGTGGGCATTGACCCCATAAAGTGCTTGTTACAAACAGATCATAACGGGGCATCCCCCTGATGAACAAAACACAAAGAGGAACACTGCTAGATGGATGAAGAACTTGGCGATCCTCTGTGGCTCCAGGCAAGAAGCTGAAGTCTTCTGGCTGGCAGGTGGCTCTCTAGACAATCTGCAACAATGACCACTGGTAGGTCCCCGGCACCCAGGACACCTTCCAAGAAGAAGACTGCTGGTGATGCGACTCTCTGGTGGCCTCAATGGAGTGACATGGGCATGCGCACACTTTTGGATGGCTGGCAAAATAAGAAAGGGGCATGCACAACATTAACTGGGGTCCCTCGTGCTTGAGCAGGGGTGGCTCTTGAGCCAACTCTCTACTGGATACCTCACTAGTAGCACTCTACCACTTACTGTTGCAGGACTGATACTGGAATACCTGTGGTGGCACTTTGGAGCTGGCTGACGTCACTGGAGGTGGTTCCGCTGCAGATGGTGGGTGGGCTGGGGACCTCCCTGGGTCAGCGTCAGGCTCTGTCGAAGCTGGTCCAGGCAGCCAAGGCAAAGTTGGATGTCGAGCACACTGGAATGAAATGCGATCATTAGTCGCAGTTGCAAGCAAACAGTTCAGTTTTTGTCAGACAGTTCAGTTCTTGGAGAAAATATAGCCTCTAGGGGGTGCTAAGCAGGCAACAGCACAGTTCAGTTTGGGCGGTGCTTGAACAACCTTTACCATGGGCAACCTAGGGCCACCAAACAATTTCCCTTCCCAAAGGGTGCTGCACCCGTAAAGTCTTTTTTGCTTGGCTTATTTTTTTATGGAGCTCACCCCCTTCCCTAATGGTCATAACCATCCCTGTGGCAGGACCTATGGGGCTCCCTGTCCTGATCCCGCCTCCCTCATGCACATTAATGAGGGCCTACCATGTGGAGGCCGTGCTCAGCCCGCCCTCTCATTTATACGCATGACGGCCAGGACTTTGTGTTTAGCCTCTCTCTTCCAGGGGATGGCTATGGGCCTTTGCCTTTGGCCCTGCCCCTGGCACAAATGGTACCACAGCAAAACAAAATGGCTGGCCAACCCACCTCTCTCTCACTCTCTGTTTCTGGGGCCTTTACCATGTGGTGCCCCTCTAGCACCAGCGGTGCGCTAAATTGGTAATTTGGGCTTATGCCCCACGTTCCCCTGTTTGTTGCCCCCCCCCTTCTAAAGAGCCCACTGCGCCTCCCCTCTTTTCCACTAGGGCACTGGCCCTTTAAGAATTTTATGGGGCACTCTGCCCCTTCAAGTATTAATCTTGGATACTCGGCCCCTTTAATTTCCCATTTCTTTCCCCTCCCTCACCCTGGCATCTGTGGCCTGAGCAAAAAAAAAAGCTGGGCACTTGCTCACTCACCACCACAGTCTGGGATGTTTCCATTGCTGGGGAGGGTCGGCAGAATGGCCAGGGAGCTGCGCTGTCACCTGGCTCTCCCGCTAAACTGCTGTGGCTGCTGGGAGTGGAACTACAGGTCTGGGATGCGGTTTCCACCCAGACTTGTTTTTAAGTGGCACCACTCGGTCCGGCTGGCAGATGCTTCCCCCACACCACTCGTGGCTCTGGGGGAAGGAGACCGCTCGTGTCGGGGAGCCATGCTCCCACCCGACCAACCTTGCTGCTGCCACCATCACCAAATGCCCCAGGACTAAAGAGGGAGGGGAGTGACGCCAGAGGAGTCATGGACACACTGCAGACAAAGGATGGGGTGGGTCTGAGGCTGCAGGCAAGGGGAGGTGATGGAATGGAGGGGAACCAGGAGGGAAATAAAAAAACGAAAAACTTCCACGTCAGGGAAAAGAGTCCCCATTTCTTGGTTGTGCTTCCTAACTTTGGGGTGCTACACACACACGTACATCAGATTGTAAAATGGCAACAACTCATGTTTACTTTCAATTGTCTGAGGACCTTTACCTACAGAATTTCATCGATTCAGCATTACAGATAAACATTTAGTTACTTTCACAGATTAATCAGTAATTCTTTAGGGCAAAATACTTTGTGTAACCCCCCTTCCCCTCCATCTGTCAAGGGGCATACAGTTTATCATTGCAGATGGTCCAGGTGCATGAGAAGGATTACCACAATGTGTAGCACTCCAAGCTAATGCACCCAAAATAAAGATAGGAAAAACAGCTATCCTACCTCTCGATGGTTTCAGCACACCGTGCACTCTCGATCTCTACCTCCAAAGACCTGGATTCACCCCAAACCTCTGGCCACCAGAACAGAACTTGCAACCTACAGCCTCCTGTCTCTTCTGAGCTTCTGAGCCCCTCGATCATGGTGCAGCATGATGGACACCTTCTGGAATTACAACTTATGACACAAATAAAATGCAAGGGGGTTTTCATTTCTCTCCCTTTCTAACTGAAATAAAAAAGGAATCACTACCAAGTTTATTCCCAAACAGCTTCTTTATTTTAGCACCTGCGCCCCAAATGATTTCAAGAGTACAGGGGTCTCATCATTCACCAATAAATAAAGCAGCTCCTTGGAGCTATATAAACTTTTTACAGTTCACCCATAGCTGGATCTGTCGAGCAGCATAACTGTTATTCAGGCAGTACAAGCAGGTTATCTCCAACTCAGACTCTTTGATGGTTTACCCAAGCAAAATCCTCCCTTGAAGAATCTACAGGCTCCTGAGGCTTACTGGTGCTGGTAAGCCAAATCTTCTTTTTACTATTCTGTGTTACCCTTTTCCTTGTCTCTGTTTGGTCTGGCACTGGTCGGTTACCCTATCTCAGGTGCGGAAAAGTGTGCTGCTTTCTCCACCTGGCCATTGGCCCAAATCCACAAGGGGTACCAGGATTTTTTCCTCTCCAACCCAGGCCCTGTAACCTGTACACTCTCCTCCCATATGGAGCCTAAACCTGCTGGTGCACCCAGCTTCACTGCACCAGTCCCCACAGCCATGTACTTTCTCTCTTTACTGGTGCAGCGGCCCTCAAACCCAGCCCTGCTCCAGTGCCTGAGCTACCTCTCCGAGGCTGCCCTGCCACTAAAGAGTCCTGAGCATTGACACCACTCAGGCTCTCCAAGCAGCCCGATCCTCCATAACTGGCGCCTATTCTCTTCGCCGAGCTCCCAGATAACCATCTGAATGGTCCCAGCCTCTGGCCCACATCCCTGCCAAACACATCTTGGGCTTCAGATAAGCTCCGGCCAGGAAACACCCTCTAAGACCTGTGACCCACCTGAACCTTAGATGCCAGCACCCCGAGATCTGCCTCTCCACGCAGGTCCCTTTAAAATGGGCGAAGGGTCCCCCTGACTCCCTCTACGCTCAGGCCACCCTACCACCCCAGGTACGGGAGAGAACCACTGCAACTGGCCTCCACCCTGTAGGAGCCCTGCCACTGTCCCCACAGCCCTGGCAGCCCAAGCCACTCTTTCACGGGATCACATGGGCTTCTGCCTATCCTGGCATTCTCCTACCGCCTAAACCTCCCTGTCCCTGATGACGCAGATATCTGGCTGGCCATCTTCCCTTTGGAGCTCCCTTCCTGGCTCCTCGATGCCACGTTACTACCAAGGCCTTCCCTGTCTGCCACACTTTGGTGGGGTCACCCCACAAGCCCAACCCAGACCATCAAGCTCCCTCCTTGCTTGCCTCCTCTGCTCCTCCAGCTGCCCCCTCCAGCCCCAGGCCTAGTGTCGGGGCTGGAAAAAAGACCCAAACTTCCTGTCTCCAACCTTATATACTTTCCCTAACCGGCCCTTTGCTGCCACCTTGAGATGTCCAGCAAGGATTAACCCCCCCCAGAGCACTAATCAATTCCCTAGCTCAGGAGGGTAAGAGGGAGAAAGGGGTTCATAATGGGAGCATAAGCCCCTCCGACGAGGGAGGCTTACACTTGAAATAAAGAAGAAGCTGCTGGGCTTCATTCAAGACAGAAAGAGAACAAAGGAAACAAAAATGTTCATGTTAAGAGCCTGTCATTTTGTTGATTTTCTTTTTTTTGGGGGGGGGGTGGTGATACTGAGCACCAAGTGTTGATTAGCTTAGGGAAATAGATATCTACTCATGTTGTTTTACTGGAATAATTTGATTAATACAGGACACCACCAGAAAATTGCCAATAAAGACTGATTTTTAAATGTCATAATATGATGTACTGAACAGCCAGGACCTTGAGGAAAATGACGACATTGTTGCTTGAATGGAATGAGCACTCACCCAAGATTCTGCCAGCTGGTCTAAAAATGTCTGAGGGTTTTTCTGTGAAACTTTTAAAAAAGACAGGCAGTAAAATAGCAACTCAACATGAGAAATTACTGTTCCTGCACATTACAGTTAAAGCTGCTTAGAACGGGCGCGTTCGTGTAAGTTACATTTGCCCAGTAAAAACAGCAGACACTGTAACCATTGCATTCGAAATGAGGACCTGAGGACATGTTACACTCTTGAACAGTATTACTGTACCTGGCCGGCGCTTTAGTTACAATATTTCACTGCAATTTCCATGGCAATTTATCAAAAGGAAAGATAGTACAGTTCTGTAGTAGTATAAGTCTAAGCAGACCTGGTCCGGGTGTAGCAGCAGACTCTGTGCTCTAGATGTCTGGCTGAATCAAGCTTGCTCCGATCTGCTTGGACCTGGGTAAGAGGAGAGAATGCACAGAAAGGGGAGTAAGGGGGAAATGGAGTGCTGACTAAAACAAGACCGAGCCTTGGAGTGGACAGGCGAAATGGAAGAGAGGGTACGGAGATAGGGACTGCTGGAATTTACGAAGAAACAGAGCACCAGACTGACATCGGACTGAGACGCAGAGGTGAAGGTGGGAGCACGCAGGCATTTAAAAAGAGATTGAGATTGCAGGAATTTACGAAGAAACAGAGCACCAGACTGACATCGGACTGAGACGTAGAGGTGAAGGTGGGAGCACACAGGCATTTAAAAAGAGATTGGGACTGCAGGAATTTACAAAGAAACAGAGCACCAGAGACCCAGACTGACATCGGACTGAGACGCAGAGGTGAAGGTGGGAGCACGCAGGCATTTAAAAAGAGATTGGGATTGCAGGAATTTACGAAGAAACAGAGCACCAGACTAACATCGAACTGAGATGCAGAGGTGAAGGTGCGAGCACACAGGCGTTTATAAAGAGAGACGGATAACAATGGGCAGCTGGATGAAAATTGACACTGTAATCAGTGTCATTCACACCTACAGGGGACATCTGTTTAACGCTTAATACCCACTAATAGTGTTGGTAATTAGTGTTTCTTTTGACAAATCTGCCCGAAATAGATGCTAGCCCTAATACGCTATAGCCAATGCTTTTTAACAGCATACCTATGGGATTGGCAAACGGCAATCTAAAACTGCCTGAAATAACCGACTGCCCGGGATTGCCGAGGGCGGTATAAGTGGCTTTAACTGTACTTGCAATATATACGGAGTGGTTGTTCTCATGTTGAGCAAATAAAGTACGTTAAAAGCATTTCAAAAACACTGCAATTGATCTTTAATGTATTATAGTTTTCTGCAACATTTAGAGGAAAGTTAGAACATTTTTTTCTACTATAAGGTCAGGACATGTAGTATTTTTCATGTGTTTTTTTTCAGGATGCAGCTGCCCAAATTAGGACTGTCCTGTGAAAATCAGGCAGGTGGTAACCTTAATCCAGTGCCAGGAAGTGCAATGTAATGCACTTAGGGAGATGGAGTCCATGCACAGAATACTGGATGGAAGGGGTTAGATTGGCCACTTCAACAGAGGAGAGGGATCTGGGGGTCACCATCAGTGACTCCCTCAAGCAATTGAGTCAGTGCAACAAGGCATACAGCAAGTCATTGAGGATGCTAGGGTGTACAGGAAGGGGTTTGACAGTAGGAGAAGCAAGGTATTCTGCCAATGTAGAGATTCGTTGTGAAGCCTCACCTGGAGTACTGTGCCCAGTTCTGGAGTCCGCAGCTGAGGAAAGACTGACAGACTACAGTCGGTACAGCGAGGGGTCAATAAGATGATTCAGGGTTAGCAGGGCAGATCCTACGAGGATTGACTGGAGGTCCTAAACATGTACTCATGGGAGGCCAGATGGATGCAGGGGACATAACTGAAACATACAAGTTTCTTAGGGATAAAAACAGGGTGAATTTTGGCCGACCTGTCAACACAGTGGTGGTGTTACTGCTCGTGATGCCGGTGATCGGGGTTCGGTAGCAAGCTCTGGGTCATCAGGGACCAGCCAGGGGGAGGAGGACTGAGCATCCCACTGGATGCTCTCCTCCTCTGTGGAGGGAAGGTTGCCATCTCCGCTGCTATACTGCCATCTGGGTGACACCAGGTGGTAGTGCAGATTGGGGGATACCAAGGGAGAGTTGGAGGCTGTCCAGATCCGGGTGCATCACCACGCCTCTGCGTGGGGATCCCCCTTGGTCCTTTCGCATGCTGACATCCATGGGTGGGAGAAAAATGCAAAAAAATTGCCCCTGCACACCAGAATGACGGAACGCCCAGCACTGTCCCAGATCTCTCCTGCCTGTCTTGCGGCTCCTGCTTCTCAACTAAAGTTTTGAAGTTCAAGGGGAAGGGGCCTCCTTGTTCCCACCTGGGGGGGGTAAACCATGGTTCTGTAGGGGAAGACCAAAGACAACGGACAGCACGTAGGAGGGGACGACAGCAGATTGGATGCCATGGTGACTCCAGAAAGAGTCTGCGTGCAGGCAGCAGGGGGATAAAACTTCAAAATTAAAAAAAGGAAAAAAACAAGCTGCATTTTTGTGACCTGTTTGTCAAAAATAAGGATGCAGCCACTAGAGGGTATGACTGGAGGTTGGTGTGGGGCAAGTTCAAGACTAATGTGAGGAAATTCTACTTTACTGAGAGGGTGGTGGAACAATGGAACAGATTGCCAGCATAAGTGGTGAGGGCTGGTATGTGTAATGATCTTAAACACAGATTTGAGAGAGGATGACGACTCACAGTCCCAGGAGGGCAGAACACAGGTTTGAGGGGTGGGTGAGTGGATAACATCCCACCAGTGCAGTAGGTCAGTGGGGTGAGGTAGTATATGAAGGGCAGATTCAATGGACCTTCGCTCTCCTTCTGCTGTAAAATTCAATGTTTCATGCTTATTATGTTTGATGCACTGCACAGCAAATGTTTTGGGACTATATGGCATTTGAGAGGTGTGTCACTGCCGAGCCAGTTACAGCTAAAACTGCAATGGACTTGGCAATGTACACCAATGACCAGCCACTCTGGTCATGACAGCAGTTTAGCTTTGCTGACGTGGCATGTTCTCTAGTTGAAAGAAATGAACCACTCCAACGAGAGAGGTTCATTTCTTTCTGTAGCCCTAACTCCGCTCCCTCCCCTCCTCACAATGCCAGCAATGAGAGTGCCACCCAGCAAGTGTGCCATTTCTTGTCCTGCAGCCATCCATACAGAGAGGACACAGGATATATTGCAGTTCATTGCAAGTCAGTGGAGCAGCACCTTACTGTCACTAGTCTGTGCCTTTCTCTGTCTCAGTGTCTCTGTGAACCCTGGCAGAGTTAGCGCTCCCTCTGTAACACCAGCAAAAAACACACACAAGAAATGGACCGTAGTACTACTCCTTTCTCCCATCTGTTCAGGTGGTGATTCGTGCACCAGTCTTTCCCTGGTCAACATATAATGCCCCCCCCCCCCAAGACAGACAGACCATGGTGCGGGAAGAGCGAGAAACCAAGGCAGGCACCCACATGAGAACTTGTTACCTCCCTGCCAGCAGTGAAAGAGAGGGGAGCATCCATGCAGCTAGTAAAGGCGTGGGAGTTGTAATTGTATAGTATCCCGTCTTCTAGCCGCACATTTCAGGATGGAGCTATAGCAGACAGAGAGCGAGTTGGGTGACACACATGCATGAGAGAGCAAGCGGGACAGGCAGCATCACTGCTGACAGATCTAGTGACAGTGCGATCGGGCTGACACACACACCATAGGCAGGGCCGACCTTAAGGATAGGCAAACTAGGCGGCCATCTGGGGCGCCATGGAACAGAGCTCTGTTTATAATTTTTTTTTAAATGACAGTAACCAGGACCATGAAATTTACAAGCCCAAATATTTTGTCTTTTGTAGGGGGGTTGACTTGTCTCCTGCACAGCAGCATCACAAGTCACAGTTGTGTGCGTGCCGCCCCCCTTCCCCATGCCTAACAGTTTAGTACTTTTGGCCAGAATGGCCAATTAGTGCAGAGAGTACATGCATAGATAGGTACGGGAGGCATTAATCACTTTTGGTGGGTGCAGCAAGAGATTAAGTCAGACACAGCCAGCAAAGCATTATGGAGGCAGACGGCCTTTGAGGAGGGAGTCAGTCATCAAAAAAGAGCGAAGCTAGCCAACAAGTTGGACCCTCCAGTTTTGCTAAGGGTCACAGCATGAGTCAGATGTTGTGCTGTGGGCATGAGTGGCAGATGGCATTTGTGGAGGGACAGGAGTTGGAAAAGAACCAGACAGACCAACCAAGTAAAGTGAATGGTTTTGCTGGCCACGAGTCAGGTGTTGTGGTCACACAGTACAGACTGGTCTTGTGACATGACCAGTCTGAATAAAACAGTCAAAAATAAGAGGACAAAGTGAGTATTTTGTTGCCATCCACTACTTTTACATGCTTCAGATTTGTGTGGCATGTGCAGGCACTGAACTAGCTAGGCAAGGAAGTGAGGACTGGAATAAAAGTTAGCACACTGTGTCTCTGCAACCCACCAACTGTACACTACAGCTACCTAGCTATCTTAATAAAAAGATGTTTTGCTTGATTTTGGGGGGGGGGGGTCACACCGCTGGCTTATGGAAAAGTCACTAAAAAACAAAACTCTGGTGACCTACAGTGTTGTCCCCAGGATGAAACGCACTTTTAAAGCACTCTGCAGTGTGCTGCAGCAGACCTACTGAATAAAGCAATGTAATTTCAGTGGCAATTACTCACCTTTGTCATGGAGGAAGCTGTAGCATTCACTTCCTCCTGGCAGTGTCACATTTTCCTGAATGACTAAGGGGACTAATTATCATTGAAATTACATTGCTTTATTCAATGGGTCTGCTGCAGCATTCTGCAAAATGCTGCAGAATTGCATTTCATCCTGGGAGATGCCAGTGTATGCGAGTCGTTTCCATCCAGGAATCTCAGAGACAAAATAAAATCTATGCTCATTATTATTCCACTTCACTGTGAGTGAAGCATATCTGCATACTGTTTAGGTCATAGAAATGAAATCTGGAATGTAATTGGCAACATGACCTAAATTAAACGCACAAAGGAACAGTCATTTCTTAGTTGCATTTGAATGCATGCTTGTTCATCCTTGGTCAATATTGACTTGTGCTGACACAGGATAAAAGTCTACTTGTGTTGGGTGCACGCCGGGCTTCACAGCAATTGTTCATCGGCAGTCTGCAGATAACGCTCACACGAACAAGTTCTCCCTTCAAAGCTGCAGGCAGTGGTTTTAATTGGTCTAGATATCATGAGATGAACTGAACATTCAATGCATCCATTCATTCTCACGGTAACTAACAACACAATTATTGAATTTGAAATAGCAGCAGCGCAATGGATTGATAGGCACTGGGCAGAGAAAGAACAGCTGCTTTTTAACCCTGAGATCTTGTTTCCACTTGTTGCTGTGCTGTAAACACAAGTACAAACGAATAGCCGAGATGAGAAGCAGCCTCTCCTTTTTTAGTGCTGATTAGCCCAAGATACATACAGTATAAGCAAATCTCAGGGTCGCACAGTAAACGGCAATGTGGGATTTGAACCTGGGTTCTGGTTTTCAAGCCTGTGTTCTAGCCATTAGCTCACACTGCTTAAACAGTATTGATTAGATCTGTTCTAAATCCCTCCCTTCACCCCAACACAAGGGGGGGAGAGACACATGGGCAATGGCAAGAACTCAATGAATCTCAGTAACTTTTTGAGGTATTTGTGATCAAAATGTATAGAAGAACAAGCACAGAAGAGTGTCACCATTTTTGTGTACAGCCAGTTTAGCAGTGTGCTTGTGAAATAAGGTCTGAGCAGAGTGGACTGTCTTGTTTTGTGGTATTAAATCAAAACAAAGGGTTCTTTAGAATCATAAGCACTCTTTATTCATATATGATACAGTTCCATCCAGCATCAGACGAACAGTTCACTGATGACCATCCATCAGCAGTGTGCTTGGAGCAGGCAGTGTCTGGTAACATGATCTCATTCCTTATCTGAAGATTCCCATCCAGTAATTGAGAGCCTCTGGGGCTTGGTCAGTCGTATATTATGTGAATGAAATTTGTTGTCCTGGCCCTGACCATAGGAATACAGTAGGTGCGACACTTCTGACCGCAGGACACACTTCTCACTTGTGACCCCCCCCACCTGCAAGCCACAACCTGGTCAGCAGCCACCCAGAAAAGTTTCCGAGGGAAAATAGAACTGTGAGCCATAGTGGAAGTGCCCTGGGAACTGCTAATGTCCCTATTGTGCTCCTCCTCTCCCAGCAGCGGCATCACTACCTCACGTTTGCTCTCTGTGCTAATCTTTTCTCCACTGAAAAGTCGGAGAGTAAGTTCTGAAAGTGGCCGTCCCAGAGAAGCTGTCCCCGATACCTGTTTGTGCATTATATCCCAGCAGCATGGTCACAGATGAGCCAGAGAGGAGTGGTGCAGAGTCAGAGAGAGGGAGCAGCGCATGCTGTCTATGAAGCTTGCCCCTCCCCCTCACCTCCGCCACTTCTGACAGAGTCACAATGGAAACGCACTGCTCATGTGTCCACAGGGGGGTTTCTTCTTCTTCTGTGAAGCACAGTTGTCACCCATCCTGCATTCTCCTCTGATTCTCTTGCCACGAAGGCCAAGAAGGAATGACTAGTGTCAATGTTGGGAATTCAAAAAAGTCTCAATGGTACGGCTACCAGACCATGGCTTATATGGGCTTCAAGGTTAAGCGCCAGGATCATCCCCACCAGGAATTACTGGTACAGGGTGTACTCAGTGGCAGAAGGGAGGTGAACAGATGATTTTTTGTCCTCTCCAGACAACATTGATGGAGACAAGGTGCCCCCTCCGGGTAGCGTTGGTACTGGAGAGGTGGGCCTTGACTGGGATCTGTCTGACTCACTATACCAGTTATTGAAGGCACCGACCCAAGCCCAGTGTTGTTCCCATGTCACAGGCCCTTCGGGGGGCCTATCAACATGGACATCCTTTTCAGGAATTGATGAGGCCCAAGTAGAAGGGACTGAGACTCTGGGTCTCTGGGGCCTCGTCCTGGACTGCAAAACTATGTAGGGTGCCTTGTCTGAGGGGATGGTCTAGCAGAGTCACCCGAAGGGTATCCCCCTATATCCAAGAAGTAACCAGATTGGTGCCTATGGGGAGAACCCCCGCTAAGGAGAGCAGAGCTGTACAGGTTTCACAGGGTAACCCCTGTCCTCACCAGTGGCAGTGACATTCAACAGCTATGGAGAAAAATGAAAATTATGTACTCACCATACTTCTTGATCTTCCAGAATATATTCACCATTCATTCACACTTATGGGTCTAGGGCTAGAGTTACTAGGACCCTGCAGAAGCAAAGTCTTTTGTAGCCTAGGGGGCTGACATTGGTGTTGGCACCTCACATGAGGCAGACATAGTGACGTTGTGCTCATGAGTTGGCCAGTAACCAACGCCGGACCCCTTCCTTCCTTCTTCAGTTCTGTTAGGCAGGAGAAAAACTAGTAGGAGAGAGAAAAAAGAGAGAAAGAGAGAATTAGAGGCTCCTAGCCCAAAGGGATAGGAAAAGGATCTAGGATATACAACCATAAAAATAATAAAACCCAACTACCAACTTAGAGAAACTAAAGGATGGGCCTAAGTAGCACAGGGATGGTGGGTAGAAGAGCCAGAGCCTACTAGCCACCTGGACAGGAAAGTGAAGTAGGGAAACAGCACTGTTATGGGGCTCTGGTTAAGCCTGGAGAGACACGAAGGAATCTCTTAAAGGTTAAGAAGGTAAAGTCAAAGGGACGCCTTGTGCATGCGAGTACAAGGGCCAGGGTAGAACAGATAGAAAAGCATGATTAGAGCATACAGGTGTCCTCCTGCCATTCCAGAAGTGAGAGCAACAGAAAAGGGACCAACATTCACTGACCTACGCAGTCAGTATAGTGTCATGCTTGTGTAACTGTGTTGGTTATGGTTGTGGCCGTTCGCACTCTCTATTCCAGAGGAATTACCACCCTGTAGGGGTACAAAGCAAGGAACTCTCGGAGAGGGTTCTGCCCCTAGAGGTGCCAAGGGATGGTTCCCATGGCTAAAGGTACCTTAGGAATCCCCAAAAGAAATGTAGTATTATCCCCAAAGGAGGCAACATGATGTGTATAAGCAAGCAGTAACAGTGACGGAGAAGCAGTAACTGGAACATAGTAGTAGAGAAGAATAGCGAGGCTTGCATTGAGAGAAGGGGATCCCCTAAGGAGAGAGGGAATGGCAGGACATCCTCCACCTCCATCCAACAACGGAACCTACCTAAGGAAACTAGGCGAAACAACTATGCTAACTAAGTGTTATGACCTGAGGCAACAGAGGAGAGAAAAAAAACCCTATGAGGAGGAAATCTCTGGGGATCCAAGGCCTAGGTCACATTCCCTCCAGGCTTGGGAAAATGTATTTAGTGATGGCTCTGCAGCTGCAATTTGGAAAACCCAATTAAAGGGAGGTGGAAAACATTCCAATTTGGAGGAAGGCTCTCACTCAAACCCTCTAGCGGGAACGTCATGGAAGGCTGCGAGAAAACTCTGCAACAATACGAGCAACCAAGGTGCAGGAGGAGAGCAACAACTGCTGAGGCACTTACCTGGCCTACCCACCCTAAATCAAACCAGGTGAACCAGAGGCAGTCGTGGGGAGAATGCGGTGAAGGTGCCTTGGTAGGGAAACCACTAAAGTCAATGGCAAACCGTTATAGTGGAGCACTAGAGCCAAAGGAGATCGTTATAACCACTCTTCACCGCTAGTCTTAAATTCTACACCAGGAGCTGCTGTCGCGTAGCAGGCAGCTAAAGCCAAGCCTGGGATGAGGACATTCCCAGCTATGGGCCAGGTGAGAAGGATCCCGCCCCAAGATGGACACGCTCGATGATGCGGACTAAATGCAGAGCAAGATCGTCAGCTGCAGGAACCTGTGCCAGATTAGAATGGCTGGCATGCCCCAGAATTGACTGAGAGTTGCAAAGCTGGTTCACTGAATGAGCACAGCATGCTGAGATCGTAATGAGCATTGAGTGCTGCGACCTTGCAAGGTTGAATGCACATTGAGAGCAGGAGAATCCCAGGCCAAAGCCAAAGGGATGGCACTAGGCATGAAGCAATGGTTTGCATAAGCAAGAAGCAACAATTGGGTAAGCAAATGTGGACCTGATAGGTCAGTAAGCAGAAGTAGTAATAAGTGGACCTGCATAACAACTGTATAGCAAGTAAACAGCACTGAGTTAGGGGCAAGCCAGCCAGACATGAATAGCCAAATCAAGGTGACAAACTCTGAGGATTTTTGGCAGTGAAGACAGGATTTAGAACAAATTAACCACATAGGCCACGACCCCCCCAAACACCTCCCAGTCCCCGCTGTAGGACAAACAAGGAAGCGATGAAAGGCCGAGAACCACATGCAGATATAAAAGCTAGTTTAATAGCCTCAGCAGTAGCTTCAGCTAACCTCAGAGTAAACAAGGTAGAATAGGAATGGGTGTAAACCATGCAGCAGCAGGAAGCAAGTGGGCCTGTACAGCAGTAGTTAAATGAGTACAGTGCTAAAACACAGGCACTGAGTACAACAGTAATTAAAGTAAACAGCAGCAGTGGCTGAAGTTGTAGGTAACTGAAAGCAGTAGCATGAGCTCTGAGTAGGTTTGTAGTTGCAGTGCAGTAAATTGAGAGTTGTAACTGAAAGCAAGCAGAATGAGCTCTGTAGTAGCAGTATGCTAGGAGTTTAAAAATAAAAGCCCCCCCCCAAAAAGAGGAAACCAAAACACAGCAAAACAGAAAACAGGGAAAGGCCCAAAAGAAACAAAACACAGGGAAGCACACAGCCGGAGGAAAGATACAAACCAGAAGCAGGAAAACAAACACTGAAGTCCAGCAGAGATGCACAGAAACAGCAGGCTTGGGGGGGTAAGGCCCCAGCCAGCTCAGAGGACAAACCAACAGAGCCTCTAGCTGCAAAGACAAAATGCTTCACAGTGAGGCTGAGAGGAACTGCTTATATAGCTCAGGAAGTGGGGGTGGCTGGCTGCTTGGCCACTGAATTACAGGCAAGCCTTTCAATTAAAGTGTGAGACTGGATGTGACTCAACAGGATGAGAGGGACAAAAAAGTAACCCACTTGGTATCCGCCTCTCCAGGATGAAAGCTGGGGCTGCACCTTACAGGAGGCTGAGCTGCAGCTGGTAGAGCTTACTAAAGGCTAACTAGAGAAAAGCAGCCTTGGGTGAGAGTGCAACAACTCCCAGAGGGAGGGGAAGGAATGAAGGTGGTTGAAAAATAGAGGAAATGAAAAATTACCTTATGTATTTTTTTTAGGGATAGGGACCCCCTACTTGTGACATCTTTTTTCACGTTTTCTTTAAAAAAACAAAACAAAAAACACAGGCATGAAAGAGTAAAGAAAAGGGGAGGAGGGGGGCCACTTTCCCATAAAAGCAGTCCCGAAGGAAAGCTCTGAGCGAGTGGCAAGAGGATAAGTGCTCTGAGATGGTAACACAGGGTGAGCTGCCCTGAGGCCCTGGTTCTCAGCTGAGTGGGAGGTGGTGGGCGGGCATGTGAATGAATAATGAAGATTTTCTGGAAGATCAAGAGTTGCAGTGATTATCTAATTTTCATATCATCCAAGAATCAATCTTCACCACTCATTCCCAGTTATGGGTCAGAGTACCAAGCTTTCTCCCCAAAGAACGGGAGAGCTGGCTCACCCTCTCAGTCTGTTACAGGGATAACCATAGGAGGGCAGGGACTCCTTACAAGTCTGGCAGGACCTGACACTGGTCAGGAACAGGTGGAGGCTCCCATGCCCTGGGGGCATGATGGCACCCCAATAACTCACACCCAACCCTGTGGGAGAAAAAATGAGTCTCTTGGAAGTTGGAACCGAGCACCCTGCGCCAGGCCACAGGTGCCAACTGGGAAAGGGGAAGCCATATCATCTGCTGAATGCAGACTGTGGTTTTTCACCAGCCTGGAAGCTACCTTGGTGTTATACGATGTCCTCTCTTGATGCCCCACCAGCTCCAGACCTTGGGTGGAAAGGTGTATGACTTGCCTCTTTGCTTTGCAATCTGGCATGGATGCTGGGAGCTGACTCAGTGTCGCCTGCAGGCGCTTGTCATAAACTACCTGGTGTGTCTGATGTGCAGAGATGCACATCATGGTGTGTGCTGTCACAAATACCCTTCTGCCCCAGACATCAAACTCTGCAGAGTCAGTGTCAGGGGGAATGGTCATGCACTAGGCACCAAGGCCCAGAAGGGGTCTGCAGTACCAAAATCCCAGAGTAGGGATGAGGCATGGATCCTGTAGACCCCACAGGAATGCAGTATCTGCACTAGACATCCCTAGGGCCTGAAGAGGAGGCAAAGGGACAGAGCCAGACACTCCGGCATGTCTCCAAAAATGACTGGGACCATGGAAGAATGATAGTGGTGTGTCGGTTGTATTCTCCAAGGAATGACCTTGCCATGGTAGCAGTATTGTGACCTTCGAAGTGTTGGAGACTCTGCTCCTGCATCATCTCCGCTAGGAACTGCTAACACCTAGAGTACTCAGATCAGAGGAGATATGGAAAGAAGGATAATCTTCATCAGAGGAGAAACTGGGAGAAGAGGAACTGGATTCAGGAAGTGGTGGTGCAGGGGCCTCAGGCCCGAAGATAGTCTGGTCAGCTCTAAGGTGGTATTGTTGAAACGCATCAGCCGCTCTCCTGAACTGATCCCAGCTCATGGGCTGTAGAGGATCAAAAATTCCTGGAAGGGGGTGGGGCAGAAGAGGGTCATGAAAGACCAGGACAGGTCCTCTGCCAGGGTTGTGAGAATGCTCAGGGAACCATGCCTAGGTGTGGGGGCCTGGCAAACTCACCTGTCTGCAACTGATCAACACCTGTGGACTAGTCCCGACGGTGCCCTTGAGGAGAAGCCTCCAGATGGGGAGAGTGGACACTTGTACATCCCACAGGATGGCCCTGATCCCCACCAGTGACAGGGCTAGCCAGTTCTGGAGAGAAACTAGGCCCTGAACTAGCACTGTGACTCCCACCAGACCTATCACCAGACTCAGGCAAAAGGTCAGCTGCAGGTCCAGAACTGAAGTTCTTCCCCTCACCAGTGCCAATCCTACCCCTGGACCAAGCCCAGACTCTAGGCTGGAATCCCCAAGAGAGTATGTCCCAAGTTGGCACCGTGAATGGCTCCAGCCCCATCCCTGGCAACATGAATGGTGCCAGGACAAGATTCGGCACAGGGAATGACACTGGGACCTGAACTAGCACTGCAAACAGTGCCAAAAAGGGCCCTAGCTATAGAGACCTCCCCTGAGGGAGCTCCTGGCGCCGAGCCAGGCCCAGAACCAGACCCAGGAAGATCTCCATCCTCATCATCCCCAACCACAGGCCAAAGGTCAACATTATGATCCCCTCCCAGATTATCTGACTGCTCAGAAGAAGAAATGACCACAACCTCAAGGGCACATGAAGACTGGCTCTGGAGACCTTCCCTTCTCCAACCATGAACGGTGCTAGCGGAGGGCTTGGTCTTGCGGTCGGCGCCGCTTCACTCACCAGTACCAGCCTTAGTACCGGGAGCCAAGGTGGCACTGGGCCACAACACATAGGTGCCCACTGGTGTAGACCCAGCATATAGCTTCAGCCTCACCACCAGTGAACCCAAAGGGCTAATGAACTGGGAAGGGTGCTCAGCCAATCCTCCAGAGAGCCCAGGGACCTTACCTTATCATCTCTGGTGCGATGTCTGCCTCCAAGGTGGGCAGATCACAGTCCTACCTTAATGCACGGAGTTCAAGGTGCAGTAGTCCATCAAGAAGCAGGTGTTGCATCTATCCATACTGTGGTCAGAGCAGAGGCAGGCTGAACATATGTCATGGTGCTCCTGAGTGGAGATGTGGCCCCCACAGGAGCATGGATGCATGGGGAGCCACCATGACTCTTCTGCTTACAAGTGGCCTTCTTGCCCTTGTGCTCCTAAGAACTGGACATGGCTCCGCAGGAAAAAAAAAAAAAAAAAAAAAACAAGAAAAAGGATAGAAAAGAGTTTGGTGCTGCACTAAATAAAATAATAAATATGGCACCGACAGCATTTGGTGGAGAGGGGTACGGCTTTGAACTAATGGCGATGAACAGAGGAAAGATTTATGATCAGTTACAAAGATGAAGCTCCCATGGCGTGCACTCAATTGCGGAAAAAACAGAAATGAGGAAGGTAGGGGGCCAGCATTAGTTACTGGCCAACCCATCAGTGCAATGGTGGCAGAAGACACCAGGAGGAAGGATTGCTGTGTGACTGGACTTCTCTACTGGGACTAAAGAAGTAGAACATAAAGGGGAGCATAAGGCAGTCCTAGTGGGGGGTAGGAAGAAGTAAGCTGTTGGTTAACTAGGATCTGCAGCTTATCTGTTAAGTAGGAAAATGGGCAGACTAGGTGGGCCAAGCGATCCTTATCTGCCGTCAAATTCTATGTTTCTATGTTAACTCTTGTACTTGGACCTTTAATTGAGGGTAAAAAAAAAAACAACTAACAAAACAAAAAAAAGTGTGTGTTTGTCTGAGTTAACTGAACTGAATGGTTATCTGAACAGTTATCTAGGTGTAAATCTCAGGTGATTGAAAGGACTTGATAGCTGTGAGGTTTAAATTACTTGTACAAAGATATAGTAAGTAGGGGGAGTGGCTTAGCTAGAAGGAAGCTAAATTTAAAGACTGCCTTAGAAAGATTCTGCTAGTAGCTTGGCAGAAGACACCAGGAGGAAGGACTGCTGTGTGACTGGACTTCTCTACTGGGACTATATTGCCCTCCTTCCCTCCCCTCCACCCAAAGCTAGTTCTACTTTTATAGGCACAGGATTTGACTGACAACACGAACTTCCTGTTTGGGAGCAGGAAGTGAGTGATCACAGAGCCACCAAAGACCCACCATCCTAGAAGGGCAAGAGTAGCTCTCCGGCCCCTTCTAGCTGCTGGAGGTCTGCCTCTGAGCAAGTAAGGGGTCTACTGAGAAATATAGGATATTCTTGTCTCAGAACAGGACAATCAGGAGCTTAAAGGGCACACAGGCAGAAAGTAAGGAGAGAGAGAAAAACAGAGGAAATAGTAAGGATTGCAAACAGTTAAGGGGCCAGAAATAAGACATGATGGGAGTGGTGCAGTGCAGTGGCTGTGGAGCAGCAGTCTTCCAGGAGACGTTCTGGAGGATGCGGTGTTGTCCCATCTGCAGGCACCTCTCTGGACTGGGGGAGGAGGTTGCTCATCTCCAGGCTGAGTTGGCCAGGATTTGTGGGACCTCCTCTTCCATCCAGGGACCACCAGTGCCACTGCCATTGCCTCAGTGGTTGAAAAACTGGTGTGGAGCTCAGGGATTTGGCTTCATTGGGGACTGGGGGGTCCACCTGGAGTGATGCAAGCCTATACTGGCATGATGGGCTGCATCTGTCCAGGAGGGGAACCAGGATCCTAGGTGATAGGTTTAATGCTTCATTGGCAAGCATTTAAACTAGCCAAGGGGGGAGGCACTGGAAAGGAGCAGGGAAATCCTAGCCCCCCCCCAGAAAATCACAGTAGTAAGTGCGGTAAACACCAACATAGAGGTGTCGATAGGGAGAAGGGCAGGGGTAAATGGAGAAAGCGACAAAGGCAAGAAGGACAGGGATGGGGCAAAAAGGAGTAAGACCTCGTACTCTCAAACGGGGGCAGTGAGAGGATCTCAGATCTAGAAGTGGGTTGCCATCTGGGAACAAGTGACCATCAAACAGTATGGTTCCGTTAAACTCAGCTACAGAGTCAAGCCATACAAAAGTGAGGGTACTGGACTTCAGGAGGGCTGACTATGGCAAGATGGGAGAGTGCCTCAGAAAAGCACTAGCAAACAGGCTAGAAGGAGGTGTGGAGCAACAATGGGGAATCATCAAGACTGCCATCACAGAGGCAACAAGCCTTTGTGTGAAGCAAATAAACAAATCAAAATGAAAGAAAAAGCCACTATGGTTCTCAAAAGAGGTGGTTGTGAAAGTCAGGAAGAAAAAGATAGCATTCCGGAAGTATAAGGACACACAGAAGGAGCAGGACAGAGAGCTGTACCAGTTAAGGAGGAAGGAAGCAGGGAGGGAAGTCAGAACAGCAAAGGCCCAAACTGAGGAAAAGATAGCCAACTCTGTTAAGAAGGGGGATAAAACCTTTTATAGGTACATCAGCAAGTGTAGAAAGACAAAGGGACGGATAGTGAGGCTGAATAGAATGAACAGTGGGTGGGCAGAGGGGGACAGTGAAAAAGCAGGGATACTGAATGAATATTTCTGCTCAGTATTCACAAAAGAGGAGGGGGAAGTGCCTAATCCAATTAACAGAAGCACTCTTGATAGGGGGGTCGATCCCAGTCCTTTCACAGAAGAAAGGGTTCTGCAAGAACTCCTAAAACTGAAGGTGGACAAAGAAATGGGGACTGATGGAATTCATCCCAGAATTCTAAAAGGATTAAGGGGGGGGGAACTAGTGAAACCACTGGCTACTCTTTTTAATAAATCATGGGAGGATGGTGTGGTACCCGAGGACTGGAGGAAGGCAGATGTGATTCCCCTTCACGAAAGTGGGACCAAGACAGAGGCAGGAAGCTACAGACCTGTCAGTTTGACCTCTGTGGTAGTGGGAAAGTGATGGAGTCACTCTGAAGGAAAGAATTGTTGAGTACCTAGAGGCCAGTGGGGCACAGGACCCAAGGCAGCATGGGTTCACAGCAGGAAGGTCATGTCAGACGAATCTAATAGATTTCTTTGACTGGGTGACCAAAGTAGTAGACCAGGGAAGGGCTGTGGAAATGGCCTACCTAGACTTTAGCAAAGCATTTGACACAGTTCCACACAAAAGATTAATAGTCAAATTAACCAGCCTGGGAGTGGGTCCCAGGGTGGTAGCCTGGGTAAAATATTGGCTGGACAACAGGACACAGAAGGTAATTGTAAATGGAGTCCACTCTGAAGAAAGAGGGTTACTAGTGGGTACTGCAGGGTTCAGTACTGGGTCCAGTCCTTTTAATGTCTTCATAAGTGACACTGCAGAGGGACTGAAGGAAAAGTATGCCTCTTGCAGATGACACAAAGATCTGCAACAGGGTTGATACACAAGGAGGCGTGGAAAGGATGAGAAGGGACTTGGCAAGGTTGGAGGAATGGTCAAAGTATGGCAGCTAGGATTCAATGCAAAGAAGTGCAAATAATGCACCTGGGAAACAAGAACCCAGGGAAGAAAACACAATGGGGGTAGTAACAACAACAAAAAGGAAAGGGACCTGGGGGTAATCATATCAGATGACCTTAAGGTTAGCAAGCAATGTGAGAAGGCAGTAGGGAGGGCTGGGTGTATACTGGGATGCATAGGGAGAGGCATCACCAGCAGAAAACAGGAAGTTGTTATCCCTCTGTACAGACAGTTGGTGAGACCCCATCTGGAGTACTGCGTCCAGTTCTGGAGACCCCATCTCCACAAGGACATAGACAGGATAGAGGCAGTCCAGAGGAGGGCAACTAAAATGGTGCAGGGTCTGCAAGAGAAGCCGCGAGGAGACACTAAAGGAGCTTAATATGTATACCCTTGAGGAAAGAAGGGAGGGGGGACATGATAGAAACTTTTAAGTACCTCAGTGGAATCAACAAAGTCCAAGAGGGTAGCATCTTTCAGAAAAAGAGACTTGCAAGAACAAGGGGACACAATTTAAAGATAGAGGAGGGGCAGTTCAGGGGCAATGTGAGGAAGCATTATTTCACAGAGAGGGTAGTGGATACATGGAACAACCTTCCTGAGGAGGTTGTGGGGTCTAAAACTGTGGGAGAATTCAAAAATGCATGGGACAGACATAAGGCAATTCTTGTGGGGGGTAGGAAGAAATAGGCTGTTGGTTAACTAGGATCTGCGGCCTATCCTGTAGGTAGGGAAATGGGCAGACTAGATGGGCCAAGCGGTCCTTATCTGCCGTCAAAGTCTATGTTTCTATGTGTCTGCCTCGTTGGTGGCGCTAGCACTGACGTCGGTCCCCTAGGCTCCAAAAGACCTTGCTCCTACAGGGTCCTAGTGCCTCCATCCCTGCATAAGAGGGAATGAATGGTGAAGACTGATTCTTGGATGATCTCCATCTCTGGGCTGCCATCAGATCCCAAGCTGGTGCTGCCTCCAGGCTCAGGATAATCACAAGCCTCAGAGACAGGGTCATCCCTCTCACCATGGCTGGAAACACCCATGACATCATGCTTAGTGCTGACTTCGACATTGTACCTGAAGCTATCACCCTCCTCGGTGTCACAGATGACACCAGCATCGAGGATGACCTCTGGAATGATATCGATTTCAGCACCTCACCTGGAGCTGGGCCCAGGACTGGCACCATGACTATCTCCTCCTGTCATTGTGTTGGGAGTCATCACCCTCCTTGGTGTTACTGTTGACACCATGGATGGCAACACTGTGGACAACAACCTTGGTGGCAGTCTGTGCTGACAATGCAAACAGTGTCAGGAGGGGGCCCAGTGTTGTTCCTGATACCACCCACCACGTCATCACCGCAAATGGTGACAATAGCCTGGGCAATGCCAGAGGATGATATTGAGGTGTTAACTGTTGTAGACTGAGCATACAGCTGTGGCTTTGGCATGGGGGACATCTGCTACTCAGGGCAGGCAGATTGTGAAGGGTTCGCAGTCAACTGCCCATAAGGAGTTGACTATCCACCAGATGGATCCACGGGAGTCTCCAACACCTCAGCGCAGTGAGGTCGAGAAGAACACTGTAATTCCATGGAACCAGAGGTCCCAGAAAGAGGCCCAGGGGAAAGGCCTAACAACTGGGGCTAGATTCACAAAAAAATCGCAAAGCACAGTGCAAAAGTTTGTGCTGTACTTTGCGGTTACACAGGTTTGAAATCTTGCAATTCAGTTGGATAGTGCACTGCGCTATCTGACTGTGAATAGGGCCAGGATGAGTCAGCACTAACCCAGTACCTCTACCACTAACCCCACTAGCGCTGCCCTGACATGCAGCCAGAAGAATGGCCCTGCACTGAATAGCACAGGTGCGCTATTTGGAATTCACAAATTCTGCCATGTAAATGAGCCCATTGAGCATGCAAGGTGCTATGTGGCTATCTGGATGCCCATTGTGGGCCCATTTACATAGGAAGCGAATAGAGTTTTGCGTGCCCCACCCCCAGCCTCATAGGCAGCCCTGTGTCCTTGGTGTCTAGTGGTCCCCACCCACCCCCGAGATTGCCGGCCTGAGTAGACAAAACAAGTTTCCCTGGTATCCAATGGTCCCCCTCCAACCTGATCACCCACCCGGTGTTAAAATCGTATTCCCTAGTGCACAGTGTAACCCCCCATCCCAATCCCCTGTATAGTAAAAGCAACACATTTCCCTCATGGTCTAGGAGATCCTTCTCCCTATCCCGGATCCCCTGTATAGTGCAATAAAACCAGTCCCTGGTGGTCTAGTGGACCCCCGCTCCCCCCACCCTGGCAGGTAGTGACCCACCACCCTGACCCCCAGCTGGTGACCAGCACAGCCCTCCTCTGTCCACCATGGTTGTCCGCCAACTAAACTGTCACTGACTGACTGACAGCACACTCTGAACTATCAATCAATGAGTGCATACTGTATACAGTATGTGCTCAGTGACAGCAAACTTGGTGGCCAGTCGTGGTAGAGAGAGAGGCTGCGCCAATTCACCGGCGGGTTAGGATGGGGAGGGGGCTGGGTGGTGGGTCACTACCTGCTGGGTGGGGGTCCACCAGATCACAAGGACCTGGTTTTATTGCACTATACGGGGATCGGGATAGGGAAGGGGTCCACTAGACTACCAGAGAAATTTGTCACTTTACTATACAGGAGATCGATGGGGATTACACTGGATGCCAGGGAATATGATTTAAATGCCAGGTGGGTGATTGGTTGGGGGCTACTGGATACCAGGAAAACTGTTTTGTCTACTCGCCGCTGATCTGTGGGGGAGACCACTAGCACCAGGGATATATTGGTTCTAGAGCAGGCATGGGTGCAGGTTGGGGGGGGAGGTCGCTAGCCACCAGGGATTATTATTTCTATGTGAGACAGGGCATCGGGTGGAGGGGGGCCCCTAGCTACCAGGGGGATATTTTTAATCTCAATGGGCTGGCAATCAGCTGGTGGGAGGGACCACTAACCACTAGGGAGATATTTTTTTCTTAACAGGCCGGCGTTTGGGGGGGGGCCACTAACCACCCGGGAAGATATAAGTACATTTATATCTTTGATTGGGCCGGCGATCGGTGGGGGGTCCCACTAGACACCAGGGTAAAATATTAACTTATTCTCAGTCCGGTGAGCAGTGTGGGACGGGGGACCACTAGACACCAGGGACACTTTTCTATATAGTGAGTGGGTGGGAGGGACCGCTAGCCACTAAGGAAGCTTTTTTTAATTTTACTCAGGCCGGTGATCGATGAATGGGGGGGACATTAGACGCAAGGGAAAACCTTTTGTGGGTGTTGGGCCAGCGATCGGCAGGGGGCCGCCACTGCAGTACCTCCACCAACCACTAGGGTTGCGCAGGTTTAAGGCAAGGTCTTGGTCGGCAGTATTTGCTTGATGCAAAGGGGGCCCCGCAAGAGGTCCTCACGGGGAGCAAATGCTTTGTGAATCAAACAGTGCTGATATTCACATCCCTTCCCCCTCATTTGCATTGTGGCCCCCCCCACCACACTTTGCCCCAGAGCAAACCCGGTATGAGCATGCAAACTGGACTTTTGTGAATACCAACTCAGTGCAAAATCTGGTTTCAGCCGGGTCAAAGTTTTGTGACTCTAGCCCCTGGTCTTTGACACATGCGTGCCAAGTCTACTTCTGAAGGTGGGGATCAGATGAACCTACCCTCAATGTGTAGCTCTCGAGGATACAGTGATCCATGGAAAAGCAGGTATCATAGAAACATAGACCATGAAGGCAGAAAAAGACCACTGGTCCATCCAGTCTGTCCATAAACCCTAACAAATCTGGGACCTATAGTCCATACATATGCAGCCATGTCATGCTCCAGATCAAGACAGGCTGCACAGGTCTGATGCAAATCTGGAGCAGCCACTAGTTTTCCACAGCGCCAATGATGCATAATGGGCAGCTCTTGGATTTTCTTTGACAATTGCAACACTTTCTTATCGGACCTCTGCATCACGGAAAATAACAAACTCAAGCGACACTGTAAAGAAAGGAAAAACAGCGGTGATGCAGACAGGAAAAAGTGGCAATGAATCAAACTGAGGCACTGTGCTGCAATGGTGGGTACTTGATGGAAGAACAGAACTGAGGTTAGTGAGAAAGCTGGCAATGGTTATTGACTGGCATGTGGCACCACATGGGGGCTGTGCAAGCACCATGCCCAGTAGCCGTGGCTGGCCCCTGGCAAAAGCTTTGCTCCTGTGGGGTCTCAAGCCAAAAAATAAAAAGGCACTCACCCTCTGTGACAGGGTAGAATAGGACCCTGTCCCAGTTGTTATGGAGAAAGTGTTTAAAATGCAAGGATCTTTCCTTTTCTGTCTCTTGTCTGTCTGGCTACGCAACCATATTTTCCTGTGAGACCTCGGACTTGATCAACCAGACAATCTCACAATTCTTTGCCTCTCACTGTCTCTTAGTTTTCTCTTGCTGTCTGTTTTTCTCCCTTGCATATGTAGATCTGCTGATATAAAAATATGTGCAAATCACTATATGGAAATGTAACTGATATTGGGATCCCGTTTGTTTGGAAAAATTATAGCATTACTGTTGAAATGTATATAATTATAATTTGAGATGACTGCAAAAAGCTGTTGGAAGCTAGAGGTTACCAGAGTTCAATTTTTAAGCCTTTTGCAAAAGTTGTGCAAAAGGGGGCCTCAACCCAAGAAGCACACTGTGTTCTAGCAGCTCCTGCCTGATATTTACAAGGACAGGATGTTTGTTTAGAGTGGGGGTTGAAAGGACTTATAAGAGAGCTGAACTGCAATTGCTGAAGAAGCGAAAGGGACACACAGACTGAAGGAAAACTATTTTATTTTGCCTTTGTACATAGTTATACCCAACACATTTATTTTTTTATGTTACTGCTAATGTAAATAAATATTTTTGGTGAATTTTACAACTGCTCCTGGTTTTCCTATGCTCCCTGACCTGTGCCTCGACTATAGTCTTTCAATGATGGTCCATGATACTTGATTCCATACAAAGATCCATTTATTGAGAACGAACACAGAATGCATCTGTACAATATGACAATGAGTGCAAATGGTGTGAGCGGTGCAATACCCAAATGTTTCACACTTGCGCTTGGTGCTTTTTCAAGGGGAGTCCTAGTACCTCTGGTCCAGACCCAGGGGGAACCAGTGGTAAAGACTGATATCTGGAAGACTGAGAGATTCTCCTGGGACATTAATACTGGAACTGGGTTAGGGTTCTCTGCAGTACAGACATTGTCGTTATTGTCCCCATCCATTAGAATGAGGTCTGGATCCAGCTCATCTCCTTCTACCAGACCAGGAAGAAGAAAAACCTAATAAGAAGAAGCCCGCAAAATTATTTTTATTTTTTACATAGAAACATAGAATTTGACAGCAAATAAGGACCACAAGGCCCATCCAGTCGGCCTATTTGTTCTACCTTATGAATGTGCCATAGGCCATTACTCCGTCAATGGTTTATTTATTCATACTCATCTGTATTGCTCCCTTTTGAAAAATTTATTTTTATATTTTATGGATTTCTTATTTCTTCTTATTCATCCAAAACTTTGTTTTATTTCTTAACACATTTTCATTACAGAACAACCTCAAAATGAAGTTAAACACACGTCCTGCAATACCAAATACCGTATGTCAAGCAGCCTATTCATCATTATTTAAAGGTACTTAAAGGTTTTAGGAATTAAAAGCAAGCATACAGCAGTATTCTGAATTTTATTATTTCACTGTTTGCCGTCTGTTGCTCACAATCACTGTGTACTTTGAAAAACACTTTCACAGTCTACACTAACTATTAAGTAAAAGTGATGCTATACTAAATGGTGGTCGACTGAAGCTGGCTGGATCTCTGAGAGGTCCAACATACGATGGCCGATGGTGGGAAAAGAACTGCGGAGGGCATGGGGGCTGCCCACTCTTATAGGATTGGGCGAAGTCAGCGTGTGACGTCAGAGTGGGTGGCCCCCAGGAAGACTGCTAGCTAGAAAAGTTACCATGTAATTCTGGGGCCTGGCAGCTCTAGTTCCAAAGGCGTGGCCTGTTGCAAGAGATTCCTTCAATGAAGATTGATATTTGAAAAGTGGACATTCTGGCACCTGAGCCCAAACAGCATGTTAATAATATCTACTGAGTCATCAGAATTATGCAGTTTTTTTTTTAAATTTATTCTTTATTGTCCTACACTCCACTGCGACTCCTTCCTTCAAGGTTCCTAATGTGCCCCACAGCCAGCACCGGACAGGGCTGAGCGGCACCGGCTTCCTAATGAGTGCCCCTGCACTCCAGTGTTTCTTGTGCCTCCGGATTGCCCCCTGGTGGGGTGGAGGAGTCCCCTCTTCCCCTCCATCCTTCAGGGGAGAGCGTGCACCAGGAGCCGCTGCCACCTTGAACCCTCTGGCAGGTGCAGGGACCTATCTATGGATGACGCCATGGGGATTTTCCACTTTTTCTGGTCCCTGCCCCCACAGACGTCGGAACACAGGGAGGGCCAGTGAGATGAAGGCATGCAGAGACATGCCATTGCTCAGCCCGTCTGACCCTCCTGAACTGCTCCCTCGTCTGCACCACCTGTGGTCACCCAGGTGGCTGTATAGCAGCGAGGTCTGCAACTCTCCCCTTCCAGAGAAGGACAGCAGCCTGACGGATGCTCAATCCTTCTCCTCCCCTGCCGATTCCTGGCAGTCCATGCTCGTTCCCGAACACGGGTCACTGGTGTAGCGTGAGGTAAGGCATCCAGCACCTCAACCCTCAGAGCCACCGGGCCAGTTTATGCAGTCTCTTTTACACTGTCACTCAGTTTCACATACCACAGCACAAATTCATTTATGTCCACATCTTTTAGCAGTGGTACATTTACAATAATTTCTTATAACATATTTTTGTCCACTGATGGCCATGTGGCTATCTCCACAGGATTAAACAGTAGGCCATGAGAAATCAGGAATTTCATTGCTGATTGTTCAGGCACATGTTTCTCAAGCTTGGCAAGTTACTTTTGAATGGTCACTTTAAGTTGGTGGATTGCCCTTTATGTCTGGCTCCATACTTACCATGATGTTTTCATCTGGGGCCCCTACTGTGGTGCTTAATAGCACAATGTTTTGCTGCAGCATCTGCAACTTTTGTAATAACAAGTCTGCACAACGCTTTTTGGTTCCCTCTGTATAGTGAAATCTGCAATTTGTGCATGGTGTGCCTTAATGAAACTGCACTGAAGCTTTACCACTGATTAATACGTAGCATCTTTCAACATCGTTACTAGGGCTTTCATGCTGGCTGGCTTCTGCTCACACTGATCAAAAAAAAGTTAGCAAAGCATCCAAATAATCATGTCGGCGAAACACTGACCTGAACCAGGAGTTCCACCTGGTTAATACTGGCTGAGGATAAAAGACAGCAGACAGCTCTGGGTAGTTTGCTTTTAGAAACCTCAGATAAGCAGACTTCAGTTTTCTTGAAAAAGTGAACTGTCTTAAGTTTTGTCACAATGGAATTTAGCCCAGTTAAGTTTCCAACTAGGTGGAGTCTGTGAGCCCAACACGTCATGTGCAGAAGGTGGGGTCCTAACAACATTTTGAGGGCACTAAAACACTTTACCAGATACGCTGCAGTCACTGATGATGGCAAGCACATCAAAGTGTTTAACAGAGTGTTTATCAGTGTGGCTCAGTTGGTAGCAAATCCGCCTCTGGACTAGAAGGTTGTGAGTTCTCGTCCCACACTGGGATTGGACTTGCACCAAAAACGCTGGCATCCGAGTGCAGTATTGGGGGAGGGTGCTGTACTGCTGGGTTGTGCCGTCCTTCGGATGAGATGTTAAACCGAGGTCCTTCTACCCATCCTGGTGCTGTCCTGGTGGGTGTCTAGGTGGAAGTAAAAGAACCCAGGGCACTTTTCGCAAAGAGTAGGGGACATTCCCGGTGTCATGGCCAACATTCCCCATCCCATAAACCGGATCATGCAATAGTCCAGGCTGTGTGTGGGTGATGATGTGCAATATGGCCGCCACTACACATTCAGTCACTTCACTACCAGTCTAACATTGCTTGTAAAGCGCCTTGTGATACAGTGTGTATGAAAAGTGCTATATAAATAAATATAAATATATATATATATATATTTGATGTTGTAGCTGGTCAGTGTATCCGTAATTGCCTGCAAACAGGTGGATGTGCTGGCAGTTTCCAGAAAAAAAGACTGCAGCCAGGTGAATTTTATCGATTATATCAGCTGCATCCAGCCTCTTAAAGTGAACTGCAAATATGCATCATTCAACACTGTCAGTTGTCTCATCACAAATCACAGCCAGATGTTTGCCTGTGATAGCAGACAGCATCTCATCCTTTGCTGCTTGGCCAGCTCTCAGGAGATATTTATGTCTCAGCTAATCAGCACTTGGAAAGTCACCAGCCCCCAAAAGCAAATGAAATGAAAGGTGTTTTAAACACACAAACCTATTTTTCTGTTAGATGAACTAAAAAACTGCATGGGAAACAAGTAAACTGTGATGTAACTCACCCTGTATGTAGTGATTCAAGTAGTCTCTCATGAAAGGGTGGTTAAGCTTCTCTAATGGGATGACAGTGTTAGCACACATCAGAACTGTGTCCTTGATAAAGGCAGTTTTATCTGATTTTGCTTTTTTGGCATGCTGTAATGTTTCCTTGATTGTGGCCTAGCAGGTTCTTTTGATGGTACCAGCTGCAGCACGGGTTTTCCTGTCGATGTGACCGGCTGAGCGACACTGTCTTTGGACTCACATTCCAGCCGACAGTTGAAAAAGCAGGATGTTAAAACATCACTGTCGGTGACATACATGTTTTCATGCTCGACTTCCTTGCTTCACCTTGTTATACTGACATGTGGCTTCGCCATTAATGAAATGGCAGACACATCTCTCTGTGAGTAAATTCTTACCAATTTGAAGTTCAACTCGCACAGTTTGAGCAGCCCGCCTTTAGACACTTCCACTTCCTGGACCGATCTGACTGTATCTATGGTAACAAACAACTGAGGTGCATAAAAAACTTAAGGGTCCCTAAACAATAACTGCTGCAAGCTTCTGTCGAGTTTGGATGTATTTCTTACCCCAAAACAAGTACTTCTTAAACTTTTGTCAAAGGTTTGCTGTACCTGGAGTATTTCTTTTTATTTTGTTTTATACTCTTTATTTCATTTTATTTCATTTTTGCGAAATCCATGGGGCTATACTAATAAGAGACAGTGCTGGTTGCAGCCTCTACAACACCAGCAATACTGCACTGTCCCCCAAAAAGAGTCTCGAGAATGGCACAGACACTTGCACCGAGGATAGCACCAGTGCCTGACCTCATAGTCTGACATGGCAACAATGTCAACAGTCCTCTCAACCCTGAAGGACTCCGCAGCAGTACCATGGCTGTTATCGTCCCTGGAAGGGTTGGCAAAAGACACCACAGGTAGAGTCAGCACCGGCAGTGGCACCAGTGATGACTTGTCATTAGGCAGGCTGCAGGGTCAGAGTCAAAGTCAGCACCAGTGACCCTGAAGGACCTGGCACTGGCAAAATCAATGGTGTCATCATACTTATATACTGCCCAATAGCCAAAATGCTCACCAGAAGATTTTCTATGGGACAGGGAGAGACTCTAGGATGGAGACAATGAGTCCGTAGAAGCTGGGGCCCCCAATGTCAGAGACGATAATGGGTACCCCGGACTACAGATGCCAAATGCATCACAGCAGAATGACCCGAGGGTGACCTCAACCAGTGCCTTTTTTTTCTCCTTATGCTTTTTGTGGGTAGAGGTCGAAGGCCTAATAGATCGCAGACCCCGATGCAGTGCATGTAGGATCTGGACTGCTTCTTTTAATCACTCTGGAAGGACTGTTCTTTCTCCCAGGCCCTGGATTGCCTGTTGCCAGTGTACTCGCCCAGACAGTAGTGCTGGCCAGACACAGCCCCACTGCCGTAGCAACCCATCTGTTTAGGCTCCCTACCTTCCATGGTGTCTACCGTTTTTAGGAAGTAAGGCTCAGAGGAATATGTTTTCTTTTGTGTGTGTGTAAATAGTCTAAAACTGACACAAAAGTAAGAAACTCTAATGTATTCTACAATAAAACCGAAAAACTGAACGCCGATGTATGGATTGTGAAGTCCAAGCCCCAATGAGGACAGCAAAGGAGATGCTGCTCTCTTGACAGCAAAAAGAAATGAGGCAGTTAGAGACTGGTGCCACGTTGCACCAACGGGCAAGTGCCAGTGCGTGTGCCTGGGGACTATTTATGCCAACAGGTGCCACCAAAGTTCTGGCTCTATCACCTCCAGCTCACAGCCATAAGTGGAAATCTATGGAGAAGACTAATTCTTTGAAAATTAGTATGTTTCCCAACATGCATACTAAAGTAAAGATCTGTGAATTGCTTTTTTTATTGTTCCAGAGTGTGTGTGGGAAAACAGCAGCAAGCCCAAGTGCAAAACAGTTAACTCAGTTTTATAAAAAAAAAAAAGAAAGGAAAAAAAAACAAAATTAAAGTAACAACTGCTATATGGGAGTTAAGACTGAACGTAGCTAGTTTTTTGTTTCTAGTTATCTCACCTCCATTTGTGGCTCTCCTTTCCCTCTGCACCTCCTACACAGACTTCAGTCATACAGTGCCTTAACCTATGCCTCCAACCATTCTGATGACTACACAGATCACTCCATTCCCAGTCCCCTTCTCAGCCAATTTCTGACTGATTTCAACCCTGTGAGGTAAAGCCGACCTGATGTATTGAGGGTACTCTAAGCTCTGCGACACAGACAGCATGGAATGAGGTGGAGCATGTGCTGGGGTAGGGATGTGTCACATGGGGAAACGGCAGGTGTCATTCTCCAATCAGAAGGTGATTTCTGGCAGTTAAATCATCCTACATGTATCTCTTACACCAATTGCACTGGTCTGGATGGAGGAGGGGTGAAGAGGCAGAAGAGTGTGTGGTTACCCACAATGTCCCATGCCATCGTAGGTCCCATAAGGAGAAAGTTGCATTGCTCATCAGCAATCTCCCTTCCCTTACTCTTGAGTTGGAGAGGAAGTCGGGCTTGAGCTCAGACTCGTGTCTCCCACACTGGCTCTGCTGATAACACTAGGCCGGGGTGGGAGTAGTATTTTAATTTTTTTTTTTTAGTACTGCAAGAGCACAGCTGGGGAAATGTTGGTTCTCAAAGCATTCCCAAGTTAAAAATTTCCCTCTCTCAAGATTTTTATTTATTGGGTTAAAAAAATCAGTAGGCCCGCTGGTGCAACAGTAGAGTTACCACTTGCGATGCCGACGACCCGGGTTCTGGAATGAGCTTGAGTCATCAGTGGGCCAGCTGCGGGAAGGAGGACTGAGTGCCCTATGGATGCATCTGTTTGTAGCAGAAATGGTTTCTCAAAGTCTGGGCTTCTTAAAATAGGTGCTGAACACAATGCAGCCTTTATGGCTTGAAAAGCTTCATCACACTCTGGGGTCCATTTCACATTATTTGGGTACCGTTTTTTTGTGAGTTCAGTGAGGGGAGTAGCTAATTCAGCAAAGCTGGGAACAAATCTCCGATAATAACCAGCCAGCCCTAAAAATGACCTGACATGTTTCTTTGTTTTAGGTACAGGGCTGTTAGCTACAGCTTCTGTTTTAGAAATCTCTGGCTTAACTTCCCCATTTCTCAACACACAGCCCAAATATCTAGTTTCCTGCATGCCCAATGCTCATTTAGTAGGATTAACAGTCAGACCTGCATTTTTGATAGCTTGGATAACTGCTTGTAGGTGTTTCACGTGACTTTTCCAGTCTGGACTGTACACCACATCATCCAGGTACGCACCACAATAACCAATGTGAGGGGATAAAATTACATCCATGTACCACTGGAATGTAGCTGGCGCACCATATAAACCAAAGGGTATGGTGGTGAACTCATAGAATCCTATAGGGGTGACAAATGCAGTTTTATCTCTGGATTCTTTAGCTAAAGGTATTTGCCAGTAACCCTTGGTGAGATTTAGGGTACTGATATACTTTGCACTGCCTAGTCTGTATACCAAATCATCTATTCTGGGCATAGGGTAACTGTCAAATTCTGACACTTAAGTTTCCTGAAATCAAGGCAGATTCTAACACCCCCTTCTTTTTTGTTTACAATTACAATGGGAGATGACCAAGCACTCCTTGACTCCTTATTGATACCCAATTCTTTCACTTTTTGTATTTCCTTAAACACATCAGCTTTTAACCTCTCTGGCAACCTGTATGACTGTTTGCCTAATAGGACGAGCATTCTTTGTCACTATTATGTGCTCAACCCCCCCTTTTGCTCGGCCTGGTATCATGGTAAAAGTAGTGTTAAATGCCTTTAGCACATTACAAATGTCTGCAGTTTGTTCTGAGGTTAAGGAAACATTCACCTTTACAGCATCAACATTTACAGTTTGTTCCAGTCTATCATAAGCAACATCAATATCTTCATTATCAGTTTCTGGTAAAACTAGCAAGGCAGCTTTTGGCATTTTTTCAACCCATTTCATGAGGAGGTTAGCATGGTATGTCTTAGAAGGATTTTTCTTGTCAGGGGTTTCAATCTCATAGCTAACAGTGCCAGTACGTCTAAGAACCTTATATGGTCCTTGCCACTTCATTAATAACTTGTTTTCTGTTGTGGCTAACAGTAGCAAAAACTTTTTACCTGGCTTGAAAACATTCTCTTTTACCCCATGGTCATCATATAACTTCTGCTGGTTTTGAGCCCCTTCCTGATTACTATGGGCAATTTCAACATATTTTGCCAGTTTCTTTCTTAGGGCACACATATAAGAAGATATAGATTGTTTCTGAGTGGGGTTATCTTCCCATGTTTCTTTTATCACATCCAGTGGCCCTCTTGGCTGCCTACCATACAGCTTTTCAAATGGCAAAAACCTTGTTGACGCCTGTGGCTCTTCTCTGTAAGCAAAAAGTAGGTAAGACAAGTAATTGTCCCAATCTTCTCTTTCCCCTTTTACAAACCATTTTAACATGTGTTTTAGGGTTTGGTTAAAATGCTCAACAAGACCATCTGTCTGAGGGTGATGGGGGAGGTTCTTATGGCAGTGATACCTAGTAGTCTGTACAGCTCTGTAAGCAGTGCAGCACCAAAATTACTACCCTGATCAGTAATAATTCCTTTAGGTATGCCGAATCTGCTGAAAATTTTAGCTAGCTCTGCTACAACTTTTGGGGCTGTAATAGTATGCATTGGAACTGCTTCTGGGTATTGAGTAGCATAGTCGCATACTACCAGGATAAATCTATCACCCTTTTTACTTTTGTCCAAAGGACCAACCACATCCATTGCAATTCTCTCAAAAGGCACATCTATTAAGGGTAGGGGCACCAGGGGTACCTTGTCTTTTCTAGTGACCGGGACTACTTTCTGACACTCAGCACAGGAATTACAATAGGTAGCAACATCTTCATGATTCTTGGCCAGTAAAATCTATACACCAATCTGGCAAGGGTGCGATCCCTCCCTGAGTGACCAGCCATAGGACTATCATGTGCTATCTGTAACAATTCTGTTCTATACTTCTGTGGTATAACCAGTTGCTCTGTATGTTCCTGTGTCTGAGGTTTAACCCAAACTCTGTACAGTAACCCACTACATTTTTTAAACATTGGTCCACCCTGTTTTGGTTTTACCCCTAGCTGCTTGAAATAAACCTGGAGAGATACATCATTAGCTTGTTCTGAAAGAAAATCACAATCAGTTACCAATTTAGTTTCAGCATTTTCATATTTTAACCCTTCATGTCCATCAGTCATTTGTTGCCATAGTTTCTTCAGGCTTCATC
This sequence comes from Neoceratodus forsteri, assembly GCA_016271365.2. NCBI lineage: Eukaryota > Metazoa > Chordata > Ceratodontiformes > Ceratodontidae > Neoceratodus > Neoceratodus forsteri. The sequence goes on from CM057456.1 coordinate 1,273,435,380, forward strand.
TTTCTTTCCTGGATTTCCGGATCTTGGAGCTGTGCTCAAACAAGTCAGAATCAAAATCACTGAAAGAAGTGTCCCCACTGTCTGAAATTTTCTTTGCCTGAGCCCTTGTCACCACAACTGCTGAAACATCAGGATTTATTATGTTGCTTGCATGCATGTGCAAGAAACATAGTGCCATCATCCGAGTTTTCGGAGGTGTGTCAGCCCGTCTTCCAATGCAGTCAGTGTGTTTGCAGGCGTGGCCCCAGTTCCCCAATCACTGCTCCAGCTGTCTAGGACAAGCTGAAAATGCAGTGGCATACAGTTGAAAGGGAGAGCTCCGCTTGACCCCACCCCACACAGGCAGGCCAAGACGCATGCACACCGCGTGCTCATGCCCTTCCCTCCCCACACTGTACGGCCGACGGGGTGCCCAATCCCCGCCGGCTCCAGTGTTCTCCCCCCATGTTGTTGCCGACGGGGTGCCCAACTCCCGTCGGCTCCACTGTCTCTCCCCCAAGCATCCAGGGTGCCACGCTGGGAGCCCACCCCAGCGTGGCAAAATATGTTATAGCCGACTGGGTGCCCAACTCTCTGTCGGCTCCATACCTCCACCAGCCGTCCTTGTGCCACGCTGGGAGCCCACTCCAGCGTGGCAAACGTCCCCGCCGCCATTTTGGTAAAAACCTGAAAATTAAAACTGTCCTCGGGCGCTTCTCCCTGCCCTCCCACAACCCGCACTCCACCCACTGTGCACCCTGCCTCCCACACCCCCTCTCACCCCATACTTACCTCCGGAGTTCGGCACGACGATCTTCGGTGGACCGGGAACACGTCTGCACTCTTCAAAGCCGACCGCGAACTGAGGAAATGCCGGTAAGCTGTATAATGGAATAGATAGGGTTTTTTCAACTTTATTGCATATTCTCAGGATTTTCGAATTTTGCACCAAATTTTCCAACATGGGGTTTTGGGACCCTTCTCATGAATGATGTCACTGTCATGGCATTACTCAGGCCCGAAGGGTGATTTCGCAGCCACTGCGCAAAATCACCTTTCTGGAACGATTAATGAAATGACACTGCCAATGTTCATAAGGTGGGCTCTCAAAAAGCCTATTTTGAAAATTTGGTTGAAAAATTCCTAAAAATGACTGTTTTACGAGCGTGCGTTGCACAGTTCCTACGCACACTCGTAAGTTCGCGAATTTTCAATATTTTCACTCCAGATTTTCAACATTGCCATTTTACCACACCTCCTTATGAGCAGTACAGCTGTCATTTTTCACATCCTGCCCAAAACGTGTTTCTGCCCATGTAGCGCACAATGGCGCAGTCGGTGTGCGAAATCAATGTATGGGACACATTAAGAAAATCACAGTGACACTGTTCATTAGCAGAGGTCTTAAAATGGCTATGTTGAAAATTGGTGAAAAATTCCTAAAAATGACTGTTTTACGGCGATGCGTTATGCAGTTCCTACGCACGTCAGAAAGTTCTTGAATTTTCAATATTTTCACTCCAGATTTTCAACATTGCAATTTTACCCACACCTCCTTATGAGCAGTACAGCTGTCATTTTTCACATCCTGCCCAAAATGTGTTTCCGCCCATGTAGCGCACAATGGCGCAGTTGGTGTGAACTCAATGTGTGGGACACATTAAGAAAATCACAGTGACACTGTTCATGAGCAGAGGTCTTAAAATGGCTGTGTTGAAAATTTGGTGAAAAAATTCCTAAAAATGACTGTTTTACGAGCGTGCATTGCGCAGTTCCTATGCACGCTCGTAAGTTCGCGAATTTCAATATTTGCACTCCAATGACTTCCAAATTCCTAAACAGCACATAGAAGCAAGCAACATTCGGCATTGACAAATGCTTGTTCCCTCTTTGATCAATTCAGCAAATCCTGGAAAATAGTTTCCAATAGCCACAGGTACAGGAAACTTTGGTACTACCCCCACTTTCATTTGGTGTGACACACCCTTAATGGTCAGAGTCACTTGGGTGGTGGGATAGTATTGAGTGTGCCCGTGGATGCAAACACCACCAGTACCTGGTCCCTTTGCACAGTGTTTTCCCAGCACTTCAACATGCACTAGGGTCTGTCTGCTTCCTGAATCAATGAGTCCCTTTACAGTCTTATTCCCCACCTTCACATCTGTTAGGTACTTGCCCCAGTTTGCCAAGGACAAATCTGTTCCAGTGCCACTCTCTCATTATGACAGTTTCTTGCAAAATGGCCTGGCTTATTACAATTATAGCAGATAACGTCTTTTGGCACAGATTTGTTACCCCCACCAGAGTTCTTAGCAGGCTTCAAATTTAAATGGGAAAAAGAGTTTCTTACTGGTGCTTGGCTGTTACCTCGCTGCTGTGGTGTCTGTCTGCCCATTTGGTAGTCCTCAGCCAAAGAAACAGCTTTTTCCCCCCATTCTCTGGTCAGTGTTCCTTTCTCCACAGCTGCACATCTGTAGGCAAGATGTTGATGAATTGCTCCATGGCAAATGTGTCGATGATCTGTGGGACTGTTTTGCTCTCTGGTTGGATCCACTTCATCAGGAGTTCTCGGAGTCAGGTGACGGCTTCTCAAGGATTGCCAACCAAGTTGTACCCCAGAGATCGAAATCTCTGCCTGTAGGTCTCTCTGGAGATGTTGTACTTTTTCAAGATTTCGCTTTTCACCAGGTCATTGTTTTCTAACTGTGCAATGTCCATACTGCTGTAGGCAAGCTGGGCTTTCCCTGTCAGGTAGGGTACCAGTCTGATTGTCCGTTGCTGGTTTGGCCATTGGCAGGCTGTGGCAACTCTTTCAAAGATTGTCAGGTATGACTCGATATCATCTGAGGGACACGACTTTGTAAGTTTAATAGCTTTTAAGTTGCTTGCATTTTGTTGCTCCTCTGGATCTGTGCTGGGTCCTCTGCCTTCGATAGCTTGCAAGGCATCCAGCCATCGCTGCTCCTGTTGCTGCAGCTCTTTTCTCCTCAATGCTTCTAACCATTGAATTTCTTTTTCTCTCTGCTCTCAGTCTCTTTTTGTTGTATAGCTCACCATTTGAAAAAGTCCATCAGGCTTTCAGGTTCTGTCACTGCCTGTTCTTTTTCCATGACTTTTGCTGGCTGTACAGTTTCAGACTGGACTTCTGTTGCAGCTAGTTTTGCTGCCATTCTTCTGGTAACCACTCCTGGACTTGCTGCTGCAGAATCCATACTTTCCTCTGTGCTTCCCTGGTACTAGGTCCAGTACCCACGAACAAACTCCTGTCTTAGGGTATGCATGGCTTAAATCCCACTACTGACACCATCTGTCATCGAGGCATAGGTCAGCAGCAGAGAGAAAACCCAGAAGCAGTTATAAAATTCCACAAAACTGTTTATTTGTAGTTGCAGTAACAAAATAAAATAAACCTGTTCAGAATAACTATGTACAGAAGCAAAAAAAAAATCTTTCTTGTGTAAAAAAAAAAAAAAAAAATCTCCCTTGCAGCTCAGCTTAGCTGTTTTTATAAGTCTTTTTCAACCCCCATCCTTTGCAAGCATCCTGTTCTTTGTAAATTTCAGGAGCTTCTAGAACATTGAGAACTTCCTGCGGTTCCCACAGCAACTGCTCAGGCATTTGCACCAAAGTAACCTCTATCTTTTTACAGTTATCAAATTATAAATATATATACACATTTCAACAGTTACACAATATTTTCTAAACAAAAATGATCCCATTATCAGTTTCATTTCCATATATTGATTCTCATATATTTTATATTAGCTGACATAGATATGTAAGGGAGAAAAACAGACAGCAAGAGAAAACAGAGAGACAGTGAGAGGCAAAAGACTGCGAGACTGTTCGGGTTGATCAGGTCCGAAGTCTCACAGGAAAATTTGGTTGTGCAACCAGACAGAGAAGAGAGAAGAAATGAAAGAATACAGATCCTTGCATTTAAACACCTTCTCCAAAACAAATGGGACAGGGTCCTATTCTACCATGTCACAAGTACACCTGCCCCAGGGCACACTCCTTTTTCTCTGGTCATAACCTCCCATGTGTTCCTTTGGACACCTTTGCCCCAGGCAAGCCCTTCTGCCAAATTGTGTACTTGCTACAGGGTCCTGCGCCCACTCTGGCTGTCCACCCACCTGGCTATTGCTATTCCACCTGCTGACAATATCTCCACAACAAGAATTTACTGCCATTAGCATGTGAAAGGCTTAGCACTGTATTGGTCAACAAGTTGCAACAGGTAAAAGGCACAAGACAGAAAGAACTGTGGCCACCTGATAGTAAGGGTAGGTGGGAAAAGCTCTCCATGAGTTAGTAAGAGAAATCACCCACCTTTCTGTCCCAGCATTAAGTGCAGTATGAAGCCCCTCCCCACAGTAGTGTCCCCGGCTGACCCCCTGGCCCCTACAGGTACCTGACTGGGCCATCCGGGGATCACTGCTGACTTGCTAAGGCCAGCTGCCCCAGTTGGATGTGAGACTGTGGGCAATGCTACACCCAGGTGAGAGTCCAGAAGGGTCATTTCTACAGTTTTTTCCACAATTCTGCAAATGTGAAGAGAGAGAGAGATCTGCCAACCTCATTTACTAGATAAAATCTTTATTTAATCAAGAAATGTAATTTGCAAACAGCATGCCAGTTCCTCATGCTTTGTAAACAAATATTACAGTCACAGTGTTACCATGGGGACCCCAAGCCTAGTCCAAGACATGGGAAACAAAGCCTTTGGAATTTAAGAAAATAAACCCATACTAGGGAATTTTACAGTGGATCAGTAACACATGACTTCTGTAAATGCCAACATTTCAAATGTTTGCTTTACACGTTTTTCAACTAAAGAAAGGACTTGGATGTATCCCATGACACAGCTATAACATTTGCATAACAATTTAGCTTTTACCACAGCTGTTGCATTTTGGCTTCCCTTTACCAACTAAGTTCTTTTCTTTAGGTTTCATTGCAACTACAGAGGAATGTTCCCTCTCCCAAGGAGAAAAGAGCTAGGCTTTGGTGCTTCCCACTGTATTTCTAGAACAAAATGGAAGTCCATGTAAACATCAGTAAATCTTGTGCAGACATCCCTTCCAGTATTAGTCATTCTAATGATTAACTTTTAGGTAGGATACGAATACTGTATATGTGCTGGTGCTAACCTTTTTTTTAGTAATGGCTGGGGTACAGACCTGGGCCAGAATTCACAAAAAAACGCAAAGTGCTGCACAAAAGTTTGCGTGACACCCCACGGTTCCGCTGGTGGGCAATTGGGCTATTCACAGTTGGATAGCGTGGTGCGCTATCCAACTATGAATAGGACAGGCAGGGGCAGCGCTAACCCAGGCAAACCACCAAGAACCCCAGTAGGGCTGCCCCCACAGCCAGCCAGGAGAATGGGACGGTAGCAATAGCGCACATGCGCAAAGCCTCTATTCACTAAGGGAGCCATGCAAGTGAGTCCATTGGGCATGGAAGGCACTACTGGCCATTAGCATGCTGATTATGTGCCCATTTGCATGGCCTGCGGGTGGCTTAGCGTGCCCCTCCATCAGCCCATGCCCCAAGCAGCCACATTCCCTGGCAGTCTAGTGGTGCCCTCCTCCGTCCCTGATCACCATCCCCAAAGGAAACTGAAGGTTTCCATAGTGTAGCGGTTCCTCCCCATCCCCGACTGCCCACCCAATATTGAAAACTTTATTTCCTTACTGTAGTGGGCCCTCCACCCAATCCCTGACCCTATCAATAATAAAACATTTACATAGTGTAGTAGTTCCTCCCCAGTCACCGATTGCCATCCCCAAATGAGGTAAATGCTAGTCCCTGGTAGTCTAGGGTCCCTCCCCCCACTCCCAACCTGTCCAGTGTGACTCACCATCCTGCTCCCCCCATCCCAACCTGTGATCGACGACCAGCACAGCCTTCCTCACACCACCATGGCTGGCTGCCAACTGAGCACTCATGGAGTGCGTACTGTATACAGTAAGGCTCATTGACTGCACAGTCAATGAGCTGTACTGTATTTAGTACATGTTCCCTGAGGGCTCAGTCGGCAGTCAGCCGAGGTGGAGTGTGGAGGGCTGTGCTGATCACGGGTTGGGATGGAAAGGAGTGGGGTGGTGGGTCACACTGGATGTGGTGAGGAGTGGAGGGACCCTAGACTACCAAGGACTGTGTTTATCACATTTGGGAATGGTGATCAGTGGCCAAGAGGGGGTGAGGGACCATACACTATGGAAAAGTTTTATTTATTTATTTAGTTTTTGTTGAGCGGGTAAGTGCACTAGACAAATCCTGCCTATTTTCAGGCACGACCCAGGGGAGGGGGATACAGATGAATGCCAACTGACCTTAAACCAGATTAAGCTGTTGGTGGTATTTTTTAGTGAATGAGGGAAATTTGTCCAGGACACCGGGGAAATTCCCCTACTCTTTTCGAGAAGTGCTATGGGATCTTTAACATCCACCTGAACTACCACTAATCCAGGCAGATGGGACCTCGGTTTAACGTCTCATCCGAAAGATGGCACCTCAGAAGTGCAGCACCCCTCTCATGCTGCACTACAGTGTCAGTACTGGGATATTAACCCAAGTGCCAGGAGTGGGAACTGAACCCACAGCCCTCTGATCTCCCAGCCTCAGAGGCGAGTGTGCTACCTACTGAGCCACTGACACCAACACAATTTTTTCAGTATTGGGTGGGCAATCAGGGACGGGGAGTGACCACTACACTATGGAAACTTTTTCATCAAGATTGGGTCGGCGATCGGGGACAGGGAGGGACCACTACACTATGGAAACTTTTTCATCAAGATCAGGTGGGCGATTGGGGACGGGGAGGGACCACTACACTATGGAAACTTTTTCATCAAGATCGGGTGGGTGATCGGGGACAGGGAGGGACCACTACACTATGGAAACTTTTTCATCAAGATCGGGTGAGCAATCGGGGACAGGGAGGGACCACTACACTATGGAAACTTTTTCATCAAGATACGGTGGGTGATTGGGGATGGAGCGGGACCACTACACTATGGAAACTTTTTTATCAAGATTGGGTGGGCAACTGGGGATGGTGAGGGACCACTACACTATAGAAACAATTTTTTCAATATCGGATGGACGATCGGGGACGGGGAGGGACTGTTACACTATGGAAACCTTCAGTTTCCTATGGGGTTGGTGATCAGAGAACAGGGGGCCTGCAGAAGCTCTGCCAACCACTAGAGTTGCATGGACTTCCACTAGGTTTTTGTCTGCGGTCATTTCTCCATGCAAAGGCCTTTGCAAACGGCCCTAGCGTAGAGCAAACATTTTTTGTGAACTGGACTGTGATGATATGCAGGTCCACTCCCCTTCATTTGCACTGTGGCCTCTCCCAGCTTTGCTCATAAATGCAGTTTTCATGGGGCAAACTGGTTTTGTGAATGCCAACTCCATGCAAAACCCAGTGTGCGCCAAGGCAAAGTTTTGTGAATCTGGCCCTTGATGTTTAAAAAAGTCTTCACAATATCTCAGTGCACTATGCCCCGAATACCAATACAAATATGTGTTCTTTATTAAACAGCTTGTAGAACCAAAAATAGCAGAAAGGAAAATGTTACAAATTTTAAGAAAGTCAGTTGTTGCTTTTTAATTCTGAAGTATTTTTCCTTTTCCTTTTACTCATTAGAACATTTCCTATATGACAGTATTATGCTGGATGTGTGGAATAGTACTCTGCCTGCTAGCTGCCATATCTAATTCTATTCCTCCCACTACATCATCAGCACTGATACCTCAATGACTATGACATCACAGGTGACTGACCTGGCAGCTACAGAGTGGCTCTTCCTGAGCAGCTATGATGCCACAATCAAAGAGGTCACAATGCTGCTGATGTAATGGGAGGAACAGCTACAGCCATATCAACTGCCAATCAGATAGTTGTTCCACACATCACATTGTCTGGCAGTTCCACCAGAAGTGCTGATTCATCAGAATGTCTTTAAGCTAAGCTCCTCCTACCACCCGGGCAGTATATTCTCCAGCTCCACCCTATGATATCAGATCATGCACACTGGAAGCAGGGATCCATGTGTCACTTGCCGGGGAGGCCAGGGTGGTGGTGTGGATGTGAACTGTATACCACTCCTAGAAACAACAGTTACGTAAGAACTTACAGTAACAGTAGATCTTCAAGGGGATCTCAGTCATCAGGTCACACCATAGGAACTTCACTATCAGTGAAGCAGAATCCACACGGAAGATTTTCACTAGTACAACTGGGGCCACCCACGCCGACATCACTAACCCTATAAAGTCATAAGCGGCCCTGCTCCCTCCTCAGTTCTTTCCCCCTGAAGACAAAGGGATCATGGCTCTAGCCATGGGGGACTGAGGAGGGAGGGGGAGAGAGAGAGAGAGAGATGCACAGGCCTACAAGAAAGGCTGGATACACCAAGTAAACAGTTCCAGTAAGGAAACCCCATAAAGGGGAATGGTGGGAAGGAAAACGGACCTGATGACTGAGATCCCATTGAAGATCTACTGTTATGGTAAGTTCTTACGTAACTATTCTCTCTTCTTCGGGGGTATCTCAGTCATCAGATCACACTGTAGGAACAATTTCCAAGCAGTTACAGGTGCAAATGGACAGACTGGGAAGAACGGCAACCTACAGGAGGCCCTGCGGCCCAGCCCTGCCAAATCCTGCATGGGCTCTAGAGGCAATGTCCAGACTGTAGTGCTTGGTAAAGGTGTGGACAGTACTCCAGGTGGCAGCTGCGCAAATGTCAGCAGCTGAGAACCCTCTGAAACAAGCCACAGAGGTAGTCATACCTCTTGTGGAATGAGCTTTGACAGCACCAGGCAGTTCTTTGCTGTACTTGTTGTAGCAGGACATTATGCAATTAGCCAAACATTTGGATAAACATTGCTTAGAAACTTGAATGCCCTCTCTATCTGTGGTGAAAGAAACAAACAACTGCTTTGACTCCCTGTGTTCCTTGGTTTGGAGCAAGTAATATTTCAGAGTTCTGTGCACATCTAACGCATGGACCAGTGCTTCCCCTGGATTGGCACACTCTGGAAAATAAACAGGATAGTGGATAGATTGGTTCAATGTAAACTCAGACAACACCTTAGGAAGAAACCTAGGACTCATACAAAAAGACATCTTGTCTTTGTGAAAAATCAAATAGGGCTCCTCACACCAGAGGGCCTGAAGCTCTGAAATTCTTCGAGCAGAAGTAATAGCAACTAAAAATAGTGCTTTCCAGAAGGAAAGCGTAGCTTGCAAGCTGCGGCTGGCTCAAAGGGATTGAGTCTGGCTTAGGTTGTCCGCCAAAGTATTTAGCACTCCGAGGATGTGGAATGCAGAGAGGGTCAGACTGTGGTCCAGTGCCCAATACCACACTCTCATGGCCTCACTGCATAGAGGGTACGAATGTGTTGCCCCCTGCTTGTTGATGCAGTACATAACACTGAGGTTGTCTGACTGAATCAGCAGCTGACCCAGAAGAAGATGGTTTTGAAAGGCCTGCATGGCATACAGAACCACCCGCCTCTCCAGGACATAGATATGCAGGGAGGTTTCGACATGGGACCAACAGCCCTGAGTTTGAAAGGGATCCAGATGGGCCCCCCAGCCCAACCTGGAAGCATCCGTGGTGAGGATCTGTTGCGGGAAGGAAATCTGGAACAGGACCCCTTGCAAGAGGTTCTGGGGTTCCATCCGCCACTGGAGCACCTTGCACTTGAGCCTTCCAAAGCCACAGCCTGTCGACGAGCCTTCTATCTACTGTCCTTAACTCAGCACTCTGTTTTAAGTCCCTCCCCTGCCACTGACCCTGCACAAATGTGATCGTCTTAAAGCACCTGTCTTCCCCCAGCTTATTCTGTGTATGGTCCTCCCTCACATTGCTCTCTAGTATGTTCCTACTAGGTCAGTCCTGCACAGAAAATTCCCCCCCACCCCCAAACCCTTGACTAGAATTAAAGATAAAGCCTCCTCTTGGCTGCCTTAAGATACAGGGTGTGAAAGACTATGTTGTCTCTCCCCCCCGACTTTATATGAAATAACGACAATGCCTCCCCTGGCTGCTTTACCTCCTTCTAAATTAGTTTCTTAAACCCACAGCACTCACCATGTACCTTGGGCTATACTAACTGCAGTATGTTGTGCCTCTATATGAGATAGCTTACAATTGTAAATAGACCAATTGCTGTCATTTCTTGTATTTTTTGTCTCTGTACTTGTGCACCCATACTCTGTAACTACCTTTCTGTGCTGTCCTCCTGTCAAGACGTGGAACCTTTGAAAAACAGCATTTTGCTCAAAGGTTATGTCCGAATGACAAAATAAACAAACAGACCTTGTGGACAGGAGAGGAAACCAGCACTAACTGGTCTAATTCATCCGACCACTGTACCCAAAGAGTCCACTGGAAGGTATGCATGTGGAGTCCGGTCAGTGGAATGGTGGCCTCCATCAGAGCCAGCAGCCTCAGGTATTCCCTAGCTGGGACATAATGACTCTGGGCCACCTCCAGAGCCTAGGCAGTTAGGCACTCCATCCTGTTTTGAGGCAGGAAGACCTTCCCATGCACCGAGTCCAGGGCCGCCCCTATATATGGCAACTTTGGGATGGGACCAAGACTGACTTGGGCAGGTTGACAGTGATGCCCAGGGAGAGGAACAACTGGAGAGTTCTTTCTAAAGTCCCCAGGAGCTGTTTTCTGGATGAGGCCTTTAGGAGCCAGTCATTCATATAAGGGAAGATGTACATTTCCTTCCTTCTGAGGGCCGTAGCTACTGCTGTTAAGCACTTGGTAAAGACCCAAGGCACAAAGGACAAGCCAAAGAGCAGCACTTTGAACTGGTAACATGTGCCCTGAAAAAGGAACCGGAGAAACCTCCTGTGAGGAGAAAACACTGAGATATATAGGTAAGCATCCTGCATGTCCAGAGAGCACAGCCTGTTGCCCTGCTTGAGCAGGGGCATCAGACCTGGCAAAGTCATCCTCTGGAACCTTTTGTACTGGACACACAGATTGAGGTCTTTTAGGTCCAAAATGGGTCTCAAATCTCTGGTCTTTTGGGGGACCAGGAAGAACCTGGAATAAAAATCTCCTTTTCTCTGGTGCCAGAGCACTAGCTCGACGGCCTGCTTACACAGAAGGGACTGTACCTCATTCTGGAGTACAAATAGATAAGCCGGAGGGTAGTTGGAGGGCAGTGAAGGAGTCTGGAGGCTGCTTGATGAGCTCCAAGGTGTGACCCCTTTCTATAATTTACAGAATCCAGGCATCCAATGTTATTGTTCTCCATTGATTTAAATGGAGGGAGAACAGACCTCCGACCACCGCCTCTTGGTTGGGGACCAGAAGAGGGGGGTCTGGCAAGGAGTCAAGCAGAGGCAGATCCAGCTGGAGGGGTTGGTCCTTCTCCTCTGGGGCGCTTGGCTACAGCTCCAGTATTGGGTGGGGGGGCAGGCAAGGCAGTAGTGCTCTTTGTTTGCCTTGGGGCCGAGAGGCTGCTTCTGGCCTACTGGATGCCCTACGAAAGGGAGGATGCTGTCTGTCCTTCTGCTGTGTGTGATAAAGTGAGTGGACACCCTTAATAACCCTGCCGGATGCCTGCAGGTCATTAAAGATGACCTGGACATCTGGACCAAAAATCTTAGCCCCATTAATGGAGGCAATAAGCACCTTCTGCTGGACGTCAGCGGTAAAGCCAGAGACCCTCAGCCAGGAGTGCCTACGAAGGCAACTGCTGATGGTAGCGGCCCTGGCAACAGTGTCCGACATGTCACAGAGGACCCGCAGAAGATGCTTGCGAATGTCTTCCGTAGTCTGCATGCATTCAAGAATCTCCTGCTTCTGAGTACCTTCTAGAGGTGCCTGGGCAGTGGCCTTGCTCTTCTTCCAGTTGCTGATCTGGTACTTTACCATATGAGACATGTAATTAGCAATTCTCAAGCCCACGGTAGAGGAGGCATAAACCCTCTTGCCCAGAGGTTGATCCTGCGGGACTCTTTGTCTGGGGAGAAGGGAACTAAGGTGTTTGGGCACCTTAGACCTGTCATAAGCTGCCTTAATGACCAGTGAATCTGTTTCAGGCTGGGCAGCATAATGCTGAAACCCCTGAGGGGCATGATAAAGTTTATCTGTCCTCCAGGGCATGGCTGGCACCATGTCAGGCCTGTGCCAGGCTGCAGTAGCAGCATTTCTCAAGGCAGGCAAAATAGGAGAAATGATCTTGGGAGGAGAATCTGGGATCTCCAGGAAGTCCAACAAATCCTTCCTGGTGGCATCCTCCTCCTTCTCAGTATGGAACCCCATGGCTGAGGACAACTGCTTCATGATACTGGAGAAGGTAGAGTCCTCTGGAGGAGACCTGGGAGTGTGTTTGACAGCATCCTCGCTGACTGAGGAAGCAGTGGACCTGTCTGAAGTAAGAGGATCTTCCACCCTTCTTCCTCCTCCTCCTCAGAAAGAATGAGGTCCGGGTGGTACTCCTCCTCAATGTCTGACATGTAGGAGTGCCGCTGCTGACCCGCAGGGAGCAGCCCGTGGCCGAAGAGAAGTTGTTGACAATGAAGCTGCAGTTGATGGCACAAGTGATGTAGGCTTGAAGGCACCAGGCTGGTGAACAATCACCGATGTGAACTTAGGATCTCACTGAGATCGCCAACCATCAAACCCTGTGTCGATGGAGTAGGGGTCGTCGGTGTGGGGAATGATGACCGGTCGGAGGGACCTTGAGAGCCTGAGGAGCCCATTGCCCGTGTGCCTGGAGTGGGGTTAGGTCATGATGGGAGGGCCATCAATGATGAGCTTGTCATCAATGGAGGGGCTGATGACCTGGAGATCGACAACCGGCAGCCCTGAGAATCAGACGGCAGTGCTGTCGGTTTGGTTCTGGTAGACACAGAGAACTGGACAGCAGATCTGTGAGTCAAGGAGTACCCCCGGATGAAGACTAAGAAGCTGTCGGGGAGCGGGACTGTCGCTGTGGGGAGCGGTCCTGATCTCTGTCTTTCCGATGACTTTTCCTCAAGGATCTGTCTCAGGCCTTAGCGGCCTGGGAGTTCGACAACACTGCCGGCAACTGGGAGACTGGGACCCTGGAGGACCCCTACCCGGAACTGGCTACTTTTTGATCCATCATGAAGGTTTTAAGAGCCTTTCTTTGTCGTCTGAGGGCCGTTTGATTAAACTTCTGGCAGAGTCCACAGTCAGAAACTTCGTGGTCAGGCCCAAGACAGCAGACACAGAGAGAATGTTCATCTGTGGAGGCAATCTTTTTTCCACAGCGTTAGCAATGGAAGAGAGAGGTAGAGGGATTAGCTCTCGGCATAAACAAAATAAAGGAATCTCTTTGAAATAGATTCAGAAGTAATATAAAGAAAAAGTCATGAGGCGTGTTACTAAAAATCATGGAGCTTCCATGGAGATCCGTGCAGACTGAGTCGACGGTGGAAAGAACTGAGGAGGAGCATGTCCGCCACATCTTTATAGGGTTGGTGACATCACCACATGATGTCAGAGTGGGAAGCCCCAGTTGTACTGCTGAAAATCTTTGACCTGATGACAGATACCCCTGAAGAAGATCTAGGTAACAGGCGAGTAACCTATTTTTCCTAGAGGCAAGGATATAGTTCATTATCCATACATTGACAGACTTCCAGCAGTTTTCCAGAAGGAGGGGGCAAAGAGTGCACCCCTACTTGGTGAACAGAGACTGGAGAACAGAGGTCCCAAAAGCAGTATCCTGATAAGACTCCAGGTCAACGCTGTAAAAGGAAATGAAGGTGTGTGCTGACTTCCAGGTGACAGCCCTGCAGATCACCTGGATAGGGATGTCCCTGGAAGCAGTCATCAAGGCAGCGGTATGTCTGGTGGAATGGGCCTTAACCCTACGGGAGGTTCCCTACCAGCCAACCTATAGCAGAGGTAGACATACGATGTTATCCACCTGCCAATCATCTGCTTTGCTGCCAATCTGCCAGGCATGGCTTCAGCATATGTGACAAACAGCTTGTGAGCTTCACCCAAAATTCCAGCCATGCACTCCTTGTAGTAAGGAGCACCCCTTTGCAGGTTCAGAGTATTGAGCCTGCGGTCGGCCTCCGATGATGGATTGGTAAAGTATACCAGAAGGTTCATCACCTGGCTAAGGTGGAACTCGGATACAACATTCAGAAGGAACTTTGGATGGGGCGAAGGACGGCCTTGTCCCTGTGAAAGACCAGATATGGAGGCTCCACTGAGAGCGCCTGCAGCTCACTGATCCCTTTGGCTAATGTGATGGCCACCAAGAAGGAAGTCTTCCTTGATAGGTTTGACATCTCACACCTGTACATAGGCTCAAATTGCTTGCTCATGAGCATTGCCAGCAAAAGCAATAGGTTCCACGGTCATGGTGGTTTATGCACTGGAGAGGACAGGTGGTCAAGGCCTCTGAAAAAGTGCCCAACCACCTTCTCCAGGGCACAGCTGGCATACCAGCCCACATCAGGTATACAGAGATGGCTGCCAGGTGCACCTTAAGGGTCATCGCTCACAGTCCCAACTAAGAGAGGGACCAAAGGCACTCATGGATACTAGCCACAGGGCAGGCAAGGGAATCAAGCTCCTTGCCCTGACACCAAATGGAAAATATTCCATTTAAAGGTATAGTACTGAGTTGACACCTTACGGGAGGTCTCAACACTGTGAAGCACATTTTCCAAAAGGCCCAATGCCTGGAACTCTAGCTGCTCGTGAACCAAGCTGTGAAGTGCAAGATCATCCCCTGTTGTCTGGTCAGCAGGTCCGGACGAAGAGGCAACTGCCATGGAAGCCTGCTGCTGAGGCTGAGGAGATCCTGGTACCAGAAAAACTGTGGCTAGTCTGGAGCACTCAGGACCTTCCGCACCTTGTTCTTCAGGCCCTGACCACCACCTTGTGGATCAAGAGGACAGGAGGGAAGGCATACACAAGGCCTAGGGTCCAGGGCCTCACAAAGGCATCCCCCAACAGTGTACCGGACAGTGGGGGACAGACACAAAACAGCCTCAGTTTGGCATTCTCCCATGAGGCAAACAGGTCCACCAGAGGGGTTCTCAACTAGGAGAACTGGTGGCATACCACCTCTTAATGTAGGGACCACGTATGCGATGTCTCTCCCACTTGGTTGACATTGTCTGACAGATGATTGTTCACTCTGGTGACAAGGATCGCCAGCAGATCTGCACCCAAGTTGCACACGGGGGTCCAGGTGTGGAGGGCCTCCCAACACAAGAGAAGGGAAGGGAATGTGTACCGCCCTGCCTGTTTGGGTAGAAAACGGCTGTGGTGTTGTCCATCTGGATTAGCACAACCTGACCCCTGACTACAGAAGTGAATTCCATCAGAGCTACCCACAGTGCACTGAGCTCCAGCAGGTTTATGTGGTGACGGGACTTCCTGGGTGACCAGAACCTGTGGTCTCCCAGGTGTGTTCCTCACCACACTAGAGATGCATCCATCATGACACCCCCCCAACCCATCAACTGGCAGCTTTGGAAGGGGCACCGGTGGCTGGAGCCAGAGGGGCACCATTTCCCCTATCCCTGCCTCGTTTTGGTCCCTGGCCAGAGAATTTGGCCTTGAGATGCCAATCTTGGTAGTGTCCCTGATGGGGCTGCTGCTGCTGAGGCTGCTGTAGCTGAAAGGACCAGAACTGAAAGGCCTTGTTTTTAGGTTTCTGGGCCTTAGGGTCCTTTTGGGATGAAGCCATTGAGTCCATGGCGGCAATGGACTACTCAATGCTGGTGAGATGTCCTTCCATCCCAGGCCAAGAGGTCAGTGCCCAAGAAGGGGACATTGGCCAGCTTGTGCTAAGCATCTGCCGTGAAGGCGGACAGCTGCAGCCAGGCTCTGCAATCCATCACAACGGCCTCTGCCATGATACGGGTACAAGAGTCACCTATGTCTAAGGCCATCTGGAGCTGGTGTTTAGCCAGTGCTTGACCATGCTCCTTGACCAACATCACTGGCAACTGCTTATCAGCAGTGAGGTGATGTAGGACTTCATCCAACATTCCCATCAGGGAGTGACAGAGGTTGGCCACCATTATGGTACAACTTGCTTGGCTGAGACCAAGAGAAGAAGTGATGTAAACCTTTTTGTCCACGTTGTCAAGCTTCTTAGACTCCTTCTCAGTGGGGCTTTGTCCACGTCCCCTTGACACCTGGACTTCTAGTAGGCCAAGTCTGAAACCAGTCTTGAAAAGGACCACGTAGGAACTGCATACTTGTGAACCATGTGGGTGGAGGGTGCTAGGCAGGATGCTGCCAGAGCTCCAGGGCTGGTCCCAGAATGGCCTCAGCATTGGGAAAGGCACCCCAGGGGAGTCGTCCTCATCCAAAATGTCTGTGAAGGGCTATTTCACCCTTGTATGGACTGGCTCCAAGGACACATAGATACTCTCCAAGATAAGATGGAGGAGAACCCCAAATGACCCTGACCCATGGTCAATGAACTGGTCCTTGATCAAGTCACGATTGAAGGTGCGAGTCCAAGGACAACATGGTTGACCCATCAAAGTTATCCCATGACTCTTCAAAAATGGCCCACAGCTGTTTGACCCATCTGACTACTCTGGAGTCCTCCGACCTGGAGATTTTCACTAAGAGTTGATCTGGCAAGCTGGCAGCAGCATGAGAGTCCTTGATCAGGGCTCCCACCAAAGACTGCGGTGGAGATGGCTCCACCAGCACGAGTGGAGAGGCAGAAGCCAGGGACATCTGTTGAGGGTGGACTGGCATGGGCATTACTGGTGATAGGTCCAGGGGGTAGAGCCCTACCCCACCCCACAATGGTCCATTGCTGCCAGAGGAGTTCGTTGTAGCCCTATCACATCCTGCGATGGTGCTTCTCCTTGCCCATGGAAGAAGAGGTCGTAGAACATGAACGGCGGCACCTCCCAGTTAAGCAGGACTGAAAGTGAGAGCGGTGCCTGAAGACGACCTTGAACCAAAGGCCAATGTCGAGGAGAAGCCACCTAAGGGTTGGTGTAGACCACATGCCGAGGTGTAGTACAAAGCATTGACTTCAGTGGCACATCCTCCAGTAGAGGCTGATCCCGAGTGGAGCTGGGCAGGGACATCGACTGATCCATGTCCTCCAGAGGGAGGACTAGGAGAAAAGAGTCTTGGAGACTGACTCCTCACTGATCTTCTCTGACAACTGGTCAATAGGGTCAAGAAAGATCTCGATAGCCTGACTGGCTGGTGTTGAAGTTGACAAGCCTGATGGGGGGACACCGTGGAGCTGTCAACCAAGATCTCAACCAAATGAAGCTCAGCACACATCAAGAGGTCAAAGGAGTCCAGGAAACAGGAGGACTGCAATCTCTTCCAATCCCACGACCGGCGCCAGTGGTGCTTGTGCTTCTTACCGTGGTGGACAGGGCTTTCCACATAGGCCTGGATGACCCAACACATCTCACAAAAGTCCTCCATGAAAGACCTTTTGGCACTAGCTCCAGCCAAGAGCAGTGCTGAGGCCAGTGTGTTGCCCACCACAACAGTAGCCACTGCTTCTTCCATGGCCGCAAGCTGAGCAGCTGACCCTGCTACAGCAGAGGCTGATTTGTAACCCTTTGGCTGGAGCTTAGGCACCTGTCAGCTGCCAGTTGAGAAGAAGTCTGACTGCGTAATCTTCCAAGGAGAGACATCGTGTGCAGTCCCTAAGCAGTAGAGGCAAGACGCATGTGGGTCCATCTTTAACATTTTCTGTTGACGTGTGATGGAGAATTTGAAGCTGTAACCAGCTTTGCTTCTTTGGAGTCCATCTTCTGTAAATGAGGGCAGAGCTGAATGAGAGAGAGAGAGAAATGCCATCTGGAACACTGCAAACCCAAAGAAAGTTTTGAAACAATTTCACCAAAAGCACACTTGGTAGCCTAAAATGTTGCAGAGCTGTGAAGGAGGAGACTGGACTCTCCCAGCAGAATGGAAGCAGTGATGTCATGGGGAGGAGCCAGAGGATATACCACCTGGGTGGTGGAAGGAGTTTAGCCTCAAGACATTCTGACAAATCTGCACTTCTGGTGGAACTGCCAATGTGTGGAAACTGAACTATAGCCATGCCCCTAGAATATTCTGGTTAATTCTCCAATCAGGATTAACCAGAGGTAGAAGAAAAAGTACCACCGATATAAAAGGAAATAGTGAACTGCTTTTCAATACTAATACTTCTATTAGTTTTAGGCAATATACTAGCTCCTTAAGTTCAGAAAGAATATTACAGTTAAATATCAAATTGTATGGCTTGTCTTCCATAACCATCTAGTGTAGACTACAACACTAACAAGTCAGAATCAGCATACTGTACAATTTATTTAATTTAAAGAGCACACATTAACTACATTTACACGTGTATGATTATTGTACCTCTTTACTGAAGAGCTATTCAGTAATACATCCATTCTGTAAGTAATGCAAAATGAATTCTAGAGAGAATTGTCCCTCTTATGGACCCAGGCGATTCAACTGCTGGCTCCAAAACCCCAGCCTGGGGGCAACATTGTAGTCAAGGTCCCAAATGATCTGCCTGTGCAGCCACTGCTTGTCATCCAAAACATGGTGGTTCCTCTTCCCCAGCTGGTCAACCCCATGTAGGGTAACTGACTAGGGCTGCCCCTGAACCATGCTGACATGGTTGACATCGATCGAGATTGCATACATATACCGAATCCTGCTCTCGACTCATCCACCTTCACTTGTGGCTAAGTTCCTCCGTTCCATCAAACAATACAGGTGAGGAAAGATTGCATAGAAGCGAAGAGCCTATAGGGTCTATGCCCAATGGTGTGATCGACTACTGGTGACATTCATACCAGCCAAGCCCTAGCTGGCCCTTTTTTCCACAATTGTGCCTGTGTGTCTGCATATTCTGCCTCCCATGTTGCTTCACCAGCCTCTTCTGGTCCATCCCTGGGGTTCATCACTCTCCCCTCCAGCCTCCAGTGGGTGCTCCAACAAAAGACTCCAGGTCAAGAATACTGCTGCCACATGTCCTGTCAGTGGTGGACACCCCAATCAAACAGGTGGTGCGTGCACCTCATTATTTGGCCTCTTTGTACCTGGACTTGGACTCTGACAAGTCATTGTTTCAGTTGACTTGAGGGCTTAGAACTATGACAGTATGCCAACAGAGAACGATCCTTTGGTGGATGACTACTTCTCCTGGTTCTCAGACACAGTGTCCTCAGCTTTGGACACTACCTTGTAGGAGGTCTGGAATAGGGAGACCTACCCACTGATAAACATCCTGGAGAATTCCTCACCAGGGGTGACCTTCCCAATTATTCAAGCAAGTTTGGGCATAATGCTCAGTATCTAGCAGCAGCCCAGCCTCTTGTCTATTCCCTCAGCATAGGATGGACCATAAGTATGCTGTGCACACTAAAGGATTACACTGGGTTTATAGAGCACCCTTCTCAAAAAGGACAGGTGGCGAAACACAGGTTGCTCACCTGCAACAGTAGTTCTAGGGGTGGTATATGTTGTTCATCCACACTTGTTGGCAGTGTCCTTTCCCCTTTAAGATGTGCTGGAAAGTCTTCAAGCTGGCTCCTCCCACCCATCCAGGTGGTACATCCCTCAGCTCCACCCCATGACACCAGATCTTGCCAGCTGTAAGTAGAGGTTGTGCGCCTGAGCCGGGTAGGTCTTGTGTGGATATGTTGTTCTATCCACACTTGTTAGCAGACTCCTAGCAGTTCTCGGGGAGGAGGGAGGCAAGGCACACCCCCTACTTAGGGAACAGAGATTGGAGAACTGTGGCCCCAAAAGCAGCATGCCGGCATGACTTGCGGTCAATGTGGTAATGGGAAATGAAGGTGTGTGCTGACTTCCAGGTAGCAGCCCTGCAGATTTCCTGGATAAGGACATTCCTAGAAGCAGCCAGTGATGCAGTAGTATGACAGGTGGAATGAGCCCTTAGCCTTCCGGGAGGCTCACTACCCACCAACCTATAGCAGAGATCAATGCAGGAAGTGATTCACTTGCCAACTGTCCACTTGGCTGCAGGTCTGTCAGGTGCAACTTCAGTGTAGGTGACAAACAGATAGCGAACCTGTCCCCGAACTCTAGCTGTGCACTCATTTTAGTAAGCGAGTGCTTGCCTCAGGTCCAGAGTATGGAGCCTGTGTTCGGCCTCCAAGGTGTGATTCAGGAAGAACACTGGACGAGTCATCACCTGATTCAGGTGAAACTCCAACACAACCTTCGGGAGGAACTTCGGGTTGGGGCGCTGGACAACCTTGTCCCTGTGGAAGATCAAGTAAAGAGACTCCACTGAAAGCGACTGGAGCTCATCAATACTTCTAACTGACGTGATAGCCACCAAGAAGGCGGTCTTCCATGACAGGTGAGATATGTCACACCTGTACATTGGTTTGAATGGCTTGCCCATGAGCTTTGCCAAAACCAGCAACAAGTCCCACAGTGGTGGCGGTTCACGCACCGGAGAGGAAATGTGATTTAAGCCTTTGAAAAAGTGCCAGACCACCTTCTCCTGCACCACAAACTCCTGACCAGCCTGCGCAGGGTAAGCAAAGATGGCTGCCAGGTGCACCTTAAAGGTCGTCAACTGAAGTCCCCCTTTGGAGAGGGACCACAGGTAGTCCAAAATGCAAGCCACCGGACAGGTCAAAGGGTCCAGTCCCTTGCCCTGACACCAAATGGAGAATCTCTTCCATTTGAAGTCATAGCAATTTCTGGTCAGTTCCTTTCTAGATGCCTCCACCATGATGAGGACATCTTCGGAGAGACCAAAAGCCTGGAACTCTAGCCACTCAGGAACCAGGCAGTCAGGTGCAGGGATTGAAGGTCTGGGAGGAGTACCTTACCCTGACTGATGGAGAGCAGGTCCGGGCAGAATGAAAGACGCCTCGGGAGCCTGTTGCTGAGGCTGAGGAGATCGAGGTACCTAAACTGGAGTGGCCAGTCCAGAGCCACCAGGATCACCCAATCCTTGTCCCTCCTGACCTTGAGCAGCACCTTGTGGATCAAGGGAAGTGGAGGGAAGGCACAGAAGAGGCCTGGGGTCCAAGGCCTTGAAAATGCATCCCCCTGCAGTGACCCCTGCTGAAGGAGGTGGGCACAGAACAGCTTCAGCTTTGCATTCTCCCTGGAGGCAAACAGGTCCACCTGAGGGGTGCCCCACTGGAAGAACAAGCTGTGAACTACCTCCGGACGCCTCGCCTACCGAGCTGAGGGTGTCCGCCAGCTGACTGGAGGCTCCTGCCACATGGATGGCTAGGAGATCTGCCTCCAGGCTGTGCACAAGGGTCCAAATGGGGACAGCTTCCTTCCATAGAGGCAGGGAGCGTGTCTCGCCCTGCTTGTTGAAGTAGTACATGGTCGTGTTGTTTGTCTGGACTCGGACCATTTGACCCCGAATGTACCAAGCGAATGCAATCAGTGCCAGCTGAACTGCCTAGAGCTCCACCACATTGATGTGCCATTGGGACTCCCCATGGATCCAGAGTCCATGGACCCTGTGTTCCCCCAGATGGGCACTCCAGTCTGTAAGAGAGGCACTGGTTGTCAGGACGACCATCGGCTCGGGGAGGACAAACAGGATTCCTTCCTACAGATGCGCTGGGGACTAGCTACAACTGGAGGCATCCCACATCTTCTGAGTCACAGTGACCAGCTGGTCGAAGTGACCTTTACGCTGAGACCACTTGCTGGCCAGCTCCCACTGCAGGGAGTGCATATTTCAACGGGCCCATCGGACCACGCTGGTGCAGGCTGCTTTGTAACCTAGAAGGCGCAGGAAGTCCCGGGCAGGGTGCAATTGCCCAACCCAAAATGATCAGGCAAAGGAGGAGAGAACCTCCACCCTGTCCGCCGGAGCCAGGCTCTGGCTCGACAAAATTCGAGCTCTGCCCAGATAAAGCTGATCACCTGCAAGGGCACAAGTTCTGACTTGGCATCGTTGACCAGGAGGCCAAGGGAGGTCCAGGTTTGGAGGGCCAAGTCCCTGGACCGCTCCACCTTCTGCCTGGAGGAACCTGCAATCAGCCAGTCGTCCAGGTAGGGGTATACCCAGACCCCTTGGTGCCTCAGGTAAGCTTCCACCACTGCAATGCATTTGGTGAAGACCATGGGAGCCGAGGAGAGCTCGAATGGCATGGCCTGGAACTCGTAGAGGGTTCTCTCGGCTCGGAAGTGGAGGAACCTTTCGTGGGACAGACAGACTGAGACGTGAAGGAACGTATCTAGGGAGCAAAACCACATGTTTTGCTCTATAGATGGTATAATCTGAGATAGAGTTAGCATCCTGACGGTGCTCGTCTTGAACTTGTTCAGGTCGTGCAGATCTAGAATGGGGCACCAGCCCCCCCTGCCGTCTGCTTTGGTACCAGGAAGTACCTGGAGACAAACCCTGGGTGTTCCGGAGGATCCATTATTCTGACCATGACCTCCTTGCGGAGGAGCTGGGCTATGTCATTTTGAAGAACTGACCGAGTTTTTGCAGACACCAAGTCCTCCCATGGGGCTTGGCTTGGAGGGTACTGCTCGAATTCCAGAGGCAGCCCTGACCAACCACTTCTAGAACCCACCTATCCATGGTGACAACAGACCAGGCGGAAAGGAAGTGGTGGAGCCGGCTTCCCACAGAAGGATCCAGGGAAAGCGTGATGGATATGAGGGTGGCACCCCCATCCCATCACTGAGCAGGCTTGGAGGAGGAGGACCCAGCTGAGGAGCCACCGGGTCCCTTCCCTCCGGGCTTACAGACCACCGAGGCCACTGACTTGGGCCTGGGTCGCCGGGACTGAGCCTGCTGGCCAGTCTGATGCTGGGTTGGTTCTGCTGCAGGAGTGGAGGACTGAAAGGCTGTTGCTTCTGTTGTCTGGAGCCCTTGGGATTCTTTTGTGTGGATGCTGCAGAGTCCAAGGTGGCACTGGACTACTCGATGTGCTTGAGATGACCCCCCACACTGGGCCCAAACAGGTCAGTGCCCAAGAAAGGAACATCCACCAGCTTGTGCCAAGTGTCTGCCATGAAGGTTAAGATCTGCAGCCAAGCCCTATGGTGCATGGCTACTGCGGCTGCCACCGAGCGGGCACAGGAATCCCCCAGATCCAGAGCTGTTTGAAGTTGCTGCTTGGCCACAGCCTGGCCCTGATCTCAGACCTTCTTAACCATGGTCTGGAGGTCCACAGGCAGGTGAGGAATCACCTTATCCAAAGAGCCCAAGAGGGCATGGGAGAAGTGTGCCATCAAGACGGCCGAGTTCGCCTGACGGAGACCGAGCAACAAGGCAGCGTAAACTTTTTTCACCATATGGTCCAATTTCCTGGACTCCCTGTCCGGAGGTTTGTCACCGTCCCCAATATTGCCGAGCGCCGAAACACAGAGTCGGCCACCAGTCCCTCGGCCAAGGGGTGTTCCATGAAACCTGAGTGGGTACTGATGGGAACCGCATACTTGTGGGCCATCTAGGCAGAGAGCGCCAGGCAAGATGCAGGCAGCTGCCAAAGCTCCAGGGCTGGGTCGACAATGGCCTCGGCCAGACAGTCACCTTTGTCCAGAATTTCTGTAAGGGGATAGTAAGCCTGCTTCTGGACGGGCTCCATTTTTATCCCCGTGGACTTGGAGATGAGGCGAAGGATGCCCAGGAAGGAAGCGGGCCCTTCCTCCATCGAGAGATCCCCATGGACACCTCATCGACAGGATGGAGTGCAGTGAGGAATCCTTGGACTCAAAGAAGTTCGCAGAAGCTTTGCAGGTTACCGAGTCACCATCAATCCTCTGTGGCGGTCAGGTGTGATGGTGACCGAAAGTTGATGGGGAGGCCCATTGGCTGGCCGAGACTCCTTAGTCGGAGCGCAGGTTGACGGCTGCTTGGGCAGTGGCTCCACCACAATTGGCAGAGAGGCTGGCTTTGTCCGAACCAAGGCGATCTTGACCAGCTCTGCTGGGGGAGGGGCGGTCTCGACTGACCCCATGGGGGAGTCGACGTCAGCCTCTTGGGCGACAGGCAAGTGACGGCTGGTGTGTGAACCGGTCAGCTTTGTACTGGCCAGCACCAACTGTTGTTACATCAGATCTTCATAGCATAGATGCAACGTGCGCCAAAGCCTCTCCTCACCCGAGGAGGATGAAAACGAGGAATAGCAGTGGCGCTGCTTCCCGTGGTGCTGACAGCAGGAGCCTCAATGATGGCAGGAGCTGCTCGACCCACTGGAGGAGGACCTTGACCTCAACCGTCGGGGATACCGATGGGGGATCTCAGTGGGAGCTGGAGAATGCCATGGTTCCTCCTGGTCTGGGTCAGTGACCGGAGGGTTCTGATCAGCAGACTGAGCAGCCCCTTCTAATGTCACAGGGAGGAATGGAGTCATGAAGAGAGAACTGTTGGCCAATTGGGTTGAAAAAAATCTTGGCCGCATCATCGGCCGGCATCTCGGCCAACTGGCCCAATGGGGTCTCCGTGAAGCCAGCGGCCAAGGCCGCGGTTTTGACTGTGGTCAAAACCTGGGAGTCGTGAGACCAAGAATGTTCCTGGTCTCATGAACGTCAACGATGAGTCCTCTCTTTCTTCGACTCCTTCTTCTCCTTGCAAGAGTGGGAGCTCTGAGAATCAGAAGAACACCGACCCTTAGTTAGGAGGGACTGGCACAGCTCCTTGAAGGAGCTTGAAAAAGTGGAGCCCAATTGGAGAGGCATGAAGGCAGAAGCCGAGGAGGACTGAGCGATGGCCCGAGCTGCCTCCTCCTCTTCAAAGGCCGCAAGCTGTTTCAGCTGCTCAGCGGACCCCGCCAGTCGCAGAGACCACCCAATGGGCGTCTTCAGATTTGACAGGCAGATGTTGTTTTTCCAGGTGGCCCAGCTTAAGGAGGGCGAGGCGGTTCTCAAGGACCGTCACGTGAAAAGACTGACAAATGTCGCAAGCCTGGGTATCTTGTTTGTGGCCCAGGCAGTAGACGCACGTGGCGTGGGGATCGGTGCATGACATCTTCTGCCTGCATGGGCACTGGTGAAATCCAGGCACAGATTTCTCATCCATCGCAGTCGGGAGCTCACAGACTAATACCGAGGTGGTAGCGAAGTGTTAGAAAGCAATCCAAACTATCAGAAAGCGCTAGGGCCTACAACGCGGGAGCGCGAAGGAGGGAACCTGCTTCTTCCAGCAGAAAGGAAGATCTGGCATCATGGGGCGGAGCCGAGGGATATACCAACTGGGTGGGTGGAAGAAGCAAGCTTGAAGACTTTCTGGCACATCTAAAAGGGGAAAGGACACTGCCAACAAGTGTGGATAGAACAACATATCAACATCCCTAGAAGGTGGTGTTCTGCAGGGCAAAATACAGGGAGAATCAAACAAGCTCTCAGACAAGGAGACCAAGAGACAGGACCACTTTGGCTACAGTGTATGTGGCAGCATCCCTGGGCATTAGACATGCAAGCTATGTGATCCTGCTGGCTAGGAATAGCCATGAGTTATTCTTGTGACTCTCAGACCTGTAGCCTATACTGTGAGAGTATAATTAGTGGGCTCAGACTAAGATCTGGGCCGTGGGATGTTTAAGGCCAAGTATCAGCTACAGGTGGCCCCGATTCAGCTGATATCTGCCAGGGCCATCACTATTCATCAATGGGCTTGACTATGCCGTTCACCCATCATGCAGACGTTCAGCAGAGGGTGGCAGACCTATTTGCTGGTGAGAATCTGTCTTGAAGGCTGAAGGGTAACTGACTGTGTTTGAGAAATCTTGTGTCTCCTTGGACTCAGTCACTTTAGTTACCAATATCAAAGAAATCAAAAAGCAGCACCCACAAAGCAGCTGTTCCTTTTGTGGTACTTTTGTGACTTGCACTGCCAACAGCAGCCTTAGAGGCAGTAGTGTCAATGGTACCGTCAGGCCAAGTCCTTCACACTTGAGTTTTGGACAAGGCCAGCGTAAAGACAGTGGTGGCAGCACCTCTGCTGGTCAGGCCATGGTGTCCAACTCTAAAGGCATGTAATAGAAACATAGAAACAGACTTTGAAGGCAGATAAGGGCCGCTTGGCCCACCCAGTCTGCCCATTTCCCTACCTATTGGATAAGCTGCATATCCTAGTTGACCAATAGCCTACTTCTTCATAACCCCCACAAGAACTGTATATTTTGTCTGTCCCATGCATTCTTGAATTCTCCCACTGATGGGATGATGGTTCCAATCATCTCTCAGTCACAGTTTCTACTGCAGCTTTTGGCTGGGGGCCAACTCTGTCACTAATTCCCACAGTGGTCCACTATAACCTCAGACAAATCTGTGCTGGAAGTGGTTGTCTCTGGAAATGGAGAATCCCTCCCCATGCTCCTGTGCCCTCTTTGGAGTCTCTCTTGAGCCATGGAATGACGTTCAACAGCTCCTAGCATGATAAGCAATAGAGCCTGTCCCAAAAAGTCAAGCTCAGCAGGGGTCTGTGTCACTATACTTATAAAAAAATTAAACAAAACATGTTTATGCTCTGCACTGAATGGCCACCATATGATCTGCTCCCCTGACACCCCCCTTCTCCAGATAATTACCCCATACTCCACCACCATGGCTTGCCCCCGAGGCTAGGCCTTCAGAGTTTAATCTACCCCCTCCAGAGAGCCAGCAAAGGTGTGCCTATCTCCAGACAGGGCTGAGGATCCTTTGCCAGATTATTTCAGGTTGGGGAATTGTGCTCAGACCAGAAATTCTTCACGTTCCTGGGCTTTATGGCATCTGCCATGACTGTGGTCTATTGAGTCCACTGGCATATGAGGGTCATTAAATGGGAACTGGGAGACATGTGGTCCCAGACACACTTAAACCTGGATTAGCCGGTTCTTGTAACCCAGCAGATGCTGGAAACCATCCCATGGTGGCACTCCCCTCAGAAATCAAAATTACGTACTTGCCATAATTCTTAATCTCCCAGAATATCATTACAATTGATTCACTCTAGTAGGTCTGAGCTGGAAGTGCTAGGACCCAGTGGTAGCCAAAACTTTTCAGAGGGCTGGTGACATGGTAGGCACTGCATGCGCGTCGTCATACGTTAATGCATGCACCTGCTGGTATACAGCGGCACAGGCCCCCAACCACCGCTGTGGCTTTTTTACTGAGGAGGTGAGCAACATAACCTAACAAGTAACCTATGCACTTAACCTAAGGGCATAAGATAGCCCTGGTGGCCCATATAAGAAATGCCACTAAATCCAGTAATATAGTGTCTTCACAGCCCAAAACCAAGCTTAAAGGGGTGAAGACCAACCCAACAATACTGGAGCGACTCTGGGGGATGGTGGGCACATGAATCAATAGTGAAGATATTCTGGATGATCACGAATTACGGTTAATACGTAATTTTAATATCTTCCAAGAAACAATCTTCACCATTGATGCCTACTAGTGGATCAGGGTACCAGTCTCAGAAAGTCCCCCAGACTAGTGCAGCCTTGAGCTCAGTGCTCACTTAGAATACTAATCCATTCAGAACTGTCCTGCCAAAAGTGGCATGCTGCCTGGTATGGACATCCAGGGCACAGTGCTTGGTAAATGTATGTGCTGTGCTCCAAGTTGCAGCTCTGCAAATTTCTCCGATGAGCACCGAGTGGATTTCCGGTAAGTAACTGGCAACTGCTCTGGTGAAGTGGGAGCATACGCTGCCTTCCATTTTAACCTGAGCTGCAGCATAGCAGTGGTGAAGGCAATTCACAGTCCAGACAGAAATGCACTTGACTTCAACAGACTGTCCCTTCTGATTAGGATCGAAGGAGACAAAAAGCTGTTTACATTGTCTGAGGTGCTTAGTTCCGTGTGTAAAATACCCTTGAGGAACCCCTTAAACAGTGGTAGCTGTGCTAGGTGGAGGGTATCTACGGATTCATGATACACCGAAATAGCACACAGCTGGACCTTAACTCTGGAATACTGCAAGCCAGCATCAGAAAGGTCCAGCAAGTACTCTGGAATCTTGTCGGTGGACACTGGAAGGGGTCCAGACATGTTCTGGAGCATCAGATGAAAAATATTCTTCACTTGGCTGTGTATGTTTTGCTGGTGGAAGGTTTACATGCAGACAAAAGTATTTCAGAAACTTCTCTGTGATACCTTGTACCTGTTCACTTCTGTCTCTTCAGGAGCCAGGCCTGAAGGTGAAGGGAATGCATGTTGGGATGGACCAGCTGACCCTGGGTCAACAAGTCCATTTTCACTGGCAGAAGCCTCGGTTCGCTGACTGAAAGTCTGTTCAACAGAGGAAACCATATCTGCTGAAGCCAGCAGGGGGCCACTAGAATCATCCTGCCCCCATGTGCTTCCAGCTTGAATAACAGTCCCTGGATGAGAGGGATTGGAGGAAATGCAAACAGAAACAAATTTTGCCATGGCAGCCTGAATGCATCCTGACAGCTGACAGAAAATGCCATACCCTGGATTTCTGAAGCAGAAATGGAAATTACGTACGTACCATAATTATTGATCTTCTTGGACATTCTCCATCACTCATTTACACTAGTGGGATAGCGCCGGAGGCATTATGACTAAGCGGGAGCCTAAATTTTCAGAAGTGTCAGCACCGAGACAGGACCACGCATCCGCGGCACCGCGAAACTAGCTTGCGCCTGTATAGACTATCTCGGCGTCGACCCTCCAACTGCCTCAGTACCTTTTCGACTGAGGAGGTGCAGCGTAACTAATGAGAATAACTCATCCTGAGTTTCTGGGCCTGAGAAGGCCCAGATGGCCTTTGCAAGAAAGGCCAAAGAACAATGTCTTCACAGTCTGAACCATAGGACCATGAAGACCAGGAAAGAAAACGAATGAACCCAGGGGATGGTGGGTGGGAAAGGAATGAGTGATGGAGATGTCCAAGAAGATCAATAATTACGGTAAGTATGTAATTTCCATATCTTCCTGGTCTAAGTCTCCATCACTCATTCACACTAGTGGGAGAGTACCGAGCTAAAACCAACAACCCTAAGTAGGGTGGTAGGAGATAGGGTTCACTCAGAAAGGACAGCCAAGGACTGTCCTGCTAATAAAAAGAGCTGTCTTGTAAAGAACATGTAGAACATAGTACTTACAAGATAAGCGCTCGAGTTGTAACTCACCACTTTGCAGATGACTGCAATGGGCACAAAATGAAAGTCTGCCAGGAAGCTGCAACCACTCTAGGAGAGCGGCAAGAACCTGACCTCACAATTTGGTTTAGAACCAAAATTAATAGTGTCAAAGACATGTACTAATGTAATGTAAAGGGACCTCAGGAACTGAAAGAGTTGGAGGTAAAGTCTACCAGTTCAGGGTAGAACGGAAAGTGTAGATGGAACCCCTCACTATCAAGTATGGTTGACCTGTGAACAACAGGTCCAGGAGCACTTGAACCCCTTACTTGGTGAACAAAGGGGGTCCAGGTGGGGTTAGCCCATCAAGGAGAATGGTCTCCACTGAGTCACTGGAACCTTCCTGATGGAAGGCCAAGCATGACTTAGAAGCCTCTTGTGGTGGTCTAGTAGAACCAGATCCTATCCACTGCATATTCCAAAAAGGAATCATCCTGCCCCTGTCTGTACAACTGTAGTAGCAGTCTCTGAACTCAGGGAAGAAAGGAAAAGTGTACAGGAGGACATGTTCACTGTGGAAAAAAACATTCCGACAGAAAAAAACAGGGTCTGGATTTCTAAGGCAAATACAGGCAGATGTGCGTTGAAAAGGGAGACAGCAGGACCAAGTTAGTGCTAATCCATTTGTTGAAAGTGACTGAAAGCAGCAGTGACTCAATGTGGTGAGGCACTACTCACTCTGACCTCCCTGAAGGGAGTAGGAAAGGACTGTAGTTAGTTTGCTGAAAAACAAACATCACAACTCCGTAACGCACTTGGAGAGGATAGCTTCGTGAGCGACTGACATGGAACCAGTGTGCAGGAACCGAAGGTGTGAATATTTGAGAAGTTACCTCAGAAAAAAGACCTACTTGACCTTTGGTCAAGAAGGAGTATATTGCCTGTAAAGTTTAAAGCAAGCAAGGAAGTAGGATCCTGAGTTCCGACCGGTGTGAGGTTCGCTCGAGAGAAGAAAGCCTGATAAAAGAAATGGGAATTAACAGACTGGGCAGTTGCCCAGGTCTAGGAAATGTCTCTGAATGAGAGAATTCTTTCTTGGAGAAAGAGATGACCCATACTGCCGCTGGATCGGACTCCCCCAAGGGAAGAAGAAGTCAGGTACTCTTTACCGTACTCTGGAGATGTGTGCCTCAGGGGCTGAGGTGGAACCTGACCAGATCCAATAAGTGGGGTATCAGGTAATTTTGGCTAGGCCCTGTACTGTGATAAAATAATTTTTTTTTTTAATAGTCGGAGCCTAACAAGGCTTTCAGGCTGCTATTTCGCAAAGATTGTCTTGATACAAAATGACAAAGATGTTCTCCATCTGAGTGCAGAAAGAGCCTGAGCATCCATACTGAAATCATGACCGGACTAATAATCACAGCTGGAGAGATGTTAACCACCTGTGCCGAAGAAGCCACCAAAGGGGCAATATCACAAGGGGGCTATATACCCCTATCAAAGGAGCGGAAGAGCCTGAGCAGCTTCCAACCATTAAATTAGAAAGTTCCACAGAGTGCAATTGTCTTGATGACTGAAAAAGTCTAGACGCAGAAGTGTATGGTCTACGGACGCAGTCTGAAATACTATAGTGGATCCCATTACTGAGGAACTACTGAAAAGATCTTCCATCACGGACTCTTTTGATAGAGAGGATGTGCCCATTAGTACATAAAATGAGTCGTCCGCTGTATTACTGTCCAGAAGGACAGGGAAAGACCCATCTAGATGCACTTCTACCCCAGAAGGACCTCGAAGGGAGGTCTAGGTCAGAGCCACTAGAGACTCCACCATCAGGAAGGATGTCGAGGAGCTTGGTACTACGTAGGGAGCTGAGAAAGTGCTGAGCGGAATGAGAGATTCTGCTGGCAGAACAGTACAGCAGAGTTCCATCAGCAGAAAACTGCTGGATGACACAAGATCACACATAGACCGCCACTCACTAAGATGTGTGGAAAAAATAATCCGCAGAACAGGACTTCATTCTGCGGAAAACATCCTGCCACGAGTTCTGTGGAGAAGAGGTCCGAAAAGGAAAAATGTGTCACTAACTCTGCCAGACAGCACCCACTAGTGCCCCCGCAGCACCAGCATCACTTGTGGCACAGGAGGGCACCAAGCAGTGCCTATGTCAACCTGGGCGATACCCAGGGGCACCCGTGGCAGTATCCGCAGGCACCCCCGGCACCCATGCAGCAATGCCACCCGAGGGCACCTCCGACACCCATGGTACCAATGACACCCATGGCAAGAATGGCACCCGAGGACACCAGTGGCACCCATGGGTACCCACAGTGCCACATACAGCACCCATGGGTGCCCTGTAGCACCCATGGACACCCATGGCACCACCCATGGGTGCCCGAGGTGCCATCCATGGGTGCCCGAGGTGCCACCCACAGGTACTCAGCATTGCCCACAGGTGCACGGCGCCACCCCGCCACCTAGATACCCGTGGCACCACTAGTGGTGCCGACAACCAAAGGCAGCAACAGCACTCACTGTGCCGCACAGAGCGATGGTGCCAACCCATGGTGCCAACAATGGTGCCGACCAAGGCGCTGAAGCAGGCGCTGACCAAGGCACAGAGGCACAGTGCCGACCAAGGCACCGAGCCACGGCTACAAGGCACGGCACCGACCAAGGCACCGAGCTATGGCACTGAACCACGGCGCTGAAGGAAAATGCCAATGGAAATTCTGTGGAGAAGGAAAAAGGTGGTGCCCGTGCCGGCCCCTGCATGGAAAAGGGAGAGGGGGTGGGCACGAGGGGTTGGCATGATGGCAAAGACACCAACAGGGCACCATGTTCATCCTGAGCCAATTGACCCGGCTCCGGTCCAATGACTTTGAGGTCCGGAGACCCCGAAATCAGGAACACAGCCAGGAAATCTGGAGAAGTCAAATCCCCTGCTCCATAGGAGTGGCCCAGAAGTGAAACTGCTCACCGGAGCTCCAACGAGGACAGAGATGAATTCGGAGTAGAGAATGCAGCCGTTAGGAGCAGGGCCAAGGGGAACCCGCCAAAGTTGGTTCAGGCCTATCACTCTCCGGCGAACAACTCGTGGCAGACGCATCACAAAAGGCAACTCACAGTACCGATTTCTTCAACGAGAAAGAAGAGCTCAAGGTTAAGCACAGCCGGATCCCCAGAACCGCTAGATTTGTGCTTCGGTGGACTGTCCTCCCCCCTGAGCTCAGGACTGTCCGTAGTCGGACCCCCCCCGTTCATTAAGAGCGGTGGACCGGACAGCTCCTCTGCCATAAACACTTTCAAAAGAAGTCCTCCTACCGTCACCGCTACCGTCTAAGGACAGCTCCATTGATGGCAGGAAAGAATTTCTTTTTCTTCTTCTTCATAATCTTCTTTCCTTGTTCATAAAATAAAAAATTACTACTAAAATATTAAACGCTAAAAGATGCTCTCGTATAGACAAAAACTTTGACTCCGGCAGATGAGCTACGTCGACATCCAAGCACACTCGATGTTGAGAGAAATGGAACTGAGGCGATTGAAGGGTCGATGACAAGATAGCCTACACAGGCGCAAGCTAGTCTCACGGTGCCACGCATGCATGGTCCTGTCTCGGCGCCAACCCTTCTGAAAATTTTAGGCTCCCGCTTGGTTGTAGTGCCTCCGGCGCTATCCCACTAGTGTGAATGAGTGATGGATACTTAGTCCAGGAAGATCTGAGGCAGTTTGGAATTGAGTTGGCATGCAAAAAGTCCACATCTGGGGTGCCCCATTCATTGTATAGTGATCTCACGATGTCTGGAGCTAGTGATCACTCGCGAGGATTGGCCTCTGTATGGCTAAGCTCATCTGCCAGAGTATTCTGAACTCCTGGCAGAGAGATTGCTTGGACCAGGATCCCCTGCTCCAGGCACTATTCCTATAATCTTATCACCTCCCTGCACAGAGGGTAAGAGTGTGTTGTTTGTTGATTTCTTATCTGTCTGGAGGAGGACTGTTTTGTGGCTAAGTCCACTAAGGCTTTCAGACCGTACACAACCGTGACTCACATCTCCAACACACTGATGTGAAGATGAGTCTCTGATGGGCCCCAGACATCTTGTGTTTGAAGGCCCTGGCAGTGAGCTCCTCAACCCAAAAGGGAGGCATCCCTGGTAATAACCACCTTCGGCTCCAGTGGGGAGAAGGGAAATCACTGACTATCATGTCAAGGACCTCACCAGGAGTTTGATCACCTGAATGGGGTAACTTTGAGGGTGTGATGCCTGTGACAGCTGTGCATTGAGCAGCCACTGGCTTGTCCTCATGTGTCTGCGTCCCAAGGGCACTCTGAACACTGAGCAGGCTACTGGACCCAACTTGTGCAGGGCTTGCCCAGTCTTGTTTTCCATGATGTAGCATGCCATCTGCAGGATTGCTCATATTCTGCTTTCTGGGAAAAAAACCTGAGCCCAGGTCATATCCACAACAGTTCCTATGAACAATAACTCCTCAGAGAGGACCAGCTGAGACTTCAAGGAGTTCAACAGAACTCCTGTTTGTACTGGCTTGAGATTAGCCAGTCATCCAAATATGTGAAGACCTGGAGTCCTAACTTTCTGAGGTATGCTGCAAGTACTGCAAAGCATTTTGTAAAGACTTGTGGCACAGAGGAAAACCCAAAGGGCAGGACTTTGAACTGATAATGTTGCCCTAGCACACAGAAACAAAGGTATATGTGAAGGCTGGGGTGCACCAATATATGTTGGTATGCCTCATGCATATCCAGGGATGCTAGCCAATCCTGAGGCTTCAGGTAGGGCAGCAGACAGCCCAGAGTAATTATTTTGAATTTTTCTCGATCCATGAATTTGTTTTGATTTCTGAAGTCAAGAATGGGGCAAATGCCCCAATTTCTTTGGTACCAGGAATTAGTGGGGAGTAGAAATGAAAATGACATGCTCAGTTCGCCATAATTCTTGATCTTCTAGGAATTATCTTCACTATTGATTCACACTAAGGGTTCTGAGCCAGAGGCACTATGACCCTGCAGGAGCCAGAACTTTTCAGGAGGGCTGGTGCTGAGGTAAGCTGCACACATGCGCGGCACCGTAAGACTGGATTGCACTGTATGACTTACCTCAGTACCAGCCTTCAGCTGCCTGAGTACACCGAGGAGGTGCAGCATAACCTAACTAGTACTCATGCACTAAACCTAAGGGCACACGATAACACTGGTGACCCATGTAAGAAGGTTCAGCGAATCAGTAACACAGTGTCATCACAGCCCAAACCCAGAACAAGAGGTCAAGACCAACAGACTGGAGTGAGCCCAGGGCATGGCAGGTGGACGTGTGAATCAATGAAGATATTCATAGAAGATCAAGAATTACGGTGAATACAAAATTTTCATATCTTCCAGGAATCAATATTCACCACTGATTCACACTAATGGGTCAGAATACCAAGTTCAGACAAAATCCCCTGGACTAGAGTGGCAGGAGCCGAGACCTCATTCAGGACAGAAGTCTATTCAGGATAGTCCTGCCAAAGGCGGGTATACTGCCTGTCATGGACATCCAAGGCATAGTGCTTAACAAAGTGCACACTGTGCTCCAAGTTGCAGCTCTGCAAATATTACCAAAAGGCAAAGAGTGAATCTCTGCCAGGGACGTGGCAACTGCTCTGGTGGACTGGGCATGTACCTGACCCTCCAGCTTGCCCTGTGCCATGGCACAGCAGTGGCACAGACAGCTTACAATCCAGGCAGAAATGCTCTTGTCTGTAAAAGGCTGTCCCTTCCAACTGGGACTGAAAGAGTCAAAGGGCTGTTTGGATTGCCTGAAGTCCTTAGTCTTGTCCAGGTATAAAGTAAGGACCATTTTAATATCCAGAGAATGGAAAGTGCATTCACCTTCATTCTCGAAGTTAGCAAAACAGGTAGGCAGCACAAGAGGCTGGTTTAGATGAAACTCCAATACCATCTTGGGAGGAATGTAGGGTTTGTTCATAGAATTTTCTTGTCCTTGTGGAAAAACAGTATACAGAGGACCTGTGACCAAGGCATGAATTTCAGACACTCAGACCAGAGGTGATGGCCACCAGAAAGGCTGCTGTCCAAGTTAAAAACTTTAGCTCACAGGTTATAAGCAGGTCAAAATGCTTGCTGGTCAGCATATCCAGCACAAGGTTTATATCTCAGGGAGTTAGTAACAATTGGGGGGGGGGGAGTAGTAAAAAAAAAAAAATGGAAAGGGACCGGGGGTAGTCATATCAGATGACCTAAAGGTTAGCAAGCAATGTGAGAAGGCAGTAGGGATAGCTGGGAGGATACTAGGATGTATAGGCAGAGGCATCACCAGTAGAAAACAGGAAGTTGTCATCCCTCTGTACAGACAGTTGATGAGACCCCATCTGGAGTACTATGTGCAGTTCTGGAGACCCCATCTTTGCAAGGACATAGACAGGATGGAGGCAGTCCAGAGGAGGGCAACTAAAATGGTGCAGGGTCTGCAATAGAAGCCATACAAAGTGAGACTAAAGGAGCTTAATATGTATACCGTTGAGGAAAGGAGGGAGAGGGGGGACATGATAGAAACTTTTAAGTACCTGAAGGGAATCAACAAAGTCCAAGAGGGAAGCATCTTTCAGAAAAAGAGATGTGCAAGAACAAGGGGACACAATTTGAAGATAGAGAGGGGATGGCTAAAAGGCAATGCGAGGATGTATTTTTTTTACAGAGAGGGTGGTGGACACATGGAACGGCCTTCCTGAGGAGGTTGTGGGGTCAAAAACAGTGGGGGAAATCAAGAATGCATGGGAGAGGCATATGGCAATTCTTGTGGGGGGTAGGAAGAAACAGGCTGTTGGTTAACTAGGATCTGCAGCTTATCCAGTATGTAGGGAAATGGGCAGACTAGGTGGGCCAAGCGGTCCTTATCTGCCATCAAAGTCTGTTTCTATGTTTCTTACTGGCTTCTTGAGAAGAGGACTTGTGTGTAAAATACCCTGAAGGAACCTCTTGAACAGTGGCAGCTTTGTCAGGCAGAGCGTACTCATGGGCGGGGTATACAGAAATAGCATATAAGTGGACCTTGACTGTGGAATACTATAAGCCAGCATCAGAAAAGTTCAGTAACTACTCCAGAACCTTGTCAGGTGGGCATACAAAGGTGTCCTTTGGGGTTCTGGAGCACCAGATGGAAAATCTTTTCCATTTGACTGTGTAAGTTTTCCTAGTAGAAAGTTTACAGGTAGCCAAAAGTATTTCAGAGTTCCTCTGAAATTCCTTGTACCTGTTCACTTCTCTCTTTAGCAGACAGGCCTGAAGGTGAAGGGAGTGTAGTTTGGGATGGACCAGGTGACCCTGAGTCAGAAGTCTGTCCTAAGTGGAATGATCTTTGGGTTACTGACTGACAGTCTGTTCAACAGAGGATACCATATCTGTCGAGGCCAGCAGGGGGTGGTCAATATCATCTTGCTCCCATACACCTCCTGTTTGAACAATTCTCTTTGCACTAGAACTGGAGGGAATGCATTCAGAAAGAGATTTTGCCATTGCAGTCTGAATGCATCCTGACAGAAAATGCCATGTTCTGGATTTCTGGAGCAGAATCAAGGCAGTTTGGCATTGAGTGGAGATGCAAACAGGTCCACATTTGGGTGCGCCACTCATCAAATAGTAATCTCACAGCCTCTGGAGCTAGTGACCACTCGTGAAGATCAGCCTCTTTTTGGCAGAGCTCATCTGCCAGTGTTCTGTACTCCTGGCAAATAAATGGCTTGGAGCAGGATCCCCTACTCCAGACACCATACCCATACTCTCACCACTTCCCTGCAGACAGGGTAAGAGTGTGCTCCTCCTTGCTTATTGATGTAATACATCA
Organism: Neoceratodus forsteri; assembly: GCA_016271365.2. Classification (NCBI taxonomy): domain Eukaryota; kingdom Metazoa; phylum Chordata; order Ceratodontiformes; family Ceratodontidae; genus Neoceratodus; species Neoceratodus forsteri. The sequence goes on from CM057456.1 coordinate 1,273,472,289, forward strand.
CAGACTTGTCTGTCTGGAGGGGGACTCTTTTATGGCTGACGAGATCCACTAGGGCTCATAGGCTGTACAACACAGCTTGCATCTCCAACACATTGATGTGGTGATGAGTCTCTGATGGGTTTATGTTGAGGTTATGGGACAACAGAAGGCATGAAGCCCATAAAGGTTGTCCTCCACGTCTCAGTTGACTTAGCTTGTGTTTGGAGTCCCTGACATTGGAGTCCCCACCCCAAGAGGGAAGTATCTGTGGTGAGAGTCACCTGAGGCTGTGGCTGAGAGAAGGGAAAGCCCTGGAGGAGATTGTCCTCAAGTAACCACCATGTGAGTGACTAAACCAGGGGCTTGGTCACTAGTAGGGAGTAGGTCTGAGGATGTGATGCTTGTAACCACGGTACAGTGAGCATCCACTAAGTTGTTCTGTTGTGTAGTCATGCCAGGCTTACTGTGAACACTGAGGAAGCTACCAGATCCAACATACACTGCACAGAGTGAGCTTGAACAGATCTGCACTCTATTATGTAGCATGCCATCTGCAGAAGTGCCTGCATTCTGCTTTCTAGAAGAAAGGTCCAGACCTTGGTAGTATTCAGAAGAGTTCCTATGAACAGCAGCTGCTGTGAGAGTTACAGCTGAGACTTCTGTAGATTCAGCAGAACCACCATGGAGGTAAGGAACTGGGAGGCCATGGCCACTGCCTGGATGGACTGGCTATCAGCTAATCATCTAGATAATGGTAAACCTTGAGTTCTTGTTTTCTTAGATGTGCTGTGAGTGCTGCAAAGCACTTTTTTGTAGACTTAAAGTGCAGAGAAGAGCCCAAAGGACAGGACTCTGAACTGGTAATGCTGCACCAGTACAATGAATTGGAGGTATCTCTGGTGGCTGGGTTGCACTGGAATATACCGTGACACATCCTGCATATCCAGGGAAGCTAACCAATTCTGAGGTTTCAGGAAGGGAAGCAGAGACTCCAGAGAAAGCATTTAGATTTTTTCTCAATCCATGAACTTGTTTAGGTTTCTGAGATTGAGAATTGGGCATGTGCCCCCAATTTGTTTGGAAACAGGAAGCAGTGTGAGTATAAGCCTGTGTTTTATTCTGACTCTAGCATTACCTTCACTTTCCAGTTGCTCAGAGGGCCCACAATCTCCTGCCTCAGAAACTCTAATATTTGGGCTGATAAGATAGTCTGCCTTTTGGGTGGACAGTCTGGAGGATTTATGTGAGGTCCATAAAGTATCCCTCCCAGATGATCCTGAGCACCCACTTGTCCATTGTAATGGACTCCCACTGATGGTAAAACTGAGTCAGCCCCCCCCCAACCCCCACTGTGAAGGACAGGTTTGCCTCGGGCAGCTGAGGTAGGACTGGTAGGACAGAGGGTGACATGGGTGCTTTTGTTGCCTGTAACGTCAGCAGTGTACTCTTTTGAGGCTGGGGAGGTTGAGATTTGTTTTGGGCTCCCATGCCTTTTCTACGAAGTGGCTGCCAGTTCTGAAAGAAACAATGTTCTTCCCCTCTGAGGGTTAGTAGGAGCTAGCCTAGAAGTCTTCAAGGTCATTCCAGTTTTCTGAGATGCCTCAAGAGACTTTTCTACCTGCTGTCCAAACAAGTAAGTGTCATTGAAGGGGACGTTCATTACCTGTTGTTGGACACCTTGAGAAAAAACAGAAATACGTAACCAGGAATGCCTTCTGGTACTGGTGCCTGCCATAGCAGAGTGGGAGGCAGCATCAACAGCATCCATACCAGCTCTGAGCTGATGACTGTTAAGACTCAGTTCCATGTGTGGCAGTCTACAGAATCTTCTGTTTAGTTTCAAAGTCTGTCTGCTAGAGACTTAAGCGAGCTCCAAAAGGGATACTCGTACTTGGAAAAATATCCTTGGTAGCTAGCAATTTGCATACCAAGGGTAGCTGCTACAAAAGCCTGCTTGCCTATAGTGTTAATCTTGTGTGACTCCTTGTTAAGAAGGTGCACAGTGACCTCTTGGGGAAGAATGACTGTCATTCTCAGTGAGAATAACAATGGTATCAGCTATCGGTTGAGAAACATACACCGGCCTACCCTTAGGGGGAGTGTATTTGCAGTCTGTCTGCTTGCAGACAGCAGGGACGGAGGTAGATCTATTCCAGGCCGCATCTGACAAGGTCTCAAATGTGGGTGGAATAGGAGGAACTAAACTGGCATGGCAGAAACGTTTAATCACTGCAGACAGAGACATTTACCTGGGTCAATGGCTGAAGACTCAAAGTCAACTGCAGAATGCAAATTCCTGGGAAAAACTTGGAAATTTATATCCTCCTGTAGAACAGAAGAAGGGCTCGGGTATGAAGAATCCAGACTAAAGAAACAGTCTTTGTTGCCAACCTCAGAAATGATGAGGTTGGGGTCAGACTGCTCCCCCTCCATTTCCTCCCCAGAGAGGGGGTGTACAGGGGCTGGACTGTAAGACATCCAATCCAGAATGCGGCCTTGGCAACACTGTGAAACCAGCCCCAATTTACAAGGCGCTGGCATCAATGGTGGTGCCGTAACCAGAACTGAATCTGGCACCAGGAAGGTCCCCAGCACTGAGGGCAGCAGCAGGACAGGCACCGAAACCTGGTGCCAACTGAGGCGCCAACCCCCTTGACAATGTCCCAGCCAGCATCGGAGTGACCAACAATGGTACCATGGCTGGTCTCCATCACAGAGACACTGAATGGTGGTGCGACTATTGAGGAAAGACTCAGAGCTGCTGCCGGAGCCAAATGCCAAATGCTCTACCCAGCTTGAGGGCCCCGCCCACTGCTCCAGTTCCACTGGCTCCAAAGGGACCAAGGACCAGCTCCTCTAGTAGAGGCAAATGAGCCACACACTGCACCCACTGCTCCATTAGGGCTGCACCACGAAGCCTGGCATACATAAGTTGAGTCATTTATCCCCTGAACAAGCTGGAAAAATGGGGGACTCGTATACAAGGTTGGCTAATTTGTGTTTTTTCTTCTTTTTATAACTGCAGTTTACAGATGTCCCTATCTACTTCTCATCCCTTCTCCCATAGGCACTGACCAGAGGTTTTAAAAATCACCCTCTCCAAGCTGCTCTAAATCTTACTCTTATCTGAATTCCCACACCATCTGATGTTCCTGAAGGTGCCAAATATGGACTGGCAAGCCCTGTAAGAAATTGTAGGCTCTACAGTAACTGAAAGGCATCATGGGATGCAGCACCATTTACTGGTGCAGCGCACAGAAGAATGTAGTACTTAAAACTGTCTGCAGGTGCCTTGACTTAGAAGCATTAAAATTCAGCTAAAATATTTCTATCTTGCAAACAATGCCTCTCATGCTTTGTATTAAGTTCAGTGATCATCCTACTGTAGTTATTTCAGGTATATTCTTGAGGTCCCTTATGAAAAACAGTGTGAGAGTGTGCTTTCACTTATAAACCACCCCAACCCCACCCCTGTCTCCCAGATATCATGAAGATAAGCCTCACGTACCTTAGATCTATGCATGATTTATTTTCAGGATACAGGGGAAATTCCTTGCTCTTTGTCCCAGAGACTTCTTTGAGACTATATACTGTGATCCCTTTACTATACATGCAGAAACCCTTTTGGAACTGAACCTTTAGTGTTTACGTATTTAATAGGCCCACATATACACTGGAAGTCAGCAGTAGCATGTTGCGACATGTGATAAATCACTGACACCCTGTTCAAGTAAAGGGAATATCACTGTTATACTGTGAATATCACAAAACATCACAAAATAGTGCTCACTGTTACTGCACAGTTCTCTTTAACCATGACCACGTATCCCATAAAAAAATTATTTGCTTTTCAAAGCAAAGTGCGCATAGATAGCATTGAAATCCGTGATGGCACTATGTATTCACCACCTTGCCATTTGGCTACTATATAACTTACTAAAATACAAAAAAAAAATATTTGCCATCATTGACGAGTGCTTAACGGTGCCATTTACTGGCATTGGGACACTGGGGATCTTACACTGTTAGAGGTAAAAGGTGGAACCAGGGGCACCCCCTCCCACTTCCTGTTCTCCCTGTCCTCTGGCTCCTCTCATATCTAACACCACCCATGTTGATAAAACAAAACCCATAATACCCATCTCAGCCACACTACCCTATCCATTCAGTCCTCACAGGCTGAAAAGTCATCCTTTAGTAAAATTCAAGTTTTTAAAGGAAAACACCACATATACTTTAGGCTTCCACTGTAGCACATTAAGGCCCCGATTAGCGTATTAAACATGTAAGAACATTTTTTAAAAATACTTTAAAATAGCTGTATTTATTTTTTGTATTGCTTCCTGTTTAAAAGACAGCATGCCATCATATCACAGGCAGTTGCAGGCATCCCTCACTCTCTGTATGCCTATGTGCCCTGCTGACCAGTGGCTCAGGCATCAGGGCTCACTGGCATACAGAGAGAGAGGGATGCATGTGGCTCCTTGTGAGATGGTGGCGGGCAGACCTTTGGACCAGAAACTATGCTTGACATAAACAAACATAAAAATAGATATTCTGCCAGCCTGCCAGCACAGCAGTAGCGCTACTGCTTGAGGTGCTGATGACCCAGGTTCAGAAGTGAACTAGGGGTGGTGGGTCGACCGGGAAAGGAGGACTTAGTATCCAGAGAACTGCTCTCCTTCTCAGGGCAGGGAGGGTTGTCATGCCTGGCATTAGCCTGACCCATGGGGCGGCTTGGGGCAAGGCAGCCACGGACCACAGATTGGGGAGTGGAGGAGCAGAAGCCAGTGACATCCTAAGCATGGGAGCATGCAAGGGGCCGGATGGATGGCACTTGATGCCTGCTTCTCTCAGGGTAGAAAATGGAGAAGAAAAATGATCGGAGGTGTGCAGGATGACAGACTGACCCCTTGCAAGCTTCACACCAGCTACAGGGCCCTCTACCAGAACTGGATCCACTGACAATGAGCTGAAGCTGCCAACCCTGCCACGGGGGTGGGTGGCTTAAGCAGTGAAGAAAGCATCAGGATTGGAAGGTTAGTCCCTGGGACACAGGGTGACAGAGCTGAGAGGGTGGCTGAGTCAGATGGAAAGTCTGCATCGGTCAGATTTTCAAAAATGTACATACACGTTAAAAACTCTAACTGGGGCCTTACTATGCTGCAGTGAAGCCTGGAGTATATGTGGTGTTTTCCTTTAAACATATCCAATGCTGCATTAAGCTCCTCATCCTAGGTGTATCAGCACCCAGCCTGAATGTCGCTATTTCTGCACCACCTGTGCTTTATTTCTTTTTTTCCCTCTTTTTAATTTATTTGTTTAAAGTGCTTTATTACTTTTTAATTTATTTGTTTAAAGTGCTTTATTACTTTTTAATTTATATGTAAGCAGGGCAGCCCCTGCTGGCCCTGAATCAGGATCACGAACTTCATGAAGCAGTGAACATTTTTAAAAACTTGAATTTTACGAAAGGATGACTTTGGAGCCCATGAATACTAGGTGGGGAGCGTGGTGGGTAGGGTGGCTTTTATTTATTATCAACCTGGGGGGCACAAATTGAGGATGGAGTGCACAAATGTTTTCAAATTGACAGCTGCTACCAAGGCTGGGGGTGTAAGCTATTCACCAGTGATAGCAAATTGATTTTTTTTCTTTTCTTTTATTTTAGTGAATAATTTTTTTGTTAACCTAATAGGCAAGGTGACGAAAACATAATGCCATCACTGATCTCACTGCTATCTATCTGCACTTTTCTAAGTCATGGGCGGAGATTGGTGGGGGGGGGGGGGAGCCTTGTCCCAACCCAAATTTGTGGTCACACTACACACAAAACTGTTTTTGTTTTGCTGTCTTTCTGTGTTCCATTTTTTTTATAAGTGCTATGCTGCACGCTGTGTCTTTTTTTTCATATGCATTTTGTCTGCCTCAGCCCTGGCAGGTGCTTTGGTCCCTCTCGAAGAACTCTTTCTCAGGTCCAGCTGCGCCACAATTAGCCGCCCAGTATTTCCCCCATGAACTGCCCCCGAGGTGCGGCCAGGGAATCGCGCCTCCCCAGAGAGACCCAATCCAGAGCCCCGGGTCAGCCCGTGGCATGGCAGACTGTCATGGAGCCCTACCAGGCTCTTTTTCCTCCTGTTTTCTCCCGCCCTCCCCTCCCCACTAACGCCGTCACGCCGGAACATGCCTCCCGACTTGCATTGCTCTCCAGTCGCCACCAGAGGGCAATCAGCGAGCGGGACAGTGTGTGCCCCCCGAGACAAGACAGCAGTCCTCTGGATGGTCAATCCTGTCTCCCCCCCTGCTGACCCCTGGCAGCCCGGGCTCGGTTCTGAACCCAGGTCACCGGCGTGGCGTGAGGTGTAGCGACCAGCGCCTCAACCTCCAGTGCCACTGGGCCAGCTGCGCACTGCGTCTTTAAGAAAGTTGTTGTGCCCACTGCTGTGTGTAGCGTGTGAGCACACACATGGAATCGCTCGACCCAACATCACTACCAGCCGCTGTGCGTTTGTTTACATGATGTAACTGGGAGCCCAGCACGTCCTCATGTAAACCACATGATGGTTTCAGGGCTTCCACTTACATCACATGATGACACTGTCTATGTTCCTCCTCCTTGGGACTTTGGCGCAAAGGAAAGATCCAATGCACACTGTTGACGGGCAGAATGGGACAACCAATGCTGATCGAACATCATGTAACTGTAAGTACTGTCCCTTCTGTCCTTGCCAGCAGTTGTTCTATGGCATTGATTAGGAGAGGTTCTGCTCTGCTTCTGTGTGTGTGTGTGTGTAGCGGGAGGCTAAGACTGTAGTGTTGACCGGTCGTTTATATTATCTGTGTGATTTGATTTTACAGCATTTTCTGCGTGTGCCTAGAAAAGAAAACCACCTCAATTTTGAATTAAAAAAAGTTCTAAACATAAATTATATTTAAATCCAGCACACAGCCCGGTGAGCAGACATTGTGTAGCCATGTGGGGGGAAGAGAAGGGCTCAGGGGGGCGGGCTGGAACTCAACTTGTTGGCTGCTTTTGCAATTGCAGCTATCTCTAGATTTATCTATCTCTTATATGATTTTTGCAGTTCTTCAACTTCAAATTAGAAGAACTTGTTGGGAACTGACATATAATTAGAAAACCAAACCACCGACCTCATTTGAATAAAAAAAAAAACTAAAATACAATTAATTATATTTTACAAATCAAGCCCAGCTGCGTGCAGATGTGGTGTCTGTGGGAAGAAGGGGCTGGGACTCTACTCAGCCTCAGACTGCTGCTTTATTTTGCAAATTTACATGTTGCAGCAGCTATTTCTTATTCTCTTCTCATCATCTGATATTTAAAAAAAAAAAGGCAAACAAAAAGATACAAAAATTCCTTCTAGGCTAGCCAGGCTTTTACATTTTTTATGTTTTATATTCATCCAACATGCTAATTGTAGCAGCCAGACTGACTGACTGAAAGGAACATAAATCAGTCTGTGGTGCACTGTGCAGGTGGGGTGGGAGATGGGGGCAGCGGCAGGCAGTGGCAGACACAGCTTGCTGCTTTAGCGGAGAGCAGATCATATTATCCTTGACTTGGTTTAAAAGAAAAAAGGCCCTGCCCCCCAAATGTCAAAGTCGAACTATGCCTATGCTCTTTTTTTGAAAAGCAAGCAACTTTTTTTGGGGGGGGGGGGGCTCCCTGACAATTGATCATGCATTTCTGAAAGATGGTGACACAGATGGTCACCTACAGTAACCCCCTTCCCAAACCATGACATGAAGAGCAGCACAGGACCCTGACTGAACTAAGGTGTACACATTATGTACACCTCAACTGCACCTTATATACACCTAATAAACACTGTACACCTCAACAGCACCTTATATACACCTAATAAACACTGCACACCTCAACAGCACCTTATATACACCTAATAAACCCTGTACACTTCAACAGCACCTTATATACACCTCCAAAATACTGTACACCTCAACAGCACCTTATATACACCTCCAAAATACTGTACACCTCGACAGCACCTTATATACACCTCCAAAATACTGTACACCTCGACAGCACCTTATATACACCTCCAAAATACTGTACACCTCAACAGCACCTTATATACACCTCCAAAATACTGTACACCTCGACAGCACCTTATATACACTTCCAAAATACTGTACACCTCGACAGCACCTTATATACACCTAATAAACACTGTACACCTCAACAGCACCTTATATACACCTCCAAAATACTGTACACCTCGACATCACCTTATATACTCCTCCAAAATACTGTACACCTCGACAGCACATTATATACACCTCCAAAATACTGTACACCTCGACAGCACCTTATATACACCTCCAAATTACTGTACACCTCAACAGCACCTTATATACACCTCCAAATTACTGTACACCTCAACAGCACCTTATATAGCTACGATCATACTGAGCGGCAGACTGAACTTTGGTGCCCTACACTGCCAGCTCCTGGCTGGATGCTTCTCCCTGCTTCTTCTGTCCAATTGGCCTCACTAGAGACTGCAGCTACTGGCGGTTATAGGCCACATTTTGCTTTCCTTTTCTCTAGGTTAAAAAGAAATATATCATTGTTTTACTTTCTAGCTAAGTGGTTAGTTACTGTATAGAGCTGTTTTTAGCAAATATTGCCACTCTTAGTTACTGTTTAGAGCTATTTTACATTGCTAATACTGCCGAAGTGTGTAGTATGAAAAAAACTGCCTAGCCAGACACTGTGTCTATGCTTTTCCTTTCTTTTGCTAATTTCTCCTAAATCTCTTATCTGTCCTGCCTACACCCCCCCCCCGCTGCTCTTGTGTCTCCTCTGCTTGTCAGGCCCTCCACCCACTGATTTCAGCCTATATTAACTTGTGCCTTCCTTCTCTTTCCCCAGCAGAGGTCCCCTGACTGGGCGCTCCCTCCACAGCCTGACCCCTCACTCTCTTCTCTGCAGTGCGGCTGGCTCTGCTAAAGCTGCCGCCCGTGCTCTCCAGCCAGCAATGACTCCCTTGGATCCAGGCTCCCCCCTACCCTGCACATTACTTATATATCTACTATGAGTCACTTGACAGCTGTTTGTCGATTTTTTTTTTTTTTTTAATAAAGGAGCCCCAGTTTTGTTGGTTATTTGTTGTAGTGTTTTGTACGCTATTGCTCCATTCCACCCCTTTCCCTACCCCTATCAAAAACAAAAACAGCATAACTCCAGCGTATTGAGACAGTTACCCCAACTCGACTTCTGCCCTGCTGTCTCAAGTCTCATCTGTAGCAGGAGCAAACGTGTAGTGTTAGCATCTCACCCAGGCACCAGCAACCCTTTTCCCCCCCAACTCACCTTAATACTCCCACATTCGGGCAAAAAATTAAAACGGACAACCCCTTGTAACCACCGCTCCCATGCCCTTAAACAACTCAAGTTGCAGGCACTTCAACTGATTTGGTTGCTGCTACTACTTTTGAGCAACATCCACCCTAACCCAAGTCCTAGCTCAATGGAGGCTAATACTATCACAAAGCCGGGCAAAATCTCAATAGCCTCCATGAATATATGTAGCCTTCAATCCGAATTTGATTCCTTACAAGCATGGGTAGTACAACATAACCCCGATGCACTCTCATTGGTTGAGACCTGGCTCACCCCCCCAAACTTCTGATAATGAAATGCAACTCTCGGGCTATAACTCTTTCCGACTTGATAGAAAGGGGAAAAGAGGAGGTGGGTGCATCATTTACATTAAGAACCACCTTCAGGGTAGGGTACTGCCGCATGCTACAAACCGGTAAGAACGTGCAAATATTATCATTACAACTAATTCTCAGAGTGCATGGTAAAGGCTTAACCCAGGTCTCAGTCTACATCCATCCCAAGGAGCAAGTGGAAGGTTTTAAGATGCTGCGTGAAAGAGCCAGCCCGATGGCGCTGAGAGTTGAGGCGCTGGACGCCACACCTTGCACCACGCCAGCGACCCAAGTTTGGGAGTGAGCTCAGGTCACCGGGGATTGGCCGGGGAGGAGAGGACTGAGCGTCCAACGACAGCTATCCTCTCCTGGGGAGCGGGTCGGGTGTGTTTCCCCAGTACCAGTGATGCCCAGCGGAGACTGGGTGTACTGTAGCCTGGGACCACTTTCAAGATGGGGCAAGGCATCAGTGGACATCCTGCAGGCGGGTGCAGGATCGCGCCCGCCTGCGCTGGACATCATTGCACATCCATGCCTCGGGGAGGGGGGGGCAACAAGCGCAAACAAGGAAAAAACCCTGCACCATTGGGTAGGTGATGGCACCTGGCCCCCACGCCCACCGCCAGATCCCACCCACCTGGTCTCCTAATTCCCTCCTCCCAAGCCTTGCCTGCAGCAGAATCTAGACTTCAAAGGAGTACCAAAGAAGGAGTGGTGGTCCCACCTTGGGTGGTACAAGCCAAGGGTTTCCAGCTGAAGGTAGCTGCAAGGGTTGGAATACCGCGTGGGAGACTCAGGCTGCGGGGTGTGGGGTCTCAGGCGGGCAGGAACAACCCAGGATGCCTGAGAGAGTCCCTACGGAGCAGCAACCAGAGGGAAAAACAATTGTGGAAAAAAAAAGAGAGAGATGCTGCATGAATACCTCTCCGACCAGCCCCCAAACTCTGAAGTACTAGTGCTAGGGGACTTTAACAATAATTGTCTGTCTCCGGACTCCACCCCCTACAGAGACGCCATCTCTGCACTTAACCTAGAACCATTACTCAACTCACCCACCCACTCTAATTACCACACTGGGACCGGTACCTTGACTGGTTACTAACTGCCCTGATAGGATCACTTGCACAGCTGTGGTCTCAGATTCTTTAAGTGACCACTCTCCTATCCTCTTTGAGTGGTCTAATAGGTCACCCAAACTCCCAACAAATGTGTCTATGTCTCGAACTTTAAGAAAGCGAAAGCTGGGTCAATTAAAATAACATCTTAAGCAGCAGAACTGGGCTAATCTCTTTGCAGCTGTTGATGTCAATGCGCTGGAATATTTCATTAAGACCTTTAATCATGATGCCTGCGACATTTATGCTCCCAAAACTAAGACGAAGGTCAAAGGTACCCATAAGTCCAGGATCACCCCACAGCTCTTACAGCAACTCCAGGCCAGGGATAACCTACGGCATACAGCTAAGAAAATGGGTGCACAAATCAACATCCAAAACTACAAGCGGCCAGGAATAAATGTACCCAGGCCATCTGCCAGGCAAAAGCCTCCCATTTTTGGACTGAACTGGAGAATTCTTGAGGTGACAGCTGTACATTCTGGCAAAATATCAAAGCGTTCACTGGTGAACCAGATAAAACGGTACCATCCTTGTTTAACCTGAATGGGACCATCACTCAAGACACTACGACCATTGCAAATGTTTTCAATAAAGCTTTCACGGATCTAAGTAATTTGTGCTGCCCCCTGAATACCAATGCCCTGTAAATGTTGATTCACATAATACTCCTATCACCCAGCCCTCTAATCAAACTCTACCTTTTTACCTTAGGATAATTTCTAAAACAGAAGCTAAAACGTACCTTCAGCGCGTACTTGGAAAATCAAGGCACAGTGGATGCGATCTTGACTTGAAGCTAGTCTCCCTAACCCTCGATGAAGTCTTAGAACCGCTGACACAAATTATCAACCTCTCCCTCTTATCCGGTAAATTCCCCAAACTATGGAAAGAAGCGGTTGTAACCCCAGTCTTCAAAAGTAGAGAAAGGTCACCCCACTCAAACTACAGACCAATCTCTAATTCTTCCCCCAATCTCCAAAGCTCTGGAGAGGATAGTCAATGATCAGCTCATAGACTATCTTGACAAGTATCAACTGTTGTGTCTGCAGCAACATGGATTTAGTACTAGTCACAGCACTTTATCCGCTCTGCTCGAGATCACAGGTTATATTCAGGTTACCAGGTCCATCTTGCAAATGAGCTGTGCTCAACGATGTTCGCCTAGATAAATAAAGATTTGATTGATTGATTGGTTGATATTCATGATGCCTTTGATCGAGGGCACTTGGTGGGAGCTACCTTTATTGATCTCACCAAGGTCTTCGACACGATCTGTCGTGAACTCCTGTTAACCCAACTAGGCATTACAGGCATATCTCCAAACTCATTATGCTGGTTCAGGAGCTATCGCTCAGGTCGAGAACAAAAAGTAAAAATTGGCGGCACGCTCTCCAATAGCCAGTGAGTGAGCACTGGAGTCCCCCCAGGGGTCAATCCTAGGCCCCTTGCTTTTTAGTCTTTTTCTAAATCGACTTCCCCTTGCGTGCAGTGACAAAATCCTACTTTATGCGGATGACACAATGTTGTTCACAAGCCAACCTAACCCCTTAACACTGGAACAACACCTGCAGGTTAACTTCAACAATGTTGAATACTGGTTCATAAATTCAAAGTTACTGCTAAACTACAACAAAAAAAAAATATTCACATCAGTGCACAGTAAACACAGATCATCCACTCTCACAATAAGAAACAAGCAAAATAAGCCCCTTGAGATGGTTCAGCAATTTAAATATCTTGGTGTCACCCTGGATAGTTCCCTCACGTACTCGCAGCATGTTGACCACATTGCAAAGGCTGCTAACAGACGCCTAGACCAGCTCTATAGACACAGGCACTGCCTTAAAGAAACTGCACTCAAGCTAGCAATAACTAGTTCAGTCTTCTCCAGCATAGACTACGGCCCTGTCATTTACAGCGCAACCTCAGACACCACACTCAATAGGATTGCCATCACAAAGAACAAAGCCTGTAGATTACTCCTTGGTGCCCCAACCCTAACTGACACCTGCGACCTGCATATGCATTCAGGCTGGCTTGACCTTAAAAACAGGATTCACTACCAGACATGTCTCACTGCCAAAAAGGCCACGCTTGGTCTGGTGCCCAACAGTGTTCAGGCAATGATCTGCCAGCTACAGTTAGACTAACCAGGGCAACCAATTCCTGTTCTTATAAGGTCCCATACCGCCGTACCTCACAAGGCCAGAGATCCTTCCCTTACCATGCCCCTTTCTGGCTAAACTCTCTACCTGCTGACCAAATTGCCAAACCCAAAATTGGTCCTTTTAAAGTAAAACTCCGTTTTTATCTCTCAGCCCGTATGGAGTGCATGCTTGCCCTGAATTAGATCTTGCGTCCTGATCGAACCTATAGTCATAGCACTTCGAGACCCCAGTATAGCTACTTACCCATTTTTTCCCTTTACCCCATCCCACTTTTTGTATTATTCCCATCCTGCTCTTCACTCACGCTACCTCCCCCACTACTCTACGCTTTCCTACTAACTACGTCCTTTCTCCTTCCACACACTCCCCTTGACAAAGTAAATTGGCCCAACCGGTTTCTTGTATTGAATATCCTAATCCCTCCTTTCTCTGAGTTTAGTCAGTCCACTTCAAAGCTCTTGCTTTTACTATCCGTATTTGTATATTCATTAATGCGTTACTATCTGTACCAAACTTCTAAGCTGTATTTACAGTAATGTTTTTGCCTGGGGACATCCCATGATATCTGTATGTTATCACCTATTATTGTTTTCAAATTATTCTGTTAATGACATGGAACCTCTGTAAATGAGCTTTTAGCTCAAAGGTTGTAATCCGAGAATTCAATAAATAAATATACACCTCCAAAATACTGCACACCTCAACAGCACCTTATACACACCTCCAAAACACTGTACCTCAACTGCACTTTATATACACCTCCAGAATACTGTACACCTCAACAGCACCTTATATACACCTCCAGAATACTGTATACCTCAACTGCACCTTATATACACCTCCAGAATACTGTACACCTCAACAGCACCTTATATACACATCAAGAGTACTGTACACCTCAACAGCATCTTATATACACCTCCAGAATACTGTACACCTCAACAGCACCTTATATACACCTCCAAAATACAGTACACCTAAACTGTACCTTATATACACCTCCAGAATACTGTACACCTCAACAGCACCTTATATACACCTCCAAAATACTGTACACCTCAGCTGCACCTTATATACACCTCCAGAATGCTGTACACCTCAACAGCTCCTTATATATCTATACCTCCATATACTGTACACCTCAACTGCATCTTATATACACCTCCAGAATACTGTGCACCTCAACAGCACCTTATATACACCTCCAGAATACTGTACACCTCAACAGCCCCTTATAAACACCTCCAGAATACTGTACACCTCAACAGCACCTTATATACACCACAAAATACAGTTTACCTCAACTATACCTTACATACACCTCCAGAATACTGTACACCTCAACAGCACCTTATATACACCTCCAAAATACTGCACACCTCAGCTGCAACTTGTATACACCTCCAGAATACTGTACACCTCAACAGCACCTTATATACACCTCCAAAATAATGTACCCCATCAGCAGCACCTTATATACACTTCCACAATACTGTACACCTCAACAGCACCTTATATACACCTCTAAAATACTGTACCTCAACTACACCTTATATACATCTCCAGAATACTGTACACCTCAACAGCAGCTTATATACACCTCCAGAATACTGTACACCTCAACAGCACCTTATATACACCTCGGGAATACAATACACCTCAACAGCACCCTATATACACCTCAGAATACTGTACACCTCAACTGCACCTTATATACACCTCCAGAATACTGTACACTTCAACAGCACCTTATATACACCTCCAAAACACTGTACCCCTCAGCAGCACCTTACATACACTTCCACAATACTGTACACCTCAACAGCACCTTATATACACTTCCAAAATACTGTACACCTCAGCTGCACCTTATATACCCCTTCAAAATACTGTACACCTCAACAGCACCTTACATACACCTCTAAAATACTGTACCTCAACTACACCTTATATACACCTCCAGAATACTATACACCTCAACAGCAGCTTATATACACCTCCAGAATACTCTACACCTCAACAGCACCTTATATACACCTCAACTGTACCTTATATACACCTCCAGAATACTGTACACTTCAACAGCACCTTATATACACCTCCAAAATACAGTACACCTCAGCTGCACCTCATATACACCTCCAGAATACTGTACACCTCAACAGCATCATATATATATATATATATATATATATTATAGTGGCACGGTAGTGCCACTATAGTTAGGGTGGAGGAGCCATTTCTATGTTAAACCCCAAAACTTTGCACCTTAATAACTTTGCAACCGTTTGACGGATTTGCCTGAAATTTGGAATGCACGATCAAGAACCATAGGCCTTGGGATCTGCCAAGTTTCGTACCAGTCGGATATACGGCTGCGGGTTATTAAGCATGATCTCAGCGCGTTCGCTTTTTCTGAATTCTACGGTCGGCGCCTACGAGGTAAATGCGGTTTGCGATTGACCCGAAATCTTCAATGTGCGGCCGGGTCCCGATGTGCCTTTGAAGATTTCAGAAAAATATTAAACAGTTCAAAAGTTATTCAAAAACAATTTCCCATTATAAGTCAATGGGAAAAGTTAACAAAAGGTTCGACAGTGTCCATAAATGCACTTGACTGTTGCAAATGGCCCTGTTACTGTCGTAAATCCGCCATCTTGTTTTCAGTTAGTGATCAGAAAAATGCTTGGCATTTAAAATTGAGACCCTCTAGCAACCTAATTCTTTTGTATTCACCTAGTCGGGCCCTGAGGATGCTAGCCATGTCTTTATTTTGGGTAAAACACCCCGAAATATGTTTTCAAATTTCTGGAAAAAGTACTTTCATAAGTAGTGTAGCACTCATGAAAGTGTAAAATTTTTTGCGACACTTTGCAAATGCGACACTACTTTGCTTGTTCTCTTAAAATAACTGTGTAATTCTTTGGCACTCCGCTGCAAAAGAACAGTTGGGAGTTTTGGCTGAAATTTGGAGGCATGAGATGACATCTCATAGATGTGCCTTTCAGTGTTATATTGAAAAATATTACATGGCGGCAAAGTTACGGCACTCCAAAGTTGACGGTTTCCCATAGGATAACATTACGGCCTTGACTGCTACAGGAATCCTTTGGCACCCTGCTGCAAAATAACGGTTTAGTCTTTTCCTGAAATTTGGAGGGAAGACAGCCAACAGCCCACAGATGTGCCTTTCAGTGGTTTGGTGAAAAATATTACAGGAGGCAAAGTTATGGCACTCGAACTTCTCTTTTTCCCATAGGATAACATTACGGCGTTCGCGCGCCCTTCAGGAGCCCGTATCTGACGGTCTGCGAGATCTGGGACTTTTAAATCAGAAAATGCTTAGCCCCTAAGGGCTAAGTACAAAATGTGAGGACAGTTGTAAATCATCGACTTTCAAATTTTTTTCTCGTTATGACGGTTCCTGAGATATAACGTATTTAGTATTCCAAGTTCTCATTTTCTGCTCCGATACTCATTATTATGCATACATTATTTGTACTCACTGTCTTTCTCTATGCAGGTTTTGGGGAAAACCAGCCTGTGCGCTTACATTACTGTTGCCCTTTCCGCTTGCGGTTCCGTACCCGTTTCACTTACCGTTGACGTCTGCGCCACCATGTGCGTTATCCTTTGAGTTTTCATTTGCGCTTGCTTTTCTGTTATTTTTTGCCATTTGTGTCTACAGTAGTGTTTCTCTTTCTGTTTCACTTTGCGTCACCATTCCCATTGACATTTCCGTTTGCAGGCACCATGTTACTATGTGACAACACATCACGTGTGCAGACCGTTCCCGTCGCCACCTATGCGTTACCCTTTCTGTTCTCATTCACGCTTGTGTTACCATGTGCGCCACTGTTAGCGCTTCTGTTTGCATTGCTGTTCCTGTTACTATGCCACAAGACATCATGTGGCGGGACCGTGGGGCCCCGCGCTGCATTACATTCACTATTTCTCGTTATCATTCTCAAAAAGAAGAAATTAGAGGCAAAAACTCTGTTTAATGCATTAGTTAAGGTTGTTCCACAGCGACAAAAGTGAGAAATTCGGTGTTAGGGTTGAAAACCCCTTGCCAGCCCACCCGGCACTGGGGGTGCGCGCAGAGACCAATGGTCCTAACTCTCACCCCATTCTCCTATACTTCTGCTGCTTTACACATGTCATGGGGTGAGAGTTGGGGCTGGCGATCTCAATGCACACCCAATGCCCGGTTGGGAGAGTGAGGGGGTGTCAGGGGGTTTTCAACTAACACGAATTTCCTCACTAATAGCTGATGAGCTATCATTAAACAGTTTTGCACTAATATATATATATATATATATATATATATATATATACACACACACACACCTCAATATACTGTACACCTTAACTGCACCTTAGATATACCTCCAAAATACTGACATCAACAGCACCTAATATATATATATATATATATATATTAGAGGCAAAAAACTCCATTTAATGCATTAGTTAGGGTTGTTCCCAGGCGACAAAAGTGAGAATTCGCTGTTGGGTTGAAAACCCCCTTGGACCCACCCCAACCCGGCATTGGGAGTGCGCATTGGGATCGTCAGCTAACTCTCACCCATGACATGTAGAAGCAGCAGAAGTATGAGGGAATGGGGTGGGAGTTGGGACCACACATGTCATGGGGTGAGAGTTAGGCTGATTTATCCAATGCACACTCCCTAATGCCGGTTGGGGAGGTGGGCGGGGTGTCTCAAGGGGTTTCAACCCTAACACCGAATTTCCTCACTTTTGTCGCCAGGACAACCCTAACTAATGCATTAAACTGAGTTTTTGTCTCTAATTATATATATATATATATATATATATATATATACACACACACACACACCTCCAATATACTGTACACCTTAACTGCACCTTGATATACCTCCAAAAATACTGTAACATCAACAGCACCTTAATAGATGTATATATATATATAGAGATAGAGGTAAAATCTATTTACTTTACAGCAGTTACTAGCGACAGTGAGGCTCGGGCTGTTAGGTTGAAAACCCCTGATTCTCCTCAAGCCTACCTCTTTCATCGTGAGTCAAGCACGATTGGGACTGTCAGCCCTAACTCTCACCCCATGACATGTGTAAAGCAGCAGAAGTATAGGGGAATGGGTGAGAGTTAGGACCCACGCATCCTAATGCGCACCCCAATGCCGGTTGGGGGTGGGTCCATGGGGTTTTCAACCCTAACACCGAATTTCCTCACTTTTGTCGCTGTGGAACAACCCTAACTAATGCATTAAACGGAGTTTTTGCCTCTAATTTCCTTCTTTGAGAATGATAATGAGAATAGTGATCTAACGAGCGGGCCCAAGGCCTCCCGCTGCATAATGGGCCTCTGGCCCCGCCACATGATGTGTTGTGGATACTAACAGGGACAGCAATGCAAACAGAAATGCTAACAGTGGCGCATATGGTAACACAAGCACGAATAATGAGAAGAAAGGGTAACGCACATGGTGGCGACGGAAACGTCTGCCACTGCGGATGTGTTGTCACATAGTAACATGGTGCCTGCAAACAGAAAATGCTCAATGGGCATGGTGATATAAAGTGAAACAGTAAGATAAACAGTACGGTAGACAGAAATGGCAAAAAATAACAGAAACGCGAGCGCAAATGAAAACGCAAAGGATAACGCACATGGTGGCGCAGACGTCAATGGTAAGTGAAACGGGTATGGATCTGCAAGCGGAAAGGGCAACAGTAACAGTAATGTAAGCGCACAGGCTGGTTTTCCCCAAAACCTGCATAGAGAAAGACAGTGAGTACAAATAATGTATGCAAAATAATGAGTATCGGCGCAGAAAATGAGATCTTGGAATACTAAATACATTATATCTCAGGAACCGTACGACGTAGGAAAAAAATTTAAAAGTCATATTATTTACAACTGTCCTGGCTAATTTGAAAGGCACATCTGTGGGCTGTTGGCTGTCTTCCCTCCAAATTTCAGGAAAAAAGACCAAACCGTTATTTTGCAGCAGGGCTCCAAATGATTTCTGTTAAGTGTTGGGCGCCGTAATGTTATCCTATGGGAAAAAAACGTCAATTTTGGAGTGCCGTAACTTTGCTGCCATGTGATATTTTTTCACCAAACTACTGAAAGGCACATCTGTGTACTGTTGGCTGTCTTCCCTCCAAATTTCAGGAAAAAAGACCAAAACGTTATTTTGCAGCAGGGTGCCAAAGGATTCCTGTAATGCTTCGGGTGCCGTAATGTTATCCTATGGGAAAAACTGTCAACTTTGGAGTGCCATAACTTTGCCGCCGTGTAATATTTTATCAATACAACACTGAAAGGCACATCTGTGAGATGTCGGCTGCGTTCCCTCCAAATTTCAGCCCAAAAGTCCCAACGGTTATTTTGCAGTGCAGTGCCAAAGAATTGCTGTCATTTCCCCACAGACTAGAAAATTACTGTCGCAATTTGTGAAAGCTTTCGCAAAAAAGTTCGACACTTTCGTGAGCACGAAAGTAATTTGCGAAAGTACTTTTTCCAGAAATTTGAAAAACATATTTCTGGGGTGTTTTACCACAAAATAAAGACATGGCAAGCATCCTCAGGGCCCGAATAGCTAAATACAAAAAGAATTACGTTGCTAGAGGGTCTCAAATTTAAATGCCAACCATTTTTCTGATCACCAACTGAAAACAAAATGGCGGATTTGTGAAAGTAACAGGCCCATTTGCGAAAGTAAAAATGCATTTGCGACACTGTCGAACTTTTTGTTAACTTTTTCCCATTGACTTATAATGGGAAACTGTTTTTTGAATAACTTTTGAACCGTTTAATATTTTTTCACCAAATCTTCGAAAGGCACATCGGGGACCCCGCCTGCACATTCCCTGAAGATTTCGGGCCGGTCACGCAAACCGTACGACCTGTACGCGCGACCATAGAATTCCAGAAAAGCGTAAACGCGCACACAGATCACGCTTAATAACTCCGCAACCGTATATCCGATCAGTACGAAACTTGGCAGATCCCAAGGCCTACGGGTCTTGATCATACATTCCAAATTTCAGGCAAATCCATCAAACGGTTGCAAAGTTATTAAGGTGCAAAATTTTGGGTTTAACATGGAAATGGCTCCTCAACCCTAACTATGGTAGCACTACCGTGCTACCATAATACACACCTCCAATATACTGTACACCTCAACAGCACCTTATATACACACTCAAAATACTGTATACCTCCAAAATACTGTACACCTCAACAGCACCTTATATACACCTCCAAAATACTGTACACCTCAACTGCACCTTACAAACTTAACATTTAGCAGGGTGCACTTCAACTGCACATCACAAACTTAACATTTAGCAGTATACACCTCAACCGCACCTCGACTTCTGCCTTGTGTTACTGAGTGCATCTTTTTGGCCCTATAGGGACACCATTGGCTGCTTCGATTTCTGAACTTACTGCAGTGCTTTTTGGTTAGTGGCAGTTTGACCTCAAGCAGTAGTTGGATTTCTATGTTTAACTGGGTGTTGCTTGCAAAACAACAAATGTTAACCCTGCTCAGAGTAAGGCAATTTCTTGTTTATAACAGTTTGTTCATGCTGTATAAAGTGGCAAGATCTTACTAGGCTGTGATTTTTTTTAAATGTAGGTATCTCTTTTATTTAATGGAGAGGATAGAGGCCGATAACTCAATAGTACTTTTCTTGTGCGTTTTGTAATGTTCACTGTTTCCAGTGGCAAATGTATAAAAGAAATTAAATGCAAAAAAAATTGTTAATGCACCAATTAGGGTTAAAGTGACAAAATAAAGGAAATGTGGTGCCAGGGTTCCCAACAGGCAGGCAGCAACAGGAAAAACCATTATGGTTTCACCTCTTCTGAGTCTTCGCAAATCAGGCGTGGAGCGTACCATGTGGTTGCCAACCCTAACACTCACTCCGTTCCATCAGTAAATAACCTGAGATGTGTAGAGTATATGAGAATGGGGTGAGCGTTAGGGTTGAAAACCCAAAGGTATACCCCACGCTTGATTTGCGAAGACTCAGGAGTGAAACGGTAATGGTTTTTGCTGTTGCTGCCTGCAGGGTGGGAATGGGGTGTTAAGGCTGGGAACCCTAACACCACATTTCCCTATTTTTGTCACTTTAACCCTAACTGGTGCATTAATGAAGTTTTTTTACAATAAATTTCTTACTTTTTGAGATGGAATATTCATATCCTCATTCACGCAGGCTCCTTCGAGACCTGTGTTAACATATCCATTTCTGCAAAAAAATTATCTGCTTGGCTGTATGGCTTGTTCAACTTCCAATGTTATCCTACGGGAATTTTCATGTTCTAAATGTTTTCATTTTTTTTACACGCCCTTTAAATTGTTGGGGGGGTGGTGGTATTAAGTGTTATTCTTGTGAACTCATTAAGATCTTTGGTCAATAAATTGCCTGTTAACTGCAAATATTGAGAGGGGGTTATGACCTGTTGAAGTTGAAATGTGTTAAAAAACTAAATCCAAAATCTTTCTTCGTACAAAGGGATCCTTTTACGTATGGCCGAATTCCTTTTTCATATGGCCATATGAAAAAACAAAATCAAGTCACGAAAAAGGATTTTAAAATGGAAAAAACCAACAACATTTCGGGGTCATTTTTCCAACAACTAAGTGCAGAATCCCCCTAACAGGGTCCTGCTTAGCAAGATACATATGTTGATGTGTATGCAGGATGTCATTTTTTGGGGTTTGAAAAACATTTTTTGTGAAAAAAGAAAAACAGAAACAAGATGGCGGCCATACAAAAAATGAGGGCTACTCACCTGTAACCTTAGTTGCAGGAGTGGTATATGGTGTACATCCCACACTTCTGGCAGCATTCTTTTCCCCTTTAAATCTGGCCTGAAGGTCTTCAAGCTGGCTCCTCCCACCCACCCAGGTGGCATCCTCCCTTGCATCGCCCTGTGACGTCAGATCTTACAAGCTGGAAGCAAGACAGGTGTGTCACTTGCCAGAGGAGGTCGGGTGGGTTGTGTGGATGTACACCATATACTACTCCTACAACTACAGTTACAGATGAGTAACCCTCTTTTGTAGGGAAGTGGATATGGCGAACTATCCACACTTCTGGCAGACTCCTAGCAGTTCTCCGGGAGGAGGGGGCAAGGTGCACACCCCCTATTTAGGAAAAAGAGGCTGGAGAACCAAGGCCCCAAAACCAGCAACCCGGCATGACATAAGTTCGATGTGGTCATGGGAGATGAAGCTGTGTGCTGACTTCCAGGTAGCAGCCCTGCAGATCTCCAGGATAGGGATGTCCCTGGAAGCAGCCACAGAGGCAGTGGTATGTCTGGTGGAATGAACCCAAAGTCTAAATGAGAGGCTCCCTACCAGCCAACCTATAGCAGATGTCGATGCAGGAGACTATCCACCTGCCAACTGTTCGCTTAACTGCTGGTATGCCAGGTGTAGCTTCAGTGTAGGTGACAAACAGTTGGTGAACCTCTCCCTGAACTCTAGCCATAAGTAGGCGAGCACTCGCTGCAGGCCCAATGAATGGAGTCTGTGCTCGGCCTCCGAGGATGAATTGCTGAAGTACACCAGGAGGTCAATCACCTGGTTCAGGTGGAACTCCGAGACAACCTTTGGGAGGAACTTCGGGTTAGGGTGGAGGACAACCTTGTCCTTGTGGAAGACCAAATAAGGAGACTCCACTGAAAGTGCTGGGAGCACACTGATCCTTCCGGCGGAGGTGACAGCACCATGAAGGCAGTCTTCCATGACAGGTGAGAGATGTCACACCTGTGCATCAGTTCGAATGGCTTGCCCATGAGCACTGCCAACACCAGCAACAAGTCCTAATGTGGTGGTGGTTCATGCAATGGTGGGGACAAGTGGTCAAAGCCTTTGAAAAAGGGCCCAACCACCTTTTCCGGTGCCACGGTCGGCATACCCGCCCACGCCTAGTATGCAGAGATGGCTGCCAGGTGCACCTTGAGGGTCTGCAACAGGGTTGATACACAAGATGGAGTGGAAAGGATGAGAAGGAACTTGGCATGGTTGGAGGAATGGTCAAATGTATGGCAGCTCAGATTCAGTGCTAAGAAGTGCAAGGTAATGCACATGGGAAATAAAACCCTGGGGAAGAGTGCACAATGGGGGTGAGATACTGACAACAGTAAAATGGGAAGGGACCTTGGGTAATTATATCAGATGACCTAAAGGTGGGCAAGCAATGTGAGAAGGCAGTAAGGAAGGCTGGGGATACTGGGATGCATAGGAAGAGGCATCAATAGTAGAAAACAGGAAGTTGTTATCCCTCTGTACAGACAGTTGGTGAGACCCCATCTGGAGTACTGTGTACAGTTCTGAGACCCCATCTCCACAAAGACATAGACAGAGTGGAGGCTGTCCAGAGGAGGGCAACCAAAATGGTGCAGGGTCTGCACCAGAAGACATACAAAGAAAGATTAAAGGAGCTTAATATGTATACCCTTGAGGAAAGAAGGGAGAGAGGGGACATGATAGAAACTTTCAAGTACCTCAAGGGAATCAACAAAGTCCAAGAGGGTAGCATCTTTCAGAAAAAGAGATGTGCAAGAACAAGGGGGCACAATTTGAAGATAGAGGGGGGACGGCTCAGAGGTAATGTGAGGAAGTATTTTTTCACAGAGAGGGTTGTGGATGCATGGAACAGCCTTCCTGAGGAGGTCGTGGAGTCAAGAACAGTGGGGGAATTCAAGAATGCATGGGACAGACATAAGGCAGTCCTAGTGGGGGGTAGGAGGAAGTAAGCTGTTGGTTAACTAGGATCTGCAGCATATCTGTTAGGTAGGAAAATGGGCAGACTAGGTGGGCCAAGCAGTCCTTATCTGCCGTCAAATTCTATGTTTCTATGTCGTCGACTGAAGACTAACTGGGAGAGGGACCACAGGTAGTCCAGGATGCTGGCCACCAGGCAGGACAAGGGGTCCAGCCCCTTGTCCTGGCACCAAATGGAAAATATTTTCCATCTGAAGGCATAGCACTGGTGAGTCAATTCCTTCTGAGAGGCCTCGATGACATGGAGGACCTCGTCGGAGAGACCCAAAGCCTGGCATTCTAGCTGCTCAGGAACCAGGCTGTCGGGTGCAGGGACTGAAAGTCTGGATGGAGGACCTTCCCTTGAGAGCAGGTCTGGGTGGAGAGGCAGTCGCCACAGAGAGCTGCTGCTGAGGCTGAGAAGATAGGGGTATCAGAACTGGCACGGCCAGTCCAGAACCACCAGGATCACCTGCCCCTTGTCCCGTCGCACTCTGATCAGCCCCTTGTGCATTAGAGGAAAGGTGTAAATGAGGCCCAGGGTCCAGGGCTTTGTGAAGACATCTCTAGCAGTGTCCGGCACTAAAGGCGGGGGGAAGGCACAAAACAGCCTCAGCTTTGCGTTCTCCTGAGAGGCAAACAGGTCAACTTAGGGAGTGCCTCACTGGGTGCCCAGGCAGTCGACTACCTTCTGGTGAAGAGGCCACTTGTGAGATGCCTCACTCACTCAGCTGAGGGCCTTCACCAGCTAGTTGAACACACTAGCCACATGAATCGTCAGAAGGTCAGCGTCCAGGCTGCGAACGAGGGTCCAGATGCAGAGAGCTTCCCGTCTCAACGGAAGGGAATGCGTCCCACTGTGCTTGTTGAGGTAGTACATGGTCGTGGTGTTGTCCGTCTGGATATGGACAACCTGACCCTGAACATGCAGAGTGAATGCAGTCAGAGCCAGACACACAGCACAGAGCTTCGGCAGATTGATGCGACATTGGGACTCCTTGAGGGTCCAGAGCCCGTGGACTCTGCGGTCCTCCAAGTGGGCACCCCAGCCCAGCAGAGAGGTTTCAGTAATGAGAGTGACCATCAGCTCTGGACGGACAAATGGAACTCCTTTCTGGAGATGGTCAGGAACAAACCACCACTGGATGGCGTTCCACATCTGCTGTGTCACCGTGACTGGCAAATCAAGGTGACTGCAGCACAGACACCACTGCCGGGCCAGCCCCCACTGCAGGGGGCATATCCTCCGGTGGGCCCAATGGGCCACACTGGTGCAAGCCGCTAGGTATCCCAGAAGGTGCAGGAAGTCCCATGCAGGGCATGACAGCCCAACTTGAAATGATTGGGCAAAGGAGGTAAGATCCTCCGCACTGTCCAACGAGAGTCAGGCCCTGGCCTGATAAGAGTTGAGCTCCACCCCGATGAACTGAATCACCTGCGAAGGATCGATTTCCGACCTGACCTCACTGACTAGGAGGCCGAGAGCCAAGCAGGTCTGGAGGGCCAGATCCTTGGACCGCTCCCCCTTTGTTCTGGAGTAACTGATCAGCCAGTCGTCCAGGTATGGATACAGCCAGACTCCTCGGTGCTGCAGGAATGCTGCCATCACTGCAATGCACTTGGTGAAGACCCTGGGGACCGAGGAGAGGCCGAATGGTTGGCCTGGAACTCGTACAGAATCCTTTCTGAGTGGAACTGCAGGAACTGCCAGTGGGACAGATGGATGAGAACGTAAAAGAAGGCATCCTGAAGGTCCATGGAGCAGAACCACATGTCCTGCTCCAGGGATGGAACAATGTGATTCAGAGTGACCATTCAGAATTTGCGTGACTGAAGAAACTGGTTGAGGTCGTGCAGATGCAGGATGGGGCGCCAGCCCCCCATCTGTTTGGGAACCAGAAAGTATCTGGAGACAAACCGAAGATTAGCCATAGTGTTCTGGACATGAACCACTGCCTCCTTCTGGAGAAGCTAAGCGATGTCCTCTCAAAGGGTGGACAACATGTCGATGGACACCACGTCTTCCCATGGGGCATACGCTCGACTAGGCAGGAATACCTCGAACTCCAGAGGCAGACTCCGGCCGACCACACTGAGCACCCAACTGTCCCAGGTAATAATCGACCAGGCAGAAGTGAAGTGGTGGAGCCGGACCCCCCATGGGAGGTCTCGGGGAGGACAAGACAAGCGGGAGGAAGGCACCCCTCCAACCCATCACTGTGCAGGCTTGGAAGCAGCCATGTGATTAGCAGAGGAAGCAGTGTGCCCTTGGCACTGAACTTCTTGGTGGTGTAAGAGGATTGCTTCAGGCAAGGCTGCCAAGTCTGCTGTTGCCCCGAAGGGGGCTCAGGTGGTCTGGCCACAGTGTCAGAACAGGTCCGAAACTGAAAGGGCTTTTTCTTAGTTTTCTGGCCTTTAAGATCCTTCTGCGTGGATGTGATGGAGTCCAGGGTGGCGTTGGATTTCTCAATATGAGTGAGATGGCCATCCATGCCGGGGCTGAACAAGTTGATACCCAAAAAGGGAATAACTGCTAAGCTGTGCTGAGTATTGGCTGTAAAAGTTGAAATCCGCAGCCGCGCCCTGCGGCGCATGGCCACTGCTGACGCCACTGATCTGGAACACAATTCGCCAATATCCAGGGCTGTCTGGAGCTGCTGTTTAGCCACAGCACAGCCTTGATCACAAACCAGTTTGACCGACAGCTGCAGGTCAGCTAGGAGCTGAGGGATAACCTGATCCAGGGTACCCAACAAGGCATGGGCAAAGTTGGCCATCATAACAGCTGAACTGGCCTGCCAAAGGCCGAGGGATGAGGCCGCATAGATCTTCTTGTCTGTGTGGTCCAATTTCTTGGACTCCTTGGGAGGTTTAAAGACATCCATGACATTACTTGTGCACCGAAAGACTGAGTTGGCGACCAACCATT
This sequence comes from Neoceratodus forsteri, assembly GCA_016271365.2. NCBI lineage: Eukaryota > Metazoa > Chordata > Ceratodontiformes > Ceratodontidae > Neoceratodus > Neoceratodus forsteri. The sequence continues at coordinate 1,273,498,974 of CM057456.1, forward strand.
CGGCTGAAGGATGGTCAGTAAGCCCGGACAGGGACCCAGAGGGGACCGTGTATTTGTGGACCATACAGGCAGATGGTGTAGGGCAGGAGGCAGGATGCTGCCACAGCTCCAGAGCGGGGCCAAGAATGGCCTCCATGACAGGGAAGGCGACCACCGGGGAGTTGTCCCTGTGGAGGATCTCTGTCAAGGGGTACTTCGTCCACTTCTGGACAGGCTCCAGCAGGATCCCCATAGACTCAGATCAAGCGGAACCAGGCCCTGAAGGAAGTAGGGCCCTGCTTCGCTGAGAGATCCTCCCTGGACTCATGGTCGAAGCCCGGGGTCTAGTGTGAATTGTAACAAGGCTGAATAAGACCCTGTCCCATTTGTTATGCAGAAAGAGTTAAATGCAAGGATCTTCTCTATCCTCTCCTTTTCTGTCTCTTATCTGTCTGGTTGCACAACCAAATGTTCTCGTGAGACCTAGGAACTGATCACCCTGATGGTCTCGTAATTCTCCGCCTCTCACCATCTTTCTGCCTTCACTTGTTGTTTCTGTCTTTTCTTCCCCCTTGCATGTCTGCAGTTATAAAAATATATGTGAATCTTTATGTGAAACTGGGTTCCCTTGGTTTGAAATGTACAGTGGAGTCAGCCAAGATGAAACGCAGTAACTTGTAGTAATGATACGTCACAGAATCCTGCATGACAAAAGGGCTTAATTGCCATTGACTTACAATGGCCTCTGCAGTAAACTGCAGCATTCTGTGATATTCTGCAGCATTTCTGTGTTGCATCCTGGCTGTCAGATCTGTATTATATAGTTATACTGTTGAAATGATTGCAAAAAGCTATTTGGCATTTAAGGGGTTAACCTGAGATGCAGGTTGAGCTGCTCTCAGACTTGTTTGCATACTCTTTTGCAGAGCTGTCAGCAGGAGGCCAGCGTGGGACACTGTTCTATTTGCAAGCTTGCTCTGCAAAGAAACTGACAAGAACTCTGATTCATTTTGTGAGAAATAGGATGAAGGAGTTAATTGCCAAGCAAACACTTGTTATTGAAAGAGCAGCAATATTTTTGCTAGAGAGACATCTTGAAAACTGGAAAGAAACCCTCTGATGAAGGACTTTTGTTTTCTCTGTTTGTACTGCCGTTGTATTTCGCTATCCTGAATTTTTTTTAATGTTTATTCTATTGTTATTGATAATAATAAAACGCTATTTCTGGAATTTTATTACTGCTCCTAGTTTTCCTACACTATGCTTCCTGACCTATGCCTTGACAACATGAATACATCGAGGAATCCTCCGAGTCTGAGGACGCTTTGAGCCCCCATATCCCCGCTGATGATGTGAGGTTCGTTGACTTGAGTCAATGTGACCGACAGCTGGTGTTGAAGCCCAGTGTGCTCAGACTTAGGAGGAGGCCCCTTCTTGTGCTGCGAGGTGAGAGCTCCACCACAATGGATAGAGAGGCTGGCATCAGCTAGGGCCGAGACTGCGGTGGCCATGAGAATGCCTGAGGAGGGCTGAGACACATAAACCAGCCTGTTGCCAGTGCCAAGAAGCAATTGTTGCCACATAAACTCCTCGTAAAGGAGCCGCATCTTACAGCGGAGTCGATCTTAGTCCGAGGAGGAAGAAAAAGAGGAGTACTGGCAGCAACTCTTAGTCAAGTGTCCCGAGTGGGACCAACGGCCACATCGGGAACCACTCGACCTGGACCTCAACAGCCGGGGAACCAGACAGCAAGGGGAGGCGGGGACAGGTGAAGGATGCCTGGGATCTCTCAAAAGTTCAGGCTCCCAGGGAGAAGGGTCTGGCACAGCGTGCTGATATGGCCCACCCTGGGAGAGATCAGGCAGGACCGGGGTCCTGGAGAGGGAATCCTCCTACTCATCCTTCGACATCAGGTTGACCGGGTCTTGAAATATCTCGACTGCCTTGTTGGCCTGAATCTCGGCTGACAAGCCTGACAGGGACTCTGTCGGGCTAGTGGCCTGGACATAAGCGCCGGCCAAAGCTGGCAGCTTGACAGTCACTGAGCTAGCAGAGGCGCAGGAACCAGAGGCCCAAAAGCGCTCTTGGTCCCATGACCTGCGATGAGACTTCCTACTTTTAGAGTCCCATTTAGAAGATTTTGACATCTCCCCTGGGAAGGGCCCTTCCTGAGAGCCGAAGTCCAAACAAGAAATGCTGCAACTCACAATGCAGGGCCCAGTGCTCACCACAAAGAGGGTGGCCACCCTCAAACACTGAAGCTCAAAACAGAAATTAGTGGTGGCACACGGAACCAAACAAACAAACAGTACAGTCAGGCAAATTACGATTTATTGAGCTCTGCTCAGTTGGAAGGGACTAACATAAGTACTGGACCTCCTCGGTAAATGAGGCGCCCATGCCCACCGGAATCCAGATGGACACAGAGGAAATGTAGCCTCCTCGAAGGTGGCAAGTTGCTCAGCCAAGCCACAGCTGTGGAAAACAACTTACGGGAGTCCCTAGATTTAATGGGAGGATCCTGTTCATTCAGAGGGCCCAGGAGGAGGCGAGCGTGGAGATCCTCCAAGGTGGAGACATGAAGGGTGCGGCATAGGCCACAAGTCTACGGGTTGTGGTGCAGACCCAGGCAGTAGACGCACGTGGTGTGCAGGATGGTGCACATGTTCTGGCCAAAGGAGCACCATTTAAAACTGGGACTGGATTTCAGGTCACCCAATTCCATAAGGCAAGTAGAAAAGTCAAAAAGCTTGAAGACGAAAACATTGTTTTGAAAAGTTAGGGCCTATACCTAGCATGGAGCTGCAATGGAGGGAACCTGATGCTTCCAGCAGAAAGGAAGATCTGATGTCACGGGGCAGTGCTGAAGAGGATACCACCTGGGTGGGTGGGAGGAGCCAGCCTGAAGACCTTTCTGACCAGATTTAAAGGGGAAAGGAATTCTGCTAGAAGTTTGAATAGTACACCATACTCACATCTCCATGTCCCTACAAAGGATTTTTTCTTGACAAAAAAGGATTACCCCCATACGAAAAAGGACTGTTTTTTGTGTGGACCAAATTCTTTTTTCGTTCCAAGCAACTATCCAAAAGACTGCACTGACCATTCTCTGAACCAACATTTCAAAATTTAGTAACTTTGGAATGGATTAATATTTTTTTCAGCAAACCAGCAAAAGGCACCACTGTGTCCCAAACCCTTTCTACCTTGAAAATTTCAGACAAAAAGTCTAACCGTCTGGGCGCTAGACGATGACAAAAAAAAACTGATTTGTTTTTACTTTTTTCTCTATCCGCATTTTGGAATCCACACATCCGACCAGAACAAAACTTGGCACATGAAGAGATCTACCCCCGAGACCACGCATGCAAAGTTTTGTGCAACTCCACTGAATGGTTGCAAAGCTAATAAACTGCAAAGTCTGAGGTTTAACATAGAAACCCCTGCTCAAATTCAACTACAGAGTGCCACTATAATATCTCTTGAATGTTGTCATGCAGACACTGCTCCATCGTGCCTGACAATAGGCAACATTCTTGTCTAGTGCACTTACCCGATAAATAAAAATTAAATAAAAAAATTATGTAATGCTGGAATTTTTATGTGTTTTGTCTATTCTTGTAATGAGTCTGGGTGGTGGTACAAAGTGTAGAGAACTTCCCCTTTGCCGATACTTTTTACAGTTCAGCTTAAAATCAGCTAATTAAGCAAACAGTATTTACTTAGACAAAATCTCTGCCCTGCATTTAGAATTTGTTTACAGCTAGACTGGTCATACTGATAAGTGCAGCTCAACTACACCTCTTGACTACACCTCTGGTGAAGGTGTACCTAATTAGGATTTTTCAGACACACATCAACTACAGCTCCTGACTATGCTTCAGGTCGATGGTGTACACACACCTCATTGAGGTGAGAAATGGCAATAAAATCTAAAAAAGGACTTGAACTAACCCAGATTACATCTTATAAATACCTGGGTTTGTAGGTTGATGTTGATGTTGAGTTAAACTACGAAATTCATATTGATCATGTATGTGGTAAAGTTTCCCAAAGTTAGAAGCATTACGTAGGCACAAAAGTTGTGTAAGTCGTTATACAAAAGAGAAATTATTAATCCCTTCAACTGATTATGGTAACACTGTATATTGATCTGCAAATAAGCACAATTTAAAAAAGTTAGACAGACTTCATTATTAATTAGCACGATTTGTAATGGACCTTACTGGCCCATACATCTCACACCATCTTTGCTCCATGCTCTTACAATTAAAGTGGACATCTTTAGAAGTAAGAAGAGACAGATCACTAAGTAACTTTTTATACAAATGTGTCAAGGGACAAGTATCTGAATACCTCACTACAAAAATATCAATCGACTTGTCAAACTATTCATTATAGGAGGTTAAGGGGCAAGGTTGCAAAGTCCCTCGAGCAAAAACTAAACATGGTTGAATGTGCTTCGATTATATTGTTACTACAACTTGGAATTCTATACAACCCAGAATGCGTAATTTGTGCCGACTCCATGGCGCCAGGTGAAGGGGTTGGCCTGGCATGCTGGCAACCCGGGTTTGCTTCCGAGCTCGGGAAGAGAGGAGCGGAGGCAGGCAGGGAGGACTCCAGAGCATCCTTTGGACGCTCTCCTCCGGGGGGGAGGGAGAGACAGTCAAGAACACACCACCCTGTGGCAGCTCCTGGAGACCTGCATTGGCATTGCAATTTGTGGCGTGGGTGACCACACGCAGCATGTGTGGTCAAGCCAGGATACCGTGGCATGTGTTCCAGGAGGTGGGGCAGCCAGAACACAGAAAATGCCGTTCAGCCACCTGGATGATGGCGGCCTGCTCTCCCGGTGCCGCAAAGCCGGGATCGCCCTGTGCTGCACTCTCGCTACCCCTCCAGCACAGATGGCGAAAGGTGCTGGCAGGCACTGAAGTCTCCCCTCCTGGTTCCCCTGCCATGGGGGGTTCCTGGCAAAGGGATATGGTGGTTCAACCGAAGGAGTGGCTAGATGAGGGGCAGTGGACGGTGGTCGGGAGGAAGTGCTGCATGGTGGAGCTTGGTTGCTCAAAGGAGTGGGCAGCTGAGCTGGACGAAGGGGGCATAAAGAGCAATACAAAAAAAAGTGCGTAATTTGTCTACATATTCATCTTTCAAGACAGCCATGTCAGAAATGAATCCTTTTAAGTATCATTGTTACTAATATTCTTATATTGTATTATTTATGGTTGTATTGCATTTAGATTTATGTTATCTTTGGATGTAATGTAATACTCTGTGGATGAGACTGTATACAGGATGGCCCTGAAAGTAGGCTTTCCTAGTGCCTTATCCTGTTAATATATGAATAAAACTTGACTTGAGGTGTACCTAGTGTTTATTAGACATACAGTACATAAGTACACCTCCTGACAACGCCTCACATCAATGTGTGCACCTCACTGAGGTATACCGCATTAGCATTTTTTAGATGCACATCAACTACATCTACACTACACTGTAAGGTCACTGCTGTTGACCCTCATGTACACCTCTCAGACAGTAGTGCAGCTGAGGTGCACACCTCGAGGTGTACTGCATTATTCACCTCATTTAAACCTCAGCTACATATCAAATACACCTCAGCTGGGTCAGGGGACACTCCTGGTGGATCAATGGGGGCACACACGACTGTGTCCAGCTGAAGACAACTCTGTCAAATTAAGGGGGTGGGAGGACAAAGGGTTGTTTAGAGTGTGTCGCTGACTACATGGTGGGGGACCGATAGGGGTTGGGGAGCACGTGGGACATTAGTCTTTGGTTAAGAACAGAGAGTTCTGAACCTGAAATCTCCAATTGAAATCTCACCGCTGTCACTCACTGTGTAACCCTGAGCAAATCACTTCACCTCTCTACTCTGTCTCTGTCCTGTGTGACTCTCCCTGTGCACCTTATGGCAGCAACATGCTCTCTCCCTCCTCTCATGGACTGTAAAGCACTTTGGGATGCAGTTTGTATGGCAGTTGCTATTTAAACACATTTCTCTACTTTTCCTTAGCAGTAAGGGGGGGGGGGGTTGTTGTAAAGGGGTGTGCAAGGGTCTTGGCCTCAATGTCTCCATTGCAGATCCAAATATGAATCTAAACAAACAAACAAAGGAACAAACAAACAAAAAGGTGGCAGTGAAAAAAAATCTGGAGTTTATCCAGACGACTAATTATTTTTTACCTGTGACTGACAACAGCCAAATCACAACATTGAGTAAGATTAGGGTTAGTAGGGGTGGTCGAATATCTTATTTTGAATATTCAGCCAAATATTCGTATTGCGGGCACCAAATATTTGGAAATTTGGTATTCATATTTGTGTATCTGTGGGAGGAGGAATAAAAAGACAGCCCCCACACTCCTCCCCAGCCCAGTTGTTTAAACCACAATCGCCTAGTCCCCTCACCCTCTGCGACAAGTTCAATCCCCCTTCCCCCCCAAACCCACACCTGAATGTTTTAAAAAATGAATTCCCATGATGGGCAACTGGCAGAATCAGCCCACCTCCAAGGCCAGCTGCCATCTCCTGTAGCATTTTTTATTTAGTAACAAATCATCACCCCCTCACCCCATCAGCAGCACCCATCTCTCACCTTCCTCCTCCCCAGCACCCACATTTCCTTAAAAGCCCCCCAAGGTGCAGCAAAGGCATCCAACACAACCTGCCCTCCTGCACGGCTGGCCGCCTTCTTGTGAATGGAAGTGCACCCATGCTTGCTTGCATAGTAAAACAGCTGATGACATGAGGGGCTTATATAAAGGAAATTTGGGTGCTGGGCGTGAGGAGGTGGGAGGGATGATTTGTTATTAAATAGAAAGTGTTACAGGAGACGGTGACCAGCTGTGGAGGTGGGCAGGTTGTGCCGGCTGCCTAACGTGGAAGTAAATTTTTTTAAAACATTAAATTGTGAGTGCTGGGGTGGGGAGGGTGGTGTTGGGCTTGTTGCAGAGGATGAGGGGATTGGGGTAGTGGTTTAAACAACTGGGCTGGGGAGGATGATGGGGGGCTGTTTTATACTTTTTTTTTTTTTGGTATTTCCCAAATTCCAATAGGAATGAATAGTGCCACTTGTTGTTTTTCGTATCCGAATAATGAATAGTGCATTATTCATGGTATTCAGGAAATACTATTTGTTACTAGCACACCCTTAAAGGTTAGTACAGTGTTGCGATTACTTTCTTTTGACTTAGTGTGCAGGGGGATATTTATACAGTTGTACATAAACCCAAACTTCCAATCCTAAGATGGATTCTAGGTTTAGTACTAGGCTATCAGTCTTGTTTACACCTAGGAACCAGAGCAGCATACAAGTCAATGTGCAGGTCTTTGCTAAAGTTAAGTTAAAGGTTAGCTTTAGGGTTAAGGATTAATACACTGCATCTGCCTTAATAAGTGTTCTTGCTTTTAATAACAGTAGGGGAATGAGCCTACACACTCAGCTGGGCTTTACAGATATTTGAAACCTAATAATAAGTTGCCTATATGTAAACTTCTGAACAGTGTACATTCAGGGACAATATTGCTGCAGGTAAAGAAAGCCGTGAAGCATGCTGTCTTCCAGATACATTACACAGTCATACAAGAGGTTAAAGCACACGTACCAACTTAGGTATATTCAGATTTACAACATGGCCAAGTGGCAGCGCAACCAGCAACCTGGGTTTGAATGCGCATTTGGGAGCTGGATCAGATGGCCAAGCTGGTGCTTCCATGCAGTAAAGTTTCTGTCTGGGAGGGGTCCTGCTGAAGCCACCCCTACAGACACCCCTGTGTTGGGTCAGGGAGCGTGCTCCTCCGCAGGGGGACACTGTGTACATGTGAGGTTGCCCGAGGCATGGTTCAATGCCACAAAAAGTGGTGACTGAGTTCTGAGTGTGAGAAAACCAATGAGAAAAAAAACACATGTTGCCCTGAGGATGACTGTTGACTCTGTCGGGGCATGCTCCACTGTGACCTCCACCAGGAAAACCGCAAGGCTGGAGGCGGGGAGATTTCCAGGATTCTCCAGACCAGGTGACCAGGAGGAATGGCAATGAAGATAAAAATGCTTCATGAAAACAAAAAAAGATTCACAACCTGACTTGCAGCTCACTGCTAAAGTAATACCTCAACATCAGTTCAGTCATTCCAGGTCTGCAGCACTGCTAAGACATGTGGATCTCAGACATCAGTTCACCTGAGCTCACTGTTTTAATAAATTATTTCACAGCATTAAAAGAAGACATTTTTGATCAGATACAGCAGTTAAATCTGTTCTCAAGAGGAATTCATTTGAGTATTGCAATATCCAGTTTGGAGTGTAAACTTTCCGTGGAGCTTTGGGGTTGCTGATATGACTTGCAAAGTTCTTCCCATTTTGATCTGTTTGCATTTATACCATCCAGCATGGGCTGAAGCTTGCCATTCAGTTTCACTAGTGCCTACAAAGAGAAGAAAGATTCTTTTTAAAATTTAGGAACAACTGCATTAGTATGCATTCTATTTTTTTAATCAAGGCAATGCCCATTTGAGTCAACGAATAACAGCATGCACATACAGTATAAACATAGCAAGTCACTATTTTACCATTCAATAAGACAAAGTTACCAACCTGTAAAGTACAGTTACGTAAGAACTTGCCATAATACATACCTCTCAACTGTTCCTGATTTTCAGGGATGTCCCTGATTTTACCTTAAGAATTTACTCTGTCCCTCCTAAAATTTCTGTTTCCTTGACTAAACTGTGGGGACTGTAAGCACAAATCAATGTCAAACATTAATGTTGCAGACTTGCTCTAATTTAGAAATTGCATTTTACACCAAGCCCCTTATTCTACCAGCTTCCTAAGTGGATATCATTAATTTTCAAAAATATGTCCCTGATTTTGGCCCTTTGTCCCTGATTTTTTCAAGCCTTGTCCCTGATTTATGAGCCAGGAGGTTGAGAGGCATGCCGTAATAGTAGATCTTCGACAGAATTGTAGATCTTAGAGAGGATCTCTTGCAGCGGGCCATCACCGATTGGACTATAGCCGTCAGGCACTAGGACTACACAGAAACTTTCTAGCTAGCAGTCTATCAGAGGGGGCCACCCGCCTCCAACGTCAGCCAATCCTATAAAGGCGGGCGGTCTCCATACCCTCCTCAGTTCTCCTGCCAGAGGCAAAAAGCTGGATGCTGTCAGGGGAACAGAGGAAGATTCTGAGGTATCCTGATAGCATATATAAAAGGAGAAGCAGAAGGTTTGCCTCTATGGAAGAGGAGAGAGAGAGAGACAGGAGAAAGGAGGAAGGAGGGCAGAAAAGCAGGGCCTGCAGGTACGTTCTTACGTAACTGTACTATCTTACTTCAATGGTATCTCTTTCAGCAGGCCATCACTGGTAGGATTGAGTCCCATGCAATTCTGACAACTACAGACAGACTGATGGGGTGGAGGCAAAACTGATGGCCTAAGAAAGGAGGCCTTGAAGAACAGCGAGGCCAAAGCAGGCCCTACACCTAGAGGCGATGTCCAGACTATAATGCTTAGTGAAGGTGTGAACAGAGCTCCAGGTAGCAGAAGCACAAATATCAGCAGCTGATACATTTCTGAAACAGGCTACTGATGTGGTCATACCCCTGGTGGAATGGCCCTTAACCGTGCCCGGAAGTTCTTTACCTTACTTCCGGTAGCAAAAGACAATGTAATTGGCTAGCCACTTAGGCACTTTTTGGACACTGGGTACCCTCTTTCCCAGGGGCGAATAAAACAAACAACTGATCAGACTTCCTGGAGTCCTTGGTCCGGTGTGTATAGTACCGTAAAATTCTATGCACATCCAAGGTATGCAGCAATGCTTCCCCTTGACTGGAATGCTCCGAAAAATAAACAGGCAGGTGGATGGATTAATTCAAAGTAAACTCCAGCATCACCTTAGGAAGAAACTTAGGGTTGGTTCTCAAAGTCACCCTGTCTTTGTGAAAAATCAAATAAGGCTCCTTACACATTAGGGCCTAAAGCTTGGAAATCCTTCGAGCAGAAGTAATGGCAACTAAAAATAACCATTTGACAGAAAGCGCAGCTTGCAAGATGCGGCTGGTTCAATGAGAGGAAGCGTAAGCTTTCTTAACATAAAACTGAGATCCCAAGCTGGGACAGGATCACAGATGGGAGGCTTCAAATGCAGAATGCCCCTCAAAAAGGTGAGAGACATCCAGTTGAGCCACTGAACGACCCTCTACAGGTACGTGGTATGCAGAGATGGCAGAAAGATGTACCTTAATAGAGGAGTACCATAGACCAGAGTCTGAAAGGGACAGAAGATACTCCAGGACCTGGTCCACTGGACAGATGAAGGGATTCAAATGGTGCAATGCAGCCCAAAGAGCAAAGCGCTTCCATTTCATAGAGTAAGTGCCCTGGTGGAGGGCTTCCTGGCTGCCACCAGGACATCCACTACTCTGGGAGACACCCCAAACCAGGCAATGGCTATTACCTCAGGAGCCATGCAAGGAGATGGAGAGATCTGAGATCCAGATGGACCAGGGTACACTGCTCCTGGGACAGCAAGCCTGTGCAGAGGGGCAGGGAGACCAGAGGATCTACGGCCAGCTGTTGAAACAAGAGGAACCAGATCTGACGAGGCCAGAATGGGGCGATCAGGATCATGGTGGCCCCTTTCATCTGAAGCTTGATCAGGACCCTCTGAAGGAGCAGGGAAGGCAAAGAGGAACCTCTCTTTCCATGAGAGGGACAATGTGTCTCACCAGAAAACTCCAGGCCCTGGATCTAACAAGCAGAAAAGTGGCAGTTGCACTGGGTGGGGACACAAAAAGGTCCAACTCGGGACGACCCCATGTGTCGAAAGCATCCTTGACCACCAGGTCAGAAGCTGCTACTGATGGGCTCTGGACCGAGACCGGCTTAGGCTGTCCGCCAGGACGTTTTGGTTGCTGGGAACATGGTCTGCGGAGAGCTCCAGCCCATGTTCTATGGCCCAGTACCAGACTCTCATCGCTTCCCTGCACAGGGTATAGGAATGAGTCCCCCGCTGGTTTATGTAATAAACTAAACACATGTTGTCCATCTGGATCAAGAGCGGACCCAGGAATTGCTGAGCCTGAAAGGCCTGCAGGGCATACAGGACTGCTTGCATCTCCAGGATATTGATGTGGAGTGTCCTCTCCACCTCAGTCCATGTGCCCAGAGTTTGGTGGACCCCCAGGTGAGCCCCATCCAGCCGAGATTCGAGGCATCTGTCTTCAGGAACTGCTGACGGGGAGGAATACAGAAGGGAATCCCCCTGAAGCAGGTTGCTGGGCTCCAGTCACCATAGCAGTACCCTCCTGACTGGATCCGAGACCATACTGGTTGATCCAGGATATTCATGCGATGGTACCACTGAACCCACTGTGTCCACTGAGGAGCTCTCATGTGCAGCCAGGCCAAGAGAACTGTGGCAATGGTGGTGGCCATGAGGCCTAGAAGTTGCAGAAAGGCCCTCACTGGAACATAATGGCTGAAGTCTATCATAAGCTCTGCTCTGTCTGAGGGCAGGAAGGCCATCCCCTGAGACATGTCCAGCACTGCCCTTACATACTGGAGATGCTGGCAGGGGTTAAAAAAGGATCTTGGCATGTTGATAGTGATGCCCAAAGCCTGGAACAGATGGTGGGTCTGTGCCAGTGTTAGAAGGAGATGTCCCCTGGATGGGGCCACTAAGGGAAGACGCAGAAACCCTGCCATCTCAAGGCAGCTGCCACAACCACCAGGCATTTGGTGAAGACTGGGCACTGAGGACAAACCAAAAGGCAGAGCTATGAACTGGTAGTGAGCTTCTTGAAAGTGGAAACGGAAGTAGTGCCGATGGGAGTCAAAAACCTTGATATGCAGGTAGGCATCCTGCATATCCAGAGAGCAGATCCAGTCTCTCTGATGTAGCAGGGGCAGTAAACCTTGAAGGGCAACCATCCTGAACCGTTTGTACTCTATAAACAGGTTCAGCTGATTCAAGTCCATGATGGGCCGAAGATCTCCCATCTGCTCGAGGACCAGTAAGAAGTGGGAGTAGAACCCCCTGCCCTCCTGAAGCTGCGGGACTAGTTCTATGGCCTTTTTTCGAAGTAAGGCCTGAATTTCCTCCCGGATGAGGGGAACATGACTAGGAGGGTACGAGGACTGGCCCAGAGAGTTTTCTGGAGGTCACTCTATGAATTCAAGCATGAAGCTGTGCTCAATGAGCTGCAGCACCCAGTTGTCTGCAGTTATCTTCCTCCACCTGTCCAGGTGAAAGGAGAAGCGCCCCCCTACAACCGCCTCCAGAAGTTCTATGGGGGGGGGGGGGAGTCTGGCAAGGAGTCAGGAGGTGGGAGCAGTAACTGTTGAAGCTGCTGCTGCCTCTCAGGTGCTATGTGTGGCAGTGGGGAAGGGGGTGGGGACAGCTGCCCCTGCCTTGCACTTGCCCTGAGCTTTGGGAGGGAGTTGGGCCTAACTGTGGGAAGAGCGATGAAAGGAAGCCCTCTCTCCTGACCTTGTCTGGGTAAGATACATTGAGAGGATGGATTTGAGACCCCATCCTGTGGTCTGCAGTTCATGAGATCCTGGACATCTCCCCCGAAAAGTTTGAGACCCCTGAAAGGGGCATCCATTATGCTGGACTGGACATCCGGGGCGATGCCCAAGACCCATAGCCGGGAGTGGCGCCTCATACAGATGCCTGCAGCCACTGCCCGGCCAGAGGCATCCACCGAATCAAAGGCAGCCCTAAGGACGTGGGTACCAACATCCGAGCTCATTTTAAGGACATGGAAGGTCTGCTGTTTGGAAGGGTCATCCATCATGGCTAGGACTGCCTCCCTAACCTGGACCCATAGTAGATTCTGAAACTGTACAATATGGGCCAAGTAATCGATGACCCATATGGCTAGAGTGGCAGACGTGAAGGCACACTAGCCCATCTGGTCCAACTGGTGAGACTCCCTGTCTGGGGGAAGGGAGCTTAAGTGTTTTGACCTCTTGGTGGGGGCATGCGCAGTGTTGATGGTGACCAAATCGGCCCTGGGCTGTTCCCCAATATACGGCTTGACAGCCAGAGCGTAATAAAGCCTGTCCACCTTCTTGGATACCACTGGGACTGTGTTGAGGTGGTCCCAGGTAGCCTGGGTGACATCCTCATAGGAGTCAATGACTGGGCAGACCACTAAGGGAAGGGCGTCGGGCTGAGGTGGGTAGACATACAACCAACGCCTCTCAAGGTCCTGTTTCTCTACCTCCCATCCCATAGTGGCCTGAATGTGCCTCATGATGGCCATAAAAGTAGGGTCATCAGGAGGGGATTTGGGAACATTACTCTGGGCCTCTTCCCCTTCAGAGGTGTCGGGGGAGAGAGGAAGGCTCACAACTGATGCGCTCCTTCCCATCATCCACGTTGTTGCTGTCCTCGGGTTCATGACTGTCTGAATGGCTGGTTGACCTGGTGTGAGGCCTACCCCGGGGAATGTGAGGAGCACTACAAGCCTGATAGGAGCCAGTAGAAGGGGGTTCGGAGGAGGCCCTTGAGGGAGGGGACTGGAGCTGGTCCCCTTGGGGTGGGAGCCTGGGTCTGCATGAAGGACCACAAGGTGGAAATCAGGCCATGATAATTGATGGGGCTGGTGTCGGTCCTCCAGGTATCGGGTAGGGGTAGACCGGTGCAGGTCCAAGAGGCGTCGGGTATGGATAACCCGGCACAGGTCCCGCCAGTGCAAGATAGGAGGTAGACAGGCATCTGGCATGAGGCGCCAATATAAGGTACTCAGGCTGTGGTTCTACAGGTGCAGGTTGTGGCAGGCCTGGCGTCAGTTTCACAGGAGCAGGTAGCAGCAGGGTAGGCGCAGGCCTGATGGGCATCGGCTAAAGTGGGGCCGGCCCAGGCCTATCAGGAGGGACAGGCAGTGCCAGCATAACTCCCACAGGCTGAAGTGGAGGAAGAACAAGCGCAAGCCCAGCAGGCATCAGCAGGGGGGGTGCCAGTGGAGGATCCATGGGCGCCGGTTGTGGGGAGATGGGCACTGGAGTGGAGGGCAATCCCACGGGCGAAGGCTGAGAAGAGACTAGGCTGAGAAGAGACTGGGCTTAGGGAGGCATCGGTGTCCTGCAGCATCTAAATTGGTGGCAGTGCCAGAGAACGAGACCGTCGGAGGTGCAGATGTTGAAGGGGTGGCTAGTGGTAGGTTAGCGTCCACCGCACCTATGCTGGCCAAAGGGATTCCAGCCAAACCTCCCTGACTGTGTGCCCACCGAAAATAATGGCTGAAACAGCAGGGGCTGGGGAGCAGGATGCAAAGTACCCTGACCCAAGGAGCTGCCACCTGCGAGGGAGACCTCGGTGGGTAGCTGGGCCACCGGTAGCCCTGTGGGAGTTAGGGCATGTGGGGCTGAGGAGGTTTACCCTCAAGGGAGGAAGACCCGTACGCGATCAGACTTCTTGTGAGGATGAACCATGGGTGGGAGGCAGATCAGGGTCGGTCCCAGTCCTGGTGCTTGTGTTTTCTGGAGGCCTTATCCCAGGACTTCGATGACAAAGACCCCGATGACTGGGCCAGGGAAATGGAGAAGTTCCAGGCCTACAGCTTCTGTTTCATCGAGGCAATCCTCTGCTTAAGGAGTTAGTTCTCCAGAATCTTCTGGCAACATCTCTGGGTGGCCGGGTTGAATTTCTGGCAGTCCTCGCAGGCTTGGACGTCGTGGTCTGGGCCTAGGCATATGATGCATGCAAAATGGCTGTCCTTGTCCAGGATCTGTTTGTCGCAGGCACACTTTGTGGAGCAGTTGGAAGATGAAGAAGATTGAGAAGACATAAACTGTCAGGTGAGAACACTGAAATTTTGATGTTAAAACTAAAAGAAATTGAAAAAGAATAAAGCACAGTAAACGTGGGAAAATGGCGGTCGACTGTAGCTGCGGCGGTTTCAGTGGACCGATGTGCATTGGTCGATGGCAGAGAACAACTGGGGAGGGTATGGGGGCTGCCTGCCTTTAAAGGATTAACTGATATCAGGATCTGACATCGGAGGGGGGTGGCCCCCTCTGGTAGACTGCTAGCTAGAAAGTTTCCATGTGGTCCTAGTGCCTGGTGGCTACAGTCCTACCGGTGATGGCCTGCTGCAACAGATACCCTCGAAGTAAGATCTCTGTGTTCTGGTGTGACTCTAGCATGATTTCCACTGCAATGTTTCTTAGCAGGCCCACAGTCTCCTGTGCTAGAAGCTCTGACAAGTGAGCTGACAAGGGTAGTTGCCTTTTGGGAGTACAGCCCAGAGGGGTTTATGATAATTCCAGGGAGTACCCTTCTCGGATAACCCTGAAGATCCATTTGTCCACTGAGATGGACACCCACAGATGGTAAAAATGAGTTGGGCACCCCCCCTCCCAACTGGGGTGGAGAGGTCGGCCTTAAGCAACTGAAGTGGAACCAGGGCCGGAGCATCAGATGGTGGCACTGAGCACTTTTGGTGCTTGTGCCTTTGGCTGTGTCTTCTTTTAAGGTTAGGGAGACCAAGCTTTCTTGTTTTGGGCTCCTCTGCCTGTGCCATGAAAGGACTGCCTGATGTGAAAACAGCCATGTCCCCTATCCTTCTGCGGGTTATAGGGCACTGGTCTGGAGGTCTCAAGAGTCCTTAAGAGACTACTCCATATGCTGTCCAAAAAGACAAGTGCCACTGAAGGACATATTCATGATCTGTTGCTGGACGTCCTGAGTGAAGCCAGCAGTCTGCAGCCCAGGGTGCCACCTGCACCCACAGAGTGAGCAGCTGCATCAAAGCCACCCATAGAGGCTTGAAGCTGGTGGCGGTTAGATTCAATAGCTTGTTTAACAGCTGGCAGCACCTTTTGTTTTGCCTCTTTGTCTGGCTGGGCCTCTGTCAGAGAATTAAGCTTACTACAAAGGGCATACTCACACTTAGAGAAGTGACCCTGGTAGCTAGCAACTTATCCTTATGCCAAGGGGAGCCAAGGCATAGACCCGCTTAGCCATAATCTCTATTCTGTGTGACTCCTTGTTAGTAGGCTGTACTGTGACCTCCTTGGGCACTATGACTTTGCAATTCTCAGCCAGACTAACAATGGCATCTACTACAGACTAAGTGAAATACACAGGCTTAGGTTTAGGGTTCGCATATTTCTTGTCTGCCTGTTTGGGGACAGCTGCAACAGCAGCAGGCCTCCTTCAAGCCACATCTGTAAGTGTCCCTAATGCTGTCAGACAGGAAAAATTAAAGAGACCAGGATATGAGACACGTTTAAAAACTCCAGTTGCAGACACTTAACCTGGTCTGTGGCTGCTGGCTCGAAATTCAATGTGTAATGCATATTTCTAAGCTCAGCCTGGAAGGAGAAGTCCTCCTGAGGTACAGACACTGGCACTGGTTCCGAGTTCTCTGGACCATAATACGAGTCATCCCACCCACCATGAGAGATGATGAGGTCAGGGTGTGACTCATCTCCCTCTACAATCTCCTCACTTGGAGAGTAGTAGAGAGGAGGGGTCAAAAAACCGATAGCGCAGCATGCGGCAACACCAGCCCCAGGGGCCTGTGAAGCAGTGCCATCAGCGCTGCCACAGACAACGCTGTGGGTATCCACAAGGGGAGTGATCCTGATGCCGCAGGCTCATGCAGTGCTGCACAGAGCACCACCGAGGTAGGCCCCGAGGAACCTGACTCTGGTGCCGCATACGGCGTTAATGATCCGGCTGATACTGAAGTGACCAGCTGTGGCACCGTGACTGCCCCCATTCCAAGAGGGGATAGAGGTGACACCACAAGTAGGGAAGATGCCAGCAGCACTGCCCTTGGCACGAGCATGGAGGTGGATACTGCAGTTAGCCACATGCCTAAGTCAAGTGGTCCTGCAGGTGGCACCATCCCAGCCAACCACAAAGGGTATGGGTCTGTCACCAGAAATGGTGCCGCATGACTTATTCGCTGCACCCACTGCTTCATGAGGGATGCCCACTGGGGTCCTCCCAAACAGAGACAGATTCTGGGATGGAGACACCGACCTCACAGACTCGAGCAACCCCAGTGTTGGCAACAATGGTGGGGAACCCAGACCCGTAGAAGTCAGGTGTGTCATAGCAGA
The DNA here is from genome assembly GCA_016271365.2 of Neoceratodus forsteri. NCBI lineage: Eukaryota > Metazoa > Chordata > Ceratodontiformes > Ceratodontidae > Neoceratodus > Neoceratodus forsteri. The sequence continues at coordinate 1,273,516,065 of CM057456.1, forward strand.
ACAACCACAGGATGACCTCAACCAGTGCCATTTCTTCCCCTTCTTATGAAAAGCGGAAGAAGCCAAGGCTGACTGATGCAAAGACCTCAATGCAGAGTGTGTGTGTGCAGGATCTGGACTACTTAGTTTTGCATCTCCGGGAGGACTATCCCTCCTCCTGGGCCCTGGACTGCCCATTGTCAGAGCATCCACCCAGAGAGAAGTGGTGGCCTGACACAGCCCCTTTGTTGAAGCAACTTCCCTTTTCAGGCCCCCTACCTTCTTCCATGGTCACTGACTGTTAGCACGAGGTAGGGCTCACGGAAACTGTAAACTGTTTGTGTTAAACTAACTGATACAAAAATAACAAACTCTTCTATATTAAACACTAAAGCCAAAGAACTGAATGCAGCTGTTGTACAGATGGTGATGTTCTGGCCCCTGACGAGACGAGCAATGAGTCTGATGCTACTGATGCACTCTTGATGCTGGCGAAAAAAGGAACTGAGGTGGTTGGGAGCTTGCACTGCTGTATACTAGGGGCACATGTGATGATGCACTTGTGGGGCCTGTCAGGTCGCCAGCTTCCACTAGAAAAATTCTGGCTCCCGAGGGGTCCTAGCACCTCTGGCAGAGGCCCACAAGAGGGAATCAATAGTGAAAACTGATTCTTGGAAGACCGAAGCTATTTATCTGAAAAACAGTAATGAAGTTCACTAGGGCACAAGATAGTCCACAGGCCCCTACAAGAAGGGGAACAATAACAAATGTCATCACAACCCATAACCATTCAAGGAGGTGAGGAAGACATGTTGGACTGAAGTGAGTCGGGGGGATGGAGTGTGGGTGAGTGGTACTCTATGGAGAAGATATTCTTGAAGATCTGGTGTTATGGTAAGTAGCTTTTTAACTTACAAGAACAAGTCTTCTCCATAGCGACCCGCTCTTTGATCTTGACTAACAAGCTATTAGAAAGTCCCCCGGACTAGGGAGGCTGTATGCATAAGAATCAGGAAGAGAGTAGGCCCTGCAATACAGCTATAGAAACATAGACTTTGATGGCAGATAAGGACCGCTTGGCCCACCTAGTCTGCCTATTTCCCTACCTATTGGATAAACTGCAGATTCTAGTTAATCAACAGCCAATCCAAAACCTGAATGTTTCTTGGAATGGATATCCAAAGCATAGTGTTTGGTGAAAGTGTGAACACTACTCCAGGCAGTGGCCCTACATAATCTTTGAAATAGGACAAAACAGAGTGAAGCCACCACGGTAGCCATTACTCAGGTAGAATAAGCTTTGACAGAGCCCTCCTCCAACTGTTGCCTTGCTAGGTGTGTAGTAGTGGTAAATGCACCTGACAATCCGACTCAACAAGCAGTTTAGAAACCGGAAGTCTCTTTGAACCGGGATCGAAAGTGACAAACCAGTTGAGAGGCCTGTCTGTTGTACTCGGTTCTATTAAGATAGAAACTGAGGAAGATCCAGATATCATGAGTGTGCAGCACCATTTCCTCCAGGTTCCCTGGTTTAGGGAACAAAGTTGGAAGCATCAGTGACTAACTGAGGTGGAACTTGGAAACTGTCTTTGGCAGAAATGTAGGATATGTTTGGAGTGCCACCCTATCCTTATGGATTATGAGTATCTGACACCAGGGTCTGTAGTTCAGAAACTGCATGCAGAGGGAATGGCCACTAGAAAAACTGTTTTTCAGATCAGATACTTCATGTCCAAGTAGCCACTGGTTAAAAGGGCTTAAGGGTGAGCATGTCCAACACCACACTGAGATCCCAGTTGGTGACAGGTTTCTTGACATGGGGTTCTCACGCATGGGATACTACTCAGAAATCTCCTGAAGAGAGGGAGCTGAGCTAAGGGAAGTGGTCCCACTCACTTGGGATAAGCCCAGATGGCCAAAAAGTAGACCTTTACTAAGGAATACTGAAGGACAGACTCCAAAGATCCAGTAGATGATCGATTATTCTCTAGTGGGCAGCAGGAGGGATCTTTGGTGTCCTTAAAGCACCAAATTAAAAAACACATTTACTTCAAACAATAAGCATTTCTGGTGGAAGGCTTTCGGGTTGCCAGAAGTACATGGGAAATCAACTGTTTTAAAAGCCTGTGAAAAAGTTCATGGTTTTAGCACGAAACATCAGCTGTCTGTCCAGGGACCACTGTCTGCTGTCTACAGTATTTTCACACATAAATTGGCACTTTATATTACAACAAGGAGGTGAGAGCCATTTCTTGTTTCTTTTTACTGTGAGCCAAGCTGCTTAATTTTAACTCAACCCTACTGGGACACCTGGAACCTGCTCACTTCTATCTCCTTAGAAGCCATGTCCAGAGATGCAGAGATCAGAAGTTAGGATGCACTAGTTAAATCTGGAACTGGGTAAAGAGGTGTGTTCTCAGGTGTAAAGTCCATGGTTGCTTAGTCACCAGTTGGCACAGCAACAGGTACCAGATCTTCCTTGGCCAGCATGATGCCATCAGCATATTTTGCCTCATGAACCTCTAGCTTCGAGAGTACCCACTGGATGAGGGGGAGCAGAGGGAAGGCATAAAGAAAAAAGAGAAGATACAGATCTTATCTCTTCTTAACAGTGTACCACTTTCTGGTCTTAGGGCTGGAGGTGCAAATGCATTACACGGTAGTCAGAACTTTGTGGGTGGCGGCACAGGCATATGGTACTCTGCCAACCACGTGCTCTCACTGGTATACAGAAGTGCCAGCCCCAACCCTCCTGGCATTAAGGCAGATCACTTTCCATTTTGCTCCCAATTCCCCTCTTGGTTTTAACCAGTCCTTTCTTCATATTCTTCCCTGGCCTCCTTAATTTCTTTTTTTCTTGCTGTTAATAGGCTTTGTGAGCCCTCCCTCCTTGGTCTCTTTCCCTAACCTAATTCGAACACCAACCTTTCTTCTTCCCTCCCCACTGCTACTAGCCTCAAGTTCAGGGGGAGCACTAGCTTGATTCCTGACTCTCTTTCCCTTCTTTTGTGGTTCCCCTAGCCTCAGCCTCCCCTGCAATCAGTTTAGCTGTCCACCAATACAGACATCAAGCTTCTACCCCAGTGCACTGGACCCCTCTCTTGTTAGGTGAAGGCCATCACCCTTAAAGAACCTCCTGTCCCAGAATCCCCCCTAGTCCCCCACAAAGTGGTGCCCTTCCTCCTGACACCCCTTCAGCCACACATAGACTCCTCAATCACCTCCTTCCTAACTCTACCGTTGCCATTTCCCATACCCCACACAGGGAGGACCTCTGAAAGGTCAGGGAAACTGAATGTGCCTTCAAACTGCCCCACAGCCTTTGACAGTTATGCTTTACTGTTTCCATAGGCTGGCTCAACAGATTATTGGTATACAAGTGTACCAGCACCCCTTCCCCCTTTTCCACCAACCTCTCTATCCTATCTATATCCCGGATGGCTAATGCGCCAGGAAGGCACCTGACCATCCCCTTCCCCACCACCTTTTCTACCCCCTAATCACTGTGTCCCCGAGGACTGACACTCATTGATGGCTTCCTTCCATTCTGCCTTCCTGGGCTACCAAAATATCCTGCCCTCTCCCCCCAACACACTTAGAGTCCTCCCCCAACACAGTCAGGTACCTGGTGCCTTCTCAAGGGGTGCAAAACAATTTTATGTCTGAATGGCTTGGGGTTGGTTGACCCCTTGTGGCTGTCCCTGGCTCCCTTCCCCACCACTCTCCGGCCCCCAGTCAGTGGGCCTCTGGGGGAGTGGGCACCAACTGAGCCGATCCTGCAGCTCAGATATCTTGTCTCTTGCTGCTACCAGCTCAGCATGGAGCTCCACAAAGGTCCTGCAAATGGGACAGTGTCCCCTGTTCCAAAGTGAAACTCTGGAAAAGAACACCTCCCAGTCCCTGCAGCTGACTACCTCCCACTATACCTCTGCTTAATACTGGTTCTATAATAACTCTTGGACCGCTAGTCATAACCTTCTTCCTGCTATCTGCCAAGTACCATATAACAAGAGCCAAATTGGCCCACCCCTTATAGGGAGTTTTGTTAAAGTTCCTGTCTTGCATGGTTCCCTGGCTCTCCCTTGCACCCCTACCCTTGCCAGGCAGTTAGCTAAGGCCACTAATTACTTAGTAGTTTAAACACAACAAACTTACAAAGTACTTAACACATTCCCAGTAATGTGAGGTAACCCACACAATTTCCAAGTAGGTATACTCTAGACAGAGAGAGTTACAGTACTGGGATTACCTATACTGACAGGTCTAGTTACAACACCTGTTGCTAACCTGATGTCTGCACCTGCAGAGTGCCCTTCACACACTCTAAGGATGCTCCCAAGTCAGCCTGCCCACTCCTCCTCTGTGCCATTCACGCAATGGGATGCTCCATGTGATGGAATTCTTGGGTGGACTCGACTTTAAGATCAGTTCAGTTCCACTGAAGTTCATTTTAACTGAAATGAAATCTCAAATGCAGACAACTGCTTCACTTCTGAATAAGCCCAACCTACCAAATAACAGTTACCCCCCAACTCACTGCAGGGACAAGTTTCACCTACCATCCCCCGCACTCAAGCTAGTACACTGTTAACGGCCTTTATCTACTGCACTTTCTTACAGCACTCCGAGTCTCAACACACGGGGTTATAAGCGCTCATCTCATAGGCTGATGCACAAAAGGAATCCCAAATTCGAAATCCAATCCTTCTCTTCCCTTGTAGCTCCCAGAATCCCCAGTTCTTTTTGTGCATCATCCCAGGCTGGTCACGTTTCTTTCTGGCTCTATGCCAAGCTAACAAAGGTAAGATTACTACTCCCTCTAGTCACAAAGAATTTATACTTTAGCCTCAGAATCTAACTTACATTCACTCAAGCAACAGACGTTTGCTTACTAAGGGGTTACAGCCCCTCAAACTAACAGAAGTTAGCATTGGCCTGCTCTGTACTGCTAGTGTTTTTTGTCTACGCCTAGTTTACGTATTGACGTCAGGGCTTAGCTTAGGTTTACTGGTAAAGAAACTGTCTCCATAGATTGCTGTTTACTAAACCCCCCCCCCCAGTTTACCTTGTTCAACCAAGGAGGGGGATGAAGGATGCCGCCCAAGGCCGGATTTTGGACCTCCTGAGCCCCGTCTCAGCTTATCTTATTCAGCAGAGAAGACGGTTACTCTAATAGGGAAGCGCTGCGCTCCCTTCCTGGTCCGGACATGATTCTACTCCTGGGGTCACTGTTTACCTTGTTCGACTACGACCACCACAGGAGTACCCCCACCAGATGGCTTTACACGGGGCAGGCAGTAGAGAGTCACAAGGGAGAGAACACTTTCCAGGGTCATACCTGCAGGGCTACACTCCTCATTAGGTGCCGACTGGTGTGACCCACCACCCCTTCCTCGCTCTGCCAGAACAGGGGGAGCCTCCTCAAAGCAGCAACTCCTATATTGAAGTTCCCCATGACCATTACTCAACGGGGGGCCCTCAGCCACGAGGAGCCCTGCGGAACTAGCCATCCCCCGCACTCAGTCTAGTACACTGTTAACAGCCTTTATACCCTGACAGTAGGTCCCACTCTAACTTGCAGACCCTACACTTCTAATATAGCATCTACTTACCCCTCCTGGTCATACCTTTCAATGTCTCAGCATTAACATTCATAGCACTACCCTTCAAAATTCAGAGCAAATGGCCAGAATGTGTATCACTATCTTATTTTAAAGAATAACATGTCTAAGAATAGTGGGCCCCATGTGTTTAGTGTTCAGGAAAGTTTCTATCAAGTTAGTTCAGTGTTTCAGTAGTTTGTGTGTCCAGAAAAAGCTCTAACATTATGAGGAACATCAGTAAACCTTCGCGGAGCAAAAGTAAATTTGAGTGTAAAAATGATTGGGCTATTAGAAAGTCACAGCAGTTGAGAGGTATGCTCCTGGTTACAGTCTTCTAGTTGCCTCAGTCAGCTGCCCACCTGCTCTGATAGCAGAAGCTCACACAGTTACAGTTCACACTCCATTTAGAAAGGCACTGTATAGGGACAGGGTGTCCTTCCAAAAAGGATCAAAAAAGTCAAACAGCTGATGTGCCTTTCTGTATGCATTAGTTTTCTTTTGACATCCAAGGAAAGTAGAATCATCTCCCCTTCGTTTTCTGGTTTAAAAAAGCACATTGATAGAATGAGCAATTGGCTTAAATGGAACTCTGACACCACTATAGGCAGATTGTCCTTGTGAAAAACAGTGTATAGAGGATTCATAACTAGAGCCTTATTTTAGGCACACTGCATGCAGAGGTAATGACTGTTAGGAACATTGCTTTGAAAGTAAGGTACTTCATGCCATCAAGTGGCAACAAAGCCAGCCCTACTGGCTCACATACTGCCACCTGGGTGACCACAGGGGGCAGTGCGGTCAGAGGGCCAACGGATGGGCAGGAGCTCCGTAACACACTGGGATGTCACTGTGCCTGTCATGAGCACGACTCCCTACATTTCATGGTACTACGGAGCACCAGGGTGCATGACCAGAACATGGAAAATGGTCCCAGTCCTCGAGGAGAACAGAGCCCAGTACATCCAGGGCTCCGCTCCTCTGACCAGAAGTGCGCTTCATAATGCAAATGGTGTGTTTGAGGAATGAATCCCCACCCCATGTACACCCGGGAAGTAATCTGATGGCAGCATGGAGGAGGTCTGGCATTGGCACAGAGAAAGCGTCCCCACGGGGGATACCTTGGAGATCTCAAGAGAGCATCGAAGACCGAAGACAAGAAGGGGCATAACGGCAAAGTAAAAAAAAAAAAAAAAAAAAAAAAGTGGCAACCAGCTAAAAAGGTTTGTGTGTGAGCAGGTCAAGTACAAGGCTGAGCTTTCAGTGTATGCCTGGGTTTGCTCAGTGGGCTGTTTCTTGTATGCAAAATGCCTCTAAGAAATCTCTTGAACAGTGGCAACTAGACTAGCATAAGGGTGCCCACTGGCTCATGATATGCTGATACAGCAGCAGGGTGGACCCTGACCAAGGACCTTGACTAAGGCCCAATTCTGAATGGTCAAGAATGTATTCTAAAACTTTCTAAGGGGGACACTTAAAGTGGTTCACAGAGGCTTTGGAACACCCAATAGAAAAACACCTCCATTTTTACCTGTAAGCTTTCCTGGCTAATAACACCTCAGACACTCTTTGCAAGATACTAAACCTGTTTATTTCCATCTCTTAAGGAGCCAAGCCTGGAGATGAAAGGACTAGTTTGTTAATTCCCAGGTCGTGCCTGAAAATAGTCATTGCCATGGCTAGTGCACCCTACCCAGTCAACAAAAAACTAAATAAATAAATAATTTAAACAGCAAAGTCCACCACAGCCACTGTGAGCGAAGCATGTTTTGTAGTTTAGGCCACAGTTCATGGAACCATTTGGTAAATGAAATAATGCCAAAATTCACATTTTTGCACTAAAATACAGTTAGAAAGAAAGCACAAACATATCAATCAAACAAACTTATAACTTTACAAGGCAATACTTCTTTAGGACTTAGCTGATGAATCAGCTAGGAGCACTACCTGGGGTATGCACTCTCTTCAACAGAAAGTAAAAATCTGTCACTGGAATGCTGAGAAGCTCGAGGCCACATAGTGAGGGAGAGCATCTTTTAAAAGTTTCTTTGTTCTGGGGCACCATACTCCTCATGGAGATACTAACATACTAAAATGCCAGCAGAATAGGACTAACGGTCTCTCGAGTCTGCTCGTTTTTCAGCACCCACACTGAGGGCCGATTCTGGTGTCCCCCCACCCCAACCCCTTGGGTTATACTGTCCCCAGTCCCAGATGTTCCACCTGTATTGGGCCTGGCCAGATTTATCCTCCCCCTGTACCTGTCCCATCCCCTCTTAAACCCGTCCACAGTCTCCACCTCTACCAGCTCCCTGGGCAGTGCATTCCATGGCTCCACCATCCTTTCAGTGAAATAACATTTCCTCCTCTCCCCTCTGAGCCTGCCCCCTTCCAGCTTACACCCGTGACCTCTTGTTGCCCCACCCTCCTTCCTTTGGAGCACCCTGACTGGGCCTCCTTTATTGATCCCTTTCATGTACTTAAAGACCTCTATCATGTCCCCCTGTCCTTCCTCTCCTCTAGGGTGTACATGTCGAGCTCCTTGAGCCTCTCCTCATAGGTCCTCTCCCCCAGGCCCCAGATCATTTTGGTTGCCCTCCTTTGGACCCTCTCTAGGACTGTAATGTCCCTCTTTAAATGTGGTCTCCAAAACTGTACACAATATTCGAGGTGTGGCCTAACCAAGCAGTTGTACAGTGGAAGGATCACGTCCGCCTTTCTAGAGGTAATTCCCCCTGGTGATGCATCCCAGCATCCTATCTGCCCTTGCCGCTGCCCTCCTACAGGTCTCCGAGTTCTTCATTTTGACATCTACCACTACCCCCAGGTCCCTCTCACCCTCTGTGACTTGAATCATGTGTCCTCCCAGGGTATACCCCTGGCCTGGATTTCTGACTCCCAGGTGCAGAACCTTGCACTTCCCCGCATTGAATTTTAGTTTCCATTTTCTCAACCACCTTTCCAGAGCCTCCAGGTCCTCCTGCAGGGCCACCCTCCCCTCCTCCCCATCCACCACTGCACCCAGCTTTGAGTCATCTGCAAATAGACTCATCTCACTCCTGATCCCCCTCCTGATGTCTGAGATACAGACGTTGAACAGGAGTGGCCCCAGCACTGACTTCTGGGGAACCCCACTAGTAACCCACCTTGGGGATGAGGCTAATCCTCCAACCACCACCTTCTGAGTAAGCTCAGAGAGCCAATTTCCTATTCATCTTAACAACTGTCTCCCTACCCCCATTTCCTTCAACTTAGCCAGCAGGCCACTGTGGGGTACTGAATCAAACGCCTTGCTAAAGTCCAGAAAGAGGACGTCCACTGGCCTACTCTGGTCCAGGGCCCTTGTCACCCAGTCATAGAACTCAACAAAGATTTGTCTGGCACGATCTTCCCGTGACAACGCCATGCTGACTATCGTCCAAGTACCCAGTTTGCTCCAGTAACCCCCTAGCCTTTCCTTGACAATACCCTCCATCACCTTGCCAACGACCGATGTCAGGCTAATGGGCCTGTCATTTCCCGCCTCCTCTCTTGACCCCCCCCCCTTGTGGATCGGCACAACATGGGCCACCCTCCAGTCTTGGGGCACCCACCCAGTCCTCAGAGTGATGTTGAAAACCTCCAACAGAGGGACTGCCAGGACATCCGCCAGTTCCCTCAGCACCCTAGGATGCATCTCATCTGGCCCAGGTGCTTTCTCCGTCCAAAGGGACCTGAGGGCTTCCCTTACTCTCTCTACTGGGATTTCAGCCTCCACGTCCTCCTCCTTTTCACCCTGTACTGCAGGGCCCCTACCTGTCTGTGGTCGCCACTCCCTTTCCCCAGACCCATCAGGGCCCCTTGGTCTCAACCGGTCCCACCCCTTGCTCCGGTTTGCCCCGCCTCCCCTTGCAAGACATAGCCCCTCCACCCCCCCCAGGTAAAAATGAGGCAAAGTACTCATTTAGGACTTCTGCCTGTTCCCCCGCCTCCAGTGCCCAGCGATCCTCCATCCTTATCTTACTGATCTGCCCCCTTACTTTCCTTTTTTCCCCTATGTATCTAAAGAACCCCTTGTCCCCCCTCCAGATCTCACTGGCCAAGGACTGCTCCTTTTTTGCCTTAGCTGCTCTTACCACCCTGGTGACTCTCTTGGCTATCAACTCATATTCCTCCTGATATCTTTCACTCCTTGAGCACTTGGAAGCGCCTACAGGCCACCTTCTTTTTCCTCACCACCTCCTGTACCTCCCGGGTCCACCAGCAGGGTTTTCTGGCCTTACCGAACTTATGCCTTTCCCTTGCGCAGGATCTGGTAACCTACTGTATTCCCACCCTAATGATCCCCCACCTACTGTCAGCATCCATATCCGGCCTTATCCTGTTTAGACGATCTTTAAGGATCCTTCCCATCTCCCTGAAGTCTGCACCCCTAAAGTCGGTTACTACCGTCCTTGTTTGGCTTTTCTCCCCCACTAGGTCCAGGAAGAACCAGACTATGGAGTGATCACTCCCAGCCAATGGGTCCCTCACCTCTAGGCCCTTAATCTGATCACTGTCCGCCAGGACCACATCCAGTGTCCAGGCCTCCCTAGTTGGCTCACCCACCTGTTGTGTCAGAAACGCATCCTGTACAAGTTTTACTGGGCTGTTCTAATTCTTGTAGTTAGAACTGGTGGTGCCACTTTCAATACTCTTTTGGGAGTCTCTATGAATAACTGTGGTGCTAGGACTGGAAGGCTGTGAATGTGGTTCAGATCATTAAGAAAACAAAGTCACACCTTGGCAGCTGGAAGCAGGTTATCCTGACATCAGTGCTGGACAAGATCCTATTATTAAAGGAAGAATGAAGGAGCACTTGGGTGAGGCCAAGGATCTTGCCCCCACTCAGCATGACGTTTAGAGTGGCAGAGCATGTTAAACCAACCTGATCACCTTCTTCAAGAGGGTGATTACTGCAGGTGGACAGAGCAGGGCCGTAATCAGCAAGGCCTTTGATGGTGTAGTGCATAACAAGTTTCTGGGTAAAGAAAACCAGTGCTGTGTACACAAGACATATACATGGTGGACTGCTAACTGGCTTGGGGTCAGGCAGCAGGTGGTAGAAGGGTACTACTCTGAGAGGAGACTAATACTCAGTGGATCAGTGCTGAGGCCACTTTTCGTAAACACCTTCATCAGCAATCTGAAAGCCAGGGTTTCCAGCAGGCTGCTTAGGTTCATGGATGACAATAAGCTAGCCATGGTGGTGGAGTCCCTGGGCTAATGGGGACAAAGGTCACAAGGACCTGAACAAGCAGGCTGATTGGTCCAACTCCTGGAGACTCAGATTCAGTGTAACCAAATGTGAGGTGCTACACTTGGGGAGACAAAACGAAGGCAGGACCTACACACCATAATAAATGTGGCAGAAGCAAGACAAGGAAATACAGGTTACTCACCTGTAACAGGAGTTCTTGGAGTGGTATATGTTGTTCATCCACACTGTCTGGCAGGTTCCTTGCCGCTTTAAATCTTGCTGGAAGGTCTTCAAGCTGGCTCCTCCCACCCACCCGGGTGGTAAAACCCTCGGCTCCATCCCATGATGCCAGATTTAGCCAGCTGGAAGCCAGGTTGCACATCGAAGCCGGGGAGGTCGGGTGGGTCGTGTGGATGAACATATGCCACTCCTAGAACACCTGTTATAGATGAGTAAACTGTATTTCTAGGGACGTGGATATGTTGTTCAATCCACACAGTCTGGCAGACTCCTAGCAGTTCTCTGGGAGGAGCGAGGCAAGGCGCGCACCCCCTACTTGGGAAATAAGGACTGGAGAACTGAGGTCCTAAAACTAGCATCTTGGCGTGACTCACGGTCAATGTGGTAATGGGAAATAAAGGTATGTGCTGACTTCCAGGTAGCAGCCCTGCAGATTTCCTGGATAGGGACGTCCCACCGAAGCAGCAGTATGGCGGGTAGAATGAGCTCTTATCTCTCTGGGAGACTCCATGCCCGCCAATCTGTAGCAGAGATCTATGTAGGAGGAGACCCACCTGCTTATCGTCTGCTTGGCTGCAGATCTGCCAGGTGTGGCTTCAGCGCAGGTGACAAACAGCTGGCGAACCTCTCCCCGAACTTCAGCCATCCACTCCTTATAATAAGAGAGCGCTCTTCTAGGGTCCAAAGTATGGAGCCTATATTCGGCCTCCGTGGTGTGATTGGGATAGAACACGGGCAGAGTCAACACCTGATTCAGGTGAAACTCCAACACCACCTTCGGAAGGAATTTTGGGAGGGGGCGAAGGGCAACCTTGTCCCTGTGGAAGACCAGATAAGGAGACTCGATGGGAAGCACCTGGAGCTCTCCCATCCTTCTGGCTGACATTATGGCCACCAAGAAGGCAGTCTTCCACGACAGGTGAGAGATGTCACACCTGTGCATCGGTTCGAATGGCTTGCCAATGAGCTTAGCCAATACCAGCAGTAGATTCCACACAGGTGGAGGTTCTCGCACCGGAGGGGATATGTGGTCTAGGCCTTTCAAAAAGTGCCCTACCACCTTCTCCTGTGCCACTGACTGCTTGCCGGCCCGCGCCTGGTAAGCAGAGGTGGCTGCCAGGTGCACCTTAAGGGTGTCGATCGAAGCCCTAGCTGAGAAAGGGACCAAAGGTAGTCCAAAATACTAGCCAATGGACAGGAAGAGGCGTCCAACCCTTTGTCCTGACACCAAATGGAGAATCTCTTCCATTTGAAGGCGTAGCATTTTCTGGTCGACTCCTTACGGGATGCCTCAACAATGCTGAGGACCTCGTCGGAAAGACCCAAGGCCTGGAACTCTAGCCACTCAGGAACCAGGCCATCAGGTGTAGGGATTGAAGGTCCGGATGAAGAACCTTCCCCTTGTTGACTGATATCAGGTCCGGGCGGGCTGGAAGCCGCCTCGGGAGCCTGGAGCTGAGGCTGAGGAGATCTGGGTACCAGAACTGGCAAGGACAGTCTGGGGCTACCAGAATCACCTGCGCCTTGTCCCTCTTTGCCTTGAGAAGCACCTTGTGGATCAAGGGAAATGGAGGGAAGGGGTAGAAGAGGCCCGGGGTCCACGGCCTTGAGAAGGCATCCACCTGCAGCGAGCCCTGCTGAGGGGGGCGGATGTGAAACAGCCTCAGCTTCGCATTCTCCCTGGAGGTGAACAGGTCCACCTGAGGGGTGCCCCAATGGGAGAACAGGTCTTGCTCTACTTCTGGCAGGACAGACCACTTGTGAGATGCAGCGCCTATCCAGCTAAGGGCATTGGCCAAATCTTTCGAGGCTCCTGCCACATGGATGACTAGGAGATCCATTTCCAGGCTGATCACGAGAGACCAAATGCGGAGAGCTTCCTTGCACAGAGGCAAGGAGTGTGTCCCGCCCTGATGGTTGAGATAGTACATGGTCGTGGTGTTGTCCGTCTGGACCTGAACCACCTGACGCTGTACAAATGGAGCGAAGGCGGTGAGGGACAGTCGAACTGCTCGAAGCTCCAGCAGGTTGATGTGGCATCGAGACTCCTGAGGGGACCAGAGGCCGTGGGCCCAGAGTTCCCCCAGATGGGCACCTCAACCCATCAAAGAGGCATCGGTTGTAAGAGTGACCGTCGGCTTGGGGTGGACAAATGGGATACCCTCCTGCAGATGAGCTGGGACGAGCCACCACTGCAGGCCGTCCCACATCTTCTGGGTCACAGTCACCGGCTGGTCCAAAGGACCGGAGTACTGTGACCACTGGCGGGCCAGCCCCCATTACAGGGAACGCATATGCAAGCGGGCCCAATGGATCACGCTGGTGCAGGCCGCCATGAGGCCCAGAAGGCACAGGAAGTCCCAGGCAGGGTGCAACTGCCCAACCAGAAATGACTGGGCAAAGGAGGAAAGGACCTCAGCCCTGTCTGCCGGGAGCCAGGCTCGGAGAGAGTCGAGCTCTGTCCCGATGAACTGAATCATCTGCAATGGCACGAGTTCCGATTTGGCCTCATTAATCAGAAGGACAATCTGAAAGCAGACCTGGAGGGCCAGATCCCTGGACCGCTCCACCTCCAACCTGGAGGGGGCTGCAATCAGCCAGTCATCCAGGTAAGGGTACATCTGGACCTTTCAACGCCACAGGAATGCTGTCACCACTGCCATGCATTTGGTGAAGACCCTGGGAGCTGGAGAAAGGCTGAAGGGCATGGCCCGGAACTCATAAAGTGATCCCTCTGCTCTGAAACAGAGGAATCGCTGATGAGACAGATTGATTGGGACGTGAAAGAACACGTCCTGGAGGTCCAGAGAGCAGAACAGCATGCCTAGTTCTAAGGATGGAATGATCTGAGCCAGAGTGACCATCCTGAAGGTGCGCGGCCTTAGGAACTTGTTCAGGTAGTGCAGGTCGAGAATGGGGTGCCAGCCCCCCCCATCCGTTTTGGGACCTTGAAGTACCTGGACACAAACTCCAGGTTTGGAGGAGGATCCACCACCTCGCTGATCACCTCCTTCTGGAGAAGCAGAGCAATGTCGGCTCAATGAGCTGACAGAGAGGCTGCAGAGCCCGTAACCCCCTGTGGAGCGAAGACTCGATAGGGAGGGGACTGCTCGAATTCCAGAGGCAGATCCCTGCCGACCACCTCCAGCACCCAACAGTCCGTGGTGATAGCGGACCAGGCGGAAAGGAAGTGATGGAGCCGTCCCCCCTTGGGGGGAACCCGGGGAGGAGTGACGAGGCTGGGGGTGACACCCCTCAACCCATCACTGGGCAGGCTTGAAGGAAGGGCCGGCCAAGAGGCCACCTAGACCCTTCCCTCCAGGCTTCCTACTGGAGGAAGCGGCAGACTTGGCCTTGGGGCACCAAGTGTGAGCCTGCTGGCCCTGTTGCTGGTGCTGCTGGGCCAGACATGCCGCAGGGGTGGAAGGGCGAAAGGGCTTACGCTGCTGCTGGCGGCCTTTGTCCTTCTGGGCAGACGTGACTGAGTCCAAGGTGGCACTGGACTTCTCGATCCTCTGGAGATGGCCTTACACCCCCGGCCTGAACAAGTCGGTGCCCAGGAAGGGAACGTCTGTCAGCTTGTGCTGGGTATCCGCCGTGAAGGTGGAGATCCGCAGCCGAGCTCTGCGGTGCGAGGCTACTGCAGCCTCTAGTGACCAGGCACAAGAGTCTCCAATGTCCAAAGCAGTTTGGAGCTGTTGCGTGGCTACCGCCCTTCCCTGATGCTGCACCTGCTTGACCGTCGTCTGAAGGTCAGCTGGGAGATGAGGAAGCACCTCATCCGGGGAACCCATATGAGCATGTGAAAAATGTGCCATCAGCACGGCCGAGCTAGCCTGTCGAAGACCTAGGGAGGAGGCAGCGTAAACTTTTTGCCCCCGAGTAGTCCAGCTTTTTGGACTCCTTGTCGGGGGGCTTTTCCACGTTCCTAGCATTTCCGGAGTGCTGGAAGACGCTATCAGTTACCAGCCCCGCAGCAGAGGGGTGCTCCAAAAAACCGGAGAGGGAACCGGTGGGGACTATGTACTTGTGAGCCATTCTGGCTGAGGGCACAGGACAGGATGCAGGCCGCTGCCACAGCTCCAGGGCCGGACCAACGATGGCCTCGGCCACAGGGAAGGACTCCGTGGGGGAATCCCCTCAGTCCAGAATCTCCGTGAGGGGATATCTGGCCCATTTATGTACAGGTTCGAGCTGCATCTCAGTGGACTCTGAAATGAGCTGAAGAATTCCCAGGAACGAGGATAGGCTCTCGTCCACCGACTGACCCCCGGAAGATCCCAGGTCAAGAGGCCTGGAATTCAAGGAGGAGTCGACGGACTCCAAGGAATCAGCGAACAGCTGTCGAGCGCCTGAGACGCCCTCCACATGCCGAGGCTGATCAGGAGTGAGGGTGACCAACAACCTGTGGGGCAAGCCCTGACCCAACCGAGAATCCTTGGTTGGAGCCCCAGTCTTAGGCTGTGGAGGCGGTGGTTCCATAACAATGGGTGGAGCAGCCGGTTTCGGCTGAGCAATCGGTGCTGGAGTTGGCTCCTCGACGATAGCGATGGGTTGCTTCGGTTGTTCAGGTGATAGCCAGTTAATGGCCGGTGAAGGCGACAGAGTCGGCTTATTACTGGCTAGCAAGAGCTGCTGCCACATCATGTCCTCATAGTGCCGACGCAACCTGCGCCGGAGCCTATCCTCCAAAGAGGACGATGAGGACGAGCGGCAAAGCCGCTTTCCGTGATGCTGGGACCAAGACCGCCAATGTCATCGAGATCTACCCGACACGGAGGAGGACTAAGACCGAGATCTTCGGGGTCGCCAACGGTGGGTCGAAGAGGGGTTGGGGGAAACCCGCTCATCCCTCGGTTCAGGGTCCTTGACTGGGGACTTCGGCACAGAAGGCATGGGCAAGTCCTCAGTAACCACCGGGGGAACCGGTGAAGAAGGGTTGTTAGCTTTTCCAGTCGACAACCCTTCCAACGGGTTGAGAAAAATCTCGACTGCATCGACAGGTGTCTCAGTCTGCTGACCTGATGGGGACACCATGAAGCCAGCGGCCTTAGCTGCAACCTCGACCGAAGTCAAAAGCCGACGGTCCGGGGAAGGAGACATCTCCTGCTCCCACGAACGTTGATGGTGGGACTTACCTTTCGGTTCCTTTTTCTTCGACCTACTCGTGTGAGTCCTGAGGGCCCTTCTCCCTTAGTGGAGAGGGACTGATAAAGCTCCTTAAAAGGAGTAGTGTAGGAGGAGCCCAAGGAGAGCGGGATAAACGCCGAGGAGGAAGAAGACGCGGCCTGGGCCGCTTCCTCCTTGAGGGCGATCAGCTGCTCCGCAGAGCCCGCAGCCACTGGCACCGCCCAACAGGCCTCCTTTGACTTCACAGGCAGAAACCGTTTCTCGGGGTGCCCCAGTTGAAGTCGGACAGCGCAGTCCTCAAGAACCGAAGGCGCGAAGGACTTGCATAGATCACAGGCCTGCGGATCATGAGCAAGTCCCAGGCAGCAAACGCACGTGGTGTGCATGTCGGTCCAAGACATCTTCTGCCCGCAAGAGCACCGATGGAAGCTGGGAGTGGATTTAGTATCCATCGCAGCCGCGAGGGAAGATGAAGACTTAAGTCCAGTAAACTTTTAAATTATTTTTGGAAATTCCGAAGTATTAGGATCCAGGCCTACAAACGCAGAGCGCTAAGGAGGGAACCTGAGCTTCCAAGCGGTAAGGAAGATCTGGCGTCATGGGGCGGATCCGAAGGTTTTACCACCCAGGTGGGTGGGAGGAGGCAGCTTGAAGACCTTCCAGCAAGATTTAAAGCGGCAAGGAACCTGCCAGACAGTGTGGATTGAACAACATATCCACGTTCCTAGAAGGAACGTTTCTGTCAAGAGGGCATGTGGAATGCTGAGATGCATCTGGGGGGGGATGGGGTCACCAGTTGAGCAGGGGATGTAATCCTGGCACTTTACAATTCATCAGCTGAAAATTGTTAACCAGGAAAGGTACACTAAGCCATGGCTCATTTTCAGGTGTGACCGGGGATGAGGTGTAAGAATTAAAATATAGACAGTGATAGAAACTGGCAAAAATATGATATACAGAAGATAGTACAGGCATACATATGCAACAGTAATTTGTACTGAAAATACCTATGGCAAATATGATACAGGCAGGGAAGGGAGCAGAAAATAAATCACAGCTATATGTATTGGAACAAATAATGCACACAGAGAATGGAACAGGTAGACATATATACATAGATTGGTACATGTGAACATTTAGAGCCTGGATTTGTACTAATGGTATATACAGCAATTAGCTACAACCAGTAATATATGTATCAGATTTAGGCTGTCAGGCCACGTTAGTAACTAACACCTAGTACCACACAGGCATTATGCATGGCACAAAGGAAAGAAAGGGTATAAGAAGCCTTAGCTATGGCCAGAGTAGTAACAGTTGGGAGTGAAGTGGAGTTTAAGTAACCTTTTGAAGGAAAGCTAGGAAGAGGACGGGGGAGCTTGTTCCAGCTGAAAGGGAGACCAGAAGAGAAAGTGGTTTGTCCAGCTGTGGATTTGGTGCAAGGAACAGAGAAGATGCTGGACTGCCTGGAGTGGAGCAAGCAGGAGGTGGAGTGGACTGGGAGAGTAGAGGGGAAGATAAGAAGGGAGGAGAACCAACATTTATACAGAAGACACAGTGTCAGTGGCAGAGATAGAGGGGGGGCCGGTCACCCCTCCTGGCTGCCCCAATGTGAGTAGTGACACCCCATCAACATCTTTATTCACTGTTTAGTGCCCACTGTGGAGCCCATGACTGATGGAATGCCCCCCCCAGCTCCCAAACGCTCCCAAACCTGGCTCCGCCACTGCACAGTATGCTAGACAATAGGAAGCAAGAGGAGGGAGAGAGAGAGAGAGAGAGACTGATGTAGAGGGAGCAATAATGGCTATGAAAGTGGGCATTAAAGGCAAATCAACAGAAAGTATGGAAGAAAGTATCCAGTCTGGCTAGTGGACAGATGGAGGTGGCACAAGAGACCACATCCTCATAGTCAAATACTGGGATAACAATCTTAGTGACAGTCTCACGGCAGGTCAGAAGTGGCAAGCAGTACTTGTTATGATACAAGGTTCCAAGCTTAGGGAAGAGCTTCTTGCAAACGGCACTGATGTGTGTCGAGAAGTCAAGTCTTCTATCTAGCCACACACCAAGGTAACTGAAGTGGAAGCAACTTCAAGAGGGATGCCATCTAAGATGGAAAACGCTAGGGAGGAGGTGAGCTTTCCAAGTCTGTGGCTTGAAGTCATGGACACCATCTTTTTGGCACTGATCAAAAGTTGGTGCATCTGGAACCAGCACTGAGCATTATTGAAGTCACGCTGTAGCTACGTTTCCAGAGCAGAGACCGAGGAATCTGAGGCAAACAGAAGTGCCATCCATGTATCTCTGAATGTATGAGCCAACACAAGCAAGGCACTATCCAGGCCCAACCTGGAGTTCTGGTCTCAATACAAAAAAGATAATGAGGCAGTTGAGAGGGTGCAACACAGGGCCACCAAGATACTTAGCAACATGGGGAACAAAAGCTATGAGAGGTTGGAGGCCCTTAACATGTTTACCATGGAGAAAAGGTGGTGGTCAGGGGACATTATCTCAGTCTTTGGCATACTCAATGATATCAATAAGATAAATCTGGTGTTGTGCAACTGGACATGGGAATACATCCTGAAGCTCAGGGAGGTAAATTCAGGGTCGAACATTAGGAGACCCTTTTCCTCCAAGCGGCAGAGACAATGAACATGGGGACAGTACTTTCCTTTATGTTATGCCTGGACAAACCTATGCTTACCAAGAGAATCACCAGGTACCCAGGGTAATAAGAGTTGGTAGGGAATTACTTGGGGCAATGCTATCAAGGGGTGACCTCACATTACTAGTGGAATGGAAGATCCTAGGCATGGAGGGGCAAGGACACAAGATATAGGGGAGAAGCGCAAGCTAGAATTTTAAGAACTTCATGCATGCTCAGTATAGTACGTAAGTGTGACTATGTACTGTAAAAAGGATCATTTTTAGGCCGGCTCAGTGGTGTGGAGGGATGAGGCGCTGCATTCCTTACCTCCTATCACGCCGGTGACCTGGGTTTGGAAGCAGACACAGATCATCGAAGGTTGGCCGGGAAGGGAGAGGACTGAGCATCCATAGGACTGCACTCCTCTCCCGGGGAGGGTGGATTGTCATTCCCACTGAACGACTGCCACCAGGTAGAGGTCTGGTGGTAGTGTGGGTCTGGGGCAACACACGATGGGAGGGTGCTGTGGGACTCTGCAGCACGCATACGCCTCCATGTATGCATGCTAATGTATGCGCCCTAGCACTGGGGAACATGAGAAAATGAAAAAGGGATGCTGGCATGATTCATGACGCCCTGAGGGACTGAACGGCACTCTCTTAAGTGAGGGAGAGCTGAAGCCGCACCTGACAGCATCCGGATGGGAGAAAAAGCTAGAAAGAAAAAAAAAAAAAAAAAGAATCATGGCTGCTTAAAGTTGCATTTTTATTGGTGGACAACATAATACACCAGGACCCTTTTTGACAGAATGACTCATATTCAGGGGTCAGATTAAGATATCCAAATATGACTTCTTGGACTACTTTCAATTTATTTCTGTTTTTTTCTCACAACATATTAAAAACCTCAGTTTCTAGCAATACTGTACCTCAAACAGTGGTTTACATATCCCATCAATCCATTCCAGCTGTAGCCCTGGCAACTCGTCCTTCCTGTTTCGATCAAATATAGCCTATGAAGCAATACAAGAGAAACAATATTTCACAGTGTATACGTTAAAGAAATATCGTATGCATGACAATGGCTGGGTAGCTGCTGTAGTTTAGAAATACCTTTCAGTGCTACTTTTAATCATGGCAGTGGATACCTTTTAAACATGGTTATGGATACCTGGAACAGCCTTCCAGCAGAGGTAGAGGGGATAAAAACAGTGGTGGGGTTCAAAAATGCCGGGCACAAGCACAAGGGAAATCATACGGGTAAGGGGAGGGAAGAGATTGTGCCATGGATCAAGTAGGGTCTGTGGCAAAAATCGAAAGTTATGAGCGGGGAAAAAAAAAAAAAAAAAAGAAAATGGGCAGACTAGGTAGGCCCAGCAGCCCTTATCTACCATCACATTCTGTTTCCATGTAACCAGCCTCTTTCCTCAGCCGGCTCAAGGTAGGTGATCAGGTAGCACTCGAAGGGTTAAGCCAGACCGCGAGAGCTGTTCTCTGGTGGGAAACTGCCCAGAGACAGAAATGTCTGGATGTTCATTCTTGAGTGGCCTGACTTAGCTAAGAGTAGGAAACTAGAGCATGAATATGCATAGTTCTGCCCTTCCCTGATGCTCTGTAAAAGGGGAAGGCATCAGGGCACTGGTCTTGCTAGAGGGGGTTAGAGCCTGGGACAGAGGAGCAGTCCAGCCTCTCTGGCTGGGACTGGGACTTGTTGGCCTGTGGTCTCAGGGATGGTGTCAGGGTGCTTAGTCTCCAGAGAAGAACATCAGGAGCAGCTGGAGGGGCGGAGGCCTCAGGGAATCGCCTGGAGAGAAGCAAAGGGCATCAGTCCTCATAGCCACAATTGGGACAGTGGTGGGCCACCCCTCAAGGGAGGTGGATGGAACCCTTGC
Organism: Neoceratodus forsteri; assembly: GCA_016271365.2. NCBI lineage: Eukaryota > Metazoa > Chordata > Ceratodontiformes > Ceratodontidae > Neoceratodus > Neoceratodus forsteri. The sequence continues at coordinate 1,273,536,776 of CM057456.1, forward strand.
AAGTTCACTCTTGGTAGCAGTGTGGAGAGGGACAGCGAGAGAAATGTGTTTGAAGCAAACTGTAAGTTCACCTTGCTTACTGGAATGCTCACTGTGCAAAGTCCTAGGCAGTTCATAATAAAACCCCTGGCAGTTGAAAAAATAGGTGTCAGGTAGGAGTGGACATGACAACGGTTGGGGTCAGTAAGTCCCCATGTGAGGAGCCAGACATGGGAGCCTATGTTTCGGGCTACTACAGCTATCAGTGTAATGTCAAAGGGTGGCACACACGGCCAGACCAACTATGCTTTAGGCACTCAGTAGTAACAGCATAATGCTGATGCACTTTTGTTCTACTGGGCACATTGAGACATATGCTGATACAGAATGATCTCCTTAGGGCGACAGATAGAGGAGAGCAGTCAATTCTCGTTCTCCTCGATCTCTCCTCAGCGTTTGATACTGTAGACCACATTGTGCTGCTTGTTCACCTGAGAGAGCGCTGTGGACTCACTGGCAAGGTAATCAGTGGTTTGAGTCCTTTATGACAGGCAGGAAGCAACGTGTAATTATGGGAAATTTTTCTTCTTGCCTAAAGCCCCTGACGTGTGGAGTGCCTCAAGGGTCGATTTGTCGCCCATGTTGTTTGTGGTATGCATGCTACCCCTAAGAGATATCATTAGGCATTACAGTCTGGGTTTTCACTGCTATGCAGATGATACCCAGCTGTATATGTCCTTTGCCCCCGGAACATCGGACGCTGTGGAGGTGTAAAAACAACTGCTTATCCGAGATCCAGACTTGGATGTCCTCTAACTGGCTGAGGTTCAACCCAGACTAGATGGAGGTACTAATGATTGAACTGGGTCATCGGTGGGATGTGACTGCCTCCGGAGCAGAAACAGGGCTGTTCCTGGGTACCACCACTTTGGAGGCGGCCACTAAGGTGCCTAATCTGGGTGTCATTTTTTACGACGGCTTGATACTAGAACATCAGGTGCTTGCTGTCATCCAGAGTGGTTTCTACCACTTCAGAAATGTTGCCTGGATTAAACCTTTAATCCCGTCGGAGGACCTACCCTGTTGGTACATGCTTTTGTTACATCCAGGTTCGATTACTATAACGCTCTTTACTTCCGGGTCAGTGGAGGTAACCTCTGACGAAGCAGCTGGTGCAGAACGCTGCAGACAGGTTATTGATGGGCCTTTCGAGGTGTGCTCCTATAACCCCGGTCTTGCGCTAACTGCACTGGCTGCCAGTCAGGTGGAGGATTGCCATCAATGTGGGCTTGCTCACCTATAAGGCCCTATACGGCTTGGGTCCAGGCTACCTGACTGACCTACAATTCCAAGGAGTGTTACCTGTGCTCATGGAGGTGAAGCGGTGCACTCAGTAAGGTTTACCAGACCCTAGAAGACCACACAGTTCAAAACACTAGCGCCAGCCCTTGCATTTTTCTTGCTAATGCAAAAATCACTGAAACCTTAGTAAGTGAATCAAAATATTTTATTCTTCCAACTGGAACGCAATTCCAAAATCACCAGTGCGCAAATTGCCCCAGTGCTTCAGCTAACAAGCCTTCCTCAGGGGGCCTGACCTCCTGACACCTGTCTGTCCATTGCGCTCACCCCTGGTCATCCACGGAGGGCCTCCTGGTGGTCCCAATGGTGCGATTAAAAACTTCTGGAGACCATGCCTTTGAAGTGGCTGGACCAGTTATGTGGAACTCTCTACCAAGAGTTCTGAGGGAGGCTCCCTCTGTGCAGGAGTTCAAACGGGGTCTGAAAACCCATCTTTTTAATCTGGCGTTTGACGTCCACTAATTCTAATTATCTAGTATCAAGTTTCAAAAACAAAATTAAGGGTGGAATTATGTATTATTTATGTTTTGATTAATTTCTAATTTTAAAGTTTTTAAATTGCATGTTTCCCGTTGTCACCTCTGTGTAAAGTGCCTAGAGCACCAAGGATTGGACGCTGTATAAATAAAGATTGACTAGACTTGACATCTTACTCCTCAGGTACGTACTTGCCTTGCCTGAGGAGTGTACCATCGCACAAATAGTCATGGGAGAGCCAGGGCTCCAGGGACCCCGCAAGAGAGGTTAGGGTTTTGCAGGACTGAAAGAGACTCAGAAAATAATGCTGCATGTAATTATGCCCTTTAGTTCAGGGGGTAGACTTGGAACAAATATACTCGTAGGGAGGGCACACAGCCCCACAAACAGCTGGTATCATCCATTCAGTATATAGCTGCAACAGTAGAACTGAATGCACATCAGTGGTGATGGTAGGGGGGTGGGAGGTATGTGAAAACTCCAGAAATATGTGAAGTAGTGTAGACACAGGAGGGTGACCTGGCTCTTACAAACAGAAAACAAAGAACAACCCCAAACAAGCATTTGTCAATGCCGAATGTTGTCTTGCTGGCATTGGCATTGGTAATGCAGGAGTTAGAGACATGCATAATAGGAATGGTAGTGAAGTGTTTAACTGACGCCAACCCCACCCACACCCTGCAGAGACTGACAGGCATTGGGGTGTGCCTTTGAGTCGTTGGCCATAGCTCTCATGCCACTTCACCTCACCCGATCCTGCAGACACTGACAAGTGTTGTGTGTGTCTTGGGGTCTTCGGACTTACGCTACCCCATTCCATAAGGAAATACACTGAGATGGGTGCAGTATAGGAGAATGGGTGAACTTTTGGGGGCTGAAGACCCAATGCACTCCTCGATGCCTGTCACTGGCTGCAGGGTGGGGGTGGGGGTGCAATGTCGTCAGAATTACAGCCGACGATCCCAAGTCACACCCCTGATGCCTGTCAGTCTTCACAGGGTGGGGCATTATAGTGGGAAACCCTAATGCCCCGGGTGTTTGTTGGTATTTTGACTCCAAATTTTCAACATGGGCTTTTTGTGATCCCACCTCATAAACAGTGGCACTATCAGTTCGTTAGCCAAAAGATGATTTTGCACAGCGACTGTGCCATTTGGTGCCAAAGGTGTGAAAACACATTTCAGGCAGGATGTGAAAAATGACAGCTGTACTGTTCATGAGGAGGTGTAAACAAATGGCAATGTTGAAAATCTGGAGTGAAAATATGAAAAATTAGTGAAGTCATGAGAGTGCGTAGAAACTGCGCAATGCATGCCCATAACACAATTATTTTGGGAATTTTTTTAACCAGATTTTCAAAATGGGAATTTTGGGACCTCTGCTCATGAACAGTGGCACTGTAATTTTGTTAATCTGTACAGAAAATTGATTTCCACAACCTTGGCATGCATTGCATCAGTTGTCTATGGCTTGTCGAATGTTAAAAATGACAGCTGTACTGTTCATAAGGAGGTGTGAAAAATGGCTATGTTGAAAATCTGGAGTGAAATTATTAAAACTGTAAGTTACGGTATGTGTGGAAACTGCTTAATGCATGCTTGTAACGCAGTCATTTTTTGGAATTTTTTCACCAAATTTGCAACATTGGCTTTTTCGGACTCCACCTCATGAACAGTGGCACTGTCATTTCGTTAGTCAGTCCTGAAAGGTGATTCCGCACAGTGACCGCGAAATCACCTTTCAGGACCGCATAACGAGATGACAGAGTATGTGTTCATGAGGTGGGGTCCCAAGAACTCCATGTTGAAAATCTGGAGCCAAAATTCAAAGATATGGCTGAGATATCCACCTAAGTTGAACCCCCATTGATGTCATTAGATAGCTTACCGGCATTTCTTTATTTTGGCTTTGAAGAGTCCAGACGCATCCTGCTTCACAGACGATCGCAGTGCCGAACCTCCGGAGGTAAGTATGGGGTGGGGGTGCGGGGAGGTGGGGTGTGCAGAGGGTGAGTGCAGTTGGGGGATGCCGGAGACTACGAGAGACGCTTTCTTTACAGGGAAAACAAAAACGGACATTGAGGGACAGTTTTTTCTCTACAGGTGAACTAAATAATGTTGGGCACACTGGGTGGGCTCCCAGTGTGCCCATGAGTTTTTCCTTTGGGGGATGTTGGGCACACTGGAGTGGGCTCCTACAGCACCACGAGTTTCCTGGGAGATGTTGGACACTGGGTGGTTCTCAGTGTCCCCTGTGAGTTTGGGGGCTGATGCAGACAGGATTGGGCCCTCCGGCAAAGAAAGTGTGTGTGTGGGGGGGAGAGACTGAGGGGACTGATACCGATGGGGTTTGGGCCCCATCGGCAAAGAAAGTGTGTGGGGTGGGGGAACATGCCGACACGGGGGAATGGCCACCCCTGATGTCGGTATGGGGATTGTGTGTGGCAGACGGCAGGAGCTATCATGTTTACTGAAAAGTTTCAGTGTGTGGTGGACGGCAGGAGCCGCCATGTTTATTGAAAAGTTTCACCAGGAAGGGCACATGGGAAAGGAGTGTCATCTGCCGCTGCATGATAAGCTTGTCTCTGATTTCTTTCAACTTGGTGGCACTTTCCATAATTTTGTGTCAACACTAGCATGCTCACTAATTGGGGGATGAGGGACACACCTACTAAAGCGTGCCCTGCATTCGCCAACACTGACACACCTCTCAATGTGGTACTACCGCAAGATGTTGCTTGTGCCTGTGCGCAAGAGAACATAAAAACAAATCTCTCTCTTTCACTCTCTCTGTAGTTGGTGGTGGAAGCTGAGTTTAGCAGCTTCACCACTTGGGAAATTATTTATTTCAAAGTTTAGCCACGAAAGACATACCGAACTGGTAAAAGCTCATTTCCAGATGCATCTTGAGGGAAGGGGAATAGGGAGAAGCAGTCGCAGATATGCAAGTTAGAATGACATGCTGTAAACCGCCGTAGTAATACAAATTAAGTACAATATGAATACAACAAAAATAAAAATTAAATACATTACTATTGTCCAGATATGATGTACAGCAGATAGTAAGGGTAACAGAGAATAAAGATGTAAACAATTTATAAGGTTGAAGTGCAACACAGTACTGGGAGCACACATCAGATAACCAGATAAGGAGCATAGTACTACCACCCAGACTACAGAGGCGCAAGAGTTATCAATGCCAATGCAGTAAGGTAAGTACCCGAAATAAACTTTACCAGATGCGAGTCACACAGAGCTGTGACCAAATGTGGGAAAGTAGTTGCTCACGAGTTGGGGGGGGGGGGTGTCAACAAAACTCAGAGGGGCGAACACAGGGGTCAGGTACATTTGCAGGAGGTTGTAGAACAGTCACAAGAAATGCTCTTAAGGGAGAAGAAGGATGAGACTGAGCTGACAGAAACAGGAAGAAAGGACCAAAGCTTAGGAAAATGATATGAGAAGGCAGCTTGACCTGCAGAGGCTTTCCTGGAGGTAAGGCAGAGGGAATGGGATGCAGAGTTCAGAAGGAGGTAGAGGGAAGGGGGGAGGATAGGAGGGCAGAAAGGGTGGGAGAGAGACAAAACAGAATTAGGAGGTGAATGAGGCACAGAGGGAGAGGCATCTGACTTCAAGTGAAGGGAGTAAGAGGAAGGAGTAAAGAGCGCAGTGTCATAGAGTATACAAGGAGGGCAGTCCAAGGCAAAACGGCAGAATGAGTGAAAGAGGGGGCCCAATCTGGCAAGGGTGGACTTAGTAGCTGCACTGTAGACAATGTCACCATAGTCAAAAATTGGGAGTATCATCTTCGTGACAAGCTCTCTGTGGGCAGGGTGAGGGATACTGATTTTGTTTTAATACAGTGCATCCAGCTTGGGGTGAACTTGAGGTGAACTGCATCAACATGCACTGCAAAGTTGAGGTGATGGTCCAGCCAGACCCCAAAGTATTTAAAGAAGGGGATTTCCTCAGTTGCAGTACCATCAAGGGTGTGGAAGGAAGGGAGTGAGCCTCTGCCAGGCACAAAAGGTCATGGACATAATTTTCTTTGCACTGAAGGACAGCAAGTCGGAATGGAACCAGCGCTTAACACTGTCGAAATTCTGCTGGAGACAGACAGCAAGGTCAGTGGCAGATGGGCCAGAGTGTCACCTGCATACATGTGGACAGATGTAGAGGAACGCGGGCTGAAGGAAGGTAATTTAGAAATATGAATGATAATATGGGGCCTGGGACAGAACTTAGGGAATGCCTGAGCAGATACTGGGGGGTGGGGTGGGGGGGAAATGTCTCTGGGACGGATAATTTGTGACCTTCCCTCAAGGTAGAAGCGAAACCAGCTAATTGAGGAGGCAGAAAGCCTCGCTGCCTGAAGTCTGTCCGGGAGAAGCCTGGGGGCTATTTAGCCATATTGTAGCATTTTTAACACTTTTTAGTGATACAGCAAAACCAGAAGTGCTGTCCCTGTGGACTGCCAGTATAACAGTATAAGCTTGGCCATCTGTTTGAGTGTCAGCAGCTGAGAAATATTGTTTGCGTGACAGTGGCTGGGTAGCAGCTATATGTTTTAGAAATATCTTTAAGCACTACTTTTACACAAAAAAAGAAAAACCTTAAAAAAAATCTCTTTCTCTCTCTCTTTCCTGCTCTATCTTTACTCTAAAATAGTGGCTGCTGCTGCAACACTGGGGGACAGTGCTTCCTGTCACACAAAGCAAACCAGGGCTGTGTGTAGTTCATGGTGGTAACTGAGTGTAGCAGTTTCGCCACTTGGGAAATACTCCCTTGTTTCTAGAACTGGGGTTATTTAGCCACATTTTACTGTTTTTAACACTTTTTAGTGATACTGCAAAACCACATGTGCTGTGCCCTGCAGACTTCCAATTTAGCAGTATAAAGTGTAAGCAGCTGTCAATCACTGAGGGCGTATTGTATACAGTAAACACTCAGTCAGTGGCTGGCCATGGTGGTGAGCGGTAGGTTGTGCCAGCTGCCAGCTCGGTTACGGGCTGGGGGGGGGAGCATGGTGGTAGGGCACTGCGGGGAGGGTGGTCCACTAGACCACCAGGAATTTCAGAATATTTTTTAATGGCAGATCAGGGCTGGGGTGGTCTGCTAGACCACCAGGGCATATAATATATTTTAAATATTATTAAATATTGGGAGATCGGGGCATGGGAGGGCACTTGATACCAGGATAATAATATAAACATTATGGGGATCGGGGCTGGGGGGGGCTAGACTACCAGGGATAATAACGTAAACATTATGGGAATCAGGGCTTGGGGGGCCTCTAGACTACCAGGGACAATAATATATACATTACGGGGGATCAGGACTTGGGGGAGCGGTCCGCTAGACCACCAGGGAATGCTAGGGGACATTGCTGCATGGATGCTTATGGCATGCAGCAACCTGTCCAGGTGTGCCCTCTGTTTGCCACACCACTATGGTTGTCGCAATCCATGGGACTTTGCTGCCGGGACCCTACTCAGTTGAGAACTGGGTGCAGGGTCCCTGGTGCAGCTTGTGCCGACTTTTAAGAATCGAGGCCAAGGTCTTTTTACCAAAACAGGAATTGTGTTGGTGCCCTCCTCCATTACAAATGCATGTCTTCCATTATTTTGCCCAATGTGTCATTTTCGAAACGCAACTCGTGGCCCTTGTGACAAGAAGTTATGATACATTTTACCTCTTTGGCACAAGTAGTGCAGTAGTGCTATAATCATTATGCAAGTCACCACGCAGGTCTGGAGGCCTTTGAAAATCCAGCCCAGTCCCAAATGTTAATATTTTGCAAAGTTAATAGTATTTCCTTGGCAGGCCCAGTGGCGAGGAGGCAGCATATTGTGTTGCTACTTGAGGGCCTGGGATTCACCTGCAGTTACTGGAATCCCATGCATAGGCTGACTGGAGACCGGGCACACTGTAGTAGTGAGAGGCCTGGTCTCAGGGGGGAAGGGGCAAGGGCAGACTTCATATTCACACACCCCTTACCAGCTGATTGCAAAGCAGTACTGATGTCAGCTGGGAAGGCAGCTGTTCACATGATGTCCTGGCCAGATGAAGGCAGTAGCTGCAGTAATGCCAAACCTTGGGTTAGGGGACAGGGAAACTGGCAAAAACTGTGTGGAACAAGAAACATTTTTTTTTTTCAAGAATTTTTCTGCAAAATAGAAACAGTATTCACAATCATGTTTCAAGACAGTCAGCTTCAGGCATGAAAATAATCACAAATGAGCCTGGCACAAAGAATATTTACCTTAAAATGTGACATGGTGACATTTCTGTTGGTTTAGTACCATTAATTAAAAAAATGTTTAGTTCTATGCAGCGTATTTTAATACTTACAGCTGGAGTCAGTTTCAATTCCAAGCGTTCTCTGTCTCCTTGTTCAAAAAACTCGCTGGTAACTAACTCAGCTACCTGCCACAGAAAAGATAAAATTTACCAGCGATACATGAACAACAGACCATGATTCATATCATAAAAGCTGAGAAGCTACTAAAAATGAGTATTTCAGTAAGCAGCAATACCCGACAGGATGGGCAGTATTGGGATATACTGAACCACTCAGGGACATAATGAAGCCAGACGTCACAGGCAGAGGGCCTTACAGCCCCTGGAAGGTCCGGTATATCCCAATACCGCCCATCCTGGCTTACAGTGCTTAGAAAATGGGATAAATGTGGCATTTTTATGTAAGATATATAAACATTGCCAACAAAACACAAAATATGTATGGAAGTGGGTTGTAAGGGTTTTCTTGGTATAGTACTTCCTTCACTGGTATGTTTGCCAGTAGAGGGCACTGCAGTCTTTCAGACTTGCTTCTCTGTAGAGTGTTTCCTCCCCCCTGCTAGCCCCCCCACAGAAGGTCAGTAAGACTTCCTTCCTTTATTTAGAGCCCTACACATCTTCTCAAATCCTTACCCCTTATTAAAGGGATTTCCATTGGCCCATTATACCTTAAGCTCTCTGCATATGCAGATGATATCTTACTGCACATTTCAGATCCCACCACTTCCATTCCTAAGGCTTCACATATCGTTCGGGTTTTAGCAAGATTTCTAATTATAAGCTTAATATAGATAAAACAGTAGTAATGCCTTTAAATTCTAAGGTATTACAGTCAGATATAACTTCACTTGGTTTGGCGTGGGCTACCAGACTTAAATATCTAGGTATTATCCTATCACCAAAACCTACTTTAATGAAATGATTAAATCTGGACGAGTTAGTAAACACTATTCAGCAGGATCTCCATAGGTGGGCATCTCCTCCCTTGTCTCTACAGGGCAGAATCAGTATCATTAAAATTAACATTCTCCCCCAGGTATTTTACCTGCTGCAAATCTTGAGCTTCCAGCTCCCCCTCCAATGGTTTGAGAAAATACATAGCGTTATTGCCGTCTTTCTCTGGAAAGGCAAAACCCCGCAACGGGCTTACCATCGACTGGGGGCCCTGAAACAACTAGGACTCAAATTGCCCAACTTTACATAGAATTTGATGGCAGATAAGGACCACTTGGCCCACCTAGTCTGCCCATTTCCCTACCTAATGGATAAGCTACAGATCCTAGTTAACCAACAGCCTACTTCCTACTACCCCCCACAAAAATTTCCTTATGTCTGTCCCATGCATTCTTGAATTCCCCCACTGTTTTTGACTCCATGACCTCCTCAGGAAGGCTGTTCCATGCATCCACAACCCTCTCTGTGAAAAAATATTTCCTCACATTACCTCTGAGCCGTCCCCAGTCAATCTTCAAATTGTACCCCCTTGTTCTTGTACATCTCTTTTTCTGAAAGTCGCTACCCTCTTGGACTTTGTTGATTCCCTTGAGGTACCTGAAAGTTTCTATCATGTCCCCCTCTCCCTCGAGGGTATACATATTAAGCTCCTTTAGTTTCTCTTCGTATGTCTTCTGGTGCAGACCCTGCACCATTTTGGTTGCCCTCCTCTGGACAGCCTCCACCCTATGTCTTTGCGGAGATGGTGTCTCCAGAACTGCATGCAGTACTCCAGATGGGGTCTCACCAACTGTCTGTACAGAGGGATAACAACTTCCTGTTTTCTACTGATGATGGCTCTCCCTATGCATCCCAGTATCCCCCCAGCCCTCCTTACTGCCTTCTCACATTGCTTGCCCACCTTTAGGTCATCTCATTTAACTACCTCCAGGTCCCTTTCCATTTTTGTTGTTGTCAGTATTTCACCCCCCCATTGTGTACTCTTCCCCTGGAATTTTGTTTTCCAGGTGCATTACCTTGCACTTCTTTGCACTGAATCTAAGCTGCCATACATTTGACCATTCCTCCAACCTTGCCAAGTCCCTTCTCATCCTTTCCACCCCACCTTGTGTATCAACCCTGTTGCAGATCTTTGTGTCGTCTGCAAAGAGACATGCCTTTCCTTCCAGTCCCTCTGCAATGTCACTTATAAAGATGTTAAAAAGGACTGGACCCAGTACTGAACCTTGCGGTACCCCACTAGTAACCCCCCTTTCTTCACTGTGGACCCCGTTTACTACTACCCTCTGCGTCCTGTTGTCCAGCCAATGTTTTACCCAGGCTACCACCCTGGAACCCACTCCCAGGCTGGCTAGTTTGTTTATTAATCTTTTGTGTGGGACTGTGTCAAATGCCTTGCTAATCTCTAGGTAGGCCATGTCCACAGCCCCTCCATGGTCTACTACTTTGGTCACCCAGTCAAAGAAATCAATTAGATTTGTCTGACATGACCTTCCCTTGGGCCCTGTGCCCCATTGGCCTCTAGGTACTCAACAACTCTTTCCTTCAGAAGTGATTCCATCATTTTCCCTACCTCTGAGGTCAAATTGACAGGTCTGTAGTTTCCTGCCTCTGTCTTGCTCCCACTTTTGTGAAGAGGAATCACATCCACCCTCCTCCAGTCCTCAGGTACCACACCATCCTCCCACGATTTGTTAAAAAGGTTAGTCAATGGTGTTACTAGTTCTCCCCTTAGTTATGTTAGACTTCTGGGGTGAATCCCATCAGGCCCCATTGCTTTGTCCACTTTCAGTTTTAGGAGTTCTTTCAGAACCCTTTCTTCCTTGAAAGGACTGATATCAACCCTCCCTATCCAGAGTGCTTCTACTGACTGGATTAGGTACCTCCCCCTCCTCTTCCTTAGTGAATACTGAGCAGAAGTATTCGTTCAGTATCCCTGCTTTTTCACTGTCCCTCTCTGCCCACCCACCCATCTCTTTATTCAGCCTCAGTATCCCTCCCTTTGTCTTTGTTCGCTCCCTAATGTACCTATAAAAGGTTTTGTCCCCCTTCTTAACCGAGTTGGCTATCTTTTCCTTGGTTTAGGCATTTGCTATTCTAACTGCCTTTCCTGTTTTCTTCTGCTTTAACTGGTACAGTTCTCTGTCCTGCTCCTTCTGGGTTTCCTTATGTAACCCCCCTGCAAATGGGGGTGCCCAAAAAGTCTTCCAGGAGCTTGCTTGAATACTTCAAGCCTGAATGGTGTTTGGTGTTTAAGCCGTTTATCTGTGAGTGCTTTTAGAGCCTCTGGTACTGTCTCTTTAAGAGCTGTCTGCTTGCAGACATAATTAGTTTCTATGGGGGGACGGTGTGTTTCCCTAGTTGAGTCCCGCTCGAGCTGCTGCCAAATCGCTCTGTTTCTGCGTCGCTAAGTGGGCAGAGTGAGCACTTTTCAAAGATGTAACTGTTTGCCAGAAATCATTTAGAGTAATAATGAAAATACAGTTTGTCTAACCTGCTTTCCTTTGCAGTCTGAACTGTTTTGCCTAGCCCTCCATTCTGGTTTTGAACTGCTGAACTGGACCAATCAGTGTGGGGGGACCTTTAAAATGGAGCCTGCTGCTGGCAAATCAGGACTTGGACTCTCATTGTGGAGCCAGCCACCTATGTACTGTATGGCCAGTAACTCTGGGAAATATAGTTTTGACCCTGGCCCCTTTTTCCACCAACAGGGGGAGTTTATTGTGAGTGACAGCCAGACCAGCCAACAGAATAGTGTGGAGCTAAAGGAAATGCACTGCTCTGGGACTGGAGAGATTAGATCAGTTCTGGCATTGAAGAGACAAGGAGCTCTGTGCTTCTGCAGTGTATAGTTTCATGCGGGAAGCGCGTGTGAGGCCCTGAGTTTCGGTCTGCAGCCTGTGCAAGCGCCCGTTCGGACTGAATCCGACCTGTGAGGAGAATCAAGGAGATCTGAAAAGTGGAAACCATGCTCACCCTGTAGAAGACTGGAGAAATTGCTGAACTGCACTCGGTCTGTCAGGAACTGAAGCTGCTGAGTGTTCTCCCGGGTATCGTGCAGTAATTACAGTCGGAATCGAGAAGCAGCCTGCCTGGTATAGTACTTTCCTTTTACATATAAATGTGTGTAGTGCTTGTGGGGAATCGTGTTTCAAATCCCCTGTACAGCGAATTGAGTGCATGAAGCTGGAAGTAAACCCTAGCTTGATTCGGACTACATTCGATTGCTGTAAACTGCAGTGGGGTCCAGTCACAAGGACCTTTTCCACGGGTTCTGCTCCTCCTGGCAATCCAGGACAATCTGCTTTCCATCCAGTTCCTAGCATTGAGTCTGTGAGTACAAAGCAGGGTAGCTCCCTGCCATCTGTTTATCAAATTGCAAGTGTGTCATCTAATTGCTGCTGTTTTACTTCTTCACGAACTGAGCCATCTGGCTCCGGATTACAATTGGGTATTGTGCCCCAACCAGCTGCACCGATCCTGGCTAGCCCCCCCCCATCCTGGGTACCCAGTGAAGGTGACATTTAGGGACTCTGAAATTGTGCACAGTACTGTGATTATTAATGTGTTTAACCTAATTAACCTGATTCCCCCTGTCCTTGTTACAGCTCCTTAAATAAATCAGATCTGTTTGTTTCAGCAAAGTTACACTGACTGAGGTATTCATTTATGTTAAAGTACTGTACTGTGGCTTTTGCACTGTATTATCTTGTTTTAAAGGGGGTCCCCAGAGTCCAGTCGACAGAGCCAGTCCTGGGGGTAAGTGTACATTGTGAAGATATTCCTGATGCATTGTGTGGGCCACTAGTGGGAAGAAAGGGGGGTTACAGTGTCCCAGAGGGCTGTGACCAAGTTAGTTTAACTACTGCAAACCCTGACCTCTGGGTGGAGGCACTCGCCATTGGACCTAGGTCCCTCACCCTGTTAGTAGTTAAGCAGGCAGGGGTAGTAGCCCTTGGGATAGCGCCACCTCGGGGTTACATCTTGGAGGCACTGCTGGGATTAGTGTCCCCTAGTGGCCACATTTACGAATCACTGGTAAAAATAAATGGGTACCTCGACGGAAGTGGCTGTGCAATGGTTGGTGGAGTGGTGTATTGGGGAGGAGATCGACCCCCAAAATACTATGCTTATCCTGGACATCCCCCTGGGTATTAATATGGACACTGTGCAGGGAGTACTTTCGAAGGTGGAAGGTTTACAAAACCTTGTGGTGGTGGGTCGACATGCTAATCTGCTCACCCACACTTTCATGGCCCTAGTAGAGTAGAAGGATCCCATAGATAGCTCCAAAGTGCCACAGACTATTACCCCAGAGGGAGCTCTCACTGCCTGGAGAGTGATAACTAAGGACAGTAAAGACCCGGGAGGGAATGAGCCCCCCCCCCACCATCTGAAACGTTTGAGCGGAAATTTGCTAAATGGTTGCTGGAGGAAGGGAAAACTGTGGAGGACATGAAGAAACTATTCTTGCCACCTGGGGGTGTTCCTCCCCCAACACCCTCTCCCGCTCCAGTACCCGTTATGGTGGCTGAACCAATGCAGGCTCCTATTTCTGCACCTGCCATTAGTCATGACTCTTACCGAAGGTTGAGGATCTTCTCTGGCACCCTCCCCACCCCCCCAAGGGGAAGATGACTGGGAGACCTGGATAGACTATGATGCCTCTCAAGTGCTAGAATGGCAATGCTCGGAAGCAGAAAAGTGAAAGAGGGTTAGTGAGAGCCACTGAGGTCCTGCCCTGGCTACCATCCATGCTAAACGGGCCAGTAACCCTGAAGTGACTGCACAGGACTATCTTGAGGCCTTGGAGAATGTGTATGGGAGCCCAGATTCTGATGAGGACCTGTGGTGGAGAGTAAGAAATGCACAACAGAACCAAGGGGAGTTGTTGTCTGTGTATGTATCTCAGCTGGAAAAATTGTTGCAAGAATGCCTCAAAAAGGGTAGTTTGCCAGCGATTGAATTGGACCGAACCAGGCTGGACAAGATCCTTAAGTCTGCTCCCTTCTCAGAACTGCTGTTGCTTCAGTTACGCCTGGCCAATCGACTGGAATCCCCACCCTCCTATGATGAGCTAATGAGAGAAATTCGAAGAGTTGAGAAAAGGCAACCTCGGGAGGGACTTGCACCAATAGCTGCTGCTATGACCCAAGTGACTGAGGGTGACCCATCAAGTGAAGTTCAGGGGCAGTGGTTGGCAGTTAATGAGTGCTCTGAGAAGGAAAAAGATATGCCACAATGGGGCGAACTGCTGAGAGAGATTAGGAAAGTAACAGACAGTCTCATCATGAAGGCCACTCCTACCAGTGCGGGCACTGACACTTGGCCGACTGCTTCTGCTATGGGGGTGGAGGTGCCTACCCAGGCACCTCATGTCGACAATAGTTCGAAACTTGATGTCTTGACCATGGAAGTGGGGAAATTGATGAGATGCCTCCAAATGTTTATCACACCACAGACAGATATGGCACCAAGGTGTCCAGTTAGTAGTACACCCATCCTGGCTCCCAGTGTGACGCCTCAGCCAGCTCAAACTCCAGAAAGTACGTTTTGTTATAATTGTGGGAAGGATGGGCACATGAAGAGAGAATGCCAGTCCCCAAAAGACACAGACAAAGTTGTATATAGGCTACAAGGAGAGCTTCAGAGAGAACAAATCAGTGGTTAAGAGGTGCACAAAATAGATCCCAGTGAGGTCCTAAAATGCTAACTCACGTCCCTTTGTGGCCAGGTCAGTTGCCCAGGCCCCCTCCCCTCTCCAGACTGGTCCAGAATAGTGGGTCCCTCCATGGAGACCACTGTAAAGGTGAATGGAGTGTCTACAAGAGCTGTATTAGACAGTGGCTCCCAAGTGACAATTATGTTTCCAGGATTGGTATCAAGAAGCATTTGTCAGGCGATACCCTTACAACCATTAGAAGGACTGCATGTATGGGGGTTAAGTGAGAAGGCCTACCCCTATTCCGTGTATATCCGAATTTGGCTGTCTTTCCCCACCTCCGTGGCTGGAGTGGCAGAACAAGTAGAGACCCTAGCCTTAGTGTGTCCCCCCACTGGACTGTAAGATGGGGTCCCTTTGTTGACAGGAACAAATGCTCATATGTTTGGATGGCTGGCACAGTTGTGTTATGAAAAACAGGGGTCAAGGACTAGTAGAGCTTTAAGAATTCCGGAGAGAGATGCTGAAAAAGTAGAACCAGAGGAACCAGTTGGAATTGTCTGGAAGAAGGATCCTGAGTCTCTGATCCTGGTGCCAAATGCCCAGTGTATCTTACAGGGAGAGGTCCGTATCAGGAAGGATGTCAAGAATAAAATATTAATGTTGGATGCGTGAGCAATGGTAAATTGTTGGAGGGACTGCTAGTCAAGCCTAGTATTTTGCCTGCTAGAGCCCATGCTTATGCCAGAAGGGTAATGGTTCAAGTTCATAATGTGTCTGACAGAGATTTGAGTAAATAGAGGTTGCCCCTGGCTAATGTGCATTGTGCAGAGCCTGCAGTGCTACTCAGTAGCAAGAGAGTTCTGGGAAGAATGACAGAGTGACGCCTGACTTGTTTGATTTCGTGACTCCTCGCCAGCTGAATGGAAAGTGAGGATCAGTGAGAAGCTTGCCCAGAGAGACCAGGTGTTTTCTTTAAAGGAATGGGACGCGGGATGCATACAAGGGGCTGAGCACCATATCCGGCTGAATGATGAAAGACCATTTCGTGAGAGGTCTCGACGCCTGGCACCTGCTGACATAGATGATGTGAGATGGCATCTGCAAGAGATGCTAGCTGCTGGTGTAATACATGAATCCAGAAGCCCCTATGCTTCCCCCATTGTGGTAATGAGAAAAAAGAATGGGACTGTAAAGATGTGCATGGATTATCACACTTTAAACCGGCGGACTATCCCTGATCAGTACACAATGCCCCACATTCAGGATGCTTTGGACTGCCTAAGCGGAGCAAGTGGTTCTCTGTGCTGGATCTCCGTGGTGGGTACTACAGATCCCGATGGCCCCAGAGGACCATGAAAACACAGCCTTTATCTGTCCTTGGCTTCTATGAATTTGTAAGATGCCTCAAAGGGTTTCAGGCGCCCCAGCCACTTTTCAACGATTGATGGGTGCAGTGGGGTACATGAACTTACTAGAGTGCCTGGTATACCTAGATGATGTTATTGTGTTTGGCAGCTCACTGGAGGAACATTGAGAGCAGATTATTCAAGGTGTTGGACTCGACTGGAAGACTTTGGCCTAAACTGTCCATTGATAAGTGTCAATTCTTTCAAACATCAGTAAAGTATTTGGGACATAGTATCCACCGAGGAATAGAGACCGATCAAGTAAAGTTGAGGCTCTTGACCACCTGGCCTGACAGCCAAAAATCTAAAAGAACTGCAAAGATTCCTGGGATTCTGTGGTTATTATCGGGTTCATCAAGGACTATTCAAGAGTGATCCGCCCTTTACTTAACCTTACTCAAGCATATCCCCAACCCACAAAATACAAAAAGTCAGCATCCCTCGAGACTGAGAGTGTATTTTCATCCACGTGAAGTATTTGGGGCCCACTGGACTCCTGATTATGAGACTGCTTTTCATGAGATCATATATCAACTTACCCACGCTCCAGTGTTGGCCTATGCTGATCCAACAAAACCTTATGTCCTGCACACTGATGCTAGCTTGCAAGGGTTGGGGGCTGTGTTGTACCAAGAGCACAAGAATGGCCTGAGACCAGTGGCCTCTGCCAGTAGAAGCCTGACCCCATCCAAAACAAACTATCCTGTACATAAGTTAGAGTTCCTAGCTTTGAAGTGGGCTATTGTTGACCAATTCCATGAGTACTTGTATGGGGCAAAGATACTGGTAAAAACTGACAATAATCCTTTGACCTATGTGCAGACTTCAGGTAAGTTGGATGCCACTGGCCATAGGTAGCTTTCTGCATTATCTACATACGACTATGACGTTGAATACAGAGCGAGGCCTGAACCACATAGATGCTGATGCTCTCTCGAGGCCTGTTCCCAGAATGACTGGGTCAGACTGTCAGAACCTGATATTCGAGCACTCTGCCAGAAGTTTGACAGGAGGAACAAATGTCCACGGACGCAGTGGACTGTATGGTGGATTGTTTGGGACCTTCTGAGAATTGCATACCTGCTGCTTATTGCCACTTTTCTGCAACAGACATTGGTGCACTGCCTCAGCTGGACAATGACAGTATTCGGCGGGCTCAATCCCGAGATCCCATGATCAAATCAGCTTTAGAAGCCCTCTATGCAGGGAAAGATGTGTCCAAATTACGTTCCACTGATTTTAGAACTGCATTGTTATACAAAGAAGGCCCTAAGTTGAAACTGATCAACAGACTGTTATGCTAGAAACCGTAGACAGAGGGGACAAGTAGACAAACAACAACTGGTGCTGCCCACTGTTTTCGAGACTCAGTACTGAGGTCCTTACACAACCACATGGGCACCTTGGTATAGACAGAACCTTAACTTGGTAGAGATCCAGATTCTATTGGCCTAAGATGGGGCTGATGAGCAACACATTCAAACTTGTAGTTGCTGCCAGAGGAAAAGCTTTGCCCCAGAGGCTGCCTCTGTTAACATCACCACCAGTACACCCATGGAGCTGGTCTGTATTGATTTTTCTGAGTTTGAGTCAGATCAAAGAAATATTAGTAATGTGCTGGTGGTCACTGACCATTTTACAAGACATACCCAAGCTTTCCCCTGCAAGGACCAGAAGGCATCCACTGTGGCAAAGTACTTGTAGAAAACTTTTTGTTCACTATGGGGCACCACAAAAGATCCCATTCTGATCAGGAAGAGACTTTGAGAGTCGTCTGATCAAAGATGCCTTTCTTTGTGGGAGTGCAAAGATCCAGAACCACCCCCACCCCCAGGAGGACCCACAGCCTGGGCGTTTCAACCGCACTTTGCTAGATATGCTAGGCACCCTCCACCCAAAGGACAAAGCCTAGATGGAGCCAACAAATTAGCACCCTGGTACATGCCTACAACTGCACCAAAAGTGATGCCACTGGGTTCTCCCCCTACCGCCTGATGTTTGGAAGAGAAGCTCCACTGCTTGTAGATGTGTGTTTTGGGGTCTCTCCTGATGGGGTTCAAGCTGACAACTATTTACAGTATGTGCAAAAGTTAAAAGGCCTGCGTAATCATGCGCACAGCTGGCTCAAACCATGGCTGCCAAAAGAAATCTGGCCAACAAAGAAAGGTATGATAAAAAGATGAAAGCACAGGAACTCCAGGAGGGAGACCAGGTATTGCTAAGAGATCTGGGACTGCATGGCAAACATAAGATTGCTGACAGATGGCACCATCTCCCTCACATTGTAGTGGGCAAACTAGATGATCTGCTTGTGTACAAAGTAAGGTATGAGAATAATTCAAAAGATGTTAAAACAATGCATAGAAATCATTTACTGCCCATTGGACAAATCTTGATTGAGTCTGAGCTCCCAGAAAATGCCTCCTCTGGACCAGTGACCAGAGCTGCTGCTAAGAAAAAATCAAGAAAGTCTGCACCTACAGAAGCTGAGTTAAAGTGTCCCCCTCCACAAGTCCCAGTTGAACATGACTGTCAGTCAATATCAGAGGAAAGTGAGTGTGACTTTGAATACTACCCTTCTTACGAACTGAGTCAATTGTTTCGGGGCAATCCCCTAGGTAATAGCTTGGCAGAAGACACCAGGAGAAAGGACTGCTGTGTGACTGAACTTCTCTGCTGGGACTATATTGCCTCCTTCCTCCCTCCCACCAAAGCTAGTTCTATTTTTTATAGGCACAGGATTTGATTGACAACAGGAACTTCCTGTTTAGGGCAGGAAGTGAGTGATCACAGAACCACCAAGAGACACCATCCTAGAAGGGCAAGAGTAGCTCTCTGGCCCCTCTAGCTGCTGGAGGTCTGCCTCTGAGCAAGTAGTGGTCTACTGAGAAATATAGGATATTCTTGTCTCAGAACAGGACAATCAGGGCTTAAAAGGGCACACAGGCAGAAAGTAAGGAGAGAGAAAAAAACAGAGGAAAGAGTAAGGATTGCAAACAGTTAAGGGGCCAGAAATAAGACATGATTGGAGTGGTGCAGTGCAGTGGCTGTGGAGCAACCAGTCTTCGGGAGATGTTCTGGAGGATGCAGTGTTGTCCCATCTGCAGGCACCTCTCTGGGCTGAGGAGGAGGTTGCTCATCTCCAGGCTGAGTTGGCCAGGATTTGTGGGACCTCCTCTTCCATCCAGGGACCACCAGTGCCACTGCCTGTGCCTCAGAGGTTGCCAAGAAAGAGGCGGTTGGGCCACAGTGGGCTCCAGGGAGGTGAGGGTGGTGGAACAGAGCGCATCCTCCAGTTGTACCTCTCCACAATTCCCATGCCATTCTGGCAAAGTGTGGTTCCTCTATGGAGGCACCCACAGTGGAGACCAAGGAGGATGCGGGAACTCCACAAAGGAGACCCACAGGAGGGTGGCAGGGGACCCTGCAGGAAGAAACAACTCCTAGTGGGGGATCCATTGTTAGGAAGGTAGAACTGGGGAGGAAGGGAGAGGTAGGGTGCCTGCCTGGCGCCACGGCTTGGAGGGACAGGGAGGCGAATCCTCAGGGTTGCCGGAGCAGCTGCACAGGGGAGGAGCTGGATGTCATTGTCCACCTAGGGACAAATGACCTGGCTAAGAAGGGATTAGAGAAGGTAGGGGAGTTTGTGAATTGGGAGGGCCTTGGTCAAGTAGCAGCATGCGGTAACCTTCTCGGAGGTGCTACCCATCTATGGCATAGGAGGCTAGGGTGTTCCGCACATGGGATTCAATCAGTGGTTGAAAACTGGTGTGGAGCTCAGGGATTTGGCTTCACTGGGGACTGGGGTCCACCTGGAGTGATGCAAGCCTATACTGGCATGATGGGCTGCATCTGTCGGAGGAACCAGGATCCTAGGTGATAGCCAGGGGAGGCATTGAAAGGGCAGGAAAATCCTAGCCCCCAAATAATCACAGTAGTAAGTCGGCAAACACCAACATGGAGGTGTCAATGGGAGAAGGGCAGGGGTAAATGGAAAGTGAACCAAAGGCAGAAGGACTGAGATGGGGCAAAGGAGTAAGGCCATCAGGAAATGGAGGTAATAGTGCCAATGCCCATAGTCTGGGCAACAAGCTCCCTGAGCTGATGGCCTTAATGGAAGAGGGATGCCTGGATGTCGTAGAGTCACAGAAACATGGTACTAGAGAACCATGACTGGGATGTTAACATGCCAGGGTACATAACCACAGGAGAGACAGGCAGGGAGAAGAGGGGAGGAGGCCTCTCATGTAAAGGAAGGATAAAGCAACTGAACAAAAGAGTAAACAGGGAGGAGAGGAGGCACTGTGGGTCACCTTGGAGGCTGGAAAGGCACCACAATCCGCACAGGGTTGTGTACGGAGCCCCATGTCGGGGGGAAGGAATGGACAAGGATATGATAGAAGGCATTCTTAGAATGGCTTGGAGAAGAGAGATACTGTTGATGGAGACCTGAATATGCCAGATGTTAACTAGAGCACATTTGCTGCAGCCACATCCAAGAGCAGGGCCATTCTTGAGTGCCCCTGGTGGCAGGCATTAGACAGCTAGTTTGGAACCCACTTGAGGGGAGCAATCTTAGACCTCAGATCTCAAACGGGGGCAGTGAGAGGATCTCAGATCTAGAAGTGGGTTGCCATCTGGGGACAAGTGACCATCAAACAGTGTGGTTCACGTTAAACTCAGCTACAGAGTCAAGCCATACAAAAGTGAGGGTACTGGACTTTAGGAGGCTGACTTTGGCAAGATGGGAGAGTGCCTCAGAAAGCACTAGCAAACAGGCTAGAAGGAGGTGGAGTAACAATGGGACTTATCAAAACTGCCATCACAGAGGCAACAAGCTTTGTGTGAAGCAAATAAACAAATCAAAACGAAAGAAAAGCCACTATGGTTCTCAAAAGAGGTGGCTGTGAAAGTCAGGAAGAAAAGATAGCATTCCGGATATAAGGAAACACAGAAGGAGCAGGACAGAGAGCTGTACCAGTTAAGGCAGAAGGAAGCAGAGCGGGAAGTCAGAATAGCAAAGGCCCAAACTGAGGAAAAGATAGCCAACTCAGTTAAGAAGGGGGATAAAACCTTTTATAGGTACATCAGCGAGCGTAGAAAGACAAAGGGAGGGATAGTGAGGCTGAATAGAATGAGCGGTGGGTGGGCAGAGGGGACAGTGAAAAGCAGGAATACTGAACTAATATTTCTGCTCAGTATTCACAAAAGAGGAGGAAGTGCCTAATCCAATTAGAAGCACTCTTGATAGGGGTTGATCCCAGTCCTTTCACAGAAGAAAGGGTTCTGCAAGAACTCCTAAAACTGAAGGTGGATAAAGCAATGGGTCCTGATGGAATTCACCCCAGAATTCTAAAAGAATTAAGGGAGGAACTAGTGAAACCACTGGCTATTCTTTTTAATAAATCATGGGAGGATGGTGTGGTACCCGAGGACTGGAGAAAGGCGGATGATTCCCTTCACAAAGTGGGACCAAGACAGAGGCGGAAACTACAGACCTGTCAGTCTGACCTCTGTGGTAGGGAAAGGATGGAGTGCACTTTTGAAGGAAAGAATAGTTGAGTACCTAGAGGCCAGTGGAGCACAGGACCCAAGGCAGCATGGGTTCACAGCGGGAAGGTCATGTCGTGACCAATCTAATAGATTTCTTTGACTGGGTGACCAAAGTAGTAGACCAGGGAGGGGCTGTGGACATGGCCTACCTAGACTTTAGCAAGGCATTTGACACAGTCCCACACAAAGATTAATAGTCAAATTAACCAGCCTGGCAGTGGGACCCAGGGTGGTAGGCTGGGTAAAACATTGGCTGGACAATAGGACACAGAAGGTAATTGTAAATGGAGTCCACTCTGAAGAAGGGGGTTACTAGTGGGGTTGCAGCAGGGTTCAGTATTGGGTCCAGTCCTTTTAATGTCTTCATCAGTGACATTGCAGAGGACTGGAAGGAAAAGTATGCCTTTTGCAGATGACACAAAGATCTGCAACAGGGTTGATACACAGGAGGTGTGGAAATGATGAAAAGGGACTTGGCAAGGTTGGAGGAATGGTCAGAAGTATGGTGAGCTAGGATTCAATGCAAAGAAGTGCAATAATGCACCTGGGAAACAAGAACCCAGGAAGAATACACAATGGGTGGGGAGGTAGTAACAACAACAAAAAAGGAGAGGGACCTGGGGGTAATCATATCAGATGACCTTAAGGTTAGCAAGCAATGTGAGAAGGCAGTAGGGAGGACTGGGGGTATACTGGGATGTATAGGGAGAGGCAGCATCAGCAGAAAACAGGAAGTTGTTATCCCTCTGTACAGACAGTTGGTGAGACCCCATCTGGAGTACTGTGTCCAGTTCTGGAGAAACCCATCTCCGCAAGGACATAGACAGGATAGAGGCAGTCCAGAGGAGGGCAACTAAAATGGTGCAGGGTCTGCAAGAGAAGCCGTATGAGGAGAGACTAAAGGAGCTTAATATGTACACCCTTGAAAGAGGAGAGGGGGACAATAGAAACTTTTAAGTACCTCAGTGGAATCAACAAAGTCCAAGAGGTAGCATCTTTCAGAAAAGAGACTTGCAAGAACAAGGGGACACAATTTAAAGATAGAAGGAGGGCGGTTCAGGGGCAATGTGAGGAAGTATTATTTCACAGAGAGGGTAGTGGATGCATGGAACAGCCTTCCTGAGGAGGTTGTGGGGTCTAAAACTGTGGGAGAATTCAAGAATGCATGGGACAGACATAAGGCAATTCTTGTGGGGGGTAGGAAGAAATAGGCTGTTGGTTAACTAGGATCTGCGGTATATCCTGTAGGTAGGGAAATGGGCAGACTAGATGGGCCTAGCGGTCCTTATCTGCCGTCAAAGTCTATGTTTCTATGTTTCTAGTCAATACTGGAGATGAAGCTGGGCCTTCTGGACTGTCTAAGCCCCCAGCTTTGTCCCTGGAGCCAATGCTCCCAGAAAGTGAAGTGCAAAGCATCAAGTCAGATGATATGGAATCATTGTGTATGGTTGAATTGTTTGAGCTTTCAGGGGAGGAAAATGATGGACTGAAACAGACTGGTGATATACCAGAACAAGAAGAGTATTCTGCGTGCCCTGACGGTCCACTGCCAGTGTCCGAAAGCTCTCCATGTGAGCCAAGTGTTGTGGACTCAGAGATTGTAACTCCTGGAGCTGAAAGTGCCCCAGGTTTTAGCCTCTCTACTCCACTGGAGACTCCCCTGACAAGTGAGGACAATGCTGAAAATGAGGTTCAGGGTGCAGAGACTGTAACAGTTCCCCTTAGAAAGACTGGCTGAGCTGTGAAGCCTGTGGTGCACCTCAGCTATGATTCCCCTGGGAGGCCTGTGGACTTGCCTCTCAATGTTGTCCATAAAGGAGTGTATGTGTCCCCGAGCTCATTACCCAAACTGAGCATCAGTGCTAACTCCAAGTTACTTGTGTTGCCCTCTAGGTATGGTGTCCCTGCCCCGTCCAGCCCCAAGGTAGCTGATAGGGAAGGGCCCCCTCTCTTCAGGTTTCATGTACAAGAGATAACAACCTGAGTTATGGTACAATGTGTGTGTAATACTGTGTAAAGAGTGATGTACTGCAAAGTTTCAGAAATGTGTTTCTGGTAAAGTGATATATTGACTGATGATTACATGTATAAGCCTAATGTGATACTGATGTAAATGTATATGGTTGTATTGAAACTTATGGGGATACTTGCTTGATGCGGACACCAATCTTTCCTGGCCAAGGAAGGGTGTAACCCCCCTGCAAATGGGGGTTCCCAAAAAGTCTTCCAGGAGCTTGTTTGAATGCTCCAAGCCTGAATGGTGTTTGGCATTTAAGCCGTTTATCTGTGAGTGCTTTTAGAGCCTCTGGTACTGTCTCTTTACGAGCTGTCTGCTTGCAGACATAATTAGTTTCTATGGGGGGACTGTGTGTTTCCCTGCTTGAGTCCGCTTCGAGTGGCTGCCAAATCGCTCTGTTTCTGTCGTCGCTAAGTGGGCAGAGTGAGCACTTTTCAAAGATGTAACTGTTTGCCAGAAATCATTTAGAGTAATAATGAAAATACAGTTTGTCTAACCCGCTTTCCTTTCCAGTCTGAACTGTTTTGCCTAGCCCTCCATTCTGGTTCTGAACTGCTGAACTGGACCAATCAGTGTGGGGGAACCTTTAAAATGGAGCCTGCTGCTGGCAAATCAGGACTTGGACTCTCATTGTGGAGCCAGCCACCTATGAACTGTATGGCCAGTGACTCTGGGAAATGTAGTTTTGACCCTGGCACCTTTTTCCACCAACAGGGGGAGTTTATTGTAAGTGACAGCCAGACCAGCCATCAGAATAGTGTGGAGCTAAAGGAAATGCACTGCTCTGGGACTGGAGAGATTAGATCAGTTCTGGCATTGAAGAGACAAGGAGCTCTGTGCTTCTGCAGTGTATAGTTTCACGCGGGAAGCGCGTGTGAAGCCCTGAGTTTCGGTCTGCAACCTGGGCAAGCACTCATTCGGACTGAATCCGACCTGTGAGGAGAATCAAGGAGATCTGAAGAGTGGAAACCAGGCTCACCCTGTAGAAGACTGAAGAAATTGCTGAATCGCGTTTGGTCTGTCAGGAACTGAAGCTGCTGAGTGTTCTCCCGGGTATCGTGCAGTAATTACGGTCAGGATCGAGAAGCAGCCTGCCTGATATAGTACTTTCCTTTTACATATAAATGTGTGTAGTGCTTGTGGGGAATCGTGTTTCAAATCCCCTGTACAGTGAATTGAGTGCATGAAGCTGGAAGTAAACCCCACTTGATTCGGACTACATCTGATTGCTGTAAACTGCAGTGGGGTCCGGTCACAAGGACCGTTTCCACGGGTTCTGCTCCTCCTGGCAATCCAGGACAATCTGCTTTCCATTCAGTTCCTAGCATTGAGTCTGTGAGTACAAAGCAGGGTAGCTCCCTGCCATCTGTTTATCAAATTGCAAGTGTGTCATCTGATTGCTGCTGTTTTACTTCTTCACGAACTGAGCCATCTGGCTCCAGATTACAATTGGGTATTGTGCAAGTGTTTTTTCCATCACAGGGGTCTCAACCAGCTGCACCGAGCCTGGCTAGCCCCCCATGCTGGGTACCCAGTGAAGTGACATTTAGAACTCTGGAGTTGCACAGTACTGTGATTATTAATGTGTTTAACCTAATTAACCTGATTTCCCCTGTCCTTGTTACAGCTCCTTAAATAAATCAGATGTTTGTTTCAGCAAAGTTACACTGACTGAGGTATTTGTTTATGTTAAAGTACTGTACTCTGGCTTTTGCACTGTATCATCTTGTTTTACAGGGTGTCCCCAGAGTCCAGTCGACAGAGTCAGTCCTGGGGTAAGTGTACATTGTGAAATATTCTGATGCATTGTGTGGGCCACTAGTGGGAAGAAAGGGGGGTTACAGTGTCCCAGAGGGCTGTGACCAAGTTAGTTTAACTACTGCAAACCCTGACCTCTGGGTGGAGGCACTCGCCATTGGACCTAGGCCCCTCACCCTGTTAGTAGTTAAGCAGGCAGGGGTAGTAGCCCTTGGGATAGTGCCACCTATGGTTACACTTATACTTCCTGAATGCTATCTTGTTCTTCCTAACCTTTCCTGCCACCTCTTTTGAGAACCATAGTGTTTTTTTCTTTCATTTTGATTTATCTGCCTCACACAAAGGCTTGTTGCCTCTGTGATGGCAGTTTTGATGTTTCCCCATTGCTGCTCCACATCTCCTTGCCTGTTTGCTAGTGCTTTTCTGAGGCACTCTCTCATTTTGACAAAATCACACCTCCTGAGTTTATTGTGAACCACACTGTTTGGTGGTCACTTGTTCACAAATGGCTACTCTTTCTAGATCTGAGATCCTCTCTCCATCCCCATTTGAGAGTACCAGGCCTAAGACTGCTCCCTCATGAGTGGGTCCCAACACTAGCTGTCTAAGGCATGCCCCCTGTAGGGCATCGAGAATGACCCTGTGTTTGGATGTGGCTGCAGCAAAGGTGCTCCAGTTAACATCTGGCATATTCAGGTCCCCCATCAGCAATATCTCCCCTTTCTCTGCCATCCTAAGGATGCGTTCTATCTCTTCCTTGTCCATTTCCTCCCTGAGACGGGGCCTGTATACAACCCCTGTGTGGATTGTGGTGCCATTTCCAGTCTCCAGGGTGACCCACAGTGCCTCCTCTCCTCCCTGTTTACCCTTTAGTTCCGTTGCTTTGATCACTTCCCTTACATAGAGAGCTACTCCTCCTCCTCGTCTACCCTCCCTGTCCCTCCTGTAGACTGTGTACCCTGGTATGTTGACATCCCAGTCATGGTTCTCTGTGTACCATGTTTCTGTGACTGCCACGATATCCAGGCATCTCTCTTCCATCAAGACCACCAGTTCAGAGAGCTTGTTACCTAGACTACGGGCATTCGTACTCATTACCTTCCATTTTCTGATGGTCTTACCCCTTTTTGCCCCATCCCTGTCCTTACTGCCTTTGTCTTTTTCTCCATTTACTCCTGCCCTTCTCCCTATCAACTTCTCTATCTTGGTGTTTACCTCACTAACTACCCTGATTTTTTTTTTTGGGGGGCTAGGCTTTCCCTTCTCCTTTTCAGTGCCTCCCCCCTTGGCTAGTTTAAATGCTTGCCAATGAAGCATTTAAACCTGTCACCTAGGATCCTGGTTCCCCTCCTGGACAGATGCAAACCATCGCGCCAGTATAGGCCTGCATCCCTCCAGGTGGACCCCCAGTCCCCAATGAAGCTAAAACCCTGAGCTCTGCACCAGTTTTTCAACTACTGATTGAATCCCTTGGTGCGGAGTACCCTAGCCTCACCCATACCATTGACAGACAGCACCTCTGAGAAGGTTACTGTGCCTGCTGCTTGTCTAAGGCCCCTCCCCAACTCCACAAACTCCTGCTGCACTGCTCTGATCCCTTTCCCAGCCAGGCCGTTTGTCCCTAGGTGGACAATGACATCCAGCTCCCTCCCCCGTGCAGCTGCTCCCACGATCCTGAGGATTCGCTCCCTGTCCCTCCAAGCCATGGCGCCAGGCAGGCACCTTACCTCCCTCTCTCCTCCATCCCCCAGTTCTACTCTCCTAACAATAGAGTCCCCCAAAAGGAGTTGTTTCCTTCCCCTGTGGGGTCCCATGCTACCCTCCTGTGGGTCTCTTTTGTGGAGATTCCCAGCATACTCCTTGGTCTCCACTGCGGGTGCCTCCACAGAGGAACCACACTCTGCCAGAACAGCATATGGATTGTGGAGAGGTACAACTGGAGGGATACACCTCTGTTCCACCACCCTCACCCTCCCTGAGCCCACTGTGGTCCAACCGCTCCTCTTTCTTGGCAACCTCTGAGGCAGCGGCGGTTGCCCTGGTGGTCCCTGGGTGGGAAAGGAGGTCCCTGAATCCTGGCCAACTCAGCCTGGAGATGAGCAACTTCCCCCTCAGCCCAGAAAGGTGCCTGCAGATTGGACAACACCGCATCGTCAGAATGTCTCCCGGAAGACTGCTGCTCCACAGCCACTGCACTGCACCACTCCCATCATGTCTTATTTGTGGCCCCTTAACTGTTGTTTTGTATACTTACTCTTTCCTCTATTTTATTTTATTATATAATTTTTTCTCCCTCCCTACTTTCCTACTGCCTCCGTGCCCTTAAAGCTCCTGATCTTCCTGTTCTGGGACAATAAGTTCCTATATTCCTCAATAGCCTCCTTCTTATGTGCTCAGAGTCAGACCTCCAGCAGCTGGGGAGATGGAGAGCTACTGTTTTCCTTCTAGGATGGTGAGTCTTTTGTGCCTCTGTGATCATTCCCTTCCTGCTCCCAAACAGGAAGTTCCTGTTGTCAGTCAAATCCTGTGCCTATAAAAGTAGAACTGGCTGGGGGGGGATGGAGGGCAATACAGTCCCAGTAAAGTTCTAACAGCAGCTCCTTCCTCTTGCTGTTCTCTGCCACAAGCTATCTAGGTTAGTCTTTAAATGCAAACATCTGGCTTCCTTCTCTCTAAGCCACTGCCCCTAATTCACAGTTTCTTTTTCACCTAGCTAACTGCACAGAAAACAGTTCCTTCACCCAACTCAAACACACTCTTTTTTTTGTTTGTTTTTGCCCTAAATTGAAGTTCCCAGCAGTACAGTTCTAGTTCTTTTGTCCAGTAGAGTAGTAAAGTTCTAACAGCAGCTCCTTCCTCTCATACCTCTCAACTGTCCCTCATTTTCAGGGCTGTCTCTGATTTTGCCTCAAAAATTTCTTCTGTCCCTCCTAAATTTGGCATTTCTATCACTGAAGAGTAGGGATTTGAATTACAAAATAATGCCAGCCATTGGTGTTACAGGCTAGTTCTCATTAAGAAAATGCTGTTCACACTAAGAAGCATGTTGTACACAGCATCTGGAGCTAATATTACTATTTTTTCAGATGTGTCCCTGATTTTGGTCATTTGTCCCTGATCATTTTAAGCCTTGTCCCTGATTTGTGATGAGGGAGGTTGAGAGGTATGCTTCCTCTTGCTGTTCTCTGCCACAAGCTATCTAGGTCAGTCTTTAAATGCAAACACCTGGCTTCCTTCTCTCTAAGCCACTCCCCCTAATTCACAGTTTCTTTTTCACCTAGCTAACTGCAGATAACAATTCCATCACCCAATTCAAACACACTCTTTTTTTTGTTTGTTTGTTTTTGTTTGTTTTTACGCTAAATTGAAGTTCCCAGTAGTAGAGTTCTAGTTCTTCAGTCCAGTAGAGTAGTAAAGTTCTAACAGCAGCTCCTTCCTCTTGCTGTTCTCATGCTCGTGCTCTTTTGCTGATCTTACTTCGAGATACAGCTCTTGCAGCAGGTTACACCATTAAGACTGAAGCCGGCAGGCGCCAGGACCCCGGAGATCTTTTCTAGCTAGCTATCTTCAGTGGGGACCGCCCCCGACGTCGGCCCGCCTCCGATGTCCGGCGTGGTATAAGGGGGGGCAGTCCCGCCAGAATCCCCAGTTCTTTCCCGCCGTCGAAAGTGCATGCCTCGACCTACGGGATAGTTCTAGTGACGCGAAGCGTGGTTTTCAAACTTCTGAAGAAATTTGCTGTGGAAGATTTCTACAATCAAGAGTTACCTGTCTGATGTCCTCTCCGACCCGGCCATTCTTTGAAATGGCGTCACGGCAAACAAATTCCGTTTAAAGACCCGACTCGCGGCGTCGGTGCCTGGGCCTGCACCGAACGATACTAAGGCCTGCTCCCTGTGCCAGGGATTCAATAGCCGCACCAGGATTCGCCGGCAGAAGGCCCTTCAAGCCTACCTCCTGGAAGAACAACTACGGGCGATGTCCTCCAAGGGGGATTCGGCGCATCGACGCGCCGAGAAGAAGAAGAAATCCAGGGATCCTGCCCGGTCGCTGGTTCGGGCCTCCGAGTCCCGGAGCTCCGGGTCTTGGTCGGACCGCTCGCCTTCCAGGGCCTCTTCGCTCCCCCCTGCTGCAGTCCCCACTACTAAGCCTGCTCAGGCCTCTGCCGCCAGGCCGTCGTCTTCTTCATCTGCCCAGAAGGCCTTGGCGAAGTCGGGGGAATGCCACCACCACCACAAGTCGGGTTCCCGCTCCTCGGCCCCGGACGCCCGGTCTTCCTCTCCCCGAAGACCTTGGAGCTCACTCCACTGAGGAAGCGGTGGATCCGGCGTCGGCCAGACCGCCGTCGGCTTTAGCCACAGTTCCTCGAGCTGGCGTCGGCGGCGGCCGTCGGCCCCTGCGCATCGGGCGTCGGTGGGGAACCGGCGTCCTGCCCCTGAGCCGAGGCTCCCTGCGCCTCCGGCGCCGATCGGACAGGAGTCCCTCACCGAGGAGGATTCGGCACAGCCCAATGACCAGGCAGGCGTTCCGGCGCGAGTCTCAGGGTCCCTCGCCACCGCGAGGCCCCGTGGAGCCGTTGCGGGACCCGCGTCCAGCCCTCGACCTCGGGCCGGCGTCGGGGCTGTCGCTTGGCGAGTGAAGGACCTCTTTACATACTGGTGGGATACTATCAGGAAGGATGTGGTACCCCCAGTCCTTCCTCCTCCACCTCCTCCTCCTCCTCTTCCTGTTACTACAGCTCTGGCCCCACCTTCACCTGTGAGGTCAGCTGGCCATTCTGTCCCCAGGGAGCCTGAGACTCCTCCCAGGGGCCGGCACTCTAAAAGGAGACCTCCGTCTAAATCGTCATCCTCCGGATCGCCCAGCCCCAAGAGGTCCAGGAGGCGACGTCGGTCGCCGTCGATGGAGGAAACGGGATCATCTTGCTCATCGTCCAGATCCCCATCTCCGGTCTCGCTTCCCTCGCCGGACCCACGTGAGACTCCAAGGTCTCCTCCGGACGATCCATCCTTCATGGATATACTCAGGCATATCCAGGAGAATATGGGTTGGAAGCAGAGGAACTTGACCCGAAGAGATACGCCTGGTGAAGTACCTTGGCAGAAGACCCTAAGCCTGTGGTGGTGCCACCCTTGGTGGACACTTTCGTGGAGCGTCACCAAGGCTGCGTGGGCGTCCACATTAGCTCCGGCGGTGCGAAGAGGCTGACAGGCTGTACAGGGCCCCTAAGGGGACCAGTACCTGTCACAGCACCCTCTGGCTGACTCCTGGTGATTACTGCCTCCATGATCGGTCTCAGAGACCGCAGCATTTGAGCACCCTGCCACGGACCCAGAGTCAAACAGCTGGACTCTCTGGGAGGCGCACTTGCAGCTTTCGCGACTTGCCCCTTAGGTCCCTGAACTACCTCACCCACATGGTGCAGTTTCAGAGCGCCCTGTGGGAGCAGGGACTAGAGGTGGCGAGAGGCTGCGGAAGGTGGGCAGAAGGAGAGATGCTTCCAGCTCCTCCGGACCCAGGTTCAACTGAGGAACCCAAGTTTTAAGAGCCGCATACGATTCAAGCGGACTCGTCAGCCAGAGCGGCTGCTTCAGGCGTTGCCTCCGGAGGCACTCTTGGCCGTGTCTCGGTTTCACCCAGGCGTCCAGAAAAATATTTTGGACGCTACTTTTGAAGGTGAGGTATTGTTTGGTAACCCGTCAGAGCGCATTATTACCAAACTCCAAGAGGCTGGAAAGGCGGTCCGGACAGTCAGGCGATGTACGGCCGAGCTCGGCTCCTTCGTAGGAGCCAAGGCCGTTCCGTGTGGACTCAGGGCAACAACCCGTTCCCCACACAACACAGGGGCTCTGGCTTCAGGGACCCAGAAGCAGCCATCAGCAGTCAAGCGCCCTTCAAGGCCACCCAGCCGCGGGTCCTTCAGCCGCCACAGCATGACTCCTTTCCGGCCCCCGCCCCTCAAGATCAACGGGACTTTTCGGTCGGGGGTCGCATTGCGAACTTCCTGTCGGGTTGGCAGGCAATAACCACCGACAGGTGGGTTCTTCAGCTGGCCAGCATAGGCCACTTTTTAGAGTTCGCAGAACAGCCACCCTCGAGGCCTCCTCTGCTCTCCCGGTACTCAGGTCAGCACCGCGACTTGATCTGGCAAGAGGTGATCGCTCTCTTGGACAAGAGGTGATTCAACCTGTCCCAAGACCAGAGAGGACTAGGGTGATTTTCTCACTTCTTCCTGGTTCCCAAAAGACAGGGGACCTCCGTCCAATTCTGGACTTAGCGACCTCAACCTGTCGGTCGCTTACAAAGGATTCGCATGGTGACCCTTCCGGGTCTCATTCCCATGCTAAAACAAAGGCGCCTATTTAGCGTCCTTAGACATGCAGGATGCCTACCTGCACATCCCCATAGCTCAGGCGCATCAGGGTTCCGGCTTGAGTTCTTAGGCCACCATTTCAATTCCGAGCTCTTCCCTTCGGACTGTCATCCGCTCAGGGTTTTCACCAAGTGCATGGCAGTCGTGGCAGCTGCTCTAAGGAGGAAGGGCCACTATGTGTTCCCGTACCTCGACGATTGGCTTCTCATGGCCGCCTCCAGAGAGGCGCTTCTGCAAGCGATCCAGGACACTCAGATCCTGTTCAGATCGCTCGGGATTTTGATAAACCAGGAGAAGTCGGTCTTGGTACCGTCGCAGAACCTGCAGTTCATAGGCGCAGTGCTGGACACGGTCCAGGGGAGGGCTTTCCTCCCAGGCGACAGGGCGGAACGCATCAGGTCCCTCATAGAGGACCTATCAGCGAATCAGACCGCTCCGGCCAGGTTGGTCCTTCGGGCTGCTCGGTCACATGGCTGCTGCCATTCCCACGATCCCTTCTCGCTGCTCCATGCGCTTAACGCAGTGGATGCTCAAGGCGCAGTGGGACCAGAGGCAAGACCATCTGCAGCACCCAGTCAGAATCACAAAACAGGTGGTTCAGGACTGGCAATGGTGGTTAGCCCCGGTCTCTCAAGGGCGCCCTTCGCAGCCCGTCCCGAGATTACCCTCACCACGGACGCTCAGGTCTTGGGTGGGAGCTCACCTGGATGGGGTGAAGTCTCAGGCGGTATGGAGTCCGCTGGAAGCTCATCTGCACATCAATGTTCTGGAGATGAGGCGGTACTCTCGCTCTCCAGGCTTTCAGTCCATAATCCCACCGTGTACCATCCTGCTTCAGCCGGACAACACGGCGGTGATGTACTACCTCAACAAACAGGCGCACTCTTACCCCTTTGCAGGAGGCCATGAGAGTGTGGGATTGGGTGTCGGACCTTGGCGCCAAGTCTGAGTCGCGGTACACGTTCCGGCGTGGACAACGGTGTGGGACGGCCTGAGTACCTCCCAGGCCAGAGTCCACGAGTGGGAACTTCTTCAGGAGGTAGCAGAGGATTTGTTCCTTCGATGGGGAACTCCAGAGTTAGACTTATTCGCTTCCCCATCCAACGCAAAACTGCCCAATTTCTGCTCGCTAGATCCAGGGCCTGGAGTTTTCTGGCGAGACGCGTTGTCCATCTCCTGGGAGAACAGGTTCCTCTACACTTTCCCTCCTTTCCCGTTGATCCAGAGAGTTCTGCTCAAACTGCGCAGGGAGCGGGCACGTTTGATTCTGGTGGCCCCATTCTGGCCCAGACAAATCTGGTTCCCATTGCTGGCGCAGCTGTCTCGGGAACCTCCACTCCCACTACCGCGCAGTTCTCACCTTCTGTCTCAGGAGCAAGGTTCGTTATTGCATCCGGATCTGCGGTCTTTGAACCTGCACGCCTGGCTCCTACAGACGTAGCCATCATGCGACACGGGGTCTCGCAGGAGGTTGCAGAGGTACTCTCTGCAGCCAAGAAACCGGCTACTCAAGCTACTTACGCCATGAAATGGCGCCGATTCTGTTTTTGGTCACGGGCTTGTGACCTTTCTCCTTTAGGTTGCCCTGTGGGGGCAGTCTTGGACTACCTGATCTCCCTTTTTCACTCGGGGTTAGCCTACTCCTCTATTAAGGTGCACCTTTGTGCTATTTCGGCCTATCACCAGCCGGTGGGCCAGCGCACCATTGCTCAACTGGGCCTTCTCGGGAGTTCCTGGAGAGTGTGCTGCACCTTAGGCCTCCTATTAAAGATCCGATTCCTCCATGGGATCTCCTTTTGTTTGGAGCAACTCACGCTCCCTCCCTTTGAGCCACCGCGGATTGCGAGCTGCGTTTTCTATCTTGGAAAGCGTTGTTTTGGTTGCAGTTACTTCAGCCAGAAGGATTTCTGAGCTTCATGCCCTGGTGTGTAGGAGCCTTATTTAGTTTTCACCGAGACAGAGTGTCTCTGAGAACGAATCTAAGTTTTTGCCTAAGGTGGTCTCAGCTCTGACCTTAAATCAGGATATCGACCTTCGGTCTACTTCCCGAATTACTCCAATAGAGGAGGCTTTGCTCCATACTCTAGATGTTCACGCGGCCTGAGGTATTACCTCGATAGAACTAAGTCCTTTCGGACTTCTGAACAACTTTTTGTGTCCTTCGCACAGAGAATGAGAGGTTGGCCAGTGTCTAAGCAATCCTTATCCCGCTGGCTTGTGCAATGTATCTCTCATTGCTACCAATCCAAGCAAAAGCCCTTCCCGGGTTCCATCCGGGGCCATTCCACTAGGGGCGTAGCCACTTCTTTTGCAGCTCTCAAGAATGTCTCAACCTCAGCTATTTGCGCTCGGCACTTTGGAGCTCGGTGCATACCTTTATCAGGCATTACAGTCTGGATATCGCCTCTAGGCGAAGGGCTGGTTTCGGCCAGGCCGTGCTGCAGGGCCTCCTGTCCTGAATCGGGGTTGGGTGGATCCTCCTCGGTTTCTTCTTTTTCCTCCTCCCGATGTGAAGGGGTCAAGCTTTACTGCTTGGGAATCAGTCCTAATGGTGTAACCTGCTGCAAGAGCTGTATCTCGAAGTAAGATAGTACAGTTACGTAAGAACTTACCGTAACAGTAGATCTTCGAGAACAGCTCTTGCAGCAGGTACCTTCCCGCCCACCGTATCCCCCGTGGAGGAGGTCTTCGCTAGCAGTTGCTCCTCTAAAAACGGAGGAGTGAGAGAAAAGGGATGGTTAATATTCAGCCAGCCAGTCTGAATGATCAGAGAGCAGGATGCTGTTTTCTTCCGCATGGCTGGGCGAGCGCAGGAGTCAGTTATTCACTTGTAGGGTGAATGCCCTTTTTTCTACTCGGGGATTTCGTACCCCTTTTTGCCCTCTGACGGCGGATCCTCGGTCTCCCCTGCTACTGCAACCTCTGGCCGGGTGTCTCCGGCGGGAGAACTGGGGATTCTGGCGGGACCGCCCCCTCTTATACCACGCCGGACGTCGGAGGCGGGCCGACGTCGGGGGAGCGGTCCCCGCTGAAGATAGCTAGCTAGAAAAGATCTCCGGGGTCCTGGCGCCTGCCGGCTTCAGTCCTAATGGTGTAACCTGCTGCAAGAGCTGTTCTCGAAGATCTACTGTTAACGGTAAGTTCTTACATAACTGTACTTTTTCATCTATTATCTAGCAAGTCATATTGCTAAATATGCGAGGTGGACTACACCTATCACCAGGCAGGGTACTACCATTTATGTCCCATTGTGGCTCCAAATTGAAAGCGTACAAATTGTGGACACAGGTTTTTCCCCTGAAAGTCTATACTTTATACCTCCTAAACATCTCCCTCTACAACTCCACCAGTCAGTCATATTCACCTCTCTAAAAGTGCATGCACAATTGTGTAGAGCACTGCAATATGACAACCTCACAGATGTCTCTCAGCCAATGTGCCATAACCCTAACTTTAGGCTAGAAGGCCAAATGTTAACTCCTGGGGGGGTTCCCTCTACTGAAAGACAAGAAGGTCCTTGACCTTCTTTCTGACGATCAAGTTCTCAGCTGTCCAGATCTGCTAAGGTATCTTAATTTGTCACATAAACACATTTTTAAGAATTACCAACTTCGACACTTGTTGATTAGTCAATATGGCACAGTCCCTTGGACTAATAATGAAGGGGAGCTAGCCGGCCCGGTGGCACTGAGGGCTGAGGTGCTGGATGCTTTACCTCGCGCTACACCGGCAACCTGTGTTTGGGAACGAGCACGGGTCACCCGGGGTTGGCAGGGTTGGAGAAGGCTTGAGCATCTGTAGGACTGCTCTCCTTCTCTGGGGAGGGGAGACATCAGTAGTCGGCACTTGACTGGCCCCCCAGTGGAGACTGGGGGCAGTGCACCGATGCTGTAGACAAGGGGCGGAGATGGAGCAGATGCCTGGAAGAAGCGCGTGTGCGCTCCCTCCACAGGGAAAGAAACCAAGAAATACCCTCGGCAGCATGAAGGCTGCCCCGATGGCACCGCCACGGACGCGCCCAAGTTAGCTCCCTCCTGAGCCCTCCGCAGTGGTGGGGTAAGTACCTGCTGTGATGCGGCCTGGGAGGGCTGTGGTGGGGAGGTCGGAGCTCTGGCCACATCCGGGGCAGCAGCCGTGAAGGCTGGCTGAAAGGGGGAGGGAACCAAAGGCACAACACCCCCCCCAGCCGAGGTAATAAATACACAAGTAAGAAAATAAATAATCAAGGGAAGCTGCTTCAGTTACTCCAGACTTTAGCATGGCAACCCCATTTGGTCTCCCAAATTGCATCTGTGTTGTTCTCTAAACTTTTCCCGGAAATCTGGGGACATTCTAGAAACTGGCCTTCCTTATTCCCTACTTCCAGTTTCAATTGGAATCGCATCTGGGCTGATCTCTACATTTATTTGACTATTGACAAACTGTGTCTTACTCAATTTTATATTTTACTTAATATGTATTTAACCCCTGCCCATCTGGCTAAGATGGGGAAGCTACCCTCTTCTTTATGTTCCAGATGTGGTTAGGCAGAAGGATCCCTTTTACATGTGATGTGGGAGTGCCCAAAGATTGCCCCCCTCTGGGGTAAGATGAGGCAACGTGCAGATCCCCTTTTGGGGCTAGATGACTACTTCACCCCTGAAATTTGCCTTGTAGGAGATTACTCGGAAGTCCCGTTTAAAGAACGGAGGTACTATATAGCTATGGTTTCCCTTTCTGTGAAGAAAGTAATATTCTGCCACTGGAAGGATAATTCTGAACCTACCTACCCTGAATGGCTCAATGAGTTACTACATAATCTACAACTGGCGAAGATGATAGCTAGTCTCCATAGCCGCACAGAGGCGTACAACAGAAAATGGGGTAAATTACATGCCTTATTTTCAATCATGCATGGAATGCTGGGGGACTTTTAGACTGGGCTTAAGACGCAAACTAATGGAAACAGAGTAAAGGCAGGGTTACAGTGATAGTACCAGTGTGTTGTTATCCACCCCATAACAGTTTGGGTAGTACTCTAATCTATAGGGGTATACCCACAGTGTATTATTTTGTCACATTGGTTAAACACCTGGGTTCAGGCACCCCAAGTCTATTTCAGACTGACTGTATTATTATTACTACTTTTAACACCTCCGGGGCGGGAAGGGGGCTTTGGGAAGGGGTTGTTCTTGGGCGGGATTGTGTTGTTTGTTTATTGTGTTTTTGTTTCTTCTCTGCATTATTATTACTGTTTGATTACTGACTGAACTGTAACTTTGAAAAGTCAATAAAGTTATATTAAATTAAGAAAAAAATAAAAAGACTTCCTTCCCTGAAGGATTTTCTCCCCACCACACACAAGGTTCTCTGTTTTCCTCTGTTAAATGACAGTGACTGTAGTGTGGTCTGAGTCCTAGCTGAAATGTAATGGTATGCAATGGCAGTTGAAATATTTGCACGCGGCTGGTGATAAGATTGCACTTTACTTACGGCTGGTCCAGCAGCGCAGGGGGCAGGGTGCCCGAGTGTGACACCGACGACCCGGGTTCAGGAATGGACTCAGGAACGTCGGAAGGCTGGCCGGGGGAAGAAGGATTGAGCATCCCAAGGACTGCTCTCCTTCTCTGGGAGGAAGGGGGTAGAGTGCCCGGCTCAATGGGGATCCCTAGTGGAGGATGGGGATACTCCATCGTCAGCACCAGTACTTATGGGGGGGGGGACGACACAGGACCTCACTGCACGTCTCCACCCCCGGGGGTCAAAATATAAAAAATACGGCTGCCGCTAATGAAGGCCACTCGCTCGGCTCTGCTAAGCCTTCTGTGGCACTTACGGGGCCCAAACCATCCTGACGTCCGCTATGGCTGATACAGGATTCCACGCCCCACTTTGGGGAGCTAGTCAAGGAGGCAACGCCGGTGGGTTCTCCTACCGGCACCTTCTCCCGTCAACGCGGAAATCCTGCCAGAGCGGTGGCCCCACCCTAGGGGGCAAGCCATGGGGTATTGGGGACCTGGGATTAAGGTAAGTCCCTGGAGGCTAGTGAGGTAGCTAGGGCAGGCAGGGCCTGAGGTCCAGGCAGGGCGTACAAAAAAAAAGAAAAAAAAGATTGCAGTTTACTTTCTGTTTCATGCTGCTGGGGCGAAAGAGGGAATGGCACAAAACTAGCGGTGAAATGAATGTCTGCACCTATGCTGAAAAGAAAAAAAAAATGCATCTCTGCATTTCTTTTAGATTGTATGCGTTGCTGTGGTTAGTGGCGCATCCAGTTTGAGCTATATTCCTTGTACTAGGGGAGCTTAGAGAGACAGACACGGCAATCTAAATATATCCCAGCAGGGAAAGCTATGTCTTGGCCTTCTGAAGCCAACTTGAGGCAGCTCAGACAAAGAGTCTACAAATGGAGTGCCCTACTCACTG
Source organism: Neoceratodus forsteri (assembly GCA_016271365.2). Classification (NCBI taxonomy): domain Eukaryota; kingdom Metazoa; phylum Chordata; order Ceratodontiformes; family Ceratodontidae; genus Neoceratodus; species Neoceratodus forsteri. The sequence continues at coordinate 1,273,575,018 of CM057456.1, forward strand.
AATATTGATCTCACAAGAGAGTGCTCATTGTTGTTTGTTCATGCTATACAAGGCAGACTATCATCTTTCTGGAAAAACTGTATAGTAGCTGTTGAGACCTACTAGGAAGACAGGCAAGTGATCAAACCAGGGGTTTGATTGGCTGCAATAAGGGCCAGCATGGGCTGCATGGGTGCGCTGAGAGAGCACAAGGGGCAGAGAAACTCTGACATGGATCGGGTGCCGGACAGGATGCCAGAGAGGAGTGCCAGAGGTGGCACTAGAGAGCGTGGACCCAGCGCCAGACCCAGGTGCCAGACCGAAGTGCCGAACACAGGCACCGGACACAGGCACTGAACACAGGCACTGGACACAGGCACTAGCACCAGACATAGACATCAGACCCATCCGCTAGACACAGCGCCAGACATGGCGCCAGGTTCTCAGTGTCAGACACCAGACACACGGTACTGGAAACATGGCGCTGACAAAGACAGACATGGCCTCAGGGGGCCAGCACTGTAGGAGGCAGTACCAGGAGGACTGGGTGCAGTGCCAGGAGAGCCTGGCTCCAACCTGGTGCCGAATGACACCGGAACCAGCAGAGTCAGAGGGATGGCTCCAGGTGGAATCCAACCAGCACCGGGAGACCCCTGGTGCCGGAAACCCCTCAGAGCCAACCCGGCACTGGCAAGAAACAACCCAGTGTCTGGAGCACTAGAACCAGCACCTCCCCAGGACCAGGGAGGGCAGAAAACGACACTAGGAGATCCTGTCGACCTGACACCTGCATGAAGCCCACATGACACAGAAGAGGGGTCGACCTGGCACTGGGACCAGTGCTAGAAGCAGCACCAGGTCAGGCCTCAAAGACCCACACCCAGCACCAATGCCAGAACCAGACCCAACACCAGTGACCCAGCCAGCACAGAAGTGACTGGCAGTGGTACTCGGCCAGTCTCACCAAGAGACATAAGGTGGGGGTACAGCCAGAGGGGCAGGAGTCGACAGCGCAGTCACTGGCAAGGGCAGAAGGCCACTGCCAGAGCCAAACGCTCTACCTGGCTTGGAGACCTCGCCCGTGGGTTCAGTGCCACCAACCTTCAAGGGCCAGGGGCTGGACACACCAGCAACAACACTCCAGCCTGACGCTACAGCTGCTACTCTGAAGAGCTGCCCAGGAAGGACTGCCCACTGGCCCCCCCCCCCGGGACATGGGGGAACTCCAAGCCCCAGGTCTCAGTGTCCCAGCAGCAAGGCCCATTTGCGACATGAATGGCACCAAAAGGGCCACAGCCCTGGGAACCAAGGGTCTCATGGAAGACTTCCTGGAGGGCGACCTCAAGTGGTACAGTCTCTCTCTCTCTCAGAAAGGCGAGAGAAGGAACTCGAGTCCGTGTGGTGCCAAGAACCTGACCAGAACTGGCAACCTGCCCGCTCCTTCATGCTCCAGAGGACTGCCATTCCTCAGAGCACAGGACCACCTGTGTTCAGATCCCTTCCCCTCATGGGAAGGTGGACCAAACATGGCCCCCTGCTGCTAGAGTGAGCATGTCAGCCATGGTGCTGAGCCCACACGGCATCAGGCCAAACCCAGCACCAGGCTACACCCAGTGCCAGGTCCAGCCTGGTGCCAGGCCCAACATGGTATCAGACCAAACACGACACCAGGCCAAACATGATGTTGGGAAGGCTCCCTACCATAATCCTGTAGAAACATCTTAACAAGGCTTGGTAGGGCTGAGAGAAAACTGACAGAAAACTTTTCATAAAATCACTAAACTGATACAAAAATAGTAAATTCTAGCTCTAAACAATTAAAATGAACTGAAAGCAGCTGTTGTATAGACGTGAAGTTCTGATTCCTGATGGGAGAGCGACGTCCTCACTAAAGTGCACTCAATGGCAGGAAAAAAGGAACTGAGGCGGTTAGGGGCTGGTGCCGCGAGCCACTCTCAGTCATGGCGCCATGCATGTGCAGAGCTTATCTCGGCGCCAGCCCTGCTGAAAGGTTCTGGCTCCTGCGGGGTCATAGTGCTTTCGGCCCAGACCCATTAGTGTGAATAAATGGCGAAAATACATTCCTGGAAGATCATCTCTCATTTCTAGGATGTTTATGTGGAGGGTGCTCTCCACTTTTGTCCATGTTCTCTGCATCTGAAGAGACCCTAGTTGTGTCCCCCAGCCCATCCCTGTACCATCTGTGGTAAGAATTTGATGAGTGGAAGGGATCAGGAAGGGAACCCCCTTCAACAAGTGGGTGGGTTCCATCCACCACTGAAGTACTTTTCTGACAGGTGAGGTTACTAGAACTTTTTGTTTTAGGTCATCTGTGCGTTGGTCCTACTAGACTCTTAGTGTCCACTGTGGGGTCCTCAAGTGCAGCCTTGCCACAGGTACTGTTGTGATGGCTGCTGCAATCAGGCCTAAAGCCTAAGGAATGTCCTGGCTGTGACATACCTGTTGTAGACCATCTGGGCTTGCGCTAGCAGACACTCGGCCCTGTCCTCTGGTAGGAAGGCTAGGCCTTGGGCTGTGTCCAGGACTGCCCCTATGTACTGCAGACGTTGGCAAGGGGTCAGAACTGACTTTGGTACACTGACAGTAATCCCTAGAACATTGAGCAGGTGTCTGGTACGGTCTAGGGCATGGAAAAGCTGCTTCTTGGAATGAACTTTGAGAAGCCAGTCATCCAGGCATGGGAAGACATATAGGCTGTCCCTGCGGAGGGCTGCTGCCACCATTGCTAAACATTTGGTAAATACCCATGGGGCAGATGATAAGCCATAGGGCAATACTCTGAACTGGTAGTGTTCTCCCTGTAAAAGGAATCTTAGATATTTCCTGTGGGATTTTGCAAACCTTGACGTGCAGGTATGCATCCTGCATATCTAGGGAGGAAATCCAGCCTCCGGTTGGCAGCAGCAGAAGCAGGCATTGCAGTGTGGTGATGTTGAACTTCTTGTATTCTGCAAAAAGTTCAGATCCCTGAGGTCTATAATGGGTCTCAGGTCTGCTGTCCATTTTGGGACTAGGAAATACTGAGAATAGAACCCTGTGTTCCTTTGTTCCCAGGGGATAAGTTATATTGCCCTTTTTTGAAGCAGGCTGTGAATTTCCTCCAGGAGCAATGGAATGAGTTCTGGAGGGTAAAGGGAAGGCACCAGTGGATGGACTGGAGGTGATTCAGAAGCTCCAGAGCATGGCCTTGTGCTATTATATACAGGACCAAAGCATCTGAAGTTACCTTTCTCCACTGGTCCAGGTTGAAGGAAAGGTGACCCACAATCACCACCCCAGAGGCACAGGCAGTGGGGAGGGGGGGTTAGGAACGAGTCAGGCAGAGCCGGTTGCTGTGGCTGCTGCTGCAGTGTCACCTCTAAGGGATTCTGAGTGGGCAACTGGGGTGGAACCTGGTGATCTACTACTCTACCCTTGCCGTGCTGTTTAGCTGCAGATCTATGTCTGATAGTGGCTGGGTGATAGGGCACCCTCTGCCTAGGCCTAAGCTGAGTATGATACATGGAATATACTGATTTCAGGGTTATACCTGAAGCTACAGATCAGAGAAAATGTCTTGTACATCTGCTCCAAACAGGTTGTATCCCCTGAATGGTGCACTGAGGATGGATTTCTGAACATCATTAGCAACGCCAGCAACTCTGAGCCAGGGGTGCCTTTTGAGACAAACAGCAGAGGCATCAGAAATGTCGTAGGTGGATTGTAGCAGATCTTTATGTACGTTGGCACCTGCAGACAGAGCATTCAGTATCTCCTCTTTAGCAACACTCTCTGGAAGGGCCTGGGCAGCTGCCCTGGCCTTCCTCCAAAGAGTGTTCTGGTATTTTACCATGGATGCTTGGTAATTTTTCAACCTTAGCTCTAGAGAGGCTGAAACAAAAGTCTTTTTGCCCAAGACATCGACTTTTCTGGACTCCTTGTCAGGAGAAAGGGAACTAAGGTGCTTTGGAACCTTAACTCTGTTATGGGGCGCACTGATAACTCTCACAGCCCCACTCAGCAGGTCAGCCCTCTACTCCCAAAGTGCCAACCTCTGAGCGTAGAATTGTGAACAGTTAACAGAACAAGGTAACCCTCTTGCCTGTTTTGTTGGTTCGAGTCACCTTTGTCCCAAGTTCTGAAGGGATTCAAACTGATAACCTCTTGTTAGCATACCCAATTGTCAGGCTCAGATAATTCTGTCTTCGTGGGGCCAGATATATTTGCCTACAGGCACCTAACCAGGTATTTCAAAATGAACCCTTAGAACTCTATGCAAGACCTAGAGAACTCTTACCTGTTTTCCGGTTTGGTACCACAATAAGCTCATGCACAGTGTCAACTGTAACCATCTAAGTTTCACTTATAAAAAAAAGAAGTTTCAAGGCACACCAGGCAGTTTCTGTTTTTAAAATATATATCTTCACTTTAAAATAGGAAAAAATAGGAAAACAGTAAATACAGAACAAGATATCCCAACACATACAATCTTAAAAAATAAAACAGGTTTAAAAGTGCAAATTCCTACAACCCATACACTCAGACTGGTCTTAGCTAATGTATCCTTACTTTCTTAATCTTTCAATGCTTTGATGTCCCTCTTTCTCAGTCAGAAAATGAATGTCTCTCCGTGATTCTAAGGTCTGCTCTGTATACTTAAAAGCAGTCTTGAGCCAGCCTTCTCTCTGAGGTCACCTAACTCCGCCTTGGTGTATTAAAATGTATATTTTATAACACAGGATGTCCTAATAAGATATTTTAAAAATTAGGTGACATCAGTGAATCTCCTCTCTTCATGTGACTTCCGAAAACCAGTCTGTGATCTGCTTCACACAGACATACTAACATACTATTTGCCAGCAGATTAGGCCTTACGGACTATCGAGTCTGCTCGAACCTTAGATCCTTAGTTGGGTGCCGAGGCCCTCCCACCCCTTGTGCTCCAGAAACCCCTATCATCCATTCCCCGGGACAGGCCATCATCTGATACATCCACTTTCTGTGTCTGTCCCACCCTCTCTTGAAGCCCTCCACTATGGATCTCTGAACCAGCTTGCCAGGCAGTGCATTCAAGGGTCCACCACCAAAGTCTCTTTGATGTAATTAACTGGCTTCCTCTGACAATACCCCAAACAAATGCATATTGGACTTCCCAATTTAGTCTGGGACCTGCTTCACACAGACATCAAAGTCTCTTTGATGTAATTAACTGGCTTCCTTGGAAGACACCCCAAACACATGCATATGCCCCTTTCTTCATGACACCTAGTGCAAATCAGAGGATTTCCCTGAGGACGTCGTACATGGATATTTTAGTTACTGGCTTCAAAGCAAACTGACAAACTAATTGCATCCCAGATATCTGTAGTTTAACCTACGTCCTGTCCTTTGAACTTATACCTGGGGGTTGATGTGTCATTTCAGCAAGACAGTAGTTTCTCCTGACAGACACTCCCCTACATATTTTATATTGTAGAAAAAATGTCATAGTGTAATCAGAACCAGCTGTCCACGTGCCACAATGACCACTGAATCCACTTCTGTCTGGCCTACAAAAATGGGCTTGCCTGAGGGGGCTTGGTACAGCTTGTCTGCCTTCCTTGATATGGCAGATATCATATTAGGTATGTGCCAGGCAGCTAAGGTGGCATCCTCTAGGGCTGGCAAGAGAGGAATGACTATTGATGGAGTATCAGGCAGTTCTAAGAAGTCCACTAAGTTCTTCTTAGTAATGTCCTGCTCCTCTGCAGCAAACCCCATTGCAGACTGAAGCTCCTGCATCACTGTGATGAAGGAGGGTCTTCAGGGGGAGATCTGGCATATCGACCTGGCAGGTGTCATCACAGGGGTTTGTTGTGTGGACCCCATCGACAGAAAGCTCGTTGATGGAGGAGGCAGCATTTAAGGATTCCGAAAAGAACGCTAGAACCGCCTGAACATCGGCGTCCGTGTTTGTGTTGATTGGAACGTTGGCAGATGTTGACGGGGGAGGCAAGGGCTCTGATGTCGACTGCGACACACCAGCCATTTTTTTTTTTTTATTTAGTTTTTGTTGACCGGGTAAGTGCACTAGATAAATCCTGCCTATTTTCAGGCACGACCCGGGGAGGGGGATACAGATGAATGCCAACTGACCTTGAACCAGATTAAGCTGTTGACAGGTCTGGAGGTGCTACAGGTTGACCCAGCCATGTCAACGTCCTGGGTGATGGGCTGCGTTGACGCTGGAGCAGTTGACGGGACTGAGGAGGTTGTACCTGAAGAAATGGGTGACCTGGAGCGCACTGGGGAGGTCCTTGCCTTTTCTTTCAGCCTATCTCTGTGTTTGTGGTGGTGAGACCCAGATGTCTTCTCCCAGGACTTGGATCCCTTCAATCGCGAGGAGTGGACTGATGACACGGGGGGTTCCTGGTGGAGCTCCTTCTCCATTCGGGCTAAGCATGGTATGCTTTTCTAAAGCACCCTTTCTCCCTTTCTGCATCACCGGGTGGCCATATTGAAGCCCTTACAAATCAGGCATGCCTTGATGTCGTGGCCCGGGCTGAGACAACACACGCAGACTTTGTGCGAGTCTTTTGAGTACATTTTCTCACTGCACCTGAAATATCTAAAAAGCTTGGATGGCGACGGCTCTGGAGATGATGTACACACTGCTGAAAATCACTTTTAAAAAGTGATTACTTTACTGTGAGAAAAAAATAACTATATCAGCTACAGCACTTCTGTAGCAGGGTCCGATGAGAATGGTCAACGGTGGGAAAAACACTGAGGAGGGAAAGAGCTGCCCACGTTTATATAGGAAGAGCCAATGTAGGACGTCATCATGTGTGGCCACTAGTGGACTGTTTGCAAAAAGTTTCCGTGACATCCTAGCGCCTTATGGCTATAGTTCCATAGGCCTGGTCTGATGAAAGAGATATCCTCGAAGAAGATCTGTATGTTAATTATTCATTTTCATTTCAATCCACTCAAACTAGCTTTTAAGGGAATGTTCTTTTTGGCCTTAAATTTGAGAACTGGACAGGTTCTATAAGGTTATTTCTTTCTTTCTTACAACCAGTTCTGTCCACTCTAGCTCTGAGCAACACTTTATTCATCAAAAGTATATGTGTGCTGCCCTTGTGCATCTATTCAATCATAAAGTAATACCCATTAAACATTAATCCATTGAGACTTAAAAATGGCATTTGGTGATTATTTCAGAACATTAATCTCACCTGTTTTGATATCTCCCAGGGCCTCGTTACAGCACCTAAATCACACGCTGTCATGAGCATAGACCTGTTAGAAATACATAGTTTTAATGTTTTTCTTGGATGACATCCCTAAGTACTTTATACAAAACTGAAGTGAACAATGTACATATTTTTCTGTCTAAGGAGCTCATGCACTAACAGGTGGAAAGTATGCGCCAGAGGCATGTACCCTGACCATGCAGCGCCACGTCCGCAGACAGGCGCGAAAATGCTGGTATGCAAGAACGCTGGCCACCTGTCCGTGGTGCCCCTCCCCGGCGCGCAGGTGCACAGAGAGTGGCTGGGAGCGGAATAGCAGACCCAGGTGGGCAGCCAATCAGTTGCCTGTCCTGGGTCCCAGAGTGGATCCCTTGCATGGTTAGGTGTGGGGCCGTGTGCGTGAATAGCCACCGCAGTCACTCGGCCCTGTGCGCTGAGGCCCCATTGTCCAGGGTCCCCTCCTGCCCATACCTGCCCCGTGGCACATCCCGCCGCACATCTGAACCCCCCTCACAGCTAAGCCATGTCCCCAGATGAAGAATGACAACCCTCCCCACACATCAGAGCCCCGTCCCCATTAGAATAATGACAACCTCCCCCCCATCAGAGCCCCATCCTCATTTGAATGACAACCCCCACACACATCAGAGCCCGTCCCTGTTTGAATGACGAGCCCCACACAAATCTGAGCCCAGTCCCGTATGCATGACCCCCACACACATTAGAGCCCGTCCCTGTTTGAATAATGACAACCCCCTCACACATCTGAGACCCATCCCTGTTTGAATGACAGCTCCCCACACACATATCTGAGCCCCATCTCCATATGCATAATGTCCCCCACACACATCTGAGCCCCATCCCCATTTGAATGACACACCCACACATCAGAACCCCATCCCTGTTTGAATGACAGCCCCCGACACATCTGAGCCCCATCCCCATATGCATAATGACTCCCACACACATCTAAGCCCCATCCCCGTTTGAATAATGACACCCCCCACACATCAGAACCCGCCCTGTTTGAAAAATGACAACCCCCCCACACACACACATTAGAGCTCCGTCACAGTCTGTGCATGCAACCACCTCCCTGCACCCATCCGTGCCCTGTCACCGTAGTTGATGTGAAACCCCCACGAGCCCTGTGGTGATGGTCCCAACCCTGTACATCACTGCCTGCCCACCACCGACCCTGGCCCCAGCCCACCATTGGACAGTGGTCCCCACCCCCGCGGCACCAACAACACCCCCATCCCTGTACCTGCATGGTGGTGCTGTGGCTATGTACCACCAGTGGCACATCCCTTCACACACCTCCTCAGCTGCCAGCCTTCCAAGTGATGCTGGGAGCGCACTGCCTATCCTCGGTACGCTCCCAACATCAGTTGGATGGCCGGCGGCCAAGGAGATGTGAGGAGGGATGTGCCGCTGGCCATCAATAGCCGCGGTATCACCATGCAGGTAACAGGGGACAGGGGGTGGTGTTGTCGGTGCTGCAAGGGGTGGGGGGGGGCCACTGTCCACCAATGAGCAGGCTGGGGAGCAGGGATCAGGGGTGGGCAGGCAGTGATGTATGGAGCTGGGACCATCGCAACGGGACTCCGGCTGGGGGGTGTGTGCGTCAACTACAGTGACGGGGCTCTGGTGTGTGTGTATGTGTGTGTTGTCATTAAAAACAGGGATGGGGCTCTGATATGTGGGAGATGTCATTATGCATACAGGGACAGGGCCTCAGATGTGTGGGAGTTTGTCATTATTCCAACGGGACACAGCTCTGATGTGTGGTGGGAGTTGTCTTACCTCATATGGGGATGGGACTCTGATGTGTGTGCGGGGTTGCCTACATCATAAGGGGCTTTGATGTGTGTATGTGTGTGGGTAGTGTCATCACCCATAAGGGACAGGGCCCTGATGTATGTGTGTGGGGGCTGGCATGTGGGATGGGGGTGGATGTTCTGTCCGGGGGGGGGGGGTTGTACACGGCTGCCTGGACCAGGCAGGTGATCTGAGTGTTCGTGGTGCATACTGCATTTATGGCAGGGTCCCCCCTCCCATATCCAGTGCTGCCTATGCCCCCCTGTGTGCAGCACTATGCACATTTGGGAATGGCGCATAGTGTGGGCATGCCATCACTCCCCCCAGACCACCCTGGCGCGTAGCTGCCCATACGGCCAGGGAATCGGGTGTGCACCTTTGGTGAATGCCACGGGAGGATCCGCGGGACCCCCAAAGCGCGGCATTTAAGCGTATCCATGCCTCTGCGGCACACTGGCATCGTGCATAGGGCCCTAAGGTAGCATTTCTACTCACTAACGTCAAATCACTTCCTGTAGAATTTTAGTGCTCATCAAACCATTTTACTCAAATTACATATATATATTATAGGGTCGCGGGAGCACCACTATAGTTAGGGTTGAGTAGGCACTTTAATGTTAAACCCCAAATTTTGCACGTTAATAACTTTGCAACTGTTCAAGATATTTGCACGTCATTTGGCATGTACGGTCTCGTATGGTAGATCTCTTGATTTGCCAAGTTGTGTTTTAGTCTGACTTACGGTGTTTGCGCAGTGAAGTGCTGAAAAATGCATTTTTTACCACTTTTGATACATTTTTTGCCCATCATGCTGTGACCACACCGTTTGGTGTTTTGCTCTGAAATTTGGAACATAGAAAGTGTTTGGGTCAAAGAACAATCCAGCATTGGTTTGGTGAAAAAAATATGAATCCATTCCAAAGTTATTTCATTTTTAATTTTTGGGTTCTGCGCATGCTCAGTTCACTCCAAGATTTATATGTATGTTTTCCGAAAGGGGATTGGGCTCACGGTCAAGGATATTGTTAGCTCACGAAAGGGGATGTAAAAACTCCCAGTCCGTCAGAAAAAATTCCTCGTTCATGAGCCGCCATCTTGTTTTAATTTTTTCCCCCAAACAAAATCTTGTAGCTTCCTCTATGGGTGACTTCTTGTTGCAGTAAAACATGGGTTTTGTTCTGGGTGATGCCCTCTACAAACCTATACCTTTGGTTTGCTTCGTTTTGTCCAAAAAAATGGCCATTTCAAATTTTGAAATTCTTCGTCTACGACTCACTTCCGATCCCCTTTCACGAGCTGACAAAATCACAGTCTGCCAGCTGATCCCTTTTCGTGAGGTAGCAAAATCCTTGACCGTCACTTTGTGACCAGATGGCCCTTCTCGCGGACGAGGAGTGACTGACGGTCAAGGATTTTGCTGCCCTCAAAGGTTCGCTTTCGCAGACTGGGATTTTTTCAGCTCGGAAAGAGGATTGGATTTCTGAATCCTCTTCGTGAGCTGGACGTAAAACTTCCAGTCCGCAAGCTGACTAAATCCCAGTCAGTGAGCAATCCCCTTTCGTGAGGTAACAAAATCCTTGACCGCCACTTTGTGGCCAGATGGCCAAAATCTGACGGTCAAGGATTTCTCGCGGATGGTGATTGTGACAGTTGGTGAACGTGGACTGACCTCGCGGTCGGGGATCTTGCTACCTCATGAACTAGGAATTTTTTTACTTTTAAAAACGTCCCCACTGCATTGTAAATTAACGGTTTGGTCTTTTGATTTGAAATTTGCAGGGTATTAAGGGGATGCCCCAGAGATGTGAATTATGCTATTTAGGTGTTGAAAAGTTAATTGGTTCCATAGATATACCATCACAAAGTTTAAATTTTTCCCACAGGATAACACTGTGGCTCCCATAGTGACTTTCGGTGCCCACATCTCGAAACCAAAGCAAGAGATGGATTTTTTGCTACCTGCAGCTTAGAACCCACCATATCCCATTCTCCTTTAGGTGATCTAAGTTGCAAAAACAAGTTTGGAAGTCATAGATTACACCTGCAGTGGAATTTTTTTTTCTACTTGCTATGGTTATGGAGATTTTGGCAAATTAGTGTCATAAGGGTTCCAAGGGTACCTTTTCAATGCTTTTCGGTGCCTGTATCTTGTAAACGATGTGAGATACAGATTTTGTCAACGTTATCTTGCGTGGAGGTCTCGCTGTCATGCTTACGACGACACTTGAATTTTTTTAATAGCTGCTACGGTTGCTGAGATATTGGCAAATCAGTGTTACAAGGGTTCCTTGATCTACAGGGCTGCTGTATGGCTCCGTAGTTATGTGTAAGTGGGAACGTAGAGCCCGGAGGGTCCTCACTCCCACAGACGCATATCGTTATGCAGAAATGGGCAGCTTGGTGGAAACACAGGGCCCAAAGGATCCCGTGCTCCCACCAACACATGCTATGCACTAACTATATTACACTTTTTCAAAAAGTAAGGAAATTCATTGCAAAAAACTTTGTTAATGCATCAGTTATGGTTTAACTGACAAAAGCGGCAAAATGAAACATTAGGGTAGAGCCCCTAACCCCCACGACCACCCACCCCCATCCTCCACAGACCGACAGACACGGGTGTGTGCCATGGGAGTCGCAAGGCCTAACTCTCAGCCCATTCTCCTTTACTGTAGCATGTCAACCTGTTTACACATGGAATGGGGTGAGGTTGAAACTTGCGACCATAATAAACAATCTGCATGGGTCTGTGGGCCTGAGGTAGTGGGGCTCTACCCTAACGTCCCATTTCCCACTATATATATATATATAAAGGGGATACATGATGGGCAGAAGTGGGATATGGAAATATTCTCACTCTTGCAGAGTGAGCTGTGTATTCTTACGAGTGCCGAAGGCACGAGTGAAAATACGCAGCTCACGAGGCAGGAGTGAGAATATTTTCCATATGCCATGATCTGCCCATCATGTGTGTGATTTATACCACAGGGGTGAGAGCTGCAGGAAAATTTTTTCTGAGTCTGTGTGTTTCCTGCTCATTCTGTGTGTGCTGTCAGTGTGTGTGTGTGTGTGTTCTGAATGGACTGGGAGTCAAACACAGGTGAGTGTGTTTTGCAAAGCTAATTGACTGAGTAAGAGGCTCAGTGAGAAAGACAAACTGCTGCAGGTAGCACTGAGAAACAGAACCTGCTTTGTAAAATACTTTCATTTAGAATTCAGGCTGTTTTGAAGCTGAGATCAGCACAGTAATGGGCTAGCAATGTTAGAAACACAATGAGACATAGGTGAGAGTCTTTTGCAAAGCTAATTGAGTAAGTTGCAGCTTCAGTGAGAAAGAGGAACTTTTTCTGAAGCAGTTTCCTTTAGAATGCAAGCTGCAGTGCATTTATCCTCACTCTGGTGACATCAGCAGAGTATGGATAAATGTCGACATCCTCACTCTGCTGATGTCATCAGGATTTATCCTCACTGCAGTGGAAATAACACAGGTTATTCTACTGAGAATGCTCTCACCCCCGTGGTACAAATATACACACACACACACACATATATATATATATATATATATATATACACATATACACATATATACATTATATACTGCAAAAAACTGCATTATGCTCTAGTTAGGGTCAAAGCCACAAAAGTAGGGAAATGTGGCATTAGGGTTTTTAAAGCTAATACCTCACACCCACCCTGCACACACCAACAGGCGTTGGAGGGATGCCTTGGAGTCGTCGGCCTTAACGCTCACCCCATTCAATAAGTAAATAAGCTGAGATGGGTGCAGTATAGGAGAATGGGGTGAGCATTAGGGCTGGTGACCCCAAGGCACCCTTCCCGATGCCTGTTGGTATGTGCAGGGTGAGTGTGGGGAATTAGCTTTGAAAACCCCAGTGCCACATTTCCCCACTTTTGTGGCTTTGACCCTAACTAGAGCATTAATCCAGCTTTTTGCAATTTATTTCCTTACTTTTTGAGATAGTATAATAGTATCTTTATTTTACTGTGCACTCCCATAAGTCCATAATTGTATCCATATGTGCATGTGAGAGCACAGGGCCTTCCAGGCTCTGCGCTCTCATTACCCATAAGTTTATTTATTTAAACTTTTGTTAACCAGGTAAAGCAATGAGCCAAAGCCCTTTTTTATGCACAACCCAGAGAGATTATAATGAACCCTCATGTCCTTGTGGGACCACAGGACCCTTGGGGGCCTGCGATGCCATCAATCCATAATGTTATATGTCCATGTGCTCCCATGCATGCATATTGTAAGTGGCCCTCATTTTCATGTAGGCAAACCAGTGCAGATGTCACGTTGTGAATGCATGGCACAGTATCACAGTCACTGTAGGCCCATTCATAAAAATTTCCTCCACACCTGTAAACAAGGCCTAGAAACATGCATAACAGCTTAGTACACCTTTTACTAAACTACGCGCTGCAGCGAATCTGTATCTCAAAGTGTTTTCAAGATATAGCTTCGGAAAGGTACCCTGACCATTGCAATGTTATCCTATGGGAATTCACAAAACTTCAAAATCTTATAACTAAGCAACAGATAAAAATGTTCTCAGCAAAACAGCAAAAGGCATATCTGTGGGGCAAGCCCTTTGTACCCAGACAATTTCAACCCATAAGTGCAAACCATTTGTTTGCAATGAAGTGACAAAGAAACAGACATATCTGGAAAAGTAGTGTCATAAATTCATCTAGTGGCGCGAGAGTATTTATTATACCACGAAACCATAAATGATGCCGTGAGACCTTTTTTGATGCCGTGATAGCAAAAAAAGCACGACACAGGGAAAAAAACATTATGAAAACACTAACATTTAAATCCTTATAACTCTGGAACCCCTTCATATTTTTCACTGAACCTGTCAATGGCACTGCCTTGGAACCTGACATGTCCCATGCAAGTTTGGGGCAAAAATTCCTTTCCATGCAGGTTGTAGATGAGAGCAAAAAAACAATGTCAAGTATAGGAAAAAAATTTAGTTTTTTCTAGAAATGACACAGTTGTATCTTAGAAACCGCCTAAGCTGCCGGCACATTTTCACACATCAAGACCTCTCCTCCTAGATCACTGTATATATATTAAGATATATGGCTGTGCCATATATCTTAAGTAGACACTTAAGGGCCATACCTTACCCATGACCAGCCTTGGATGCTCCACCCAAGCACTTGCAATTAAAGTTCTGCTCGGCGCCCATAATAAGGCTGTCACGATTTTATCCATCTACGTCCCTCCCAAAGAACACTCGACTGGCTTTCACAGCATCATGGACTACATCTGCCACCTGAAACCCCACTCTGAAATCATAGTTTTCGGTGATCTCAATGTCAATTGGCTCTCCCCTGACATTGGCACTTTCAAGGACTCTGTCTCTGCGCTTCATTTCTCACAGCTCGTGTCCTCGCCCACCAGGACAAACTACAAAACGGGGACAAGTATCCTCCTTGACTGGATCCTCTCTACTCGACCGGATCATATTTCTAACATGACAGTGCACCCGGATACACTAAACAATCAGTTCCCCATTACCTGCAGCTGGAAAAACAAATTCCACAAGCCTCCCCCCAGACAATTTTTTGCAGGGTGCTAAAACGTGGGCACCTTGAACCCCTCAAGTAGCACCTGAGAAATCTAGACAGGTCATTACTGGACACAACTAATGACATCAACCTAGCCTTGGACCATCTCATTAAGCATTTCAGTACTGCCTGTGACATCCATGCTCCCTATAAAAAGATGAAAGTTTGTGGCAACACAAACTCCTGGATAACCCCCAAGCTTATCTCCAGGATGAAACACAGGAATCACCTCTGGCACCATGCAAGAAATACGGGCAGACAAGCGGACACTCAGGCATATAAAAAAAATCAGGAACGAATGCACAAGGGCAGTCTGCCACGAGAAAGCCAAATTCCACCAGGAAATGCTTGCAAATTCCTGGGGGGAACAGTAAGAATTTCTGGAACAACATTGAAGATGTTACTGGCTTGTACCAAAAATCTCGCCCTCAATGCTAAACATTGATGGTACCCCTAACTTTGGACCCTCTTACTGTAGCAAATGTTTTTAACAACGCATTCACCGACCTGAGCAACGTCCTCCTCCTGGATTTCTTTGATGACTCCACCCCTTCCCCTTCACACAGTCCTGATGAGAGGCCAATAACTTCTTCCTCTTTTTACTTTAGGAAGGTCTCTTTGTTAACAGCCAAGAAATACCTGTGCAAAGTGCTAGGGATGTCTAGAAATAGTGGAGACTCTCTGGATCTTAAAATCATTGCCCTCACACTAGATGAGTTGCTGAAACCCTTAACTAAGATTCTCAACCTCTCGCTGAAGCTGGCTCAATTTCCAAATATCTGGAAGCCTGCCCTAGTGACACCCATACACGAAAGTGGGGACCTGGCCTTGCATGCAAATTATAGGCCCATATCTATACTCCTGCAGTTATCCAAGGTGCTTGAGCGCATAGTAGACTACCAATTGATGGAATACCTTGAAAAATACTCAGTCCAATGCCCGCAGCAACACGAATTCCGAAAAGATCATAGCACCACCACGGCTCTTTTGGGATTTACTGGTTTCATCCATCAATCACTTGACAAAGAAAATTTAGTGGGTGCAGCCCTCATAGGCCTAACAAAGGCCTTTGACACTGTTCACCATACTCTTCTTCTTCAGCAACTAGCCTCCATTGATCTCACCTCTAACACATTACATTAGTTCAAGAGTTACTTGGATGGTCACCCCCAACAGGTGAAAATTGCAAATGTTACCTCGAACAAACTGCCCATCTGCTCAGGAGTACCGCAGGGCTCAAATTAGGGATTCTGCTTTTCAGCATCTTCCTAAACAACCTCCCTCAGGCCTGCCACCAACGGATTCTACTGTATGCGGGTGATGCTGTCATCTTTACTAGAAACCCTGACCCACAGCAACTGGAACGTCAATTAGAGCATAGTTTTGTAGAAGTCGAGGACTGGTTCAACTCACAAATTGATCCTGAACTACAAAAAAACTAAAGTCATGTTGTTCAGCGGCACCAGTAGCAAGCACAAATCTCAACCACTTATAATCAGAAATTGCATGGGAGTACCACTAGAACAAATCCCAACACTTTAAGTACCTGGGAGTAAACCTGGACAACTCACTTTCGTATGCTCAGCACATCGACAACACTGCCCGGGCTGTCAATATAAAGACTGGTCTGCTCCACAGACAAACACTGCTTGATGCCCGAAGCCCTCAAATCTGCAAATATTAGCTCTGTCTTACCTACTGTCAACTATGACTTGGTTATCTATGGTGCCGCTACTACTATTTCACTCTGTAGAATATCCATTGCACTAAGTAAGGCGTGTAGACTTCTCACTGGTGCTGCACGCCTTACCCACACCTGCGACCTGTATGCTCAAACTGGTTGGCTTCAACTAAGTGGAAGGATACAGTACCAAACATACCTGTTCGCTAAAAAAAGTAATTTCTCGACCTTTTGCCCTCTGGAACTGCCAACCTCCTTAGCCCTCACTCCAGCTCTCAGCACACTCGAAGCTCAGCCCATCAACTGCCGAAGATTCCTAGGTGCAGGACATCTCAAGGACAGCATTCTTTCACATACAGAGCTCCACTTGGACTCAATGCACTTCCCAATTAAATCTTGTCCATATCTAAATTAGGTCCTTTCAAGCAAAGACTCCGTCAGCATCTTACAACAAACAGTTCCTGCGACTGCTTCACCTAATGATACCACCGCTTGTGTGCACTCCAGTTCCCTCTTCTCACCACCTCAAAGCTTTACCTTTCCAATCCTTGCTATATTCCCCTACCCTCAGCTACCCTCCCCCCACCCCCCACTACCCGCACCCGGCCACACGTCTACTCTCTTACTGACAAGGCCTTCTGGCTGCTCACCCCTCTTCTTCTCTCCTAGTACCTCCCTCACCCCTTTCTTCTCCATTCCTAAAGTTTTTAATTCTGGTTATAAAGTATGTACTACTGATGTTTGTTTAAACCTGTCTTGTATTACTGCCTTTGTATGTTTGTTCACCTTCCCCACTGACGTGGAACCTTTGCAAATGAGCACCTTGCACTCAGAGACATTGTAATTCGAGATTAATGAAATAAATAAAAAAAACAGAAAACTTCAGCTCATTTTGTCAAAGGGAGGCAAATATATTAATATTAAAAATTTTAGGTTTATCATTAAACAGGCTACTAAACCCTAACTTTAGTGGCACTATCGTGCTGCTATAATATACATACACATATACACTATAATTAGGGTTGAGCAGTGGTTTTCTAATGTTAAACCTCAAACTTTGCACTTTAATAACTTTGCAACCGTTCAACGGATTTGCATTAAAAATGTGCATGGGCTGTCTTGCGTGGTAAATCTCTTGAGGTGCCAAGTTTTGTTTTTGTCGGATTTGCAGATTCTGAGCTGCGCATAGTGCTAAAAAGTTAAAATCGCTGTTTTTATTGTACTTATTTTAGTCAGGTATTTTGTTATTTATATATAAATTTTATTTACTGTATGTATTTGAAATAATTACTGGTAAAGTATCGATGATTTGGGCTTGCTGGGATGGGCTGGTCCTGGTACTTTGGCCCTCCCACAGAACATATAAACTGGACTCTTACTCTATAGCAACAGGCCAGAAGATCCTCCTGGACTATAGTTTAATAAGAACATAGAATTCTGGACTTAATATATAGGATTCTTCTCCAGAGTTAGATGCCCAGATATACTGAATGATTGAAAACATATCTTCTGTTAGTTAATGATTTGATTAGATTGATTTTATGTATATACTGTATTCCATAATGTATTTAATACACTGTATTCCTCAGAAGTATATATGATAAAAAGGCAAATTATAAAAAAAAAAAAAATCTCTGTTTTTTGCACTTTTTGTGTCATCTCACTGCGCCCGGACGGTTTGGAATTTTGGTCTGACATTTCCAGGGTAGAAAGGGCTTGCTTCACAGAAGTGCCTTTCACTGGTTTGGTGAAAAAAGTGTTAATCTGTTCCGGAGTTATTTAATTTTAAAGTTTCGCGGTTCTGAGCGTGCTCAGTTCAGTCTTTTGGATAGCTTCCTGGAATGGCAAAAGAATTTCATCTCATGAAAAAGGATTCTTTGTTGTGAGGGGCCAATCCTTTTTTGTGATGATCTCTTGACTTGCCAAGTTTCCTTCTGGCCGCAAGTGCGGATTCCGAGAACCAGATAGTGAAAAAGGTTGAAACATATTGCAATTGTTTTCTGTTTTTATCATCATCTAGCGCTAAAACGGTTTGGAATTTGGTCTGAAATTTTCAGGGTAGAAAGGGCTTGGCCTACAGATGTGCCTTTTGCTGGTTTGGTGAAGAAATATTAATCTGTTTCCAAGCTATAAACATTTGAAATTTTGGTTCTGAGCATGCTCAGTAGGGTCTTTTGGATAGACATTTGACACCCTACTGAGCATGCCAAATCAAATTAAATACTTATAACAGAATGAATTATATTTTTCCACCAATGAAAAGACTTGTGTTCTGGCATACTTTCTACCCTGAAAATTTCAGACCAAAATTCCAAACCATCTGGGCTATAGATGACGACAAAACAAAAAAAAAAAAAGGCAAAAAAACCCAATTTTTGCTAAAAGCGCAATATCTGGATCTTGAAATCCTCACATCTGACTGAAAAAAAAAACGTGGCAAATTAAGACACCTTGCCCCCAGACTGTGCATGCAAAATTTAGAGCAATTCTGTTGAACAGGGGCGAAGCTATTAATATATTTATTTACAGTGTTAATCATTATATAGTATATATTATAATGGCGCAGTAGCGCCACTATAGTTCGGGTTGATCGGAGGTTTCTCTGTTAAACCTTCACAACAATTTAACGGATTTGCACACAAGTTTGCATGCACAGTATCGGAGGGTGATTCTCTTGACTTGCCAAGTTTTGTTCCAGTTGGATGTGTGGATTCCAAGAACTGGATAGCAAAAAAAGTACTAAAAAAAAATCGCTATTTTTTGCTGGGTTTTTTTGTCATTGTCTAACACCCAGAAGGTCTGGAATTTTGGTCTGAAATTTTCAGGGTCGGAAGGGCTTGTCCAACAGATGTGTCTTTCACTGGTTTGGTGAAAAAAATAGAGGATAATGTATAGTGGTCTATCTGTAACAAGCATGTGTAACCATTGAGAGATTGCCATGGCAGCTATTTCAACCTTGAGAGCGAAGCTTGAGAGGTTTAAATTGCCATGGCAACCTAGAGATGGTTACACAAGCTGGTTGCCGACATTCGACATAGTTTATGGTCTACTATTAACAGGTGTTTAGGTTGTTAATTACACAGACGTTTAGCTCGCCCCTCTCTGTGATGTTTCTCTGTCACCACTGTGGCTGTTTTGGAACAAGGTTCACGGATCGAGCATGCGCAAACACGTTACAGTGTCTAGGACGCACATGTGCGAACACGGTCAATGTTGTTGTACCATCGATGTGACGTACTCACAATGGTATAACAATATTGTGATGTCACTTCGATAGTATAACACTATAATTTGATTGAATTCGATTAATAATAAAGTCTGACTATACATTATATATTTATCCATTCCAAAGTTATAAGGATTTGAAAATTCTGTTCTGAGCATGCTCTGTAGGGTCTTTTGGATAGACATTTGATATTCTATGGAGCATGCTCAGAACCAAAATTTCAAGTGCTTATAACTTGGGAACAGATTATTGTTTTTTCACCAAACCAATGAAAGGCACCATTCTGGGGCCCTAGCCTTTCTACTCTGAAAATTTCAGACCAAAGTTATAAACTGTCTGGGCTGTAGGTGATGACAAAAAAAAAATAAAAACAAATAAAACTCGATTATTTGTAAAAACACACTATCCAGATCTTGGAATCCACACATCTGACTGGAACGAAACTTGGCAAATCAAGACACCTTGCCCCCCAGACTGTGCATACAAACATCAGTGCAATTCTGTTGAATGGGGGTGAAGCTATTAAAGAGAAGCTTTCTAGTAGCCGCCCCCACAAATATATGTGATAAGTTACCAAGCCCAGAGTTGCTGGATATTACTCATGCCTTTTAATTCTTCCATTGTAAAAAAGTTATTTCACTCGTAATTTTGTCCCCCGAGAAGACAGAAAACAAAGGAGACATTTCTCTAATCTGCCGCCACACTCCCAGGCCAGCACATGCAGCCCCGTTTTGTGATGTCAGAAAATGAAGGCTGTGTGCACGCGCCCCATTGAGTTGCATGGGGGCTATTTTCTTATACATTTTATTACTATTTAGAGTTGCGATTTTAATAAATCAAAGTGATCGCTCGACTAACAGGGACCCTGTTAGTCGAGCGGTCACTCTGATTTATTAAAATCACAATGCTAAACAGTAATAAAATGGAGATCCGTATGAAATCCTGACAAGCAGAAGCCCGACACCAGATTCCCATCGGGTTTGAAATCCCATCAAAAATGTTCCTAACATTTGAAATCCCAACATGTTAAGGGTAAGTTGAACATCGACAGTGCACAGTTTAGTGAGATGACAGTGCAACAAACTAATTGTCCTAAAACACACACTGAAAATGAACGTCATGCCACATACCCAGGTACAGAGAACCTTCACTCTGCAATAGCCCCAGAACACAACCTGCCACCCTACAGAGAACTGTTCTTACCTGGGGCAGGCCCATGCTCACAATCCCTGCACCACTGCAGTGTCCATCTGTAGTTTCTCCAAGCTCATTCATTGGAGCACTCCACCTAATGCAGTCAGGGAACGTATGTCCATGGTGTCCATCGTAAGCTCTCCTCCACCTTGATGCATCCTCGGACCCGGTGCAATTACAATAATTTGCTCAGTGTGCCTTTCCAGGGTGAGCAATAAAAAAATATAACAAATGAAATTAAAGTCCTTATCCTGGCAGTCATAAATTCCAGAGGGAGCCCCTGCAACAAAGTCTCTCTTCCCTCATGAATGTTCGAATGCAGCTGTAGTGTGAGGGAAAGCTTGGAAAATGCCACACGCTAAACATATTACCTAAGCAGTGTCGGTACATTTCTAGTGTCAAGGCAACATAATTGGAAGCAGTAGGTAAGGACCATTCTCCACTTATTGGCAACTCATGAATGCAAACAGCCCCCATCCCTTGCAGCGCCAAGTCCCACAATATTAACAGTAGAACATACGTGCCCACTCCTGATGCTGGAATTCGGGATTTCATCAAGTCGGCATTCAGAACTTGTCGGTTTATTGAATTTCGGGATTTCAAAGTCATGCTTGTGTGAGACGGGATTTGCTGTGTCGGGACTCTGTACCTAACCCAATAAAATGTATAAGAAAATAGCCCCCATTCAACTCAATGGGGCGCGCACACGCAGTCTTCGTTTTCTGATATCACAAGACAGGGTTGCATGTGCTCGCATGGGGGAGCGGCTGCAGATTAGGGAAGTGGCTGTTTTTTTTTCTGTCTTTGGGGACAAAATTACAAGTGAAATCACGTTTTATAATGGAAGAATTAAAAGGAATGATTAATATCCAGCAACTCTGGGCCAAGTAACCTATCACATATGTTTGTGGGGGCAGCAACTAGGTTACTATGAAGCTGCTCTTTAATATATTTAAAAACAGTGTATATCTATATACAGTATTATGGTGGCACAGTAGCACCACTATACTCAGGGTTGAGCAGGGGTTTCTATATTAAACCTCAGACTTTGCACTTTAATAACTCAATGGATGTTCACAAAATTTTGCATGTGCAGTCTTGTGTGGTAGTTCTCTTGATGTGCCAAGTTTCGTTTTGGTCAGATTTGCAGATTCTGAGCTGTGTATAATGCTAACACGTTAAAAAATCGCTGCTTTTTGCACTTTTTTTGTCATCTCGCTGTGCCCAGATGGTTTGGAATTCGGTCTAAAGTTTTCAGGGTACAAAGGGCTTGACCCATAGATGTGCCTTTCACTTGTTTGATGAAGAAATATTAATCCATTGCTGAGTAGTAAGGATCTAAAATTCTGGTTCTGAGCATGCTCAGTGGGGTCTTTTGGATAGACGTTTGATACCCTACTGAGCATGCTCAGAACCAAAATGTTAAATGCTTATAAATTAGGAACGAATTAATATTTTTTCACCAAACCAATGAAAGGCACTATTCTGTGGCATACCCTTTCCACCCTGGAAATTTCAGACCAAAACTCCAAATTGTCTGGGCTGTAGGTAATGACAAAAAAAACAGCAAAAAAACCCACAATTTTACCTAAAAATACACTACTGGATCTTGGGATCTGCACATCTGACTGAAATGAAACTTGGCAGATCAGGACACCCTGCCCTCCAGATTGTGCATGCAAACTTTAGTGCAATTCCATTGAACGGGGGTGAAGCTATTAATATATATATAGAATAGTGTATGGTTGCTCATACACAACAAGGCTATGTTGCCATCGAGGGGATGTGATGACGTCATACAGACCTCGAGAGCGAAGCTTGAGAGGTCCGTGTGACGGAATCACTTCCTGAGATGGCAACAATGCTCTTGTGTTTAAGCAACCATATACTACTTTATATAGTATATGGTTCCCCAAACTGTAGGAGGTTTGACTTTTGACAAGGTTCATACCTTGTGAATACTGTCCCGCTCGCTTGCTCGGTCGCTCCCTCCCGGTCCATGCTGCAGTCGCCATCCAGTTCCGACACCGAAGATACCAGTGCTTCACTGCTTCCTGCGGTCCTGCTCTCAGCAAAAGAAATAAAAAAAAACAAACTGGCAAACTGATAGTCTGGGAACACGGAGCCGAGTATGGCAGTCCGTCTCCCAACTATCTGACTGAATGGCACTATCGACTGATCATTAGACACCTCTGCCATTTTAGAGCACATTTTTTGATCAGCTCTGTTTTCAGCCAATCATGTAGCAGCTCAAGGCTGAAAAGTTGTTGTACTATCGATCTGACGTCAGAACGATAGTACAACTTTTTTTGACCTTTGAACTGTCCTACAACAACATTTTGGAAGCCACTGTTTTCCATCTAGAATAAGCCCTAACCATACACTATATTTATTTAGAAAATGGGCAAAGACAATGCTCACTTCTGATTGGCTGAGACACTTATTTAGGTGGGCATCTATCAGACAATAGATGCCCACCAAAAAAAAAGTTCCAGCCCAAACCTGCCTTATGCCTAGACAAGTATCCTTGTGCCCAGCCTGCTTGGTCATTGGCTGGAACACAGGGCACACAATTTCAAACTGACGCCATTTTTTTGCAGCTCGCTAAGCCAAAATAAATACAGAGTCACCTCACCACACACATACACGTGGGCAATACAGCCCCCTGGCACAATTGTAGTTTTTCTTTTAAATTTAGCACCCTTGTACATTATTTCAGATATATCCTTGACTCCTCGCACCCCCTAAAAGCTGCCTCCTTTAGTAACACTGTCCTTCTCCTCCAGTCAATTTTTTTAGCGATATCATTCTCAATGCTACCAGAACCACCTTTCCCCGCTCGGTCAGACTGCCCTCCCGCTACGTCCTTCCCTCCTGTATGCCACTTTTGCGACAAATGTAACAAAATCATGTAAAAAAAAAAATAGAGGTTTATTGTTAAACACTAGCACATCGCGTGCTCACGGCTGTACATGACACTTCCTTAACTCCCTGTCACTCCCCTGGCTCCACTCCCACTCCTCAAACATTACCAAATCTGTTTGTTTGTTTTTTTTAATATTTCTTTCAATGAAAATCAAAGTCCTGTTAAATCATTGCCTATCGCTTCATACACACGGTCTCCCTGATCACACGCCAGTGTCCCAGAAATGTAAAACTAAACACATTTATGACCAAAATAAAGCTTGGGTACAATAATCATGAACTGAGTTGACCTAAAGAGAGCTAGCTCCGGCAGCGCTACTGCATATGACAGCACCGGTATTTTCTTCATTAACCATACCACAGATGAATCTCCATGTGCGGTACAGAAAACAAAGAAAGTACCGCTCCTGTGACACACAGTATCGCTATCAGAACTAGCGCTCCGTTTGTCTCTTGCTATAGAATCTATAGATAATTTCTCATTTTCCAGTCAAGCTCGTTTATCATCCATGCGAGCGCCTCCTCAGCTGCTGTACAACTAAAGAAAATAAAGTAAAAAAGTAAAACTAAACACTGCCTCACTCCCACAGTTAATCAGTGCACGCCACTCTCCAGCCTCTGTCACTGATGTCTCGCACTGACACGCAACGGAATAAGAAGAAGTCAGAGAATGAAACAAATGCCTTGAATGAATACAACAATTGGTGGTGGTGGGAAGGGGAACGTTTTGACAATGTTAAGCCCAGAGAGTGCATATGTGTGTGTGTGTGGGGGTGCAACCATGGCAATCACCTCCAAGTACAGAGACTCCAGTAGGATGGCAGTGTAATGCAGACAGAGGAACTATTTTACTACAAAATAAACAAAACACTTCAGGGTTTTAATATTTAAACAAAAACTTTTTTTGCAGTAATATATAATACAGTGGCCCATTTTCTAAAGCATGTACCCTCCAGGGTGAAGCGGTATTGTGCTATACCGGACCTTCAGGGGCTATAAGGCCCTCCGCCTGCGGCGTCGGGCCTCATTACGCCCCTGGGCAGTCCGGTATAGCACAATACCGCCCACCCTGTTGGGTATTATTGCTTACACAGAGTATATCTATAAACAGTATTTTAGAGACGTGGTAGCACCACTATAGTTAGGGCTAAACAGAGGGTGCTATGTTAAATCTCAAGTTTTGCACTTTAACATCGTTGCAACCGTTCAATGGATCTGCACACAGTTTTGCATGTGTGGTCTCATTGGGTAGATCTCTTGATGTGCCAAGTTTTGTTCCATTCAGATGTGTGGATTCTGAGATGTGGAGAGTGAAATTATTTAAAAAAATCATTTTTTATTATCGCTTTGTGCCCAGACGATTTGGAATAATGGTCTGAAATTTTCAGAGTAGAAAGGGCTTGGTCCATAGATGTGCCTTTCGCTGGTTTGATGAAAAAATAAAAATCAATCCATTTCAAAATTATTAAATTAAAAAAAATTCTGGTTCTGAGCATGCTCAGTAAGCACTTCAAAATAGCTATGTGAAGGGATGTGGTGTGGGCACCTACAGTCACCTCATAGCTCATGAATAATCATGAGCTTATTTGCATACCCATTTTTTTAAATTGAGGGAATTAGAAAAATCAGGTGAAAACTACAAGCAATCCCTCTTTGGGAAGCTTGGCCTGTTCAAAATCACTGTTTACAAAAATTTCTTTTTGGTTTCGCCTGTTCACATTGCAAGAAGAACAGTTGCTTATGTGCCCCATGTTTTTAAAATGTAACCACAGTCATGAATAATCATGAGCTGATTTACATAGCTTTTTTTTAAAATTGAGGGAATTTATTTATTTATTTCATTTTGGTATCCAGGTAGGCCCACTGGAACCAGGGGTCCCTTTTTCAGGGGCGACCCGGAATTAGTTACATGTAGGTAGAGCAGATATCATAACAATTGGTACAGAAGGAGAATACAGTTGACAGGTAAATTCATTACAGCGACTATCAATAATCAGTTATTTACAGCAGGTTACCTTCATACAGTGAAGACAAGCAGGGCTGGAAGTAGAAAAATCAGTCGAAAACTATAACCTATCCCTCTTTGGGAAGCTTGGTTTGTTCAAAAACACTGTTTACAACAATTTCTTTTTGGTTTACTTTTTGGATGCTGAGAGATTGAAGATGTGAATTGTTTTGAAACATGGGCTACAAGTCAGTATTTTAAACATTAGGGCTGTAGAAGTTAAGTAGTCATTTTTTATGTTTGCTTGCACGCATGTGCAAGAAACATAGTGCCATCATCCGAGATACTGGATGCAGTGGCATACAGTTGAAAGGAGGCTCCGCTTCAGTGAGCAGAGCTCTCCCCCCCCACTGCGCCAGGCACGCGGCACCGTTTTGCTGCGCGTGCTCATCGCGCGGCTCCCCTGATGCACACACTGTATGGCCAACGGGTGCCCAATCCCCGTCGCCCAGGCCCCCCAAAAACAAGCTTCCTGGTGCCACGCTGGAAGCCCACCCCAGCGTGGCAAACAATGTAATGGCCGACGGGGGTGCCAAATACCCAGTCGGCTCCACGTCTCCAGGCCCCCCCCAAAACGTTTCCAGGTGCCACGCTGGGAGCCCACCCCAGCATGGCAGAAACTGTTATGGCCAACGGGGGTGCCCAATCCCCCATCAGCTCCAGCCCCCCCAAGCAGCCTTCCTGATGCCACGCTGTGAGCCCACCCCAGCGTGGCAAACGTCCCACGCCATCCTCCTTTAAAAAAGTCCCTGAAAGAAAAAGCGGTCCCTCGCGGTCTCGCCGGCCCCCTCCCACCCGCGCCCACCACTGTGACCCTGCCTCCCACACAACCCTTACCCCATATACTCTCTCCGGACTCGGGCGCGACAATCTTCATGGACCGTGAACATCGCTCTGCACCTCTTCAAAGCCGACCGCGAACTGAGGAAATGCCGGTAAGCTGTATAATGGGATAGATAGGATTTTTCAACTTTGATGCATATCTCAGGCATTTTGCACAAATTTTCAACATGGGTTTTGTGACCCTCCTCATGAATTCTGTCACCGTCGAGCGTGAATCGGGTCGAAGGTGTGATTTCACGGTCACCGCGAGGGAATCATCTTTCAGGACTGATTAGCGGGCGACAGTGCCAGTGTTCATGAGGTGGGCTCTCAAAAGCCTATGTTGAAATTTGGTGAAAAAATTCCTGACAATGACTGTTTTACGGCGTGCGTTCGCGCGGTTCCGCGTCGTATGTCAACGTTTAATTTTTAATATTCGTGACCGGATTTTCAGCATTACCATTGTAACACATCTCCTTATGAGCAGTACAGCTGTCATTTTTCACACCTCACCCAAAATGTGTTTCAGCGCATGTAGCGCACAATGGCGCAGTCGGTGTGCGTAAATCAATGTATGGGACACATTAAGAAAATCACAGTGACAGTGTTCCTGAGCAGAGGACTTAAAATGGCTATGTTGAAAATTTGGTGAAAAAATTCCTAAAATGACTGTTTTACGGTGATGGTGCGGAACCCCACGACGTTCGTAAGTTCTCGCAAATTTTAATATTCGCATCCAGATTTTCACTGCCATTTTACCACACCTTCTTATGAGCAGTACAGCTGTCATTTTTCACGCCACCCAAAATGTGTTTCTCATCATGTAGCGCATAATGGCTAGGTCGGTGGCAATCAATGTTTGGGACAGATTACGAAAATCACGGTGACACTGGTCATGAGCAGAGGTGTTAAAATGGCTATGCTGAAAATCTGGTGAAAAAATTCCCCAAAATAACTGTTTTAGGAGCGCACGTTGCGCAGTTCCTACGCACGCTGGCAAGTTCACGAATTTGTAATATTTGCACGCCAGATTTTCAACATTGCCTTTTTACCACACTTCCTTATGAGCAGTACAGCTACCATTTTTCACATCTCGCTCAAAATGTGTTTCCGCACATGTAGCGCAGTCGGTGTGCGAAAACAATATTTGGGACAGATTAAGAAAATCACAGTGACACTGGTCATGAGCAGAGGTCTTAAAATGGCTATGTTGAAAATTTGGTGATAAAACTCCATAAAATGACTGTGTTACGAGTGAGCATTGCGCAGTTTCCACGCACCCTCGTAAGTTCATTAATTTGTAATATTTTCAGTCCAGATTTTCACCAGTACCATTTTTCCACACCTCCTTATGAACAGTACAGCTGTCATTTTTCACAACATGGCCGAAATGTGTTTTCACACTTTCAGCACAGAAATGCGTGGTCGCTGTGGGAAATCATTGTTCGGGACAGATAAAGAAAATCACAGACATTGTTCATGATCGGAGGTCCCAAAATGCCTGTGTTAATCTACTGTACAAAATCCCCAAACTAGTTACATTATGGGTGTGCGCTGCACAGTTTCTACGCACGCTCATGACTTCACCAGTTTTTAATATTTTCACAGCAGATTTTCAACATTGCCATTTTTTACACCTCCCCATGAACAGTACCGCTGTCATTTTTCACATCCTGTCCGGAATGTGTTTTTGCACCTGTGGTGCCAAATGCCGTAGTCGCTGTGCAAAAGCAGCTTTCGGCTAACAAACTGATATTGCCACTGTTCATGAGGTGGGGGTCACA
Organism: Neoceratodus forsteri; assembly: GCA_016271365.2. Lineage (NCBI taxonomy): Eukaryota > Metazoa > Chordata > Ceratodontiformes > Ceratodontidae > Neoceratodus > Neoceratodus forsteri. The sequence continues at coordinate 1,273,603,294 of CM057456.1, forward strand.
AAAAAACCATGTTGAAAATCTGGAGTGAAAATACCAACGAATGCCTGAGGCATTAGGGTTTCCGACCATAACGCCCCACCCTGTACAGAATGACAGGCATCAGGGCTGTGACTTGGGATTGTTGCCTGCAATGCTCATACCACTCCACCCACCACACCCCTGCAGCCAGTGAGGAGGCATCAGGTGTGCCTTGGACTCTTCGACCCCAAAGTTCACCCCATTCTCCTATACGCACCCATCTCACCCGTATTTCCTGATGGAATGGGGTGCGCATAAGAACCAAAGACCCCCAAGGCACACCGTGACACTTGTCGGTGTCTGCAGGGTAGGGTGTGGTGAAATGGCGTGGCCGTTATGCCAGACGACCCAGAGGCACACCCCAATGCCTGTCACTATCTGCAGGGTGGTGACAGGCTTGGCTTCAGTTCAATACTTCACTGCCATTCCTAGTATGCAGCTCTGTAACTCCTACACTACCAATGCCAATGCCAGCAAGCAAACATTCGGCATTGACAAATGCTTGTTTTCACTTGTGTTAAAATAGACAATACAGTACTGATTTTGTGTTCACTTGAACTGAAGAAGTTTCAGATAATTCAATGGCTTAAATATATGCACAGAAACAAGAAAGTATTATTGGCTGTTCTGGTTTGGAATTGTTTTGACTTTGGATAACAGAACACCGATTCTGTGAAAGGCGGTAATATAGTGTAGTGGCTAAGGCTTTGGGTTATGAGCCTGGACACCTGGATTTGAAACCCACAGCCCCCACTGAATATGGACAAAGGTTTTTTTTTGTTTGTTTTTTATGGTAACTCATGCATTTATAAAAACTAATTACAGAAAAACACTCATGCATTTATACAAACTAATTACAGAAAAAGCACAATCTCAAAAAGTAAGAAAATTCATTGCAAAAAACTTCATTAATGCACTAGTTAGGGTTAAAGCGACAAAAGTGGGGAAATGTGGTATTAGGTTTTCTAACCCTAACATCCCATCCCCACCCTGTAGGCAGCAACAGGCATGAGGTGTGCCTTGGGGATGTCAACCCTAACACTCACCCCATTCCAAGAGTAAATGCAGTACACTGAGATAGGTACAGTTTATGACAATGGAAGTGAGCATTAGGGTTGACAACCCCAAGGCACATCCCAAGCTTGCTGCTGCCTGCAGGGTGGGAATGGGGTGTTAGGGTTGGAAACCTTAATGCCACATTTCCCTACTTTTGTCGCTTTAACCCTAAATAGTGCATTAACTAAGTTTTTTGCACAGAATATAAATAACTACACACACACGCACAAGTACCCCATATAAGAGTTGAGTAAGCAGTTTAATGTTAAACCCCAATTTCTGCACCTTAATAACACAGCCATCCCTGATGGAATAACCTGAAATGTAGCATCATTGGCATGTACGTAATCTGTCCCAGGATCTCTGGATCCTGCATATTTTGTAACAGTCAGTTCAGTGGCTAAAAGTTCAACAAGGTTCAAACACATAAAAATGTGGAAATTAAGCCCTTATTTGCTTACTACTAGCAAAACAAAACAAACAAAAAAAAAAAGGCAGAGACTTGAAACCTGTAACTTTCAGGCTCGTTAAGAGTCTAGCCTAAGGATGATTCTTTGACAGGTACTTTAACTGAAAAAAATGCATCATTTTTAAATTATTAACAAGCAAAATGCCATTTTGGTGCACGCACAGGATGGTTTTCCAGTGCTCCAAGGATAACTGGATTTTTGCAAAACTGACGGACATCAGTTATGTGGGAGGAGCTAATTTCATGACTTAAAAGTACAGTTTTGTGCCACAAAAATGGCCCTCCCATTTATTGCTACTGCCCGTAGTCAGGATCCTATCCCTGCTGCCAGCACAGCCCCGGCCCTCAAGTTTCTCTGGTAGTGGGGAGTACATCCCTGACAGCGGGAATCCCCTTCCACAAGATCTCAAAATAAACTGGCGGTGAATGCCCAACTCTACCACCGGTACCCCTTCTTGCTGGCCAAACGTCAAAATACCCAAAGGAGAACACGTCATGCTCTGTGACATCAATATAAACTGGTCTGCCAAGCCAAGCTACCCTCTCCCCACAACCTTCACACCAAAATTAAATCCCTGAATTTACACCAACTGATTTCTTCACCCACCCATTTCAACCCCATTTCCTCCAATCACAGTACAATCAACTGGGTGTTGGCAACCCATCTGCAGCAAATCCTGACACCAGCCACCTTCCTTGATGTGTTCAGTTTTCACTTCATGACGTACTGCATATGTAAAATTAACCCCATAAAAGCCCCCACCCCCAAAAAAAACAACCCGTAGCCAGATCATTGAAATCTTTCTTCCCAGGTAGATTCTTCCAGGACCTCTGTACTACCAGCTAGGCCCCAGTCCTCTCCGCCATAGACCCAAAGTGGCCCTGGATCACTTCTCCTCAACCATTTTAGTCATTTGTGATAAACATGCACCTCTCAAGTAGTGAAGAGTTCAGGGCCGCCACCTGCCCTGGATAACTCCTGACCTAACTGAACTCTTTCAGCTAAAAGCCTCGGCTTGGACCAGACATAAAACTAGTGGGCTAACCCAGAGCAGGCAAGACTTTCACTCCGGAATCACTGCACAAGGTGCATAAGACTAGCGAATACAGCTGGCTCCGTGGCACTTAGGGCTGAGGCGCTGCAAAGCATCTTACCTTCTGCCACGCTGGTGACCTGGGTTCAGGAATGGACTTGGGTTGTTGGGGATTGGCTGAAAGGGGAGGACTGAACCTTTGAGAGAATGCTCTCCTCTCCCTCAGGAAGGGTAGATTGTCATCCCGGCCTCAGTTGCCCCCAGGTGGAGGCCTGTGGTGGAGCAGGTCAGGGAGGCAAAGTATGGGAGGGCACCGCAGGGGTATGTAGGACAGGCGTGGCTCCATGCATGAGTCTTATTCTATTCTGGAGGGTGAGACAGAAAAGAGGAAAATGGATGTCATGGGGCTTTATGAAGCCAAGCCCAGCCATCTCCATGCCTGCATCACTGCTTGGTGAGCAACCTGGTCCGCCTCGGACTTGATGTACTTGGTGGGAGTGGGAAGGCTCTCCCTCCTTGGCCCTGCCATGAGAAAGGAACTCATGGGGAGACTTCTGACCAGGCGCTTACTGGAAGAGGCAGAGAGCTGGCCTGGGGGGCTGGGGATCAGGCTGATGCAACCACCCCCAGATGCAGGATAAAAACCTATATTTAAAAAAAGACTAGGAAAAGCAAACTACTTTAAAAACAAGCTAGCCGCCAAAGCCCTCGACTCTTCTAAATTCTGGAGGACAGTCAATTTCTTAACCAGCTCCCCCAGCAGTGAGCAGTCCACCTCCATCTCCTCCATTACTGCCGACAACCTAAACAAGTATTTCATTGGAGGACCTAGGTCTCTCATCACCAGTCCCCTCCACTCCACTATCCATCCACCAATGGCAAGTTCTGCCTGTAGATCTTCTTGGCTTACACAGTCTGCAAGGAACTATTGGCTCTACATGCTGTATCCAGTTGTGGATCTGATGGCATCCTGCCCAAATTTCTCAAAACTAGTGCCCTAGTAATTGCTGCCCCTTGTTGCCCACATTTTCAATTGGTCCCTGTGTGCTGAATCATTCCCATGCAGCTGGAAGCATGCACTAGTGTTACCAATCCACGAAGGCGACCAATCAGACTCTCCCTCCAACTATCGCCCAATCTCACTGCTACCCATCCTCTCCAAAATTCTTGAGAGGTTTGTCAGCAGCCAGCTATTATGTGGAGTCTAACTTCCTAACACCATTCCAATCTGCCATCCACCCTGACCACTTAATTTCCTCCTCCCTGCTCAGGGTTATTGATCATGTACACTCCAACTCAGACAAGGGTCTAGGCACAGGGGCCATATTTATAGTCCTGGCAAAGACCTCTGACACCAGGGACCACCCTCAGTTCTTACTCAGTCTAGCAGACTCCAGTGTCATCCCAACAGCCATGGCTTGGTTCCAGTCCTACCTGGACAAACACACTCAATCCATCAGATTACGCCCGAACACTTCTTCCACCCTGTGTCTCTCTAGGTCCCCCAAGGCTTGGTCCTGGGGCTCCTGCTCTTCACCATATTTATTAACAACCTCCCCCATCCATCTCAGCCAGCAGCATACCCATGTATGCAGAGGACACCACTGTTTACGCAGCAAGTCCATCTGCTTCCTCAGTTGAGTTGCCCCTCCAGCAGGACTTCACAGCAATCCAAAAATGGTTCACTGACAACCATCTTGTTATGAATCAAAAAAAGATGGTGGGCATGCTGTTCGGCTCCAAGCAATGGATCAGCTCCACCTCCCCCTCTCTATCCTTATGCTCCCTGGATGGGGCCTGCCTGAACTCTGTCTCCACCAACAAGTACCTGGGCCTCCACCTGGATCAGCCTCTTAATTACACTGTGCAAATCACCAAGGTCATAGCCAAGTCCTTCGCTAAGCTTGGTGCCCTTTACTGTGTAAAGAACGGTCTCCAACACCAAGTTAGGAAACGAGTAGTGGAACAAATTCTTCCCCTTCTGGACTCTGAAGATGTGGTTTACTCAAGTGCACACTCCACCTTCCTCAACAAAATCAACACCTTGTTCAACACACTGTGCAGATTTGCCCTGGGTTACTCCCCCTGCACATATCACTGTACTATATACAACGCCTTGGGCTGGATCCCTCCCCAAGCAAGACAGATGATACATGCTGCTCTTGTGGGAGCAAACTACTGGAATGGCAAACTATCCATATACCTATCTGACCTATTCTCTCCTTCTGCAAACCCAGCCTACTCGCATCCAAGGAAAGCTGCCGTCTCCATGTCCTTCTATACAAGTGCAACCTAGCTGAAGTCTTCATTAGCTATGAGCTTCCCTATATTTAGAACAATCTACCCTCCAAAGTCCCTGGCCTTCCCTCGCTCAGATCTAGCAAGGCTATGGTCAAGATCTCCCTCAAATCCCCATCGATCTACTTTTGCTGCCAGGTTTGCCCTCTTCTCCCTCTGTGCATAGAGATCCCCCTACTGAAGCTCCACAGTCCTCCCATGGCGGGGGATTTGAGACACACTAGTTTCTGTCATGTAAACTGTTCATACCTTGACATGTTAGGTCACTGTACTGAATCTTCGCTGCTTTCCAACTGTTTGCCACCTCAAATATATCTTCTGCTCTCTGTATGGAAACAGTTTGGTGATGCACTGTTTGTGCTATGTATATTTGTACCCTCTCGTTCCCTCCCCCCCCGTTGCAACTGGAAACCTGGGCTCTGTGTGATTACCTGGTAAAAATATGTTTTAAATAAAAAAATAAAAACAGTGGCGGGTATACTCCTTCCCACCTGATGTCACTATATATCCACGGTGGGTGCCCAACCCCACTGATAGTACCTCCCCAACGACGGTAACCCCTCCCTCCCACCTGATGTTGAAGTAAACCAGTGGTGGATGCCCAATGTGCCGCTGGTTCCCCCCTCCACTGCCAATACACCCTCTTGCCCAATGCTGAAATAAACCAGTAGTGGGTGCCCTACCCTGCCACTGGTACCCCTTCTCCACTGTTGTCAAAGTAAACTAGCAAAGGGTGCACAGCCCTGCCACCTGTACCACCCTCCCACATGACCCTGCCAGTACTACCCCTTCTCCTGGCTGCCTGATCTGAAAACCACCCCATCACCCACCCACTTGCAACTATGCCACCTTCCCTCACCCACCAGTGCCCACAGTCATGTTCCAAGCCTCGATTCCTCAATGTCCCTCAACCAATTTCTAAATGCCCTCAACATGCTTCTCTACCTGCAGGTATGTTGAAACCGAGGGTGGAGAAAAACTAAGTCCTGAAACCAGGGCACAGTTTTAAGGGAAAAAATGAGGAGTCCAAATCCAGACTTTGTGACAATTTGGCAAAAAAGCAATGGTGTTCGTGAGGAAGACAATAACAATCCAACCGTCAAATTTATATAAAAAAAAATAAAAATGAAAAAGGTCATGGATCTTAGGAAAAATGCCCCCCCCCCAAAAAAACACCCCAAAACAATAAGTCATATGAAATGTGAACCATGCATACTCACAGACTTGTTTTTTTTTCCAATATTCAAACAAAAGTGCAAGTACATCACAAATATGCACACTGCGTTTGCACTAGTGCCCGACCCAGCAACTGCTAGTCAGTCAGATAGTGACCAGTGCTATCTGACTGAATATCAGACTGTGTTGGTGCAGCGCTAAGTGAAACTGTGCTGCCCCAACATAGACATGGTCTGTATATAGCCCACAGGGAACAGCACTGCCCGAAACAGATGGCACCAAGACCTCTCTGGGCTATATTCAGCCACAACATGCAAATGAGTACATGGGCATGGGCATGCAAGGTACTAAGGATCATTTGCATGCCCATTACAGGCTCATTTGTATGGTGCACAGCAGCCCATTAGCACCCATCCTGCAGTGTGCTCGATGAATTCCATGGTGACTAGTGGTCCCCCCAATCACCTGTTACTACTTAACTAGAGCTATCCCTGGTGTCTAGTGGCACCCCCACCCCATATCACCCATTACTGCTTAACTAGAGCTATCCCTGGTGTCTAGTGGCACCCCCAACCCCGATCACCCACTACTGCTTAACTAGAGCTACCCCTGTTGTCTAGTGGCACCCCCACCCCAATCACCCATTACTGCTTACCTAGAGCTATCCCTGGTGTCTAGTGGCACCCCGACTCCCGATCACCCACTACTGCTTAACTTGAGCTATCCCTGGTGTCTAGTAACACCTCCACCCCAATCACCCATTACTGCTTACCTAGAGCTATCCCTGGTGTCTAGTGGCACCCCCACTCCCGATCGCCCACTACTGCTTAACTTGAGCTATCCCTGGTGTCTAGTGGCACCCCCACCCTTGATCACCCATTTCCTACCAACTTGAGTTATCCCCGTGTCTAGTGGCACCCCTCACTCCCTGATCACCCATTACTGCTAATGTAGACCAATAACAATAAATTTGATCAAGTCGAGGATGTGTCATATTTGGATTTTGCAAAACAAGCTGCTCTCAAATGCAAGTCACAGATAAAAATACAAACATTAATAAAAGCCACGCAAAGTAGTATTTTTAGATATCTTTAATAAAAAAAAACTAAATGTTTGCACAGGAATTTGTAACAATTGTTTTAAGTTTACCAGCTGCACAAATGTTTTGAATATCTACACAATGGTTTCAAAATCTACATGCTGCAGTACTGTTTTTTAGAATCTATATGCCGCACAATGGTTTTCAATGTTTATCTGTGCAAAACAGAGTGCTAAAGGATACCACTGGCCAGGAAATAATGCTCAGGTTTCGTACTTTACAAGCACTTTGTCTGTCAAGGTGCCTGACCGCTGGTGGCTACATTCTTAAATACACAACTTTTATTGAAAGTGACAGTAACAATTATAAAATCAACCACCAGAAAGGAGACAACAAAAATTATGTATTGGACACTTCAGTTATTTTTACAATCAGGTTCACATCTTAAAGTTTTCCTATATCAAATTATTTTAATTACACTTTCAGATTTAAAGGTAATCTCCATTACATACTCAGAAGATATCAATTTTATAAAAGATTTTTGACCATTTCATTTATCAACATTTTTCTCATTAAGATTTACTATGCATTTTATGTATAACTCATCAGAAATACGGAAGTCAAGCAATCAATTGTTTTTGCCCCAAATATTTTATCCTTCTCTCCTTCCCCATCAGCACTCCTCTTCTTTGGGTCTTGTAATCAACCCCTTCTGCCTGGCAGACTCACTGCCTGCAGCCACCTGAGGGACCTCCTAGACCTCCAGCCTATGCAAACATTCCAAAGGCCGGATTTGTTCCCACTGGAGACCCCTGCTGATCAAGAGAGGAGCACTTCCTTCTCCTTACATCATCCACCAGTGGTCAGCATGACCCTGATGGGGCCTCTCTGCATCTTAGATCATAAAAAGACTTGCCTGGATGTCGGGATGAAGGGACTCTCAACTGGTTTACAGAGAGGGTCAGTAGGCATGGGGATGGGGACTTTTGGAAGCATTTAGGCCACTTTTTGTCTCTCTGCCTCTCCCACATGTTTGCACATGCTATGGCTGACTGGAGGAAGTGCTTGATTGCATGAGGTCACCCCAAAAGGAGAACGTCTTTCAAACAGTATGAACTACACCCCCTCACCTCCACTCCTTGCCTCCCAGGCTCAGAGCATGAACCCAGGATGTCGGCATGCCAGAGTGATCACCCATCGCTCAGTGCCATGGAACCAGTGCCTGACAGTTTTTTAATTAGCAACAAGAAGGTGCAGGTTATGAGATATGATCACACCTATGGTGTACCTATAATCACCCTACATGTGGTGCTGTTTTTCAGCACTCCAAGTGCCTTATTTAAAATAAATGTTTTGTTTTGCTTTAAATACAGCTTGACATTAGGCCTGTGCAATACAAATACTATTTGCCCCCAAAAGTACATTTTTTAAAATAATACCAACATCACAGAGAGTGCAGTGTGTAAATGGCATGCTGTCTTCTGCACATACATTGTTTTCATGGATCTTCTTGAAAATTGTGTCACCTGCTCTGCCAAGGATAACTTGCACGTTATTGTACTGCTTGAGTTATTGTTGTGTTGCGTGTTTTGTGAATCTGTACCTCCCCCCAGGTCACAGCTGGAAATGAGCCATGGGCTCCGAGTGCTTACCTGGTGAAATATGTTTTAAATAAAATAAAAATACAATAAACAAAATAAATGATTGTCACACTAAAGAGATACTACAAAAGTCACAGAGACTGGGAAACAAGGCGCTTGCCCTTGGCTTTATTTGTAAATGTTTTTCGTCCATCTGCATCCCGACTTCAGTACAAAACAGCAATCCGGTGCCAATAAAGCAGGAGCTGCTACTCAGTTCAACACGTCGGGTTTTGTGCATCTCTCCAACCACACATATACTCTAGAAAAGCAGAACTCTGCAGCAAAACACTTCGCTGCAGTTTTGCACTGAATTCAGGTTATGGATTTCAGTGTTTTTGTTTTTTCCTATATATAAATTCTTTATTCCCCCTCACTGGTATGGCCCACCTCTGCCTGGCCACTCCAAGCTCTGTCTTCTCCTCTAGTGCTTAACACTCTCCCGGGGCCCCCAGTGCTGGTCTTTGATTCCTGAAGAGGTTCTTCAAACCTCCCATACTAGTTATGTCACCATTTGTATACAGCAGTGGTTTGGTTACAAACCAGTATTGGATAAAGCATATAAATGCATTAAACGTTTTTGAACTTGTTTTTAAATTCAAAGATATTTAAATTACATTTGTATTCGGTATACTACAATTACTTCACTTTCTATGCATTTGCTGAATTTGCATGGGCTCTTGAAGCTGCACATGACTACTGACAGCTATGAATATTCATAAACTGCTATATAAATAAGCACATGATTTTACTGCCCCCACACACACACACACTTGAAGCCTTGGTGAAGGAGAATGCATGGGGTAGTTTTGTCATGGTATGTTGTGGTTATTTCACAATCAACTTCTCTCTGCACCAGCATCTTGGTGTGTGAACCTGACTGACTGCAGTCTGTTCCGGGAGCACGCTTGTTATCAGGCAGCACTTTTAGAGGCACACCTCTGTGCACCACCATCTTGATGTGTGAATCTGACTGACTGCAGTCTGTTCTGGGAGCACGCTTCTTATGAGGCAGCACTTTCAGGAGGCACACCTCTGTGCACCAGCATCTTGGTGTGTGAACCTGACTGACTGACTGCAGTCTGTTCCGGGAGTACACTTGTTATCAGGCAGCACCTTTAGGAGGCACACTTCTCTGCACCAGCACCTTGGTGTGTGAACCTAACTGACCGCAGTCTGTTCCAGGAGTACGCTTGTTATCAGGCAGCACCTTTAGGAGGCACACTTCTCTGTACCAGCATCTTGGTGTGTGAATCTGACTGACTGCAGTCTGTTCCGGGAGCACGCTTATCAGGCAGCACCTTTAGGAGGCACAACTCTGTGCATCAGCATCTTGGTGTGTGAACCTGACTGACTGCAGTCTGTTCTGGGAGTACGCTTGTTATCAGACAGCACCTTTAGGAGGCACACCTCTGTGCACCAGCATTGTGGTGTGTGAACCTGACTGACTGCAGTCTGTTCCAGGAGTATGCTTGTTATCAGGCAGCACCTTCAGAAAGCACACCTCTGTGCACCAGCATCTTGGTGTGTGAACCTGACTGATTGCAGTTTGTTCCGGGAGTACGCTTGTTATCAGGAAGCACCTTTAGGAGGCACACCTCTGTGCACCATGCTTTTTGTTGTTCTACAGGTCCTGCAGCTGGGATGGGCTCCACTTGGGGAATACTCAACATGTTTCCCTGTCCAATCTGTCTCATGCATGGTTGAGCGCTGCCAGTCAGGTTGGCAGCACCTAAAAATGCAAGCATCATGTTGGGAATCACTGGAGCTTTTCCTTCCATTTCTACCTAGGACACCGGCATGCAAGATGTCAATAAGCGTGCATGCAATGCATGTTAGTGCTCATACATGGATGGCATCCACCACCCTTAGCCACTCCACTTGCACCACACTGCTGGTCATCCAGTGCCCCACCTATCCATTGGAGAAGGACAGTGCCCAGAAGCTGAATCCTTCTCCACCAGCTGCCCCCAACCACCCAGTCTCGTTCTTTAACATGGGTCACCAACATTGCGAGCAGTAGCTGACAGGCCAGCCCCAGACAATATTTATTAAACTTTATCACTGGAACTTCAATTTGTTTTGGTCAGTGGATAGAATTATGTAATAATCTATAGATTTTTCTTTCTTTTCAAGTCTGCTAATACTTATATCACTGTAAAAATTATTTTTACTTTTTAACTCATGAATGTAGTGCAACACCCAGGTTCTCCTGGGTTACTAGATTCCATTTTTTAGTGTAGTCTATGTAGGTAGCCTGGGCAGTACAAGAGTAAAATCCCTATGGGGCTCCTTTAAGCAATCTGGTCAGCTCTGCTGAGCAGAGGGTTCTAAAATGGAATTTGCAACTCTCGCTGCATGCAGCATGACCCAGAACTAAGAGTGCTGCAGTGGAGTTTTGATCTGTGTGGAGTTCTCGAGAGAGAGTGTGAGTGTTCTGCCTGTGGGCAGACCAACAGTCAGAAGGGGTCCCTCTCTTTTCCTTTTCACCCTAGTTCAGTAACGGAATGGTTTGGATGCCATGTTGTGGCAGCTGCCATCTTCTGTGTGATGTCCCCAAGGGGGTGAATTCTTAAAACTTCTTGTGGTACTGGTAGCAGTGAGTAGCTACTGGGGCCATCCCCCATCTGTAAAGATTTGTTGTAAAGTGCTACCCAGGACTGATCTAGCCAGGCCAAGCCTCCAGCAATGGAAATGCCTTGAACTGTGGAATCTGTCACTTCAGAACTGGAAAAGCAAGTTTGCCCTTCAGTAGGGGAACCTGAAAGTTTTCGGAGAGGTATCACTACTAAATGCTGACACTCAGAATCCCGATATTCAGGATCCCGAGTTCAGCAGCCCAACACACACCCGCCCAATAGAAGGAAGCTGGTGCTGACAAGGGTAAGGTAGCGGATGTGAAGAACTGCTACCTACCCATAGTCTGACACAACAAGTCAGGAGAAAATGCGGAAGCTGGCCGAGCTGCTCCCGTGGTGTGGAAGGCTAGGCCACTAGCATCTCGGCCAGCATGGTGCTCTCGACCTGGGTTCTATTCCTGGTATGGAAAATTTTTTGTTCTTTCTTTTATTGCCCCCATGACATTTTTAACCTACTCCAAGGTCTGCTCCCCTTCGGAGTTAGTTATTTTAGTTATGGGGGGGTGCAGGGCCCCCCCGCATTGCACTAAGATCCTGTCAGTCTTCCGACAGTCGGTGTCCTAAACTCAGGCTTATGGAGTTCGGGAGACTGACTGTCGGGATTTCGTAGGTGACCCTTGGGAGAAATGCTTCTCTTCAAAGCTGCCTGAGGAATAGTTTGAGACCTAAGTTGACACCTTCACAGTAATGAAATTCAAAGCGTTCTCGTCAGAATTTTTGTGGGACTGTTAAATGCGAATGGTGCCTTCACAGTAGGCAACTGTGTAAACAAGAGTTGTTGCCTGTCCTTAGTCTGAAGCCGAGCTGCACATCTCAGACCAGTTCATGAGGGGAAGCTTTTTCACAATTTAATAAGTTAGGTGCTGCCCTCCCTTCTGGGATTTTATGCCCATGTGGTAACTCTCCCACAAGAATGTTGCTTTGGGAAACCCATAACTGTTGTGTGTGTGCTCACATCTCGGACAATCTCTGTCCTGGTCCATTTGCCAGAAATGGGATGGACGGAAGCCAAAACTGTTTTATACTGGTAGCAAACCAATACAGTCTTGTAGATCTTGTACTTTGTGCTGCACCTGCAAAAGCCCATGTGGGCACCAACTTGCTAACAGACCATCCTATCAGAATAAAGCCATACTGCATGACTCTACTTCTACTTGTAGATATTTGATCTGTGCGAGTCTCATCTAAGTTACTGGGGCCCCCCAGACTGTGTAGAAACCCACCACTGCCAAGGTATCTCACCTGGGACTCAGAAAACTAGAAATGTTGTAATGTGCCCCCCCCCCCCGACTGCCTAAATAATGAGTCAGGTAATCGCCCTCCAGCAAAGGGTGAGTACTGTCATCATGTTGGCAAGGGGGGGGGGTAGGGTTACAGTAGTTTTGTATGATATGACTTGTACTGTGGGCTTTTTAAAGGGCATTTTCCCCTTACTAGTATTTTCCTCACTTTCCTTTCTAACTATATCATGGCCCTTTAAATCCCCTTTTCAGGATGTTTAACAGGACAGCATGGAATACAATACAAGATCTATATACTGCAATTCGAATATTCTATTGAGATATGCCAGCCTGGTGGCACTGAGGGCTAAGGTGCTGGATGCCTTACCTTGCGCCACAATGTCGCACCCAGGTTCGAGAACCAGCACGACAGTCGGGGTGGATGGAGCTGCCAGAAAGGCAGCTCTCCTCCCCGGGGAGGGAAGGTCGCATCCCTCAGCTATTGTCTGCCTCCTGGTGGAGGCCAGGAGACAGTACAGGCTAGAGGGTACATAGGCGCTTGGCCAATGGGTGGGCGGAAGGGGTCATCACCGGGACTGTAGTACGCATGTGTGCCTCCACGTGCATGCAACTACTCCTGGGGTCCCAGGTGAAAACTGGAGGAGAAAAACATTCCGGCAGCAGGATGACGCCCAACCCCCTGCAGGCACTGTTCCTGGACCAGGCATAAGGTAAGCCCTGATAATTTTGGGTGTTGGAGCTGGGGGGGGGGGGGCGAGAGTCAGGCTGAAGGGGGCAAGCCGGAAAAAGGCGTACAAATAGAGTAGTGATAAAAAAATATATATATTCTATTGAGATGTTATAACAGGATAGCCATGAATTTACAATATGATCTGTATACTGCACTTTAGACACTGTAATTAGAACATCTGTGATCATAATTATGTGCACAGTGTATACAGCCTGCAGAGATCTATAAAAAAAAAACTAGAGCGCTGACTGAGAGAAATAAATGAAACCACCTAGTGGACACCCCATGCTGCTGGTTTGGGGACATTCTATTTAATTTTGTTTAATTTTTAGACAGGTTTAAAAACTAAAGTTAATGTAATCCGCTTATTGATGATGGACGATGTGAAGGAAGATGGAAAGAGCTGTCAGAAAGTATCCTTGCATCTTTCTTCATTTTAAAAAATCAACAACATGGTGCCCAGTAAGTGGCTTCACTTGCAGTCCGCCAACAGTATGGAATGTTAGCGCTCTAGTTCTTTTATAGAACTCTGATACTGCCTTAAGCATTTTACTTGGACTCTGCCTTAAGCACTTTCCTGGGATGATTAATTTTATGAACTTTATCAGATCAATGAAGGAATGGAAGCTTGAACTATGGGCATGGCCCTTGAAACAGGGCACTGAAGTTGCCACTTCAGTAATGGGTTGCTCATTCCCATGTGTGAACTGAAGACTGGTCAGTTCACTACTCAGTTATAGACTGCCACAGTTATGGAACAACCTAGCCCTGGGTGGCTGCCCACCTATGAGTATTCTCGCCACTACACAGTCCTAAGGATTCTGCTTGTACCTCACTGTGACTGCACCTGATGGATTCTTTGTGAATATCCTTGTATTACCATTGTGCATTTTCACACCCTCACCCTACTGATAGGTTTGTACCTATTACTGTACATACTGAATAAATTATGAAAAGCATGTTTCTTATTGTATAATTTTGCATAATTTCTGCATACCTTGTATTGTAATTAATTGTCTTCTGCTAGAATGTGCTTATGCTCCTACAGTTATCTTGTAATAACTCCCTATATCCCTTACTCCAGGTCAAATCTGTAAATGAGATTCCTGCTGTATTTCTGTATGCTTACCTGCTGAAACAATTTTCAATAAATAAATAAGTAGGTAGGCTTATTTCAGCATCTGCAAATACAATTTTTTTCTGTTCCACTTCTCACTTGATGAACCAAGCTCTCCTTCAGCCTGTTCACAAGTCCGTATTTCCACACAGTCTGAAGCAGTTACCTCTGACATCCACCTGTCCGCCACAGTCCTCTACTGTGTCCCAGACTCACTACATCAGAGAAGATGGGCTGAGGAGGTGCAGTGACGGTCAGGCACTATTCCCCCTCCAGGCTCAGGGATCTCCGTCCTTTTAATTGTCCTCCACTGTTCCCAGAAGTGTACAGGTGGTGTCGGGCTCTGGCGATTGTTAGAAGGAGGAGGGCAGGATCTGGGTCTGGAGGGGGAATGGAAAGGAATGGGTAGATTGGGATGGTGGGAACAAGGAGACGCCCTGGGGTGAAAGGGGTCCTTCCTGCCTGGTTCCCATACCCAAGGGCTCTGCCTCTGGCAGGCAAGAAACGCGGTCGTCCTTGGTCACTCATCCTACTCGGGAGGTGTTATGCAATGCCAGGTCCATTAAGAACAAGACTGCTTTTTTTTTTATTTTTTTTTTTATACTTTTTATTTATTATTTTTACAGAACTCAGAAAAAACGGTTCAGAATTCCAAGCATACAGATGTGATACACAATTAGATCCCCATGAGGGCGCCACTCCTCTTAATAAAAACAAATGTATATATTCTGTTGCTATTTGATACATCCTTGAGGGGCAGTACCTAAAAGAAAAGACATTTTTTATAATCACAGGATAAGTTCCAAAAGCTGCTAATAAGCCCATGAGCTGCATGGATTAGAAACCATTTTCAGTCCAAACAAAATGTCCAAGTACTAGCCTCACAACTGGTGAGGTCCTACTGTACCATGCTTAATCTAAGTTTTTGCAGTAGTTTGCAATCTCCGTATAAAGATAAGTCTTGTGGAGACAACCATTAAATTATAAAGAAGTATTTCCAAACCAAAGAAATTCTATTTTAGTATGATATGAAGCATCCGACCTGTGCTAATATATCAGCTTCTTAACATTCAGACAGATACCTTAGCAATTATACGAGCGCCATGGCGCATCAACTATTTAGATTATTTTCAATCTTAAACTGAGCAAGAGGTAGCTGGAGCGTGACCCCCTTTTTGAAACAGAAACAAAAATTTACCTCAGCAACCTTACTCCACTATTAACTAACTCAAAATTACATTCATTAACTTTAAATGCTTAGAGTCCTCATTTCTCTCAAGTTTCTCTCAGGTTTCCTCATCTTCCTCAGAGAAGTCATCTTCTTTGTCATCCTCTCGAGGCTTCACCGTAATATTCTTGTGGGACCACTTCAAAGCGTCTTCGGGATCGTTAAACAGAAAGACCTTCCCTTCAAAAGCGATCCGGAGACGAGCAGGGAAAATCATCCCATGGGGCACAGAAGCTTCGCACAGAACCGCTCTCACGCCGTCAAATCGCTTCCTTTTCTGCCTCGTCACATATCCAATGTCCGGGAAAAGACGTATGGTGTGCCCGCTTAGCAGGAGAGGGCTCTTCCTTCGTGCCAATGCCAGAATTGAATCTCGAGTGCCTGGGCCATCCGTTACAAGCATCACTACTCTGGGGGCTTCAGGGTTGTCAGTCCGACCCCTCCGCATTATACGGTAAGCTTTTTGGAAATGCTGAGTTTGGGACATTGCCTCAGAACCCAATTGTTGCCTGAGCAATTCCTTAAGGAACAAGAGTAGATGGTCCCCTTCACACCCCTCCAGCAAACCCAGAATACGTATGTTTGTGACTCGGACCTGATTCTCTAGCATTTCGATGCAAGGTTGCCACCTTGAAGATTCTTTAATTAAAGAAGACACAGCTCCGATCGCTGCGTCTGCTCGCTTGGTAGATTCTACTGAGGTAGTCTGAATAGCCTCAACTGAAGTCTCCAGAGCGACCACCTGATTGCTCAAACCATCTAGTTTATCCGATAAATTAGTAACGGATTTAATCAGTCAAGTGAGCTTAGAGCCGATGGTTTGCAGAGTTTCTTCTTTAGCTTCTTCTGCCTGATCTTCCGCATGGCCTTGTCCTGAACGCGTGGCTGAGGCCGTAGATGCAGTTTTAGCTTTAGCTCCATATCCCTGTTGCTGATCTCGACGAGGGTTTCCCATTTTGTTGTGCTTTTGTCAGAAAAGAACCCTCGATCATAAAGGAGACAAATTCTTGGGTTTTTGCAATAGATTTTTCTTATTTTCCCTAGTGATTCAAAAGAGCTCCACTAGACCACCTCCATCTTGCTTGGGCTCCACAGCGCCCCCCCCAGAACAAGACTGCTTTAATAGCGGATCTTGTTGAATCATCAGACCTGGCTGGCATCACCGAGACCTGGCTGGATGAAAATGCTGGTCCAGTGTTGGCGTCAGCAATTCCAGCTGGGTACTCGGTGATACACCGCCTGAGGATGGATTGTAGGGGCGGGGGTGTAGCCATCTGTTTTAGATCAGAACTGAACCTTGTGGAGGTTCTAGTGGGGAACACCAACTCCTTTGAATGTATCATGGGCGAGGGTGTAGGGTGCAGGATTCTTCTCACCTACTGTCCACCATGAGATGGGAAAGTTTTCCTGCAGGAAGTCGCGGACTTCACTGTTGACCTGGCACTGGGATCCCCCAGATGGCTGATCTTGGTGGATTTCAATGCCTGGGTCGACGATGAGCTTTCGCAATTTGGTCAAGACTTCCTCCAGCTAATGAGTTCGCTGGGCCTTACACAGGTTGTTACCTCCTCGACCCATATTGGTGGTCATTCTTTGGACGTGGTGTTCCTCCTGGGGATGGAGATATCTGATTTGGTGGTGGAGCCAGTCAGGTGGTCTGGCCATCACACCACTAAGTTCAGTTTCATGGCTCCCCCAAGTAGGCCTACCCCTACGGAAATGGGAGTACAGCCCTTTGAGGAGTGTTACCCCAGATGGTCTAATGGCGGTGCTGGATCTATCGGGTGTACCAAGTGAATTCATGGATTCAGGGGATCTAGTACTTGCCTACAATAAGGCGGTAGTAGCGGCCCTGGATTCCATAGCACCTGTTCGTGTTTGCCCCCTCACCCTCTGTTCAAGGTCTCCTTGGTTTGATGAGACCTTGAAGGAGTTGAGGACAGTGGGACGAAGGCTAGAGCGGAGCTGGCGGAAATCAGGCCTGGAGTGTGACAGACTTAGATTGATGGGCCATTATGTGGTCTATCAATCAGCAATCACTTGTAAGAAGGTAGAATTCCTGTTCAGGGAGATTGCTGCTGCGCAGAACTGACCAGCTCAGCTCTTTTGGACTATGGACAGATTGTGCAATCCAATCTGTCTCCAGCTTGGGGGAGCTTTTTTCACAAGAACGGTGTGATGAGTTTGCTCGGCTCTTCGCAGATAAGGTTGCCACAATCAGATCTAGCATCTGGCTGGCTCCCTCTAATGGGAACTGTGGTGGTCAGCAGGAGATGTCAGGTGCCCAGTTTACCTTGTCTGACTTTAGCCGACCCACAATCATTGATACTGTGATGATCGTCCAGATGTTGCGACCAACCAGCTGTAGTTTGGATCCAGGCCCTACGCGCCTTCTGGTAGGATGCGTGAATGAGATCAGCCCGGTCCTAGTCGAGATAGTCTGGAGGTCCTTGGAAAGAGGGATCTTCCCGGATCCCCTTAAGGAGGTGGTTGTTCAGCCCCTCCTTAAAAAGCCCTCCCTTGACCCGGACTGCCTGGCGAACTACAGAACTGTCTCTAACCTACCCTTTGCGGGTAAGGTTATTGAGAAGGTGGTTGTGTTGCAACTAGATGATCATTTGACAAGCCACAATGTCTATGATTCTCTCCAGTCAGGATTTAGGAAGAGACATAGTACAGAGACGGCCCTTGTCCGGGTACTAAATGACCTCCTAATAGCGAGAGATCGGAAGACCCATTCCATCTTGGTCCTCCTTAATCTCTCTGCAGTGTTTGACACTGTAGACCATGGTGTGCTGTTGGAGTGCCTGTGGTTCATCTGTGGACTGTATGGTATGGTCCTCAGATAGTTTCGATCTTTCCTCGAGGGTACGACTCAGAGAGTGGTGTCTGGGATTTATTCCTCAGCCCCTTCCCCCTATCCTGCGGGGTGCCGCAGGGCTCCATCTCGTCACCCATGTTGTTTACAGTGTATATGCTGCCGTTAGGAGATATGATAAGGTAGTACAGTCTGAGTTTCACTGCTATGCAGATGATACTTATCTGTAGATGTCCTTTGTACCCGGTCAGGATGTGTTTCTCTTGGTATTTAACAACTGTCTAGCCGAGATCCAGGACTGGATGCGTGTGAGCTGGCTGTGGCTGAACCTGGCTAAAACTTAGGTGCTGGTTATGGACCCAGATCATTAGGAGGCAGGTTCGTTGGCAGGACTACCCTCTGGACTATGGCTTGGGGGTGTTCAGCCGATACCTCAGACTGAGTGCGGAAACTGGGCGTTATTTTTGACGATGGCCTGACCCTTAAATCTCAGGTCTCGGCAGTCGTCAAAACCTCTTTTTACCATCTGAGGAATATCGCCCGGGTGAAACAACTGGTTCCTCCTGAAGATCTTCCAACATTGGTCCACGCCTTCATTACCTCCTGCCTTAACTACTACAACGCCCTTTACCTAGGGCTACCGGGGGGTTGATATCCGCCGCCTGCAGCTAGTGCAGAATGTGGCAGCCAGACTATTGACTGGTACTTCTAGGACCAGTCATAGAATGCCTGGGCTCCGCGGACTGCACTGGCTGCCAGTTCAGTGGCGGATCACCTTCAAGATCGGTTTGCTGACCTATAAAGCCCTACACGATCAGGGACCTAGTTACTTGCAAGATCTCCTTCACCCTTACTGTCCCCTCTGCCCTCTCCGATCCACCGACGAGGGATTGCTAGAGATTCACAGGGTCCATTTAAAGATATCTGGGGCCCGGTCTTTTGGTTTTGTGGCCCCAACCCTGTGGAATTCTCTACCTTGTCGGGTGCGAGACTGCCTGACCGTCCAGGGCTTTAAAACTGCACTTAAAGCTTATTTATTTGATCTGGCATATCCAGAATTTTAGGCTGTCGCTGTAATTTACAGATTTTTAATTGTGGGATTTTATTAATTTACGGTTTTGTTGTGATTATTAATAATATTTCTTTTAAGTATGTACAAGTGCCTTGGTTGTAAGAAAGGCGCTTTTTATAAATAAAGATTGAATTAAATTTAATTGAATCAGGTTAAGCCAACTGGTCAGGAGCTAAAGCTGGGGAGAATTGATCATGAACATAAAAGCATAACAGGTAGAGAGCAGGGCACCCCGAAGGCAGCATGAGGAGACAGTAGTAACCTCATACACCTGAATATCACGATTTTCACCTCTGGAGGTATTTTTTCATTCTCATTATGCATCAGAGTCCTGCCTTTCGCCAGCAGCAGAACTCCCCCCCCCTCCATACTTGGGGCTGTGCCTTCCTGCTCGCACAACTCCCTCCTCTTGAGCCACCAGGGAGTAGTCATACAGCAAAACAAAGCACCCACCCTCCCCAAAGCAGGACACATTAGGAATAAGCACTCAGTCACCAGATTTGTGATGTCCCAGGCTTGAGATGTAAACTTAGGTCATTATAATGGTAAGCAAATAAACCTACCATTGGAAGACCCAAGACTATTTTAATCAGAAGCTGAATCTGTGCAGGCCTTTTGAGGTTAGGTAATTATTTATTTTCTGGGGGGGACACCCCATTTATTCTGTTTCCCTGTTCCACTATCTGACATTGAGGACAACGCACTCACATCCTGACCTCCTGTCAGGATTGCAGGTGAGTGGCTGCCTTGGCACCTGATGACGACACTACATCATTCTCCTTAGTAATTCACTCCAGCAGCCCCATAGAGTGCTTATTAGTCTCTTCCAAATTATTAAAGTATCATACTTTTTAAAGCTTTTCAAGACACCAACCAGTCAGATAACAGGGAATTACACAGAGAACACAATTTCATTCTTACACAGAAACAATGCTGTGAAAATATAATCCACACTGACTGTATGCCTGAATGTGTGACAGTAGAAAATAAAATAGAACTTACCTCATTATTTCTCTGTGTTCCTCATTACACCAGCTGAACTCCTCAGACATCACAAGGCCAAAAAATATAGCTCTTTGTCTATAAGTAGAGAACAGGGAAATACACACTGTACACTGTAGAGCAGTATCATGCTAAACTCAACACGTGTTAAAAAGTACAGTTTCATGCTTACCGTAATGGTAGATCTTTGAAGAGGATCTTTTGCAGCAGATACTACCTTTGGGAACTCATCAGAGGGTGCTCTTGCAGACGGTTGCTTTCTCCAGCAGTATGTGGTGGAGGCTACCCACCTGTGATGTAATCACACCTGTGTAGGTATAACGGAAATGGGTGGCCCCTAGTATCCTTAGTTCTCCGCCGGCTACCAGCTCGCTCAGCATGGCTCCAAGGGAGATCCAAGGAGGCTAGGGTCACCCCCTCTGAGATTAGAGATTGATGTCCCTGAGAAGGAGGGGGAAGGAGGGCAGGAACGTACCTGCTGCAAGAGATCCTCTTCGAAGATCTACCATTATGGTAAGTACGAAACTGTACTATCTTCCTCGAGGGTATCTCTTGTAGCAGGTACTACCATTGGGATGATTCCCAAGCAGTGTTTGCTCTTAGGGGAGGCAGTTACGAGAGAAGGCAATGCAGTATGGCCCTACCAAAGGATGCATTGTGCCTAGAGGTGATATCCAGGCTGTAATGTCTCGTGAAAGTACGAATGGTGGACCATGTGGCTGCATGTCATATGTCTGAGATAGAAACTCCTCTGAAGCATGCTGCTGAGGTTGTGAGGGCTCTTGTGGAATGTGCGTGCATTGTTCCTGGTAAAGGTTTTCGTGCTTTGTTATAACAATAAGTTATGCAATTTGCCAGCCACCGAGACAAGATCTGTTTTGTGACTGGTAATCCTAGTTTCTAGGTGGCAAAAGCCACGAAGAGTTGGTCTGATTTTCTAGCAGGCTGGGATCTAGAAAGATAAATGGTTATCATACGATGGACATCCAAGGTGTGTAACAGTTGTTTCCCTGGATTTGTATAGTTTGGAAAATATACTGGTAGGTCTATGGTCTGGTTCAGGGTAAATTCTGAGACCACTTTTGGTAAAAATTACGGGTTGGTTCAAAGAGAAACCCTGTCCTTATGAAATATTAAGTATGGTTCCTTGCACATAAGTGCTTGGAGTTCTGATATACGTCTAGCCGATGTAATGGCTACTAAGAACAATGTTTTCTATGGCAGGTAGTTCATCCCTGTTTTCTCCACAGGTTTGAATGGCTTTTTTGTGAGCTGTTCTATGACAAAGTTTAGGTCCCATGGAGGAGTGAGATGTTTAATAGGAGGTTTTAGGTGCAAGATGCCTTTTAGGAACAGCTTTGTAAGGTCCATTTGGGCTACCATTTTTTGTCCAACTGGGACATGAAAAGCCGAGATGGCTGAGACATGTACCTTAATGGATGAGTATCCCAGTGTAGTTGCTGAGAGATCAGTCTAAAATGTCCTGTAGAGGACACATAAAAGGATCAAGTGATCTTTGAGCTGCCTATGTGGCAAATTGTTTCCACTCGTCCCGGTAGGATTTTCTGGTGGACTGTTTTCTGGCTGCCAGCAATATCTGGGCTACTCTGTCGGAAACCTTATTTTGGGTTAGGAATGAGTGTTCAGGAGCCAGGCATGTAGATGCAGTGCCTTTAGATTGGGGTGGAGGATGGTGCCTCTCTGCTGGGTCAGGAGGTCTGGAAGGATGGGAAGGGGAATAGGGTCTGTCTGTCTCATTTGTTATAGTAATGAGAACCAGATTTGCATGGGCCAGAGGGGCTATGAGAATCATCTGTGCCAGTTCCCTTTGAAGTTTTAACAGCACTCTTTGGAGGAGAGGTATGGGGGGAAATGCATATAAAAATTTCCCTATCCAAGGTTGGGACAGGGCATCTGTAAAATGACCCATCCTGTCCAGTACAATGGAATAGTATTGAGGCAGTTTGTGATTTTGCAGGGACGCAAATAGGTCTATTTGTGTAGTGCCCCATGCTTTGAATATGGTTTGTAGTAGCAGTGTTTTTATGGCCCATTCGTGATTGTGTGCACTTCTGCTGAGATGATCCGCTAACACATTTTGTGCTCCTGGCACATATACTGCCACTAGTGTTACATTTTGTTGCATTGCTATTAGCCACAGTTTTGAGGCCTCCCGACACAGAGAATGGGATTCTGTACCGCCTTGTTTTTTGAAGTAGTAAACTACTGCCACATTGTCTGACTGTACCAGGAGGTGACCTGGCTTTAGGTAAGGCTGGAATGTGCGAAGAGCAAGCGTGACTGCCCTCAACTCCAGGAGATTGTCGTTGAGTTTTGAGGTGTTTCTGTCCCAATTGCCCTGTGTCTGATGGTCTTGGTCTAGATGCATACCCCAACTGGTGGTGGAGGCATCTGTCATCAAGGTTTGGTCTGGAACAGATGTTTGGAAAGGCATACCCTTTGTTAGATTTGTCCACCAGTCCAGCGCTGTGGTAGTCCTTTGGGTCATTCGTATGCTGTCCTCCAAGTCTCCTCTCTTTGGATGCCATTGTTGCCTGAGTGCCCACTGTATGGGTCTCATTCTGAGGTGGACAAATGGCACCATGTGTATGGCTGCTATCATGTAGCCTAGGAGCTTTAGGAGTTGTCTGGCTCTAACTGCTGGTGCTGTCCTGTAAACAGCTGCACTAGAGTATGCGTTCTGTCTTTGGGAAGGTAAGCTCTTCCTGTCATGTTGTCTAACACCGCTCCTATGTATTGGAGTCTTTGTGATGGGATGAGTTGTGATTTTAGAAAATTTATTGTGATGCCCAACTCCCAGAAGAGTTGTAGGGTGGTTTGAAGGGAGTGGACAAGGTGTTCCCTTGATAAGGCTTTTATAAGCCAGTCGTCCAGGTATGGGAAGAAGAAGTGGCCTCTGCATTGCAGAGCCACTGCAACAGCAAGGCACTTGGTGAAAACTCTGGGTGCTGACAAGAGACCAAACAGGACTGCTCTGAACTGGTAGTGATTACCCAACAGGTTGAATCATAAGTATTTTCTGTGGGCCAGATGGATCACTATATGAAGGTAGGTATCCTTCATGTCCAGGGCCCAGAACCAGTCTCCCTGGTGTAAAAGGGGGGAGAATGGTCGTCAGGGTTACCATTTGGAGTCTTTTGTATTGGATATGTTTGTTCAGTGGCCTCAGGTCCAGTACCGGGCAGAGGTCTCCTGATCTTTTGGGAATTAAAAAGAAGTGGGAATAAAACCCTTTGCCTCGTTGATTGGGTGGAACTGCCTGGACTGCTCTCTTTTGTTGTAGAGCTTGCAACTCTTCCAAGAGTATGGGGATAGGCTCCTGCTGGTAGGAGGTGTAAGGCGGTGGGTTCACAGGAGGGCAGTCTATGAGGTCCAGATTGTGCCTGGATTTAATTATCTGTATTATCCACCCGTCCGTATTGATGGACGTCCAAGCCTCTAAGTGGTTGGAAAAATGACCCCCAGCAGCCTCCGAGGCGTACAGAGGAGGACTGGGGGGGGGGCTGGATTGAGTCAGTTAGCAGGAGTGGCACCTCCCCTAGAAGTAGGGGTGGAACGGCCACCTCTGGGTGTCACAGAGGAAGGTCTGTTGTAGGATTGCTGACCTGTTTTACCTCTGTATGACTGTCTGCCTGAACCACGTTGTCTTCCAGACTGCAGAAACTCGTATTTATTTTTGTTTTATTTGAGTTTCGGGTGACCGAGTAAGCCCACTGAGACAATTACAGTTCCTTTTTCAGGGTCGAACTGGGGTCGCAATTAGTACAGAAAACAGTGCAAATGTACAGAGAAGTAATTCAAAACAGCAGGAGGTTGGCATTCAGTAAAACAATAAATACAATAATATGTATACACATGTGATATAAAGCTAAGCAAAGGCATAATTGCTACATATTTACAATTTGAGAATTGTGGGTTAAAGGAGATAATGCTTAATGTTATAATTGAAGAAGGGAAGGGGAAACGAGGCAAGGGACAAGAAGTGAGGAGGGTAGAAGGTTCATGGTTAGGCATGATAAGAGAAGGTAAAAGAAGCATCAGTGGAAGCAAGAGCAGGTTGTAGGGGCTGACAGAGAGTCATATAAATTAGATTTGAACAGAGGAAGTAAGGAACTAGTCAGGATGGAGAGAGGAAGGGAGTTCCAGTCAGAAACAGCGACAAATGAGAAGGAGCTCCTGGGGGAGGCTAGACATAAGATTATGAAGGACTAACAGGAGAAGTGAGGCAGAGTGCTCTTGCCTGAGGCGTATCAGATCACTAAGGCAAAGAGGTGTAAAATAATGGACAAGTTTATACATAAGACACATGATGTAGTACCTCACTTTAGCTTCGTATGGTAGCCAGCCCAGGGAGGAGAGGACATCAAAGTGGTGTGAGAGGGAGTTAGCACCTGAGGCAAAACTTCCAATCCTATGGTAGGCCTGGGAAAGGAAGGAAGAATTAGTAGAAAGCAGCAGAGGAGCTCCATAGGTTGGGAGGAGAATAAGAGATGAGGAGACAATTCTTAGGCAGGAGGCAGAGGTGAAAAACGGACGGATCCGATAGAGCAGCCCGAGCTTCTGATTCAGAGTTTTAACAATGTTGGAGACATGAATGTTGAATGAGAGCACGGAGGCCAAGGTGAAGTCCAGATATCTAAAGGATTGGACTGTCTCTAAGGTATCAAACATGAAAGATGAGATGTAAAAGGAGGAAGGAATACGCTTAGAGGTGGAACGATGGGAGAATAACATACCTTTAGTTTTCCTTGTATTAAGGACAAGTTGATTATGGTTGAACCATTCCTCAAGGGAAGCAAAGTCAGAGGCAAGCTCCCGGTTAATTTTATGTATTTATTTATTTTATTCTAGGATTACAAGTACCTTTAAGCCAAGGCTCTTGTACAAAGGTTCCACGTCAGTTTGGGGAAACAAATACAAATATGACAGTAATGCAACTGGCAGAACCGAGCAGCTGAATACATACATTTGGGAGAGGAGGTAACAGCACAGAGCATTAGGTAAACAATGCAAGCATGGAATTCTTAAACAAACTCAATGTTTTGAGATACAGAACAAGGAGGGTACAAAGTCAGGACACAGGAGAGAAGAGCAGCCGTCGGCTTTGTCAGAACTTAGAGAAAGTGCTAGTTTCAGGGTGGGGGGTAGGAAGGGTGAGAAAGAGAGGGAGAGGTACGTACTAGAATTAACAGCGGATTATGACTGACAGTCACAGGAGCTGGATGCAGAGAAGTGGAGGTGAAGGTTGTTTTTGAACTGGCCCAGATTTTGAAGAGAGATGAGGTCTTTGTTGAGACCACTGAACCAGGAGGATGCACAGTGAGCAAAGGACCTTTGTCCCTGCATGGTGCGGCACCTGGGGATATGCAGTATTTGATTTACAGACTCCCTAGTGTGGCGTGGGGTACGCACTGGGCGTAGGAGGGTTTGGACTCCAGGAGGTGCAAGGCCTAGCACAATCTTCTTTGTCATTAGGCAGGTGTGGTATTTTATACGGTTGGATAGTTGTAGCCAGCCTGTTTGGGTGTAGAGCGCACACATGTGGGTGAGACGGTGGGATCCTGTGATGAGGCGGCAGGCTTTGTTTAGTGCCAAGAACAGGTGCCTAAGGCCTGTGTCAGTAGCAGAGCCATAGATAACCAGTCCATAATCGATAAGTGAGACCACAGAGCTCTGAACAGCTATCCTTAAGGCGTCTGTAGTGAGGCACTGCCTGTGCCTATAGAGAAGACCTATGCGCTTATTAATAGCATTTGCAACAGTGTCGGTGTGGATGCTATAGGATAGGTGACTGTCAAGAGTGATGCTAAGGTATCCGAAGTAGTGACCTTGGTCAAGTACAGCACCAAGGCAGTTTGTAATGCCGATGGGTTGAGAATTATGTTTGTTGCGGGAGCCGCAGAAAAGCATCAATTTTGTTTTCTTGTAGTTGAGAACCAGCTTTTGTCTATTAAACCATTTTTCAACAGAGGTGAAACCCATCTGGAGCTTTTTCTGGAGTAGGAGGGGGTCACAGTGTGTGGCGTGAATGACTGCATCGTCCGCATAAAGCAGGATTTGTTCAAGGCAGGACTGTGGGAGAGTGTTCAAAAAAAGGCTGAAGAGGAGTGGACTGAGAATGGATCCCTGAGGGACTCCTGAACGGATGGGTCTTGCATCGAAGAGGATGTGTGGAATTTTCATTCTTTGGGAGTGGTTTTCCAGGTAGCTGTTAAACCAAGATATAGCCTCTAGGGAAAGGCCAGTATTATGAAACTCTGTGATGAGTAGCTGGTGATGGATGGTGTCAAAAGCTTTTGACAGGTCAATGAAGACTGATCCAGTCAGTTGAATGTTGTCAAGGGAGTTGTGGATTGCACCAGTGAATTTGAGGAGGGCTGATGTAGTGCTTTGACCTTTCCTGAATCCATGCTGCTGCTTACAAAGGATGTCGTGCTTAGCCAAGTATTCTGTCAGTTGGTCAGAGACTAAATGCTCAATGGCCGGGGAGTATGGATATAGGCCTATAGTTCTGTGGCCTTGTCCCCACTTTTGTGAACTGGCATAACAGTGGCAGATTTCCACCCGTCAGGGAACTGGCGTGGGCGAAGGAGAGGTTGAAAATTGGAGTAAGTGGGGATAGTACTTCGTCAAGTGTAAGGGACAGTAGCTTAAGGTCGATTGTGTCCCCACTGGTTCTGGATCCCACGATTGCTTTGCTGATGTATTTATGCACTTCGTGCTTCCTGACTGCTTTGAAGTAAAAAGGTGGTCAATAGGGAGGCGGTAGGAGGGGGACAGTGGGGAAGATCGTCAAGAAGTCGTGGGAGCACACTACTGGGATCCGTGAAAGCATTATTGAACGTGTTTGCTATGGTGGCAGGATCCAAGGTTATAATCCCATCCACTTCTAGCATGGTAGGTGATGTTTTGGGTAATTTCCCTGCAACTTCTTTAATATTCTTTAATATTATTCCAGAAGGACTTCCCCTTTCCCCATGTATTATATCATTTGGTCAATGTGCAGTGAGGAATGATAGATGACAGCATCATCTGCATAAAGATGTACAGAAGCACCACCACAAAAACGAGGGAGGTCATTAATGAAGAGTGAGAATAATATAGGTCCCAATATGAAGCCCTGCGGAATGCTGTGAGTTAAGGGCCTAAGTTCAGAGAGGGAGCCATCCCATTTGACTCGTTGGGAGCGGCAGGATAGATAGCTTTTTACTCAGTTCAGAGCACTGTTATCCAGACCAAGGACATGTAACTGATGGAGGAGACCACGGTTTACCAGATCAAATGCTTTAGTAAGGTCAATGAAAATAGCACCTGTGGCACAATCCTTGTCCATAGCATGGTATATGTCAGCTGTTATTTTAATCAGGGCAGTTAGAGTGTTGTGATTACTTCTAAAACTGTGCTGATAAGCGGATACCAGATTGTGTGATTCAAGGTAGTCCTGAAGGTGGTTATAGACTATGTGCGCCTGTATTTTTGCCGAAGGGCAGAGAATGGATATTTGTCTATAGCTGTCAACAACAGTAGTGGAACCCCCTTGTGCACTGGAACAACTACCACCACCTTCCATTTATCTGGTACAGAGTTGGAGAGGAAAGACTGGTTCAATAGGTCATGGACAGGGCTAGCAAGAGCTGTGGCCCCCAACTTAAAAAATTTTGGTTCAAGGGAGTCATGTTCAGAAGAGCTCTCTGGATTTAAATTTGAGAGAAGCTTCTGTACCTCTTTGAGAGCGTCAAGTTTCAGGTGGAACTCAGGGCGATCCACAGGGGTATTTGGAGGAGGTGGGACAGAGTTAGGAGAGGAGGAGTTATGGAAGACCAAGGTATATTTGTGTAGATCTGTAAAAAAATTACTAAATCCAGTGGCAATAGAAGCAGAGTCAATAAGGGTGAAGCCGTTGGCAGAGACAGAACCTGGGATTTCTACAGCCTTCCCTTTTACTTGGGTGTTAACTAGCTGCCAGAATTTCTTAGGGTTACAAAGGTGTCCGATTTGAAGTGAAGACATTTGGCTTTGTGCAGAGAATTTTTACACTTGTTTCTGAGTTGTCTATAGACTTGCCAGTCGGAGGGATGTTCACTCTTTTTGTACAGTAGGCACGCAAAGCTTTATCACGGTGGGACATGAGCATCCTAACTTCCTTAGACAGCCATGGAGCCTTGACACCCTTGGACCTACATTTTTTCTGGGGGGCATGTTGGTTAAGTATCTGAGTGAAGGTCGAAATAAAGAAGTCTAAGGCTTGATTTATATCAGGAAGTGTTTTAATGGGGCGCCAATCAGTGATATAGATGGAGGTGATAAAGTTGTCAAAATCAAACCTAGACAACTCATGAACTAGGGATATCCTGGGAGGTGGATTAGGACAGTTGTTCCTCCACAGACAAAAAGTGGGAGAATGATTGCTTATGCAGTCTGGGAGTACACCCACTGCTTTGATCTTTTGGGGGCAGTTAGTGACCATCCAGTCAAGTAGTGTGTGCTTTCCTGACTTGGTGTTGATACACGTAGGGTCGTGGAGTAGTTCAGTTAGGCTAGAGTCAGCAAGTGAGGCACGCATTTTCACAGCATCTGGGTGTAGCCAGTCTAAGTTAAAGTCATCACAGAGTATAAGGTCATGGCTGGACAGGTTAGCTAATGAAGCTAGGAGGGAGGGCAGGCCAGGGGAAGCTTGACAAGGGGATATATAGTACATGTATATATATATATATATATATATATATATATATACATATATATATATATATATATATATATATATATATATATATATATACACACACACACCCAATGATCAGTTTTTTAACATGTCCAAGCGTTAGGGAGATGAAAAGCGATTCAGCAGGAGGCAATTCCCCACCAGGATCAGGGATTTTGGTGACATCTAGAATAGACCTAAAGTAGATAAGTATATCTCCACCCCTCTTACCTAACCTATCTTTTCTGAGACAGCTGTAACCTGGAAGAGACACCTCGTGTTGTTTAATAGCGGGCTTAAGCCAAGATTCTGATATAGATGGAATGCCTGGTGATATCTGTAAGACCCAGGCTTCCAGTTCCAACATCTTAGATCGTATGCTACGGATGTTCATATGAGCAACCTTCAGAACTTTTATCAGGGGTATGGACATTGTAGTGTGGGTGAGAGGAGTATGACATGAGGGCCCAGGCTTGGTCTCAATATCCCCAGCATGGACAAGCAGGAGGAGAACGAAAAAATGGAGCCAGGATGAGGCACAGGAAAGGAGCATTTGTAGGGCAGTTGCACTGTTAGGTATACGGAGGCATCTGTGGAGCCAGAGCCCCAATAGAGCAGTGTCCATTTCAGGGAGACACGGGATGTATAGGAGCACAAATGATGATTCGGGCCAGAGGTGACAAGGAGGGGGAGAGGAACTATTCCAAGAAGTATGCTGTATGGCCTTGGCAACAAGCTGGTCAATGCAGCGACTGAGGAAAAGAAGGCAAGACAGGGAAATTAGCCAATGTAGGATTTTCATGATTAGGATACAACCAAGTTGCGAAGGATAAAAGAACCCAGGGAGAAGTGCAGGCTAAAGCAATACAAGGAGGGTACAGAAGAGGGAGGAGAAAAGCTGCAGGAGATGAAGGAAGCAAGAGGTCAGGGGAGACTAGACAGTGAGATAGGAACTAGAATAAGAAAGGGTCAGACAGCAGCTGGTGAAAAGCTGGAGAGGAGGCAGCAGCCACAGAGGAAGGGAAGGGCGGTGGGGTGGGGGGAGAAAATACAGAGTTCAAAAACCTTCATGAAGTGGAAAAAAGCCATAGCGAAGAAAAAGCCGTGGAGAAAATAGTAAAAGTAAGAGGACCAATCCTAGAGAAAGCCGTAAAGGCAGAAGCCAATCACATGCAGGCTGTAGACCCCAACAACCAATCGGAGTCCAAGGAGAGTCCCTGGGCGAGATGCAGGCTTACCCAGGCACTGTGGAGCTTTAGGCAGGTGAAGCAGCGTTCATGGCTGGCTGGCTTATCCAGCCACTGCCACCAGAGCAAGTGAGTGGTCAGCCCAGTCACGGGCACCCAGGCACTGTGGAGCTTTAGGCAGGTGGAGCGGGTTCACGGCCAGCTGGCTTATCCAGCCGCTGCCGCCGGAGCGAGTGAGTGGTCAGCCCAGTCACGGGCACCCAGGCGCTGTGGAGCTTTATTGTTTATTGTATCCTTGTTAGCAATACCTGGCTGGACCTGAACCTTGGGGTGTACGATACATCCCATGGACAGACTTCAGCGTACGACCTGATGTCCGGAGGTCAACCAGAATTGTTTTTGTGTTTGTACTGAACAACTGTTCTCCATCAAATGTGGCTTTCATTATTTTATGCTGGACATCAAGAGTAAATCCAGATACCCAGAGCCAAGTATGGCGTCTAAGGGTAATACCAAGTGCTGATGACCTAGCTGAGGTATCGGCAATATAATAGGCAGCCTGGAGTAAGTGTCTCGATAGGTTGCATTCTGTGTTGAATGTGTTTAAGAGTTTCTTCTTTATCTTCGGAGTCCGGCAGGTGGTTGGCCAGTTCAGTGGCAGCTGTCTAAAGGGCCTTTTGGTATTTTAGCGTGTTACCCATATAATTACCAGCCCTAATATTTAGTGCTACCCCTTGGTATACCTTTTTTCCCATATTTTTTCCCAGTTTTCTGGATTCCTTATCTGGGGCAAGGACAGCATGTGTTTACATCTTTTTGATCCATCATGAGTAGCACTGATAACTACAGAATCTGCTTATGGCGTAGTCGCCAAGTAGTTACGGTCCAACGGGGCTTGGTAGAGGTGGTCAGCTTTGCATGGTGCTGTTGGTATATCTGCCGGTTTTTGCCATGCTGTTAATATTGTGTCTTGGTAAGACGGGATCACAGGAGGTACAACTATTGCTGGGATCCTCCAGTAATTCCAAGTATTCTACCAAATTTTGTTTTTGTCTGTCGGGTTCCTTGGTTGAGAACTCCATGACCTTCTGAGTCATGATATATAAAGATGCTGGGTCATCAGTACGAGGATGACTGGTGTCAGTTGGTCCAGGGCCCCATAAATGGACGATATGGTAGAATTTGTCAAGGAAGGGCGTAAGCCATCCTCGTCCATTAAGTCCTCCCCACCATCCTCTTCCTCCTCATGAAAAGATTCCTCCTCCAAGGACTGGAAAGAGGGTGATCATAGGTCGCCTCTGGGAGGAAATGTTTTGGTGGAGGTGATGGGGAGAAAGTAGGAGCAGGTCTGGTCACTCTAGAGGGCTGACCAGGCTGTAAATCCTGCATAACCTGTAGTACCATCTGGACTACAGTGGCAACATCTACAGAAGATGTAGAAGCCTGATGAGAATCAGTGGCTCCCAATGATTGTGCCTTAACTGCCTGGGAAGTTAGGGGCAATATGGATGAAATGGGGTGGGTCTGGGAAACCAAGTGTGTTCCTGCAGTTGCATAGCCTGATCCCTTGCTGTCCAAGTAAGGGCTTCTACAGGATCCTATCTGGGTTGGCGGTGGCAACTTCTAAACACTGTTAGTGAGAATCCTTTTTCTTGAATCACATACCCGTGTCCCGTCGTCGACAGAGACTGAAAAGGGGAAGTATCCGCATGGTGGAATGTTGCCGTTGACGGGAAACAGAGTGGTCCTTCCGTGAGGAGCACTCAATCTCCTGGAGTTGACGATGAGTCACGTGGTTAAATTCCCTGCAAATGCTGCACTCGAGAACGTTATGGGCGGCCCCCAAGCACCACACACACACCAGGTGCTCGTTGTTCCTATAGATCTTTCTGCCGCAAGGGCACTTACAGAAAAGCACTTCTGACATTCGTGAAAATAAGAAAAAAGGGGGAACAGTGAAGGGTTCTGTCATAGTTCTAGCTGTTGACGATGCACTTCTGGCTGGAGAGCTATCGTGCTACGATCTGGTAGATGGTGAGAACTGAACTGAGGATACTGGGGGCTGCCCACTTCCTTTATACCGGCACAGGTGTGACTACATCACAGGTAGGCAGTCCCCACCACACACTGCTGGAGAAAGCGACCGTCTGCAAGACCGCCCTCTGGTGAGCTCCCAAAGGTAGTACCTGATGCAAGAGATACCCTCAAAGAAGTTCAGTTTTTATGACTTTTAGATTTAGCCATTTTTATGAACATAGAAAACACAAGAAAATACAGATTTTTTATTGTAACGTTACAGTACTAATATACTAAGGGGAAACTGTTTAAAGAGGAAGTCCAGCCACCAGCAACTACATCACAGCTGGCAGCAGCAGAACAGCAGTACACATTACAATTGCACTGCATTCCACAACAATGTCCTATCCAAGCCATAACATTTTCTTTATGGAGCAGGACATTTATTCAAAATTTGTGTCAAACAGATGGCAGATGGCCCCATAAGGTACAAAATATCTCATTTTTTGGTGGGGAAGGGGGCCTAGGCTACAGCAGGGAAGTGAGCCTGACTTCAACAGTCTGCCAGTTGCTGGAGTCAATTATAAAGGAACACACAGTTTACCTCCTATACGAAAACAGCCTGAAGAACAGGAATAAACATGGGTTTACAAGGGGAAGGTCGTGTTAAACAATGTACTGATTGTTTCAACTCGATGACTCAGATGGTAGGGGTGTGCAAATACCTTATTTTGAATATTTGCCGAGTATTCATATTCGGGGTGCCCAAATATTTGGATATTTGGTATTCATATTTACTTGACTGGATGAGGGGAAGGAAAACAACAATGAAATTAGCCCCCCCATACCTGGTGACCAGGACTAATCTCCTGGCCACCCTCTTACCCCATTCCAATCTTTTTCTATCCACTTCCCCCTTTTACGGTGCCCCAGAGTCAGAAAAAACTCAGCAGATGGGCAGCAACTTTTAAGTCAGCTCCAGGCATAGTGGAGTCCCCGCATTCATAGCACCCCCAGTCATTTCTTTACTGCAGCCCCCCCCCCTTACCTTATTTGGATGGTGGCACTATTGCCATCACCATTATCCCTATTCAAGGCTAGTCAGTCAGGCCCCCTCCCGCTGTGCTCCTTCAACCTTCTCTCTCTCTCTCTAATGCCACCAAAAATGTCTTTCAAATATTTCTTTATGTAGGCCCCCTTTCCCCACTGTCTAGGGGTACCTGATGGTGAAAAAGGGGATGGGGCCAAGACCAAAGTGCCATCCTGAACTATCTTCTGCAAAAAGCTGGAGTGTGAAATGAATAAGAATTCATCCTACCTGTAGACGTCTTCCACCCCCAAGTAGAATGACTCTCACCCCTTTGTACAGATCTTAAACCTCAGCAGGAATACAACAGAGCAGGAGCTTCTTTCTTCACTCTCTCTCACCACCCCGGGAACTGGGAAGGCAAGATGAAGCTTTCTCCAGAGGATGACCATCCGGACTATGGAAAACTTTATTTGGTTTAAAAATAAACACAGTTATTTCATCAATATTCATGTGGCAATTAATGAGTTGGACATCAGAATAGCAGAAAACAAAGCCAATTTATTTCCTGAGCACCTAAGACGATTTCTGGCTTCAGAAGCCAAACTCGCCTAGAAACTTCTTTGAGCATAGCTTCTTGGGGCTAACAACGCAGAACTTAGAGAGAGAGAGAGATACAGCACTTAGGCACAGATCTCTTATCAGCATACAGCAGACTTTAACAGATTTTCAGGACTAGAGAATAGAACCGGCAATACTTGGTATGTTCTAGCTTTTCTACAGAAACCTTATATCACTTGTTAGACCATCCATAACCTTGTTCTTCAAAAATTATCTCTGCAGGGGAGTGATTTACTCCTCCAAATGTCAGCTGAGATAAGATACCCTTGTGGCGATGAGCAGCCTAGCCTCCACAGCTGCTCCCACATACCTTTAATTTACATGTTACCTTAATTAAACCTGTTAAACAGGGCCACTAAATTTTTCAATGCTTTCTCAGCTCGACTTCTCACACACCAGAGCTGAGCAACCTAAACAGTACAGTGGCCTCCTTCCTTCCTCAAACAATTCCTTGAAGCATGGTGGGTCCCAGGATCTGCCCCAGACACGGGCACTGCAGGCCCCAACGAGTCCCAGGCCGTGATCCTCCCCTTCTTCCTTACTTGCTCCCAGGCCAACGTGCCACTCTGGAGAGGCTACACCAGTGCTGCCACCAACCGGCGACCCCTGCCGCAGTCCTGCCACCACCACAATAGCCCCATCGGCCAGGTAACCTTACCATTTCCTGGATTCCAAGCCCTGACTGTCTACCGCATAACTTTTTGATCCCCCCAGCCTCAGCTCCTTCCATGCCACAGCTGCAAAGTGTTCTCCTTACTCCTCACGGGGGGGGGCGGTGGAAAATACACCTGGACCCAACGACTGCTTACTGTCTGCACTTGCCCCCTCTCACGGAGACCCAAGAATGGACCGATACACCGTCGCTACTGTGCCGACCTGCCTAAGCTCCAGGACTGCCCTGCTCACCAACCGCCAACCTCTGTCTCTCTCTCTTCTCAAAACCTAACCAAGGGCTTAAATATTCCTCAGGTGCTGCCCCCTACTGGCAGAACACTAAAAGAAACCCTAAGGTGCCTACAATTCCTACCGGCACCAGGAAGGGGGTGTGGCCAATGCTAGTATAAGCCCCCCACAAGGGGGGGCTTACACTGTCCGCCCACATAAAAACTCATTTCCTCCTGGAAATGGGGGCAGAGTCCCAGGATGGACCAACACAAGCTGAACTGGGTAATGTGCACTCCCCATCCCAACCCGGATGCCCACCCAGCAAGCCTACCACACCCCCACCCTACCAGTACCTACCATTATCCCAATAACCTAATACTTTTAAAACTTTAAATGTGTCAGGCTGCATGGACTTTATATTTATGGAACTATAATTTAAAAAAACAAATAAATCACTTAGCATTTAAATAATTAATATTCAAACTCCCAACTCTCTTTCTCACACCACTCACACTTCCCATTCACCCTTCACTCACACAAGAGCAGGGCTTACACCCTGTTCAGTAACTTTAATAGTTCAAATCAGTTAAAAGTCTTTAAGGAATCTTTGATTTAGAAAGAGTCACTGATTATTGTAAAGTCATCATTTTATTTTCTTCAACACTATATAAAATCTCAGGGTGGCTGGCCACACACATCTTAACCTGATCACCACACGGATCAGTCCCTGGGCACAACTTCTTTAGCTGGTTACTTTCTTATTTCAAACTCCAACACAACTCGAACTTGGAAAGGGTACAACACTGTCTTGGTGGGCTACTCACAGTCCTGGCACAGTCCACTGTTCTGACGGTGGTCTCTAAAGGGCCTCCACCTGGAGGGAAATAATAGTCAGGATCAGGCTTGGTGGTGGGGTCCCCAAAAGAGGCCTTAGCTATCACATAATATTTGACCCTGTAGACAGCTAAGTCTTGTACAAGGGTGAAGTGCTTAAAAAGCGTGAGACCAACCCAAGGCCCAGAATAACACATGGTGTGCACCTTTTGAAAGAGCTGCTTCAAGGGGTGTCCAGAGCCTCCAGAGTGGGACTGCAGCTTAAGTTGTTCTCTAAACACTCAATCACTATGCATTTCTTCAATAATATCCCACATCCGTTCTGAGATGTAAGGGTAATCTTCGGTGGGATACTCCAGGTGAATCCTTCTCCTTATCCAGTGCTCAGCTTGTGACCACTCTGGCAAGTCCAGGACACTGGTGCGCCTTGCATGCTTGACTCCAGCCGCACTCCAGATCGATACACAGCATTAACTGTGTCACTCCTTAACAGACCATCCATGTGCTCTCCTAAAGTCTTAGACTGTGCCGCCATGCACGGGGTTTTATCAGGCAACATGGTGGTGGGGAGATGAAACGGTCTAGGGATAATGCGTTGTATCTCATAGTCAGAAAATTAGTAACTTTGGAGGAGTCCCTCAGACACATTATTATGTATTTATTTATTTAGCTTTTGTTGACCGGGTAAGTGCACTAGACAAATCCTGTCTATTTTCAGGCATGACCCGGGGGAGGGGGATACAGATGAATGCCAACTGACCTTGAACCAGATTAAGCTGTTGGTCGTATTTTTTTAGTGAATGAGGGAAATTTGGCCAGGACACCGGGGAAATTCCCCTACTCTTTTCGATAAGTGCCATGGGATCTTTAACATCCACCTGAGCTACCACCAATCCAGGCAGATGGGACCTCGGTTTAACGTCTCATCCGAAAGACGGCACCTCAGAAGTGCAGCACCACTCTCATGCTGCACTACAGTGTCAGTACTGGGATATTAACCCAAGTGCCAGAGGTGGAAACTGAACCCACAGCCCTCTGATCTCCCAGCCTCAGAGGCGAGTGTGCTACCTACTGAGCCACTGACACTGCCATTAGGAGCAGGTTCATCCCAGATTTCCTCCTGTCCCACCTTTACTACGGTAGCTCCAATCCTGATCACAGGGTGAGCATGCTGTTGCCAAGCAAGGACCCCACTGGACCATGGGCCCTGGAGGATCCCGATGCCTTCTGCATGCCCCTGCCCCTCCCTCTGCCACGAGGATAGCCAATAGCCGGTGAGGAGGAGCTGGGCAGGTGAATGTGCTCCCCCTCTCTGCCCTCCTTCACTTCCTCCACTGCTTCCACCATAACATCTGAGGACCCCACTTTTACCTCAGTAGCCTCTCCACCCTCTTGCAGCTCAAGCTTGGCTCTGGTACCAACATCCACAATACCCTGGGATGGCAAGGATGCCATACCCATGGACACGCTGGTAGGGTACTCCCAAGGAAATGTAAGAGGTGTGCCTTCAAAGATACCTCCAAGCACAGCACTAGAGCATATTGAACAAATTGGCAGTCTCACAACGCCCTCTCCTCGATAGCCACATCGAACACATCAGTCTTCAGCCTGCCCCCTCCCTGCAGAATTCCAAAACCACGTAAGCAGGGAGGCAGGAACCGTTGCTTGGGGTTCCTCTTTTGGAGTAAAACTTTTTGCCATGTCTCACACAGCTGTTGGCAACACCTCTACACTGCAGTGTTTTTTCCTCCAGCACTGTCTGGATGTCTAATGCCTCCAGAAATGTTGCTCTGCCCCTCTCTCACGCTCTCACTCGCTTTCAGTGGTATCCACAAAATGGCATCTCCACCACGACTCACTTCAGCACACTTCACCACCAGCCATTTGAAACCTCTGAATTCGTGCACGTGACTGTCTTTCTGCTACAGAGGCACCAGAGAGTAAGAGCAGACAGGCCTAAGCATTCCAAGCAGGCCTCACCACCACCGTAACTGCGCCACACAATCTAGGCCTGGACCGGCCAATCCTGCTGACCCCTCCAGGTCCAAAATTGGGGGATACAAACCCTGCTGGGGTACAAGAGAACATCCCGGATGAGCTCCCAAGTTTGTAATCCCCCTTCCCTACTGTCTAGGGGTACCTGATGTTGAAAAAGGGAAAGGGGGCCCAGATGAAAGTGCCATCCTGAACCATCTTCCGCAAAAAGCTGGAGTGCGAAATGAATTAGAATTCATCCTACCTGCAGACGTCTTCCCCCTGAGTAGAATGACTCTCACCCCCTTGCGCAGATCTTAAATCCCAGCAGGAACACAAGTAGAATGACTCTCACCCCCTTGCGCAGATCTTAAACCCCAGCAGGAACACAATGGAGCCGGAGCTGCTTCCTTCACTCTCTCACCACTCTGGGACCCAGGAGGGCAAGATGAAGCTTTCTCCAGAGGCCGACCATCCGGACTATGGAAAACGTTATTTTGGTTAAAAAAAAAAAAAAAAAACAGTTCATCAATATTCATCTGGCAATCAATGAGTCAGACACCAGAATAGCAGAAAACGAAGCCAATTTATTTCCTGAGCGCCTAAGATGATTTCTGGGCTTAGGAGCCAAACTTGCCTAAAAACTTCTTTGAACACAGCTCCATGGGGCTAACAATGTAGAACTTAGAGAAAGAGGGACAGGGTGACTGGGAAGGGGGGGTGGCACTATATGTGAAGGAAGGACTGAACTGTGTAAGGGAGGAAGGGGAGGCGGGTAGTACGGAGTCACTTTGGGTGCAAATCCAGGATTCCAAGAATAGGAATCTTAGAATGGGAGTGGTGTACAGGTCACCATCTCAGACAGAGGAGTTAGACAGGGAACTAGCGGGACAGATCAGGAGGACCTGCGAGAAGGGTAGTGTGGTGATTGTGGGGGACTTCAACATGCCAGGAGTGGACTGGAGCACCCCAACAACCAGGAACAGAAGGGAGCAGGTACTGCTGGATGCCTTCCAGGACAGCTTCCT
This sequence comes from Neoceratodus forsteri, assembly GCA_016271365.2. NCBI lineage: Eukaryota > Metazoa > Chordata > Ceratodontiformes > Ceratodontidae > Neoceratodus > Neoceratodus forsteri. Next base: position 1,273,642,165 of record CM057456.1, read on the forward strand.
GCTGCAAATGGTCAATGAACCAACCAGGTTAGATAATACCCTTGACCTTGTGCTGGCAAATGGGGACTTTGTGAGAGAACTTACAGTGGAGGAACCGCTGTCAGGGAATGACCACCACTCAGTATGGCTCACATTGGATATAGGCAAGGAAGGAGTGGAATCTGGCACAAGAGTGCTGGACTTCAGAAGGGCTGACTTTGGGAGGATGGGGGAAGTGGTAAAAGGGTACCTGGCCAGAATTCAATCTAGTATGGATACTAACCAGAGGTGGGAGCTCATAAAGCTGGGGATAGTGGAGGCAACCAAAACCTACTGCAAAGCCCAGAGCAAGAAGGCTAGGGCTAAGAAATCGAGCTGGTTGAGCAAGGAGGTCATGGAAAAGGAAAGGAGGAAAAGAGCTGCCTTAGGAAGTACAAGAAAACAGGAAGGGGGGAGGACAGAGAGGAGTACTTGACAGAATCGAAGGAGGTGACAAGGACAGTAAGGGGAGCCAAAGCATCTACGGAACTCAGGCTGGCACAAGGCATTAAGAAGGGGGAGAAGGACTTCTTTAAGTACATCAGGGAGAAAAGGAGCTGTAAGGACCACATAGTAAGGATAAGGAAGGAGGGGGGTTGGGTGGAAGCAGGGTACGATAAGGTGGAAGCACTAAATGAGTACTTCTGCTCAGTATTTACTAAAGAGAAGAGGGGGTGACACCCAAGGTGGGAGAAATGGCAGAAGCAGGGGGGGAAGTGGTGACAGATGGGGAAATCATGGAGGGCAGAGTTCAAGAGGGTTTGAAGGCACTGAGGGTGGACAAGGTGCCAGGCCCAGATGGCATCCACCCCAGGGTACTGAAGGAGCTGGCAGAGGTCCTGCAGGACCTTGGCAGACCTATTTAATGCCTCACTACATTCGGGGCGGACACCAGGACTGGAGGATGGTCAAGTGGTGCCCTCCACAAGAGTGGCCCCAAGGATGAACCGGGAAACTACAGACCAGTGAGCCTCACATCCATTGTGGGTAAGCTAATGGAGACTATCCTGAAGGAGAGGCTGGTGGCCCTCCTAGAGGCCAAATGACTACAGGACAGCAGACAGCATGGCTTCATACGTGGCAGATCCTGCCAAACCAACCTGGTCGAGTTCTATGACTGGGTAACTAGACAACTGGACAGGGGCCATGCAGTGGATGTCCTGTATCTGGAATTCAGTAAGGCATTTGACTCGGTGCCACATGGACGGCTGGGAAGGAAGTTAGTAGGCACAGGGGCGGGTGCAAAGCTGGTGAGATGGGTAGGAAACTGGCTGCAGGGAAGGCAGCAGAGGGTGGTGGGGTGGGGAGCTCACACCCAAGGGCAGTGACGAGCTGTGTCCCACAGGGCTCGTGTTGGGACCAGTGTTGTTTGGGATATTCATTACAGACATATCATGGGACATCAAGAGCAAGATCAGTCTGTTTGCTGATGATACCAAGGTAGGTGGTGGTGGATGACCTAGGGGATGGCAGGGGTTGCAGGATGATCTGGCAAAGCTTGAAACCTGGTCAGACACCTGGCAACTGGGGTTTAATGCCAAAAGTGCAAAGTGCTGCATTTTGGGATGAAGAACCCAAGGAGGAGTTACCAACTAGGGGGAGTGCAGCTAGCCCAGACAAAGGAGGAGGAGAAGGATCTGGGTATGCTCATTACAGGGTCAATGAACAACTCAGCACAATGTAGGAAGGCAGCTGCAAAGGCCAACAAAATGCTGGGTTGTATTGCAAGGGGTATATCCTTGAGGAGGGAGAAGGTGATTCTGCCTCTGTATAGGTCATTAGTTAGACCACACCTGGAGTACTGCGTGCAGTACTGGCGTCCGTATCTGAAGAGGGACATTAAGTTACTGGAGGGGGTGCAGCACAGGGCGACAAAGATGATCAAGGGGCTGGGGACTTATCATACGAGAGGAGGTTGAAGGAGTTGAACATGTACTCACTGAAGGAGAGGAGAGACAGGGGTGACATAATTGAAACCTTTAAATACATGAAAGGAATAAACAAGATGGGTACAGAGGGGCTGTTCAAAGTAAGGAGGGGCCACCAGGGCCATGATATGAGACTGGAGCGAGGAAGGTTCAGGAGGGAGATGAGAGACACTTTTACAGAGAGGGTGGTGGCTGGTGGAATGCGTTACCTGCAGAAGTGGTATGCGTAGAACAGTGGACTGCTTCAAACGAGGATGGGACAGGACAAGGGGGAGGGTTAATGAAGGGGAAGGGTGGAAGGGAGGGGCAGCTGCAGAATAAGGGGTGCTAGCTGCACATTCGAGCAGACTTGATAGACCTCTAGGCCTTTATCTGCTGGCAAATTTCGTATGTTCGTAAGAGACAGCACTTAGGCACAGATCTCTTATCAGCATATAGCAGACCTTGACATATTTTCAGGACTAGAAAGTAGAACCTGCAACACTTGGTATGTACTAGCTTCTTCCACAGAAACCTTATATCACTTGTTAGACCATCCATAACCTTGTTTCTCAAAAAGTCTCTCTGCAGGGAAGGGGTTTACTCCTCCAAATGCCAGCTGAGATAAGATACCCTCAGGGTGATGAGAAGCCTAGCCTCCAAGGCTGCTCCCAGATACCTTTAATTTACGTTATCTTCCTTAAACCTGTTAAACAGTGCCGCTAGATTTTTCAATGCCTTCCCAGCTCGAGCTTTCACACACTGGAGCTCAGCAACCCAAACAGTATGGTGACTCCCTTCCTTCCTCACATAGTTCCCTGAGGCAACTGTGACCCTTTTGGCCTAAAGACCCACCCCAGACATGGGCATAGTGGGTCCCGGGCCTGATCCAGACACAGCAGGCCCCAACAAGTCTCAGGCCGCGATCCTCCCCTTCTTCCTCACTTGCTCCCAGGCCAACATGCCACACGGGAAAGGGTATGCCGGTGCTGCCCAGTAACCTTACCATTTTCTGGGTTCCACGCCCCCACTGTCTGCATCACAATTGTCTAATCCCCTTTGGCCTTAGTTCCCTCCATGCCACGATCCTGCTGATACAGCTGCAAAGTGCTCTCCTTACTCCTCACGGGGGGGGGGGATGGAAATACACCTGGACCCAATGACCGCTACTGTCTGCACTTGCCCCCTTCCACAGATTCCCAAGAATGAACCAGCGCACCACCGCTTATTGTGCCAACCAGCTCAAGCTGGGGCCTCCCAGGACTGCCCTGCTCATCAACCGCCAACCTCTGTCTCTCTCTTCTCAAAACCCAACCAGGGCTTAATACTCCCCAGGTGCTGCCCCTACTGACAGAACATCAAAAGAAACCCTAAGGTTCCTAAAATCCCCACTGTTGTCGGGGCTATATTTATTGCAGCCCCTTACCTTGATTTTGAAGCGGGGGGGCTAGTGCCATCATCCTTATCCCACTTCACAGCTAGTCAGTCAAGTACCTCCCACTAAGCACCTCCAGCCTGCTCACTCACTATTAATCCAAGTTTGTTTTCATGACCCACATTCTTACTCTTTACCTATCTTTTTTTTTTTTTTTGTAACCTCTATTTCTGCATTCGACAAGTCAGGGCATCTCTCAGAGGTGCTCACTCGACCACTGCCGCTACTCCCCACCTGAGACCTCTCTCACTCCAGGACCCTCCCCAGGACCTCTCCGCCCGCCAGATCACCCCTCTGGGGGAAGGCCCACCCTACCTACTTGGTGGCCTTTCTGGAATTAGAGGGTCAGCCCTTGTGGGGAGCCCAGGGGATCCTGAGGAGAAATGGTCCGGAGTTGGGGATGTGGGCAGAGTCCCAGGAGCCACCATCACCTCCCTGATCCGCTGAGGGATTTTTCATGGCTGTTTCCCCTCAGAGTGTGAACAAGCAATGACGTCTGGGCACTGTGTGCCAACATCTGCCGCCACGCCACCTCTTCGTCACAGCACCGCAAGTTCCTGACAGTGCCCCTGGTCTCTACCAGGAGCTGCTGAGGAGTGGAACTGACCCTAGATCCCTCCCGGGAGGGAAGAGCAGTCCTCCAGATGCTCAATCCCTTCCCTTCCTTGCCGACCCCCGATGGTCCGAGTCCGTTCCTGAACCCGGGTTGCCGGCGTGGCGCAAGGTGTGGCATCCAGTGCCTCAACCCTCATCGCTACTGGGCTGGTTAACGCTTCACCTATCTTCATTCAGGTCTCCCAGTAATCCACATATAGTATGATAACCCAACTGGTGACTGCATGACCAAACTAAAGTCTCTGTCTTCTGGCCACCTCAAACTACCAAACCCAAGCCTTGTGTGGTTGCACATCACATACCTTAGGCCATGTCACAGAGCCGCCCATCATCGGAACCTCACAAGGTTGTGCCATCATCTGACCATGGCGCATGTGCACTAGATTCACTATTGAAATGAACTGGCAAGAAAGCAGGCTGGGGGCACACAGCTAGAGGGGGGCCCAAATAACTAGCTGGGAATTAGTTCTCTCAAAATCAAGGTAAGGGGGCTACAGTAAAGAAATTGCTAGTGCAATGATTGGGGGGGGGGCACAGGCTAGGGAGGGAGATGTAGGTTTATAAGATACTGTTGTCTCAAGCAGACACTTTAAAACCTCTACCAGTATGTGGGGCACCAGAATAAGGGGGAGATGGGTAGGAAAAAAGGTATTAAAACAAATACCGAATATCACGAATAGTGGGCCTATTATTCATTTTTGCTCTCAACTAACAAATAGGCAATTATTCATGTTATTCAGGAAATACTATTCATTACTCACAGATCCCTAACAGATGGCAGATGGGGGCCTGGCACTTGCCACTTCATATCTCGATTTCAGTAAGGCCTTTGATTCGATACTATATGGGAGGATCATACAGAAGGTGGGGGAATTCCAGCTGGGGGAAGTACTAAATAGACGGATTGGGAACTGGTTGTCAGATAGGACTGAGAAAATGGTCCTGAATGTCAAATTCTTTAAAATGATGGTCACTAGTGGGAGCCACACAGGACTGTTCTGGGGCCAATACTTTAACATGTTTATTAGGGACATCAGGATGGGGTTACAGGGTAAAGTGACTCTGTTCTCAGACTGCATAAAACTCTGGGAGAGTAGCTGGCCCGCTGGTGCAGCAATAGCGCTAATACTTGCAGTGCTGAAGACCAGAGTTCGGTAGCGAACTTGGGCTCTCGGACAGTTGGCAAGGGGGAGAAGGCTGAGCGTCCATCAGACTACTCACCTTCTCTGGGGAGGGAGGGGATCTGGTGCCCGGCAAAATACTGAGGTACAGCAAAGACTAGGGATAGGTGAGCCAGGGACCAGTACTGCGGCCAGACTGACAGAGGCAGTGAACGTTTGCATGCTGGGGGTGGAAGTGCACCTGGCCATGCACTGAGGTCACTACATGTCCACTTCTGTCAAGGTGGAGGGGCATGGGTGAAACTATATAGCAGGAAAAATCCCTTTACGATGAGCAGCATGAAGTTTGGGATCCTTGAGGGGACCCAGCCAACTGATGTGGGGTATGTGCCGTAGACGCAGCCAAGGAGCATAAACAGATACACTAAAAAAACAAACTCTGGGAGAGTAGATACTGATGAGGGGATCAGCAGCCTGGAAAACACTGTAAAGAAGCTGGAGCAGTGCTCTGAAGTACAGTATAGCAATTTCAGTGCAATGTCAATGAATGTAAAGTGATGTGCATTGGAAACAAAAATCCACAGAAGGAATACCGCATCAGTGGGGTCACGGTAGAATATGAATGGATATAAGAGGGTGAACTCCACTGAGTTATTTAACTTAAACAGCACTACGAACAGGAAGCTTAACCTTAGTCAAGTGGGTGGGGAAGGGGGTAGAGATTTAAGAAGCGTGTCGGAAAGTACTTCATCAGTGACCGGGTGGTTGATTGGTGGAATAGTTCACAAAGTAATGGGATTAACACTGGGACAGCCTTGAGAACAAAGCCCAATGGGACATTTTCAAGGGTGCAATTAGGAGTAAAAGGGAGGCGGGGGATGAGGGAGTTCATAAACAGGACAGGTTCGATGGATTCAGGTTATTTTTCTGTCCTTTACCATTTACAGCATGTATTGGTGTGGTGGATACAAAGTGGGGAAGAGGTCAGATGGGATGGCACTTGCTGGATCTTTCGGCTGCTCAAACATCAGCCTTTGAGAAGTAGGACGGTAAGGGGGTTGTCGGGTGGGGGGGGGAGGTATGACTGGGGCACTGCTCCAGTCAGGAGTAAACATGAAACAGAAGCACTGTCCCTTGCAATTTATCTATAACTGAGGCTTAATCAGGAGCTCAAGTTGTAAAATCCTGGTTGTGACAGTACAATGATTTGTACAGCAGATTGTGATGTAACAAACAGGATTACATTCCTGAATAATCTTTAAGTGTAAGTGAACTGTATGAGAAAAAGATCCAGTTTTCATGTTTTCCTAGGAGGCAGTATGGCATAGTGGTTTAAGGCTCTGAGCTGCAACTCTGGAGACCTGGGTTTGAATCCCACAGCCCCCACTTGCATACTGTGTGACCCTGAGCAAGTCACTTAACTTCCTCGTGCTCCCAGGTTGCACCTGCAAACAAGCTTTCAGCTTAGTGTGTCTCACCTGGTAAAATAATTGGTAAAAAAAAAAAAAGTTTAAGTCCTTAATAATGAAGTTAGAATACACTGCTCCCTCAGTTGTCTGCCAACTGTTGTTTGAACAAAAAAAACAGGTTACTCACCTGTAACAGAAGTTCTAGGAGTGGTATATGATGTTCATCCACACTGTCTGATGGTGGCCTTTCCCTTTAAGATTCCCCGGAAAGTCTCAAGGCTGGCTCCTCCCACCCACCCACGTGGTGTATATACCTCGGCTCCACCCCCTGACGTCAGACCTTGCCTGCTGGAAAGCAGAGTGTGAGCACTGAACCTGCCGGGGAGGTTAGGTGTGTCCGTGTGAATGAACAACATATACCACTCCTAGAGCTACTGTTACAGGTGAGTAACCTGTTTTTCTAGGGACGTGGATATGTTGTTCTATCCACAGTCTGGCAGACTCCTAGTAGTTCTCCAGGAGGAGGGAGGCAAGGCACACACACCCTACTTAGGGAACAGAGACTGGAGAACTGAGGCCCCAAAACCAGCAACCTGGCGTGACTCAAGGTCAATGTGGTAATGGGAAATGAAGGTGTGTGCTGACTTCCAGGTAGCAGCCCTGCAGATTTCCTGGATAGAAATGTCCCTAGAAGCAGCCACCGATGCATTGGTATGGCGGGTGGAATGAACCCTTAGCCCTATGGGAGGTTCCCTACCTGCCAACCTATAGCAGAGATCAATGCATGATGTAATCCGTCTGCCAGTTGTCCTCTTGGCTGCAGGTCTGCCAGGTGCGGCTTCAGCAAAGGAGACAAACAGCTGATTAACTTTTCCCCGAACTCTGGCCGTGCACTCTTTGTAATAGGTGAGTGCTCGCCTCAGGTCCAAAGTATGGAGCCTGTATTCGTCATCCTAGGTGTGATTTGGGTGGAACACGGAAGAGTCATCACCTGATTCAGGTGAAGCTCCAACACAACCTTTGGGAGGAACTTCAGGTTGGGGCACAGGACAACCTTGTCCCTGTGGAAGACCAGGTAAGGAGACTCCACCAAAAGCACCTGGAGCTCCTCAATCCTTCTGGCTGACTTAATGGCCACCAAGAAGGCGGTCTTCCATGAGAAATGTGGCATCTCACACTTGTGCATTGGTTCGAATGGCTTGCCCATGAGCTTTGCCAGTACCAGCAACAGATCCCACAGAGGTGGAGGCTCATGCACCGGAGGGGATATGTGATCTAGGCCCTTAAAAAGCACCAGACGACTGTCTCCTGTGCCACCGACTGCTGACCGTCCCGTGCCTGGTAAGCAGAGATGGTTACAAGGTGTACCTTAAGGGTTGTTGACCGAAGTCCCCCTTTGGAGAGAGACCACAAGTGGTCCAAAATGCTGACCACTAGACAGGTCAAAGGGTCCAACCCCTTACCCTGACACCAAATGGAGAATCTCTTCCATTTGAAGGCACAGCATTTTCTGGTCGACTCCTTCTGAGAGGCCTCCACAACAGTGAAGACATCTCTGGAGAGAGCCAAAGCCTGGAACTCTAGTCACTCAGAACAGGCTGGCAGGTGCAGGGACTGACGGACCAGATAGAGTACCTTCCCCTGGTTGATGCAAAGCAGGTCCGGGCATGCTGGAAGACACCCCAGGAGCCTGTTACTGAGGCTGAGGAGATCTGGGTACCAAAACTGGTGGGGCCAGTCCACAGCTACCAGGATCACATGTGCCTTGTCTCTCCTGACCTTGAGCAGCACTTTGTAGATCAAGGGAAGTGGAAGGAAAGCATAGAAGAGGCCTGGGGTCCATGGCCTCGAGAAGGCATCCCCCTGCAGACAGCCTTGCTGAGAGGGGCGGGCACAATACAGCCTTAGCTTTGCGTGCTTCCTGGAGGCAAACATTGTCCACTTGAGGGGTGCCACACTGGCAGAACAGACTGTAAACTACCTCCCGGTGGAGGGACCACTCATGAGATGCCTTGCCCACCTGGCTGAGGACATCCGCCAACTGATTGGAGGCTCCTAACACATGGATGGCTAGGAGATCCACCTCCAGGCTGTACACTAGGGTCCAAGTGTGGAGAGCTTCCTTGCACAATGGCAGGGAATGCGTCCCTCCCTGCTTGTTGAGGTAGTACATGGTCATGGTGTTGTCCGTCTGGACTTGAACCACTTGACCCCGAACAAATGGAGCGAATGCAGTCAGCATCAGCCGAACTGCTCAGAGCTCCAGCAGACTGATGTGACATCAGGACACCTCAGGGGTCCAGAGCCCGTGGACTCCGTGTTCCCCAGATGGGCACCCCAGCCCATGTGAGAGGTGTCGGTCATCAGGGTGACCGTTGGCTCAGGGCAGACGAACAGGATCCCTTTCTGCAGATGTTGCAGGATGGTCCAGCACTGGAGAGCGTCCCACATCCTCTGGGTCACCGTGACCAGCTGACTGAAGTGACCTCTGCGCTGGGACCACTGACTGGCCAGCTCCCATTGCTGGCAGCGGGTCCAATGGACTAAGGTGGTACACGCTGCCATGTAACCCAAGAGGTGCAGGAAGTCCCGGGCAGGGCGCAAGTGCCCAACCAGAAATGATTGGGCATAGGAGGAGAGAACCTCCTCTCTGTCCGTCGGGAGCCTGGCTCTGGCTTGGCAAGAGTCGAGCTCTGCACAGATGAAACTGATCACCTGCGTGGGCATGAATTCTGACTTGGCCTCATTGATAAGGAGGACCAGGTCGATGTAGGTCTGAAGGGCCAGATCCCTGGACCACTCCGCCTCCTACCTGGAGGGACTGCTCTCAACCAGTCGTCCAGGTAGGGGTACACCCAGACCACTCGATGCCTCAGGTGTGCCGCCACCACTGCTATGCATTTGGTGAAGACCCCGGAGGCTGAGGAGAGGCTGATGGCATGGCCTGGAACTCACACAAGTGTCCTTCTGCCCAGAAGCAGAGGAACCTTTGTTGGGATGGACGGATGGATTGGGACATGGAAGAATGCATCCTGAAGATCCAGAGAGCAGAACCATATGTCCTGCTTGAGAGATGAGATGATCTGAGACAGTCACCATCCTGAAGATATGGAACCTGAGACACTTGTTCAGGTTGCGCAGATGTAGAATGGGAAGCCAGCCCCCCATCTGTTTTGGCACAAGGAAGTACCTGGAGACAAACCCTGGGTGCACAGGAGGATCCACTACTCTGACCACCACCACTTTGTGGAGGAGTTGGACTATGTTGACTCAGAGAGCTGACTGAGTGTCTGCAGATACCAAGCCCTCCCGTAGGGCATGGGCTCGGCTTGGAGGGTACTGCTCGAATTCCAGAGGCAGACCCTGACCGACCACCTCCAGAATCCACCTGTCTGTGGTAACAGTGGCTAGGCAGAAAGGAAATGGTGGAGCTGACCTCCCATGGGAGGACCCAGGGGAGGTTTGACGGGTATGGGGTTGGCAACCCCCATCCCGTCACTGTGCAGGCTTGGCGGAGGAGGAGGACCCGGCCGAGGAGCCAGTGGGACCTTTGCCTCCGGGCTTTCGGGGCACCGAAGCCACTGACTTGGGCTGGGAGACACCAAGACTGAGCCTGCTGCCCAGACTGGTATTGGGCGGGTTTGGCCGCATGGATGGAAGGCCAAAAGGGCTTGCACTTCTGCTGCTTGGGGCCCTTAGAGTCCTGGACAAACTGGACAGAGTCCAAGGTGGCACTGGACTTCTCTATGCGCTGAAGGTGACCGTCAACTCCAGGCCCAAACAAGTCGGTACCCAGAAAGGGAATGTCCATCAACTTATGCTGGGTATCTGCTGTAAAGGTCAAGATCCTCAGCCAGGCCCAATGGCGCATGGCGATGGCGGCTACCACCAAGCAGGCACAAGAGTTTCCCATGCCCAGGGCCATCTGGAGCTGTTTTGCTACAGCACGACCCTGATTCAGGACCTGCTTGACCGTGGTCTGGAGGTCTACAGGGAGATTTGGAAGCACCTCATCCAGGGACCCCAAGAGGACATGGGAGAAATGTGCCATGACGACGGCCGAGCTTACCTGGTGGAGACCAAGCGAGGACGCAGCGTAAACCTGTTTTGCAGAGTAGTCCAACTTCTTGGACTCCTTGTCTGGAGGCTTATCCACATCCTAATGACCCAAACATGGAATCGGTCATTATCCTCTCAGACGAGGGGTGTTCCGTGAACCCCAAAAGGGAATCGAAAGGCACTGCATATTTGCAGGCCATATGGGCAGATGGTGCGGGGCAGGAAGCAGGGTGCTGCCAAAGCTCCAGGGCTGGACCCACAATAGCCTTGGCCACCGGGAAAGTCTCCGTTGGTGAATCCCCCTTATCCAGGATATCGGTAAGGGGTAATGGCCCCGCTTCTGAATGGGCTCCAACTGCATCCCCGTAGATTCGGACATGAGACGGAGGATGCCCAAGAAGGACGAAGGCTTCCTCCGTGGAGAAATCCCCAACCAACTCCGCGTCAACAGGACGAGAGTGGAACAAGGAGTTTATTTTTATTTATTGTAAATGTTTTACCTGGAAAGGCATGCTGAGCAACAAGATGATCGTCTCACGGTGCAACCGGGGGGGGGGTTACAGAGGAGAAGTTACACAACATTGATACATGTTACAAAGTATAGTGATTTACAGGAGTCAAATTCAAGTCCGGGTAAGTTAGGTACATACATGATGTTCACTACATCAGGGTGACACAACATGGATACAGGTTACATTGTACAAGGAATTCAGCAAGTCAATTTCAATTGCGGGTACATTATGTTACATACATGATGGTATCCTCAAGCAAGGAGGTACAGTATGGATTTGGAAATAGGACAATTCTGTGTGTGGCAGCCAACGAACATTATAGATAGCAAATTAGACAGAGAGATAAGGCTAGAAGTGCAGTAGGGTAAGTGCAAATGTATATATGCCAGTATTCATAGCAATAGCTAAGGCCACTGGTCAGGCCTCATGGGGTAGGAGAGTTAACTAGTGAACGGGGACAGGGGTAGGGTGGGAGGTGGGTAGGGGAGTCAGGTACATGAGCAGTTTATAGCCTAGTAGTTAGACCGGGCAGAGGATAGAGAATACCAAGAGGAGGAGTGACGGATTTGGACCGGTAGGTCATTCCAGAGTTTAGGGAGGTGGTAGGAGAAGGCAGATTGGTCCACTGTGGTCTGACGGTGAGGGATTACCAACTGCCCGGAGTCTGTGGACTGAAGGACGTGAGTGGGGTAGGTGAAGATGATAGACAGGAGGCAAAGTAGGGTGGGAGGGACCCAAGCCAGAAGTTGGAAGTAAATTTGGCACTGTGGTGAAGTCGTCGGCTGTCAAGGGAGGGGAAGGCCAGAGAATGGTATAAGTTGCAGTGATGGTTGAGGGGCGGGGGCTTCAAGGGCAAAGCAGCAGAAAGCATTGAAAAGGGGGCCCAGTCTGGATAGGATAGACTTGGGAGCGGCACTGTAGACTACATTGCAGTAGTTAAAGGTAGGTAGGATAATTTTCTGCACAATTTCACGTCTCACAGGTAGCGGGAGGCTGCTACGATTCCTGTAAAGAGCACCAAGCTTGGGGCGCAATTTTTTCAGGATTGCATCCATGTGGGGAGAGAAAAGGATAGGTGTTGGTCAAGCCAGACACCTAGGTACCTAAAAGTTGTTGCGTTCTCAAGGACTGTCCCATCAAGGGTGTGGAAGTTAGGGAGACAGAGTTAAGCCTGGATAGTTTCTGCCTGGTGCTGAAGGTCATGGGGACTTTTTTTTTGGCATTGAGGTAGAGTTGGTGGGAGCTAAACCAAAGCTGAAATTTATTGAAATCAGTCTGAAGGTTGGTAGCAACCTCTTCAGTGGTCTGGCCAGAGGTGAACAGGGCTGTGTCATCTGCATACACGTGAATGAAGGAAGAAGAACAGATTAGTGGCAGGTCATTGAGCAGGATGGAAAAGAGAATTGGTTCAATATTGAGTCCTTTGATTTTTCAGTTTGTTCCCTAATACACTTCCTATGGTCTGCAAAAAGACAAATGTTCTATTGTATGCAGATGATGCTGTGATTTTTGCTGTGGTGAAAATATTGTGGAATTGCAGCATAACAATCAATCTGACTTTGACTCTGTACAGCAATGGCTTTTGGCACACAAGCTTGTCTTGAATGCCTCTATAGCAAAATACATAATTTTTCATAACTCAAAGAAAAAAATGGCTATTAATGCAAATCCCGTTATCACTACATTGAATGGCACTATTACTGAAAAAGTAGCTGCATTTAAATAACTGGGGCTTCATATAGATAGTTCATTCACATATAGTTTCCACATTTCACAGCTGATCAAAATGCTTCATCAGAGGTTGGGTGCACTATACGGGATTAATTCATTTTTGTTACCTTCTCCAAGACTTTTATTATCTCAAACATTTTTGCTTCCTTTAATAGAATACGGTTTATTGTTCTATTTTGTGGCTTCTGAGATTGAGATTTTGAGGTTTAAAGTTTTATAAAATCAGGTTGCTAGGTTTGCTACTCAATTAACTGCCCGTACCCATCATTGCATACTTCTAAAAATGGTACAATGGCCCTCCCAGTCTTATAGATTCAAGCTGCAGCTTGGTGTTATTGCTAGGAAAATTATATTAAATAAGGTTCCAGCTACAGTATCTATAATGTATCCTTTCGACCTAAAGTAGCTTTGGTACACACTAGAATGTCTACATTTATTTTTTTTTTTCAAAATTCTTACACGTAGAGCCAATTTGGGTCAAAAATCACTGTTGTATTAACCCCCTAGTTTTAACAATTCTCTTTTGCAACATTTTACGGATATGACTTCTGGTTTATCTTCTTTTAAATTAAAACTAGCACATTTTGTATCAACCCTTGATCAGTGTAATTGTTTGTAAATGTATCATCTGTAATATTTGTTTATACTGTGTTATATTAAGTGACCTTGTATGTGGTGATGTATATTGTTTTGTTGTTGAACTTTTCTTTATATCTGCTCATCCATGAAAACAGGCTGAATTTTCTTATGAGTTTACCAGATTTTAAATAAATAAACAAACTCAAACTATAAAAGAGAACAGCAAGGTGTGCATCAGAAGCCCTACAGGGAGAGACTGAAAGACGACAATATGTACACCACAGAGGTTAAATTGGAAATGTTTAAAGATCATATGCAACGTTTTTTGCATATTTTTATTAAAAGCTTTAAAAGCTGAAATTCAAGTCCTTGTGTCATTCATTATTAGTGTTTCCTGAAAATGTCATGCTGTTTGGTTTTATGGTTTTCTTTAAATCACCATTTCTTAACTTGCTCTACAGTGGCTGAAAACAGTGGAGTTATTTCTGTCCTCTTAGTCAAACTTAAGAGTGCGATGACATCAGTTTGGAGTAGCTTGCCGTTTCAGATTTCCAATCAGAGCAGCACTCTGTAGAGTTTGTGGTTTGCTGAGCTCTCCAGGTTCCTCACAAACCCAGTCTCTGGTTTGTGTTTAGACAGATCAGCTTAAAATATACCATTCTCTTCCTTTACAAAACTGATCATTTCACTTCCAATGCTGAACTGAAGTAGTGGAAATCTTTTTCTGTGAGAAATCAGCTTGCCTGTTTCATAGCTCAGTTCTTTCTAATCAAACCTCACATTTTTTTCTAACTATATGACACAGGGCTGTTTAATGAATATAAAATAAATCTAAATTTTGTTCATTCACAGAAACAGTTTGTCTTTGATGTAGTCTTCATAAATACAATCATGTAAGAACATTTTTTTCATGTCAAATTGACAAACGTGCTTGTCACACTCTGCTACAGTATTTTAAGCATATATACTGTCAGAACTCACAAATTTAAGCTCTTTGGTGGTTTCTGTGTGAAAATACATCATGCACATGTACAACTAGAGCCACTATGTGGCATCCTGATGCACTGTGTCTCTGCCCCACAGTTGAGGCAGCGGCAGTCTACTGCCACCAGTCCCCTGCCCCACAAGTCCCCTGCCTTCTGCTCAACATTCGAGGCTGCTGCACCCTGCTGCCCACTGTCTTCTCCCACACAGTCATGGATTGTGCACCCTGCTGCCTCCCTCCCCTGCCTAAAGAATCAGGACTACTGCACTCTGCTGTTCCCTGCCCAAACAATTGAGGTTGCTGCACCCTGCTGCCCTATCTCCCCCACCCTCACAGTTAGGGAAGTTGCACCTGTTGCCCCCTGTTCCTGTCTCCACAGTCAAGGTTGCTGTGCTGCGCTAGGCCCTAAAGTGTCATGTTCCCTGCCTCCATTGGCAGGGCTGCTGTACCATGTGTACCCCATCTCACAGTCAGGGCTGCTGTACCCTGATATCCCATGTGTCCTGCCCCACAGTCGAGGCTTCTGCACCATGCTGTTTTCTATCACCTATCACCACTGACAGGACTGCTGCACCCTGCTCCTTTCTACAAAGTTGTGGCTGCTGTGCCCAACAGCCCCATGCCTTTGCAGTTAGGGCTGCTGCACCATGCTGCCACTTGCCACAAGATTCAGGGCATTTGCTGCCCCCTGTTACATGCCTCCACAGTTGAGGCAGTTTCACCCTGCTGTCCTTCTGCCACCAGAGTCAGATCCTTTGCTACACTCTGCTGAGACAGGAACAGGGGGCAACATGTGCAGCATCCCTGACTGTGAGGGTGAGAGAGAGAGAGGGGGTAGCAGGTGCAGCAACCCCAACTGATTAGGAAGGGTACAGCACAAGAGTAAGGGCATTTGCTGCACCCTGTCCCCTGCCTGTGGAGGCAAGGTGCTGTGTGATGCAGCAGGACACAATGGTGACAGGGGACAAAGGACAGCATGGTGCAGAAGCCTTGACTGTGGGCAGGACACAGGTGGGCATCAGGATACAGCAGTCCTGAATGTGGTACAGGGAGTACATTGTGCAGCAGCCCAACCCATTTGGGGCAATGGAAATGTGTAGCAGGGCTCGGCAGCCCCAAATGTGGATGCAGACAGGATAAGATTCTAGGGTGCAGCACAGCACAGCAGCCCTGACTGCGGAGACAGGGACAGGGGGCAACAGGGTGCCATGGTCCTGACTGTGAGCATGGGGACAGAGGGCAGCAGGGTGTAGCAGCTCTGAATGTTCAGGCAAGAGACAGGGGTGGCATCAGGATACAGCAGCCCAAACTGTGGTACAGCGTGCTGCAGCCATGCCTGTCTGGGACAAGGGATGTGGGCAGCAGGGTATAGCAAAGAACCTGACTCTGGTGGCAGGGGACAGCAGGGTGCAACTGCCTCAACTATGGAGGCATGCAACAGGGCAAAGCAAATGCCCTGCATCTTGTGGCAAGTGGCAGCATGGTGCAGCAGCCCAAACTGCAGTGGCACGGGGAACTAGAGCACAGAGGGTCATGGCAATCCCAACTGTGTAGAAAGGAGCAGGGTGCAGCAGCCCTGTCTCTGGTGACAAGGGATAGAGGACAGAATGATGCAGAAGTCTTGACTGTGGTGCAGAACACAGGGGGCATCAGGGTACAGCAGCCCTGACTATGAGATGGGTACAGATGGTGCAGCAGCTCTGCCCATTTGGGGCAATGGAAGTGGGTAGCAGGGTGTAACTAAAGCCCCACCTCTGGTGGCTAGGGCAGCATGGTACAGCAGCCGCAGCTGCGGAGGCAGGGGACCTGGCACACTAAGGCTTAGCACAGCACAGCAGCCCTGACTGTGGAGACATGAACAGGGGTCAACAGGTGCAGCTTCCCTAACTGTGAGGGTGAGGGAGAGAGGGCAGCAGGGTGTGTCATCCCCAACTGTTTGGGCAGGGGGTGGCAGGGTACAGCAGCCCTGATTCTTTAGGCAGGGGATGGAGGCAGCAGGGTGCACAGTGCTTGACTGTGTAGGAGAAGACAGTGGGTAGCAGGATGCAGCAGTCTCGCATGTTGAGTAGAAGGCAGGGGGCTTGCGGGGCAGGGACAGGTGGCAGTAGACTGCAGCTGCCTCAACTGTGGGGCAGAGACAGTGCATCGGGATGCCACATAGTGTTTCTAGTTGTTCACGTACATGATATATTTTCACATAGAAACCGCCAAAGAACTGAAATTTGTGAGTTCAGACATGTGCCTGTCACACTGTGCTACAGTATTTCAAGCACATGTACTGTTTGTCAATCTGACATAAAACATATGTTCTTACATGAACATATTTATGAAGGCTACATCAAAGACAAACTGTTTATGTTAATGAACAAAATTTAGATTTATTTTATATTCATTAAGCAGCCTTGTGCTATACAGATAGAAAACAAATCAGATTTTGGATTAGAAAGAACTGAAAGCTGTGATACAGACAAGCTGATTTCTCAGAGAAAGATTTGCACTACTTCAATTCAGCATTGAAACTGAAATGATCAGCTTTTTATCAGAAGATAATGATATGTTTTAAGTTGATCTATCTAAACACAAACCAGAGACTGGGTTTTGAAGAAACTTGGAGTGCTCAGCAAACCATAAACTCTACATAGAGCTGCTCTGATTGGGAATCTGAAACAGTAAGCTACTCCAAAATGATGTCATCGCACTCTAAGTTTGACTGAGAGGACAGAAATAACACCACTGTTTTCAGACACTGTAGAGCAAGTTAATAAATGCTGATTTAAAGAAAATCACAAACCCAAACTGCATGAAAATTTCAGGAAACACTAATCATGACACAGGGACTTGAATGCCAGCTTTTTAAGCTTGTATTAAAAAAATATGTAAAAAGCGTTGCACATGATCTTTAAGTGGGGGAATTCTCACATCAAGATTTCTAAAGAACTGACATCTAGGTGGTGAAACTCTCTTATAGTAGTCAGTGGAGGATGATGACAGAGGTGGTTGAACTATCCTGTCGTTTTTTTAAGAGATGGTGGAGCTGAGTTCCTGTGGGCTGCTGCCCAATTTAATCCCTGCCTGGAAGATAGTAGAGTGACGTGGGATATAATAGACCTCTAAGCACCTCAAGGGGTAAATAAGTTACAGGAGGGGAGTAATTTTCAGAAAAAAAGAGTACAAGAACATGGGGACATGCAATGAAGCTGAAAGGGGGGCAAATTAAAGAGATGTGCACTTCTTCACTGAAAGAGTGAAGGCAGTATAGTGCAGTGGTCTAAGGCTCTGAGCTGCAAATCTGGTGACATCCAACAAACCAGATCTGGGTTTGGATCCCACAGCTTCCACTTGCATACTGTATGACCCTAAGTAAGTCACTTAACTTCCTTGTGCTCCCAGGTCACTCCTGTAAAAAAGCTTTCAGCTTAGTGTGCTATACCTGGTTAAACAACTAAAAAAAGAGTGATGGATGCCTGGAACAATTTTCTGGTGGAGGTGAAAAACAGTGGTGGGCTTCAAGCATGCATGGGAATCTTAGTGGGAAGCAAGGGTGGGAGGGAGCCATAGGTGAAGTAAGACAGGGAAAAAATGGGCAGACTGGGTGGTCCAAGCTATCAAATTCTATGTCTCTGTTTCTAGAACCATTACTGGTGCCTCCTCCAGCTGAATGTGTTGAGCAGGCTTCCTGCTTTTTCTTTGGTTTCCATTGTCTGAAATCCATTCTGCTTTGGGACAGTAGGCCCCCCAAAAGACCCCACGACAATTATGCAACCTCAAAGAGCACTGAAATGCTGTGCTATGTGTCTTAGTGGCTGGTATTAGAGATGTCAGTTGAAAAAAGCGCTCTCATGTTGTTTTTTTTCCCCCATGATCCAGCACTGTGCATTCTTCTGTTAGAAGCAGTGGCTATGAGCAGAGGAAAGAAGGACTTCTTTAGCTGAAACTGACTGTGAACACAAGTGTTTGAACACACTACCAGGAATGACTGTGGGTGGGTCATGGGAGCTGAGCAGAGTTGAGCCACAGAACTGCGAGCTTAAACAGCACTGAGGACTGACAGAGTCAGGTTGGGCCAAGAGAACAGAACTGAATGGGTTCTGAGCTGAGTGCTATGAGCAATGCATCAGAGGCACTACTGGGTCTGGTTTGTCGGTCTGACACCTAGGGAGGACTGTCCAGCAAAGAAGAGAGTTGGATGGCTCCAAAGAACTAAGCAAAGCTGAAGCCCTACTGGGTCATGAGCAGAGTGCCAGAAGTCGTAAGGAGTATGAACCAGTGATAATGGTGGGGAGAACTGGCCACAAAACTGTACGCTCAAACAGACTGGCAACTGTATGCGGATAACCTCTATAATTTTGTCAAGACTCATACATAACAAAGTTAAATTGACCAGGACTGAGGACTACCAGAGAAAACAGAGACATGAGCAGCAGCAGAGGGGATCGCAAGAACGATCACAGACTGGGATGGCAGAAACATATGCAGGAGCAGAAACAACATGGCAGCAATAAGTAGCATGCCGAGAGGTGTTAATTACAGTACTTAGCACCTAGCAAGATGGATGATCTGGGGACGGGCATTACCATGAATGGACAAATTCAGGTTCTGTTCACAGCAAAGTGGGAGGATGCCTGGCAGTATAGTGATTTAGGCAGATACTCAAGGGAACTACCCAGAAGGGAAATCTGTCCAGACACCTAGATGCTGTTATACTAAGTTGTTCAGATAATTGAGGGCGGCCAATAGAGGGAGCACTGCAGACTGAAATTCAAATTTTTGAACAATGGTTTGTAACTGGGTTGTGCTGATGCAAACTGGTATTTTTTTTTTACTACCACTCAGACCCTCTTTAACACACTGGGCTTGATTCAGAAAGCCTGAAGAGTAACTTTTTCTCAGATGTTGGTACAAAATACAAAGAACAGGTACTGTGTATTATCTGCATGCATACTCAACTTTGAATTCTTCTGATTCATGTGAGACTTGATGAGTGCCAACAGGTGGCAACACAATAAGCATGGCTCCATTTGCAATAATCATCTCTGCATCACACAATAGTGGGTTCACGTCTGACATCAAAGACTTGGACTCATACCTAACACTGACAGTACCATGCAGTAGTACTCTGGAGTGCTGCCTCATTTGGAGGCGCTGTCTTTCCAATGAGAAATTAAACTGAAGTCCTTCTGCCCATTTCTGGTGAATGTCTAGGTGCCAGTGAAACATCCTTTGACATATTCTAAATAGTAACAGATTAACTCAGGAACTATTTCCCTTAATGCTTATGCCCTTGGTCAGTGGTTTCTGCATCCATAGCATACCACCCCATTCAGCCTGCCATCACCTGTGACACCCTCTCAGTTGGAGATGCCAACACGTAATGTGACAGGCACCTCCTGGTCCCACTTTTGGGATCACTGTGAGCTTGTTTGTTTGTGTACTTATTTATTGTTGACCGGGAAAGGAGGGCTAGACAATGATGCTTATTTTCTACCTCATCCTGGGGGGAAGGGGGAGAGATACAGACAGTAACCAACCAAAATTGAACCAGATTAAGCTGTCGGTGGTGTTTTTTTTATTGAATGGGGGAAATCTGGCCACGACACCAAGAAAATTCCCCTACTCTTTTCGAGAAGTGCCATGGGATCTTTAATGCCCACCTGAACAACCACCAGAGCAGGCAGACAAGACCTCGGTTTAAGGTCTCATCCAAAAGTCGGCACCTCAGGCATCCCCCTCATAATGCACACAGTGTCAGTATAGGGATTCTACCCCAGCTGCCTGGTGAGAGAATAGAACCCACAACCTGCTGATCTTCCAGCCTCAGACGTGAGTGTGCAACCTGCTGAGCCACTGACACATTATTGAGAGAACATGATCTTCCTGGGGATGGAGAGGCAGCACTTTCCACCCCTGGCTGACAGCAAGTGGAGATGTCAGTTCAGAGAGACATTTTGTATTTATTTATTTATTTTTTATTTATTCTTTCTAGGATTACAAGTTTACCTTTGAGCCCAGGGCTCTTTTACAAAGGTTCCACGTCAAAACATTGGTTTCACATCATAGGTTACAATAACACATGTTGCATGGAAGAGACGGGTGAAAATCGGAAGGGGGGTAGGAGGAAAAGAGGGACAGTAACAGGAGGTCAAGGAGGAGCAGGGAGGTAGGGGAAGGGGGGGCCAAGGGGTGGGTGAGAGGCAGCCAGTTGGCATTGTCAGTTGCAGAAGTGCGGGAAGGGGCGGAGACCTACAAGAGCAATTGCAATGGGCATGGGGCCCGGTAGAGGAAAGCAGTGGAGGAGTGGGTGTAGAGTAGTTATCCATGACAGTCGCAGGTGCTGGAAGTGACAAGGGTGTTACGGAGCCTGGATTTGAAGGCACCTAGACCAGTGGTAGTGTTAGTATCATAGGCAAGACCATTAAACCAAGTGGGGGCCCTGTAGGTGAAAAATCGTTGGCCAAGGGTTGTGCGGCAGCGGGGCATGCAAAACAGTTGTGACTTTGATCCCCTGGTGATTCTGGAGCTGGTTTTTGTTTGAAGAAGTGAACAGACTCTGGGAGGAGCAAGTCCCAACTAGATTTTCTTTGCAACCACACAGGTTTAGTACTGGATTCTATTTTCCAGTTGCAGCTAGTTTGCTTGTGAGTACAGGTCACAGGTGTGTGTCAGATGCTTAGCCCCAGTGATGAGTCGACAGACCTTATTTAGGGTGGTGGTGTGCGCTGTCTGCAAGATAGCATAATATGATTTCCTCTGGGCTGTACAGAAGCATCCTTTGGCCCACCTTAATACAGCAGTGTGATCTTGAATGACAAAAACATTAGCTGACCTGTATGCCCTCTGGAGCCAGAACAGTTTCTGTTACTCATTATATATTTATATGACATTTTACAAGTGAATGTGCCACTGAAGTTCAAGTGGAGTACAGCTGCAGCCATCAGACTACTCTGACAATAAAGGGCCAGGATGTGTTGCAGAAATGAGGTCTATGATGGCATTCCTTGTACTGTAAGACAGATCAAATGGCTGTGTGTGATGCTCATTACGTTTAGTTGTGTGCCAACTATCTGACTTTTAGGAGTCATCCAAAATAAAACAGCAGTTTTGTAAACATCTCTTACAATTTTTTCAGCAAGACCCTGGCCCAGTGGCACTGAGGGATGAGGCGCTGGGCACCACACCTCATGCTATGCCAGCGATCCAGGTTCGAGAATGGACCTGGGTTGTCGAGGGTTGGCAGAGGAGGAAGGGGACTGAGCATCTAGAGGACTGCTCTCCCTTCCTTGGGTGGGCACCAGAGCTCGCACTGCTCTCTAGAGGCCCCCGATGGAAAATCGTGGGCCTGGCAAGAACGGTGCCAACATAAGTGGGGCACAGCAGCAGCGGACGTTAGCACGTTGGTGCTCAGACACCATGACACACCTGCGCTCCTAGGGGAGAAACCAAGGAAATACCCTGGAGATCCAGCGGAGATGAAGGAGACCATGGGGACCTGCCACATCCTACTGCCGGACTTGTGCTCATCGAATCTCCCATGGCTGACCTGATCTCACGGACGTCCCTTAATTTCAGAAAGGCTGCCAAGGGAGATTGGGCCCTCTCCCAGGGGGGTGATCTGGAGGGCTGAACATACAGTGGGGTCAAAAGGGAGACCGATGGAGGGGGTTTCAGGCTGGGAGTAGTGGTAGCCAGTCGAGTGGGTACTCGGGAGGGATGTCCTGGACCTCCGGAACAAAAACAGAGACCACACACACACAAAAAAAAAGATTTTCACCAAGAGATTATCTAGGCACCACACGGCAGGTATGTTAACTAATAGGGGATATGCAATGGAGACAAGTGGAATACATGATTTATCAGCGCAAGAGCAGTTTGACTTTAGGTAACCTCAATAGTGGCGTAGTCACAGGTGAGGTGTCTAATGTCAAACTGCTAATTTCCAGATAAATCATGTATTCCACAAGCTCCCCATTGCATATCTCATGTATGCAATAGCGATGTAATTTTATTGTGGGGTTTGCATTCTCTGTTTAATTTTGCTTGTGGTTCCGGTTGAATAAAATAAATGGGATTTTTAATGCTCCTGTGTGTTACTGCTCTGTTTTTACACCTTGTTGCTGGGGAAGCTAGCGTGGTTGTAGAAAGGCAATGTCAGAAGGTTCACATCGTGTGTTCTGATTAGTTAGTGCTTATACCCAGCCAGGCAGTTTGAAAAACATGGCAGCTTATTTTCTTGCTTAGCAGGAGCTGCTATTGTTTTATTCTACCATTTCTTTTTTTTCTTTTTAAGTATTAATGCTTTAAATATCTGGTTGATCCTGCGTTTATCTGATTGATCCTAAATTCTACCGTTTTACTTTACTTTTACGTCAGTTAACTTCCATGTGCTCCCAGGTTGCTCCTGTAAAAAAGTTTTCAGCTTAGTGTGCTACTCCTGGTTAAACAACAACTTTGAATCGGTTCCGGGGAAGGAGCAGATGCTGGTGGAGAGAGCGAGGACAGCTGCCAGCACTGCAGGCCGTGGGAGATCTGAAAGGAAATTGAGGGGAATTGGCCAGATGAACCCCCGTTTTAAATTAAAAAAAGGTAACTGTTTTTGCAGAAAGTGGCAGTGATAGGGACAGAATGTTCTGAGAAAGGACCGGAGCTGGAGAGTGAGGTGTGTGTGTGTGTGGGGGTAGTTGGAGCGGGAGGAACGAGAGCTGACAAGACGCTGCTGTAATATGGAGTGGGTTGAAAAAGGAGATTTAGCAGGGAGAAGGTTAACTGCTCATTGCTTGCTAAAATTCATCATCAGCAGTCGGGCTGTTGTTTTTGGTGGCAGGAGTTGTGCTTTCAGGTGGGTGTTCGCTGGGGGGTAGTAAATCAGTTTGTAACATGGCATTATTGAAAGGTGTGCCAGGGCACCCCACGATAGGCGGAACGGCGTCACGTGGTGCCAGAGCAACACGGCAGTGAGCCGATAATGCCGTGTTGGGCTCGGGAACGCGCCTCTGAGAAGAGCAACATGGCATTATCGTCTCATAATGCCGTGTTGCTCCTGTAGTGGGCGCGACAGCCACTGGGTCGCAAATAGCGCGACCGGCCGGGCTTGCGAGGCAAGGCGGGGATAGAGGGTGCGAGGAGCAAGACTGTGCCGCGTGGTATGCAGCGGGCAAATTTGCAGAGCACACCTAGGCGGAGAGAGACGAGAGCCAGCGCTGGGAGTGCAGGCGCACAGACAACCCTCGGTCCGCCATGAACGCCAGCAGGAGGGACCGCACACTGCAGGAAAGAGCCTGGGAGAGCAGCATGGAAGGCAGCGGGACGCAGAAGGAGCAGGGAACACATCCAGCGGCCCGGAACCACACCACGAGAGCGAGGCAGGAAGCACAGCTGGGGGAGTCGCAAGAGGAGCACCAGCATCCGGGTACGGGTTCTGCTGCCAGAGTTTCACCGTACACGGCACTGTCATTTTCAATTACGGTGTTACTGGCAGCCAGGGACAGCCCATCGCACATCAGCAATGACGGAGGACGTGACGGAAATGGAGCGGGCAAACGGACGCCGCAGTCCTGCAGGTAAACCACGTGACTAAGCCGGTATGCAAATTAGTGCTCCGGGCCGCTGCACCAGAACTCAGATCCGCGAACTGCAGACCTCCGAGGCAGGCTGCACCGCCGATCGACCGCCAGACCCACCGGACACTTCATGAGAATGCAGGGCTCAGAAGAATCTGCTTCTGCAGCGAGAGCGGTTTTCAGACACATTGGTATGTAAGAGAACACTGTAATGGGATCTGAGAGTAACAATAAAGTTTACCGAAATATGCTTAGTCTCCGGTGCCTTTGTTGCCAATCACTATGCACAGTACTTGCACTGGTAAACATCGAGGTTGTCCGTGTTACAAGTGCATTAACCCCCGCTGCAGGTGGCATCTAATGGGGGGTTAATGCATGGCAGGGGCCGCTGTCCGACCTCGGCCTCCGGCCTCGGTCCACAATGGCCCCTGCCATGCATTAACCCCCCATTAGATGCCACCTTCAGCGGGGATTAATGCTTACGTGATGGTGGCTAGCGTCAGGATTGGCTAAAACATCTGTTTTGTGAATTAACTGGACTTGTGGAACTTATGGCTTCTTTATGTTCCTGATATAAAGATAAATAGCTACAAAGGGAGTTGCTGAGGGGATGAGTGGTGGGTTTAGAAAGACAATGAAAGTAATTGTAAGTAGTGCCAGTGGGAGGAAGGAAAATTGATGTTAGGGTGTTAAATAAATGGTGTTTGATTGACATTAGGGTGTGAAATAAATGGTGCTTCCACCATTTATTTTACACCAATGAAAATAAACACATTTATGTAACAATTTTTGTGTCCACATCTATTGCATAAATAATGTTATTTAATAGTGCACTGCTGCACTAAAATGGATCAAAAAGGTTAAAATCTAATAATGATTTTGCAAACGTTTTTATTTGTAATGTACACTTAATTAAAAAATCAATAAACTTTAAATTAAAAAAAAAGTTTCAAAGTGGCTGGCCCACCAGTGCAATGGGTTACTGCTCACAATGCCAGTGACACAGCTTTCGAAAGGGCTCAAAACATTAGAGCCAGATTGGGGGTAGGAAAAGAACAGAGTGTCCTACAGAATGCCTCCTCCTCCAGGGAGGGAGGGAGAGCAGAATTTTTGCAGCAGTACTGTTACCTGGGTGACCTCATGTGGTGGTGCTGACAGAAGAGCTTAAGAGAGGGAGGTAGGCTGCAGCCTGCCTCCAGAGAGCAGCCACACAACTGCATACACATGTTGTGTACCACGAAGCCCTCAATGACTGAATCCTAGGGGCTGGGCGAAACAAAGTGGAGCAACCGCGGAGCATAGCAGCGTGACGCCTACCACTGTCCACTGCCTCCACACTTGACGGACCAGAGGACAGCAATTCCCTGTCAAACTTCCAGATGGAATCCAGCACAGGATGGGATGCCCTGTGGACCCCAAAATGACAGTTAAGTGCCAGAGAAAGTAAAGGACTGGCCTGGGTGGTAGCCAGGCAGAGGTGAACAGTGATATAAAAATAAAATAAAATAAAAGGCTTAATATGTGACATTATCTTGTTAACTATGTTCCAATACATAACTCATGATAGCACCATTAAAGCGAGTGAATTCAAACTTTCTAGATCAACATGCTTGGAAAAGATTCAATTTAGAATAAATGATAATAAACTACCTGTAGACAGAGACATGGATACCCTTACTACTAATTTCTTAAAAACACATTCCTTAATGATACTTACTCAAAATACAGTGTAAGGTCAGTTGAGAGTATGGCTCGTTTAAGTAACTGCATCATCTTGCTGTACTCTTTGGAGGACAGGTTAGCAAAGATATTGTGTCCCTGTAACAAAGTAAGTTAAGTTTAGAAAAACTGGAAGAATTACTGTAGACTCTCAAAAATACTGTACAAGAGCTTAGGCCAAACTGACAGCGCAGTGACAAACTGGCAACAGATGTCACTTGCCATGCTCGAGACCTGGCTTTGCTATATGGTTATGGGTATAATAAGGTCAGTTTCTCACTGTTTAACAAATGTTTCTCATGCTGGTTGGGTGAGGGGACTAAAGCGAAGCCAAGTGGTTCTGTCTACCTTACCGGTACGAGATAAACTTGTTAAACAGTAAGAGACTGACCTTAACTATACTCGTAATCATATTATATGGCCATGGAGTGCACACGTATGATTCTGGATACAGTAAAGTCTTTCAGTTCTTTAGTTTTTATGTCCCATTTTTACTGAGCTCCCCATGGTCTCTTGTGGTTTGGCCAATGTCAGATGTTCTGTGACACTGGCCGCTGTGTACGCACACAGTCTTGTGCGGTGTCCGTTAAGGGAAAGTGAGATGGCACAGTGGAGAGCCATAGGGAAGTTTGGAGATGGTGCAATGTGGAGCCATAGGAATGCAAAACATACTGTCTGGCGACAAGACTCCGCAGTCTGTGGAGTGGAAAGGCAGTGAAAGGGAAGGTCTTTCCACTTCAACTGTTTAGACAGTGAAGTCAGAAACCAGCGTGTCAGATGGATAGCATGAGGAGACAACTGTATGCTAGATAAGAGGAACAGATGTCTTTGGCTCTAACTGGCTCTGTGTGTTCCATGGCCATATATTCTTCGATATCACAACATCACAGTGGGCTCGCAGGAGGAGGATGCTCAAGCATTCCCAGTGAATGTTCTTCTCTTTCAGGGAGGGTGGACACTGAATCCCACTGCTTCTACCACATGGGTGGCTATAGGTGGCAGTGCAGTTGGGAAACCTTGAAAGCAGATAGTGGGCAGAACATACAGCAATGCATCACTTGATGCTAACATGCGGTAAACCTGTGGGCTATGTGGCGGACCCACATCAAGTAAAACAATAGGTTACATGCCAGTAACTGTAGTTCTACTATTAGTAGTCATACAAGTTCACATTAGACAGCCTTCCTTTGAGCATGCTCAGTTATTGGAAACGGCATAAGTTTGACTCCTCCTACCATCTAATCATGTGATACTCCAGCTCCACCTTCACTGCTCTCAGATCTCCATGATGGAACCAGGCATCGAAAGCAAGCCTTGCCAGGAGAGGTTGGGTGGATTGTGTGACTGTAAATGGTCAGCAGCACCAAACTTCACACTTGGGTGGTTGGAAAGTACAAGACTCGCAAAGAGAAAAAGAGAGCAAACCTGTAGCACAGCCAACCCAAAACCTGCTTGTTTCCTAGATTGAACAGCTAGGATGTAGTGTTTTGTGAATGTGTGAACACTACTCTAGGTTTAAGGTCCTACATATCTTTGCAAAACAGGAACGTATCTCAGTAAAGCCACCAAGGTTGCCACAGCTCATAGAAACATAGAAAGTGAGTAAAGAAAGAGACTTAAAAGTCCATCAAGTCTGTTCAGAGACCCTATCAGACAAGCTTGGAGGTGCAGAGATCAAAGGTCTGGATTCACTAGTAAGCCCTGGAACTAGGTCAATAAGATTGGATCTTAATGGAAGGTCCAATAGACCCTGAACTGCTGTCTGCCAGACCAACATGTACCATATATGACAAGGTTAGCATGGTACTATCAGGATCATTTGACTCCCTTCCCCCACTGGCATCCAGTTTGCAGAGGACCTTCTAAATTAGAGTTATTAACAGGAAGGCATAGAGAAATCAACCTGTGCACTGCAGCGTGAATGCAACCTAATGAAAACTCTATGCTTTAGATTTCTGGAGTAGATCAGCAATTTTGTGTTGTGGCAAGATGTGAAAAGGTCTGTCTTTGGCTCCATAAATTTCTGAACACTGCCTGCATGTCTTTTATAAAAGACCACTTGTTTGGGTTTCCTGTTGTTTGACTCTGACTGTCAGGACATTTTTCACTCCCAGCCCCCACTTCCTAACTCCTATTGCTTCCCTACACAAGTAGTGAATTCCTCCCTGCTTGTTGAGGTAGAACATGACACACCTGTTGTTGATATGCAGATGTACAACCTTAGCTTGAACCGCATCTGATGAGCCTTGCAGCTCATACAGGACTGCCCACATTTCTAACATTCAGGTGGAGAAGTTGTTTTCAAACAGACCAGGTTTCCTGGGTTTGAAGACCCTGGCAGTGTGTTCACTAATCCAGGTAGGATGCATCCTTTGCCACTCTCACCAGGGGTCAGGGCAGAGAGCAGAACCCCCGTGAGGATTTTCTCCTTCCTGATCCACCACAGAAGATACTGAGTCAGAGGACTCATTACTCGTATAAGGTGGTCCAGTGACTAGAATGCTTGAGACCATTGATTGCTGCGCACTCACTGAGCGGTCCTCATATGCAGCCTTACAAAGGGTACTGAAAAGACTGGGGCTACTGTAAAGGTTTAAATGCTTCTACCAGAAGAATTTTTTTTTTTAGTCTGTTGCAACAGCATTTTGGTTTTTTTCTTTTGTTGTTTTATCTTTCCTTCCTAAAAACGCTGTTTTTGTATAGGCTGGCCACCTATATAAAATCTCTGTCTCTTCTCTATCGCGTTTTCTTTGTTTGTGTATCGTTTATTTTTTTTTTTGGATTCCTAGTATTGAACCTTTCCTTTGGGAACCTCGAGGTCTGAGCTAGTTGGATCTCAGTTTCAAATACAAAATATAAAGGAATAGCTGTGCAGAATTCTGTTATATTATGCATTTGTTGTTTCTTTTAAGCCAAAGCATGTTTCAGAGGTCAATTTGTTTTTGAGGTAACACTACGCGTATCTTCCTCGCGTTCTTGCGAGAGGCTGAACCCCCCTTTACCAAATATATGTATTTAATTCCAGGTTGTCCTGCGCGTACATACTTTTGTACCCGCTAAATTCTCCTGCACGACTGTGCGATTTCTCCCGCGCCTCGTTGCGAGCGTTGGTAACTCCCCCCCTTTCTGTTATATTTCCGCATTGCGGTTTTTGTTGTAAAACGAGTATTTTACTTTAAAATACTCCACTGCTGGGAGCATACAAGAGCAGAAATGTAAGCCAATATAAATTATTCTACCTTTTTACGTTTTCTTTTGTGTTGAGCATTCGTTCGGCGTTCCCCTGTAAACAAACCCGCCGCGCTGGCGTTCGGCTTTATTTTTGCCCTTGCTGGTAAATTCAACTTTAAATTCGCTCTCAGCCTTTCTGAGTTGCCCAGAAATGTTCCTCTCATAAATAATGAACTCTAGCGCTAGAGTCCTTGTGAAGGTTATGCAGCTCTTTGTTAAAACAGAGTTGCCCCCGTTAAGCTCTAAACTCTCCATTTTGGCACAGTTTCAAAATAACTATAATATCTTTGGTCTTTATTTTTATGCCCTCTTAGTCTCCTGTTATGACCCTCCCTCATTATGAAAAACTTATAAGAATTTTATGTTTAAGTGTAAGCTTAAGTGTACCTTACTAATTAAGTGAACAGTCCTTCCTCTGTGGGATCTTTCTTTTAGGGCTCTTCTCTTGGAGCCGGCCGGCTGAAGTATTTCTATATTTAAAGGGATATTCTAGGGGGTGGAGCTCTGTTGCAACACTTTGGAATTTATTTTTAAAATAACCTTCTTATTTTCAAATCCTGAAACAGTATGATGCTCATTAAGGTAAAGTTTGCATTGTGAAGGTATTGTAATATAAAACTTCTGTTTATTTTGAATAAAGAATGTTTAATTTTCCAAAAAAGGGAGGGACAGAAGGGTCACATGGTGGAACAGGGATATAAAGAATCCTGGTAGCCTCGTCCAGACAGAGAGTTCAGTGAGGTACAGACTTGTTCTGTCCTCATATAAGGCAGATGCACTAGCAGTATTCTGGTGTTTATCTGATCGTATGATTATTGTAACCTTAATTTTTTTTTTATTTTTATAATCGTCTAAAGTTTGACTTTTGTTTTATTTATGCATGTAAATAAAACTTTTCGTTTGAAGCACCAGTTGTTGTGAAGAGGTCCTCCTTCCTTATACCCACACCTTCACAGCTACCATAAGACCAAGCATTCTATTCATAGTGTGCACCATTACTTGATTCTTGGTTCTGATGCAACAGGCCATCTACATGATCAACTCCACTCTGTCCTTCAGCAAGAAGGACCTTGCTTGAGTGATGTCTGACTGCTTCTATGAACTTAAGTCTCCCAACAAGAACTTACTGAGGTATGGGCAAGTTCAGTAGGCCACTGGAATTGAGGAAGAAGCACACCAGCTGTACTGCTGCTTCCGTCTGCTTCCTGGTCAGGTTTTTGTGAGACAATTGTCCAGGTAAAGATGATTTTATGACGTGTGCCGTTAGAAGTGCAATGTACTTAAAAGACACGCAGTGCCAAGGCTAGCCCAAAAGGCAGGACTCTGAACTGACATGGTTCAAGGCCCACACAAAATCTGAGATACTAATGGTGGTTCAGTTTGCAGGGATGTACTGAGTTACATCCTTCATATCCAGCGAGGCCATCCAGCCCTGCTGTTTCAGATCTGGTAGCAGGGAATCTAGGTACACCATTCTGAACTTTCTGCATTTCATTTAGGCATGCAGATGTCATAGATGTATGATTGGGTAGATGCTGCCTGTTTTCTTGGGAATCAAGACATATCTAGAGTAGAAATCTTTGCCATTCTCTGACACAGGTATTTCTGCATTGCCTTGTTCTGTAATAACCCTGCTACTTCCAACGAAAAATGCTTGGCCACTGGCCCCTGAAGTTAAGACAGTCTTTCTAAAATCCGATCTGGGGGGATTTCTTCCAGTTCTAAAAAGTAACCATACTGGATAACATCCTGGGTCAACTCATGCATGAAAATGGTCTCCCACTGCTGACAGAAGAGTGCCAGATGCCCCCACTGGTATTAAATGGTCAAACCCAGGCAGCTGAGATGGAATTGGGGTTGACAACCCATCAAAGGGCTGCGCTCCAGGCTTGTACTTGTGCCATTTTCTACTGCACTATTTACTTTTGCTGGAACAGCATCGACTTACCCTGGTGCTGAAAGCCCCTTTGGTCAGAGTTGTCATGACAGGGACAATGGTGCTGATGGAAGATTCTGCACTCACGTCCTCTGTGAGGGGGTGGTGTGGATGTAATTCATGTCTTTCAGTGTTGACATTTTGCCATTCAACCCTTTAAGGGCCTGTCACAGTACTAAACAGATAAATTTATTATTGCAGCCACACGATGTAGTCAGAACGTTGGGCTAACATCCCTACATATCACCTCACATGATACGTATGGGTGTTAACTGTACCAACTGATTTTGAATGTCATGAATTTATTCCTCTGGCAAACACTGGCCTAGGGGACAGGATCACTTTTTGTTCGAACGTTCCTTGGCATCTAGTAATAAAAAATTTGAACAGATTATTAAAGATGATCTTGAAAAATTGTTTTCTTCTCCGCAACAACCACTATACCACAACATTTCTGCAGAGGAATGGTGTGCCCGAAGAGAGTTAAAACAAATGCAACATAGTATCATAAAACCTGCAGACAAGGGTGGCACAGTGGTTGTTCAAGACACCACTAAATAAGTGGCTGAGATACATAGGCAGTTTTCGGATGGAGCTTGCTACAGATGCTTTATGTTCAGTCCTACCTCTGTCTTCAAGAATGTCCTGTATGATATAATTGATAATGTATTTGTGGAGGGATGGATTGATAAAGACAAGGTTCTGTTCTTGATAAATGATTTCCCCATTACTCCAACAGTCTATATGCTATGTAAGGTCCACAAGTCTGTGAGACACCCTCCTGAGTGACCTACAGTTTCAGGCGTGGGGTCGCTCAGTGAGGGTCCCTCCAGATTTGTGGAGCACTTCTTTAAACAGTTTTTGTTTAAGACACCTAGTCACATACGTGGCAACATGGATCTTTTAAACAAAACTGAAGGTTTTGAATGGTCTAGTAACTACTGCTGGTTAGCTACAGATATCACTTCTCTTTACATGTGGGTCAAACACAATCAAGATATAACAGCTACTTCCTAAATGCCGACCCTGACATAGCCCATTGCCCCTAAGGAATTCACTGTGCAGCTGCTTACATTTGTTCTGATTCACAATTAGTTCTGTTTTCGGGGATAAAAATCTATTTGCAATAACAAGGCACAGCAATGGGGGTGGCCGTAGCTCCGTCATATGCCAGCCTCTTTTTAGCCTGTTGGGGTCAGGATGTGATCTTCACTGGGTCCAACACTCACTTCAGACATGGTATGGTATCGTTTTATTGAAGATATCATACTGTATGTGTCTGGGGTGGTGTTATGGACACTGTGGCATTTCTTTTTGCCTATTATTTTTATTACTCCTTCGCCGCACCCAGCCATCCACTCCTTCAGGCGGCCAGCCTTCGCCAGCCACCAACTCTCCCATTCTGCAATCCTGCTGCTCCCCACTGCCCAGTTGACTGGGACATATCCCTTCTCCGGGGGGGCCCCTCTGCCTGTCCGGGGCCTTCCCAGCTTTGTGGCATGGGGAGGCGGGGCCGCAGTCATCCAGCTGGCATGGGTGCCATTTTCCTTCCCCATCTTACAGTGCCACTCTTGTAGTGCTTCCGATCTCCACCGGGGGCCGCTACAGAGTGAGGCAACCCCTACAACCCACCCCAGGTGAAGAGAGCAGTCCTCCGGTGCTCAATCCTCTCCTTCCCCTGCCGACCCCAGGCATCCCGAGTCCATTCCTGAGCCTGGGCTGCTAGCATGGCATGAGGTGTGGCATCCAGTGCTTCAACCCTCAGCGCCACCACGCCAGCATGGCAGGTTTAATGAATTGGCAAAACGTCAATACTCTCAATCTGGCATGTACTCACATGGCTGATGTAATGAGTATTGATTCACTAGATTTGAAACTTAGTGTAAATAATAATTGAAAGGTGGAGAGCCCTCTCTACAGGAAAACCCCTTTCGAGGGATAGCCTCCTTAGGGCAGACAGCTGTCACCCTTGAAGCTTGGTTGACAGCATACCTTTTGGACAGTTTCTCTGCATCAAGAGGAACTGCAGTACTAATGAGGAGTTCTTAAAAGAAGTTGGTTTGCTGTTGGCCAGGTTCAGGGATCGAGGTTAGTAGCAGTGGTCCAGGAAGCATTTGGAAAAGTATGTACGACTGATACATGCAACCCTCTTGCAGCCAAAAGAAAACAGCAAACTGATTTAGCAAAAAAAGTCACATTTGTGATTACTTTATGATAGTGACTGGGCAATGACCATCAGTAACACAGTCAGAGACAGGTGGTTGATTTTGTCACTGGATGAGGAATTGGGTCTTCTCATGGGTACCATGCAACGTCTTTCATTCCATTTGGGTAACAGCCTTATTGATTACCTTACCAGTAGTTATTTTGATGAAAGAAGAAATGAAAACCACTGAGAACAATGCAGAAAAGGGTTCTATTGTTGTAGGAAATGCAACATGTATTGTTTTGCTTCCACTGGTACCACTTTCAAACATTCCACAACTGGGAAGGAGTACAACCTAAATTGCTTTGTGGACTGTCAGCTGGAGCTCACTATGTACAGTATGTTGCATAGTGTGGGTGCGGCCTCCTTTATGTTGGCCCCACAATTTGTCCCCTGAAATGTTGTATCCAGGAGCATATTAGAGCAATAATTAACCAAAATATGCATAATGCCCTGAGTGCACACTTCAGGGAAGTCCACAGTTCCAATACTATGGGGTTTCAGATTTTGAGCCCCGGAATGGATCAGGCCCTTGCCATGTGAGGGTGACAGGCTCAAAATCATGCTGCAAAGGAAGGCCAGATGAACTGTGCAGTTTAATGCATTAACACCTAATGGCATTAATGACCAGGTAGACTGCAAACCTTTTTTGTAGGTAGGTAATTTCTGGACTATCAACTGGTGCTACTGTATCTATTTGAGGATATACACCCTACTTATTTTTTTCCCCTGAAATCTCTCTCATTTAGTAGTTGTGTTATATATTCATATCTGCTGGTAGCCAATTTGAAACCAATGTATGGTATGACTTGTATTTATTCTACTTAGTATTCTTCTTTTCTTAGACATCTTAGACATATTTTTGTTTTCTCAGAAGAAGCCAGAAGGGGAAGGAAGGAAACCTATTCAATTCAGTGCTTTAGAGTAACTGGTAATTGCTATTTTTCTTTTAAACTTAGATTGTGGGCTTCTAGTGACACTATACTTTCTTTGTTGTCTTTACTTATAATTGTTTTTGGGCTGTTGAGAATTTAAAACATAGTGGTGGTGTAATTCTGTGCTGTCTTTAATTGCTGCAAATTTTATCTTGGCTTGTCTGACTGCCCTGTAGTTGGGTGAAGGGTGTTAATTGTCTGGCCTCTGACCTTAGCTACGTGATAACTGGAGGTGGGGCTTAGTCAGAGTTAAAGTAGCAAGCAGATTTTTGTTTTCTCAGAAGAAGCCAGAAGGGGAAGGAAGGAAACATATTCAATCCAGTGCTTTAGAGTAACTGGTAATTGCTATTTTTCTTTTAAACTTAGATTGTGGGCTTCTAGTGACACTATACTTTCTTTGTTGTCTTTACTTATAATTGTTTTTGGGCTGTTGAGAATTTAAAACATAGTGGTGGTGTAATTCTGTGCTGTCTTTAATTGCTGCAAATTTTATCTTGGCTTGTCTGACTGCCCTGTAGTTGGGTGAAGGGTGTTAACTGTCTGGCCTCTGACCTCAGCTATGTGATAACTGGAGGTGGGGCTTAGTCAGAGTTAAAGTAGCAAGCAGATTTTTGTTTTCTCAGAAGAAGCCAGAAGGGGAAGGAAGGAAACATATTCAATTCAGTGCTTTAGAGTAACTGGTAATTGCTATTTTTCTTTTAAACTTAGATTATGGGCTTCTAGTGACACTATACTTTCTTTGTTGTCTTTACTTATAATTGTTTTTGGGCTGTTGAGAATTTAAAACATAGTGGTGGTGTAATTCTGTGCTGTCTTTAATTGCTGCAAATTTTCGCCCCCCCTTCCCCCAACTCTTAATTATATGCCCTGTTAAATCTGATTGACAGGAGCTAAACACAGGGTATAATAAAGGGTGTGAAGTAGGAGGGGCATAAGGAGGAAGAAGCCCACCCTCAGCACGACAAGTGTTTTGACTCATTTATTTATTTATTGGTTTCTTTTTCTTAAAAAAAAATATATATCTGAGGATCAGTAGCAGGATTTTTAGTACAGTAAATTAATAAAAAGGGAACTAGGAGAGCTTCAGTAGCAGACAAGTAGTGGAACTGCAGTATAATGTGGGGAGTGGTGCAATGCAGTGGCTGTGGGGCAGCCATATTCAGGCAGACCTTCTGGACACTGAGGTGCCCTATCTGCATGCATCTCTCTGGACTCGCGGATGAGGTAGCCAGACTCAGAGCAGAAGTAAACTGGGTCAGAGTACCATCACCCCTATCCAGGGACCACCCAGTCCAATGCAACTGCCTCAAAGGATGCCGAGAATGAGGAGTACTTGGATGACAGTGGGCTCAGGGAGGGTTAGAGCAGTCAGGCGAGGCACATCCCAGATCCTATTCCACTCAAGAACTCATATGCCACACTGGCAAATGAGGACAACCAAATAGAGGTACCCAAAGAAGTGGAAGGAAAGGATGTGGAGGTTAGCCAAGGAGGTGACCTCAGCGGGGAAAGCAGTGGACCCCAGAGGAGGAGGAAGCGAATCCTGGTGGGGGACTCCATCATAAGAGGGATCCAGCTAGGAACACAGGAGGGGGAGGACAGGGAGGTGAGGTGCCTACCAGGTGCCACGGCATGGAGAGATGGAAGGAAGATCCTGGGGCTCACTGGGAAGGCAAAGGCGGAGGGTGAGCTGGATGTCATTATCCACCTAGGTACTAATGACCTGGCAAATGGGAGCCAAAGGAAGTTCAGGAAGAGTTTAGGAAACTGGGGAGGGTCTCAAGCAAGTAGCTACTTCTGTCACTTTCTCAGAAGTACTACCTGTGAGAGGCAAGGACAGCATAGGAGTGCATGCACCAGGAACTTTAACTCATGGTTGAAGAACTGGTGCTGTGAGGAAGGGTTTGGATTCATTGGTGACTGGGGACCCACCTGGAGGGATGGAGGTTTGTTCAAGCCTGGACGGCTGCATCCATCCTGGAGGGGAATCCAAGCACTCAATGATAAGTTTAAATGCTACAT
This sequence comes from Neoceratodus forsteri, assembly GCA_016271365.2. Classification (NCBI taxonomy): domain Eukaryota; kingdom Metazoa; phylum Chordata; order Ceratodontiformes; family Ceratodontidae; genus Neoceratodus; species Neoceratodus forsteri. The sequence goes on from CM057456.1 coordinate 1,273,678,139, forward strand.
TGACAAGCATTTAAACTAGCAAAGGGCAGGCCAGCAAGGAGGGTACCTACTTGCTCACCCCCACAGCTAACAGTGGAACCAGTGAACCAGAGGAGTGGCTATCTCTGCAAAGCAGTGTGCAGAAGATGGAGATTAGTGCCCAAGAGGTGGATAATCAGAAAAGGGGCAAAATTCAGCAGAAGGGCAGACAGCAAGGAGAACCAGGGATAAATGACAACCAAGGAAGGGCTGGAGTAGAAAAGTGAAACAGTCTAGGGAGGTCAAATCATGGAAAGCCATGTGTGCAAATGCCAGGAGCCTTAGCAACAAGATGGAAGATCTTGAGGCTGTCATGGTACAGTCAGACCTGGACATTGTGGCCATCAGTGAAACCTGGTGTAATGATAACCACGACTGGGAGATGGCCATACCTGGCTACAATATATTCAGAAGAGACAGAGCAGGCAGGAAGGGAGGAGTGGCACTGTATGTGAAAAATGACATAAGGGCACAGAGAGATCCAGGAGGAACAAAATGGGGAGAGATACTGTGGGTTAAGCTGGAAAGGAAAATGGGACAGCCATCCGCATGGGTGTGGTCTATAGACCACCAGCCCAGGAGGAAGAAACAGATAGGGAGCTGATGCTAGCCATCCAAAGGATGGCAGACAAAGGTGAGTGAGTACTGGTTGGAGACTTCAATATTCAGACGTGGACTGGAGCATCCCAGCAGCAGCATCAATTAGGAGCAGATTTATCCTGGACTCCTTCAGGGTGCCATCCTCAAGCAACTGGTCATGGAACCAACTTGGCAGAAGGCAATACTGGACCTTGTGCTCACAAACAGGGACAGTGTGATGGGGTAACAGTGGGGAGCACCTGGGAAACAGTGACCACCAGTCATTATGGTTTGAAATCACAGAAAGAGCAGAACCAAACCACACAAAACACGATCCTGGATTTTGGGGCAGACTTTGGGAAAATGGGAGATACTTGAAGAGGCATTAAGAGATGGGACAGGAATCAGGGTTGAGGAACAGTGGGCAGTATTTAAAATGGGGATTACAAGAACAACAGAATTATGCATTAAGCAGGTTAGCAAGAGGAAAAGGAAGAGGAGACCATTATGGTTTTCCAAAAGAGGTAGCAAAGAAAGTGAAAGCCAAAAAGATTGCATTCAGGCAATACAAAAAGACACAGGCAGAAGGGGATAGGGAGAAGTACCAGGAGAAGCAAAGGGAGGCAGGGAGGTCAGTAAGGGAAGCCAAAGCTCAGACAGAAGAACACATTGCAAAATCAGTGGGTAGAGGGGACAAAACCTTTTACAGGTACATAAGTGAAAAAAGAAAGACAAAGAGAGGGATAGTGAGACTGAAGGGGGAGGATGGGGGCTGCGTGGAGGATGACAACAGTAAAGCTGACATATTGAACAGGTATTTCTGCTCAGTCTTTACTGAAGAGAGGAGAATGTAATGGGTCTGAAGGGAGTACAAAGGGTGAGAATGGTGCAGAAATGGACACAAGTCCCTTTACGAAAGGGTCCTGAAGGAACTGGAAGTAATAAAATTGATAAAGCAATGGGGCCAGATGGAGTGCACCCAGGGTCCTTAAAGAACTAAGAGAGGTGGTGGCTGAACCTCTGGCTATCCTGTTTAGCCAATCACTGGAAACAGGGGTACCCAAGGACTGTGGGACAGCAGATGTAGTCCCTTACGCCAAAGTGAGAACAAAGAGGAAGCAGGGAACTACAGACCAGTCAGCCTCACCTCGAGTAGTGGGAAGATCATGGAAGCACTACTGAAGGAGATTGGTGGAACATCTGGTTGTCAATGGACTACAGGACCCAAGGCAGCATGGTTTCACCAGGGGAGGTCATGTCAGACCAACCTCGTTGAATTTTTGACTGGGTGACTAGGGAGGTGGATCAGGGAGAGCAGTGGACATGGCCTATCTGAACTTCAGCAAGGCCTTTGACACTGTGCCACATAGAAGACTATTACACAAACTGGGGAATATGGTGTGGGCAGGACAGTAGTGTGGTGGGTAGGTAACTGGCTGGGTGGCAGGACACAGAGGGTGGTGGTAAATGGCTGTCACTCCACAGGGAAGAGTGACCAGTGGGGTACCACAGGGATCAGTGCTGGGACCGGTCCTATTCAACATCTTCATCAGTGACATTCATGGGACCTAGAAGGCAGAATTTCACTGTTAGCTGATGACACAAAGCTCTGTAACAGAGTAGACACACCAGAGGTGTAGACAGAATGAGAGCGACCTGCAGAAACTTGAAGAATGGTCAGGACTTGGCAGTTGAAATTCAATGCAAAGAAGTGCAAGATAATGCATATAGGGCACAAAAACCCTGGCACAATATATCAGTTGGGGGTGAGGATATAGCATGCACCAAGCAGGAAAGGGATCTTGGGGTTGTCATCTCTGATGACCTCAAGGTAGGAAACAGTGTGACAAGGCAGCAGGTAAAGCAAATAGGATGCTGGGATGTATAGGCAGGGGCATCACCAGCAGGAAAAGGGAGGTCATAATTCCGCTATACAAGACACTAGTGAGGCCCCACCTGGAGTACAGTGTACAGTTATGGAGACCATACCTACGTAAGGACATAGGGTAGAGAAGGTTCAGAGGAGGGCAGCAAAGATGGTGCATGGATTGCATCACAAGTCCTATGAAGACAGGCTGAAGGAACTGAACATGTACTCCCTGGAGGAGAGGAGGGAGAGAGGGGATATGATAGAGACATACATGTATCTTACAGGGAGGAACAGGGTGCAGGAAAACACTATTTTAGCGAAAAAGATGTTCCAGGACTAGAGGGCATGGGATGAAGTTGGAGGAGGACAATTCAGAGGAAACATAAGAAGAATTTCTTCACAGAGCGGGTGGTGGACAAGTGGAACACCCTGCCAGAGGAAGTGGTGGGGCTGAAACAATCACAGGATTTAAGAATGCATGGGATAGACATAAAGGAATTCTAGAGGTCAGGGGTAAGGGGCAACAGACTTCTAGGAAAACAAACTGAACTTACAAGCTCAAATGGGCAAACTGGGTGGGCAATAGGCCCTTATCTGCCTACACTGTCTATGTATCTATGTATCTATGTATCTATGTATCCCTCTGTTAATTTTGCCATTCCTTTGTGCTTTATTACTTGGGTCCCAGGCCCTTTAAATTTGGTCCACAAACTGTTTTTCTACCTCCCCCCATTCTTCCACCAATGGCTCTCTCCTCTGTAGCAGCTGGCCTTGGCACATAAGCTTCTGGCTCTATGCAGAACACGCCAATAATGTTAGTCACTGAACAAAGTACTTTTAATATTCCTTGTGGATCTTCCAATCAGTTGTACCTATCAATTAGTACATGCTGGTAGTAATGTTTTTTACATTTTATATATCACTTTTTTACTTCTGTTTCACATACACTACTTACTGCCTGGCACATTTTTTTCTTCTTCTGTGAGTTGAAATTACTGGACCAATGACAAGCATTTATGTCAGCACTGTGGGGTATTTATGATGTGACACAGGTATTGCCGCCACCCGAGGAGAAGCCGCGGGCGTTACATAAAGGAGTTAGTTCGACATTCTGACTACATGTTGTGGCTTCCATAATACATTTATCTGTTTAGCATCTGTTCTTGGTGTGTCCACAGTTTTTTTTTCTTGTTCTTTCAAACCAATTAAACTGTCTTCTAGTATTCAAACAGGAACTGGGAAAAGAGGGTTAGGCAGAATAAAGAGCCGCACTAGGGTGACCTGGGGTGCTCTATGTCAAATACAAGATCAGTAAAGAACTAGTAACGGCACTTGCCCAGGGCATATCTAAATAAGAGAGAACAGTCCGGCATACGTTGCTTTCAAATGCTCAGTGCTTCATTAATTTTGCCAAATACAAACAGCCAAACAGACCCACCTGGGTCAGGAGAACCACACAACGCAAGTTGTTCAGGACAATATGATTGTTACAATGAGGGTAGTCACTAAGCTGAACTCCTTACAGTTTTTAAAATATGTGCCATCCAAAGCTGGAAATTTGGTAAAAAAACATTAGTCTCCGAGGAAGGACTTGGTTGGTTTGAAAGCTTAGGCATTATTTTCTTTTTGTAACATCTATGTTGGTCTAATAAAAGGTATCAAACCATTTGCTTCTGGATCTGTTCTTACAAGGACCAGCATGGCAACTATTTCTGTAAAAAAAACATGGAAATTTGGTTACTTAGAGGGTTATATTTTAAAAACTATACAGAGTTCAGCTTAGTGACTACCCTCACTGTACCAAACTTTTTGTCCTGAACAACTTTGCTAATTGTTGTTTTTGTGTAGCTTATATATTTCAAGATATTTAGACTTGTTTGGCATGTGTGCAGATGCGCTTACAAACAGCAGATGCTTTTTGTCTCTCAGAGTGAACACTCAAGTAGACATGTCAAACAAATGTAAATATCTTAAAAAACATATAAGGTAAACATACACAACCAGCGTCAAAATTGTTCACAACAAAAAGACCTTTACAATGTGGCAGTTGCAAAGCTGAACTCTGTATAGTTTTTAAAACATAGCCATCTCTGCTGTTGCATTGTAAAGCAGTGCTTGTTGCTGAATCTATGGGCTCAGCTACATCACTGTCATATGAGACAAAATGCATTGTAGGTACAAGAAAAGCAATACACTTAGCTGAGATGGAGATCCCCAGGGGTTGTGCAACTACCATAAAGCTAGCAGGCTAATTAAAAAAAAAAAAAGCCTGATAGCAGAAAGAGGGGAGGACACACTAGGACTTCACACACAAATCAAAACATTGCACAACATGTGTTATTACAAATTCTGGGCGTACAACTCCTCTAAATAGGTTTACAGCATGCACACATAAGTGAAAAAACAAACAAACCTGAGATTTAATTGTAACCCCCTTGTTACCCGGGGTTACTAGAATCCCAGTAAGACCTAGTGGTAGGCAGGGAAGGTAGCTCGTGAAACTCCGGTTAAATGGATTTCACACTGTCTCACTCTGTTCTCAGTCTCAGCTGAGACTGAGGGATGACATCACCAATAGAACTATCGCAGCTGCATGAGCCACAATGGAATCTGCAGCAAGGGAGTTGGAATGGAATGTTGGGAGGTTAGAACAGATTCAGTGGTCAGCTGGAGTTGGGAGCTTGCTGTGAAAGCAGCACTGCAGCTCAGTGTAGGCTCTTGGAGCCTCAGCCCTGACAGAGGGCTACTTTTAGGTAAAAAGGGTGTGTCTCTCCACCAAAAGAGAGACACAGAATATAACTGAAGTGGCGGAGATCGTTGTTTTGGGTCTCAGTGCCTCCTCCCTCCGGGGATGGGGGCAGGAAAGGGTTTCCTACATATTCCTGGAGCAACCCCCTAGTTCTGCTATTAATGGAGAAGCTGCCTCTTTGTTCCAGAGTTTTTTGGGGAACAAGAAGATTTATGAATCGCCTGTGGGGCACCTGCAACAAGAGGGTGAGTGTCTGCTTTTCCTGAAAGGGCCTATGTTTTTCACCCTGGGACTTGTGTGACATGTGGGTATTGAACTACTGAAATAGTGGGAGGCCTAGAGTAATAGGCTTAGCCAAAAAGTAAAAGTAGGTTCAAGTCCAGTGCTTACTGGGAAATTCAAGATATGTAGAGGAGATGTGACATACGTCTACCCAGGAATCTACATTGCAAGCTTTCAGTAAAGGAATTGTTCAGTTTCCAGAGAAATGGCCAGGTATGGACTGTGGGAGCTGGAGGTGGGAGGCCCCCCATCTTTAGTGACCAGGTCCACCTCTACGGATTTGCTCTGTGGATTTCTACTTTGCCTCATACACTTGGCCAGTGATAAGGGAAGTACCCAGATGTGGGATTAGAAGGAAAATTCCCTCTAGGAGTCGAAGGCTCTAGTGTGGTTTAGGGAGCCACAATAGTATAATTGGTTCATTTCCCAAAATGGACCGTGGATCAAGTGGCCGGTAGTGGAGCCGGGCCAGTGGAGAAAACCCAAATAGTGTACAAGTCGGGCTGTGTACCCAAAGCTGCGTGCAAGTCCGGGCTGTGTGCCTGGTGGGTTCAGAGGCTGAGGGCTGGAAATAGTGAAAAAAGTGTTCTATTGTCTCTAATCTGCATTACCAGGAATGTAGCCCGTGGGGATCCGTCTATGCTTTGTTTGTTCAGCTTGGATGTGAATAAAAGCCACACTCAAGAATCCCATTCCTGGTTCTGGACATTACAGTTATTGCTTCCTGTGTTCGGATTTGCTTGGGTGCCCCGTGCAGAGTAGCCAAACCTAGGCCCCCTGTGCCGAGTAACCTCATCCTCCCCAAACTCAGCCCCCACCAGGTACTGCTGTCAGCTTCAACAGCATGCCACCTGTCGTTTTGCTAAAAAGGCAGGGGTGAGGGGTTACATAACATTATAGAAAAAAAATCTGTACACAGTTGAAGACAGAAATCTGTCACAGGGTAGCTTCTACATTTTGGTGAAAGAGGAACATTCCATTGAAAGGGACATTAATGATTTTTTGCCAAACATTATTTGCAAAACCAGAGTCTAAGCCAGGAGTGCCTTCTGATGCAGATTCCTGCAGCTGCAGTCTCAGCTACATCGGAAACATCAAAGGTCACTCTAATCTGGTGGTTGGTGGACTCAAAACCATGGGTAATAACTGACAGAAATTCTTGATTAGATGTCGACTAATCTTACAAGACTCATGTCCAAGTGGCTGTGAAAACTCTGCTTTGGGCAACTAGACATCATTTGCAGTAATAATTACAATAGCTTTGCTATAGTTTGAGTATAGTTAAGCTTCAGTGATGATTACTTCTAATTCACAAGGCAGGGTACTGCAGGCACCAAAACAGGCCTAAAGTAGCAGCTGGAGAACAGCTGCAGTATTGTATATTTACATATGTGCTACAAATCAATAGCTAGACTTGTATTGCAGGCTGCCACTGTACAGTTCTCTATGGCAGGCTGCAAAATTGGTACCATCGACACAGGTATACAGTAGTTGGAAAGTTAAAGTACTCAAACTCAACCTTTTCATTCTTCCCATAACCACTGTCTCAACTTGCAGGGCTTTGTGCATATTCCTGAGTAGGGACTAGAAAGTGAGATGTTCCTGGAGTGTGCAGACCAGCACAGCTGCACCTTAGGTAGGGACTGTTTCCTCATACAGAAAACTCTTTTCATTATCCCGTGCCTTCACATCAGTTAGGTCAGGATTATATTCAAATTCATCATCAATGTAGAAGACATCAATCGGAATCTGTGGAACAACTGGCATGGGGGCTGGTATCGAGGACTGTACTGACAAAGGCACTGATGTTGCTACTGCTGCTATAGTGCATAGTAGCCACTGTTCCATGATGTACAGCATGTCTACCTGCCAAACTACCTACAAACAGGGAAGTTGGAAATGGAGACACCAGGCAAGATGAAACAGTGGTCACTGAACTTGGCACTGTCTCCATCATAGAGTCTGATGGGAGGGGGGGCAGGTTGTAACATAAGCAACACCACCTCTGCTACCATTTCGATTTCCAGACACCTGAAAATACTGTTGAAAGGCAGTGACAAGAAATTAAATTTACGTACTTACCGTAACTGTTGATCTTTCAGAATAGCTTTAATACTGATTACCCCTTGTGGGTCTGGCCCAGAGGCACTAGCACCCCATAGGAGCAAAGCATTGGCCATGGGACTGGTAGCGGCTACTGGGCAAGCAAGTGGTGCCAAGCACTAGCCAATATCCGTTGCCAGATACTGCATCAACCTCAGTTCTGTTCACCAGAAGAGAGGAACAAACGTGGAGAAAAATGAGAGCAGGCTAAGAGGTTCTTTAGGCCAAAGGGGTAGGGAAAAGGATACAGGAGACATAATAAAAAACAGCAAAATAAAATTCAACTTCCAGCCTCTACACAGACGGAAAGGACATACTAAGTGGCTCAGAGATGTAGCTGGGTATGGAGCCACAGCTTCAACACCACTAGGCAGAGGCAGGGGGGCAGTAATATCCTCCCACCTCCTCCCTTTTCTCCATCAATCTCCACTCTCATGATACCACCCCTCCCCCGCTTGGTCTCTCCCCCTCCTCCCCAACCACCTTCTCTCACCTTATCACACACTGTCACATGTACCATCCCCAGCTCCAAAGCTGTAATGCAATGTGACAATGCTCCTCCTGGGCTGCAATGTCCCCACGCTCCGTTCACTAACCACTCTCTCCCTATCCTACATTTTTCCTCTCTCTCATATACTTTCTTATGCGATACAGCACTTACCTTTAATGAAACTCATAAGAAACTCTTAGCTGTTTTCTATGTTTTTTTACTTCCTGTACTGATAATTCAACTATGTCTGTATTTATACTGTGAATTCAAGTATGTTTGTATTTGAACTGTTTAACAGACGTGGACCCTTTGTAAAAGAGTTCTTACTCAAAAGATGTTTCGAAATTCCCAATAAATAAATAGATAAATATTAAGGCAGAAGCCCTGCACACATGTGGCTCTGGCAGTCAGGTCAAGGGGGTATGTAAAAAGATTGGGTCACCTTGTAAATGAGCTGGTACAAATGTGCCAGGTAGCAGAACAGTTGTAAATGACTCCTAATAGGCAAACGGTATGACATCAGAAGTTTTAAAACAAAAGGGCAGCATGAACAACTCGGCTCACTGCAGGAGGGCGGCGGCAAAGGCCAATAGGATGTTAAGGTGTATAGCAAGAGGAATCTCCTCCAGGAATAGGGAGGTGATCCTTCCCATGTACAGGTCTCTGGTCAGGCCTCATCTGGAGTACTGCATGCAGTACTGGTACCCGTTCCTGAAGAAGGACATCAAGCTGTTGGAGGGTGTGCAGCGCAGGGTGACAAAGATGATCCAGGGACTTGAGGGGAAGTCTTATGAGGAGAGATTAGCAGAGCTGAACATGTATTCCCTGGAGGAGAGGAGGGACAGGGAGGATATGATCGAGACATTTAAATACCTCAAGGGGATAAATAAGGTTAACACGGAAGGGATTTTCCACCTTAGAAGAGGGAGGGACATGAGAGGGCATCAGTTGAGGTTGGAGGGAACTCAGGAGGCATTTCTTCACAGAAAGGGTGGTGGACAGGTGGAATGCTCTGCCCAAAGGGGTGGTGTCCTTTAGAACGGTGGGTAGCTTTAAGAGGGGCTGAGATAGGGTTGGGGGGGTTGTGATGAAGAGGGGTGGGGCAGCTGCAGTTGAGGGGCTAGCTGCACATTCGAGCAGACTCGGTAGACCGTAAGGCCTGTTTCTGTTGGCGTTTTTGTATGTTCATATGTTCGTATGCAGCAAATAGGCTATGTGCCCCAAGGGGCAGTGGGGAAGGGGGGAAAAACCCTGGTGCATATGGCATTGCAGGTCTACTCAGCCCCAAGGAATCAAGATGCATCCATATCCCCAGGTCTCCCTGAGTCTGCTGAGCTTAACAGCCAACATGGCATAGGGTGAAAACCAAGAGTAAGAAAAATTGCTTGGCACAGCCAGAAGAAAATCACAGGAGAAAAACTAACCTGCCTTTCCTGCAAGGAACATGGACATGCCCTGTGTTAAGGATACAGAAACAGAAATAAACAACAAAATACCTAGAGAGAAAGAAAAGGGCATGCTAGGTGGCATAATGGGTAGTTACGTGCAGAGCTACAGCCTCACACCAGTAGCCAGACATGAGATGGATAGTGGTCTTAGAAAAAAGGAGAAGCAGCCTTGTGGCTTTGGCAGAAGGCAAGAGGAGGATACCCACAGTTGGGCCCCCTTGCAAATGAAATGGCACAATGTGCCCCAAAAAATGATGAGATACAGAAAGCACACAAAAAAAGGCCAACTCTATGCTACCAGACAGAGGATTGACAATACGCGTGTTAATTATGCCCCTCTTTCCCCCGTGAGGGAAGAAGAAAGGAGCCTAGGTGCATATGGAGTTGCAGGACTAAACAGTCCAAAGGAGTCAAGATGTGTGCATCTCCCCAGGCACCACTGAGGATATTTGGCTAACAGCCCAGTTACACAAAGGCAAAAAGCGGCACACCAACCACGTTAGTCTGACACAGTCAGAAGGAAAAACTCAGTAAAGAAAATGACTTGCTTCTCCTGCAACCACAGGGATGTACCCTCTGTAAGAGCTAGTGTAGTTGACCCAAAAAGGTGCATAGCACCTCTGATGTGTACTGCGACTGCCAAGTAGAGTTAAGAGTGGATAGTGCTCATGCAGCAACAGATAGGTATATACCCACAGAGGGGATATTTACCCATGCAGGGAGGAGGAGGGCAAGAAAGAAATTTCCTTTTTTTTTTTGGGGTGGTGGGAAAGCCCCACAGGAACCTGCACCCCAGTTTTATTTATTTATTTTTTGGTGAGAGTGGACATTCCGTATGGGTGTCCCACTCCCGTTTATACATTTTTATAAGAAAAAAAGCACCCATTAGACTGGGGAGATGCACAAGTGCCAGTGGTGCTGCCAGCACCAAAAGGGTGAGCTAGCCAAGAGGCCCTGGCTCTGTCAGAGCAAGGGATGGTGGGTGGGGCATGGTGATCGATGGGGAAGATTTTCTGGAAGATCAACAATTACATTAAGTATGTAATTTTCATACCTTCCAGGAATCAGTCTTCACCACTGACTCCCACTTATGGATCTGCATACCAAGCTGTCCCTTTTTCTGAGGGAGGAGCTGGCTCACCCTGTGTGATGCTAATACACTGACCCACGCAATGCATTGTACCCTTCCACACACAAAGCAGCTGCTCAGTGGAGTTAGACTGGATGGTGCCCTGGGCAAAAGTTATATATAGCAACTAATAGGGATATACCCTAAAAACAGGTTGCTCACCTGTAACAGTAGTTCTAGGAGTGGTATATGATGTTCATCTACACAGTTTGGCAGTTGCCTTTCCCTTTAAGGACTGCTGGAAATGTCTTCTAGATGGCTTCTCCCACCCACCCAGGTGGCAACTTCCATGGCTCTGCCCCATGATGCCAGATCTTGCCTGTTGGTAGCAGAGTTTGTGCACCAAAGCCGGGGAAGTCGGGTGGGTCCGTGTGAACATCATATACCACTCCTAGAACTACTGTTACAGGTGAGTAACCTGTTTTTCTATGGATGTGGATATGATGTTCTAGCCACACTATCTGGCAGACTCCTAGTAGTTCTTCAGGAGGAGGAAGGCAAGGTGCACATCTCCTACTTCAGAAACAGAGATTGGAGAACTGAGGCCCCCAAACCAACATCACAGCGTGACTTGGGTGAATGGGGTAATGGGAAATGAAGGTGTGTGCTGACTTCCAGGTAGCAGCCCTGCAGATTTCCTGGATAGGGACGTCCCTAGAAGCAGCCACCAATGCAGCAGTATGGTGGGTGGAATGAGCCCTTAGCCCTCCAAGAGGCTCCCTACCCTCCAACCTATAGCAGAGATCAATACAGGATGTGAGCCACCTGCCAATCGTCCGCTTGGCTGCAGGTCTGCCAGGTGCGACTTCAGCGTAGGTGACAAAAAGCTGGTGAACTGCTCCCTGAACTCCAGCCGTGTGCTTTGTAATAAGAGAGAGCTCACCTCAGGTCCAGAGTATGGAGCCTGTGTTCAGCCTCCGATGCGTGATTGGTGAAGAATACCAGTAGAGTCATCACTTGGTTCAGGTGAAACTCCAACACAACCTTCGGGAGGAACTTAGGGTTGGGGTGCAGGACAACTCTGTCCCTGTTTAAGACCAGGTAAGGAGACTCCACCGAGAGCATCTGGAGCTCACTGATCCTTCTGGCTGATGTGACAGCCACCAGGAAGGCAGTCTTCCATGACAGGTGAGACATGTCACACCTGTGCATTGGTTTGAATGGCTTGCCCATGAGCTTTGCCAAAACCAGCACCAAGTCCCACGGTGGTGGTGGTTTACACACTGGAGGGGAAATGTGGTCACGGCCCTTGAAGAAGCACCAGACCATCTTCTCCTGTGCCACCAACTGCTGACCAGCCCACGCCTGGTAAGCAGAGATGGCTGCCAGATGCACCCTAAAGGTCATCGGCTGAAGTCCCCTTGGGGGAGAGACCACAGATAGTCCAAAATGCTGGCCACAGGACAGGTCAAGGGGTCCAACCCCTTGTCGTGACACCAAATGGAAAATCTCTTCCATTTGAAGGCATAGCATTTTCTAGTCAAGTTCTTTTGAGATGCCTCCACCACGGTGAGGACATCTTTGGAGAGACCCAAAGCCTGGAACTCTAGCCACTCAGGAAGCAGGCATTCAGGTGCAAGTATTGAAGATCCCGGTGGAATACCTTCCCCTGATTGATGGAAAGCAGGTCCAGGAGTGGTGAAACATGTCCTGGGAGCTGAGGAGATCAGTGTACCAAAACTGGCAGGGCCAGTCCAGAGCCACCAGGATCACCTCTGCCTTGCCCCTCCTGACCTTGGGGAGCCCTTTGTGGATTGTCGGAAGGGATAAAAGAGGCCTAGGGTCCATGGCCACAAGAAGGCATCCCCCCTGCAGTGAGCCCTGCTGAGAGGGGTGGGAACAAAACAGCCTCAGCTTTACATTCTCCCTGGAGGCAAACAGGTCCACCTGAGGGGTGTCCCACTGGGAGAGTAGACTGTGAACTACCTCTGGATGGAGGGACCACTTGTGAGATGCCTCGCCCACCCAGCTAAGGGCATCCGCCAGCTGATTTGAGGCTCCTACCACATGGATGGCTGGAAGATCTGTCTCCGGGCTATGCACGAGGGTCCAGATGCGAAGAGTTTCCTTGCCCAGAGGCAAGGAGTGCATCCTTTCCTGCTTGTTGAGCTAGTACGTGGTCATGGTATTGTCTGTCTGGACCTGGACCACTTGATCCCAGGCAAATGGAGTGAATGCGGTCAGGGCTAGCCGAACCATTCAGAGCTCCAGCAGGTTGAGCTCCAGCAGGTTGATGTGGCGTCGGGACTCCTGAGGGGTCCAGAGCCCGTGGACTCTGTGTTCCCCCAGGTAGGCACCCCAGCTCGTGAGAGAGGCGTCGGTTGTCTGGATGACCATCGGTTTAGGGCAGACAAACGGGATCCTTTCCTGCAGATGCTCTGAGACGAGCCACCACTGGAGGGTGTTCCACATCCTCTGGGTCAAAGTGACCAGTTGGTCGAAGTGACCTTTGTGCTGAGACCACTGGCTGGCCAGCTTCCACTGGAGGGAGTGCATATGCTAATGGACCCACTGGACCACACTGGTGCAGGCCTCCATGTAACCCAGAAGACACAGGAAGTCCAGGGCAGAGCACAAGTGCCCAACCAGAAATGACTGGGCAAGGATAATAGAACCTGCCCGCTGGGAGCTGAGCTCTGGCCCAGCATGAATCAAGCTCTGCCCCGATGAAACTGATCACCTGCAAGGGCACGAATTCCAACTTGGCCTCGTTGATCAGGAAGCCAAGGTCGATGCAGGTCTGAAGGGCCAGATCCCTGGACTGCTCCACTCCAACCTGGAGGGACCTGCTATCAGCCAGTCATCCAGGTAGGGGTTCACCTGGACCCCTCGACATCTCAGGTAAGCTGCCACCACTGCTATGCATTTGGTGAAGACCCTGGGGGCCGAGGAGAGGCCGAAAGGCATGGCTTGGAACTTGTAAAGGACTCCCTCAGCTCGGAAGCAGAGGAACCTTCGATGGGATGGACGGATCAGGATGTGAAATAACACGTCCTGAAGATCCAGAGAGCAGAACCACATGTTTTGCTCCAGAGATGGTATGATCTGGGACAGAGTTACCATCCTGAAGGTGCGGGACCTGAGGAATTTGTTCAGGTCGTGCTGCAGATCTAGAATGGGGCACCAGCCCCCAGTCCACTTTGGCACCAGGAAGTACCTGGAGACAAACCCTGGGTGCTCCGGAGGATCCACAGCTCCGACCATGACCTCCTCACGGAGGAGCTGGGCTATGTCGTCTCGAACAGCCAACCGAGTGTCTGCGGATACCAAGTCCTCCGGTGGGGCATGGATTCAGCTTGGAGAGTACTGCTTGAATTCCAGAGGCAGACCCTGACCGACCATTGCCAAAGCCCACCTCTTCGTGGTAACAGTGGACCAGGTGGAAAGGAGGTGGCAGAGCTGGCCCCCCACATGAGGACCCAGGGGAGGCATGATGGGTAGGAGGGTGACAGCCACCATCCCCGTCACTAAGCAGGCTTGGGGGGAGAAGTATCCAGCCGAGGAGCCACGGGTCTCTTCCTTCTGGGCTTTTGGACCACCGAGGCCACAGACTTGGTGTGAGGTCACCAGAACTGAGCCTGCTGGCCAGACTTATGCTGGGATGATTTGGCTGCAGGGGTGGAGGACCGAAAGGGCTTGCGCTTCTGCTGCTTAGAGCTCTTGTTGTCCTTCTGGGCGGATGTCACAGAGTTCAGGGTGGCACTGGACTTTTCAATGCACTGGAGGTGACCCTCCACACCAGGCCCAAATAGGTCAGTGCCCAAAAAGGGGACATCATTTTACTGACGAAAGAGACTTAGGAGTTAGGATCCAAAATGATCTGAAATTTAACCAACATTGCAGTCTAATTGTGAAAAAGGCAGGGAACATCTTGAGCTGCATAAGCAGACATATTAGGTTCAGGAGGAGCGAGGTTATTTTATCACTTTACGGCTCACTGGTACGGCCTCACCTGGAGTACTGTGCCCAGTTTTGGTCACCAGGCTATAAAAAACAGATCACGGCACTGGAGAGGGTCCAGAAAAGAGCTACACGTATGGCTGAGGGAACTTAAGGGTGTGATTACCAAACTCGTTTAAACAAATATGGACTATATACTTTGGAGTACAGGAGAATGTGAGGAGGCATGTGTTTGGTTTATAAAGCTCTTACAGACACTAAGTTGAGGGAATTAACGGGGCTAAAATTAAAAAATCAGCTATATCAAACAAAAGCACATCCCTTCCAGTTGCAGATGGATAAGTACAAAACCACTAAAAGAAAACACTAGTTTAGTACTAGGGTCGTGCCAATCTGGAATAAACTACCACTGGAGGTGGTTTCCAGTTTTTCATTGCAGGTTTTTAAAAAAAACCTAGATACATATCTTTTAGGTAATGGTATCTTGGGGTACCAAAAAAATTAAAAAAATAAAATATGGCAAGCAGTAAGGACCAAATAGGTCTTCTAGCTTTGTAACAACTTATGAACTTAGCTTGTGCTGGGTATCTGCTGTGAAGGTCGAGATCTGCAGCCAAGCCCTACGGAGCATAGCAACCATGGCCACCACTGAGCGGGCACAAGAATCACCAACATCCAGAGTCATATGGAGTTGTTGTTTTGCCACTGCCCTACCCTGGTCTCTGACTTGTTTGACCATGGTCTGAAGGTCTGCAAGAAGGTGAGGGATCACCTCATCCAGGAAGTAAGTTTTGGAAGTAAATCCGAAGATTTGAGCACCAGGGCCTATTCAATGCAGGGAACCTGAACCTTCCAGCGAAAAGGAAGATCTGGTATTATGGGTCGGAGCCATGGGAGTTACCACCCTGGTGGGTGGGAGGAGCCAGCTAGAAGACGTTTCCAGCGATCCTTAGAGGGAAAGACAACTGTCAGACAGTGTGGATAGAACATCATATCCACACCTCTAGAAAGGGGATATACCCAGAGCAGTGAAAAGGGGGACAAAAAGGAAAATGGAGGAAAGGGGCTACCTTTCCAGTCCATACAAAAAAAACAAACATTTTTGGAGGGTTGGTTGGAGAACCACAAATGATCCCACCTCCCTTTTGTTTTTTGTGGTGAAGGTTGGCATCAAGGTGCTAACCCTATTTAAAAAAAAAAAAAAGATGGCAACTCACATAGGGCTAAGAAAGAGGGATTGGCAAGTGACCAAAAATGGTGCTGCCAGCACCCATACAGGGAGCTGCCAGAGGCTCTACTTTCCATAAATCAGTCTTCACCATTGATTTCCACTAATTAGTCCAAGTACCAAGCTCTCCCAAAATAGGGAGGAGCTGACTCACCCTGAAAAGTACAGTTATGTAGGAACTTAATGTAACAGTAGATCTTCGAGAGAGGTTCATTCAGTAGGTCATTACATAGAGGACTAGCGCCACCTGGCGTCTGGGCCGCATGGCAGACTTTTCTAGCAATACCTGATGGGGGACTGCCCACCCGACGTCATGTGACAGACGTCAGCGTGGCTGTATATAGTGGGTGGTCCCCACGCCCACCCTCCAGTTCTCCCGCCGGAGCCTGGAAGAGGCCTGACAGCAGAAGTAAACAGGATTTGGAATCCCTGTGTGTAAAATAAAAGGGGGAAGAAGGGAGGGGAAAAATATGACCTACTGAAGGAATCTCTCTCGAAGAGCTACTGTTAAGGTAAGCTCCTACGTAACTGTACTATCTTACTTTGAGAGAATTCCTTCAGTAGGTCATTACATATATGACTGAATCCCAAGCAGTCCATCATAAGAGAGACTGAGAGAAACAAGGAAGGAGAAAAACAAACTTCAAAAAAACTGGGAACAGGAATGGACCAAGCCTAGGACAGAAGGCCCTGCAAGACAGCTAGGCCAAAACCTGCCCTCCACCTAGAAGCAATGTCCAGACTGTGGTGTTTGGTAAAGGTATGGACAGAACTCCAAGTTGCTGTGGCACAGATATCAGCCACAGAAACGTTCTGCAAAAAGGCAGCGGAAGCAGCCATGCCCCAGGTAGAATGACCTCTGATAGGACCTGGTAGAGGTTTATCGTACTTTTGGTAACAGTAGCAAATACAGTTACCTAACCAATTGGAAAGGCACTGCTTAGAAACAGCTTTGCCCGCTGACCTGGGGGCAAAGGAAACAAAGAGCTGTACACAGCTACGGATATCCTTTGTTCAGCGTGTGTGTGTAACACCGACGAATCTGATGGACGTCCACGGTGTGCAGGAGTGCCTCACTTCTGTTCGTAGGGGACGGAAAGAAAACTGGAAGCTCCACTGATTGGTTTAGTGTGGCTCCCGACACCACCTTGGGTAAAAACTTAGGATTTGTCCTGAGGACCGCCCAGTTACTGTGGAAAATAAGATAAGGTTCTTTACATACTAGAGCCTGAAGCTCCAAAATCCTTTGAGTTGAAGTAACAGCAACCAAAAATAACGTCTTCCAAGACAGGAAGCGTAAATCGCAGCTCATCGCTGGTCCAAATGGGGGGAGAGTAAGTTTCTCCAACACAAAGTTCAAATTCCAAGGGGGTGTAGGGCAGCAGATGGGGGGGGGGGGTTCAGATGGAGGATCCCTTTCAGAAAGGTTTTTGACACCTCCAACTAAGCCATGGGTTTACCATCCCCCAGCTCATGGTACATCGAAACTGCCGAAAGGTGGACCTTCAAGGAAGAATACAACAGACCCGAGTCTGAAAGATGGAGGAGATATTCCAAGAAAATGGGTTCCAATTCTTGGAAGTCACCCAAATGGAAACACGTTTCCACTTCATGGCACGATTGGAATGAGGAGATGGTTTTCGAGCCTCTACTAGGACTTGAGCAACTTGAGGGGAGACCCCAAAGTGGGAAACTGCTATGTCGGCAGGAGCCATGCATGAAGATGCAGTGTCCTGAGCCCTGGTTGAACAAAATGACCTCGATCCTGGGTCAGAAGGTCGTGAGTCACCGGAAGTGGAACCGGTAGTTCTCTCATTAGCGGCTGCAGCAGTGGGAACCAAATTTGTCTCGGCCAGACAGGGGCGATGAAGATCATCCTCGCCTTCTCTGCCTGAAACTTGAGGAGAACCCTCTGGAGAATGGGAAATGGAGGGATGGTTTGAAGAGATATGGAAAAATAGTGAGGGAAAAATGACGATCGCTAATGGAAGTCTGCAATGCGACTGACATGAGGCGACGGCGGGAAAGAACTGGAGGGCGGGTGTGGGGAACACCCACTATATACAGCCACGCTGACGTCAGTCACGTGACAGCGGTCCCCCATCAGGTACTGCTAGAAATGTCTACCGTGTAGCCCAGACGCCTGGTGGAGCTAGTCCTATATGTAATGACCTACTGAAGGAACCCTCTCGAAGTAAGATCTAGTATTACCCTCAGCCCTCTGCATGGGGAAGAACACCTGATGGCAGGGGCTTCTTATGAGTCTGGCGAGTTCCAAGACCACTTGGAGTCAGGTGACTCAGAGGGATGGTGTCCTGATATCCTCCACCCGATCCTATGGGAGAAAAAGTGAGACCCTTGGAGCTATAAATTAAGCACCTTTTGCTGGTCTAGAGGTGCCAGTCGAGAAAGGCAAAGCCACACCATCTGCCGAATGCGGTTCCCATCAGACAGGAAACCACCTCACTGGCTTCATACAATGCCCTTGACTGGTGTCTTGCCAACTCCAGACTCTTGGCAGAAAGGCATATGGCTTGCCCTACTAACTCCAAGTGTGGCATGGTGGCTAGGAACTGACCTAACTGCCCACAGGCATTTGTTGTAAGCTCATACAAACAGAAGAGAAAGAAGGGAGTTGCCTCAGCTGGGACTTGAACCCAGACCACCCGGAATATCATTCTGGTTTTGCTACCAGCTGTGCCACTAAGGCAACTGGAAACTGAGAAATCCCGGAGCACATTGCTCTTTCTGCAATGTGCAACTTGGTGCTGCAAAGACAATTACATTTTCAATTACAAAGTGTGGTGTGCATATTTATGTTGTAAGCTGCCTTATGTGCAGCAATGCTTATCATGGTGCAAGTTGAGATAAAAGCCTTCCTAGCTAAAGCATCTTCCTGAGCAGTCAGCTTCAGAAGGGCGGTTGTACACTGGACGCTGAAGCCCTATCGGGGTCTGCATGACCTCAATCCCTGATCTGGGGTGAGGCAGTGCTCCTGCAGCTCTCGAGGGTGTGCACTACCATTGATGGGTTTCCCTTGGGGCAGGATGGCATGTGAAGGGATGTCTCCAGACTGCCCTTGAACACTCCTCAAAGGCTCTAAACCAGGGAGGGATGACAGAGCTTGCATCACTGAAATCTCCTAGGAGACCCAGCTGCATGGACATGGTACTGTGGCTTGCAGTGTTTCCTACATCCAGCACATACAGCATGGGATCTTGGGTAGAAGGAGTACTCAAGACGCCGAAGACATGTAAAGAGAACTCTGCGCCCTCAGAGGAAGATGAAGAAGAGGCATTGGACATGGAAGAAGGTAGTGCCTGGGGGCTGGGTTGGAACTGAACCTGGTCGACATGCCTATGGAACTGGTACAAGGCACCAGCCGCCCTTCCATAATGACCCCAGGTGATTAGCCCCATAAAACCCATGCTCCCTGGCAGTTCTGGCAGAGGTAGCATAGGCCCAAGAAGAAAGCAGGAGCCAGTGGCTCCAGGGCCTATACCTGGGCTGCGGGGAAGTTCAGGGGACCTTACTCAAGGGGAGGGCTTAGCAGGACCACTCAAACAGGGCTGACCAACAGAAGAGGAATGACCACGTCGGTGTCCATGGGAGAGTTACCCAAGTGAGGACAGCGAAGCTATTCAGTCCTCTTGGGGCAGCTGTGGTCCTCAAATGTGGCAGGCTTGGCACACAGGTCCAGAGAGAACTCCGCCTCTTGGTCGTCCTCTGGCCCAAAGGTGGTGCCCCCTCCAGCACCAGGCCTAGGGCCAGAGACTGACCTGGTAGGAGGTTCACCTCTGGCACAGCAGTTGTCCTGCCCTCAGTGCCTGGCTCGGGTCTGATGCTGACCCCAGGGCCTTCCCAATCCCTACTCCCAGTGCCGCATCCATCACTGGGGCCGGCACTAACCCTAACCCTGGAGCCATTATGGCTACTCGCGGGAGAGCCCAACTCCACCATCTCACCAACCAGGCGCTTCATGGCCTCCATGCTGGTCCCTCTCCCAACACTACGAACGGTGTTGGGAGCAGACCTGATGTCACAGCTGGCACCACTCCACTCACTAACGCCACAAATGTTGTCAGGAACTGGGGTGGCACCAGGCTGCGACACCGAGGTGTCCACCGGTGTAAGCTGAGTATATAGCTATGGCCTCACCACCAGGGCTGTCTGCTACCAAGGGCAGTCAGACCTGGGGGGAAGGGGGGGTGCATCTGGCTGCCCAGGAGACAGCTGTCCACATGACCCATCCCCCAAGGTCTTGTATGCCTCAGCAAGGTGAGGTTGAAGAAGACCCTGTGCTTCCTCAACAACAGAGGTGTTGGGAAGGGGCCCAGAGAAAGGCCTAGAGATTGTGCCTTGGCCTCACTTGTATGATGCCTGCCCCCGATGGTGAGGATCAGGTGATCGAACTGCACTGTGTGGCTTTCTAACGTGCAGTGATACATGGAGACGCAGGCATCGCACACATTCATGTCATGAGACTAGCTGAGGCAGGTACAGAAACACTGATGCTGATTCATCACTGCAATGGGTTTCCCACAGGGGCAACAATGCATGATGCGGGGACTGACGGTCTTTCTTCCAACTTCTTTGACCCTTTTTTTTTCTGGTTTTGGCACTGCAGAATATAATAAAATGAGAAACGGCACTGCGTACAGAGATTTGGGCAGTGATGCATAAGAAATTCGATTGACAACAGTTGAACTGAGAGGTTGTCACCCCCACAGTGTGCACTTGATGGCGGGAAGAACAGAACTGAGGTGTGTGAGGCAGCAGTTGACAGTTATTGTCTGGTGTGCATGGCACCATGTAAGGTGCACAGCTGTCAGCAACCAATACCGGCTCCCTCCCTGCAAACAATATGCTCCTGCAGTGTTCTAGTGCCTCCGGCCCCAGACCCACAAAGGGGAATCAATGGTGAAGATTTATTCTTGGGAGACCTGGGCCCTGTCAGAGTCCCTGTGGAAGCTGTCTAGGGCACTAACAAGCTCCCTGTGTTCCTCCCACATTAGTGGGCCCTCAGGGCCTACAAACATGGGCAACCTCTCTAAAAAGCTGTGAGGCCCCATAGGGGGATGAGACTCAGGGTCTCAGGAGCCTCTACCTGGGCTGCTGGACTGTAAAGAGTGTCTCATCCGAGAGCAGAGCCTGACATGGCCTTGAAGGGGTCTGCAGTATTTAAAGCCCCGAGGTGGGGTGAAGTACCTCATCTGCAGACTCTGTTGGTGCATGATACTACATGAGGAGGTCCCTGGGAATGGCTGGATTGGAGAGGGAACACCTCCAAATTCCCCTGAAGTAACTTCCTCCATAGCTCAAGGCCATGAAGGGCAACCACATTGTCAATACTGAGAACCCTGAGGAGTCCCAACTGTAGGGCTCCTGGATTGTGGCCTGTAAAAGCCTGTAGATCAAGTGCATGGAGCATCTCCACTAGGAAAAGCTGGTACAACGAGTACTCAGCAGCAGAAGGAAGGAAGGTGGATGGACGATTCCTTGTCCTTAGAGGACATCAATGAAAATGAGGCGCTGCCTCTGGGCATGACTGGTACTGGGGAGGAAGGCCTGCAGTAGGTCCTGTCAGGCTCCCTGTGCCAATCCACTAAGGTGCCAACCAGCACCTGGTGTTGCTCCCAGGTTAGTGGACCCTCAGGGCCTATTAACAGAGGTATCCTTTCCAGGAACTAGTAAGACCCCGCTAGGAAGAGTTGAGACTCCTGGTCTCGAGGGCCTCAGTCCTGGCTGTGAAACTGCATAAATCCAACAAGTGATCCAATCAGTGCCCATGGGGTAAATCTCCAGGTGAGAAGACCAGAGCCATAAAAGTTCCATGGGGTGACCCTGATCCTCACTGGTGATGTCATCCATCTGCTTCAGAGGGAAAGCAGCCTCCAGATCATTGCCTGACCCAAAGTTGGCATGGCCTCTGGCACCGTGCTCAGATCTGGTAATGTCCTTGGAGACAGGCTTTTCCCCATCACCACAGTCAACACTGTCCTTGAAACCTCGTTCAATGTCAACTTTGACAACGTGCTTGGAACCATCACCGTCCTCAGTGTTGTGAATGAACTCCGTAGTGACATCGCCGTTGGCACCTCGCTCAGAACCAGACCCAGAATTGACACCATGGCCGTCCAATCCTCATGTCTGCAGCTACCCCCCTCCTCAGTGTCACTGGCAACACCATGAATTGGGACAGTCTCTGAACTGCCACCGGAGCAGACAAGAGCCTCAGTGCTGGTCCCACCTCTGACACTGCGAACAGTGTCAGAGGGGGCTGGTATTATCCTCAAGGTCACCCACCAGGTTGCCACTATGGAAAATGACAACAGCATGGGTAACACCAGAGGATGATGCCAAGGTGTCCACCAGTGTAGATCGAGTGTATAACTTTGGCCTTATCACTGGGGACATGCCCAGCCGACCGCCCAGAGGGAGTCAGCTGTCCACCAGACTCAACCAGAAAAGTCTCTGATACCTCAGCGTGGTGAGGTTGTGGAAAACTGTGTACTTCCATGGAACTAGAGGTCTCAGCGAAAGGCCTAGGGACTCTACCTTGGATGTACATGTGCGATGCCTGCCTCTGAAGGTGAGGATCAGGTGACCCCCATTTCAACACCCAGTTCTCCGAAATACAATGGTCCATAGAGAAGCAGGCTTTACAGGCATCCATGTCATGCTCTGGTCCAAGGCAGGCTGCCCAGGTCTAATGCCAATCTATTGCAGCCATCTTGCTCCCACACGAGCAATAATGGATGATGAATAACTGTCTTTCTTCTTAGATGTGGCCCCCTTCGAACTCTCCTTTTGATATTGTGTGGTACAAGAAATAAGTGAAGATGGCACCATAAAATGGAAAAATTATGGCAACGCACTGGTAAAGTACTTTAGTGATGATGAGGAAAACTGAAGAGAGCACCCATGGTGTGCTCTTGATGGCAGGAAGAACAAAACAGGTTGGTGAGGGAGCTGGCAATGGTTATTGTTAGCATGTGGCACCACGTGGGGGTGCGCAGCAGCCGTTGCTGGCCCTCTGGCTAAAACTTTGCTCCCATGGGGCTACTGCCTCTGTTCAGACCTATAAGCTGGAATCAGTGATGAAGATTGATTCCAGGAAGCTTGAGATCTATGTTGCCTTTTTTCCTTATGAGAAAACAAAGAGACCGAAGGGTTTCTATGAGAGATCAATGCCAAATGTGACTGGGAGCGAAGCTACTTTTTTTGTGGCTCTGCTAGGGTGACTTCATAAGGGCAAGTCTATTCTCACAGGCTTTTCCAGACATAGCTTGCTAGCTGGAGCAACAGCAGAGGTCATACTCTGCATGAGACACTCCAGACAAGAGTGGGGATCCTGAGAATGGATGATAATGTATGGGTCACTGAACACAACAAGGCCGGGTTGGCAAGAAGAGGTCTGTTGGTCGGCATGACAATCTTAGGATACCAGCTCAGCCTAGTTGTACACAGTGACCCACACTGTCTTTCATAGTATATGGGTCAGGTTGCACAAACCCCCGCCTGTCTGCATCCTTATTTCCCTAAATGTATCCTTTTCATCCCTTCTTTCTTATCTATTTGCCCTTGCTCTCTGCACCTGGGCCCCATACTGCCTCCCACTTTCTCATCTCTCTCCTTCACTCCTTTTTGCATTCTCTTAGCAATCTTGGCCACAAAGAAGACCTGCTGTCATGTGGCTTCAGCAGCCACCAGCCCACCTTGTCTTGCTGCACTCTAGAAACGCAGTTCTCTCCACAGTACTATTTAAGGAGCAGAAAAACAAGGGATCCTGTTACTCTGTCGCGCATCCCCTACTATGCCCCATCACCAGTACTGCCACTGCATCATGCGTACTGTACTCCCATTTCTCTTCGCATGTTTGCTTTATAGTATAACATTTATAAAGACACAAACTACAGCCCGTGATAAACCCAACACTCTCTGTTGCACTTTAATGACAGAACACAGAACTACAACTCCCATACTTCACCTCGAAGGCTGATTTGCAAGTGCACGACTCCTCACTGCAAGGCACCCTTGGTGAGCTCTATGCAGAGCATCTGTTCATCAACAGAGAAGGTAATGTAAAAAATGCTGCCGCTTTTTTTTTTTGATTGCTCATTTTGTAAGTGTAACTTACAATTCATTTTTCCTCCGCAGGTCTATTTTGCACTTATTATAATTGTTTTCTGAGCTGTTTATACGTGCAATATTTTAGGGTACATCTGTATTATGTCAGACCATTGTTGATGTTTTTGTATTGCTGTATCACGTGTAATTGCTGTTCATTTATTGTCTGTAACTCTCCTGAGTCATGCCTGAAACTAGGCAATGCTTTTGTCTAGTGCACCTACATGGTAAACAAAAAATAAATAAATAAATAAAGTAGGGAACGTCACCATTGGAAAGGCTGTATAGGGGACCAAAGCGCAAGCATATTCCACTTTGTGCACCACAGTAATGACACACTCGGGAGTGTGCAACAACATTTTTGACATCACTGCTATGGTACAAAACATTAGGATTCCAGCTGCTCTTCTATGCATAACAGTACTCTCCCATATATTTTAGAAATCTTGCAACAGTGGCAAGATTTGAAAGGAGCTTTACCTGATGTCACTGAATAAATGAAGATAGGACTGCCTTAGCACCAAGGCGAAAAAGATGACAGGACATTTCAAAACTGAAGTAAAATGACACTGAATTTAGTATAAAAACAATTAAAAAAGAAGGTTAATGCACAATAAACTAGCCAAAAATGCTATCAGAAACAAAAGTTCTGATCCCTGAGAAAGTGAGTTTTCGTGTTACAATGGCAAGAAAAAAGGAACTGAAGCAGTTGGGGCAGGCACCACTTTACATGGGTGTCAGCAGGCAAACTCAGTGTACTTTGCTGAGTACAGTAAACTCTGGAAAATCCAGGGGCAACATGAGCCTTAGGACATTATGTCCTGTAGTGTGAGTTTGTGAATGATCCTTGGAAGATGTGTGGCTGCTAAACGTAGAGGCCTTGATTGTATGAATGATCCGATCGAGTGTGCATGCATGAGTGCTGGTGTGGATGGACTTCTGCATGACTGGCTACCTTGATGTGGTGCAGAGGCTTACTGCAATGAATCCTAAACATTGTAACTAAAAGCCAGCCAACTTCTGTCTGACTGGTCATGTGTGTGTGTTTGATAAAATAAAATGCTGTGAATCTATTAGGACCATTGGCTAACTATATAGTGTGGACTGAAATGGGGGCGGGGCAATATTTGTGTGTTGGGGCAGCACATCTTTTGGTTTATGTGTACTGAGGGGTCAATAGTTCCATCAGCACTCGAGTACAAGTTTAAAATTCCTGGCTACACCCTGCCGCTTTATATGATGCAGGCAGGCACACTGCACCACACTTTAATGCCATGCTCCAAAGACCCGAGTGTGGCTCTGTGGAGAAGTGACTCTAGAAAGATCTAAAGAACAAAGTCAACCAAGTGTCAACAATCAACCTGCAGCGTTCAAGTGTATGTTTGTATGTGCGGTCTGGGTTATTGTCTCCTGCTGTTTGAGTGAGAGGACAATGAAACAAAGCTGAGAGGTTCGGTCGGTCAAAACAGGACAAGAGAATGCTATCTTTTAATTAGAGACACCCCCACAATACACTCAAGCATACTGTAAATCACTAACAATTATTTTAATGAAGACAAGTTGGCTTGATGCCTCCACTTTAGGGTAATTACGCTCCGACACTCTCTCAAAATCTATTTATAAGAAAATTGTTTTTTTATATAAAAACAAGTCCCTTATTCCTTTGTATTTTCATCCTAGGCTTGTTTAGTCTCCAATTGTTCCATTATTTGATTACATGGATGTCTGTTACAATTCGGCTCCCAAAAGTTCTCTTTATAAACTCGATGTCCTTTACAATGAGCTTGGTTGCCTTGGTGCAGGTGCTTCTTATTTTACCCATCACTTTGAACTGTTTCGGCATCTGGGCTGGCTCTCTCCCCTGAAGACAGATGATGGGACTCCATAAACATCTTCTTGGCTCATGTGCTGTCCAGGGACAGTTACCTAACTTCTTGCTATCTAAAATTGCTCCAAGGACTCCTGTCTCTGTGCTATGGTGCTTCAAATTAAGTATCCCTTATGTAAAAACTAAAAAAGGTGAGCAAACCTTCAGTTTTTTTTTTTGATCTAGTGCTTTGGGCCACTCTCCCTTTCACAATAGTGCCACACCTGTCTTTCTCTACTTGCAGACCAAATTATGTAAATGTTTTTTCAGTTCACTTCCTTCAACAAAACCTTGCTGCATAAGCATAGCTTGAGAATTCTCCTCTCTGCCTGTCACCTACGGTATGTTATGCTTTTACTGAACTTTATTTTAATATAATAACTGGTGACCCCCTATAATGACTGGATATGTAGTCCTGATAAAACACTGTAATAACTTGCTGAATTCCATAATAACTTCATAGCAGGTTATTACGGCGTTTTCCTCCATGCACTCTCACTTCACTGAAGCGCAGATGAAAGCACAGTGGCTCAAGACCACTCTTTCCCCATAACAAAGCGGTACTCCACCACACAACATCACACTAACAGTTCTGCTTTGGCTAAACAGTGTCCCCAAACCTTGCATCAGTTATTATAAAAAATAATGCCTGTTTATTGCCGTCCCAGTGGCGCTGAGGGTTGAGGCGCTGGACGCCACACCTCGCGCCACACCAGTGACCCAGGGTCGGGAGCGATCTCGGGCTGCCGCGGGTTGGCAGGGGAGGAAGAGTTTCGAGCGTCCCATGGACTGCTCTCCTTTCCCGGGGAAGGGGGAGGTGCTGTCGTCCCGCTCCTTGGCTGCCCCTAGTGGAGGCCGGAGGGCAGCGCCAGAGGTGGGGAGACACAGAAGTGTGGAGGCGTGTGGCTGATGGCGTTGCCTCCACACATTACGCACGCTTATGCCACGAGGGAGGGGGTGTACGGGAGAAGACGGAAGAACCAAAAGGTAACAAAAAAAATAATGCCTGTGCAAGGTTTCCCTTATGAGGATTTTGCACACACCCTCTATATGTGATAATCTCATAAACCCTTCCAGCTTTGCTCTTGGGATTTAAGGATTATCACACACCTTGGGTATGTGAAAAATCCTCATAACATACACCTGCCCAGGCATTATTCTCTGTATATTGCATTCTTATTAATTTATTTTCTGTTATGTATTGCACATTATTTTATGCATGTTGTAACTGTGTTGGTTTAAGTGATGCTATGCTGTGGACACTTTTGCAAATTAACTTTTGCTCAGTGGTTCTTTTCCATAATCAAATGAAGATAAGAAAGAAATGTTTTAAAACAAAATACATTTATTTTAAGTTAAAACAGGTGCCCCCTGTTCCAAATACAGTTACGTGGTACAGTCCTGAAAGCAAAGAGTACATAACATCTGGCATCAGACACTTAATCGTTGCTCTTAGTAATTGAGCTAGGAAGATTAAAAAGGGAAACATCTGAACTGTAGTAAACTTATTCAAGAACTAATTATGTTTAAAAACTCCTTAAGATTTGGAAAGCTGACTGTTATTTTGTGAGGACAACCACTGACAGAGACCCATGAGGGACAAGTACAAGACACGCGATGTCGGAGACACTGTGGAATGCTGACCGCCACACAAAAGTACAACTCTGTCACGGATGAGAGGTGGGTACATTCTGGGCTGCGACTGGCTGACACTAGGATAGTGACTTATGAACTTTTCAAAGTTAGGAATGGCAATACTTTTAACAGTTCGTGTTTGTAAGTATAAAAGAAGCTGTTCACCTCACTTTGCAGGATCATCACGGCGTGGTTGAAATGATGGTGCTCCAGAGTGGCGGAAGTACCATAGAGCTGGGCTAAGGCAGAACCACTCCTAGGTAACAACACAAAAGGCCCAGTTATCTTTGGGAAATCTCTGTATGGAAATTATAAAATCCTAAGGAAAAGAAAGCAAGGTATACAGTTTTTAAATAAAATGTTTTAGAATTAGTGAATTCGTTTTGATTTCAAGTACAGTACTACAGTATGCCTTATAAACCTGTCCTTTGCTGAAAACATATCAGTGGATGCAAATAATGGATTTTAAATTTATAGTCTTACTTAGTCCATGGGAATCAAACAAACCTGGAATGCCACCTACATCCAACTGTAACATTTATTATTCCCCCATAAACATTTGTATCATTTGGAGAAATAATAAACTTCTTTGTAAGGAAACCACGATGAAGAGACACATGATAACATAACAATTTAAGGTCAGAAGGGAGTCTAGATCCATACCCCGCTTCACAAGCAGGGATGAAATAAGTATGCTGTGCAGTCATGTCATGTATAGGTGACCTGTTGAAATCTCCACTTTAAGCTTTCTGTGCTGTGCATGCTTCAGGCTCCTATAGCGATGTACTGTATCCTAGAATGCCCAATACCCATACCAACTTTAATATCTGTACCCAGTAACACTGAGCCAAAGATGCATTTTAAAGCTAATGCAAATATAATTTTTACCTATGCCATATTCCTGCATGCTATCTACAAGTAGATATTATAATCGGGTCGTTTTGGCCCATGGTCCTATCAGTATAAATAAATAAAACAAACAAACAATAATCCTTGGCTATTTTGAGGATATAGTTTTCCAGGAGGAATTTTTAGACCTTGGGTCAATAGTGGGACTAGCATGGACTTACAAGAGAGCCTCAGCTTGTTAGTCCTTGCCAAGTTTTCTTGGTGAAGGCCTGGCTGTCACAGCACTTGGCAGTGTTATGGTCCATGTCACAAACACACTCAGCAGGTCAGGCCCTCTGCTCCCACAGCGCCAACCTCAGCGCGCAATAGCATGAACAGGTAACAGACAGGGTAACCCTCCTGTCTGCTTTTGGGTCCGAATCACCTTTAGTCTCAAGTTCTGGGGGGATTCAAACTGTGAACCTTATGCTAGCGTACCCAAATGTACAGGCTCAGATAATATTCTCTTCGGGGGGATGCAATATATCTTTTGCCTAAGGGCACCTAACCAGGTCTCCAAAATGAACCCTTAAAACTCTGTAAGAGACCTTAGGTATATTCTTACCTTTTACCAAGCCCAGTAACACCATCAAACCCTTGAACAGTTGTCAGACTTAAACATACAGGCACTCCACATGCAAAAATGAAGGGGGAGACCCAGGCAGAATCTTAAAGAATAGGTACTTTACTAAAAGATGATAAAAATATGAAAAATGTAAACACAGAACAATATATCAAAGAGCTCACAATCACATAAAAGAACAAGGGAAAATTACAAAGCAAAACTCCTACCATAATACATTTAGACTTTTGCTATCTAAGGTATTACCTCTGGAAGTGCGTTTTAAAGTTAGATCAGAGAGCTGTGTCTCTCTAGAGTCCCAAAAGGACATGACATTCATTTCAGACACACGTATCAGTTTAAACTCTGTGTCTCCACACCCCTTCTGTGAGTCATCTAGCTCCTCTTTTTAGAATATAAAATTACAAAAAATGATTTCCTACCAGCAGGTATGTTAATAATGTGACATCAGCAAAAACCAATTTCCCAAATTATGAGTCTTTGATCAACCAGTTCCTTTGAGGTTTACAACCCTGCAGTCCGTCACCCAGGTGTGAGATAGCAACAGGAATCAGCTAAATGACGTCCTGGTTCTGATGTAATAAAATGTTTATTTAGTTTCCAACTTCAAAAGCATGAGGTCGTAAAAAGGCCATAAAATGCAATTTCTCAAGGAAGTTAATTACACTACAGAGATCTCCTGGTCAGTGTAATACATTCTGTGATTTCAGCTGCTGACACCTTGTAATTTGAAAGGGCCAAATCTCACAGAATGACATTTCATACACTGACCATTTATTTATACTACCAATATCATACAATAATCATAATCAGCTGGCCAAGCATCACAGTCCACACCTAGACAATCAGTGCACTTTTTCTGTGGGTCCTTTGAGGAAAGCACATTTTCAAACTGGCACTTTCTAAACCAGGCATTACTGACTGGGGTGATGAACCAACCCATAAAAATTAAAGTGACAAAGAAAAAAGTAATTTAGAAAAATTAAGACTGGCACTGAGAAATTATGCTGACACAAAGGTGGAACAGGTGTATTATATAAGGCATGACAAGGTGTGTGTTATCATGTAATAATGTCACTCTTGGGGTGGGTTGAAGTACGAGGCGGAGTCGAGTGCTTCCACCACCCAGGAGTGACGTTATTACAAGATAACACACCTTGGAGTGCCTATTGCACTATACAATGGCTCGATGTTATACAAAATAAAAAAAAAGTAAATGTTTTTAGTAGATTTTTATAATGTAAAAAGAGAGCATCTCTAGTGAAATATCAATACAGTGATGTTATTGTGTAATAACATCACTGTAATAACATCACTGTTTCAGGCACACACTGACCAATCAGAGTCCAGGATTCTTTCTTGCCATTGTATAACAATGATTAACGTACTCTCTCAAGATTCTGTACTCCTGACAGCAAAGAAAACAATTGATTGGAGCTGGGACCATTAGGAGGCATTCATGTGACACTGCATAGCGGAATCCGAAGCTCTAAAATGCTCCTGGAGGGTCCTAGTTCCTCTGTGCCAAAACCAAAGAGCAAGACACTATGAAGAAGATAACCCCATGTAGGATAGTGTCATCTTAAATTTACCTCCTTAGCAGATTATGTTATTAAACATACTTGGAATGGTGCACCATATATTTATTGTGATACTTTTTGGATGACTGAAGGCTCTCAGCTTTGCCTCATGTGAGCAACAACATAATAAGCCATCCGTATGTTTCAACATGGATTCCTTGATCTGTGATGTTTGGGCACCAAAGTTGTGTTAGTATACAGCATAGCTTAGTACAGTGCAAGCCGCTTATAATGGGTGCATCTGTGTAAGCAGATTCTGCCCGTTATAAGAAGTGGCCACTGTAACCAAAGGCACTGACTTTTAATAAAAAATTATGTAGATTACTGCCGTTAGTCCATTTAATATTAATGTACCTCTGCTGAATCATCACCGTGATGCCTGTGCTGTCCCTGTTTTGGTCTTCAGTCTCGGGAATTGTTTCAAACAGACCAATCCTCTCTTTCCCTTAACTACAGTACTGTATCACAAAAAACAAAGAGTGGGGAAAAAGGTAGGGTGCTGTCTCAGTTTCAGTCTTCGGTGATTGTGGGGTTCAAGGGGTGCGCAGCCTCTGAGAGGGGATGAGTACAAGCTGCTTTTTAAGGTAAGGGAGTAGGGAAAAATAGGTTGAGAGCTGTATCAGTTTCGGTCTTGGGAATCTTCATTTCAAACAGACTGATCCTCTCATCCCTTAATAGCGGGGGAGAAAAAAATCCTTAAAAAAACATGCAGAGGTGATCAAAGCCTCTGATTAAACCATAAGTTAGGTAAAACTAGACGCCCATTCGTACTGCAGCTGGGATGATTAGAACCTTCTGTTTTGGGCAGATTAGCTGTACTTAATGTTAATTCACACTTTGGCATGCAGAACTTTTGAATCCTTTGTTCAGCATGCCAAAGTGTGAACTGACACTAACCACAGCAGCAGCTAAATCTGCCCGAAATAGAAGGTGGCCATAGAATGCTATAAACAGCATTTTTTTTTGCATGAAAGCCTATGTATTAGGCAAGTGGAAAATGCAATTTGCCCGTACAAACCGACTGCTCGCATAAACCGTAGGCCCTATAAGTGGTGGGAACTGTACCTAAAAGACGCCCAAAGTACACACCTGAAGTGTTCATACATACAGTACAAATGTACAACCCAAACTGTATGATAGTATACACATAAAACAGAAAGCAGCCAGAATTTTCAATTTTGTATACACTCTGTTAAACTGCTGCATCCCCCCCCAAAAAAGAAATCACCATTTCTGTGTGGTCATATATCATTAAGTAATTTAACACATATAGTCAGAACTGAGTCTAATATTAAAGACAAAACAAATGAATATCTCATGATTATTACCAGAAGACTATGTTCTCATTTTCCTGAAATAACAACAAAATTAAAGAACAATGCCTCAACTAATTTCAGCTCAGGTCACATACTTATATCCATGCCCTAAACAACAGAATTTAAGTGGTCACAACTACTACCTGGGAGTCACTTTAAAATACAGCACAGGCATATTCTTCTTTGGTTCAGATTAGAAAGATAATGGTTAGAAAAGGCACACCATTTATGAAAGAGAGTGGTTAGAAAATGCACCTGATTTGTGACATATAATGGTTAGAAAAGACACATGATTTGTGGCAGATAATGGTTAGAAAAGGCGTACAATTTGTGAGAGACAGTGGTTAGAAGAGGCACGATTTGTGACAGATAATGGTTAGAAAAGGCACGATACATGACAGATAATGGTTAGAAAATACAGGTTACTCACCTGTAACAGGAGTTCTAGGAATGGTATATGTTGTTCATCCACACTCATTGGCAGTATCCTTGCCGCTTTAAATCTTGCCGGAAGGTCTTCAAGCTTGCTCCTCCCACCCACCCGGGTGGTATAACTCTCGGCTCCGCCCCATGACGCCAGATCTGGCCCGCTGGAAGCTCAGGTTGTGCGTCGAAGCCGGGGAGGTCAGTGGTCAGGGATGAACAACATATACCATTCCTAGAACTCCTGTTACAGGTGAGTAACCTGTATTTCTAGGGACATGGATATGTTGTTCATCCACACTCATTGGCAGACTCCTAGCAGTTCTCCGGGAGGAGGGAGGCAAGACGCACACCCCATATACTTACTTGGGAAAGAGAGACTGGAGAACCGAGGCCCCAAAACCAGCATCCCGGCGTGACTCAAGGTCGATGTGGTAGTGGGTAATGAAGGTGTTTGCTGACTTCCAGGTAGCAGCCCTGCAGATTTCCTGGATAGGGACGTCCCTGGAAGCAGCCACCGTTGCAGCAGTATGGCGGGTAGAATGAGCTCTTATCCCTCTGGGAGGCTCCATGCCCGCCAACTTATAGCAGAGATCTATGCAGGAGGTTACCCACCTGCTTATCGTCCGCTTGGCTGCAGGTCTGCCAGATGCGGCTTCAGCGTAGGTGACAAACAGCTGGCGAACCTCTCCCCGAATTTCAGCCGTGCGCTCCTTATAATAAGCGAGCGCCCTTCTAAGGTCCAGAGTATGGAGCCTATATTCGGCCTCCGAGGTGTGATTGGGGTAGAACACCGGCAGAGTCAACACCTGGTTAAGGTGAAACTCCGACACCACCTTCGGAAGGAATTTCGGTGGGGGCGCAGGACAACCTTGTCCCTGTGGAAGACCAGGTAAGGAGACTCGATGGAAAGCGCCTGGAGCTCTCCATCCTTCTGGCTGGACGTGATAGCCACCAAGAAGGCGGTCTTCCACGACAGGTGAGAGAGAGACACACCTGTGCATAGGTTCGAATAGGCTTGCCCATGAGCTTTGCCAGTACCAGCAGTAGATCCCACGGAGGTGGGGGTTCCCACTGAGGAAATGATCAAGGCCTTGCAAAGCGCCTAGACCACCTTCTCCATGCCATCGACTGCTTCCCCGGCCCGCGCCTGTGGGCAGAGATGGCTGCCAGGTGCACCCTTAGGGTCAGCCGACCTAAGCCCTTGACTAGAAAGGGACCATAAATAGTCCAAGATGCTTGCCAAGGAACAGGAGGAAGGGTCCAAGCCTTGCCTGACACCAAATGGAAAACCTTTTCCATTTGAAGGCATAAGCATTTTCTAGTGGAAACTCACTGCGGACGCCTCAACTACATTGAGGACCTCGTCGGAAAGACCCAAAGCCTGGAACTCTAGGCCGCTCAGGAACCAGGCCGTCAGGTGCAGGGATTGAAGGTCCGGATGGAACACCTTCCCTGATTGACTGAGAGCAGGTCGGGCGAGCTGGAAGCTGTCGAGTCCTGGAGCTGAGACTGAGGAGATCTGGGTACCAGAACTGGCGAGGCCAGTCTGGGGCTATCAGAATCACCTGCGCCTTGTCCCTCCTCGCCTTGAGAAGCACCTTGTGGATCAAGGGAAATGGGGAAAGCAAAAGAGGCCAGGGGTCCATTGCCTCGAGAAGGCATCCCCTGCAGCGAGCCCCTGCTGAGAGGCGGGCATGAACAGACTCAACCGCTGTTCTCCATGGAGGCAAACAGGTCCACCTGAGGTGTGCCCCAAAGGGAGAACAGATGCTGTACTACCTCCGGCAGGAGAGACCACTCGTGGGATGCAGCCCCTATCCGGCTCAGGGCATCGGCCAGGGTGTTGGAGGCTCCTGCCACGTGAATAGCTAGGAGATCCGCCTCCAGGCTCGCACGAGTGACCAAATCACGGAGAGCTTCCTTGCATAGAAGCATGGAGCGTCCCCCCTGGCGGTTTAGATAGTACATGGTCGTGGTATTGTCCGTCTGGACTCGGACCACTTGACCCGGAGGAACGGAGCAAAGGCGGGGAGAGCTGGGCGGACCGGCCGGAGAGCCCAGCAGGTTGATGTGGCATCGGGACTCCGCGGGGACCAGAGGCCATGAGCCCAGTGTTCCCAGATGGGCACCCCAACCCATCAGAGAGGCATCGGTCGACAGAGAGACCGTCGGCTCAGGGCGGACGAGCGGATGCCCTCCTGCAAATGATCTGGAGCGGTCCACCACTGGAGGCGTTCCACATCCCTATGTCACCGACCTAAGCTGGTCAAGGGATGCAGGCGTTGTGACCACTGGCTGGCCAGTCCCACTGAAGGGGACGCATGTTCCAGCAGACCCCAACGGACCACGCTGGTACAGGCAGCCATGAGACCCAGGAGGCGCAGGAAGTCCCGGGCAGGCAATTGCCCATCCAGAAATGATCGGGCAAAGGAGGAAAGAACCTCGCCCTGTCCGCTGAGCCGCACTCTGGCTCAAGAGAGTCGAGCTGCGCCCGATGAATAAAATCACCTGCTCGACTCGAGTTCGACTTGGCCTCGTTGATAAGGAGGCCCAGTTGAGAGCAGACCTGGAGGGCCAGATCTCTGGACCACTCCGCCTCCTTCCTGGAGGAGCTGCTATCAGCCAGTCGTCCAGGTAAGGGTACACCGGACCCTCGGCGCCCAGTGAGAATGCTGTCACCACTGCCATGCATTTGGTGAAGACCCTGGGAGCTGGAGACAAGCCGAAGGGCATGGCTTGGAACTCGAAGAGATCCTTCCGCCGAAGCGAAGGAATCTCTGGTGAGACGGACGGATAGGGACGGAAAACGCTGGCCCCAAGTCCAGAGAGCAGAACCACACGCCGCTCCAAGGATGGTATTATCTGGAGCCAGAGTGACCATCCTGAAGGTTCGAGACCTTAGGAACTTGTTTAGGTCGTGTAGGTCGAGAATGGGGCGCCAACCCCCGTCCGTTCGGAACCAGGAAGTACCTGGACACAAACCCTGGGTCTGAAGAGGTCCACCACCTCTCTTACCACCTCCTTCTGGAGGAGAGGCGATGTCGGCTCGAGCGAGCCGCCCAGTGAGACTGGGATCCGAAGCCCCCGAGGCGGCGGCTCTGAAGGGTGGTGCCTGCTCGAATTCCAGAGGCAGGCCTCTTCCCACCACCTCAAGACCCACCTGTCCGTGGTAACAGCGGACCAGGCGGGCAGAGTGCGGGCCGTCCCCAGGGGACCCAGGAGTAGGTAGCGGGGATGGGCGACACCCTCAGCCCGTCACTGGGCAGGCTTGGAGGAGGGACGCCGAGGGACCTCCTGGGCCCTTTCCTCCTGCCTCCTGTTAGAGAACCCGGCGGCTTGGGTTTGGGATAAGGCCGAGCCTGCTGGCCCTGGCGTTGCTGGGCCGAGCGCGCCGAGGGCACAGAAGGGCGAAAGGGCTTAGGCTGTGGTTTGCGGCCTTTGTCCTTCTGGCGGAAGAGACCGAGTCAAGGTGGCATTGGACTCTCGATCCTCTGCAGGTGACCTTCCACCCCAGGGCCAAGAGGTCAGTCCCAAAAAGGGAACATCCGCCAACTTGTGCTGGGTATCCAAGTAAAGGTGGATATCCTCAGCCAAGCCCCGACCATAGCCACTGCGGCCGCCACCGATCTGGCACATGAGTCCCCTACACCAAAGCAGTCTGGAGCTGCTGTTTGGCCACTGCTCCTGCCCTGGTCCCGCACCTGCTTAACCGTAGTCTGCAGATCGGCGGGAAGATGAGGATGACCTCATCCAGGGAGCCCAACAGGGCATGAGAAAAATGTGCCATGAGGGCGGCGAACTGGCCTAGCCGAAGCCGAGAGAGGGGCATGGCGTAGACTTTTAGCCCGACATAGTCAATTTCTTGGACTCCTTGTCAGGAGGTTTGTCCACATCCCTGGCGTTGCGGTAGCGCGGAAAGCAGCTGTCGGTGATCAACCCCTCAGCAGAGGGTGTTCAAAAAACGGACAAGGAACGGTAGGGACCGCATACTTCCTAGCCATCCTGGCGAAGGCGCAGGGCAGGAAGCGAGGCGTACCAAAGTTCCAGTGCTGGACCCACTATGGCCTCGGCCACGGAAAAGCCTCATCGGAGAATCCCCTCGGTCCAGAATCTCCGTGAGGGGATACCTGGCCCGTTTGGAAACGGGTTCGAGCTCCATCCCGGTAGACTCCGAGATGAGCCGAAGCAGTCCTAGGAAGGACGACGGGCTATCGTCCATTGGCTGACCTCCTGAAGACTCCAAGTCCAGTCGCTTGGAGAAGAAGGAG
This sequence comes from Neoceratodus forsteri, assembly GCA_016271365.2. Lineage (NCBI taxonomy): Eukaryota > Metazoa > Chordata > Ceratodontiformes > Ceratodontidae > Neoceratodus > Neoceratodus forsteri. The sequence continues at coordinate 1,273,714,628 of CM057456.1, forward strand.
GAATCATCTTCGGACTCGGAAGAGTCCTCGAAGAGCTGCCTCTGGCCTGAACCACCCTTCACCTGCCGAGGTCGGTCGGGAGTGAGGTAACTGACAGCCGATGGGGTAAACCCTTAGCCGACCGAGAATCCTTGGTCGGAGCCCCAATTGGTGGCTGTGGAGGCGGAGGTTCCACCGCAATCGGTGGAGCAGCTGGTTTTGGCCGAACAACCGGCCTGGGTATAGGCTCCTCGGGCAAGTCGAGGGGTTGTGTCGGCCGTTCCGGTGACAGCCACTTAATGGCCGGGGAAGGCGCCGGAGTCGGCTTATTCCCGGCCAGGAGGGCTATTGCAACATAAGGTCCTCGTGCCGTCGGCGTAATTTACGCCGAAGCCTCCCCTCATCCGAGGAGGAGGGACGAGAGCAGGCGACGCCGCTTACCGCTGATGCGAGACCGAGACCGCCTATGACGGTGGGAACGGCTGGACCGCGAAGAGGTCCGAGACCGAGACCGAGAGTCCCGGAATTTCGGGGTCGGTGCAGGAGGTGTCGGCGGAACCGACACTCCCTTCGGCTCGGAAGGTCCATCCGAGGGCTCCGGAACCGGAGGCACAGGCGAGCCAACGGGATCCTCAACTCCTCCCGGGGGAACCGGGGAGAGGGGAATCTCGGCTGCTAAAGGCGACAGCCCGTCCAATAGGTCGAGAAAAATCTCGACTTCATCAGTGGGAGTCTCGGTCAACTGACCTGACGGGGACACCGTGAGGCCAGTGGCCGAAGCCGAGCGGTCGACCGGCTGACGGTCGACGGCCCGGGAGAGGGACCTTTCCCGCCTCCCAAGAGCGCCGACGAGGGACTTACCTTGTCCTCTTTTTGGACCGAGAAAAGGTCCAGCAGACGCAGGCCCTTCTCCTTTAGTGGAGAGGGACAGACAAAGCTCCTTAAAGAAGCCGTGTAGGAAGAACCCAGAGAGAGCGGGATAAATGCCGCGGCCGAGGAAGATACGGCCCGCGCCGCCTCCTCTTCGAGGGCGACCATCCGCTCGAGCTGATCCGCCGAGCCCGCCGCCGCGGACACCGCCAACCGGGCCTCCTTGGACTTCACCGGAGGGAAACGCTTCTCGGGACGGCCCAGTTGCAATCGGGCAGCACGGTCTTCGAGGACGTAGGCCGAGAAAGATGAGCACAGGTCGCAAGCCTGCGGGTCGTGCTCAAGGCCTAAGCAGTAGACACCGTGAGTGTGGATCCGTCGAGACATCTTCTGCCCGCATGGGCATCTCGAAACCGGAGTCGATTTATCCATCGCGGCGCGAGGATGAAGACTAAGTCTTTGCAAAATATTGTTTTTAAATCCACAAGCGGAGAAATAGGAACCAGTCACAACGCAGAGCGTTAAGGAGGGAACCTGAGCTTCCAAGCGGTAAGGAAGATCTGGCGTCATGGGGCGGGGCCGAGAGTTATACCACCCGGGTGGGTGGGAGGAGCAAGCTTGAAGACCTTCCGGCAAGATTTAAAGCGGCAAGGATACTGCCAATGAGTGTGGATGAACAACATATCCATGTCCCTAGAAAGATGCACAATTTGTGACGGAGAATGGTAAGAAAAGGCAAACAATTTGTAACAGATAATGGTTAGAAAATAAAATGCACATGACTTGTGACAGATAATGGTTAGAAAAGACACACTATGACAGATAATGGTTAGAAAAGGCACACACTTTGTGACATAATGGTTAGAAAAGGCACATGATTTGTGACATAATGGTTAGAAAATGTGTACGGACTTCCGATAGAACTATGGAGCAGTAGACGTGGAGAAAGAAGAGCTCCCACCTTGCTAGCGGAATTAACGTTAATTATTATTAAAATATAGGGCTCAAAGTTTAAAAACCTAAAAAATCTAAATCGGAGACACATAAGGAGCAGATATGTTGAGACGTACTAGGAACAGACTCCAGGTGCTGGTGGAGGAAGGCAATACAGGAGACGGCCTTTGAGAAACCAACAGGGTAACAACCGACAAGGGGAAAAGGGCTGCCCGCCCAAAACCCAACTAAGTAAAGACCATCATCAGCAGGATAAAATACTTCAAGCCATCTCTGAATTCAGGGCAGAAATGCAAGGTGCCATTAAAGACCTGAGGTCAGATTTAGGATCGCTACAAAAAAGTGCGGATGAGGCGGACCAACAGATATCTTCAACCGCGGCCCGCCTTGACTCCTTGAAAGCTTCAGTTACCAACCTGGCATGCACCCAGCTACAAACTGTCCTCCGCCAGGAGAACACAGAAAATTGAGGCCGCCGCAAAAATCTCAGGCTCTATGGGATCCCTGAAAATGAGGAGAGCCACGATATGATGGCCTTCCTAGATAATTTTCTTCGGATGACTCTAGTATTAGGACCAGACTTTGCAATCGATATTGAGAGGGCCCATCGAGCGCTGGGCCCAAAGCCTTTGGCCCCAGATGCTCACTCTTGGTCCATTGTCGTCCGCTTTTTAAATTATGAGGTAAAAGACAAACTTTTACAGGAAGCATGGGGGAAAAGGTCATAAAGTACGCAGGCCAGTGTATTTTGGTGGACAACGACTACGCGCCTACCACACAGAAACTGCGAAGGGAGTACATCCCACTATTTCCCTGTTTAAGGCAACATCAATTAAAATTCAAGACACTTTACCCATCCAAACTTGTAGTGCAATATCCAACAGGACAGAGGATATATGAGACGGCAGAAGAGGCGAGAAAGGATCTGCAGGCCCGGGGCCTCCTGAGCACAGGAAATGACCAAATGATGGGATCAAGGGGAAGGGACCAGAGTTCCCCACGCAGACAAAATAGTGTGTGCAGTAGGAGAGAGCATCAGGCCCCTGATCTTCCGTTGGGTGAAATAGTCCAGCAACTCCAGTGCTTTTGCCCACAAACCACCTACCGCTGAAGGACCAGGCTTTTCCCTGATACATAAACTGGTGTCAAATTGGGCACCTGAAGGTTGGTGACATTGATAGGACATTGGGGGGGATAATATCCTGGACAAAGATGTGATTCTCCTTAGCCCCCCACTCCAGGGTCAGCACTGCCATAATTTTGAAGGGTACTCCTTCCAACTTGCTCCACCATATCAGACAGGCACGTCCTGTCTGCTTCACCATACGGATCTAGAACTGGGTATTGAGTATATGTTTGGACATGAATGAACCCAGTTACTTCTCGACAGAAGTTAAAAGAAAGTGATATGTAGTATACAAAGAAATGTCTAAATGTTACAGGGAGAGGGGAAATAATCACGGGACAGGCCGATCAATCTATTGGAGTATTTCATGGCGGAATGTGTAGTGGTAGGCAGACACGTGTCTTTACTGCTTTTACTTCCATGTCTCCCTTATAAGTGGATTTAACCAGCTCCCCCTCAATATGAGAAGAAACTTCTCTCTTCCCCCAAGTCCCTTTATAACACGAAGAGCATTATTTAATCTGACCTTCAAGAGAGCTAGAATTTTCTCTTTTACACCATGAGGTGGGGCTGGCAATTGAGATAGACAATGCAGGGACACTCTCTCTATGCCCTACAACAGGGGAAAAGGGATTATAGGGTAACTGAAGACAAGTTTGAGCCCTTCAGCTGACCAGGGTGGGGGGCTCTCCAGGCCATGCTGGATGTAACCCATGGTGCCACCATGGTTTATGGTTTTCTTTTTGTTTGCTTTGGAACCTCGGAGTTCCACTGAGGGCCCCTTTCACACATTGTGTGAGTCTGGTCCTCTGCCCCATGGGGACCACAATTTGTGAGTCTTTTCCGGTGGGAAAACGGAGGTGGATGTATATTCCTACCTTCACAGTGGAAGTCAACATTTATACAGGTTCAAGTTCTAAGTTTGTAACAGTTAATTTCCCCCCTAAGAGGGGCAATGTTCAAGTTCTAACTCGAACAAAATGTTTTTGTTTAAATGTTCAACTGATAAAGGGAAGGGTAAGGGAGGGAGAGCTAATCCAGGAAAACATTAATCTTACTGTAAAGGTTATAGAAGTATACAGTATAAGTTTTCTTTATTAGCAACAAAACTGCTAGTGTATACCAATGTGACTATGTTACCGGGGGGATGAGGAAATGCTAACAGTTATAAGGTTAGCAACTGTTAGGACCTATTTACTGGTCGTATTCATTAAGCTTGTATATGAAGAAAAATCGAAACACACACAGATAAGACAAGTCACAATCTGTCCTCTATTACAGTTGCTAGAAGGGTGCCTTGAAGGCCGACCGGCGAGACATCCTTGGCTTCGGATTTCCTGTCTTCTTCCCAGTCAGCTGCATTGGCTCCTTTAGGAGGGTTGGGCTTTGACGGAAGTTGCTGGGGTTCTTCAGACCGACTCGGAGGGCAGAGAAGTACAGGGAATGTATTCTTGTTTTTTCTTATTCATTTTTCTCTTACCTGGCTCCTGGTCGGCCACTCCGTCCCCGCATCCCCTGTTCTGGCCACCATCTGGTTCGCCTCCAGCTTCTATAGGGCCCTCGCCTTTTACCCACGTGGCTTGGTGGTGGAGAGCCCCCTTCTCTCTCACAAAGTCTGGATCCAGTCGTCAGCGATGCCCCAAGCTAGGGCGCCCTGCTGGACAGCTATTAAGCCACCGCAACCCGAGAAGCCATTTTTCCTTGTTCTCTCCCATGCATAAGAGGGCGTGCAATGATGCCGATGGGGGAGGGCCTGCGATCCGCATCGCTCCTCGGTGCCTGCCCCAGCTCAGCCCCTGATGCTTAGGTCTTGGCACACCACCCCAGCCTCCGCTTAGCCCAACAATGCACCAACAGCTACAGTCCCCCTTCCACGGAGAGGGAGAGCAGTCCATCGGATGCTCAATCCCTCTCCTCCCCTGCCGACCCCCGTTGGCCCGAGTCCGTTCCCGAACCTGGATCGTGGTGTGGAGCGAGGTGTGGCATCCAGCACCTCCACCCTCAGCACCACTGGGCCGGCTGGAACATATTCTTTTTCATGTCCAGTAAGGTACCCTTCATGTCCAGTTTCAAGATGTCCATAATCCCTGTTAAAATATTCACACAGAATATTTATAAGCTTCACAACCCCATAAAAAGATCGAGATTTATGCAATACGTACTTAAACAAGCTGCAGATCTATATCACATACAAGAGACCCATCTATCAGAGATGGACCACTTAAAGTTAAGATAGGGCAGCGTTATGAAGTATATGCATCATCTCACCCAGGAGGGCGTAGGAGGGGGGCTACCATTCTTGTGCCCGCTTCAACATCCCTGGAGGTTCAGGAGTGCCATTCAGACTCCCAGGGCTGTTATGTAATTATTAGAGGTAAGCTCTATTTCCAGGAGGTAACATTGGTGAGTGCATATCTCCCACCTCAGTCCAAATTACCAGTTATTAGGAATTTTATAAACAAGGTTCTGGAAATGCATCATAGTACTCTAATTATGGGAGGAAACTTTAATGTCACCTTATCACCACGTCTAGATACCTCAAACCCACAAGCGCATAGAACAACTAATGCGGTCAGGTATTTGAAGAGGACCCTGGACCATTTAGGAATCATAGATCTCTGGAGAAAACTGTGCCCATCTTCTGCAGGTTATACATGCCATTCGGCTCGGCATCACACCTACTCAAGATTAGACTACTTTTTCATTACTTGTGAACATTTATCTAAAGTCCAAGATATTTCCATTGGCCCCAGATTACTTTCGGACCATCATTCCCTCTATGTAAAAATTGATATGGACAAAATAAAAAAAATTAAAAATACACTATGGTGCTTTAACCCATCCCTACTTAGGGATCCACAGTACAGGGACCAAATTCAGAAAAGAATACCACAAATTCTTCAAGATAGTGATAGTTCCCAGGTTTCATGTCCCATTTTGTGGTACACTCTAAAGGCTGTAGTCAGGGGAGAAACAACAGCATATGCAACTAGAAAGAAAAAGATTTTAGAAGCTAAATATAAATTCCTACATCAACATCTTCAAAATTACCAACTAATGTATAGGGACGGAGACAATGAGTTGCAGCAGAAGATCAAAGAAACTAAGGCTGAGCTGCAGAAGATAATGAACCACAAAGTCCAACAAACATTAATATATCTTAAACAAAAAAATTATGAGGGAGGATCAAGGGGCACAAGGTATTTGGCTCGCAGGCTTAGGGCTAGGAAAAAGACCTCTACCATCCTTAAAATCAAGGCCCCTGGAATTCTGCAGTTCTGCGGTTGCGGAATTTGCCGCAGAATTTGCATCATGCCGCAGAATATATATAGTGCCGCAGAATTCATTGTTTTTGGTGAATTTTCATATAAATATACTGTTTTTCCATAGTGTCAGGCTTTCTTTCCCACCTCATTTATCTTGAAGCCCCTCCTCTTTGCTCAGCATATGATGTAATCGATGACATCACATCATATTTAGCCAATTACAGGACTGCATTCTGCCAGAGAAATGAATAAATCATGCCACAGAAATCATAAAATGCTGCCGCAGAAGTCAAGGAGCCCTGCCGTAGAAATCAGAAAATTCTGCTGCAGAACACCAGGGGCCCTGCTTAAAATCAAGCACCCAATTATGAGGCAAACTCTTTATCGAGAGGGGCAGATACATTCAGCATTTGAGACATTTTATGAAAATCTATATAAGGCCAACTCTCATAATACCCTAAATGACAGAACTTGCTTTCTTAGTAAACTAAACTTACCAAAGTTAATGAAGGCCCAACAAGCAAGCCTAGAGGCACCAATAGGTGCAGAGGAGGTGCTAACACAGATTCAAAATACGAAAGTCCAGAAATGTCCAGGCCCAGATGGCTTCATGGCAGAATGGTACAAGAAATTTAAGGGATTAGTAGTACCTAAAATGCTACAGGTGTACAGGGCAGTTGCAGAGGGTGAACTGCCCCCTCCCTCATGGGGTTATGCAGTTATAACACCCCTTCCTAAACCAGGAAAAGATGCCATAGAAACAACGTCATGCCGCCCTATTTCCATTTTAAATGTGGATTATAAAATCTATATGGCGATTTGGGCCTCTAGATTAGAACATCTCCTTCCAGGTCTTATACATCCAGACCAATCAGGTTTCATTAGGGAAAGGAACACAATGAACAATATATGTAGGTCCATGCTGCTAACTGAGCATTTACAAAACAAACAAATCCCGGCAGCCTTACTCAGCTTAGACGCTGAGAAGGCTTCTGACAGGGTGTCCTGAGATTTTCTCTGGGACAGCCTGTCTGCCTTCCTATCTGCAGACTCCTTCCTGAAATGGATTAAAGTGCGCAGGGTGGGGTAAACTTCACTAATTTGGAAATGTATGCATGAGCAGCATACCTCAAAATAGCTATTTTGTGGTTGAAGCCCACATACATAGCCCCCTGGAAAGACACTGAGTTTATTATAAATGACCTATACAATGTGAAAAGGTTAATGTTTTCTTCAGCGAGCCGCTCACCTCAACTTCCTTTCTTTACTACCTATATGGCAAATGTTCTGAGAATCTGGCTACACTTCATGAAACAATCAGCTTTACAAGAAATTTTGTTTTCCTCCAAAGATTGTTATTAGAGGATGACTATTTCTATCCTAATCAACTCAATATGATGTTTTTGCAGTGGAGAAGATTAGGTCTCAATTATATCTTATCAGTTCATATCTCCTAAAGGAATTATTCCGTTCTCAATGCTCCAGAGTGACTATGACCTTAGAGAACAGGACGATTTTAGATATATACAAGTTAAAAACTATATATTACGTAGACGAATTATCTCCCCAACTTACAGACACCTCTACCCACCCTTCTGACCTTGCTGAGAGACTCCGTATCGGGAAACATATGGAATCACCTTATAGGATGATTATATAAAGTAATGAGAGAAAAAAGGAGACTCCACAAGGTCAGTACTAGAGGCGTGTAACAGTGATTTAGAAACCACGGCAGCCATTAAGATTACATCCTCCAATGTATGGAAAGAGTTTGCATGGAAGAGCCGCAACAGATCTTTTCACTCTCCAGCAGTCCTCGTCAAATATCTCCCAGCATCTTATGGTAATTGTTGGTGTAACTGCAGGTGTGCATTGGCTGATTTGGGCCATATAGTTTGGCAATGCCCCTTGTTGATGCCCTTTTGGTGCTTCCTACAGGGAGAGCTAAGGGAGTGTATGGAGAATCAGTGGAGCTTCCCGCAGAGATGATCTTGCTATCTATTTTTCCAGAACATAGGCCATCATGGTACAAAACTTTGCTGCCCTTGTACATTTTAACAGCCAAAAAGGCAACACTTAAGTGGATGACCACTGCAATACCAACTATCTCTGAATGGAGACTAATTAATTGTATTAGAGGTATACAGGCTGGAATGTTTAACGGCAGAAATACATGATAGAACCAGGTCTATTTGAGACAAATGTCAAAGGTGGATATGGTATATGGCACAGATAGAAGGGGACTTTGTACTATAATTACGTGAAATAAGAGAACAAAGAGGAAAATTTATCCATCAAGTAGAGGGCAATAAACTTGTAACATACTAGTATTAAATGCCGGAGGTAAATAGAAAAAAGGTAGACATACAAAGATTAAAGCTTTAATGGGAAACTGTGTAAATGAATGTATAGTTGATATGTACTTATTGAATAGTCTAAGGGGGCTGAGATCAGCTACTAAATCAGATATGTGACTATAAGTTAATCCTGAAGGACTAGATACAATACAGTCGTGGCCAAAAATATTGGCGCCCTTGCAGTTTTTTCTAATAATGCACCATTCCTTCCAGAAAATTGTTGAAATTAAAAAATATTTTGGTATCCACATATGTATTTCTTTGGTTTGCAGTGGAATAAAACACAAAAAGCAGAAAAATGTACTAAGTCTTAGCTTATTCACACAGAAATCCTTAAATGGCCCGGACAAAATTATTGGCACCTTTTAGAAGTAGTTAGAAATAATTAGATTTCAAGCAGGTGATTCTCCTTCACTTTGGAACTGAACTCACCTGTGGTGAGTTGCAGGTGCCTGAAATATAAAAATCACTCATTCAACCAGTTTGATTACGGAAAAGGACTCATTCTCCTGTTTTGTGTCACTGTGTGTACCGCAATGAGCATGGAGAAAAAGAAAGCCAGAGAATTGTCTGAGGAGGTCAGACAGAAGATTGTAGCCAAGCATGGACAATCTCAAGGCTACAAATCAATCTCCAGAGACCTTGATGTTCCTGTTTCCTCCATACGTAATGTTATTAGGATGTTTAAGGCCCATGGCACTATAGCCAACCTCCCTGGACATGGCTGCAAGAGAAAACTTGATCGAAGATTGCAGCACAGGATTGTTCGAATGGTGGAGAAAGCACCTTGATCAACTGCCAAACAGATTCAAGCTGACCTTCAGACACAAGGTACGACAGTTTCAACTCCCACCATCTGTCACCAACTCAATGAAAGGGGGTTATATGGTAGGAGGCCCAGGAGGACCCCACTGCTGAGAGAGACATAAGAAAGCCCGACTGGGGTTTGCCAAAACACACCTGAACAAGCCAAAATCCTTCTGGAAGAATGTCCTGTGGACAGATGAGACCAAATTAGAGCTTTTTGGTAAAGCACATCATCTCTATGTTTACAGAAAACAAAATGAAGCCTTCAAAGAAAAGAACACCTTCCCTACAGTCAAACATGGAGGAGGTTCAGTGATGTTTTGGGGTTGCTGTGCTGCCTCTGGCACTGGGTGCCTTGAACGTGTGCATGGCATCATGAAATCTGGAGATTACCAGGCCATTTTGGAGCGCAATGTTGAACCCAGTGTCAGAAAGCTGGGTCTCCGTCGAAGGTCATGGGTCTTCCAGCAGGACAATGACCCCAAACACACTTCAAAAAGCACCCAGGAATGGTTCAAGACAAGACGCTGGACTGTTCCGAAGTGGCCAGCAATGAGTCCAGATCTAAATCCCATTGAAAACCTGTGGAGAGATCTGAAAACAGCAGCTGGGAGAAGGCACCCTTCAAATCTGGGAGAACTCGAGCAGTTTGCACAAGAAGAGTGGGCCAAACTGCCAGTAGAGAGGTGCAGGAAGCTCATCCATGGCTATAGGAAGCGGTTGATTGCAGTTATTTTGACCAAAGGCTGTGCTACCAAATATTAAGTCTAGGGTGTCAATAATTTTGTCAATGCCATTTATTTTCATTTTCTGATTTAAAAGGATATATTACATTCTGAATCAAAAAAACAAAGGTTCTGTAATATTAACAGAGAAATAAAGAATTGTGGAGATCAAATACTGTACTGTTGTTAATTTCAACTTATGTTTAGAGGAAATTGTGAGTTATTTGAAAAAGTGCAAGGGCACCAATATTTTTGGCCACGACTGTATATACATCATTGTAATGTAAAAGGTTTTTATAGAAAGTCCTATAAATTGTATGTGGTGTTTTATTCAGTAAAAATGATATTAAAAAAAAAAAGAAAATGTACACTATTTGTGACAGATAATGGTTAGAAAATGTGCATGATTTGTGACCGAAGATGATTAGAAAAGGCACACGATTTGTGACAGATAATGGTTAGAAACGGCACACAATTTGCGAAAGACAGTTAGAAATGGCACACTATGCCAGAGAATGGCTAGAAAAGGCACACAATTTGTGACAGACAATGGTAAAAAGAGGCAAGGCAAGACAAATTTTATTTATATAGTGCCCTATTCAGGGGCTCAGAGTGCTTAAACATAGCAATAAAATGCAATAAATATCCCGACAAATAAAATAATCAGAGAAGATTAAAACATTTTTCAAATAAATAAGTTTTAAAAGAGGCTTTAAAGGCCTCCACCGTGCTAGTAACCTTAATTTATGGTGGAAGAGAGTTCCACAACAGCGGTGCAGCCACCCCAAAGGCCCTGTCTTCCGATCTTTTTAAATGAGAGGATGGTACGATTAATAAGCCAGCCTCAGAGGAGCATAGGGGGCAGACAGGAGAGTAAGAAATTAGAGCTTTTTTAGCTACTCAGGTGCCAGACTGCGTAGGGCTTTGTTTGTTAACAAGCCTATCTTGAAGGTGATGCACACACTCACAGGCAGCCAGTGTAGAGCACGCAGAACAGGAGTGGCATGATCCCTCATGGACGTACCCATCAACATCCTGGCAGCAGCATTCTGAACTAGCCACAACTGCTGCATCAAACCTCCAGACAGCCCTAGGTACAGGGCGTTACAGTAATCCAGTCGGCTAGTAACAAAGGCATGGAAAACCATAGCCAGGTCAGTAGGAGTCAAGAATGGGCGGATCCTGGCAATATTCCAGAGATGGAAAAGCCAGCCCTAACGACCGATAAGACCTGTTTTTCAAGATCAAGACAATAGTCAAGAATAACGCCAAGATCCTTAACCACATTAATCACCGACACGGCAAGAGGTATATGATTTGAGACAGGTAATTATTAGAAAGGGCACACGATTTGTGAAAGGGAATAGTTAGAAAAAGCATACAATTTTTAAAAGACAGTAGTTAGAAAAGGCATACTATTTATGACAGATAAATGTTAGAAAAGGCACACGATTTGTGACAGGTGCTGGTTAAAAAAGACAATTTGGGACAGGTAATTGTAATAAAAGGCACACAATCTGAAACAGATAATGGTTAGAAAAGACATGATTTGGGACAGGTAATCGTTAGAAAATGCACACAATTTGGGACAGATAACGGTTAGAAAAGGCACATGATTTGTGACGTAATGGTTAGAAAAGACACATGATTTGTGACAATGTTTAGAAAAGGAACACAATTTGAGACAGATAATGGTCAGAAAAGGCACATGATTCATGACAGATAATGGTTAGAAATGGCGCACAATTTGTGACAGAGAACGGCTAAAAAAGGCACACAATTTGTGACAGAAAATGGTTAGAAAAGGCACACGATTTGTAAAAGACAGTGGCTAGAAAATGCACACGACTTGTGGCAGATAATGGTTAGAAAAGACTATGACAGATAATGGTTAGAAAAGGCGTATGATTTGAGACAGATAATGATTAGAAAAGGTATACGATTTGAGACAGGTACTGATTAGAAAAGGCACACAATTTGGGACAGATAATGATCAAAAAAGGCATATGATTTGTGACAGACAATGGTTAGAAAAGGCACACGATATGGGACAGATAATGGTTAGAAGAGGCACATGATTTATGACAGACAATGGTTAGAAAAGGCACACAATTTGGAACAGATAATGGTTAGAAAAGGCACATGGTTTGTGACAGGTAATGGTTAGAAAAGGCACATGATTGTGACAGGTAATGGTTAGAAAAGGCCCACAATTTGGGACAGATAATGGTTAGAAAAGGCACACGATTTGAGACAGGTAATGGTTAGAAAAGGCCCACGATTTGGGACAGATAATGGTTAGAAAAGACACATGATTTGTGACAGGTAATGCTTAGAAAGGACACACAACTTGTTTACAGATAATGGTTAGAAAAGGCACACGATTTGGAACAGATAATGGTTAGAAAAAGCACACAATTTGTCAGAGATAATGGTTAGAAAGGACACACAACTTGTGACAGATAATGGTTAGAAAGGCACAAGATTTGTCACTGACAATGATTAGAAAGGACACAACTTTTTACAGATAATGGTTAGAAAAGGCACACGATTTGTCAGAGATAATGGTTAGAAAGGACACACAACTTGTTACAGATAATGGTTAGAAAGGACACACAACTTGTTACAGATAATGGTTAGAAAGGACACAACTTGTTACAGATAATGGTTAGAAAGGCACACAATTGTCACAGACAATGATTAGAAAGGACACAACTTTTTAAAGATAATGGTTAGAAAAGGCACACAATTTGTCACAGAATGGTTAGAAAGGACACAACTTGTTACAGATAATGGCTGGAAAAGGCACATGATTTGTCACAGACAATGTTTAGAAAGGACACAACTTGTTACAGATAATGGCTGGAAAAGGCACATGGTTTGTCACAGACAATGGTTAGAAAGGACACTCAACTTGTTACAGATAATGGTTAGAAAAGGCACACGATTTGTCAGAGAATGGTTAGAAAGGATACAACTTGTTACAGATAATGGTTAGAAAAGGAACACGATTTGTTACAGGTAATGGTTAGAAAGGACAAAACTTGTTACAGATAATGGTTGGAAAAGGCACATGATTTGTCACAGACAATGGTTAGAAAGGACACAACTTGTTACAGATAATGGTTAGAAAGGACACAACTTGCTACAAATAGTAGTTAGAAAGGACACACAACTTGTTACAGGTAATGGTCAGAAAGGACACACAACTTGTTACAGATAATGGTTAGGAAAGGTATGTGATCTCTGACAGTTCCTTAAAACTATGCACAACGCCAGCTTGGCAAAGCAGCTGTTGCACTACAGCTTGCTACACCAGCGTCTTGGCTCTGGAAACAGACACAGATCGTTCTGGGGCTGGCAGGCAGCACTGAACATCCTAGGGACAGTTCTACTCCCTCAGGGAGGAGAGAATTCTGCATCCCACTGCTTGACTTCCACTTGATGGAGGCCAGGTGGTAGCGCAGCAACCGCACACTACAGGGCAAGGTACCACTATGGACAGCTCCACACTTGCACCACTGTTTGCGCGTCACTGTATCTGGCACATCGGGGAGGGAACAATATGGAAAAGCATATGGGCAGACAAGGTGGGTCAAGTGATCCTTATCTGCCATCAATTTCCATGTTTCTATGTAAGCCTCAATCTGCCAGAGTCGATATTGCCCCGGATAGCTGATGAACCACAGGAGTGGCAGTTTAACCACCACCACTACGATGGTCCTAGGTAAGTGGTGATTATCCTGTAAGTCCATGAGAAGACTGGTGATGGGGCTTGGGGGTGCCGGCAAGAGGAAGGTGAATTGGGAGCCAAGGAGCTGAAAAAAGTAATTACGTAGGAACTTACAGTAACAGTTCTTCGAAAGAGGTTCCTTCAGTAGGTCATCACATATAGGACTGGTGTCACCTGGCTTCGGGCTTCATGGCAGACTTTTCTAGCAATACCTGACTGGGGACTGCCCACCCGACGTCACGTGACTGACGTCAGCGTGACTATATATAGTGGGCAGTCCCCAGGCCCACCCTCCAGATCTCCTGCCGGAGCCAGGAAGAGGCCTGACAGCAGAAGCGAACAGGATTTGGAGTCCCTGTAAAAATAGAAAATGAGGGGAAGGAGGGAGGGAGGGAAAAATATGACCTACTGAAGGAACCTCTCTCAAAGATCTACTGTTACGGTGAGTTCCTACATAACTGTACTATCTTACTTTGAGAGGGTTCCTTCAGTAGGTCATCACATATAGGACACAGTCCCAAGCAGTCCCTCCAAGGAGAGACTGAGAGAACCTAGGGAGGAGGAAAACTAACTCCAACAGGAAAAAATGAAATCCAGAATGGACCCAGTCTAGGACAGAAGACCCTGCAGGACAGCAAGGCCAAAGCCAGCCCTCTGCCTAGAAGCAATATCCAGACTGTAATGCTTGGTAAAGGTATGGACAGAACTCCACGTAGCAGCAGCACAAATGTCAGCCACAGAAACTTTCCGTAGGAAGGCCGCGGAGGCAGCCATGCCCCTAGTAGAATGACCTCTGATAGACCCTGGCAGAGGCTTTTCGTACTTCTGGTAACAGAATCTAATGCAGTTGCCTAACCACTTGGATAGGCCCTACTTAGAAACCGGTTTGCCCTTCGATCTCGGGGCAAAGGAAACAAACAACTGGTCACAAGAGCGGAACTCTTTGGTCCGGTGGGTGTAACACCAGAGAATCCGATGGATATCCATTGTATGAAGAAGTGCCTCACCTCTGTTAGAGGGGGATGAGAAATACACCAGAAGCTTTACTGATTGATTCAGCGTGGCTTCTGACACCACCTTGGGAAGAAACTTTGGATGTGTTCTGAGGACCGCCTATAGAAAATCAGATAGGGCTCCTTGCAGACTAGAGCGTGAAGCTCCAAAATCCTTCGGGCTCACGTAATTGCCACAAGAAAAAGTGCCTTCCAAGACAGGATGCACAAATCACAGCTCATAGCCGGCTCGAAAGGAGGAAGGATAAGCCTTTCCAGGACGAAGTTCAAGTCCCAAGGCAGAGCTGGGCTGCGGATGAAGGGTTTCAGGTGGAGAATCTCTTTCAGAAAGGTTTTTGAGACGTCCAACTGAGCCACGGGTTTACCATCCACTAGCTTGTGGTACACTGAGATCGCTGAGATATGGACCTTCAAAGAAGAGTAGGACAGGCTGGAGTCTGATAAGTGAAGGAGGTATTCTATGACTTGTGGGGCCAAGCAAGAGAAGAGGTTCCAACCCTTAGCGGTTGCCCAAATGGAAAACCACTTCCACTTCATGGCATAAGTGGAACGGGTAGAGGGCTTTCTAGCCTCAATGAGGACTTGAGCAACCCTGGAGGAAACCTCGAAACAGGAGACCCCTATGTCTGCAGGAGCCACGTATGTAGATGCAGGGTCCTGAGCCCCGGGTGCAACAGTCGACCTTGATCCTGTGTCAGGAGGTCGTGAGTCACTGGAAGTGGAACTGGAGGTTCCTTGGAAAGCTGCTGCAGCAGCAGGAACCAGATCTGTCTCGGCCAGAGAGAAGCGATGAGGATCATCCCTGCCTTCTCCGCCTGAACCTTGAGAAGGACCCTCTGCAGAATGGGAAATGGAGGGAATGCGTACAAAAATTTCCCTGTCCAAGATAGAGACAATGCGTCACTCCAGAAAGTACCATGCCCTGGAATGAGTGAGCAAAAGCTGGGAAACTTTGCGTTGGATTCAGAGGCAAAGAGGTCGATTTCTGGACGCCCCCAACGTTGGAAGATGGATTCCGCCACTTCCTGATGCAGCTTCCACTCGTGAGCTAGGGTCCGAGATCTGCTGAGACTGTCCGCCAGGATGTTCAAAACGCCCAGAACGTGCACGGCCACGAGGACCAGATGGTGCTAAACTGCCCAGTTCCACATCTGCGTCACCTCCCTGCACAGGGGGTACAACCGGGTTTCTCCCTGTTTGTTGATATACCAAACTACTGGCATGTTGTCCATTTGAATTAGCAGCAATCCCTTTGGAAGTAGGGTCTGAAAGGCCTGTAAGGCGTACAGGGCCACCCTCAACTCCAGAACACTGATGTGCAAAGGAATCTCCAAACCGGACCATAGTCCCTGGGCTTGGTGCTCCCCGAGATGAGCTCCCCACCCCATGTTCGAGGCATTCATGGTGAGGGTAGCCAGTGGTGCAGGGCTCCGAAAGGGAAGTCCCACAGAAAGATTGCGAGAATCCATCCACCAGTGCAATTCTTTCTGAACCGCAGAGGAGACCAGAACTGGATGATCCAGGTCGTCCAGGAGTGGCCCTCATGTGAAGTCTTGCTAGGGGAACAGTTGTGATGGAGGCCGCTATCAGGCCCAGAAGGCGCAGGACCTCCCTAGCTGGGATGGTTCTGTGGGAGGCCACTTTGCAGGCCTGACAGATAAGGGTCTACACCCTGTCTGGAGGCAGGAAGGCTCTGCACTGGACTGTATCCAGGACTGCCCCAATGAACTGAAGTATCTGGGCAGGGATAAGGGATGACTTGGGAACATTGACCGTGATCCCTAGTCTGCTGAAAAGGTCCAGGGTAAACGTAAGAGCCTCCCACAAAGAATCCCTGGACGGAGCTGAAAGCAACCAATTGTCCAGGTAAGGGAAAACCGCAATACCCTTGCGGCATAGGAATGCCGCGACCACCACCAGGCACTTGGCAAAAATCCATGGTGCCGAAGACAGACCAAAAGGGAGTGCTCGGAACTGAAAGTGTTCCCCTTGGAAGCGAAAGCGCAGGAATCGGCGGTGGCTAGGGAAGATGAGGATGTGCAGGTAGGCATCCTGCATATCCAGGGCTCGGAGCCAGTGGTTCTCCATGAGGAGAGGGAGGAGGCTCTGGAGTGTCAGTATTCAAACTTTTTTGTACTCGACAAACTGATTTAATTGACTTAGGTCGAGTATGGGTCTGAAGTCCCCAGTCTTTTTTGGAACCAGGAAAAAGTGGAAATAAAATCCCTTTCCCCTTTGCCTGAAGGGGACCCGCTCGATTGCATCTTTGGGCAAGAGCAAGTTTACCTCCTTGCGAACTAGGAGGGCCTGGTCCCGAGAATAGGAGGACGTCTGTGGTAGAGTTTTCCGGAGGGATTTCCAGAAATTCTATGGTGTGTCCGATGGACACTAGTTGCAGGACCCATTCATCGGAGGTGATCGCCCTCCACTCCTGCGCATGGCGGGCGAACCTCCCCCCCACCTGCTCCCTGTCGTGAGACTGAGGAGGCAGTGGGGCCAGGGAGTCAAGAAGTGACAGGACATTCAGGGGGAGGACCTCCTGAACGTCTCTGATTTTTGGAGGCAGGAGGGGTGGTTGTACCCGTGGCCTTACGCTTCCCTTGGCAGCACGCCTGAGCATTCTTTCTCTGCCTCCAGGTCCTTTTCCGAAAGGGCTGCTGCTGCTGTTGCTGTTGGGAGCCCAATTGGTACACTGACCTCACAGACCAAAGTGCAAGGCCCTTGTCCTGTAGGTCTGTGATAATGTCTGTGGTGTCCCCACCAAAAAGTACCAAGCCCCTGAAAGGGGCGTCCTGAATTGCCGACTGGACTTCGTTGGCGACTCCAGAAAGGCGAAGCCAGGAATGCTGTCTAAGGGCAACAGCAGTTGCCACGGTATGAGCCACCGAGTTGATGGAGTCATAAGTGGCGCGTAAGGCATGCCTACATGAAACTTTGGAGAGACAGAGATCCTTGGCAAGTTCCTCCTTCAAAGGCGAGGGGTCCATGGACTGGACTCCCGCTTCCAGCCTGGCCTAGGTAGCCTTCTGATGGGACACCATGTGGGCCACGTAGTTGAGGGACTGAAGGGTGCACATGGCCAATGAGTATATCTTTTTTCTGAACTGGTCCATCAGCCACGACTCTTTGTCTGGAGGAGAGGTGCTCATATGCTTTGGTGTTGAGAAGCGATCATGAGCCATAGAGATGACCACAGACACAGCATTGGGATGAACCTTCAAGAACGGGGCATCCTTTGGCACCCGGTAAAGCCTGTCCGCCCATTTGGGGACAGCAGGGAGGGTATGAGGCATCTGCCAGATGGTAGTGGTGAGGTCTTGGTGAGGTGCCATCCAGAGAGGAATGGGGACCGGAGACAGATTCTAGGTTGAGATGCTCCTCAAGCCTCTGTCTCATAGGGTTCTGTTCCTCCGACTCCCAGTCGAAGTAATCCTTCATAGACCTCAACAGATCCGAAAAGGCAGGGTCCTCTGGTGGAGACTTCGGGGTATCCTTGCCTTTCGTGTCTTCGGGGTCCTCCGGAACCTCCTCTGAAGAATCATCCGCCTCCTCTGAGCTATCGTCGTCCACCTCCTCAACAGGACAACGTCAGGTATCTGGAAGGGAAACGTCCTGCTGAGTCTTCCCCGAGACGTGAACAGTGGTAATGGAAGAGCTGTTTGGGGAAGAAGACCTGGGAGATCGCAGTTGTGAGAGCCTAGTCTCCAGGTCTGAGACCAACTCTGACCATGCCCCCTACCACCAAGACTGGATTAAAGCCTTAAAATCCGGGGTAACCAGAGGAGGGAGGGGGTGGTAGAGTAGGTAGAGGCTGAGGGGTGGGAGGAGGAGGAGAAACAGTAACTGGTGGAGGGTAATAACCCTGGAATCCCTGAAAGTTCAAGTAGGGATTGGATCCAGGTTTGAACTGTCCAAAATTACTCCAGTCTGGAGTGGGCCCCCCCCCCCGGGTAGTAGCCCCCCAGATACCCTTGCGGGTAATGTGGGACGGTTCAGGGTCTGGTATAAATCCCTGTCATCAGATCTGGCGTCGGGGGTACCCACGTCAGACCCGCCGTTGAATAAATCGGTTGAGAGTCCGGCGTCGGGATAGCCCACGTCAGGGGAACCGATGTCAGAACCGGCACCACCCGATCTGGTGCCAGAAGGGGGGCCGGCATCGGCGGGGCCGTTGTCGGAGCCGGACGAAGGGGCCCTGGCAGCGTGAACCTGATCCAGCGTCGGAGCCACAGGCTGAGGCCGTTCAATGGGTCCTGGCTGTGGGACTGTCATTGAGACAACCGGCGTTGGGAGCCTGCCGGAAGGCGGAGGAGGGGCCTCTACAGTAAGGCCTGATGACCGAAGAGGAGCCTCCTTCTCCTTGACCCTGAGAGGTGAAAGCGGAGCAGATCCCGAGGCATCGACAGAGTCGAGGGGCTCTGCGTTGTCATCGCCGGAGGTACTCGCCGGGAAATTGGAGGGTACGGGCGAGGATGGAGGAGGAGGAGGGAGAGGGGCTTTCTCCCTCTGGTTCCACCGGATGAGGCGCCGTCAGGCCCCGACGGGGGAACCACACCTGTGTGGTCATCCGGGACAGCCGACTTAGCAGGTGGAGTCTGGCGGGTGGGGGAGGAGCCCTCGGCCGGCTTATCGACCGGCCAGGCAAGTACCCATAGCATAGGAAGTCGTCTTACCGGCCACCGTGCAGTCCCCGGAGGTGCTGAGGACCGACTTTTCATCCAAGGCGCTGCGGTCGCCAGAGGAGTCGACGGCTGACTGACCCACCATAGATTTGCCAGATTTACCATCCTTGCTGGGCGGCAGCTGGGTCTTGCTCGTCAAGGGCCTAGCGTCGTCCGCGGAGCGCTCCCACTTCCTAGATTTCTCCTTATGTTTTTTAGGAGGAGAAGACTTTTCAGACGAAGAATGTCTAAGCCGATCCATCTTCTTCTCAAGGGAAGCCAGGCGGGCTTTTAGCAGATGTGCCTTCAAAGCCTGCTGTCTCCTCTTTTTTGTGGCCTGGTTAAAGGTCTGGCACTCAGGGCAGGAGGAGACCGGATGGTCTGGGACTAAGCAGAGAATGCACTTGAGGTGACTGTCTTTGTGTGGGATCTGCGTGCCACAGGATGAGCACTTCTTCTTGGGAGAAGACATCAATAACACGAAAGGGTTGGAAAAAATTAGCAGAGGATATTCCGACGCAAGACACTTTCACGACGATCGCTATATGGAAGTCTGCAATGCAACTGACATGAAGCGACGGCGGGAAAGAACTGGAGGGCGGGCGTGGGGACCGCCCACTATATACAGTCATGCTGACGTCAGTCACGTGATGTTGGGTGGGCGGTCCCCCAACAGGTATTGCTAGAAAAGTCTGCCATGCGGCTCGACGCCAGGTGGCACCAGTCCTATATGTGATGACCTACTGAAGGAACCCTCTCAAAGTAAGATTTAGGATTATAAAACTGCACAAAAGAGTGTAATTAGTAAGTCTACCTAAACTTTTGAACAGACCCTAAAAACAGTTTTAGTAAGCCTACTTTAACCTTTGAACCAACCCTAGAAACAAGATTTGAACATTTTGCAAGGGAAACACAATACATTTACTAGTACTGTAGCAATAAACAAAAAAGTTTGGAAGAGCAACATGTGAAATATTTCAGAAATACGAAGTTTACAGCTGAAACAGTTTGTTTTTTCAACAGACACAAGATGACTTACTCTTATTGGCATCATTGTAAATTAAGTGTCCTAAATAGTAGTTATAGTAAACAAGCTATTTACAAATTGCCCACTCATTCTCTTTCAGATCTGCGGACTCGTCCATCCTCACCATCCTCAAATGTGCCACCAAAATGGGTGATCAGGCTTTCTCATCTTTTGCCCCTAGGCTTTGGAACTCCCTACCCACCTACATACATAACTGCCCCACTAACTTCTTCTTCAAACAGTCTTTACGGAATCATTTACTTTCATCCATTGTCCGCAACTGCACATAGCCCAGACCTTTTCTGTTATGTCTAAGTGGTTCTGGACACATTGTTCTAGCTATTCAGAGACCACAGCTCCTTTTATTGACCTCCACACTGTACTTATTGTTATGCCTTTTTATGTTGGCTCATGCTTGCGCACCAGCCAACATATTACAGTAGCAATAGATTTGGAGGTGCAGTCACTGTGGGCGAATGCAGGGCATGCATCAGTAGGTGCGACCCTCATTCCCCAATAAGCCAGCATGCAAGTACTGACACCAGCAATACGTAAAGTGGCCACCACATCTAAGAAAAGTGCCACTGCAATGAGAGGTAAGCTCGTCATGTAGCGGCACAATAACACGCCTCCCGATGTACCCTTCCTGGTGAAGCATTCCAGTAAACATGGTGGCAGTGGCTGCCACCGATGCCTGCCACAATGCCGACTTCAGGGGTGCCCAATCCCCCTGTCGGCATCTCCCGACCCAGTTCATGTGCCGACGGGGGAGCCCACTTCCCGTCGGCATAGAAACACAGAATCTGACGGCAGATAAGGACCACTTGGCCCACCTAGTCTGCCCATTTCTCTACCTAGAGGATAAGCTGCAGATCCTATTTAACCAACAGCCTATTTCTTCCTACCCCCCACAAAAATTACCTTATGTCTGTCCCATGCATTCTTGAATTCTCCCACAGTTTTAGACTCCACAACCTCCTCAGGAAGGCTGTTCCACGGATCCACCACCCTCTCTGTGAAAAAATACTTCCTCACATTGCTCCCAGGCAGTGCCCCTCTGTCTTTAAATTGTGTCCCCTTGTTCTTGCACTTCTCTTTTTCTGAAAGATGCTACCCTCGGTATTAAGCGTTTCTATCATGTCCCCCCTCTCCCTCCTTTCCTCAAGTGTATACATATTAAGCTCCTTTAGTCTCTCCTCGTAAGGCTTCTCTTGCAGACCCTGCACCATTTTAGTTGCCCTCCTCTGAATTGCCTCCATCCTGTCTATGTCCTTGTGGAGATGGGGTCTCCAGAACTGGATGCAGTACTCCAGATGGGGTCTCACCAACTGTCTGTACAGGGGGATAGCAACTTCCTGTTTTCTGCTGGTGATGCCTCTCCTATACATCCCAGTATCCCCAGCCCTCCCTATTGCCTTCTACATTAGCTTGCCAACCTTAAGGTCATCTGATATGATTACCCCCAAGTCCCTTTCCATTTTTGTTCTTGTTACTACCTACCCCCCACTGTGTAATCTTCCCCTGGGTTTTTGTTTCCCAGGTGCATTATTTTGCACTTCTTTGCATTGAATCCAAGCTGCCATACTTCTGACCATTCCTCCAGCCTTGCCAAGTCCCTTCTCATCCTTTCCATGCCTTCTTATGTATCAACCCTGTTGCAGATCTTTGTGTCATCTGCAAGGAGGCATACTTTTCCTTCCAGTCCCTCTGCAATGTCACTTATAAAGACATTAAAAAGGACTGGACCCAGTACTGAACCCTGCTGTACCCCACTAGTAACCCCTCTTTCTTCAGAGTGGACTCCATTTACAATTGCTTTCTGTGTCCTGTTGTCCAGCCAATGTTTTACCCAGGCTACCACCCTAGGACCCACTCCCAGGCTGGTTAATTTGACTATTAATCTTTTGTGTGGGACTGTGTCAAATGCCTTGCTAAAGTCTAGGTAGGCCATGTCCACAGCCCTCCCTGGTCTACTACTTTGGTCACCCAGTCAAAGAAATCAATTAGATTCGTCTGACATGACCTTCCGCTGTGAACCCATGCTGCCTTGGGTCCTGTGCCCCACTGGCCTCTAGGTACTCAACAATTCTTTCCTTCAGAAGTGATTCCATTACTTTCCCTACCACAGAGGTCAAACTGACAGGTCTGTAGTTTCCTGCCTCTGTCTTGCTCCCACTTTTGTGAAGGGGAATCACATCCATCTTCTTCCAGTCCTCAGGTACCACACCATCCTCCCATGATTTGTTAAAAAGGGTAGTCAATGGCATCACTAGTTCTCTGCTTAATTCTTTTAGAATTCTGGGGTGAATTTCATCTGGCCCCATTGCTTTGTCCACCATCAGTTTTAGGAGTTCTTTCAGAACCCTTTCTTCTGTGAAAGGACTGGGATCAACCCCCCTATCCAGAGTTCTTCTGTTAATTGGATTAGGCACCTCCCCCATCTCCTCTTTTGTGAATACTGAACAGAAGTATTCATTCAGTAGCCTTGCTTTTTCACTGTCCCTCTCTGCCCACCCACCGTCCATTCTATCCAGCCTCACTATCCCTCCCTTTGTCTTTCTACGCTCCCTGATATACCTATAAAAATGTTTTATCCCCCTTCTTAACAGAGTTGGCTATCTTTTCCTCAGTTTGAGCCTTTGCTATTCTGACTGCCTTCCCTGCTTCCTAATGCCTTAACTGGTACAGTTCTCTGTCCTGCTCCTTCTGTGTTTCCATATACTTCCTAAATGCTATCTTTTTCTCCCTAACCTTCACCACCACCTCTTTTGAGAACCATAGTGGCTTTTTCTTTCGTTTTGATTTATTTGCTTCACACAAAGGCTTGCTGCCTCTGTGATGGCAGTTTTGATATTTCCCCATTGTTGCTCCACCCCTCCTTCTAGCCTGTTTGCTAGTGCTTTTCTAAGAGCACTCTCCCATCTTACCAAAGTCAGCCCCGAAGGCATAATGTCCCCCTCCCATTTCAACTGTGGTGCCAAGGGGTGCCCAATCCCCTTGGCATCATGCGCCCCCAACAGTCTTTCTTTGCCGATCCCTGTCGGCTTCAGTCCCCGTTCCCAGTTTAATCTGCCGACAGAGAGCCCACTCTCTGTCAGCATAATGCCCCATTTTTTGTGTGTGAGGAGGGGTGCCCAATCGCCTTGGCTCTTGCCATGCTCCACTCGGTATGTGCCGGGGGTGCCTAATCCCGTCGGCTACAGGCCCCCAAACACTCAGGTGACGCTGGGAGCCCACCCAGCGGCCCAATGCCTAAAAAAAAAAAAAAAAAAATTCCCGCGACATCATTCTTTTTTTAAACCTGTAAAACAGAAAACAGAAAGCGGTCCCTCATTGAGTCCAGTGGCCCCTCCCCAACCCGTGCCCACCCTCTCGAACCCTGCCTCCCCACACCCCCCTCACCCCCATACTTACCTCCGGAGCACAGAATGATGATCTTTGGTGGACTGGGAACATGTCTGCACTCTTCAAAGCCGACTGCGAACTGAAGAAATGCCGGTAAGCTGTATAATGGCATAAATAGGTTTTTTTCAACTTTGGTGCATATCTTGGGCATTTTTGGGAATGCTGGCACCAAATTTTTAACATGGGGTTATTGGGACACCTCTTCATGAATTCAGTCACTGTCATGGCGTTATTCAGTCCCAAAGGGTGATTTCGCGGTCACTGCGCAGAATCACCTTTCGGGACTGATTAACGAAACGACAGTGTCACTGTTCATGAGGTGGGCTCTCAAAAAGCCTATGTTGCAAATCTGGTGAAAAAAATTTTAAAAAAATTACTGTTTAACGAGCGTGCGTTGCGCAGTTTCCATGCAGGCTCGTTAACTTTGTGAATTTGTAATATTTTCACTCCAGATTTTCAACATTGGCATTTTTCCACAGCTCCTTATGAACAGTACAGTTGTCATTTTACATATCCTGGCCGAAATGCATTTTCGCACTTCTGGCGCAGAATAGCACGGTTGCTGTGGGAAATCAGTTTTAGGGACAGATTAAGAAAATGACAGTGACACTGTTCATGAGCAGAGGTTCTAAAATGCCTATTATGAAAATTTGGTGACGAAAGTCCATAAAATAACTGTGTTACAAGCATGCGTTGCACAGTTTCCACTCACCCTTGTAACTTCGCAAATTTGCAATATTTTCATGCCAGATTTTCAACACTTGCATTTTTTCACACCTCCTTATGAACAGTACAGCTGTCATTTTTCATATCCTGCCCAAAATGTGTTTTCGCACCTGTGGAGCACAATGGCGTAGTCGCTGTGGGAAATCAACTTTTGGGACAGATTAACAAAATCACAGTGCCACTGTTCATGAGAGAAGGTCCCAAAATGCCTAATGTTGAAAACGTGTCTCTGCAGGGTGGTGGTGAGGTTGGCGTCAGTTCAGTACTTCACTGCCATTCCTATTATGCATCTCTAACTCCTGCACCACCAATGCCAATGCCAACGAGACAACATTCAGCATTGACAAATGCTTGTTTTAATGTAACCAGGTTGTAGCCTATATCTGGCCATATTGAACCAATTGCTAATTTAATTTTACTGCTCTGTTGTTACTGTTTGGGCTTGATATCACCTTCTGGAATGTTGACCTTGTACTGTTCCTCTTAACTGTACACTGTCTTCTAGTGTACTATCCTGGGTCATACCTAAAAATGGGCATTCATTTGCTTAGTGTACCCTACCCGGTTAACAAAAACAAATAAATAAATACTAGGGCTTAATAAGCAGTAATATGCTTTTAACATGGATGTAAAACTGATAATAGTTTGTGCATTTAAACAACTATATTAGGGCAGTTAAACAATCTTATTTTTTTTTTTTTTTTATTTTAATTCTTTGGTAGGTGCCAGCCCAGTGGCGCCAAGGGCTTAGGAGCTGGATGCCTTACCTCGTGCCACGTCGGCGACCCGTGTTCAGGAATGAGCACGGGCCGCTGGGGGTCGCAGAGAGGAGAAGGATAGAGTGTCCTTTGGACTGCTCTCCTTCTCCGGGGAGGGGGGACATCAGTACTCGGTGCACTGCTCCTAGCGGAGGCTGGGGGCTAGGGCGCTGAGGCTTCAGCAGGGGAAGCTGAGACAGACGTTCAGAGGAACACATATGGGAGCATGTGCGTTCGCTCCTTGGGAGTCACTGCACGTCCTCGACTTGAGGGAACAAAATCAGGTGGGGGAGAAAAAGGTCCTGGCGTGCTTCATGGCGGTCGATCCCCGCAGGCGCCACCCCCACGATTGGCAGCAAGGCACCTCCAGCACCGAATCCTTGTGAGAGGCAGGTTGAGGGGCTCCCCGCTGCCCCACCACGGGGGACAAGCCATGGGGCAGCTGGAGGTTGAGCTGCGAGCGGGGGACGGAGCCGGGAGACCGTCAGGAGGGATTGCCGACAGGGACCAGGAGGAAAATAAATTATCTGCAAAAAAAAAAATTCTTTGGTAGGTGGGTGAGGCCCACTGGGCACAAGTTTTGTTTACAGGAGTGACCCAGGACCACAAAGATAGAACAGCTACGCAAGAACGTATGGTAACAGTAGATCTTCAAGAGAATCTCTTTCATCGGGTCACATCTATAGAACTATACCCGCCACCACTAGGACCACACAGACACTTCTTTGCTAGCAGTTTTCCAGGGGACTGCCCATGACGACATCATGCACCGACGCCACTCCCTCTACATAAGTGTGGGTGGCCCATGCCCTCCTCAGTTCCCCCACTGGAAACCATTTGCAAAGGATCTCCTCCGGGGGACCCAATAGACAGTAAAAGACTCCTGCCACGTAGTGGTGAACAGAAGGTCTACCATCCTGGAGAAGGACAGGCAGAGCCCAAGAAGCTCTGAAAGCAAGAGGGATAGAGGGTGGGGCGGCATGACCAGATGCAAGAGATTCTCTTGAAGATCTACCGTTACTCTAAGTTCTTATGTAACTGTTCTAGCTTCTTTGAGGATATCTCTTGCATCAGGTCACACCTATGGAAAGAGTCCCAAGCAGTATGACAACGAGACAGGTTGGGTGGCTGGAGGCTAGAAACCTAAGAGAGGAGGCCTTGAAGCACAGCCAAGCTGAAACCTGCCCTTCTCCTAGAGACAATGACCAGATGGTAGTGCCTCATGAAAGTATGGACAGTGCTCCAAGTTGCAGCAGCACAGATCTCTGCAGCTGACACATTCCTGAAACAGGCAACAGAAGTGGCCATGCACCTGGTTGAGTGGTCTCGAACAACCCCTGAAAGTTTTCCAAAAAAAGAGGCGTGCAAGAACAAGAGGGCACAATTGTGAAGATGGGGGGAAGTGACTCAGAGGTAATTTAAGGAAGTATTTTTTCACAGAGAGGGTTGTGGATGCATGGACGGCCTTCCGGAGGAGGTTGTGGAGTCAAAATCAGTGGTGGAATTCAAGCATGCATGGGATAGTCATAAGGCAGTTCTGGGGGGTGGGGGTAGGAAGAAGTAGGCTGCTGGTTAACTAGGATCTGCAGCTTATCCAGTAGGTAGGGAAATGGGCAGACTGCGTGGGCCAAGCGGTCCTTATCTGCCGTCAAATTCTATGTTTCTATGTTTCCTTGCCATACTTCCTGTAACAAAAAGAAATACAGTTGCCCAACCATTTGGACAAACACTGTTTAGGAACTGGAACTTCTGGTGCAGAATAGCACAGTTGCTGTGGGAAATCGGTTTTAGGGACAGATTAAGAAAATGACAGTGACACTAGAAAATCGCCCCCATTCAAATCAATGGGGTGCACTCAAGCAGCCTTCGTTTAGTGACATCACAAAATGGGGCTGCGTGTGCCAGTGTGGGGGCGTCTCCTCAGAGTCGGAAAGTGACTCCATTTTTTTATTGTACCTACAGACAGAAAATCACGAGACTCCTAACGTTTTAATATGGAGGATTTACGTGGCATACTTTTACACAGGCCAGGTACCTTACCATATATATTTAGGGACGGCTGCTACTAGAAACCTGCTCTTTAATGGAAGAGTATTGCAACCCTGTGTCTGACAAGGAGAGCAAATACTCCAGAATCTGATTCACTGGGCAAGTAAAAGAGTCCAAGTGATGGGAAGCGGGCCACAGGGCAAAGTGCATCCACTTTGTAGAGTAGGTAGCCCTGGTGGAGGGTTTCCTGGCAGCCATCATGTCAGCCATCTTTGGGGACACTCCGAATCTTGCAATGGCTATGTCCTAAGGAGCCAGGCGTGGAGGTGGAGGGACTTGAGGTCCAGATGGTCCAACTCTGGAAAACGCCACCTGTTGAACAGGTCTTCTACTACGTGGGTCAGCAGCTCCTACTCATGCATTATGGACTGTGACCTACTGAGGCTGTCTGCCAGGGCAGTTTGGATGCCTGAAACATAGACGGCTGACAGTTCTAGACAGTGTTCTAGAGCCCAGAGTCACCCTCTTGCTCGTTTATGTAATACACTACACTGATATTTTCTGTGTGCACCAAAAGGTGTCCCGTGTACAGATGGACCAGGGAAGGCTTGCAAGGCATACAAGATGGCCTTATCTCTAGGATGTTGACATGGAGCGAGGTCCCCATGGCTGTCCACGTTCCCTGTGTCTGGTGAGGGCCCAGATGCACCCTGCAGCCCAGTCCCGAAGCATCTATGATGAGGACCAGCTGAGGGGATGAGGAATGGGGCCCCTTTCAGTAATTTGGCGGGGTCTCTCCACCACTGGAGTATTTATTTACAGGCAATGTTACTAGAACTCTCTGTTCCAGATCGTCAGTTCGCTGGTCCCATTGGACCCATAGTATCCACTGGGGAACCTGCATGTGCAGCCGTGCCAGGAGAACCACAACAATGGCCGCTGCCATTAGGCCCAGCAGCCTCAGGAATGTCCTGGCTGTGACATACCTGCTGTTGCACAGCCCCTTGCCTGAGCTGTCAGGCGTTCTGCCCTGTCCTGAGGTAGAAAAGTTGCTCCTTTAGCAGTGTCCAGAATGGCACCTATGTACTGGAGGCGGTGACAGGGTATCAGGCCTGACTAGGACAGATGGACAGTGATTCCAAGTGAGTGGAACAATTGCCGGATTCACGCTAGGGTGTGCACCAGTTGCTACCTGGATGGGGCCTTATGTAACCAATCGTCCAAACAGGGGAAGACATAAAGGCCCTCCCTCCTGAGGGCAGCTGCCACCACTGCTAAACATTTGACAAAAACCCATGGCACAGAAGACAAGCCAAAGGACAATGCTCTGAACTGGTAATGCTCCCCTGGAAGAGGAACATAGAAACATAGGCTTTGACGGTAGATAAGGACCACTTGGCCCACCCACTCTGCCCATTTCCTACCTATTGGATAAGCTGCAGATCCTAGTTTATCAACAGCCTACTTTCTCCTACCCCCAACTAGAATTGCAATTGCACCCCTCCTCATCTTCCTCCTCATCATCGGCGGAGAAGATTATGATGGTATTCCTCATCCTCACTCACAGGCTCTGAGTAGTGAAGTGAGGACAAGAATGACATTGATACCCTGGAACATGTGTGGCACGTCGTCGTAGTGTGAAGGGATGAGAGGGTAAGCCTAGAAGGCCCCGGTGTCACTGGGCCCTGAGGAGGAACCAGGTGCTGAATTACCGCCACAAAGGAAGAAAGCACCATCTATATGTCGACGGGGGCTGGCGCCGTGGGAGCGCCCAGGGGCGTTGCAAGGGGGATTAGCTTAGGCACTTCATGTGGGGGGCGCAAACCTTGATGTGCAGGTAAGAGTCCTGCATGTCTAGGGAGCATAACCATTCTCCCTGTTTCAGGAGGGGCAGCAGGCCTTGCAGGGTGACCATCTAGAACTTCTTGTACTGAATGAAGAAGTTCAAACTGCGCAGGTCTAGGATGTGCCTTAAGTCCCCAGTGAACTTGGGGATGAGGAAGAAGTGGGAGTAGGATCCAGTGTTCTTCTGGTCCTGGGGAACTGGTTCCATAGCTCTTTGTAGCAGCAGTGTGCGAACCTCCTCCAGCAGCACTAGTATGTGGTGTGGAGGGAAAGATGATGGATTTGGATGGAGGTCTGGAGGCAACTCCAGAAGTTCCAGAATGTGGCCATGCTCTGTGAGCTGCAGGACTCAAGCATCTGTAGTAATCTTCTGCCACTTGTCCAGGTGGAGGGAGAGATGACCCCAACCACCACCTCCTGGTATACTGGGGGGGCTAACAAGGAGTCAGGGAGAAGTGGAACCTGCAGCCAGGGCTGCTCCTCCACCCCTGGGAGACTTTCCTGTGGTAGAGGTAGGGGCAGGCAAAACTGCAGCTGCTTTTCGCTTGCCAGTCTGCTGTCTGGCTCCTGACTGGGGTCTATGGGTGTCTCGATGAAAGGGCACCCTCTGCCCACTACTGGGTTGGGTGTGGTAAAGGTAGTACATAGACCACAGGGTCCTCCCTGAGGCTTGCAGGTCAGACAGGATGTCCTGAACATCTGCCACAAAGAGCTTGTAACACCGGAAGGGGGCATTCAGGATGGATGGCCGGACGTCAGTCGCAAACCCAGAGACTCTAAACAAAGAATGCCTTCTCAGACAGATGCCAGTTGCCGCTGCCTTAGCTGAGGCATTCGAGATATCACAGGCAGACCTCAAAAGGTGTTTACCCACATCTGCCCCGTCTGGAGAGCCTTAAGCATTTCCTGTTTTTGTGGGCCCTCTGAAAGGGCCTAGGCTGACAGTTTAACCTTGTTTCAAAGGGTATTCCAGAACTTGACCATATGGGCCTGGTAACTGGCTATCCTGAGGCCCAAACTGGCAGAGGCAAAGGTTCTTTTGCTCACAAGACCCAGCTTTCTAGATTCCCTGTCTGGGGGAGGAAACTTCGGTGTTGTGGCTTCTTGGACCTATCATGGGCTGCATTTATGACCACAGAATCAGCCTGGGGCTGCCCTGCAAAGAAAGGGCTCCCAAAGGGAGCCTGGTACAGCTTGTCCATCATCCTAGGCATGGCAGGGATCATGGCCACTCTGTACCAGGCAGCCATGGTGGCATCCTCCAAGGCAGCCAGAATGGGAG
Source organism: Neoceratodus forsteri (assembly GCA_016271365.2). Lineage (NCBI taxonomy): Eukaryota > Metazoa > Chordata > Ceratodontiformes > Ceratodontidae > Neoceratodus > Neoceratodus forsteri. The sequence goes on from CM057456.1 coordinate 1,273,745,151, forward strand.
GAGTAACGAGAGGAGAAGAGACTGGTAATTCCAAGGAAATCTACCAGATTCCTCTTAGTTATATCCTGCTCCTCAGCATCAAACCCCACGGCTGACTGGAGTCGTCTCATAATGGAAATAAAAGAGGGTCGTCAGTAGGAGACCTAGAGGTATGCTTGGTGGACTCCTCACTCCCTGAAAACACAGGGAGCTGGACCTAGATGGGGTCCTGCATCCCTCATCTTCCCCCTCCTCATCATAGGGGGAGAAGATCATGATGGTATTCCTCATTCTCACTCACAGGCTCTGAGTAGTGAAGAGAGGGCAAGGATGACATTGATGCCCTGGAACAAGTGTGGCGTGTTGTTGTAGTGGGAATGGATGTGAGGGTAGGCCTAGAAGGCCTTGGCGTCATTGGGCCCAGAGGAGGAACCAGGTGCTTAATCACCTCCACAAAGGAAGAAAGCACCATTTGTATGTCGACAGGAGCTGACACCGTGGGAATTCCCAGTGGCGTCACCAGGTGGATTAGCTGAAACCCTGGGGTCGAGGGGGTGGGACAGCTAACGGTGCTGGCTGGGAAAGCTGAGGACCTGGTGGTTGTAAAACAGTCAGCTGTGCCATCGGGGGAAACTTTGGTCCCGGCATCGGAAGAATAGTGCTTGGCCCCAGAGGGGGAAGCTGAGGCCCCGGCTCTGAGGCAGCAGGTTGCGGTGTCAACAGGGGAAGAAACAACGCCAGTGTCTGCCATGGAAGGGCCAGTGGAGCCCATTATCAGCAGCCCCTGGGAAGCTGCAGGGCTTGCAGCGACAATGAGGGAGTTAGGAGGCCCAGTGTCATCATACTTTTGCTGGCCACGAAAGGTCCAGCAGTATTCACTGAAAAGGTCGATCCCGAGGGAGCTAGACTGGTGCCAGCAGGAGAGGTCACCACCAAAGCGGATAATAAAACTGCCATGCCGATGCCACAAACCTCTCCAAAGTTCAAGATGCCCCAGCGCTTCTTTGCTTGTTAGAGCTGGCATGCATGTAAGATAGACATAATTAAAGGGATAAAAGAGAGTTCAGGAATAAAAAAGAAACAACTGAATAAAATCCCACTATCGCGCGCCGGTGGCGCTGAGGGTTGAGCGCTGGGCCAGCACACCTGCTCACGCTGGCACCCGGGTTCCCGGGAGCGGACTGGTCCTGGTGGGTTAGCTGAGGGGAGTTGAAATTGAGCCGTCCCATGACAGCTCGCCTACCCGGGAGGGTTAAAGATAGCCCTAACACTAGTCTGACTCTGAGCCGGAGGCTCGGAGTACTGCAAACCCCAATGTTAAAGGGAAGGGCTGCCGACATAGGCGTGGCGTCAGCGCTCTCGCCTTGGCGGTAGGGTCCTACGCTGTAGGGGTGGGAGAAAAAGAAAAATGCCTGCCATCGCCGGGAAGATGGAGCCTCGAGACGTGCCTCGATGTGCATTCGCCGCCCGATGGCTGTCGGACGACGAAAGTTGATTGTTGGGGTAAGGGGGCTCTGCCCCAACCCCGCCCGGGGGGGTAAACCGAAGCTCTATGGGGTTCCTGTGGGGTCATACGGGCAGGGTGGAAGGCAGAGGGATGTCTACCTTGAGGCTCCTGAAGGGTCGGGGGATGGCAGGCAGGAAGGCGAATAAACAGTAATTTCAAAAAAAAAAATCCAACTATCAACTTTCACAGAAAGAAAAGAAATAGGAGATACAACCCTTGGTGGGGATCACAGTCCGAAACATATACAGACTGAGCCAGAGCTACTTTACATGTAGTTACTCCTTCCTCAGCAAGGACAGCCTTCATGATCAAGGGAAGAAGAAACAGGGGGTAACATGGGCAGCAGCCCCAAGAGTGTTGCCAGCCTTTGCTCTGGCTAGATAGAGGATATGGACTGGTCAGGAAATTTGTAGTTGTTCTAGAAGAAGAGGCTTGTCACCCGAAAACTTACAAGCAGAATTCAGACAGAATTTGATGTACAACTGCATGAGGAACACATCCATTAAAATTTCCCTAAACAGGTAAAAAAAGGCAAGATAACCATTTGAGAGGTGACTGCCCACAAACAGGGTACCTGCTGTACATCGAAGGCTAGGAGGTCTGTGACAAGCTGAAACAAGGAACAAGAAAACAATTCTCCCTTTCTTCCAGTTGGAAGAGCCCAAAGAGCTAGAACAAAACTTTTTAAAAGGACAGAAGCAACAAAAACTAAATAATGTGTTACCAATCACAATTATGGTACTAGACATGGGACTGGCCCCAATTTGCCCCACTATGATAGCAATGGGAAAGGGGTTTTACTCCACTAAAAGTGAGCACCAACTGACCTGGCACAACCAGATTGTTCAGACAGAAACAGGGCAACATAAAAATTGCCTACATTGATAGGGCTACTATCGTATAGAATTAGGTTTGATAGGACACCACTAGGGTGCAGCATTGCATGTAGCAACTAATAGGTTTAGCTTAGTATCTTCCAACTTTCTTCTAACTAGCTTTTCCCCTCCGGCGGGGGGGGGGGGGGATTCCATTAGGTTTTTATTGAGATTCCTTAAGACTGTTGCTTTACATATAGCAATTCGATTAAATATTGTCATTTTTTTGAACTCTGAACATATTAGGATGCATGAGCTCACTCACTTGGAGGTCCTTGATAGGTTTAATTCCATTGGGTAAATATTGTAGTGATTGGTGTAAATGATGGTGTGTTAGGACTCTTGGCTCGCATTCACAGTGAATATTTACTTCCTTCTAACTATCTTCCGGGGGTGGGGTACGGTTTATTTCCATTGTATTTTTGTTCAGATTCCTTAGACTGTTACTGTACATTTAATAGTTTGATTATATACTGTCACATTTTTGAACTCTGTACGTATTGGGATGTATGATTCCATTTACTTGGGGGTCTCTGGCAGGTTGAATTTCATTGGGTTATATTATAATGATTGGCACATATTGAACCCTTAACATATTAATGCATGGTCTCATTTTCTTAGGGGTCCTTGACAGGTTTGTTTTTTTAATTTGGTTCTTATACTGACAATTGATATTATCTTCTATAATATCATGTTACAGCACTGAAGATTTTAAGGCTTACAGAATATGGTAACCAGTTGAGTGTATAATTGGGAAATGTCTCCAGATAGGTTGTATATTGTATAAATAAGTGAAACAGTTGCTCACACTAGGGAAACTCTACTTTAAACCCTCTTTATGCCATATATAGAAAATTTCTATTATACATTTTTTTCCTTTTTTTTTTGTGTGGTATTTCTCCCGTGCCCCCGCGGCACTGCTGCCTTCAGCTGCCAGCCCAGTGCCGACCCCTTCCCTTAAGCACCCGCGACTTACCCTTCATGGCAGGGTGGTTGGGAGTGTCTCGACCCACCCTCAACGGATCCTTGGCAGGGAGGTGCCTTCTTGGGAGTGGCACCGCTGGGACAGCTTCATGTATCCAGGGCATTTTTCCATTTTCTCCCTTGTGTGGAGGTAGAGCATGCAATGATGCCTGCGGAGAGAGCACGCTCGCTTCCGCACGCGTTCTCTCCAAGTGTCTGCCCCATCTCCTCCCCCTTCTTGCAGCGTCGCTGTGCTGCCCCTCAACAGCTGCTAGGGGCCAGAGGAGCACCGACCACTGATAGCCCCCTCCCGGAGGAAGGAGCAGTCCCTCAGATGCTCAATCCCTTCTCCTCCCTGCCGACCCATTTTCGTTCGAACATGGGTTGCTTGCGTAGCATGAGGTAAGGCATCTAGCACCTCAGCGCCACTGGGCCAGTCTTTTTTTGCTTGATTAACATACATTAATATCACATTTTAGCTGGTGGCGCTGAGGGTTGAGGGGCTGGATGCCACACCTCGCGCCATGCCGGCACTCGGGGTTCAGGAACGGACTCTGGCTGCCAGGGGTCAGCAGGGGGAGGAGAGGATGAGCATCCGGAGGACTGCTCTTCTCTCCTGGGGTGGGTTTGCAGGATGCCTCATTCTGCGGTGACACCCGATGGAGACCGGGAGGTACCGCAAGGAATGTGCAATTTTGGCGGAGGCACCAGCAGACGTCCATGAGGGCATGGCTCTTGCAGGGACATCATTGCACATCCGGCATCTTAGGGGTAACACTAGGTGGAAAATCCCCGGCTGGTGGGCAGGTGATGACGGATGTTCCAGGGCCACTCCCACATGCTCCAGTGCTGGCTCCGACCCCTGACTTGACTCTCCGTGGTCCTTGCCTCCCTGTATGAGGGTCTGCAGGGGGGGACCCATCACCTAATTCCTCGGTCGGGGGAAGGAGTTCAAGCGAGGTGGTAGAGGGAGCGCTGGGAGCGGGCCCCACCTGAGGGATGCCCTCCTCACCGCGAATCGAGTGAAAAGACTGCACAAAAAAATTATATATTACATTTTAACATGTACTTAAGTTAGTCCTGAATCTAAAGTTCTTGCTTTTCATTAATCTGTATTCACAAAGCACACTAAGACATTTATAATTCGTGTTGGAGCTTTCTGCTTGAAGAGTCCTTATCTCATTTGGTGACATTTGACCTTGAAAAACTCCTTAGTTTAAAATAACCTGTACTTTAAACTGCTGTTATGGTTCAAATGAGTATTTCAAACCAATGAGAATTTTGTCTGGGTTTTTTTATGTATGATCTGGGTGTTAATAGTATGGGATTTTCTAAATAACTGTCATAAGCTTCCCAGGAAGGACTTAGTTGGTCCGAAAGCTTAAGCACTTTGTTCTTTTTGTAACATCTAAGTTTGTTCGATAAAAGGGAAAGGGAACATTGTTTAACCAGAAGTAGCACACTAAGCTGAAGCTTGTTTCCAGATGTAACCTAGGAGCACAAGGAAGTTAAGTGACTTGCTCAGGATCACACTGTATGCACCTAGGCAGCTGTGGGTTTCAAACCCAGGTCTCCAGATCTGCAGCTCACAGCCTTAACCCACTGTGCTATACTGCCCCCAAAAGATATCAAACCATTTGTTTCTGGATCTGCAACTAACAGGGAAATTCCCAAGATAAAGGTGATGTATCCTGAGGGAAAGGATAGAAACATAACAGGATTTTTTAAGCAGGTTTCTTTTTTGAATTTTCCAAATAATTTTATATTTTCTTTTTCTTCACTTTTACTTACTGAGGAAAAAACTCCATCACACAGACTGAGAGGGAGAAGAATTGCCAGTAAGCCTGACTACTCTAAAGGTTTTTTTTTAATTTATTTATTTTTATTTAATTTTTATGTTGCTTGCGCGCATGTGCAAGAAACATAGTGCCATCATCCAAGTTTTTGGAGGTGTGGCACCAGTCTTCCAATTCAGTCAGTGAATTTGCAGGCGCGGCCGCAGTTCTCCAATGACTGCTGCAGCTGTCTGTGACAGCAGTCGAAAATGCAGTGCCATACAGTTGAAAGGGAGAGCTCCGCTTCACTGAGCAGAGCCCCCACCACACACACACACACACACGCAAGCATGCATGCATATTGCGAGCTGATGCCTCCCTCCCCACGCCTCACTGTGCGGCGGGTGTCCCAATCCTCCGTCGGCTCCACGCCCCCGCAAAAGTTGTTCAGGTGCTACGCTGGGAGCCCACCCCAGCATGGCAAAAATGTTATAGCCCGACGGGTGCCCAATCCCTGTTGGCTCCATGACTGCAGCCCCCCAAAGCTTTCCAGGTGCCACACTGGGAGCCTACCCCAGCGTGGCAAATCTTGTTATAGCCGAGTAAACACCTCTGCCAGCTCCAGCCCCCTCTAAACAGTTTTCCAGCTGCCACGCTGGGAGCCCACCCCAGCGTGGCAAACATCCCGTCTTAATTAAAAAACAAATACCTGTAAATAAAAAACAGTCCCTTGCACTCCCTGCCCCACCCGCACCCACCCACTGCGCACCTGCCTCCCCACACACACCTCACCCCATACTTACCTCCGGAGCTTGGCATGACGATCATCGGTGGACCGGGAACACGTCTGCACTCTTCAAAGCCGACCGCGAACTGAGGAAATGCCGGTAAGCTGTATAATGGAATAAATAGGATTTTTTCAACTTTGTTGCATATCTCAGGCATTTTTGGGAATTTTGGGCCCAAATTTTCAACATGGGGTTTTTGGGACCCCTCCTCATGAATTCTTGCACTGTCATGGCGTTTATCGGGCCCAAAGGGTGATTTCGCGGTCACTGCGCGAAATCACCTTTCAGGACTGATTAACGAAACAACACTGCCAGTGTTCATAAGGTGGGCTCTCAAAAAGCCTATGTTGAAATTAGTGAAAAAATTCCACAAAATGACTATTTCAAAGGCCAGCGTTAGCAGTTCTACGCACGCTCAGTAAATTCGCAAATTTTCAATATTTTCACTCCAGATTTTCAACATTGCCATTTTACCACACCTCCTTATGAGCAGTACAGCTGTCATTTTCACATCTTGCCCAAGCGTGTTTCCCGCCCATGTAGCGCACAATGGGCGCGGTCGATTGTCTTGAAATCCATGTATAGGACACATTAGGGAAAATCACAGTGACATTGTTCATGAGCAGAGGTCTTAAAATGGCTATGTTGAAATTAGTGAAAAAATCTAAAATGAATGTTTCTGACGTGCGTTGCGCAGTTCATACTTGCCTTTCATGGATCGTAATTTTCAATATTTTCACTCCAGATTTCCAAGATTGCCATTTTACCAAACCTCCTTATGAGCAGCCGTCTGCCCCGCCCGCCTCAACCACCCACCCACCCAGGGGCGGCTGTCAATTTAAGGATCCACCCCGCGTGACATCACATCCGGTGACATCATGTCCTGTTGCCCAGAACCTATCTCCCCACTTTACCATTTGCAGGTTATACCTGCTGGCCACTAGAGGGACCTATGCTCCCTCGCTACTTCTCTCCTACCTGTACAGTACTACTTCCCTTGGATCTTGCTCACCACAATGTATTGGCCCTGCCTCACGCTCTGCCTGTGCCTATCCCCACTAGCAGTGCACTTGCCCACTTACCCATCTGCTACTCCGCACTGTTCCCTGGCACCCCTCCCTCCCCTTGCTCCTGAACCTGCTCTCTGGCCCCTTGGGACCTCTGTGTGTCTCGGTTCTCCCTGCCCTCCCCTTAGCTTCCTCCTTGCCTCAGGCACATCTGGGTGTCTTCTTATTCTTGCCTTCCCTTCCTGTACCACCCTGCCCACCCCATGCTCCCTTAGCCTCCCCTCCCCCCCCATGTCAATCGTAGGAAAACCTCTCACCATCTCCCAGCCAGGGTGTTAGTCATGCTACTACTCCTGTCAGGGAACATTCATCCAAACCCTGGCCCGGTTCCCAGGAGCTCCCCGACTAGCACCACAGGCCTATGCATGGTCTCCATAAATATCTGTAGCCTCCTAAAAAAGTTTGACTCACTACAATGCCTGGTCACATCAATTAACCCTGATGTCATCGCTCTGGTTGAGATTTGGCTGTCGAAATCCTCCCCTGACTCCCTAGTCTCCCTTCCTGGTTTCACCCTCTTCCAGTCCGACCGTGTTGGGAGACGGGGCGGCGGCTGCGCTATTTATGTCAAGGAATCTCTCCCCGTACTAGCCCTGCCTGCTCCCATCCTTGACTCCAGGGCCCAGGCGCTTACGCTGAAACTAACCCCTGACCCTTTAAAGGGACCCCTTTATCTGACTACTGCATACGTGCCCCAGGGACCAAACACAGGCCATTGCCTCTCTTACAGAATACCTTTCCTCACTACCTCCTTCCGCTGATCAAATTCTGGTGGGTGACTTAAATGTCAACTGGCTCAGCCCCTCCTCCCTCTACCCGTGACTCCTTTTCTGCAATAGACCTAATGCAACTAGTTACCCACCCTACCAGGACTAACCCCAAGAGAGGCTCCAGTACCCTGCTTGATGTGGTACTCACCAACCGCCCTAATCGGATCCCCAATGTCCAAGTCCTCCCAGACTCTCTCAGCGATCACTCCCCATTCTATTCCACTGGTCATCCTCAGTCCCCAAACCCATAGCACAGTCCACATGCTGCGGCGCTCAATACCTGGTGGACTGATAAAACTTAAGGAACTTCTGTCCCTAATTAACTGGTCTCCTATACAGGCAACTCCTGACATCGACACAGCTCTCTCCTTCTTTACCCGAACTTTTAATAATGCCTGTGATATCTTTGCCCCAATGTCGACCTGCCATTCTAAAAGGCAGAATGCCCCCTGGGTAACCCCAGCTTTGATCCACCAACTCAAACATAGGGACAACCTATGGCACCGTGCCATTGAGACTGGCCGGCCCAGTGACAGGCAGTTATATGCTGCCGCCCGAAACAAGTGCACTCGGGCCATCAGAAAGGCCAAGTCTGAGCACTATAGGTCCTCACTCACTGCCTCATGGGGGAACCCCAGAACGTTCTGGGATAACATTAAACAGTTAAATGGGAGTGCACACTCCCTCCCACCCACCAGATCAACATTAATGGCGTGATCTCCTCAGACCCAGCCCTCATAGCCAACCACCTCAACACCTCATTCACTGACCTTAGCCCTATCCTCCCTACAAATTTTCTGACCCTCCTCCCCTGCACCTGCCGTAAATCTTTCTCACCCTTATTTTCTCCTCCGCCATGTTTCTGCCCAAGAACTTAGGCTGCACCTGTCACTGCCCTCAAGAGTAATAGTAAGGCAGTGACACCCCTGAATCGATGTATCCTACGACTGGTCTTAGACACAGTCCTTACCCGATCATGTGCCTCATCAGCCACTCTCTTGCCTGGGAAGGTTCCAACTGCCTGGAAAGTACGCCACTGTCACCCCTATCTTTAAAGGTGGTGATAGGACTGTGGCTGGAAACTATCGGCCAATCTTCATTTCTCTCTCCTCTCTCCAAGGCCTTGGAAAAGTGGTGGCCTCTCAAACTCTGACTACCTCTCCACCTACTATGTCCCTATGTCCTGAGCAGCATGGCTTCCGAGCTGGTCACAGTACCAACACAGCCCTCCTAGAGTTCTCCAACTTCTCCACTCCTCCTTAGACACTGGTTCTTCTGCTGGTGCGGTCTTCATTGACCTCTCTAAAGCTTTCGACACTGTCTCCTCACCCCTCCTCCTTGATGCCCTTAGTCTCTCTGGTTTTGCTGCTGGGCCTATCTCCTGGTGCACCAGTTATCTGTCTGACCCGCTCACACGTGTAAAATTAATGGGACCTACTCAGACATCTGTTCCATCTTTCTAGGGTTCCCAAGGCTCCATTCTGGGCCCCTTACATTCTCCCTTTACCTTAACACCCTTCCCACGCTCTTGCTCGGGGAACATTCTATTATGCAGCTGATGATGCAGTCAAGTCTTTGCCTCAAGTCGTAAACCCTACTGCCCTCCAGGACTCAGCTGCAGAAGTCCTTCACGAAGCGCGAGGGCTGGTTCAAGGAACACAGATTGGTGATAAATCTTAAAAACAAAACCATGTTCTTCACTCATCCTCAGAACAAGTCCTGCAACTTCAACCCTCATTCACTCTGGGTCCTCTTTCCCACTCAAACAAGTTTGCTCCTATAAATACCTAGGGATCCATTTTGACCTCCCTCTCCTTCCATGGACACACATAGCTGCCCCAGCCACTGCCACTAATATCCGATTGGGCATCTTACGCCGGTATAAACACTGCCTCCCGGGCTCTTCTGTGCAGTCACCTCCTCTATCCTGTCCTAGTGGACTATGGACTGCCGGTGTATGGTGCTGCTGATCAGACTGCACTCCATAAAATTCACACTACTCTGAATAAGACCTGTAGGTTATTACTGGGGCACCTAGGCTAACACACACCTGTCTATTGTACGCTAAAGCTCTGGTACTTGATCTTGACGAGCACCTCAAATATCTGACCTGTACCCTTACAAAAAAGACCCTCCTTGGGCTATCCCCGCCAGGATTGACCACCACCATCCGCCGCTCTGTCCCACTAGTTCATACTCGGACCTCTGGGAAAACCTCTCTTGTTATCCCTAGAGCTAGGACCTCTCACGGCCAAAGAGCCTTCAGCTTTAGGGCCCCCTCCTGGTTCAACACACTGCCCCCCTCCGTCTCCGAAGCTCCAACTATATTGTGCTTCAAAACTTCCTTACGGAACCACCTTGTAGGCTGAAATATTGCCACTAGTCAAAGCTGTATAATACTTATGACAAAGCTTACTACTAAGCTGCTAAGGACAACACAACTCTGGTATTGTTTGCATCAATCCTACCTGTACCAGCTTGTTTGTATCTATGTCTTAAGTTACTGTTATACTGTGTTATACTGTTATACTGTGTATTTTCGTTTGTCTTACTGAGACAAGGTACCTTTGTAAATGAGCCTATGGCTCAAAGGTTTTCCAAACTGCCGTCTAAATAAATAAATAAATCAATTTTTCACATCTTGCCCAAAACATGTTTCCGCCCATGTAGCGCACAATGGCGCAGTCGGTGTGCGAAATCCATGTATGGGACACATTAAGAAAATCACAGTGACACTGTTCATGAGCAGAGGTCTTAAAATGGCTATGTTGAAAATTTGGTGAAAAAATTCCTAAAATGACTGTTTCTGAGTGCGTTACGCAGTTCCTATACTGCGCTCGTAAGTTCACGAATTTTCACTTTTGCACTCAATGACTTCCAAATACCTAAACAGCACATACAAGCAAGCAACATTCGGCATTGACAAATGCTTGTTCATTTTATTTTGGTACCGAGTAAAAGCACACTGACCGAGGCTCGTTTCCAGGTGTGACCCAGGAACAGGGGTAACATTTACATAAAAGGAGATACAAAAGTAAAATACGAGTGCCAAGAGCAGTATAGGCAGTACAGGGTACAAGGTATTTACATTGAATAATTAGATTGACAAGTCATACACATCATAAAGAGACCAGACTTAGGTGGAGTACAGTTTGGATGACTGATGCAGCTAATAGGTAAGATCAAATGAGGTGAGCTGCCTAGTGATCCTGGCTCAACAGAGAGAGGGGGTGGTGGGGAGGTGAGTGGTACTCTATGGAGAAGGTATTCAGGAAGATTTTCCATTACAGTAAGTACATCATTTTTCTATCTTCCATGAATCAATCTTCCCTATAGAGTCCTACTCTTAGATCCGAGTACCAGGATGACTCTTAAATAAGGAAGGAGCCTGTTCACCGTGAAGCTATAACACCTCAATCCTCTTTGTGGGGAGAACACCTGAGGGAGGGGGCTTGTTTTGGTCCAAAGGTACCAAGGATTGGTCAGGTTGAGGGGGTGGCTAATGGGGTACAGGAGCAGGAGGGTACCCCTACAACTGATGCCTAACCTGAGGGGAAACACAATTAGCCCCCAGAATTCAGCATCTTTTGCCAGGCTTACGGCACCAGCTAGGATGGGTGAAGCAGGAACATCCCCTGATATGGATGGCCAATCCTACAACCCTGGAGGTCACCTCACTGGCATCATTCAATGCCCTTGACTGGTGCCATGTCCAGCCTAGCAGCTTCATACACAGTAACAGCAGCCAGCAGGCTGTGCATCTGTAAACACAGGCACGGTGGATACGCTGTCACGTGGGCTTGGTGAAAAGAAACTGTCAGTAGTGACCTAGCCAAAGAAAACACTTTCCTGCCCAATGCACTGAATCTTCTGGAGTTTTTTTTTTTTTAACCCCTACCCTCAGCTGGCCGCCATCGTCAGTCCCTCCCCGACCCAGCCCTATTACCCACTGTTTCTGGACTTAGCCACCTATCTCTAGTGCCCCACAGGTTACTCCCTGTGGCAAGGCCTTCGAGGTTCCCAAGTCCCTGAGGAATTTAGCCTGGCTAGAGGTATGGTGCCTAAAAGGTGGTAAGGGGTCTGCGGAAGGTCACTGCATCATCCTGCTCAGCCCCAGGCAGCATCGTCCTGTTCTGTTTTTCCCCAATCCCCTGGGAGCCTCATGGCCTAGGAAGATAAGTGACATGAGTATGCTAGTGTGCTCAAGTTGTAGTCAGGAGGTGCTCATGCACTGTGACTCCAGCTTGTACCGACATCTGTTGTCACCCAGGTAGCGCAGCAGAGCTTGCACACCTCCCTGCCTGGAGGAGAGCATCCTGTGGTGGAACGCTCAGTCCCCCTTCCCCCTGCAGGCCCTGTTGCTGCCAGCATCCTTAACAGAACAAAAATGCGTGCAAATGATATCTCAATTTTAAATAAATATTAGCTATCAATCTAATAATAGACTGAAGTTAAGCCAGTGTCTGGCTCCAGTTCTGCAGCAGCAGAAATCCCAGGCCAATAGTTCAGGCCAGAGTGGGGAGCAGGGCTTCATGGCAACAGACCACACTTTTCCTGTTTCTTTCCCTTTGGCTGGCAGCATGCTTGACACAGGCATGCATGCATGCATGTCCTGGATGACAGGCAGTATGGTTTTGTTCTGGAGAGGTTGTGCCAGTCGAACCTGGTGGAGTTTTACGACTGGGTGACTGGTGCCCTGGATTGACAGAGGCTGGTGGACGTCCTCTATCTGGATTTCAGTAAGGCGTTTGATTCGGTACCCCACAGTGGCCCGCTAACAAAGCTAGGGGGATGGGGTGGGGGTGCAGTTGCTCAGGAGGGTGGAAAATTGGCTTACAGGGTGAATACAGAGAGTGGTGGTTTGGTGGGATAGTCTCCTCTCTCAAAAGGGTCACCAGTGGGGTCTCCCAGGGTTCAGTCCTGGAGCCACTCCTGTTCAACAATGCCTATGTCTTGGACGTAGGGAGGAGTGTTAGGAGTAGGCTTAGTCTCTTTGTGGACAACTCAAAACTGGGAGCACTGGCGGACAGGGAGGAAGGGAGAGAGGCCCTCCAGGGGGACCTGGATACCCTAGGGAGGTGGTCAAGGAAGTGGGGATTGAAGTTCAACATAGGGAAATGTAGGGTGCTGCATATCTAGGAGTTAGAAACCCGGGCCATGCATACACCCTGGGGGGGTCACACTACAAGCCACAACAGATGAGAGGGACCTAGGGGTAGTGGTGGACAACAAAATGAATAAAACTGAGAACTGTCGAAGAGCCGCAGCAAAAGCAAACATGATACTCAGCTGCATAACCAGGGGGATTACCTCCAGGAGGAGGGAGATGATCCTCCCTCTGTATAATGCCCCTGTCAGGCCGTACCTTGAGTACTGTGTGCAATTCTGGAGACCTCACCTTAAGAAGGACATAGCACTGCTGAAGAGGGTCCAGAGGAGGGCGACAAGGATGATACAGGGCATAGAGGGTAGGACCTATGAGGAGAGACTGGAAGAACTCAAGCTGTATACACTGGAGGAGAGGAGGGACGGGGGGACATGATAGAGGTCTTCAAGTATGTAAAGGGGATAAATAAGGGTGGAGCCAAGGAGGTGTTCAAGCTTAAGAAGGGGGGGAACTACCAGGGGGCACGAGTGGAAGCTGGAGGTTACAGAGGGAGCGCAGGAGGCACTACTTCACTGAGAGGGTAGTGGAACCATGGAATGCACTGTCCAGGTGTCTGGTGGAAGAGAGCATAGTGGAAAGTTTCAAGAAGGGTTGAGACAGGTACAGGGGATACTAAAGCCATCTGGGTTTGGATGTGGGAGAAGCAAGCTCCCAGTAGGGGGTTGGCTAACGAGCAGACATGATAGACCATGAGGCCTATTCTGCTGACTTTTACTATGTATGTTAGTATGTGAGGCACACACGCACTATGCGCTGACCACCATCCAACTCCAAGTGTTCGTTATTATCCACTGACTTCTCACCATGCTTCCATGAGGTCGCAATATCAGAGCGGTACAGTAGGTCTCCCTCCCCAGTAGAGGAGAGCAGTTTGTGGATACTCAGTCCTCTCCCACCCCTGCCGAACCCCAGCAGCCCAAGTCTGTCACTGAACCTGGTCTGCTGGCATGGCAGCAGAAGAGGTGCGAGCACCTCAGCCCTCTGCATCACTGGGTCAGCTTCTCAATACACAGTTTCACTACTGCTTAGTCATAACCTTTCCACATGTATTTATTATGTTGTGCAGCACTTGTCTCTCCTGGCCACCCTGGTCTTGCCAGCAGCCCTCCAGTCTCGTCACTGATAGGGGACATACCAGCTACCCACTGTGGTGGAGTCATGCAGTACCTGTGGGGGATGCCTAGAGTGTCAGGGCATTTTTCTCCATCATTAGCCTGGTTTCCTCAGGGTGTCAGTGTGCAAAACATGTGCATGTGTGCTGCGCCTGCCAACACCCTGCCCCTACATGCTGTCCCCATCATCGCAGCCATCAGGAAGCCAAGTTGTGGGACTCAGAAGCCCTCCCCCACCCTGAGGGAGAAGAGCTGTCGTGGGATGCGGAATATTCCCTCTCCCGTTCCCCCCCCCCACATGACCCATACCTGTTACCAAACCGGGTCGCCAGTGTGGCTGGTGACATGGCACCCAGTGCCTCAGTCCACCACGCCACTGGGCTAGCTTTTTGTAAAGAACACTGAAATACATTTCATTTGAGAGGTGCTTCACAAATGATGCTGCATTTTTCTTCTGTTCACCTTCTAAGTAGCACAACCCCTCTAGAAGAGAACATCTTGTACTATAGAAAACGTTGTTTCAACTACAACAGTGTACATATATTGAATTAGTGACCATTTAATCAACCCATTTAATACAGTGCATACCTCTGATGAGAAATGTAATTCCTAATTCACATCCCCCATGCTGCTATATGCATTTGTTGTATAGTATGTTTCACATAGACGTACAGCCCTAAATACTGATTTTATTATTAGTGAGCCAGCTTCTGGCGCCCACCTGCCGGTGTACATGCTTCAATGTGTTTATGTGACATGGAGGTGGGCATCTGCAGCAGGATCACCAAGTTTGCCCAGGACACCAAGGTGGCGAGGTAGTCACACTGCAAGAGCAGGTAAATGAAGTGCAGAAGGACTTGGACAGGCTAGGGACGGAAAACAGCAGGAGAAATGGCAGCAGAACTCTAAATGAGACATACAAGGTGATACCATTAGGAAAGAAGAACATAACGGAAAGATACTTCCTAAATGACAATGATTACGAAATCAAGCAGGGAAAAGACCTGGGAGTAGAGATCAGCAGCAGTTCTAGCTGGGAGTGACAGTGCAGCAGTAGCACAGCAGCTATAAAGGCAAACAAAATCACGGCATACAGTAACAGAAACTTCATCAACAGATGGAGAGATAACATAATAACGTTATACAGAGCCTTGGTCAAGCTTCGCCTCAAGTACAGTGTGCAGTTCTGGTCCCCATATCTGAGTAAAGATATGGACTTGATTGAGAAGAGGCAACCAACATGATGGGAGGTTTGCAAAATACAGGCTGACAGAACTAGGGCTCTTGTCCAGGGAAAAAGAATAATCAGAGAGGACATGATCATAGTTTTCAAATATCTGACTACATGCAGTTCTTCAGGATACAAAAAGATGAGCAAACAAGGGACATACAATGTCACTGAAAGGAAGATTCAGGGTAAATGTCAGGAAGGACTAGGTCTCAGAATGACAGGTCGACACTTGGAAAAGAAGTCCGGAGCAGGTGGCATCAGGTGACACTGTAATGAGCTTCCAGCTCCAACTCAATAGGTACTTTGAAGAAAAAAGGATAACAGGGTAGTCCCACTGACTACACTGGTGAGAGGAAGCTAATGGACCAGTGGTCTTCTGTCCTCCCTACAGCTGTATGTATGTAAAGCTTCTGATTTGTAAACAAAACTTGCCATTTGTTATCAAATGCATAGTTTACTGTAGATACTAGAACATTTGTCCGGCAGTCAGAACTGTGCAATGAATGACATGCATTCTGTGACTAGTTAGGCTTTTATCATGCAAAAGGATCGCTGTTGTAGACTTAGGGCAACGATCATCATAAATATTCCCATATAATGTATGGCGAGGGCTTGTTCAGCATGGAAAACCATCCTAGCTGAAATGTTGCTGTACCACAGTTCAAAGGTCATTAACATGGTAATACCATACTGTGGTACGACGACATTTCAGCTCATTTTCAAAGCGCACGAGCCACAACAACTGTGGCAACAGAAATTTATTTATTTATTTAGCTTTTGTTGACCAGGTAGGTACACTAGACAATCTGTATGCCTATTTTCAGGTACGACCCGGGACAGTACAATGAAAATACAGGTTCAAACAGGGTACATAACAACAAGAGGGGCAATGTACAGAGTTACAAGAGAGCAAGATAAACATAGATAGTCTACAGTGAGCAGTAATAGGTAAAATATACATACACACACAGAATAAATAGACTAACACATTCAATGGTAATTAAATTGCATGTGTGACCCTATTTACCAGGGCCACTTAATTCGTAAGCAGATGGCGATCAATCACGTGCTACCCAGAGTTGAATGACAGTAGGCAGTGGGTCAGATGGGACCAATTTGGAGACCTGGTTAGGGTGGCTTGGGACACCCACACACCGAGGACAGTTTCAAGTGCTCCCACAGGGAATTCCGGAGACACAGTTGTGAGGGGGAGGAACGTACATGGACAGGAAGAGAGTTCCATAGCCTCGGAGCACATGTAGCAAAGTCCCTATCCCCCATTAGGGTTCGAGTATATGGAACTTTGAGCACCGCCGGACCCTGAGACCTAAGGGGTAGGAGGAGGATACAGCAGGAATGAGAAGCTGTGCAAGCCCGGTTGGGATGCCAGTTCTGGAGCACCTTTCCTTGCTGAAGCAGCCAAACCCGTATTTCAAGTGATTGGCCGGGGAAAGTCAGCTCAGTTTGTTGTATAATTTACAATGGTGGGTGAGACATGGGACAGCCAGGGCAAAGCGACAGATGTTGTTATAGGTCATGTTCCACCTGGCAAGGTGGACCTTGGAGGTACCAGCGAACAGGAGAAGGCCATAGCTTAGTGAAGGGAGCAGCACACCTCTGGCCAGCGCCAAGCGAGCTGCTGACGTCACATTTTTCTTTGCCCTGCAGGCAAGACCCAGTTTGCAGTTTACGGTTCTGCAAACATTTAGGATGTGACTCCCCAGGACGAGATGGGGGTCAAGTGTAACCCCAAGGTATTTTATTGAAACTGTGGTTAGGAGGGGAGAGCCATCCACACCACTGATACATAGAGGGACAGGGGAGGCCTTGATCTTGGCTGCTGACCCAAAGAGCATGGCCTGAGTTTTTTTCAAATTAAGGACCAGCTTGTGAGACGTCACCCAGGCTTGAGTATTCTTAAAGGCCTCACTCAGCTGAAGGTTAAGAACCCCAATGTCTCGAATGTGCAAGGATGACACGATCATCTGCATAAAGGGTGACACTACAGTTGGAAGCAGCAGCAGGGAGGTTGTTAACAAATGCAGAAAGGAGAAAGGGCCCCAAAACCGATCCCTGTGGGACACCAGAGGTCACTGGAGTGGGGTCAGAGAGGACCTTTTTGAATTTAGTCTACTGTATTCTGCCCTGGAGGTAGTTTCTCAGCCAGCTCAAGGCAGGGGGGGACAGGCCTAAGGACTGCATCTGTGAGCAGAGTAATGCATGGTCTACAAGGTCAAAGGCCTTGGATAAGTCTATGAATATAGCCCCAGAGAGTTCGCCCTGGTCCATGGCCGCCCTGACGCTGGTAGAGACAGAGACAAGGGCAGTGGTCGTGCCATGCCCTCTACGATATCCATGCTGTGCAGGGGACAGCAACTTATGAGTCTGAATATACTCTGTAAGCTGTTCGTCCACAGTTTTCTCTATGAGTTTACTAATGGCCGATAGGATGGCAATTGGATGATAGTTGTCCAGGACTTTGGGGTTACCTTGCTTTGGAACGGGGACAATCCTTGCTACTTTCCAAATACCAGGGATAACACCAGTGGCAAGGGACAGATTGAAGATATGTGCCACTGGGATGGCAATGTGGGGAGTACCCAGGTTCCAGAGCTTGGGCTCCATGTTATCATAGCCAGCGCTGGAGTGTGGGAGAGACCAGAGGAAGTCTCGTCTCCTTGACAGAACACAGCCCTGAGATAAAATAATGGGCGAGAGGGTAAGCCTCCTGAGGCATGACTGAGGGCCACTAATATCCCCTACAGCAGGGAAAGAGGAGGTAAGCGCAGACAAGTCCGAAAAGTGTGAATTTAAAGCATTAGCAATTGTGAGTGGATCATTACAACTTGACCCTCCAATGATCATATCAGAAACCCCAGAGTTGGAGGAGCCGCTAAGTTTTTTATGTTCCTCCAGAACCTTCGTGGGTCCTTAGCAGAGCTAAGCAGGGCAGATTTACAATATTCACTTTTTGCCGCCCTGATGGCATTTTTGCACTAGTTTCTGAGCTTCCTATACTGTTGGAAGATGGACTGATCCAGTGTGCGTTTGAAGTGAGCCCAACACTTGTCCCTTGCATGCATAAGGGCTAGGAGGCTCCCATGCAGCCATTTTGTGGCAGTCCCCCTCATTCTCTGTCTAATAAGGGGGGCATGTTTGTACTGCAGGGTGCCAAAAACAGTGAGAAACTGGGAGACAGCTGCGGACGGGTCATGGGCACTGAGCACTCCTGACCAGTCAGTGATCCTCAGATCATCATGAAAAGACCCCAGATCAAACTTAGATAAATCCCTAACATGAATGATTTTGTGGGGAATTTTTGGGGAGGGGACCTTCCACACACAAAACACTGGGGTGTGATCTGAGATGGAGTCAGGTAGGGTTCCAGCTGAGCTGATCCTATCTGAGCGGTTAGATAGGACCCAGTCCAGTAGGGAGCTAGTGTCACCTTTAGCAGCCCATCTAGTGGGCTCCTGGATAAGCTGAGTCAGGGCAAGACTCGCCAACAGAGGTTCAAACTGCTTGGAGTTACCTCCTGTCCAGTTTAAGTTTACATCACCTAGGAGCAACAGTTCATTATCGCCAACAGAAGGACCAGTGGTATCCAGGAGGTGGGTAAGTCCAGGCAGACCACCCTTGGGGGGATTATATGTGCATACAACATGCAGCTTCTTTGAATTTCCAAGCAGCAACACAGTGTGCAGCAGCTCGCAGGTAGACAGGGAGGACTGCTGATGGATTATCGCAGATACACTAAGGTGACACTTATAGTAAATTAGGATACCACCCCCTCGCTTTTTTCCCGGCCGATCTTGTCTAATAAACTCATAGCCAGGAAGTACACAGGCCAAGTCTGGTATTGAGGGTTTTAGCCAGGACTCTGTAATACCTAGTATGGCAGGATTAACCACATAGTAACTTGCGGCAGCGCCGGCACAATCACTGGAACGGCCCGAGATGCAAACAAAGCAGGATCAACCAGATATTTAACTTTTATTTAAAAAAAAAACGAAGGCTCAACCAGTTATTTTATATTACAACAGCTAAGAAGATCCCTTGCAGTAAATCTGCTCGCTTAGCGAGAAATAGAGCGGCCATGTTTTTTCTTTTGAAAAACCCTCCCACAGGCAACTGGCAACCAATCAAAGCCCATGCTAGACAAGTAGGGGCGTCTGCTCCATAACAACCATGTTACTGACCGTAGCAACCAGCCTTAAAACAGGGAAAAAAGATGCGGCAGTAAACCTTTATTTTTTAAATAAATCAAACTTTTTAAAATTATTTTCTGAGGCACCACACACTATAAAAAATAGTGGCTGTTCAACTATATGCACAACCAATGTATTGTGCCACCTCGGGGTTCTGATTCCCATGGACCTCTCGAGCTTCGCTCTCGAGGTCAGAGGGAATCAGAACCCCTCAGTGGCACAATACACTGGTTATGCATAGTTGCCCATCCAGTATTTTCTATTTCTTCAGATGTAATGTAAATCACTGACAACATACACATCCTCACTGCTCTGTTTGAGGAAGATATGTTTACTGCTACTCTGAATCCACAGTTATTTGACACTATAATAATACCATGTTTTATTTTAAGGGCCACTACGATCCACAAACTATTACTAAATTGTTCTTTATGTAATCCTAAGTAGCAATACACAAACAATAGTACATACACTAGGTTTCAGTTTTAGCTATACTGGAATATTAATAATGAGCATTATAAAAAGGGTCTCAGAAATGCTGCAATCTAGATTTAATGCAGAGATATATTTATAGTGGCCATCTATGAGAAATGCTGCAATCTGATTGGCTGTAAGGATTCTGACAGCCTTACATTAATCTCTGTTACACTGTCGTGTAGCCTGATCACCATGGCACATGAATTCTTCCTGCTAGCGTTCCATCCTCTAACACACCTGAATGACTGAAATGGTGCATTTTGATTCTGAACCAGCATTCTTAAATTGTTGGTGGAAGAACTATTTTATTAAAAATCACCCTCTTAATGAGAAAAACATTCAAAAAGTACACTTTTAACACTTTTCTTTTGGAATCATTTTTATAATAGCAATAAGGCACTCCCAGGAGTTAGATTAACAGTCAATCACCCCCTAGGGGCAATATGGCACATGGCTGTGCCTTGTGCCACGTTACACCCCTAGTAAGTGATTAACAGATTGTTAATTTAACCCAGGTCATGCCTTATTGCTAAATGAAATTACATCCATCCCCCAAAGAATTCAGAGAGCACTTTAAACACCTCAACAAATTCTTACAGCAATGCAAAACAATTCTTATTTTTTTCTCACTCACTTTGCTTGAAAGGCATTATTTGTTCCTCTGTGGTCAAGGTCATGGCAAAGGCATCCCACCATTAAAGCCAATATCTCGATATCTGATAGTACTTCTTTGAAACCAGCAGACTGAGAATGAAAGTAAGCAGTTAACATATTAAATTCTGTTCATTATTAGCAAAACTATATATACAGTATATATATATTACTAACTGTATAATATAACTGTGTATATATATAGATATATATATTTTTACACACACACACACATATATATATATATATATATATATATATATATATATATATATATACTGTACTTGTATTTATATATGGGATATACAATGGGCTGACTCAAAATATGTAGTTTATTTTAAAGCGTGAGTGGGCAGGACTATAACTCACAAGTAGCAGAACCACGAGTGAGTTATGAATGTCATGCGTACTCACAAGTTTAATAGGTTTCATAGGTTTATACAGAGCGCAGAAGACATTTCTGTCCATACCGCTCACCACTAAATAACTACTGATACCGCAGAATGTTATTTCTAATCAGAAACATATCCAGGTTAGTTTTAAAAGCTTGCACATTACTGCTGGTTACCACCTTGAGTGGCAGTCTGTCCCACATTGGTACCACCCTTACACTAAACCAGTGTTTCCTTTTAGTAGTCTTATATTTTACTCTTGTTAACTGTAATGGATGTGCTCTGGTCTGATATTGCTGATCTCATAGCCTTAGTCCCAATGTTTCCCTTAAACTCAAATCTGTAAGGGCCTTATAGACCATGCACATATCTCCATGCAGTCTGCGGTACTCCAGCATGTACATCCCTAATTCAGTTGACCTGTCCTGATAATCCATACCTTGTACCTCTTCAATCAAATGGGTAGCCGGTCTCTGAACCCTCCCCAATGACACAATCTCCTTCCTGTAGCCCAGAGACCAGAACTGCGCACAGTACTCCACATGCAGTCGCACTAGTGACCTGTACAAGGGCATCAAGACCTCCCTCTTCCTACTCCTGATGTGTCTATTGATGCAGCTCAATATGTTACCCGCTTTTTTAACTACCTGGCTACAATGCTGATCAAATTTAAGATCATTAGAGATCTTAATTCCTCAAGTCCCTTTCATCGCTTACTTCTCTAAGTAAATGCCCATTCAGATTATAAGTAGCCCCCATGTTGTTTCTGCCGAAGTGCATGACTGTGCACTTATCCACATGTACACCAGTTCAAAGAATATCTCTGAAATCAATCAACGACTCTCCAAAGGCTTTACATAAATCGACGAATGGTTGGTAAGAAAAAGGCATGTCCTAAATGTCACAAAGATTCAAGCCATGCGGTTTGGCTCCAGTGCTAAAAGTAAACTCGCCCAGCCCACCTTTAATGTCTCCACTAAGAATGGCTTGGCTGTCATGGTGGTACACTCATTTAAGTATCTGGGTATCACATTTGATCCTGCTCTCACTTTTGATCTTCATATCCAGCAGACGTGCAAGTTGACAAACATGAAACTCGGTATGGCCTACCGCTCTAGCTATGTACTCACTCCATCAGCTAGGCTTGCCATAGTTCGTGGCATACTACTTCCTTCACTCGTGTATGGGGTGGCAGCATATACCTCATCATGTAAGACCAGCTTTCAGAAGTGGGATATAGCATACAACAATATCTGTAGATATGCGCCCTCCTCGAATCGACTAAAATACCACTGCCTCCTCTACACTGAGCTAGGATGGTTTTCTCCGGCAGCCTCCCGTGATTAAGCACTCTTCTCCATCACAGATAATCTCATCCGAAATCAAATGCCTAAGCCTCTAGCAGAACTATTCCTTAACCGGACGTCCAGCTATGAACTACGCTCAGCTGCCAAAGCCCATGTCGTCATCCCTATACATCACTCCTCCAAAGGTGCTAGCCTTCTCCTGCCATGCCCGGAAAAAATTGGACTCCCTCCCGCTAACTATTCATCAGTCATCATCCCATGTCTCTTTCAAACTATTGCTGCGTGATCATCTTACTGTCTCATGCTCTTGCTCCCACTTCAAACCCCCTTAAAACAGCACTTCAACCTAATAGCCTTTCAGTGTTCCTTTTCTCAACCAACTAGTTCAGTACTGTCTTGTCTCTTAACTTGTTACAATGTAGCCTTATTATAATTCCTTACCTCACCCCTTTTTTCTTTTCATCCCCATGCACTTCCTCCCTACCTCAATTACTCTTCATTTTTTCTTTTGCATTCCATCCTCCTTGGCTACCAGTTTGACACTCTCGCTTGTTCTAGCCTAAATTGATGGCTACTTCAATGTTGCTCATGATTTTTACTTTTTGCCCTCCCCTATTTTTTCTTTTGTTATATTTGTCTTGCAGAGTCAATTGTATCTACTCGTATCTATTTGTTCCCATTACTTGTATTGTATTGCTATTTTAAATGCACCTTCTCTTTATATGATTGTTATGACATTTTGTTAAAATGCTTTTGTTTCATTTTTGTCAATAATGTTTTGTTTCTGTATTTTCCCGGGTCGTGCCTGAAAATAGTCATTGCAATGGCTGGTGCACCCTACCCGGTCAACAAAAACCAAATAAAATAAAATAAATAATAAATAAATGTTAACCTAGAATCCTGTGCCCAGCCCTGCAATTTAGTCAGGGCTTCCTGTAATCTGGCAGTATCCAGATTGCTGTTAACCGTGTGTGCCGATTCTAGTATTGTCAACAAACTTAGCTTCCCATACACCCTCCTCCACCAGTCATTGAGTGAATATACTGTACATGTTAAAAAGACAGGGACCCAGAACAGACCACTGCGGGACCCCACTTGTCACCCCCGATAATCCTGAGTTACATCCCCTGATTGTCACTCTATTTTCTATCATGCAACCAGGAACTAATCCAGCATGTTATGTTTCTCTGGATGCCATGATCTATCAGGGGGTCCACTAATTCCCAGTGTGGCACCTTATCGAAGGCCTTGGAGAAGTCCAGAAAGATAACATCAACTGGATTACCATTATCCAAGGCCTTACTAACATTCTCATAAAATTCCAAGAGATTTGTCTGACATGATCTACTATGTTTGAATCCGTGCTGCCCATCATAAATGTCCCCTCTGCTGCATGTCCAGTTCTATATGGTCTTTGATAACCCCATCTAGTACTTTTCCAAGTATCGAAGTCAGGCTTATTGGTCGATAGTTACCAACCTCCTGCCCGGTACCCTTTTTGAAAATGGGGACCACATTCACCTCTCTCCATGCATCTACCACCTCTCCCTGATCCAAAGGTGCCTGGAATAGGTAGGTTAAAGGTTCAGCCAATTATTCAACCAGTTCGATTACTACTTTTGGATGGATTCCGTCTGGTCCCAGGGATTTACCCGGATTTAAGTTGAGCAGTCTGTTTTTGATGTTCTCCATTTTTAATCTGGGCATACTATAATTATTGTCATGATGTTGTTTGGTGCGGCTAGTCTTGGTATTGTATATTGACAAAAAATAACTATTACACCTTTCAGCCATAAGTGTATTATCCTGTAATAAATTACTATCTGTGTCTTTAAGTGGGCCTATACATTGTGGCCCCCCTTTCTTGCAACTGATGTAGCTATACAAGGTTTTATAGTTATCCTTGACCTTTTCAGCCAGTCTTAGCTCGTATTCTCTCTTGTCTTTTAAGATCTTTTTTTTTGGTCTTCTTAAGTACATATCTATATATGCCCCAGTCTTTCTCATGGTGGCTTTTCTTGGCTTTGACATAAGCTCTGTTTTTTTTTTTTTTTCTTTTTATCAATCAGCTTTTTAACTCTACCAGGTAGGAATCTTCCCTGATTAATTATATTTCTTTTTGACAGGTACGTGTTTATCAACTATGTGGTTTATCTTCCCCGCCAGAGCCTCCCACATTAAAGAAACAGATTGGTGCTGAAAGTCGGCCCTCCAACTCCATTTGCTAAACTCTTCCCTTATTTTACTGGAGTCCGTTCTGCAGTAGTTTCTAACTAACGTTTCACCTGAAACTCTGGCAGTCTGACCACTTATGATGAATTCTACCCTGGCATGATCACTGGAGCCTAGTGGGGTAGTGACCATGCATTGCAGTATATTATCCCCCATATTACTCTGTACATGGTCTAACAGATTAGACTGTCTGGTTGTTCTATGTACAAACTGTTCCATACTGATAATGCTGATAATATCCAAATATCTTGTTTCTATCATACACCTTGCCATATGGTTGTCCCCAATTTATGCAGGGCAAGTTGAAGTCTCCCAGTATTATTAGGTTATCAGGAGTTTCAATATTTACAACTAACTGGATATCAGTAATCGGGGAGGTAGAGGGAAGTCTATAAATCACTCCAATTGATGATAAATTGCCTATTTTGAGTCAGGCTATGGTATATTCAATATATACAACATTAGTTTACAAGTTATGTCTTTTAATTCTGCAGTTTGTATAAGGACTTTGCTGTTTTTCTTTGATTTTAATGGCTGGCGTCAGTGCTGCACTAGGCACTGTGATGTCATAAGCATTGTGCAAGCTGCTCTCTGATTTGTTCATTATTCAACTATGATGACAGTAACCTTAAAATATCCATTGTGACAATAACAACAAATAAGTTATGAAAGTCTTGTTCCCACATAAGTGGAGATAAAATGTGTATTTTGAGTCAAGCCACTTATAGTTTAACAGTTACAACTTTTTAAATCAGCTGTTTATGTACAAATTTGGATTCAGGGCTGCATAGGCCTATTTTAATGTCATCAGTATTGTGCTAGCAACTCTGATTAGTCCTGTTCTGTGCACAGGTCAAGAAAGGTGACTGCGACATATCTAACCTCTAGATAAATGTTTATCTGGAGGTTAGAAATCATGATAAACAAATTTATCAGAGAAACGTTATCACCACTGGTGTTGTGTATATATGTGCATGTACGTGAGTATATATACTGTATACATATATTATACACACATGGGAGTGATGAATAACACTGGTAAATAAATAGGGGATATGGTATGGGTGAGCATGTCATAATGTTTTTATCTTCATAAGAGATCTGTGAACTCTTGACCCTCACGAGTGACGTAAACAAAAGGTTGCAGATCTCGAGGGAAGATAAAAAAACATACAACAGGCTCACCCATACCATATCTAGTTTATACAATGAGCGTGTTGACAACTGAGCTGCATCTGAGAGGATCAGTTTCATGTACTAGATCAAAAATGCCTTTATCTCTGTCCTTTTGCCATCATGCTCATTGTATAAAAAGTGTTATTTTGTCATAATTACTGGTGGCCCCCAATATCAACCCGATTTTGAGACTTGTAAAAAGTCATAGCAACCTGTGAGTTGATATGGCAAAGTTGTATCAACCTGCGAGTTGATATGGCTTTTACTGTCTTGTGCCAGGTTGTGTGTACCATGCTAAGGTACTTACCGATTCAGAAAATTGAACCATTCACAGTTTTTTTTTTAAACTTTAAACAGTGAAGAAGCCGTTGAACCTTCACCTTGTCATCACAACAACCAGCATGCCATTAAGCCCATACAGAAGTCGAATCAGCAACACAGGAAGCACGTAATGCTAAGACTCTGAGCTTTGTTTACTCAGCACCAGTTATAAAAATTAACACATATGTAGGTGTGTGATCTGCAGTTTATTTACACACCCTCGGTGTGTGACAATATATAAACCTCTCGAGCTTCGCTCTCGAGGTTTCTATATTATCACACCCCTTGGGTGTGTAAAACTCCATATCACATACCTACATATGCATTATTCTCTATTCACTATCCAACTGTGGTGGCACTAACATGTTATTTCCACTGCAGCTATTATTTCCACTGTTGCCCTTTCACAGTTGCTTTCCTTAGTTAATCAGAAGCAGTAAAATAAAACACTGCCATAATCTAGCTATGGTATGACAAAGCACGCTGCTTCCACAACTGACCAATAGGGATATGATTCCCACAATAATTCTGGTTAACATGGTGAACATTTAGCATCTGCGACGCTCAGGACGAGTCAAAATAACAACTTTCCTTTTTAATGTACTGAGAAGTTAAAAGACTACCAACATAACCCACTTGCCCATGATATATATAGGAAATCCCATGGGTGGATCACAAATAAGCTTTGTATTCATTCACTCTTTCATGATGCCACCAGTGCCTGGCACTCGAGGTTTTGCCACCTGTTGCCAGGCAGTACAGCTGGCAACATTCCAGAGTGAATAAAAAGCTTATTTGTGATCAACCCACGGGATAGCCCCTATATCTACAACAAGCTGACAAAATATGCAATGTATCTTCATTAGTGAGGTATGAAAGTCCTGCCCACTCACAAGTGATGATATACTGACTATTTTGAGTCAGGCTGTTGTATATTTGATGTATACAACAGTGGTTTACAAGTTATAGCTTTTAAAGCTGCACTTCGCTTGAAGATTTTGTTGCTTTTCTTTGATTTTAGAAGCTTACATCAGTGCTGCACTTTGCACTCTGATAGCTGCTCTCTGATTGGTTCAGTATTTCACTGCAATGACAGTAACCTTAAAAATGTGCATTGTGACAACAATATTTTTTGATAAGCTGCTGTTACCGATGTCAATGGCTAAGATATCTTTTTATCTCTTCATGTTTACCCGCACTCTATGTATGTATATTTATACAAATATTCATTAGCGTTTTTTTTAGGTTATATACAAATGATATCTTTTGTACAGTACACCAAGTAACTAGATACATTTTTATCTTCACAGTACGGTATGTCATTACATTTACGCAGCTACTTAGGTACATCACAACAAATTCTGGTTCTGCCATCTGTGTCCCGCGTTCTGTAGTCGTGTGCTCCTGCTACCCTAAGCAAGGTAAACTTTTACTTTCTATAATAAATAAAAAAAAATCACTAAAAAAACACTAATGTATAAACTGCACATCTGATGTGGGTTCATGAGATAGGGCATTTATCTTCATTCAGGGTCAATGATTCATTGGACCTCACTTGTGGCTTCGCCACTCATGAAGGTCAAGAGGTCAATGACCACATATCCCCTATATATAACTGTAATACAACATGGTTGTACTGATACACAGCAAGACACAAAGTGTTATCTTGACCCACCATATAGCAGCAAGATACTATTAGCTTGCAAAGTTTGGTCTATCACAATGCATACCGAAACAACCAGAGACAATGATGATGACATTACAATACCTATATGCAGCACTGAAACAGTCAGTTAGAATTAATGATAATCAGTAAAATATTTATACAAACAGCAGATTTGAAATATACAAGTATGTAGTAAACAAAGGTTATAAATCAAATATGCAAGGTCTAACACAAAAAAAATGCAGTTTATCATCTCTCTTGTGGCTCTGCCACTAGTGGGTTATGTCCTTGCCCCCTCACATGTGAAGAAAAGCTGCATATTTTGAGTTAGCCTATTACATATCCCCTACTGTATATACACTACATATGCTGATATATTTCAAAGATTCAGCTTCCATTTTCATTTTAAAAATGCCTATTGCTGTAGCACTGTTATGTCAACCCAAAGGCTGAATTTTTTAAAATAATAAACAGAAACGTAGAGATCTAAAACACTTACTGTATTAACCTATGTTTGCATCTACCAGCCTCTGAAGGTATGTTAAAATTACCACATATTACTTGGCATTTATAACTGAAGGTAGCCAAGAAAGAAGAGAAAAAACCTACGCATTCCATCCTATGTATCAGTTTTATAACTTGTATAATTGTGCAATTTTATTTCTATTTCTCAACACTTTTGTTTATTAGAAATACTAAATAACAGTGGTGGAAATAGGGGAGTGAAGAGACTCGGGGAAGGGGGGGACTCAGTTCTGGGAGTGAAATTAAAAGTCTGGCTCACCTTCATAGCCCCCCTCCCCCCCCCGAAGAGGAGGGGGCAGCTATGTATGTGAAGGAGAAGACTAAGGCAACAGAAGCTCAAGGGTTACAGAATGGAGCAGAGGCACTGTGGGTCACCCTGGAGGCGGGAAATAGAACAGCTGTTCGCACTGGAGAGATTTACAGACCTCCTACACAGGGGGTGGAAACAGATGAAGTTCTAGCAGAAACTATCCACAAAATGGCAGCAAAGAAGGAAAATATTACTAATGGGTGACTTCAACCTGCAAGACGCAAATTGGAGCACTCAGATGCAAGTACTACAAGGATCAGTGACTTCATGACCGCCCTGAAGGGGGCAAACTTAAGATAGATTGTAGTAGAACCCACCCATGATGGGGCTGTACTGGACTTGGTGCAGACCAATGGGGACAGAATCACATATGTTGAAGTGGGCAGTACCCTTGGCTTCAGCAACCACAGGACAGTATGGTTTAGTGTAACCATAGTGGTAGAGACAGGCCATGCAAGGAAAAAGGTCCTAGATTTCAGGCAGGCCAACTTTAAGGAGATGGGAAGTCATCTTAGAAGAGCCCTAGCAGTGGAAGGTATGGGGGGGGGGGGGGATGTGGAGAAACAGTGGTCTAGCCTGAAAAGAGCCACAGCAGAAGTAGTCACTGTGCCAAAATGTATAGTAAGAGTAAAAAAAGAAATGGCCACTAAGACTCTTGAAGGTAGTGCCAAGAAAGTAAGAGAAAAAAGGAAAGACCTTCAGGAGATACAAGGAGACACAGAAGAATAAGGAAAGAGAAAACTATCTGGAAAAATGGAGAGTGTCTGGGAAAGTGATCAGGAGGACTAAGGCACAGACAGAGGAAGGTATAGCCCAGGCTATAAAGAAAGGAGACAAGACCTTCTTCAGATTCATTGGTGAGAGGAAAAAGACCAGAAATGGGATTGTTAGGTTGAAGAAGGAAGAGGAAGGGTGAAGGATGACCTAGAAAAGGCTGAGATACTTAGATACTTTTGCTCAGTATTCACCAGGAAAGGAGAAGGTGAGGGACCAAGACTCATTAAGACAGGTATTCAGGGAAGGGAGGTTGACACCAGCCCTTATGGTAGAAAGAGTCTTAGAGGAACTTGGTGAAAATAAAAACAGATAAAGCAATGGGGCCAGATGAGATGCACACCAGAGTATTAAAGGAACTCGGGGATATACTGGTAGTTCCGCTAACTGCCCTTTTCAACTCATCACTGGAGAAAGAGGAGGTACCTGAGGACTGGAGAAGGGCAGATGTGGTCCCTCTCCACAAGAGTGGAAGTACGGAGGAGGCAGATAATTACAGGCCTGTAAGCCTGACCTCAGTGGTGGGGAAACTAATGGAGTCCTTACTTAAGGAGAGGACTGTGAAGTTTCTGGAGTCTAGCAGGGCACAGGATCCAAGGCAACATGGATTCACAGCGGGAAGGTCCTGTCAGACTAATCTAATAGATTTCTTTGACTTGGTGACCAGGATGGTAGATCAGGAAGGGGCGGTGGATGTGGCCTACCTAGATTTCAGCAAGGCCTTCGACACCATCCCATATAGGAGATTGCTAAAAAATTAGGGAACCTGAAAGTGGGTCCTATGGTAGTAAAATGTGTTGGAAAAAGGTTAAGGGACAGGACTCAGTGGGTGGTAGTAAATGGCATGAAATCTGAGGAGAGGGAGGTGACCACTGGGGTGCCACAGGGATCAATGCTGGGGCCAGTACTATTCAATGTCTTCATTAGCGACGTTGCAGAGTGGCTGGAGGGAAAGGTATGTTTCTTTGCAGATGACACCAAGATCTGCAACAGAGATGACACACCAGAAGAGGTGGAAAAAATGAGAAAGGATCTAAGATTATTATAAGAGTGGTCAGGTGCATGGCAGTTGAATTTCAATACCAAAAAGTGCAAGACCATGCAACTGGGTCACAGAAATCCAAGAGAGGAGTACAGGATGGGTGGGGAGGATCTGGCCACCACATGTCAGGAGAGAGACCTGGGGGTTATCATATCTGGATGACCTGAAGGCGACCAAACAGTGTGAAAAGGCTGTGGGGAGAGCAAACAGAAAGCTGGGATGCATAGGGAGAGGCATAACCAGCAGAAAGAAAGCGGTGGTAATGCAGCTGTACAAATCACTGGTGAGATCACATCTAGAGTACTGTGTTTGGTTCTGGATATCACATCTCCGGAAGGACATACACAGACTAGAGGCAGTCCAGAGAAGGAACGTGAATATGATACATGGATTGCACTAAAAGCCTTATGAGGAAAGACTCAGGGACCTTAATATCTATTCACTGAAGGCAAGAAGGGAGAGGGGGAGATGATAAGAGACATTCAAGTACCTTAGCGGTATAAACAAGGTATAGGAGGGAAGCATATTTCCAGAAAGTATTGCACAAGAACAAGGAGACATGATATGAGGCTGGAGAGAGGAAGGCTCAGGGGTAATGTTAGGAAGTACTTTTCACAGAAAGGGTGGTTGATCCATGGATCAGCCTTCTAGCAGAGGTAGTGGGGGCAAAAACAATTTGGGGGTTCAAGAGTGCATGGGATAGGCATAAGGGTAACACGGAGATGGGCAGAGAAGGCAAGTCACATATCAAATAGGATCTGGGCTCTCACACTGAGTAGGGAAATGGGCAGACTAGGTGGGCCGGATGGTCCTTATCTGCCGATAGATTCTATGTTTCAGTTCCAGGAGCAGAAAAACATACAACTAATTAAATAAGGAGTAAAAATGCAACATACTGTATGATGAGACATGTCCCCAGGCCATTAACAGGTACGCTTTAACCTATATCAAAGGTGGTGGGTTCCTCCAGTGAATTGTTTTCCACTGCCAGCACTGCTGTGTGATTAGTGTTGATGTAGCTCAGCTAATAGTACTGTGCTTCCACCTCTATGCAAGAAGGTTGTGAGTTCAAGTCCCACAGTGAGACCTAGGCTCATATCCAGCGATGACTGCAAAGCAGTACCAATGGAATGCAGTTTTGTTGGAGGGGCCCTTCTTTGGATGAGATGATACGCTGGGGTGCCTTCTACATATCTACAGCAATTGTCCAGGTGAATGTTAAAGATCCCACAACACTGAAAAGATAAAGGGATTGTATATGTCTTGGCCAACATTCTTACTTTTAACTAAACTGATTCTAATACAATTATAATCATTGGGTCTCGTTTTTTTCCCAATAGGGAAACTGGGTTGTAATTCTGTTGCTATAACCAGCTAGTTATAATGACAAACTTCCTGCTGCTAGCTTCTGGAAGACATAAATCTTGCTTTTAGAGCAGAAAGCAGCTGACTTAAAAAGCTACCATTTTTCTTACTAATTGCCCTCCATCCCAACCTAAGTCAGTTCTACTTTTATAGCCACTGGATTTGACTAACAAGAACTTCCTGTTTCACAGTAGAAAGGAAAGGATCATAGAGAAACATTAGTTTCGTCAACCCTGAAGGAAAAAGTAGCTCTTTCTCCCCCTCCCCCCTCCAAGCTACTGGAGGTCTGACTCTGAGCAAGGAAGGAGGAGACTACTGAAGAATACAGGAAGTTGCTGTCCCAGAACAGGAAGGGTGACAGTTGTAAGGAGAGGAGAGGATAAAGTATGCATACAGAGCAACAGGAGAGGGGACACAAACTAAGACATGATGGGAGTGGTGCAGTGCAATGGCTGTGGGGCGGTAGTGTTCCGTGAGACATTCTGGAGGCTGCGATGCTGCCCTATTTGCAGGCACCTCTCTGGTCTGAGGGAGGAGGTTGCCTGTCTCTAGGCTGACCTGGCTAGGATTCATGAAACCTCCACCCCCACCCAGGGACCACCAAGGCTACTGCTGCTACCTCAGAGGTTGCCAACAAAGAGGAGTGACTAGACCAAGGTGGGCTCAGGGAGGGAGAGGGTGGTGGAACAGAGGTGCATCCCTCCAGCTGTACCTCTCCACAACTCATATGCTGTTCTGGCGGATAGTGGTTCCTCTATGGAGGCACCTGCAGTGGAGATCAAGGAGGATGTTGGGAACCTCCACAAAGGAGACCCACAGGAGGGTGGCACAGGACCCCACAGGAGAAGGAAACAACTCTTGGTGGGGACTCAGTCATTAGGGGGTAGAAGTGGGGAGGAAGGGGAGAGGCTGAAGGTGCCTGCCTGGTGCCACGGCTTGAGGGACAAGAAGTAATCCTCAGAATCGTGGGAGCAGCTGCACGAGGGAGGGAGATGGATGTCATTGTCCACCTAGGGAAAAATGACCTGGCTAGGAATGGGATCAGAGCAGTGCAAGAGGAGTTTTTAGAGTTGGGGAGGGGCCTTAGACAAGTAGCACATATGGTAACCTTCTTGGAGGTGCTACCTGTCTATGGCAAGGCTGATGCTAGGGTACTCCTCACCATGGAATTCAATGAATGGTTGAAAAACTGGTGTGGAGCTCAGGATTTTGGCTTCACTGGGGACTGGGGAGCCACCTGAGGTATGCAGGCCTATACTGGCGCGATGGTCTGCATCTGTCCGGGGGGGGGTGAACCATGATCCTAGGTGATAGGTTTAAATGCTTCATTGGCAAGCATTTAAACTAGCCAAGGGGGGAGGCACTGAAAAGGAGCAGGGAAATCCCAGCCTTCCCCCACAAAACATGGTAATTAGCGAGGCAAACACCAAGGTAGAGAAGCCATTAAGGAGCAGGACAGAGGTAAATGCAAAAAAAGGCAAAGGCAGTAAGGACAGGGATGGGGCTAAAAGGGGGTAAGGCCATCAAAAAATGGAGGGTGATGAGTACCAATGCCAGTAGTCTGTGTAACAAGCTCCCTGAACTAGTGGCCTTGATGGAAGAGGGATGCCTGGATATTGTGGCAGTCACAGAAACATGGTACACAGAGAACCATAACTGGGATGTCAACATACCAAGATACACAATCTACAGGAGGTAAAGGGAGGGTAAAAGAGGAGGAAGAGTAGCTCTCTATGTAAAGAAAGGGATCAAAGCAACAGAACTAAACAGTAAACAGGGAGCAGAAGAGGCACTCTGGGTCACCCTGGAGACAGGAAATGGCACCACAATCCGCATGGGATTGTATATAGACCCCCATCTCAGGGTGATGGAATGGACAAAGAAATGATAGACGGCACTCTTAGACTAGCAGAAAAAGGGGAGATATTGTTGATGGGGGACCTAAATATGCCAGATGTTAACTGGAGCACCTTTGCTGCAGGCACATCCAAGAGCAGGGTCATTCTTGATGCCCTACAAGGGGCATACCTCAGACAGCTAGTACTGGAACCCACTCGGGAGGGAGCATCTTAGACCTGGTACTCTCAAACGGGGACGGAGAAAGAATCTCAGATTTAGAAGTGGGTAGTCATCTGGGAACAAGCAACCACCAAACAGTGTGGTTCACAATAAACACAGCCATAGAGTCAAGTCATACAAAAGGAAGACTATTGGACTTTAGGAGGGCTGACTCTGGGAAAATGAGAGAGTGCCTCAAAAAAGCACTAGCAAACAGGCAAGAAGGAGGGGTGGAGCAACAATGGGGAGTAATCAAAACAGGCATCACGCCTTTGTGTGAAGCAAATCAACAAAACACAACGAAGGAAAAAAATGCTATGGTTCTCAAAAGAGGTGGTAGGGAAGGTTAAGGAGAAAAGGATAGCATTCAGGAAATATAAGGAAACACAGAAGGAGCAGGACATAGAACTTTTATCAGTTAAAGCAGAAAGAGGCAGGGAAGGCAGTCAGAACAGCAAAGGCCCAAACCGAGGAAAGGATAGCCAACTCTGTGAAGGATAAGACCTTTTATATAGGTACATTAGAGAACGAAAAAGAAGGACCAAGGGAGGGAATGTGGGCAGAGTTCGACAGTGAAAAGGCAGGGATACTGAATGAATATTTCTGCTCAGTATTCACAAAGGAAGAGGAGGGGGGGGAAGTACCTAAATCAAACAAGAGAAACACTCTGGATATGGGGGTCGATACTAGTCCATTCACAGAAGAAAGGGTTATCAGAGAACTAGTAAAATTGAAGGTGGACAAAGCAATGGGGCCTGATAGGATTCACCCAAAAATTCTAAAAGAACTAAGGGTAGAACTAGTGACACCACTGACTACTCTCTTTAACAAATCATGGGAGGATGGGGTGGTCCCTGAGGACCGGAGGAGGGCGGATGTGATTCCTCTTCACAAAAGTGGGAGCAGGGCAGAGGCAGGAAACTACAGACCAGTTAGTTTGACCTCAGTGGTAGGGAAAATTATGGACTCCCTTCTTTTTATGTTTGCTTGCGCGCATGCGCAAGAAACATCCTGAGACAATACGACCTGCTGGAGGTGTGTGCCTGTCCTTGCCAATGCAGTTCTCAGTCTGCGGGGCGGGTCCCGTATGCGCCAATGGAGCAGCCAGCTGTCTATGACAGCAGATTCAGAGCAGTGGTCTTGACATGAAAGAAAAGGTCTGCTGTCTCCGCTTTACATAATGCGCTACGTCTTCCTTTTCTCCCATGCTCACCAGGACACCGACACCCAGCGGAGTACACACCAATCCTTCTGTGGTGCCATGGTGATTTTGTGGTCAAAAGAGAAGACAGTGGGAGGCACATAGATTTGCACCCCCCCCCCCACACAGTCCCATGAAAGCCATGGGGGTAGGATTGTAGCTGTATTTATTTTATAGCCAGAACAAGTCACGGGAGCGGGAGAATGGGCGAGAGAGTGAGAGCGAGCAGCTGTCTGCTCAGAGTTGTCCAGTGTCCCACTGTGCCCTGAATTTGTCATTCCGAGTCTGACAGAGAGATACACCTCTGAGCCTCCGGACATTGGAACACTGCACCGCACAATTTTTTAAAAATCCCTCGTCTTTGCAGGCTGGCTCTTGTTTTTTACAGCAAATTTTAATTGGAAAAGCAAAGTCAACGGCACTTTTTCTAAGTTAGGAAGGAGTGATGGGAGCGAGAGACAGAGAGAAAGAGACACTGTACTTTCATTTGTAAGTTTCAGTGCCTCTCTCGCTCGTTCTCACTCTCTCTCTCCTCACTATGGAGGGCATACAGCAGCTTCTCTAATGTGCAAACACTGGCATCTGGTTGAGGGGGCTCCGTAATGGAGGAGGTGTTTAGCAGTCTATACAGTCAGTGTCCCATGTTCAAAGTTCTGGAGCAGCCAGATTATGTACTTTTATTTTATACAAAACTCACAGTTTGATAGCCCCAACAGTGTCCTATTGATTGCTTTCATTTGTTTAAATTAGTCCTCATTGGCTCTGCTGTCGCCACAATACAATGTTTGTAGGCGGCAGGCAGCTTCTCATTAATATTCATGCCGGTCCATTAGGCAAGGCAAGGCAAAATTTATTTAAAAGACGCCCAATCCCAGAGGCTCTGGGCGCCATACAAGCATTTAAACAAACATATTTAACATAAAAGAATATAAATTCACATATAAATGCAAATCAATACAAAAATTTTTAAACCTTACAATAAATCCATCTCTAAACATTAAATGCCTTAGAGTAGAAGAAAGTCTTTAGCTGGGCCTTAAAAACATCCACCGATGAAGCCTCTCTGACCATGGTCGGTAAAGAATTCCACAGAACTGGGGCTGCGACACTAAAAGCTCTATCGCCAGCTGTTTTCAGCCTAGTTCTGGGAATGGTCAATAGGCATTCATTCGATGAACGAAGAAGACGCGAGGAGAGGGCAGGTGACAGAAGGTCTAACAGGTAGCCAGGGCCCTGTCCATGTAGGGCCTTATAGGTGAGAAGACCCACCTTAAAGAGGACTTTCCACCCGACTGGCAGCCAGTGCAACTCACGCAGAACTGGTGTAATGTGACAGAACTTTTGCTGCCCTGTCAACAATCGGGCAGCTGCGTTTTGCACCAGCTGTAATCTTTGTAGAGATCCTCCCGTGACCCCAAGATAGAGCGCATTACAGTAATCAAGCCTAGATGTGACTAAGGCATGTATCAAAGTAGGGAGGTCCAGAGACGGAACAAGGGGTTTAATTCTGGCAATGTTTCTGAGATGGTAAAAACAGGTACGAACCACAGAGGATATTTGGTCCTCCATGGTTAAATCTCTGTCCAGAATCACGCCAAGATCGCAGACCGAGAGGAGGCTTTCAATGGCACAGACCCTAGGACAAGCCCAGTTTCTGTGTCAGAGGCCATCCTATCACGAACTCTGTTCGACTCCACTACTAATACCTCCGTCTTATCAGGTTCAGCCGAACCAGCTAGAGGCCATCCAGTCGTTGATCTCAGCCAGACAGATGTTAAGTAAGTCCACTGCATTGATGTTCCTGGGGCAAAGGAAAATATAGCTGAGTATCATCGGCATAGCAATGAAAAACTCAAGCCATACTTCCTAATGATCCCACCCAGAGGCAGCATATACACTGCGAACAACACTGGAGCCAAAACTGATCCCTGAGGAGCTCCACAGAGAAGCAAACTGTATAGATGAGAAATTTCCCATCATAACCCGCTGCCTCCTGTTAGTTAGAAAGGACTCAAACCATTTGATAACATTACCGGTGAGTCCACATAGATCCCAAGGTGAGCAAGCAGCACACAATGGTCCACAGTGTCAAAGCTGATGAGAGATCAAGGAGAACAAGAATTGTCTTGTCTCCTCGATCTCTAGCCCTAGTAGGTCATTCTCCACCGAACAAGTGCAGTTTCAGTACTATGTCTGGCAACGAAGCCGACTGGAAAGGTTCATACAACTCGTGAGAACTGAGGTGTTCTTCCAATTGAAGCGCTACCACTTTCTCAATAACCTTTCCTAAAAATGGAAGGTTAGAGATTGACTGTAATTTGCCATGATCTCCGGTCCAAAGATGGCTTTTAAGAGGGGTCTTACCAGAGCCTCCTTCAAGGCATCCGAAAAGACACCCTCAGACAAGGAACACCGTAAAATCATGGCAAACATCGAGCCAGTCAGAGCCAATGCATCTCATTAAGAAACGCTAAGCACTGGGTCCAGTTCACAAAAGGTGCCTCACATTGGTTGCCACCTCAATAACCTCACTATCCTCCACTGGTCTAAACTCTCCCCAACCAGACGGAGTGCACTCAGAACACATCAGACGATCACTGCCAGCTATAACATTTCTGGCCTGAAGGAACCACCCGCCGGATCGCAGACACCCTATCCGAAAAGAACTGAGCGAAATCCTCACAATCCGTGTTGGAAAAAACCCTTCCGGGCTGCAGACAGACAGGATGTAAAAGTCTGTCGACAGTCCGGAAGAGTGAGGCCGGTCGGTTCTTTCCGGCAGCAATCTCCCTAGACAAAAACACTGTCTTCTTACGGTTAATTGCCTCCTGATAGCCAACATAGTGGGCACGCAGGGCCAGTTTGTCTGCATCCAGACGGGATCTCCTCCAGCAGCGCTCCAATCTCCGACCCAGTCTCTTCATCTCCCTGAGCTCACCATCAAACCATGGTGACCTCAAGTAAAGAAGTCCTGGGTCGTACACGGACAGGTGCGAGGGAGTTTATGGTGTCGGATAACACCTCATTATATGTGTCAACTCCGACCACAACACCTCCCGCGCATGCATCACCCACTCTAGACAAATCTGCTGCCGCCAAAAAACCCTCAGGGGTCAAACCCCGTAAAGGGCGACAGCAGATCATCTCAACAGGGGAAGGGCTTATGGCGGGAGCCCCAAGCGTGAACTGAACCGTGCAATGATCAGACCAGATAGCTGGATTCACCTTAAGATCGCTAGTATCAAGTCCCAGTGAGAACACCAGGTCCAACATGTGGCCATCCCGATGAGTCGGTAAAGTAACTACCTGTGTCAAACCAAGGGAGGACATGTTCCGGGAAAGTTCATAACCAGGTCCATAATTCACATCGTCGAACCAAACATTGAAATCCCCCAGAAAAACACATCTGGGGGATTCCAATGATGCAACGGCAA
The DNA here is from genome assembly GCA_016271365.2 of Neoceratodus forsteri. NCBI lineage: Eukaryota > Metazoa > Chordata > Ceratodontiformes > Ceratodontidae > Neoceratodus > Neoceratodus forsteri. Next base: position 1,273,783,524 of record CM057456.1, read on the forward strand.
CGAAATCTGCAACCTCCTGCAGGAACTCTCCCATCAACCCAGAAGGGCGATTAAATAAGAAAGACCCTGCAGCCCGCACCTGGTCCACCCCGGATGGCCACACATTCAAATGAACCCGGAGCTCTCACTGGGTGCACGGTAAAGGTCAGGCTGGATCTAAAACAGATGGCTACACCGCCACCCCTGCGCTCCACTCTGGGACAGTGCACCACGGTATACCCGGGGACGCAGCTCAAAAATTGGGCCCAAGATCGTCTCCCACCCAGGTCTCCTCAGGATAAACGCCTCAGATCAACCGACGAAATCAAGGCAGCAATAATTGCCGTCTTATTTCTGATTGATCTGGCGTTACAAAGCACTGCCTTCAGGGGATTTGGGGATGATGCAGCCCCACAGGTTACCTGGCCATTTGATCTAATAGGCTCCCTGGGGATGGACACCAAACACGACCGACCTCTCCCATGTGCCCGTTGCAACCCAGGGCACCTCCTGGACCTGACAACTTCAATCCTCTTATGGCCTCAAACTAAGATTATGATGATGCGACCAATGCTAGCTCCACCAACTCCACCTCCCAACAACGCCTGATAATAACATCAGAAACTGGAAGGGATGAAAGCGCGAGGTCACGAACATCAAGCCATCATAGACTATTCTAACTCCTCTCAATCCTCCCATATCTATTTAGGCACAACAAATACAAACCATCAAAATAAAGTTAATAACTAGATAAAAATAACCCACCAAGCCTAACTCTAAAATATAACAAACCTACAAAGAGGTTAAATAATTAAAATATTACAAGTTTAAATACAACAACATGTTAAAACGAAACCTAATCCTCCTACATCAACTGAACATTTTTCAGTGCCGAGTGGCGCTACGCCATTCACTACGTCAAGGCCATGAGCGGTGCGTAGATTTATAAATGTTACCATGGAACACACAGGTCCTGACTCTCCTGTTCTACTCCAGAAGGCTTGACAGGTAACACCTGCTTGCAGTCTCTCACACTGCGCCTTGAGTGTAATCGGCCCTAAAGTGTCTTGTTCACACTCCAGAAGTAAAGGATCAACTTCCTGACTCTCAGGACCTCCCAGCTGTCGGCTGAAATAACGGCTAAAACACTGCACACACACAATAACGCTTACGAGCGGTGCGAGATATTTATAAATGTTACCACGGGACACACAGGTCCTGACTCCCCCCAGTTCACTCCAGAAGGCTTGACAGGTAACACCTGCTTGCAGTCTCTCACACTGCGCAGGTGTAATCGGCCCCAAAGCGTCTTGTTCACACTCCAGAAGTAAAGGGATCAACTTCCTGACTCTCAGGACCTCCCAGCTGTCGACTGAAATAACGGCTAAAACACTTAATTAATTAATAGTCATGAACTCCGCTTTATGCCCCGTTTTAAAACTTTATTGTTTGCTAATCCCCTGAGGCTTGTCACCAGCCTCATTTAGGCTACTGATCCCCATTTAGTAGGGCAGTGGGACCAAGAGACACCCTTTGGTTTGACCGCGAATCGGGCGGTCGGCAGATAAAAGTGCTGCAATGCACATGCGCGATCACTGGTTGCACCATGGTGCAAAAGGAAGTAGCGGATCGCGATTTTAGTTTTTAAGCCCAAAACAGGGCTAAACAAAGTATGGGTCTGTTTGGGGGGATGGAGGGAGCACCAGAGGACTTAGCCAGGTGGCAGAAGTGCTGGGAGAAAAGAACGGGACACCAGGGGCAGAAACGGGAGCATTAAAGGTAAGCCCCATTTGGGGAGGGCATTACACTAGGCTCTCTGATTTCCTTTCCTCCTCAAATTTCCTCTCACCATTTCAATCTAGGTTCAGAAAAAAACACTCTACTGTGACTTCTCTACTCTGTGTCACTGATGCCATTTTCAAGGGCATGGATCATGGTCACATGGCTTCTGCTATTTTTATTGACCTTGTTTTTAAACATGAGCATAAGCAGTGCTTGTCAGTGTTGATGTATGTTATGTAGTACTGTACAGGTACCATTGCATTACTGCTTGCAAATACAGTAATCGGACTTTAAGGTTTTCCAATGTAATGTTCCTTATATTTCATTATTTGTATATACAGTATAATTGTGAATACTGTACTGTTATACTAATTGAGATTTACTCAGCTTTTTATTATGCATATTATGTGTCATTAAATAAAAAGATGATTACAAGTCAGAGCTTTGAGTCTTTGCAGTATGCTGGTTGCACTGACATTAAAACTTCAGATAAATGCACAGTCAATTTAAGTGCACAAATTGTTCTTATCCCGAGGTTCTGCACTTAAGTTGGTTTCACTATAATAGGTGTAAAGTGGTGCTCATCATGTTGTTGCTTCACCCATGTTTAGCAGCACCATTACAAAGGTAGGTCACATGAAGGAGACTGTGTAGCCTAACAGTTAGAATATAAAACTACAAATCAGGAGATTAAGGTACAAATCACACCAAAGCCACACACTGGGCAGATCACTTGGCCTGCCTTCCTGGTGGAGAGGTTGTCCCAAATGGAGGGCAGATGACAGAAGAAAGTGGATTGTCCAGCAGCAGATTTGGAGTGAGGAATGGAGAAAGTGTGAGACTCCCAGGAGCAAAGTGCATAGGATCTGGAGGAGTTGTGAGAAAGGAGAGGTAAGGAAGAAGAGATGAGAACCAGTACTTACAAATAAAGGATGAATAGTGCATGGAGGGTGGGGAGGGAAGGGGTGGAATTAAGAGATTTGTGTAAAGGGAGCACTGATGGGTTCAAGAGGGAGCATTAGCAGAAAAGGGGCAGAAAACATTGCATAGAGTGTCCAGTCTTGCAATAGAGGAGGAAAAGGCAGAGCCATAGACCACATCTGCATAGTCAAACACTGTTAGCATCATCTTGGTGACTATTTATCGGCAGACTGGGAGTGGTAGGCAGTCCTTTATGCAGTACAGGGCACAAAGTTTGGGGGGAGCTTTCTGTGGATTACATCAATATGGGTTGAGAAATAAAGTCTACCATCCAGCCACATACCAAGCTACAGAACATGAAGTTGGGGATGATGTCAAGGGGAGTGCCATCCAGAGTGGGAAGGACTGGAGGGGAAGGGAGTCTAGCAAGCTTATGGCTTGTGCCAAAGGTCAGAGACACTGGGCCCAAATTTCCAAGGTTGACGCAGGGGTTGCATCAAACCCTACATCAACCACAGTGTTTGGTGCAGCTGCACCAAACAGTTTGCCACAACTTGCACCCGATTTTACTACCCCGGGTGCAGTTATGACATTTTTCACAATTTACAACAGCTTGTGCGAAAGCATTGGCGCAAGCCCCACGAAAAGGGTCCCTGATGGGTGTAAAGTTAGATTGGGCTGGTCTAACTTGTGCCTTTTGGGGCAGGAGACTTAAAATTGTGATTTGCATCAGGGGAATGTCACAAGCCCCCTGCACCATTTGTTGTGGCATCTGCATCCCCTTTTAAAATCAAGCCCACTGTCTTTTTGGTATTGACCTGAAGTTGGTAGGATTGGAACCAGTGTTGGATGTTAAAGTCACACTGTAGTGACGTTTCCAGGGCTTGGACTGAGGTACCTGAGATAAAAAGTACAGTATCTTCTGTATCATACTTATGTATATGTGAGTTGATACAGACAGAAGAGAGGTCATTAAAGAATACTGAAAACAGGATGGCCTTCGGTGACCCCCAGACTGTACTGGGAGAGTAGGGAACAAGGCATCACCAACCTGTATCAACCATCCAAAGGGAAATAGTAAAATCTCACAAAGCAAGCAAGCAAAACTTCATTTATATTAGGCACCCTTCCAAGCCTCAGGGTGCCTTTACAAAAAATACACACAATATACAATATAAAATTCATATTCCAATAACTTTAAAACAGTAATACAATCAATTAAAATTATTAAAAATTTAATTTGAATTTTAAAGTGCAGCCACATAATCAAATTTCCATTGATCCATTAAACACCTGTGCAAATAAATGGACTTTAAGGGAATTTTTAAATCCCTCTATGGTCAGGCTATCTTGTATCCAACAAGGTAGAGAATTCCATGTGTTGGGAGCCACAAAGGCAAATTATCTACCTCCAGATGTTTTCAGACAAACGGCAGATCTAAAAGTTATAACTCGTAAACTGATTTTGTATAACTCAAATATTTAATAGCCTGTACCAACATATACAGGTTATTATCACTTCTGAGAGGGTAGAACAATCATAACTCACTTGTGGCTCTGCCACTCATGTGTTATAATCTTGCTCCTTCACACTTGAAGAAAATTTGTACATTCTGAGTCAGGTCATTGCATACGCCCTATATTGTTATAGGAAACAGTCACATTAAGTATCACTATAGATTTTTTTATTAAACCAGTTTCAGCAAAGATATGCTAGTTAATGTAACTCATCAACCCCACTGCTATAAGGGGGCCAGTTCTGGAAGGAGTTGCGATGTGGCCGTGGGCTTGCGGCAGGGTATTTGACACAACTTGCTAGTTGTGCCAAACATTGCTGCAAGCGCGATTCCAGAAGTTGCTTGCCACAAACACCCTACCGCAAGTGCAGAACACAGGATGCAGGGAGTTAGACCACCTATTCCCTGGTCTAGCGTTGCACCCCGGATCACGGCGCTTGCGCCAATCCTTCGGCACAAGTTGCTGTAAATCGGGTTAACTGTCACAATTGCACTAGCCCTTCCAGAATCAGACCTGGTTGCATCTGAGGGCCTTTGGCGCAACTGTGTCCAATGTTGCAGTGGACGCATGCCCTGTGCCCACCTTCCAGAATCGGCCCCAATGTCTTCCCAAGACTTTCTTGAAAATGAGATGTATCCCCTAAATTAGGTTTTCTTGAAGTGGCTAAATGCAAAATAAATAAAAAAAAATAATAATAGAAAGGAAGAGGTAGAAGAATAACATGAGGGAATAAATCATTTATTGTCCTGCAGGCCACTCATGAAGCAGCAGCAATGAGTGCAGTGTCCATCTTGGGGTGTAACTGTATTCCTGATCCTGTTACTTACGATGTTAAAATATACATTTGAAATCTGGATTATGTGTTGGCTTTCAGTTTGTTGGGGTTCACAGAGGTGGTGCAAGGGGTGGGTAGAGTTAGGGTTTAAAAAACCTAAACACTGCAATTCCTTACTTTTGTGGTTTTTAAGAAGAACCCTTTACATGTTTACTAATGTAGTTTATTGCAATGAATTTCCTTTTTATGACAGATCACCGTAGAAGCCTATTTTGTGCATGGCCCTGTGTGCCACATCCAAAGCAGTTGCAGCTGCAACATCACACCGATTGTTCTAGACCTGTAGTGGACTTTGTGAGTGGCCAGCAACAGCATCCTCACATGCATTATGCTAGACCTGTAGTGGACTTCACGGGTGATGAAGCAGTTGCATTATCATACACATTACCCAGACCTTTAGAAGACTTCAAGAGTGGCCCTGTAAGCCACTCATGAAGCAGCTGTACATTAAAAGACATGGCCCTGCTAAGCCATCTACATTTTTATGTTTGCTAGCACGCATGTGCAAGAAACACAGTGCCATCATCCGAGTTTTTGTAGGTGTGGCACCGTCTTCCAATTCAGTCAGTGTGTTTGCGGGCGCAGCCACAGTTCACCAATGAATGCTGCAGCTGTCTATGACCGCAGTTGAAAATACAGTGGCATACAGTTGAAAAGGAGAGACCGTTTCAGTGAGCAGTGATAAGATAGTGTTGATTAGCATATTGCCGGCAATCCTGCTTGTATACGTCTCTGCTTTCTCTTCCTGGAACATAAATTCAGTTTGAAGTGAACTTTTCCTAGGACTATCTTTCCGGGAGGAGGCAAGTGACTAAAATGACATCCTTGGAATGTTACCAAAAAAAGATCTAACTGCCATCCTTGGAATGTTGAGTCAGAGTTCAGGGTAGGAGCGGCATTGACAAAAGCAGGAAAACAGAACCCCAAAGAGACTGAAAAAGTTGACGCAGTTTTCGTCTGTTGGCACACCTGATCAGTATTGTAATAATATTCCCCAACCCTCTGAGTGTCTCTGAATAGTGCCCCCCCCCGCCCGCCGCACACAGTATGGCTGACGGGGGTGCCCAATCCCCAGTTGGCTCCGTGCTACCCCCCAGAGTTCTAGGTGCCACACTGGGAGCCCACCCCAGCATGGCATAAGTGAGAATGGCGACTGGGGTGCCCAACCTCCCATCGGTTCAATTAAACCCCCCCCCCCAGAAGAAACAGACTTCCAGTTGCCACGCTGGGAGCCCATGTGACACATGTCTATGGCTGACGGGGTGCCCAATCCCCCGTCAGCTCCACTGCCCCCCCCAAAATCTTCCAGCTGCTACGCTGGGAGCCCACCCTAGCGTGGCACAAGTCCCACGTCATCTTCCTAAAATGAAAACAAACACCTAAAAAGAAATAAACGGTCCTTTGTTGATTGTCTTGCCCCCCAACCAGCGCCCACCCTCTCTGCATCCACCTCCCCACACCCCCACCTCATCCCATACTTACCTCCGGAGGCCGGCGCGACGATCTTCGGTGGACCGGGAACACGTCTTCACTCTTCAAAGCTGACTACGAACTGAAGAAATGCCAGTAAGCTGTACAATGGAATAAATAGGGTTTTTTCAACTTTGATGCATATCTCAGGCATTTTTTGGAATTCTGGCACCAAATTTTCAACATGGGGTTTCAGACCCCTCCTCATGAATTCTGGCACTGTCATGGCGTTAGTTGGCCCTGAAAGGTGATTTTGCGGTCACTGCGTGGAACCACCTTTTGGGACTGATTTATGAAATGACAGTGTCACAGTTCATGAGGTAGGCCCCCAAAACCCCTATGTTGAAAATTTGGTGAAAAAATTCCCAAAAATGACTGATTTACGAGCGTGTGTTGCGCAATTCCTATGCACGCTCGTAAGTTTGCGAATGTTTAATATTTTCACTCCAGATTTTCAACATTGCCATTTTACCACACCTCCTTATGAGCAGTACAGCTGTCATTTTTCACATCTCACCCAAAATGTATTTCCATGCATGTAGCGCACAATGGCGCAGTCAGTGTGCGAAATCAATGTTCAGGACAGATTATGAAAATCACAGTAACACTGTTTATGAGCAGAGGTCTTAAAATGGCTATGTTAAAAATTTGGTGACAAAAGTCCATAAAATGACTGTGTTACAAGCGAGCATTACGCAGTTTCCACGCACCCTCATAAGTTCAAGAATTTGCAATATTTTCAGTCCAGATTTTCACCACTGGCATTTTTCCACACTTCCTTATGAACAGTACAGCTGTCATTTTTCACACCATGGACAAAATGTGTTTTCGCACTTCCAGCGCAGAAATGCATGGTCGCTGTGGGAAATCACTGTTCGGGATAGATTAAGAAAATCACAGTGACACTGTTCATGAGCGGAGGTCCCAAAATGCCTGTGTTGACAATCTGCTGTAAAAATCCCAAACTAATTACATTACGGGTGTGCGTTGCACAGTTTCTATGCACACTCGTGACTTCACCAGTTTTTTTTAATATTTTCACTGCAGATTTTCAACGTTGCCGTTTTTTACACCTCCCCATGAACAGTACAGCTGTCATTTTTCACATCCTGTCCGAAATGTGTTTTCGTACCTGTGGTGCCAAATGGCATAGTCGCTGTGCAAAATCAGCTTCCGGCTAACAAACTGATATTGCCACTGTTCATGAGGAGGGGGTCACAAAAAAACCATGTTGAAAATTTGGAGTGAAAATACCAACGAACGCCTGAGGCGTTAGTGTTTCCGACCATAACGCCCCACCCTGTAGAGACTGACAGGCATCAGGGGTGTGACTTGGGATTGTCGCCTGGAATGCTTATATCATTCCACTCCCACCCACACCCTGCAGCCAGTGAGAGGAATCGAGGTGTGCCTTGGACTCTTCTGCCCCAAAGTTCACCCCATTCTCCTATACAGCACCCATCTCACTGAATTTCCTGATGGAATGGGGTGAACATAAGGGTCAAAGACCCCAAGGCACACCGTGACTCTTGTCGGTGTCTGCAGGGTAGGGTGTGGTGAAATGGCATGGTCGTTATGCCTGACGACCCAAAGGCATACCCCAATGCCTGTCAGTATCTGCAGGGTGGTGGTGAGGTTGGCTTCGGTTCAGTACTTCACTGTCATTCCTATTATGCAGCTCTGTAACTCCTACACTACCAATGCCAGCAAGCAAACATTCGGCATTGACAAATGCTTGTTTTTTTTAGTATTTCTCTTTATTCTCCTCCCCGTACGGCCCCCATCTGACCAGCTCCCCCAGCTCCGTTCCCTGGAACTACAGGGCTTACCCCGGGAGCAGTGCCTGTGGAGAGTCGGTCGTCATCCTGCCGCCGGTTTTCCCATTTTTCTCCCCATTAGCCCCAGGAGTAGGAGGCACGTGTGTGGAGGCACGCATGTGCCTTACAGCCCCGCTAACGACCTCCTCCGCCCACCTCATTGGCCTATCGCCGGGCCCCTGCTTGTGCGACTCCTCGGCCTCCACCAAGGGGTAGCTGTGAACGAGGGATGCCATCCCACCTCCCTGGAGAGGAGAGCTGCCTGACGGCCGCTCCATCCAACTCCGCCTTCCCCCCGTGCCGACCTCCGACGACCCAGGCTCGCTCCCGAACCCAGGTCACCAGCATGCTGCGAGGTGAGACCTCCAGCGCCTCAGCCTCTGCGTCACCGAACCGGCTCACCCATGGACTCACTTCTGAAGGAAAGAACTTTTGAGTACCTAGAGGCCAGTGGGGCACAGGACCCAAGGCAGCATGGATTCACAGTGGGAAGGTCGTGTCAGACAAATCTAACAGATTTCTTTGACTGGATGACCAAAGTAGTAGACCAGGGAGTGGCTGTGGACATGACCTACCCAGATTTTACCAAGGCATTTGATACAGTCCCACACAAAAGATTAATATACAAGTTAGCCAGCCTTGAAGTGGGTCCCAAGGTGGTAGCCTGGATAAAAAATTGGCTGGACAACAGGACGCAAAGGGTAGTAGTAAATGGAGTCCACAGTGAAGAAAGGAGGGTTACTAGTGGGGTACCACAGGGTTCAGTACTGGGACTGGTCCTTTTTAATGTCTTTATAAGTGACATTGCAGAGGAACTGGAAGGAAAAGTATGTCCTTTGCAGACGACACAAAGATCTACAACAAGGTTGATACACAAGATGGAGTGGAAAGGATGAGAAGGGACTTGGCAAAGTTGGATGAATGGTCAAATGTATGGCAGCTTAGATTTAATGCAAACAAGTGCAAGGTAATGCACCTGGGAAACAAAATCCTAGGAGAAGAGTACACAATGGGGGAGATACTGACAACAACAAAAATGAAAAGAGACCTGGGGGTAATTATATCAGATGACCTAAAGGTGGGCAAGCAATGTGAGAAGGCAGTAAGGAAGGCTGGGGGATACTGGGATGCATAGGGAGAGGCATCAACAGTAGAAAACAGGAAGTTGTTATCCCTCTATACCGACAGTTGGTGAGACCCCATCTGGAGTACTGTATGCAGTTTTGGAGACCCCATCTCCTCAAAGACATAGACAGAGTGGAGGCTGTCCAGAGGTGGGCAACCAAAATGGTGCAGGGTCTGCACCAGAAGACATATGAAGAGAAACTAAAGGAGCGTAATATATATACCCTTGAGGAAAGAAGGGAGAGGGGGACATGATAGAAACTTTCAAATACCTCAAGGGAATCAACAATGTCCAAGAGGGTAGCATCTTTCAGAAAAAGAGATGTGCAAGAACAAGGGGGCACAATCTGAAGAAAGAGGGGGGACAGCTCAGAGGTAATGCGAGGAAGTATTTTTTCACAGAAAGTGTTGTGGATGCATGGAATAGCCTTCCTGAGGAGGTAGTGGAGTAAAAAACAGTGGGGGAATTCAAGAATGCATGGGACAGACATAAGGCAGTCTTGGGGGGGGGGTAGGAGGAAGTAGGCTGTTGGTTAACTAGGATCTGTAGCTTATCCATCAGGTAGGAAAATGGACAGATTAGGTGGGCCAAGCAGTCCTTATCTGCAGTCAGATTCTGTGTTTCTATGTTTCTAAACACATGCCCAGTTTCCCTAGCTTGGCGCATGCACCAGCTGTGATCTTCCTCTTCTCTGCACTGTCCCCCGCCATTCCCGCTCCTCGGCGCTGTACAGTTAGCCGACGCCAGGAGCTGGCAGTAATTTTTTAACAAAAAATATTATTGGCTTAAGAATTTTTATTTTCAGTGTGAAATTTAAAAAAAATCAAAAGAAACTAACACTGCTTTTATTTAGGAGCCTCTACGGATCACGCTGAAACCCCAACGATCCACGATTCAACTCCGTACAGGTATCCATTTATTTTATATAATTGCTGTGATGAAAAAACAATCCCCAGCAATTATATAAAATAAAGGCTGGGTTGGGGTGTACACTCGAATTTTATGCACACCTCACAGTGTGAGGATACCTTTATAAACCCCTCAAGCTTCGCTCTCGGGGTTTATGTGGCATTCCACACTGAGGGGTGAGTGTACAATTCTTGTTATAACCCCCTACACAGCCATTATTCTCTATGTTAAATACTTTGTTGTACTGCCTGCATTCAGTCACTGCACTATCAGTATTTAACTCACTGCTCTGTAAAGCTATTTGAGACAGAATAGGCAACAAATTTAAACACTCTGCATAGAACAAAATGACTGTGCCACGCCAAAGTGGTTTTATGAGCTGGAGCTTTGTTTATTGCGCCAGATGCTATGTTTTATACAGCACAAAGTACTTTGCTCTGAAGAGGAAAGTGAAAAAATGCACATATGTAAATGACAGGGGAAGCCATGAATACCTGGTGCAACACCATATTCACATTTAGTCGAAGGTACTAAGCTGCTGTTAGCGCAACACAAAGCAAAGTCTTTAAGAGGCGTGTATTACTATGCAAATAATGATGGATGGGAGCAAACACTCCAGAAAGGACTAGACAGCCTATAAAAGCAAGGTAAACTAGTTAAGGATGTGTGTGTGTCTGACATCTCATAGGATAACGTGTAATTTGGTATTTCGGGGAAGGTCTGTTGTACCCAGTATTTCACTTGCTATACTGAGCCCTTTACCAGTGCACACTGCTGAACTGTAGCACAGAACTGGACAATGCCCAAGCTCTGTCTTGCAGGACATCCATATATCAACACAGTTACTGCTCTGCTCGGATACAGAGGACAAAGGTGTACTGCAGTGTCTGATGGCACTCCTGCAACATAGGCGCAGAATCAACTCGCTCTTTTAGTACACTGTGCCCAGCCCCAGTCAATCCAAGGAGCACAGGCAGGATAAGTAAGCAATAAGACATAGCAGAGGATGGGTAGTTCTGCAGTAAATGCACACACAGCAGCTTTTTGAGGCACAGGGCTTTTATGCAGAGTGCCTTCAGCACCTGGAAGTGTGGATCTTACTTCGAGGGGGCTCTTGCAGTAGGCAGCACCATTAGAACTAAGCCGCCAGGTGCTAGGAACACACAGAAAAATTCTAGCTGGCAGTCTACAGTGGGGGACCGCCCCCAGCACTGGCACACCGATGTCCACCCATGATATAAAGGGGTAGTCCCCCAGCCACACCTCAGTTATTTTCCTGCCGTCAACCCGTGCACACTGAACCTTATGGAATATTGCTTCAGTCGATTGCCTCCTTTTTTGAGCGTTTGCTTTATTTTCTCTACTATTGTTATTTTCTTAAATATCTTTTGATGGTTTTCATTGTTAGTTCACCAATGGCTGCACATTGTCGCCGACTTCTTCAGCTGAGTCCCGCAAATCTAAGCGTGCCTGCGGCAAACAGATTCCAGATAAAGACAGCCATTCCTCTTGCCTTATTTGTCTAGGCCCGGATCATGACACCGAATTCTGCCAGGCCTGCCTGAAGTTTAACCAGGCTAAACGGAGATGATGCCAGAGGGTCCTGGAAGTCTACATCCTTCAAAAGAAGCTGGCTGCCATGGAAAAAGAGCTGCAGGCCCGGAGTGCATCTTCCTTCCCAGGGGCCTCGTCTGAGACCTCCACTCCCTCTAAAAAGAAGCATAAGCAGGACAAGCACCAGGACCGGGACAGGTCAGTTTCTAGGCTGCAGTCGCCCCCAGGGGCCGCGGCAAATGCTGGGTCTTACCCCCTCGGGGGGGGGGAGTTGGCTCCTATGGCCACACCAGCCCCCCCTCTCTCTCTGGACTGCCTCTAGCCCCACCACCCGCTCTAATTACTGTGTATGGCAGTGCCTCTGCGGGTTCGGGGGATTCTTCCTATGTCCTGCTGCCCCGTCGCTCAGGTCCTTCACTCCACAGGGTTCTCAGCCAGGGAGCTTGGCCAGTTCTCAGGACCTGTCCCAACCCTGCGCCTTCACCAGACCCTTTCTTGGGGTCCGCCAATGGTCCTTTGGACCACTGCCCACTTTTGCTTGCTATCTTGCGGTCACACGACAACAAGAAAGAAATGCTGCGACTTGGCTAGATCAAACTGGTACTCACCACAACGAGCAGCCAGCTCGTAATAATATTGAGAATCCAGGTAGTGGTGTCACTCGGGTCTCTCACTGCAGGTAGAAAATCCACTGACACGCTAATTGCAAAAAGTGAAAATATTGTTTATTGCAGAGAGTACCAACAACACAAGGGACTCCCTCACCCAGCGCTTTGACTTCTCACAAGTCTTCCTCAGGGGTGTGGCTAAGATACAGACAACGTCACCATTTATATACACCCATTAATTAATTTTTTTAGGACACTGGGAACAGGAGGTTGTCTTTAATCAAGAACTAAACCTCTATTTTCTACATATAAAGCACTGGTTTAGGTTAATTGACAATGTTCTATGTATTTGGCAAGGTAGCACTGAGTTAATACCAGAATTTATGCAGTGGCTTAACGATAATGATCTAAGTCTTCGATTTACTTTTGAAGTAAATAAAAAGATACTAAATTTCTTGGATTTGACACTCACAGTGAGCGAATACTGTAAGATCATTAATACATCAGGCTTTTGTAAACCCACAGCCACGAATTCGGTGTTACATGCCCATAGTGCCCATCCTCAAAATCTCAAGGATTCTATACCTTATAGCCAGCTATTAAGAATCCGAAGGAACTGTAGCTCGGAAGATACATTTAATATACAGGCTGAGGAATTAATAGATTTCTTGAAAGAGGGTATGATTACTCTTTATTAAAAACACTTAAAGAAAAAGTGAGTAACTTAGAACGAACAAAACTCATTACAGAAATGAAATCGGAAACATCAATAGCTAACTCAGTACCATGTACATTCATAACAGAGTATAACCATAAAGCAGGTTGAAATGGTATCATCATTTACCGGAACTGGCATATCCTGCACTCTGATGAAGCAGTAGGTGCAGCAGTAGGACCTAGCCCTCGAGTATCCTTAGGAGAGCTAAAAATCTTAAAGATCTTGTAGTACATAGTAGACTACAACCTGTACAAACAGAGATGGCAACTACATGGTTGCCTCAGAGACCATCTGGCTTCTTTAAGTGCTCTAGATGTAATGTATGTAAGTACACTACATCACGGAAAACATTTCAACATCCCATGGAACCTAATGTTAGTGTTGACATTAGACAACTTATTACATGTGACACCAGTTATGTTGTCTATGCACTATGGTGTACTTGTAAGTTGGTATATATTGGAAAAACTGTTCGACCATTGAAAAAGAGAATCCAAGAACACATTAGATCTATACTGAATAAGAGACAGGATACACCAGTTGGTTTGCATTTTTTAACACACCATTCCTCTAAACCTGAAGATGTACAGTTTATGGGTTTGGAATGGGTCCCACCCTTAATTCAAGGGGGAGACAGTCCAAACCGATTGCTAGAGAAGGAAAGCGTTTGGATTTTTAAACTTAACTGTGTCAAACCCTATGGTCTGAATGAAAGATGGGACCTTAAGCCATTCTTGAATAAGTAACAAAACTTGAATCAAATTGTTCTGTGTTTACCTATATAGATATGTATAACCTCTCTTTTCTCTCCCTTCTTTTTAGAATGTTCATCTACCAGAAAAGCACAAGAGATTTAGGTTTTGTTCCTGAGAATGTAATGGATTTGAGTCTGTTAATCACTTTCTTACACAGCGAGACTATGTCGCATTTTGGGGAGTGCCAGTGGCAGCCTTCAATAATTAATTGCATAAAATAATTAATTGTATAAAATACTGCGAAAACATTGTTGCAATAATGTTCAGGAAGTGATATACATATTTCTGGTGGAGAATGAAATCTATTTTGCTAGTACACTGTTAATTTATTAAAACACTGTTTAGATATATGTTTTCATTAATTTTATTAGCTCATGTTTAATTAATTAATGGGTGTATATAAATGATGACGTTGTCTGTATCTTATCTTGCAGTCACAGCCTGCACCCGAGGGGTCCCTCCCTTGGATGCCTCCTGCCTCTCAGCCGCCACCGGTGGGCCCGCCTCTGGGATCCTCGAACCCAGCGCCGTCCAGGCCACCTTCCACCAGTCCTTTACCACAAGACCCAGCGCCCGGCCGCCCAACATTGGGCTCCTCTAGTCCTTCACTTACGGACCCGGTGCCTCTGTCGCATCTGACTCTGCACCCCCCCCCCCCAGGGCTTCAGGCACCACCTTCGGGTTCATCAGGTCCTGTGTCCGACCACCAACCGCCGTTAGGCCCGGGCCCTGGCCACCCTTCTGGTCCACAGCCCAACCTCCTGCCTCTTTTGGGGACTATCTTGGGCCGTCCACCGATGCCCTTTTGACTGTTACCCAGCCCCGTGACACTGCTGTTGGATTCCTTTCATGGTCAACTGACACTGGGTCCTTCATTTCCGCCGATGTCTCCTCAGTCTTCGTCAACGGGTCTAAGCGAGCTATTTAGCTCTTGGTCAGCGTACATCCAACACCTAACATTGGCCCCTGTACCAATGCGGGACCTTCCTCAGCCCTCCCCTAGGGTTCCTTCTTCAGTGCAGGAGACACAATCCATCACTGGAGCAAGCGTCGGTGCGGTTACAGGCCTGGCCTGACGCCCTGAGCCAGGCTCTGACTCTGCTGAACCGCTACACTCCCCCTCTCACTCCTCTCCCACGGAGACGTGGATAAGTAAGACCCCCAAATCCCCTCCCCTCCCCCCAAGGATCCTTCCTTTCTGGAAGTGATGCAACTCATTCAGGTGTCTCAGGATTGACTGGCTGTGGAGCAAGACCCTCAGCATCGCCGTTTAGCAGAGCATCTCCGCCTCCTGGAACTTACTTCGATAGTTATCCCTCCCCTGGTGGCTCCCCATGATGATGTTATGTCCACCATATGGAAATAGCCGGTGTCCATCCCTACGCTGCCTAAAAAGATGGACAGGCTCTACCATGCCCAGAGGGTCGCCCTATTATGGGATAAACCCTAAGACTGACCCCACTGTACTGGCAGTAACCCACGTCGGCTCCCCTAAGCCCAAGCATTAGGGTGATTTTTCTCTGGATAGAGTTCAAACAGTTGGACTACTTCGGTAGGAGGATATATGCCGCCTGCATGCTGGCCTTGTGCACCCAGAATTATCTAGCACACATGGTGGTCCACCAACAGACCTTGCTGGACCAAGCCACAAGTGTTTTGGATGCGCTCCCAGTCTTCACCTCAAAGGCTCAATTGGGGCAATTCTTACATTCTGCCTCCAAAGTGAGTTTCCACATCCTCCATGCCACCTACAACACGGTGGACACCTTGGCAAGGAGCGCGACTTTGGTGGTTTGTCTCCACTGTCATTTTTGGCTTCCCAAGCTGGACTTCACTCTAAGCATTCAGTCCTCCATTTTGGACGCTCCTTTTCGAGGCTCCCTCCTTTCTGAGGGAGAGGTCCAGGATATGCTATCCTCCTTGCAGGATTCAGGCAGGGCCCTGCGCTTGGTGCATCCCCTCTTCCGCACCCACCAGAGCAGGGTGCACTCGTCCTTTCTTCACCAACCAGTGGAGCATCTTGCCCACCACCAGATCCCCTGGTCAATGGGCAAATGGGTCTTTTAAAGCTGCCTTAAGGGCCCATATCCTCTCCTCACGTCAATGTCAGTGTAACCGGTAACCTGTGGATCCTGCACCATGCTGCTAGGCCATGCACCCGCCCTTGGCCAGGTAGTGGACAGCCCTCACTATTTTTAGCCTACAGGCTCCTCACCTCCCTAGGTTACCATATAGTTGCACTGGACTATGAATGCATTGTATTATGCATAAGACAAGGCCTCCCTGAGGCAGCTTACTACCAACTCATATCATGCATTGCTTTAGCTACCAACTGTATAGGTCTTAACCGCTTAGGTAAATATGTCGATAGCTCTGCCCTGTTTTAGCTACCAAATGTATAGGCATTAACCCATGCTCATTGTATTTATACTCTGTATGATTGCTCACCCACATTTATTCTATGTATGCACTGTATGAATGTCTCTGTTTCATTCTGATGTGGAGCCTTTGGAAACGAGTCTATGACTCAAAGGGTTGTAATTCCAATTTCCTAAATAAATAAAAATGTTGGGCCCCCTCAACCTCGGATGTCCCTACCGCTAAGGCTCATAGGGTTAGGATGGTGGAACGCCCTGCGCCCCCGGTTGCCCCCTAACTTATAGCCTGAAACTCCCCCACTCTCCGCCCTGCTTTTTACCAGAGATGTTAGGGGGTTACATTATCCTCCACCCTAACAGATGGAGGCTAGCCTTTTTTCAGATAGTAGATAATTTTCTCCTTTGAGGGGGTCACCCTATGGGCTCCCCTGAGCCACGTTGGCCTTTTTTTTTTCACGTGGATTCCCAATTGCAGGTACCCACTTTTTTCTCTTGAATGAGTACATCCAAAGCCCCTTTCTGCGGGACAGAACGGGAACGGTTTCTTCCCCACTCCCTTCGGAGGCTGGGGGAAGGGGAGGTGTAGGTGTTCTCTTGTTGTTCAGGGGCCTAAGTTCTTCTGTCAGCCCCTGAGTTCCAACCCTTCGATGGGAAGGGGCTTCTAGTACAGATCCTCCTTGAAGTCGGGTTTTGTGTTCCCTTTTCATTGGGGCACCTTCCTGCTTCCTTTTGTTATTCCTCCCACCCACCATTTTCCTGACCCTAAGGTCGAAAGTGTGTCTACTCTTTGAACCTCCACCTACGCCTCATCTGTTGGCTGCACAGAGAGCCTCGGGCCCAGAGCCAACACAGGTCTTTACGACTTTAGGCTGGAACAGCTGTTGGTGGTGGGCTTCTCTTTGGGGGATTCCACCTTTCTTTCTGGCCATTCCTTCCTCCTGGGAGGGTCACAGCCTATACTCAGTTCCTCTGCCTTTTTGTGGCTGCCTCAGTCACGGTTAGGTATTGCGAGGCTTCAGCAGATAGAATGGCATTCCCCGTGGGATATGTTCACAGGGTCGATGCCTACTGCTAGCCCCCAGCCACCCCCTTTCGGTGTGGCTGCTGAGTCTCGGGGCAGCGACAGCCCCTCCGGTTCCCTGTACCGCGCCTCCTGTCACTTTTCATGGCACACCATGGGGGTTCCAAGGGTGTCAGGAGTTTGAGTCAGGCCTTTCCGATTTGTTTCGAAACTTGAGATGAAGACAGCATCATTCACCATTCCCTGTCCTTGGGAGGTTGGGGGGGTGGAGGTATCTCCGGTAGCCCAACCCTAAAGTTCAGATGGAGGCAGTTTTGGGCACTCTGCTCTGCCCGGAGATCGTTATTGGCAGTACACAGGCTCAGTCTCGCAAGGTATGTCTGTGCCTGGCTGTGCCTTGGACGGGCTGGGGACAACCTCCTTTTCTTGGTCTGACCCCCAACCATCGTCGTCCTGCCCGGTTTCTACCTACTTCTCACCAGGGATTGCAGTTTCCTCAAGGGGCAAGTTGGTTATTTCTTTCTTTCCCCGCATTTTTGTTCCCTTCCCAACTATGATTGGAAAGGGTGTGGGTATGTTTTTATAGTGCCATGCTGGATGCGACCAGGTTGTTCCCCTCGGCTTCCCTTTTGGCCAGGGGACCCTTTCTTTCCCCTTTCCCTCATCTTCACCTCACTCTTCTTGACCTGGGGAGACTTGCACATGGTTTGCTCAAGTTCCTTCCCCTTCTGGCTGCCCCCCCAATGCAGGAGCATTTTCCTGCTTAAGGGGAGCTTTCCAGGGTTACCTCAGGGGTCTACTTTCTGCTCCCTCAAGCCCATGCACTGTCCATGAAGTGAGCCTCCATCGATTTCACTGACATACTGTATAGGGGCCGGGTAGTTTCTTGGCTCTGGGCTGGCCTTTCTTCTCCTATTGGGCTCGCGTTTGGGTTTCCCCTGGTCACCAGGGCTACCCGTCTGCCTCCCCACTGGTCTATTCCCGGGGGGAGGCGGAGCCTCGGTTCCTTCGGGGAGTCCCCCACCCCTTCTCGGGGAGGAGGGGTATGAGGGGGTGGGCCTTTCTCATGTCCTAACCGGCCTACTGGGATTGCCTTCTTTCCTTCTCTGTTTCTAAGCCCTGAGCCCTCAGGGCTACGTCTTTTTACATACCCTCTTGCCTAGGGAGAGGGCTCTTCCAGCCTCCCCTTACTTCCCCCTGATGCTATCAGCTTTTTTTTTTTTTCAGGGGATAGGGTTCATTACCCTGAGGTGCATTATCCCATACTGTACTATCAGGTAGGCTTGCTTCCCCTTCCTGATTGTGCGCTGTCTGCTGTCAGCCTACTTCGCAGGACATAGGTTTTTCCAGCCACCCAGCTGTTCCTGCCTTGTGCCTCTCACTCCCTTGTCAACAGGGTCTTCGACATTTTCTACTGTTGGTCTTGAGGAGTCGATCCCCGCCTGACTGCTATCCTCATGCCCTTCCCTTCTTGGAGTTGGTCAGGCCATCCCTTGAGCAGTTGACCCAGTTCTGAGGCTTCTCTTGGGACTATGCCTGCCACATGTGGTACTGTGCTGACTAATGCCACTTTGTTCTGGCTGAGCACTCCCTCTAGGTGCAGAGCAGGCCTTGGACTGCCAGTCCCATCAGGCCTCCTGTTCTTCCTTTTTTGCAGCAGATTTTTCTCCTCCTCCTCTCGAGTCTTGTCTTGTGGGAACTGCTTGGGACTCAGTCCTAACGGTGTTGCCTACTGCAAGAGCCCCCTCGAAATAAGATAGTACAGCTGCATAAGAACCTACCGTAAAAGTAGATCTTTGAGAGGAGCTCTTGCAGTAGGCATGTTTTTCCCTCCCTCCCATCCCCCTGCTCTCTTTTGGTTCATTTTTGGTGTCCTTATCTGCCGTCAACTTCTGTGTTTTTGTTTGGCCATTTCTATGGCTCCAGGAGCACCCTCTTTCTCCTGTTGCTCCCTTTTATAGATCTCTGGCAGGAGAACTGAGGTGTGGCTGGGGGACCACCCCTTTATACCACAGGGGGGACGTCGGTGTGCCGATGTCAGGGGCGGTCCTCCACTGTAGACTGCTAGCTAGAATTTTGCCTGGCGGCTTAATTCTAATGGTGTTACCTACTGCAAGAGCTCCTTTCGAAGAGCTACTGTTACGGTAAGTTCTTACGTAACTGTACTTTGTCACATAACTACCCACCCTGACATGTCTTATTGCACTTATTAATGGGGAAACTGAGAAATCTAAAAAAAAAAAAAAAAGCCAACTTTTTACTTTAAAAAGATATTTTATTTTGTTAAAAAGTGACTACTAAAAAGTAGTTCTTCCCCATGTGTCTTTTAACTGTCTTTCCACACTTTCAGTGCACGAAACGTTTATCATGGAATGCAGGGATTCAAACTTCTGCAGAAGTCTACTGACAAGATATTCATCTTTACCACACAAATACACACAATAGAAAGCCTCAATAAAGTCAGGCATTCCATTTTATTTGGGCAGGGTAAACAGCAAAGTTTTCCCTAATAGGCAGGTAAGGATAGGAAAGGTGTTTTTAATGATAAGGAAAACAGCTAAAAATGTAAAACTAAGAGTAGTACTTCATTTTATTAATTGGTGTATGTGTGTGTGTAAGAAGCACGATTACTGTATAAGGGAAAAGAACATTTAATATATATTTTTTTTATATGTTGAGGGAGTTTGTGTTTTAGGGTCTAGCTGACTTTTCTAGGAAGAGCAAAGGTGATGGCTATGTTTGTGATGGCAGTCAGGATTTTTATTAATTGTTTATTTTACAAAAGGCATTAATACATCAGTGTATAGTGACTGGATTGCCAGCACTTTTTAAGTCTGTCAGCACACAAGCGCGAACAAACTTACTGATATGAGAGTTACTAAACAGGGGTGTGAGGGGTGCCAGCCCAATGACCAGCGGTGCTGTAGGGGCCGGTCTCTGACCGGCAAATCAGCAGGCAGTGTCCTGATGACACTGTTTTGTTGAGGGGGCTGGTCTCTGTAAACATTTTAAAGAACAAAGCTGACGCTACGAGCCCTTCAGCTGCAGCCACTTAGTGTGTCTCTTTCTTGGTTCAGCAATTTCCCCATTCGCTGCAGCTCAGCGTGTCTTTCCTGGTGAAACAATTTCCCTGGTCCCTGCAGCCCCATAGCATCAGCAGTCCAGAAATGTGTGTCAACTTACAGTGCATGGCATACATAAAAGGTCCCCCCACCAAAGTAAACCCTTCCGTCTGTGCGGCAATTACTGTCATCAGCAAGCTGCCAATGCCAGAGTAAGGTGAAGGTGAAAAGATTTCCCCCGTCTCTGCAGCCCCACAGCGTGTCTTTCCTGGTTAAACAATTTCCCCGGTCCCTACGGCCCCATAGTGAGTCTTTCCTGGTTGAACAATTTCCCCGGTCCCTACGGCCTCATAGTGTGTCTTCTCTGGTTAAACAATTTCCCCGGTCCCTACAGCCCCATAGCCTGTCTTTCCTGGTTAAACAATTTCCCCGGTCCCTACGGCCCCATAGTGTGTCTTTCCTGGTTAAACAATTTCCCCTTTCCGGCATTGGGATGCCCACTCCCAATGTCGAATGCGCCTGCCTATATTTTTAACTAACAACGGGATGCCCAATCCTCCTGTTAGCAATGTGGCACTTCCCCACACACACACACACACTATTATGGCACACTGGGAGCCCACCCCAGTGTGCCTAAATGCTTTAAAAAATCCTTGCAAAATGAAAAAGTCCAGCCAAGTCTTTTTATTTTTTATTTTACCTGTAAAATAGAAAACCTTCCAGCATCATTTCCCCAGTCCCCTCCCCACCCCTCTCTCTCGACCTACCTCCCCGCACCCCCCACCCATACTTACCCTCCAGAGGTCGGGAGCCGTGATCTTCTCTGGTCCGGGATACGTTTGCACTCTTCAAAGCCGAATTAGGAACTGAGGAATCGGGTAAGCCTGTATAATGGGACTCAATGGGGGGGGGGGGTTCAACTTAGGTTGATATCTCAGCCATTTTTAGGAATTTTGGCCCCAAACTTTCAACATGGGGTTCCTGGGGCCCCACCTCCTGAACATGTCAGTGTCATTTTGTTTCTTGGTCCAGAAAGGTGATTTTGCAGTCACTGTGCGGAATCGCCTTTTAGGACCGATTACCGAAACGACAGTGCCACTGTTCATGAGGAGGGATCCCAAAAAGCCTATGTTACAAATTTGGTGGAAAAATTCAAAAAAATACCTGCGTTACCAGTGTGCGTTGCGCAGTTTCTACGCACGCTCGTAACTTCGCTAATTTTTTATATTTTCACCCCAGATTTTCAACTTTGTCAATTTTTCACATCTCCTTATAAACAGTACAGCTGTCATTTTCTACAACCTGCCCAAAATGCGTTCTCGCACATGCGGCCCAGAATGGCGCAGTCGGTGTGCGAAATCAACTTTCGAGATGGATTAACAAAATCACAGTGCTACTGTTCATGAGGGGAGGTCCCAAGAAGGCCATGTTTAAAATTTGGTGAAAATATTCCACAAAATGCCTGCATTATGAGCGTGTGTTGTGCAGTTTCTATGCATGCTCGTATCTTTGCCAATTTTTAATATTTTCACTCCAGATTTTCAACATTGCCATTTTTTTCACACTTCCTTATGAATAGTAAAGCTGTAATTTTTTTGCATCCTGCCCGAAATCTGTTTTCGCACTTGTGGCGCAGAAGGTTGCGGTCTCTCTGCGAAATCACCTTTCAGTACAAGTGAACAAAATGACACTGGCACTTTTCATGAGGTGGGGTACCAAAAAGGCCACGTTGAAAATCTGATGACATAACTCCAAAAAAAATGGCCAAGTTACACCTGACTGTTCACAATTTTCTATGCACTCGTGTAACTTTGGTCATTTTCAATACTTTCACTCCAGATTTTCAATATAGCCTTTTTATCACACCACCTCATGAACAGTACAGCTGTCATATAACTTTCTACTGCTCATTATCAATAAAACTCTTCCTGCACTACTACACTCTTACACACTTCCTTATCTCTACACATGATGAACTTTCGGCATTGACAAATGCTTGTTTAACTAGTGGTAATAGTCTGACATTGCATAGCTGTTGATCAATCAGGACACATCCATTTTATAATTATATTTATAATGGCATTTTAATGTTAGTGCCTGGCATAGATAAGGTCTTTAGCATAGTGACATTAGACTATAGAACTAAACATCCTAGCCCTAACACCTATGTGTGGCCCTGACTGAAACTTTGCGCCTAGGCTGCCTGTTCTTCCAAGTTGGCTTCCCTGCTCCAGCCAGCAGGGAGCTTTACTTTGTGGCTGTGCAGCCATTAATGCCTAGCTTAGCACTGTGCACACAAGGGGGTATATTTGAACATACACAATGCAAGCAAACTTTGCTTTTTGCATGACGGAATATACTGTACATCCCTTAGTGCAGTGTGCTACATTGTGTGCAGCAACAGAGCTTTACGCTGCACTATGACAAACTTTTGAATGTGCTACCTGTGACAGGGTGGCACAGGACCCTGTCCCATTTGTTATGGAGAAAGTGTTTAAATGCAAGGATCTTTTCTGTCTTTTGTCTGGTTACACAACCAAATTTTCCTGTGAGACTTTGGACTTGTCTCTCAGTTTTCCCTTGCTGTCTGTCTTTTCCTCCCTTGCACATATGCTAATATAAAAGTATGTGCAAATCATTGTATGAAAATGTAACTGATAATGGGATCACTTTTGTTTAGAAAACATATAGTATTACTGTTGAAATGTATATAATTATATTTTGAGATGATTGCAGAAAGCTATTATACACTCTAGAGGTTACTTGAGTGCAAATCTTCCAGCCTTTTGCAAAATCTGTGCAAAGGGGGCCTCAAGAAGCACACTGTGTTGTAGCAGCTCCTGAAACTTACTAGAACAGAACACTTAAAAGAACAGGATGCTTGCTAAGAATGGGGGTTGAAAAGACTTATAAAAGAGCTAAGCTGCAACTGCAAAAAAGATTAGGAAAACAAGGGACACAGAGACTGAAAGAAAACTTTATTTTATTTTGCCTTTGTAAACAGTTATACTGAATAAGTTTATTTTATGATACTGCTAATGTAAATAAATCCTTTTTGGTGAATTCTACAACTGCTTCTGGTTTTCCTATGCTTCCTGACCTGTGCCTCGACGACACTACCCACTGTGTATGAAAAAGGAACCTGATGAAGAAAAAAAAAATTCTATTCTTCTACAGTTGCCTCAGAACAAACAATGCTGCATGAGCTGGAAAAGTACAATTACGTAAGAACTTACCGTAACAGTAGATCTTCGAGAGAAGCTCCTGCAGCAGGTAACATAATTAGGACTGAAGCCATCAAGTGTCTGGACCCCACAGCAAACTTCTAGCCAGTATAGGTATAGTTCTTTTATAGGTACATATATGTACATTTTATAGGTTTTATAGGTACATCAGGGAGCGAAGGAAGACCAAGGAGGGATAGTGAGGCTTAATAAAGGGAGGAGGGTGGGCAGAGGGAGACTGTGAAAAGGCAGAGATACTAAACAAATATTTTGCTCAGTATTTACAAAGGAAGAGGGGAGGTACATAAAACAAACAGTAGTAACACGCTGGATACAGAAGTTGATACCGCCCATTTACAGAAGAAAGGGTTCTGAAAGAACTCTTAAAACTTAAGGTGGACAAAGCAATGGGGCCTGATGGGATTCATCCCAGAATTCTAAAAGAACTAAGGGTAGAACTAGTGACACCACTGACTACCCTTTTTAACAAATCATGGGAGGATGGGGTGGTACCCGAGGACTGGAGGAGGGCAGATGTGATTCCCCTTCACAAAAGTGGGACCAAGGCAGAAGCAGGAAACTATAGACCTGTTAGTTTAACCTCAGTGATAGGGAAAATGATGGAATCACTTCTAAAGGAAAGAACTGTCGGTATCTAGAGGCCAGAGGGCTGGGACCCTAGGCAGCATGGATTCACAGCGGGAAGGTCATGCCAGACAGAATCTGATAGATTTCTTTGACTGGGTGACCAAAGTAGTAGATCAGGGAGGGGCTGTGGACATGGCCTACCTAGACTTTAGCAAGGCATTTGACACAGTCCCACACAAAAGATTACTATACAAGTTAGCCAGCCTGGAAGTGGGTCCCAAGATGACAGCCTGAGTAAAGAATTGGCTGGAGAATAGGACACAGAGAGTAATAGTAAATGGAGTCCATTCAGAAAAAGGAGGGTTACTAGTGGGGTACACGCAGGGTTCAGTATTAGGACGGTCCTCTTCAATGTCTTTATAAGCACATTGCAGAAGGACTGGAAGGAAAAGATGTCTCTTTGCAGATGACACTAAGATCTGCAACAGAGTTGATGCACAGGGTGGGGTGGAAAGGATGAGAAGGGACTTGGCAAGGTTAGAGGAATGGTCAAATGTATGGCAGCTTAGATTCAATGCTAAGAAGTGCAAGGTAATACACCTGGGAAACAAAACCCAGGGAAGAGTACACAATGGGGGTGAGATACTAACAACAACAAAATGGAGAGGGACCTGGGGTAGTCATATCAGATGACCTAAAGATGGGCAAGCAATGTGAGAGGGCAGCACGGAGGGTTGGGGGATACTGGGATGCATAGGGAGAGGCATCACCAGTAGAAAACAGGAAGTTATTATCCTCTGTACAGACAGCTGGTGAGACCCCATCTGGAGTACTGTGTGCAGTTCTGGAGACCCAATCTCCATGAAGACATAGACAGGATGGAAGCTGTCCAGAGGAGGCAACTAAAATGGTGCAGGGTCTGCACCGGAAGACATATGAAGAGAGACTTAGGAGCTTAATATGTATAGCCTCGAGGAAAGGAGGGAGAGGGGACATGATAGAAACTTTCAAGTACCTCAGGGAATCAACAAAGTCCAAGAGGTAGCATCTTTCAAAAAGAGGTGCAAGAACAAGAGGGCACAATTTGAAGA
The DNA here is from genome assembly GCA_016271365.2 of Neoceratodus forsteri. Classification (NCBI taxonomy): domain Eukaryota; kingdom Metazoa; phylum Chordata; order Ceratodontiformes; family Ceratodontidae; genus Neoceratodus; species Neoceratodus forsteri. The sequence goes on from CM057456.1 coordinate 1,273,808,880, forward strand.
TAGAGGGGGCGGCTCAGAGGTAATTTAAGGAAGTATTTTTTCACAGAGAGGGTTGTGGATGCATGGAAGCGGCCTTCTGGAGGAGGTTTGGAGTCAAAATCAGTGGTGGAATTCAAGCATGCATGGGATAGTCATAAGGCAGTTCTGGGGGGGGGTAGGAAGAAGTAGGCTGCTGGTTAACTAGGATCTACAGCTTATCCAGTAGGTAGGGAAATGGGCAGACTGGGTGGGCCAAGCGGTCCTTATCTGCCGTCAAATTCTATGTTTCTATGTTTCAGTAGTACCAGGCGGGGACCGCCCTCGATGTCCCGTATGGTATAAAGGGTGGGCGTACCTCAGTTCTTTTTCCGTCTGAGACTCTGGTGTTCGGATGTAGCCTGATCTGAGTAGAAAACCTAGGGCAATACCTCAGAGAATTGGTGAGAGTAGGACAATATTACTCGCTTACAGCAGGAGACTTCCAGAGGGAAGGAGGGTGGGAAGTATACCTGCTGCAAGAGCTTCTCTTGAACATCTACTGTTATGGTAAGTTCTTACGTAACTGTACTATCTTACTTCCAGAGTCAGCTCTTGCAGCAGGAAACACAATTGGGACTGATTCCCAAGCAGTATAAACTAAAGACAACGGCTCAGGTGGTAGGTGAACAGGAGAGAAGGGGAAAGAAGACCCTTTACGAGAGGAGACCCTGCAGAACTGTGAGGCTGAAGCCTGCTCTACGTCTCGAGGCAATGTCCAAACTGTAGTGCTGAATGAAGGTGTGGACTGTGGGCCATGTAGCTGCCGCACAAATGTCTGATACAGATACGTTTTTCAGTGCAGCAAAAGAAGCTGCCACAACTCTTGTTAAGTGACCCCGGACTGATCCTGGTAGGGGTTTGTCATGTTTCTGATAACAGAAAGAAATACAATGCACTAGCCACTTGGACAGTGTCTATTTGGTCACAGGAGCCCCTAGGATTCTGGGGGCAAAGGAGACAAACAATTGGTCAGAACACCTGCTGTCCTTGGCTCTGGACAAACAGTAACGCAAAATTCGATGCACGTCTAGCGTGTGGAGAAGAGCCCTCTCCTCTATTTGTATGATTAGGAAAATAAACCGGAAAGTGGATGTCCTGATTTAGGGTCATCCCAGATACCATTTGGCCAATAACTTAGGATTGATTCTCAATGCCACCTTGTTCTTCTGAAACACCAAATAAGGCTCCTTGCCTGAGGCTCAGAAATTCTTTGAACACAAGTAATAGCAACTAAAAACAACGTTTTCCAAGATAGAAAATGTAGCTCGCAATCCACGAGCTGTTCAAAACGGGGTGAGGTTAGCTTCTCCAAAACAAACTGGTAAATCCCAAGGGGGGGATGGGGGGAGGCTTAATATGTAAGGTACCCCTAAGGAAGGCATGGGTTACCTCCAACTGTGCCACCGTTCTGCCTTTGAACAGGGGTGTGATAGGCGGAAAGGGCACCCAAATGCACTTTAATGGAGGAGTAAACCAAACCTAAGCCTGAAAGGGATAAGAGGTACTCCAGGATAATATTCACCAGACAGGCCAGAGGGTCAAGGCGATGAGCCATGGCCCACAGACAGAAATGCTTCCACTTCATGGAGTATGTCGCTCTAGTGGAAGGTTTTCTGGCTGCCACAATAACATTGGTGACCTTGTCAGAAACTCCGAAATGGAGCCTAAGTCCCCAGGAGCCATATACTAAGGTGAAGGGACTGCAGGTGTGGGTGGACCAAGGTCCCGTTGTCCTGGGAAAGCAAGTATGTGCCCAATGGTAGGGTGATTGGAGGTTCTGCCGCTAGCTGCTGCAACAGTGGGAACCAGATCTGGCAAGGCCATAGTGGTGCCACCAGGATCATTGTCACCCATTCCGCTTGCACCTTGAGGAGGACCCTCTGAAGGAGCAGAAATGGGGAAAAGGCATAGAGGAAAAGGAAAGGGACAACGTGTCTTGCCAGAAAACACCAGGTGCAGGATCTAGCAACCAAAAACTGGGCAGTTTTTTGTAGGTAGGGGAGGCGAAGAAGTCCAGTTTGGGTGTCCCCATTTGATGAATAGTTTGTCTATTACAGATTGGAGAAGGGACCACTCGTGCGCTCTTGACCATGTTCTGCTGAGAGCATCTGCCAAGGTATTCTAGACGCCGGGGACAAGGACTGCCGAGACCATTAGGTGACATGGCCCAATCCCACACTCTCATAGCTTCCCTGCAAAGGGCGTAGGAGTGTGTGCCTCCCTGCTTGTTGATATAAAATACCACCTACATGTTGCCTGTCTGCACAAGGAGGCGTCCTGGTTTGAGAACTGAGTTCAAGACCTGCATGGCATAGAGAACGGCCCTTATTTCCAAAACATTGATGTGGAGAGATTCCTCAATCATAGCCCAGGAACCCTGTGTCCTGTGAACGCCTAGATGTACCTGGCTTGTGATGGAGACTGGAAGGTCCAAGTTGTCCCATCTTTCATCCCACTGGATAAGAAGGGTCCACTGAATCATCCTCATACGAAGTCTCACAAAGGGGACTGTGATGATGGATGCCGCCATGTGGCCTAACAGCCGTAATAGGGTGCTGGCTGGTACCACAGGGGCTGAAGCGATGTGTTGGGCTAGGACCTGAAGCTGGGCTGCTCTGCCTTGTGGCAGGAAGGCTCTCCCTCGAATGGTGTCGAGTTGAGATCTGATAATAGTGATGTCTAGTTCTTCGAAGAGAGAACAGGTGTCCCAAATGGATCTCTGTAGTTGTTCCTTGGACGGTGCTGTAAGAAGCCAATCATCCAAATATGGGAACACATAATGACCCATCCTTCCGAGTGCTGCCGCTACCACAGCAAGGCACTTTGTAAAGACCCTTGGTGCCGATGAGAGGCCAAAGGTCAGCGCCCTGAACTGAAAATGTTTGCCCTGAAAGTCGAACCAGAGGTACCTCCTGTGGGGCTTTGCCACTGGAATGTGGAGGTATGCGTCCTATGTCCAATGACACCAGCCAGTCTCCCTGATGAATCATGGGGAGCAGGTTCTGAAGCGTGACCATTCTGAACCTTTTGTACTCTACAGAGCGACTGAACTCGCTGAGGTCTAAGATGGGTCTCGGGTAACCCGTCTTCTTTAGGACCAGGAAGAAGTGCGAGTAGAATCCTATTCCTCTCTGAGTTGGGGGAACAGGTTCTATGGCCTTCTTGGAAAGCAGTTCTTGGATCTCTGATTAGATCAGACCTGCGTGCTCCGTAGAGTAATTGGGGGGGGGCAGTCCGGTGGAAGTTAGACAGAATCTACTGAGTGTCCTTTCTCGATGAGTTAGTGGACCCACTGGTCGAAGGTCACTTTCCTCCATGCAGCGGTGTAAAGTAAAAAGCGACCTCCGACCGCATCCCCTGGCAGGGTGCTGGGGAGGGGTGGGTCCAATGGAGAGTCAGGCAGTGGATGGGGGTGGGAAGGTTGTCTGGGCTGCTTTTGCCTGGTGAGAGGAGGATCCAGCTGATCCTCTGCGGGCTCCCCTCCGGCTATAACCTCTTTGTTGAGGTTGTTGTTGCTGTTGTTGACCCCCTCTGCTACGAAAATGAGATCTATGAAACTGTCTCTGTTTTGGGCAATACAGGGACTGGACTGTCCACACTGCCTTTCCAGAATCCTGGAGCCTATTACTGACCCTTTCAGTGTCCGCACTAAAGAGGATAGATCCATGAAAGGGTGGGTTGAGGAGGTTTGACTGAATGTCCTGCGCAAACCCCCGAGACCCGAAGCCAAGAATGACGGCGGAGGCACACACCAGTTGCTGCTGCCCTCACCGCCACGTCTGCTGAGTCATGCATGGATTGGAGTACATTGGTGTCAACATCCGATCCAGTTTGTAGGAGCTTAGAAAGCTCTGCCTTCTGTGGGCAGTCAGGCAGTTCCTGCTCAATGTCCAGCCCCTGTTCCCAGAGTGCATTTTGAAACTGGAGCATATGGGTCAAGAAATTTAGACTCTGAACGCTGCAGGATGTGTAAATGTACACCTTGCGTCCCATGGAATCCAGCTGCTTGGACTCCCTATCCGGTGGTTGGGTGCTAAGTTGCTTCGGCCTCTGGGATCAGTCGTGCACCGCTGAAATCACCACTGAATCCGTAGTGGGGTGTTCAGCCAGAAATGGTTGATCCCTGGGTGCCCTACACAGGCGATCAGCCTTCTTGGGGAGAGCTGTACAGGAATGAGGACGCTTCCAAACTGCCTGGGTGACGTCTGCGAAGGTGTCTACCAGGGACGGGATAAAGCCCGGTTTTGGATCTTTCTGTCTGAGGTACTTAGCCAGATGCATTCTCTCTGGGTCGAGGTCCTCAGTGTCCCAACCCATGTTGGTCTGGATGTGCCTCACAACCTCCATGAAAGAGGGATCATCCGGAGGTGATTTGGGTGTGTCCTCTGGGTCCGGAGGAGACAAATCCTCTAATGATGAGTCCGGATAGGAGGAGTTCGAGGACTGGTAAATGTCTGAGGAGGAGACGGAGGAAGACCTGCGTCTCCTTTTCCTGTACCCATGTCTGTCAGGGGAGCTTGAAGAGCTCCTGCTCCGTGACCTGGATCTGTGGCGTCTCTTCCTAGAGGCCTTTCTTTTGGGCTTATCCCAAGGGGTAGGCTCTTTACCACAGTCCTCATCGGAAGTTGGTTGAGGGACCTTCTCTTTGTCCAGAGTTGGGGAAGGGGGTTCTACGGGCTCTCCCCCACCCAGATGTGGCACATCTGGATTAGTTGGAGTATCCTGTATTGCCTTTGGGGGAAGAATATCTGGTTTAATGGTCTCCTACCAGTGGTTAAATAAATCTTTGACGTGGGCTAGATTCAGTCTAGGCTCCGAACCTGGTGTCTGGTCCGGCGCTGGTCCAGTACCTGTGCCAGCCCCAGTGTCTGCACCGTTGTAGGGTTGGCCCGGCATCAGGTGATCTACCGGGGGTGGTGTTGGGACGTCAGCTGTGCCAACATCGGGTGCCTGCTTACCTTGAGGGACCGATCTCGGTTCTTCTCCTTCCACTTGGGTGTTATCGGTCCAGTTGTCAGTCGGAGGAGGAGGTGGTGACACTGGAGGCAACGGGGTTCCTGCCAGCGGTGCCGGCATATGAGGAACTTTAGGAGCATCGTCAGAAGTCCGATGTCAGTGATGTTCGATGAGGACTTAGAGGGAGGACGCTTAACGGACAACTGCTTGTCCGACGCCGGTCTAGGAGATTTTTCCACTGATTTTTTAGATTGTTTGGGTGGAAGAGAAGACCACCTCCCTGAGGAGCCCGAGGTCTTTTTCCTGTCTCGGGGGTCGGCACTACATATAGAGGCCGATCAGGAAGGTTAATGTCCCTTACCTGGGTCTGAAGAATGGCCTGTTGGTGGGACTGGAGGCCTAAACTTGATAGGCTGGTGAGAGGGTGCAGATGACCCCAAACCCTTATCCTTATGCCCCGAGACACGGGCTGCCGCTGGGGCCTTAACGAAGATAAGCCTAGAGTTGTGGCTGGTGGAGTCAGAGCTACCCTTAGAGGCAGAGTGCGATCCCGAGGACCTCGATCTTGAATGGGATCTTTCCCACTCTCTCCGTTTTTTTTTTTTATGTTTTTCTGAAGAATGTTTCCCCGATTTTTGTGGGAATGGTGGGAAGATTCCCTCTCCAAGGAAGAGTCCCGCTGCATGGCGGGCAACTTTAGTTGAGTGAGGTGGGCCTGCAAAGTTTTCTGGTGTCAGATCCGGGTCCGGCTATTTAAGTGCTGATAGTGCTGGCAGGACTCAGTATCATGGTCATCTTTTGATGGGATTTGCTTCCCACAGGCACACTTGTTCGTGGGCCTTGAAGAAGGAGATTGGGAAGACGACATACAGAAGAAAAGGGTTTGAAACAAGCGTACTATTCAAGAAAATAAGAAAAGTTGTAACGACAGTGAAAATGGCGTACGGACTGGCGCGAGTCAAACTGTGGAGCCGATGCACGCAAGCCAACATGGGGAAAAGAACTGGGGCACGCCAGGGACCGCCCACCCTTTATACCATATGGGACGTCGGGGGCGGGCAGATGTCGGGGGGCGGTCCCTGTCTGGTACAGCTGGCTAGAAGTTTGTCGTGGGGTCCAGACGCCTGCAGTCCTAATTGTGTTACCTTCTGCAAGAGCTGACTCTCCAAGTAAGATCCCCTAATTACATGTGTTTGCTTGTGTACCCATTTATTTGCTTGTGTACCCATTTATAAATGGAATAAATGCCTAGTGATTTGTAATAATATTAAAACGAAAAATAAAGTATGTATTATAGAGGACTGTTGAAAGTACTAAAGTGCTTAATAGCAAAGTACAGAGTAGCTTAATCAAAAAACCTTGCACTCAGGACCCTGTAATAAATATCACCAAAAGGCTACGGTGATATAAAACACTGTATTACTGTCATATGGCAGTATAGCCTAGAGGTTACAGTAATGAGCTGTGAACAGGCTTGGTACATCTAGCAGACCAGACCTTGGTTTGATTCTCACAACCTCCACTTGCATACTATGTGACTCTGAGCAAGTCACTTAACCACCCAGTGCTCCCAAGTCGCCCCTGAAAACAGGCACTTGTGCCTAGTGGGCCTCACCCAGTTACCAAAGACTAAAAACAAAACAATGACACCGCAACCATAACAAAAAACTCGACGGTTTTGCACCATACCTGGTGCTTTCTACAGACTCTCTTGAAAAGGTGCCAGGTATGGGTGCAAAACTGATGAGCCTTTGGGTGATGTTTATGATGGGGTCCTGAGTGGAAGCTTTTTTTGGTTAAGTTGTATGATTTTTATATACTTGTGCACCGGCACTTTATCGGCTTTCAGCTGCTTTTTGTACTTTGGATTAAAGTACACAGAGTAGCATATAATCAGCTTATTTGGATGTTCATTTCCATTGTCCTGGAGAAGCAGATTTTTGCATAACAGGGTGCTAATGTCTAAAATATCCTAATTTAATCTTTTTTTCACTGTCTGGTGGTTAAAGTATTGTTTTTAAAGTTTTGCTCACTGACAGGCACAGATGTTCCCTCAGGGAACAACTTAAGGCCTCCTGCCCTCAAATTATTCTATTTTAAGATGCATTTTGTAATAATATAAGCTGTTCCAGAGTGTGGAAGCAGCCTATCAGAACCTGCCCATAAGTGTTCCCCCTCCCTGAACCAAATGTGTCACGCAGTACGGGGGGGGGGGGAGAACGGGGACGTGAAGAAGAGAGACAGCCACTTTTACTAAGCAACAGTTCCAGTACGGTATTCTAACACCAATAACATGGTCTGTTGAGAATCTGTGCTCAGCAGTATAAGGTGGTGCTGGGGCTGTGGGGGTGAGCAAACCCAAAAAAACACGTAACCAAGTCCAGGATACAATGCACTCTGTAGGAATAAAATTAGCCAAATAGTTTAGTCTTACTTGTTGACAACACTGTCTGTGCTAATGGCAGGCTACAATCCAGCTCCAGATGATATGCTGGCCCCAATACTCCAACAATAGCAGGAATGCCAGGCTTGGTATAAATCCACACAAATGCCGAAAGGATTTGATGCAAAATGCAGTTTACTGCAGCACTGAACAGAAGGTAAACACACTCCTTGGATGCCTTGGCGCATCGCTCAGCTAGAGCTTCACTGGGGGTGGAGTCCAAGTAAAGACACACCTCTTAAGTACCCTGTCAGCACAGTAACATCACCCATAGTTGCTGCTGGGTAACAGTCAACCACTCTCTAAGACATACATGATATGAACAAATGTACCAATCCATTTCTTACATCATCAATTTAGCTTAAAGTAATCCCAAATGCTGACTTATCATAATGGCCATTAAATTAAATATTGTTAAAAGTTAAACACGTCCTTTACACACTGCATGCCAGTAGGCAGGTACTACCAAGAAAGCAATTTATTTAGTAAGCTGTTGCTAAAGAAAAATAATGTGGCTACGGAATTCCAGCATGAAGAGTAAATGCCACTATTAGATACTGTATATACCCATCCCACAAATAGTGCACAACAAATGTTAAGGGTCGGAAAAGGGAATTTTTTTTTTTGAGGATTGTCTTGTAATTCTCAGAAAAAAATATATTATATTTCCCTGTTACCTTTATGCTATTATTGCTGCTGTTAACAAATACAAATCAACTGCAAGGCAAAGAGGACACAAAGTGGACTCACAGTGCTGCTGTCTATTCTGTGCAGAACAGCGTGCAGGCTGGTAAAAGCACTTAACCTACGGCTGTGCAGATCCATGCTTCGATACAAACAGGTCATCAGAATATGCGCCACCCTAAGAAATACAAGGTCTGAAGCTAAACTGTCCAAAATATAAGGGTACAAAATACTGCAATTGGATTAGAATGCTGCAGAATGGTCACCAGTCCTGGGGCGGCATAACTCCAGCCACTGCGATCTCCCATTTCTGCAGAATACGCATGGGAAGGGGATCTACAACCAGTGTGGGTAGCCCATCCAGGTGTTGCATCCTAAGGCGGAAAAAGAGAAAATATAAACATATGTCTGAGAAACTGGGAAAGCACTAAAAGGCAAATATATCTACAGTATATATACAGTAGTACTGTTAGCACCGAAGATCATTCTATACATCAAAAGTAAACCATCTCACTGCAATAGATTGCTATGCATGTCATCATACCTTATTCAAGTTGGTCTGATCACAAAAGAAAATATATTGCGCTAGCCAAGCTACTTAAGGAAGGGTTTTAGGTCCCATTCCTCATTAAAACCACTGGGTCCTCAGACTTGTCAAACGGAATATCCAAAATGTCTCTCTCCCCTCTCTGAGCGGTTGATATGGATTCTAGTGCCATAAAAGTAAAGGTTTTATGACCCGGGTCATGTACTTCATTAAACTGATGTTCCACTACAGTTGAACTGTTGGTGTTTCTGATGCTTCTAAAGTGTTCTCAAATTCTTTCCTTTACTGGGTGTATGATCTTCCCAACACAGAGCTTATGGCAAGGATACCACATGACATAGACTACAAAACGTGATTTACAATTTAAAAGACCTCTGATTTGAACATTTTTCCTCAGTGTCCTCTACACATCCAGTGTTTTAGCCTGACAGCACTTTTTCCACACACTGCACCACCCACATTTAAACATGCCTATGGGTAGATCAGGACACATGTAAGGTGTGATGGTTTTGTTTTCTTGGCATTGAAATAGCTGTTCACTAATTTATCTATTAAATTTGTAGCTCTTTTGTAAGAGATTCCTGGCAACTCACCTAGTGCTGTGGCTAGACTGCAATCATTCTTAAGGACTGGCCAGAATTGTTTCAGAATACCCAACATTTTACCACTTAAAGCATTATACTCAGTTAAAAAGCAAGTTTTTTTTTTTTCAATTCTGTTCATTGCTCTTCTGGACAGGGCAGGCATGAACTCCCATGACAGCCTCTGGATCTCTTCACCCTCATCCCTGACGCTCCCACTGCTGCCCCATCTGGAAGGATCATGACTTTCCCCTCACAGAGGGACTCCCTACGTGAGTGACCAAGATCACCCTTTGAGCCCCAGCTGAGACTTGCGTGTGGTTGTTTCAGCAGTGCTGAGGGTCTGTGGATCCTGAGCTTCATATTCTTCACCTTTCAGGGGGCTTTCTCCTTGAGCGTTTCCCCCTGGAGGCTCGGATATGCAGTGACATCAGTGTGCAGATGTGAACACTCCCACGCACATCCTGCTGATGTCCACCACTGCCTCCACCGTCTCTTTGCGTGGTCCTGGTCTGTGTACACCCAGTCTCCACTGGGTGTCACTAGAGCACTGGTGACTTACGGCTCCCCACCCTGGAGGAGGACAGCTATCCATGGGATGCTCATTCTAACACCCCCAGCTGGCCCTCTGATGCTCCAGGCTCATTCCTGAATCTGATTTGCCAGCATCATAAGCAATAGTCCTACAGTTGCACTGGCAGGCCAGCCAGTTACAAAGTAGGTTGACTGTACATCTGATGAGATGCTTTTATTTTCTGGTTTCAAAATCTCAGTTCTTGTCTTTGATCTGGCTCTTTCCAGGGCTTCATCCAAAGTGGTCTGTTTATACACCCTTTCAAGAAATTTAGCAGTAAGGTCACTTGCTTGAGATTCAAATTCATTTGTATCTGAACAATGACATTTTAAATATAAATACTGGTGTAGCATAAAAGTATACTAATATTTAATACAATGAATTGTCAAACTGGTTAAAGTGTCCCAGAAAATACCGGGAGGTCAGCCAGGTCAAATTCCATAAGTTTGCACATATGGCCAAATGGTCCTGCTTTTTATCTCAGGGTTTAAAAGGAGGGTCATTTAGGTAAAAAAACGTTATCTGTTCTTGGGGTCTACTAGCGGGATGCCACCCAGGATAATGAAACTGTTGACAAACCTTTGATGCCAAAACCATAGCAAATTAAGGTGTTAGCTGAGTATATTTGCTTATTGATAAAACATGGGAACTGAGATTTTCCTAATGATGGGAACACAGTGAGGGTCTGGTTTCTAGCAAAAGTCTGTATACTCCTGTTTACAACCAGAATTGTTTACTTGCAAGAAACATGTTCTCATGAGAAATGAAAAAAACAAAAAACAGATGTATACTGAGACAGACGGGAGTTTTCCCTATATAAGGAGGACCTCAATGTGAGCCAAAGAAGGGGGTCAGTGAACAGCGCAACAGGCTGACCGATGGTATGAGACCAGAAAGGGGAACTCTGATTTGGTTCAAGTTCTCTGAAGTCAAGAGACTCTACTGTTTCCATATCTTCACCTGTAGGTTTGACCTAGCTATAAGTTTGGGTTTTTATGGTTTAACTACTATTGTTTTCCATGTTTTCTCCTATAAGCACTTTTGTTCTTTTTTGAACAATGTGTAAATATGCTGTGTAAAAAAAGAAGTTCTTATTTAGCACAATATACAGACTGGTTGTGCATTTTAATTTGTTTTTGAATTTCTTGGGTAACCATCATTCTGAAGAGGCACGCTAAATCTAGTTTAAAAAACACATTCCTTCCTGATACAGGGAAAAGAATAGAGTGAACTTCACCAGGGGTTCGAGCAGCTGGCCTTGGTTTGATCCAGTGGGACTGGTGATAGGGCTCAGAGGGTCCAGGTGTCTGGGGTGCGCCACCTTTGCAAAAAGATGAGTGTGGGTGCATGGACAGGGTGAGTGGCAAACACAGGTGAAGGTCTGGGCAGCTGGCTGTGAGAGGGGTGCTGGTTGGGGCATGGATGGGTGGGTTTGCCACATCTGGTGGCAGAGGTGGGATCTGTGTGAAGCACGCAGGTACCAGCCAGCACTTGGTGGTTACTTGAAGGGTGCTTATGTAGTCTACACAGACACCTAGAGTAAATCATCAGAGATTGCACAAAATACCTAACCAGTTATTAAAACAAAGTACACAGGAAAAGCAGTTTTCTTTTGTTGCTTTACACCTTTATTTTCAGATGCAGTCAGTAATCATGATAATGGCAGCAAAGGTACCAATCAATCATAACAAGCTATGATCTGAACAGCTGCGAGAGTTGTGCACCAAAACGGACATTAACCACAAGTCGCTTAGTAAAAAGCAGCTCATTGAGGCCTTGCTTAAAAAGGACCAAGAAGAAGTGACTGGCACAAAACACCCCAGGCACTTTGAACAGCAGGAGAAAACCCTACTACCTACTGCTCTCATAGTGTTAATTATGTAAGGGGAAAACAAACTCTAATTCAGCTAAGTACATGCTCCCTGTTGAAATTAATGAGAAGCTAACACAAACTTGGAATGACACAGGAGCTACACTCTCCATAGTGCATCAGGATTTAGTTCAACCTGAACAGGTCCTACAAGAGCAGTTTGCTATGGTAAAGTGTGCAGTGGAACCAACTGTGCCAGTCCCATTGACTTGAGTCTTCCTGAGTTGGGAGGCAGGCCAAGGCATGGAAAAGTCAGGGTTACTGAAGACCTTGATGTAGATATGCTTTTGGGCAATGACCTAAATGCAGGGGTGTAACTGTGTGTGCAGTTACCCGGAGTCAGACCATCAGATTTGAAGTCTGATGAAACTGACAGCAGGGAAAAGGGGGCTACTGAAAGTACGCAAGTTTCCTCTGTATCTTCTGTAGTGCAAGCTGACACTACAGCACACCAGGAGGCTGAGACTTCTGACAGTCCAGCCTCAGCAGCAGCTAAGAGTTGCTTAGAGGAAACTCCAAAGTAGGCTGTTGTCTGTCCAGGAGGAGTAAAGAGCACAGATTTAAAAGGTGCTTTACTGAGGGATGAATCCTTAAAGGAGCTAAGGGAACAGGCACACAGTGCTGACCCTGTCCCTCAGCATGCGAGGCAGAGCAGAGTGCATTGGGAGAATGTCTTGCTGTATTGCGAGTGGGTATCACAGGAAGGTGCAGAGGAATGGTGGATGCACTAACAGCAGGTAGTACCTAAGGAGTTTAAGTAACAGCTACTCAGAACTGCACAAGACATTCCACTTGTGGGACACATGGGGTGAAACAGACTAAGCAGAGGTCGATACAAAACGTTTATTGGCCCAATGTCTATAAAGATGTGGCTAAGCACTGTCACACTTATGATACATGACAGAGAGTGGGAAAGCAAGGAGACAAGGGCAAGACAGCTTTAGTTCCTTTACCCATAATAGAGGTATCATTTCAGTGGGTGGCTGTAGATGCTGTGGGTCCTCTAAGCATGCCATCTAGCTCAGGAAAGAGGTACATTCTGGTGATAGTGGATTATGCCACCCTGCATCCCAAGGCTGTGGCAATGTCCTTCATAGAGGCACAGGAAACAGCAGATGAATTGCTGAGGATCTTCAGCCAGATTGGATTTCCTCAGGAGGTCTTATCTGACCAGGGCAGAAACTTCATGTCAGCTCTAATGAGGAGTCTGTAGGAAAAATGATGGGTGCAGCAGCTACGTGCTTCACCTTACCACCCACAAACCAATGATCTTGTAGAATGTTTTGACAGCATCCTTAAAACCAAGGCCAGCATGGGAGAAGCTGAGACAAGCATTTTCCCCATCTCTTATTTGCCTATAGGGAAGTCCCACAGAGGTCCACAGAGTTCTCAACCTTTGAACTCCTGTATGCATGCAGGCTGAGGGGCCCCCCTAGATTGAGTGTGGAATGAATGGGAAGGCAAACTTGCTGCCCCAGGAGAATCAGTGGTAGAATATGTCTTTAACTTCAGGGACAGGTTAAAGGAGTTCATGGGCCTGGCACAGGATAAACTGGCAGCTGTGCGACAGAGGCAGAAAAACTGGTATGACCATATGGCTAGGGATAGGATCCATGACATCAGACAGAAGGCAATGATGCTCATCCTGGTTTGATAGGGGAAAATGCGTGTAGCATGGGAGGGTCCACTTGCAGTGGTAAAACAGGTGGATAAAGTGAGCTATGTTGCAGAACTGCTCAATAGGGAGCACAAACACAGGGTTTATCATGTCAGCATGATGAAACCTTATCATGACAGGACAGAGGTAGTTTGCAGCCAGGAAGATGAGGGTGGGGGGAGCCACTAATAGATTTATTAGAGGAAAGTAGGGGAAGCATCATTGGACTCTCATCCTCCCAGAACAGCTGACACCTGCACAAATGAGGAGGGTACTGCACTCTATCAACACACTGTTCTCAGCATCCCATTTGCAGAACACTGAGTGGACACAGGGACTCAGGCGCTGATGAAGCAACATACCTCTTCTGTTAGCACCCTTTGCAAACTGTGTGAGAGGCCTTTTGGCACCATGCAATTCTGCTTAAAGTTGGACCAGCATAACATTCTGTGGTGATTTGCATATGCAGCCCATGATGCTTTGCATTGTGGGGGCGTGTGTGATTTTGTATTTTCTTATACCTATAGAGTCCCTTAGAGTGTCGATTGCCACACGCAGGAGGAACTAAAGGAGATACGTGACCTCCAGCTTATCATGAATACAGCAGTCCTTTGGTCTTCACCCACTGGGTTCTATTCACTAAGGCTATGCATCACGTAAGTCGGGTGTGTAGCCATCTCGCAGCTGCCGGAACCCACTGTGCCCCCTCCACCCCATCCAGGATACTGTTGCACCCCCAAAACACCCTTGGGGTGGTGCGGGGAGGGGGCAAGCCAGCACTCCATGCATGTACAACACTGCGAAGTGCTGTGGGCGGGTGCTGTTGGCTCTGCGTCTGGGAGGGAGTGGTCAGCATTTGTCACTTCGTTTGGCCAGTATGAATTTCTGGTCATACCATCTGGAATGAAAACTGCACCAGCTACCTTTCAGAGGCTGGTTGAGCGAGTGTTGTCAAGGGCAGGTAATTTCACTGTGTCTTGCATGGGTGATGTTGCTATATTTAGCTAAATCTAGGCGGTGCATGTGACATGAGAGAGAGATCCTTGAAAGACTGCAAGCTGCAAAGCTAAAGTCAAAGCTGAGAAGTGTCAGGAGGGCATGGCTAAGATGCCATACCTGCTACATCGAGTGGGAGGGTGGCACATCCAGCCGGCACCTCTGAAGGTGGAAGCTATAAAGGGAAGGCCCATACCCACAACCTAAAAATGGGTACAAGCATTTTGGGGACTGTTGTGTATTACATAGGTTTTGTGGCTAATTTCAGCACAGTTGCAGCACCCCTCACAGGTCTGACCAAAAAGCGAATGCCGAAAAGGGTGCACTGGTCAGAACACTGTGAGAAGGCCTTCTGGCAGCTAAAGCAGACCCTATTTCAGCTCCAGTGCTAGCCAGCCCTGACTATGGTCTAAAATTCATAGTGCACAAGGATACATCAAATTTTGGAGTGGGGGCTGGACTGAGCCAATTCAGTTCAAAAGGAGAAGAGCACCCTATTGTTTATCTGAGCTGAAAACTCCTGTTGAGGGAAGTGGCATACGCCACTACAGAGAAGAAATGTCTGAGCTTAGTTTTGGCATTGCAGAAGTTGCAGCAATACTTGTATGGCAGAAAATCTACAGTGGTCACGGACCATAAGCTACAGTGCATGAGTGGTGTGAACGCCAAGCTGTTGCAGTGGAACTTATCAATGCAAGAATACAATATGCACATATACAACACTGGCAGGGTTCACAAGATGCCAGTGCTTATGAACTGTCTTGTCAGATGGTATAGTAGAGGTGTAATATATTATGTATACAAAGTAGTTCTTATTTAGCACAATAAACAGACTGGTAGTGCATTTTAGTAAAAGGGGTATAGTTTGTGAATTTCTGGGATAACCGTCATTCCAAAGAGGCACGCTAAATCTAGTTTAAGCTATTTGAAAAACACATTCCTTCCTGATACAGGGAAAGGAGTGAAGTTTGATAAGGCAGAATCCACACTTCACCTGGGGTTCGAGCAGTCAGCCTTCGCATGATACAGGGGGACTGGTGACTGGGCTCAGAGGGGGTGGTCCAGGTGTCTAGGATGCATCACCTTTACAGAGGGACGAGTGCAGGCTCAAGGAGAGTCAAAGGAGAACACAGGTGAAGTTCTGTGGCAGCCGGCTGCGAGAGGGTGTAGTCATTGGGGCATGGACAAGTGGATTTATCACAACTGGTCAAAAGGGATCGATTCTATTGGACTCTTTGGATGTGCGTGTCAGCCCTTAACAAATTGGTGGTGGAACAGGGTTTGTAGTATGTTTTGGTTTTAACTTGTTTAGTATGGGAGATATCCAGTGTGAAATCCAGGAAACTAAGACTGGTTTTACTACAAGTAAGTATACGGGAACCTAAAATTGAGTTCAGTTCAGCCAGTGGGAGAAGTCAGATGCTTGTGACAGTGCCATCCGATACACAGACCACATCACTGTTAATAAAGTGGTACCAGCATTTAATATGCTCAGTGTGTGGGTTGCTGACAGGGTTCAAGATGGTACTCTCATCCCAGTACCCTAGGAAAAGGTTTACCAAAGAAGGTGCAACTGATGCCCCCATTGCGGTGCCACAAATCTGAAATCAGTAGTCCCCATTAAATTCAAAGTAGTTTTTTTGTAAAGACAAAATGGGTTCCATGTCATACGAGTGAGTGAATAACAGCGAACATCAAATGAGCGACTTTTTTACAGTGACGGTCAAATCAGCGACTGCATATTGTAGCGTTACCCGAAATAGCGATAATGCAGCTCACAGCATTCAGTCGGGTATGTGCACCTTAGTACACGCCTATTTATTATGCCTTGTCACGCGGGAGACTGTGCCGCCCCCCCTTTTCTATGATTACTATTCTATGGTGCTCTTTGATAGTGGCGTATTTAGAATGTTTGAAATCACCGTTACCGCCCGATCACTGTATTGTGCCCCTCGCTGTTATTGGTATCGCTCAACTGACTTTGCCCAAATGTAGTCGCTGTTATAAATTTGCCGTTATTATGTGATACCGACAAAATGAAGTGCTTTAGTATAAAGCTAATGGCAGCAATACCTCCAAGTGAATATTTTTTGTAAAAATATTGGTATGACCGCCGGTGTTACTGATGGCTGAGGCGCAGGTCTTACCTCTCGCCATGCTGGAGACCACATGTTCAGGAATGAGCACGGGTTGTCGGGGGTCGGCTGGGGGAGGGAGGGAGAGTTGGGAGAGGATATAGTGGCAGCCAGGCTGCTCTCCTTTCCTGGATCAGGGAGGTCGGCTCTCTCGGCCTAAGACCACCACCATGTGGAGGCGTGACACTGGTGCAGGCACAGAGGGGAAGTCGGGTGCTAGGCCAGGGGTGGGAGAAGTGGAGTCGGCCAGGCCAAGGCATGCGTGCGCACCTCCATGCACATGCCCAACCTTGTCTGGGGCTTTGTGGATTAAGGGAAGAACACTGGAAAAAGCAGGAGTTGTGGCTGGATGATGCCCCAGGACGGCTTTGGTGGTTCTGCCGAGGTGAGTGGGGGTGGCCTTGAAAGACCGCGGATGCCCGGTACGGATGGCTGACATAAGCTGCCAGCCCGCCAGGAGAGATAAATACTTGTATAAACTGCTACTTGTGTAACCCCTAGATGGCGCTATCCCAGGGGCTACTACCCCTGCCCGATTTGCCACTAACAGGTTGAGGGGCCTGGATCCAATGGCGGGTGCCTCCACCCAGAGGTCAGGGTTTGCAATAGTTAAACTAACTTGGTCACAGCCCTCTGGGAACTGCAACCCCCCCTTTCTTCCCACTAGTGTCTACACAATATATCAGAATTACCTTCACAGTATACACTTACCCCAGGTCTGGTTCGGCACTGGGACCTCCTGTGAAATGAGATACAGTGCAACAATCACAGTACAGTACTTTAACATAGACAAATACCTCAGGCAGTATAACTTTGCTGAAACAAGCAGCTCTGATTTATTTAGGGGATATAACAAGGACAGGGAAATCAGGTTAATTAGCTTATCACTCTAATAATCTACCTATGGCTCTGTGCACAGGCCTATCCCTATCAGTTACTGTCCTGGGTCCCCAAGCCCTAGTGGCTAGTCCAAACCGTGGCAGCTGGTGGGGCCCTTTCACACAGAAAAAGGAGAATTAAACAGTCAGCAGTACAGTAATTCCATTTGGATTTAATGTGGCAATTCAACAGGGCGACCTGAATTAGTACTCACGACCTCCAAATAAGATAGGGTCCTTCAATGTCAGCAGGGCTCACTTGAGGTACACAAACCTCTTCACACATCCATATAAAAGAAAGCACTATACCAGGCAGGCTGCATCTGTATCCCGATCGCAATTACTGCACAATACCGGGAGAACACACAGCAGATTCAGTTCCTGACAGACCGGTGCAATTTTCAGCAATTCCTCCAGTCTTCTACAGGGTGAGCCTGGTTTCTACTCTTCAGAGATCCTTTGATTCTTTTCACAGGGACGTTCAGTCCTAACAAGCTGTTACACAAGCTGCAGACCGGAACTCTGGGCCTTACACACGTTTTTGACTAAAACTGCACACTGAAAAAGCACAGGGCTCCTTCCTTCTTCACTGCCAAAGCTCAACTGAAACTCCAACCCGACAAAACTGGGCACTTCCTTTGAGTTCCTCCCAGTTCTTGACTGGATTGGCTGTCACTCACAATAGACTGCTGCTGTTGGTCCAAAAGAGCACTGAAGTCTAAACTACATCTCCCAGAGTCACTGCCATACAATCCTCTTGTGGCTGGCTCAGATTATGAGTCCAAGTTCTGATTCGTCCAAGGCACCATTTTAGAGCTAGCTTACCCCACACTGATTGGTCCAGTTCAGCAGTTCAAAACTAGAATGGGGAACTAGCAGACACAGTTCTGACTGCAAAGAAAGCAGGTTAGACAAACTGCAATTTCATCACTACTCCAAATAATTTCTGGCAAACAGTTACATCTTTCAGATAGGTTCCCTTTGCACTCCTAGTGACTGCAAAAATGAAGTGAATTGGCAGCAGCTCGAGTGGTACTCAGAGAAGCACACAGTCCCCCCATACAAACTAATTATTTCTGCAAGCAGACAGCTCTTAAAGAGACAGTACCAGAGGTTCTAAAACACTCACTGATAAATGGCTTAGCATGCAAACACCATTCAGGCTTGGAGCATTCAAGCAAGCTCCTGAAGTCTTTTGGGAACCCCCATTTGCAGGGGTTACACCCTTCCTGGCCTGGGAAAGCTTGGCGTCCGTGTCAAGCAAGTACCCCATAAGTTTCAACTGCAACCATATGCATTTGCATTAGGCTCGTGCATGTAATCATCAGTCAATATATCATTTTACCAAGAACACATTTCTGAAACATTGCAGTCGTCCTCTTTACACAGTATTACATACACATTGTACCATAACTCAAGTTATTACCTCTTGTACATGAAACCTGAGGAGAGGGCCCTTCTATCAGTTACCTTGGGGCTGGATGGGGCAAGGGCACCATACTTAGAGGGCAACACAAGTAACTTGGAGTTAGCACTGATGCTCAGTTTGGGCAATGAGCTCGGGACACATACATCCTTTATGGACAACATTGAGAGGCAAGTCCACAGGCCTCCCAAGTGAATCATAACTGAGGTGCACCACAGGCTTTACAGCTCGACCAGTCTTTCTAGGGGAACTGTTATAGTCTCTGCACTCTGAGCCTCATTTTCAGCATTGTCCCTCACTTGTCAGGGAGTCTCCATGGGGGTAGAGAGCTAGAACTTGGGGCACTTTCAGCTCCAGGAGTTACAGTTTCTGAGTCCACGACATTTGGCTCGCAGGGAGAGCTTTGGACACTGGCAGTGGACTGTCAGGGCACTCAAAATACTCTTCTTGTAGTTGTATCACCAGTCTGCCCCAATCTATCATTTCCTCCCTGAAAGCTCAAACAGTTCAACCATGCACAATGATTCCATTTCATCTGATCTGATGCTTTGCACTTCACTTTCTGGGAGCATTGGCTCCAGGGATGAAGCTGGGGGCTTAGACAGTCCAGAAGGCCCAGCTTTGTCTCCAGTATTGACTAGGGGATTGCCCTGAAACAATTGACTCAGTTAAGTAAGAAGGATAGTATTCAAAGTCCTCTCACTTTCTTCCGATATGGACTGACAGTCATGCTCAACTGGGACTTGTGGAGGGAACACTTTAACTTTGCTTCTGTAGGTGCAGACTTTCTTGATCTTTTCTTAGCAGCAGCTCTAGTCACTGGTCCAGAGGGGCATCTTCTAGGGGCTCAGACTCAATTAAGATTTGTCCAATGGGCAGTAAATGATTTCTATGCATTGTTTTACATCTTTGAATTATTCTCAGGCCTTACTTGTACACTGGCAGATCATCTAGTTTGCCCACTACAATGTGAGGGAGATGGTGCCATCTGTCAGCAATCTTGTGTCAAGCTATGCAGTCCCAGATTTCTTAGCAATACCCGATCTCCTCCTGGAGTTCCTGTGCTTTCACCTTTTATCATACCTTTCTTTGTTGGCCAGATTTCTTTTGGCAGCCATGGTTTGAGCCAGTTGGTACGCATGAGTTAGCTGGGCCTTTAACTTTGCACATACTGTAAATAGTTGTCAGCTTGAACCCCATCAGGAGACCCCAAAACACACATCTACTGGTAGTCAAGCTTCTTCCAAACATCAGGCGAGGGGAGAATCCAGTGGCATCACTTTGGTGCAGTTATAAGCATGTACCAGGGTGCTAATTTGTTGGCTCCATCTAGGCTTGTCCTTTGGGTGCAGGGTGCCTAGCATATCTAGCAAAGTGCGGTTGAAAGCGTTCAGGCTGTGGGTCCCCTGGGGTGGTAAGGAGTGGTTCTGGACTTCGCACTCCCACAGAGAAAGCATCTCTTTGATCAGGCGACTCTCAAAGTCTCTCCCTTGATCAGAATGGATTCTTTGTGGGGCCCCATAGTGAACAAAAGTTTTCTAGAAGTACTTTGGCCACAGTGGATGCTTTCTGGTCTTTGGTGGGAAAGCTTGGGCATATCTCGTAAGAATGGTCAGTGACCACCAGCACATTACTGATATTTCTTTGATCTGACTCCAAACTCAGAAAATCAATACAGATCCAGCTCCATGGGTGCACTGGTGGTGATGTTAACAAGGGGCAGCCCTCTGGGGCAAAGCTTTCCTCTGTAAGCAGCGACTACAAGTTCGAATGTGTTGCTCCATCGGCCCCCATCTTGAGCAATAGAATCTGGATCTCACCAAGTCAAGTGTTCTGTCTATACCAAGGTGCCCCATGTGGTTGTGCAAGGACCTCAGTACTGAGTCTCGAAAGGCAGTGGGCAGCACTAGTTGTTGTTTGTCTACTTGTCCCCCTCTGTCTACTGTTTCTCTGTATAACAGTTTATTGATCAGTTTCAACTTAGGACCTTCTTTGTATAACAGTGCAGTTCTCAAATCAGTGGGCGTAATTTGGACACATCTTTCCTGCATAGAGGGCTTCTAAAGCTGCTTTGATCATGGGATGCGGGATTGGGCCATGAATACTGTAATTGTCCAGCTGAGGCAATGCCAATGTCTATTGCAGAAAAGTGGCAATAAAGCAGCGGTATGCAATTCTCAGAGGGTCCAAGCAATCCACCATGCAGTCCACTGCGTCCGTGGACATTTGTTCCTCCCTGTCAAACTTCCGGCAGAGTGCCCGAATGTCAGGTTCTGCCAATCGGACCCAATCATTCTGGGGAACAGGCCTCCGGAGAGAGCATCAGCATCTATGTGGTTCAGACCTGCTATTATAGAGCATAGTCATATGTAGATAATGTAGAAAGCCACCTATGGCCAGTGGCATCCAACTTAGCTGAGGTCTGCACATAGGTCAAAGGATTATTGTCAGTTTTACTAGTATTTTAGCCCCATACAGTACTCATGGAATTGGTCAACAATAGCCCACTTCAAAGCTAGAACTCTAACTTATGTACAGGATAGTTCTTTCGGATGGGGTCAGGCTTCTACTGGCAAAGGCCACTGGTCTCAGGCCATTCTCGTGCTCTTGGTACAACACAGCCCCCAACCCTTGCAAGCTAGCATCAATGTGCAGGACGTAAGGTTTTCTTGGATCGGCATAGGCCAGCACTGGAGCATGGGTAAGTTGATATATGATCTCATGAAAAGCAGTCTCACAATCAGGAGTCTCAGCGGCCCCAAATACTTTCACTGATGAAAATACACTCTTTCAGTCTTGAGGACGCTGACTTTTGGTATTTTTGTGGGTTGGGGATACCCTTGAGTAAGGTTAAGTAAAGGCGGATCACTCTTGAATAGTCCTTGATGGGCGCCGATAATAACCACAGAATCCAGGAATCTTTGCAGTTCTTTTAGATTTTGGGCTGTGGCCAGGTGGTCAAGGCCTCAACTTTACTTGGGTCGGTCTCTATTCCTCGGTGGATACCTGTGTCCCACATACTTTACTGATGTTTGAAAGAATTGACACTTATCAATGGACAGTTTAAGGCCAAATCCTCCAATCGGTCCAATACCTTAAATAATCTGCTCTCATGTTCCTCCAGTGAGCTGCCAAACACAATAACATCATCTCGATATATCAGGCACTCTAGTAAGTTCATGTCCCCACTGCACGCCCATCAATCGTTGAAAAGTGGCTGGAGCACCTGAAATCCTTGAGGCATCCTCATGAATTCATAGAAGCCAGCGGACAGATAAAGGCCGCTTCTCTCACGGTCCTCTGGGGCCATCGGGATCTGTAGTACCCACTCGCGGAGATCCAGCACAGAGAACCACTTGCTCCCGCTTAGGGCAGTCAAAGCATCCTGAATGCGGGCATTGTGTACTGATCAGGATAGTCCGCGGTTTAAGGTGCATAATCCACACACATCCTTACTGTTCCATTCTTTTTCCTCACTACCACAATGGGAAGCATAAGGGCTTCTGGATTCTTGTATTACACCAGCAGCTAACATCTCTTGCAGATGCCGTCTACATCATCTATGTCAGCAGGTGCCAGGCGTCGAGACCTCTCACGAAATAGTCTTTAAATCATGCAGCGGATATTGTGCTCAGCTCCTTGCACGCATCCTACATCCCATTCC
Source organism: Neoceratodus forsteri (assembly GCA_016271365.2). Taxonomy (NCBI): domain Eukaryota; kingdom Metazoa; phylum Chordata; order Ceratodontiformes; family Ceratodontidae; genus Neoceratodus; species Neoceratodus forsteri. The sequence continues at coordinate 1,273,831,309 of CM057456.1, forward strand.
TTTAAAGAAAACACCTGGTCCTCTGGCAAGCCAAGCTTCTCACTGATCCTCACTTTCCATTCAGCTGGCAGCGGGAGTCGCGCGAAATCAAACAAGTCAGGCGCTACTCTGTCATTCTTCCTTGAACTCTGCTGCTGGGTAGCACTGCAGTGTCTGCACAATGCACATTAGCCAGGATGCAACCTCTGTTTACTGAATGTCTCTTTCCAGACACATTATGAACTTGGACCATTACCCTTCTGGCATAAGCATGGGCTCTAGCGGGCAAAATACTAGGCTTGACCAGCAGTCCCTCTGGCAATTTTCCATCGCCTGGTGCATCCAACATTAATATTTTATTCTTAACATCCTTTCTGATACGGACCTCTCCCTGTAAGGTACACTGGCATTTGGCGCCAGGATCAGAGACTCAGGATCCTTCTTCCATACAATTCCGACTGGTTCCTCTGGTTCTGTTTTTCCAGCATCTCTCTGTGCCTCATAGGCCTTCTTAATTAAAGCAGAACTCTTAAAGCTCCTACTAGTCTTTGACCCTGTTTTTCATAACACAACTGTGCCAGCCTTCCTGAACATATGAGCATTTGTTCCAATCAACAAAGGGACACCATCATACAGTCCAGTGGGGGGACACAACTAAGGCTGTAGGTCTCTACTTGTTCTGGCCACTCCAGCCACGGAGGTGGGGAAAGACAGCCAAATTCGGTATACCTGGAATAGGGGTAGGCCTTCTCTTAACCCCCATACATGCAGTCCTTCTAATGGTTGTAAGGGTACGTCTGACAAATACTTCTGATACCAATCCTGGAACATAATTGTCACTTGGGAGCCACTGTCTAATACAGCTCTTGTAGACACTCCATCACCTTTACAGTGGTCTCCATGGAGGACCCACTATTCTGGACCAGTCTGGAAGGCAGTGGTAGGGGCCTGGGCAACTGACCTTGCCACAAAGGACGTGAATTAGCATTTTGGTGCCCTCACTGGGATCATGTGTGCACCTCTTAACCACTGATTTCTTCTCCGAAGCCTCCTTGCAGCCTATATGCAACTTTGTCAGTGTCTTTTGGGACTGGCATTCCCTTTTCATGTGCCCATCTTTCCCACAATTATAGCAAAACATACTTTCTGGGTTTGAGCTGCCGGATGCACTGGGAGCCAGGCGGGTATACTAACTGGAAACCTGGGTGCCATTTCTGTCTGCGGCGTGATAAGCATTTGGAGACATCTCGTCAGTTTCTCCACTTCCATGGTCAAGGAATTGAGTTTGGAGCTGTTAGCAGGAGATACATGGGTGGGTACCCCCACCCCCATAGCAGATGCAGTCAGATATAGGTCAGGGCCCGTACTTGCAGGCGTGGCCTTCATAAAGGGACTGTTTTTGAATTCCCGGATCTCTCTCAACAGTTCGCCCCATTGTGGCATATCTTTTTCCTTGTCAGAGCACTCATTGACTGTCAACCTCTGCCCCTGAACTTCACTTGATGGGTCACCCTCAGTCACTGGGTCGTAGCCACAGCTGTTGGTGCAGGTGCCTCCGAGGTCGCCTTTTCTCAACTCCTCGAATTTCTCTCATTAACTCATCATAGGAGGTGGGGATTCCAGTCGATTTGCCAGGCGTAACTGAAGCAACAGCAGTTCTGAGAAGGGGCAGACTTAAGGATTCTGTCCAGTCTGGTTCGGTCCAGTTCAATCGCTGGCAAACTACCCTTTCTGAGGCATTCTTGCAACAATTTTTCCAGCCGAGACATACACAGACAACAACTCCCTTGGTACTGTTGTGTATTTCTTACTCTCCACCATAGGTCCTCATCAGAATCTGAGCTCCCTACACATTCTCCAAGGCCTCAAGATAGGCCTGTGCAGTCGCTCAGGGTTACTGGCCCGTTTAGCCGCGGATGGTAGCCAGGGCAGACCTCGGAGGCTCTCACTAACCCTCTTTAAACTTTTAGCCTTCCGAGCATTGCCATTCTAGCACTTGGGGGCAACATAGTCTATCCAGGTCTCCCAGTCATCCTCCTTGGGGTGGGGAGGGTGCAGAAGATCCTCAACCTTCGGTAAGAGTCGTGACTAATGGCAGGTGCAGAAATAGGAGTCTGCATTGGTTCAGCCACCATTACGGGTACTGGAGCAGGAGGGTGTTGGGGGAGGAACACCCCAGGTGGCAAGAATAGTTTCTTCAAGTCCTCCACAGTTTCCCTCTCCCAGCAACCATTCAGCAAATTTCTCCTCAAAAGTTTCAGATAGTGGTGGGGCTGATTCCCCGGTCTTTACTGTCCTTAGTTATCACTCTCCAAGCAGTGAGGGCTCCCTCTGGGGTAATGGTCTGTGGCACTTTGGAGCTATCTATGGGATCCTTAAACTCTACTAGGGCCAGGAAAGTGTGGGTGAGCAGATTAGCATGCCGACCCACCACCACAGGGTTTGTAAACCTTCCACCTTGGAAAGTACTCCCTGCACAGTGTCGTATTGATACCAGGGGATGTCCAGGATAAGCATAGCATTTTGGGGTCGATCTCCTCCCAGTACACCACTCCACCAGCCGGTGCACAGCCACTTCTGAGCCGGGTACCTTTTTTTCTTAACAGTGGTTAGTAAATATGGCCACTAGAGGACCACAATCCCAGCGGTGAGCCTCCAAGATGTAACCCCTAGATGGCGCTATCCCAGGGGCTACTACCCCTGCCTGATTTGCCACTAACAGGTTGAGGGGCCTGGATCAATGGCGGTGCCTCACCCAGAGGTCAGGGTTTGCAATAGTTAAACTAACTGGTCACAGCCCTCTGGGACACTGCAACCCCCTTTCTTCCCACTAGTGGCCCACAATATATCAAATTACCTTCACAGTATACACTTACCCCAGGTCTGGTTCCGGCACTGGGACCTCCTGTCAGAAATGAGATACAGTGCAACAATCACAGTACAGTACTTTAACATAGACAAATACCTCAGGCAGTATAACTTTGCTGAAACAAGCAGCTCTGATTTATTTGGGGATATAACAAGGACAGGGGAAATCAGGTTAATTAGCTTATCACTCTAATAATCTACCTATGGCTCTGTGCAGCAGCCTATCCTATCAGTTACTGTCCTGGGTACCCAAGCCCTAGTGGCTAGTCCAAACCGTGGCAGCTGGTAGGGGCCCTTTCACACAGAGAAAGGAGAATTAAACAGTCAGCAGTACAGTAATTCCATTTGGATTTAATGTGGCAATTCAACAGGAGCGACCCTGAATTAGTACTCACGACCTCCAAATAAGATAGGGTCCTTCAATGTCAGCAGGGCTCACTTGAGGTACACAAACCTCTTCACACATCCATATAAAGAAAGCACTATACCAGGCAGGCTGCATCTGTATCCCGATCGCAATTACTGCACAATACCCGGGAGAACACACAGCAGATTCAGTTCCTGACAGACCGAGTGCAATTTTCAGCAATTCCTCCAGTCTTCTACAGGGTGAGCCTGGTTTCTACTCTTCAGAGATCCTTTGATTCTTTTCACGGGACGGATTCAGTTCTAACAAGCTGTTACACAAGCTGCAGACCGGAACTCTGGGCCTTACACACGTTTTTTGACTAAAACTGCACACTGCCAAAGCTCAACTGAAACTCCAACCGACAAAACCGGGCACTTCCTTTGAGTTCCTCCCAGTTCTTGACTGGATTGGCTGTCACTCACAATAGACTGCTGCTGTTGGTCCAAAAAGGCACTGAAGTCTAAACTACATCTCCCAGAGTCACTGCCCATACAATCCTCTTGTGGCTGGCTCAGATTATGAGTCCAAGTTCTGATTCGTCCAAGGCACCATTTTAGAGCTAGCTTACCACACTGATTGGTCCAGTTCAGCAGTTCAAAACTAGAATGGGGAACTAGCAGACACAGTTCTGACTGCAAAGAAGCAGGTTAGACAAACTGCAATTTCATCACTACTCCAAATAATTTCTGGCAAACAGTTACATCTTTCAGATAGGTTCCCTTTGCACTCCTAGTGACTGCAAAAATGAAGTGAATTGGCAGCAGCTCGAGTGGTACTCAGAGAAGCACACAGTCCCCCCATACAAACTAATTATTTCTGCAAGCAGACAGCTCTTAAAGAGACAGTACCAGAGGTTCTAAAAACACTCACTGATAAATGGCTTAAACGTCAAACACCATTCAGGCTTGGAGCATTCAAGCAAGCTCCTGGAAGTCTTTTGGGAACCCCCATTTGCAGGGGGGTTACACTTGCATTGTACAAGAATCTGGTATCTGCCTGATTTGTGTCTTTGGTACATGTTATCTGATTGTGCCTGAAGCCATTACCTGCCTGTTTTATTGTTTTTCCTCACTTCTGTCTACCTGCATGCCCCTGAATTCCCTAATGCCCTTACTAAATCTTTCCCTGCTCTAAGTTTTACCTCTGAACAGCCGCTTTCGGTGCAAGTCTCCCCCTCTCCGTATTCAGTCCCAACCGATTTTTCTCTCTTTGTCCCTCTACTCTCTGTTCAGTATTTTAAGTATTGTATTACCCCCCCAATTTAACTTCTATTATCTCCCTCTTGTTAGTACCTCTTCTACTGTGGCATGCTGTTTTCACCCTATTTTACTATCCTCCTCCGTACCCCGGACTGCCCGTCTCCATCCTTAGCCCTCTGTCCAAATTTGGCTTTAAATTGAACTCTTACTCTATTCCTCTCCACAGACAGCCCTGAGTGGGGTCCACAGCAGCTTCCTGTGGCCCGGCCCTGTTCTTGTGCAGATGAAACAACCTCCTCTGAGTGCCCTCCCCAGCCGTGCAATCAGGTAGGAAAGCTCTTGGATCCATGGGACTTGTAAGCCACGAATCAGATTGGGTTAGGGAAAGCTGTGGTTGGTTCCTGATTAGCCACTCTATCTGCACTTTTCCAAGGATTGGACTCCACGCGGATTTGTGTATTTGCCTGGGGTTGGCGGTGTCCTTGTCGACCCACAGCATTCTAGGTCTGCTGCGTCATTTTATGAACTCCATTTTTTGTCCCGCACGCCGTCCCTGACCCCAGCCTCTATTAAATGTTCTACCCTGTCCAAGGCCACTGCCACTCATCCCCGCTCTAATCTCCCGATAGGTAATCTATCCTTAAACTCCTGAGGTGGTTCTTCCTCATTGATCAAATCCCTTTCAGACTTCTGACTGATTCACTCGCTCTGTCTGCCCACCTCCTCACAAAGGTCTCTACCCATAGCACAGTGCCCTTACCCACTATCTCAATATTTCCTGGCCTAGATAGTGGTACAGTGCTTATTCTTTGTTCGCCTACTGCTGCCCCAGATCACTTTTCTCAGAACTCCCCTCACCAGGCCCCATCAGCAGTACTGAGGTGTCTGCTCCAAGAGTGCAACGCTTCCTCTTTCTTACCTTCAGGGCCTCAGATTCCTCTCTCCCCCCCCCCCTCGGCCGAATCCCAACGCACCTGAGTCTGTCACTGGAACCGGGTCGCCAGTGTGGTATCTCCTGGCTTTCTAACCCAAATTGTTTTTTATCTGAATACCCTCCCAGTTGCTGGCCTGCATGGCTCGGACCACAGGCAAAACCTCCCCTCTACCCCATTCTTGCTGCTAAAGCTCAATCTCCAAAATGGCTTCTAATGCTGAATCATTTGCTAGATGGTTGCTTTTGCTTATGCTCCTTACTCTTTCCGACCTCCCACCTGATCTTGGGACCTCTCCGGACTTGCCTTCTTTGGAGTGATGCTGCCCTCATGTTTATAGTGCCACTACATCCCCACATATAAATAATTTTCCCTACTTTCACTGGTCTCTGCTATCACATCCTGACTGGCGTAAATGTATGAAAGACCATGGCTAGTTACCTCCTCTGGCATTCCTTCCACATTTCTTCAATATTAAAAAAAACATTTCTTCACAACAACCACAGGAAAGGCAATCAAAACTCAGCAATAAGCAATTAAGAGAGAACCTCTGCAGGCTTGCTCTGTTGTTATTGCTGTTTTAAGGGAATATCCATCCCAGTCCTGGCCCTCAATTAGGTGCCACTTCTCCAAGCAGAACAACTGGGTCTCTCATGATTGCCTCGATACATATATGCAGCCTTCTCCACAAAATGGATATCCTGAATGCATGGATCCAGCATCACAATCCAGACATACTCTCTGTTGTCGAGACATGGCTCTCCCTGAACATAGCCAACATCTCTGTTTCACTCCCTGGCTATACGTTTTTAGAAAAGACCTTTTATCTAAGCAAGGAGGAGGGTGTGCGATTTACCTAAGGGACAATTTACAGGGTTTAGTTCTGCCACTGCCCAATTTAGGTGACCACATACAAGCACTAGCAATTAAAGTGCTCCTTGGCGCTCATGGTAAAATCCTTACAGTCATGTCTGTTTATATTCCCCCTAGGCATAAGTCCATTGGCTTTGATGCTGTAATGGAGTGGTTAGACCTGCTGAGTCTCAACACTGAAACTATACTCCTTGGGGACTTTAATGCCAGTTGGCTCTCCCCAGAGGCCAAGGCCTTCAAAGATGCACTCACAGCAATCCACCTCACTCAACTGGTCGACACACTGACTAGGGTTAATTTCACTGCTGGTACCAGCACCTTACAGGACTGGGTACTGTCTAACCGCCATAGCCATTTATCGGAGATCACTGTTCTCCGACACTCTCAGTGACCACTCGCCTGTTCTGTTCCAGTGGTCCAATAACTACATCAGCCCCCTGCGAGAACAGTTACTAACAGGTTTTTTATACAGGGCTGCCTAGAATCACTGAAAGCGGATCTTCCTAATCACGATTGGCCTGTGGTCTATAATTCCTGCAATATGGACTCTGCTGTTGACCACTTCATTTGCCACTTTAATGAAATTTGTGATCGGCATGCCCCTTTGAAAATGCGGAAAGTCAAAGGCCACTGCAACCCTTGGTTCTCTCTTGAACTACTCAACCTGTTGAAATCAAAGGACTGCCTATGCTGAGGGCACGGGTCTCTGTCAAGCAGTCTGACACGCAAAGCTATACGAAAGCACACAATGACTGCACTCGGGTAATACATGCTGTGAAAAATCTGTACGAGGAAGCCCTCTCCAAAACATGGAGTGATGGCAGAAAATTTTGGAAACAACTTAAAGGAAGTAACTGGAAAAAACTGCAAATCTTTCCCAACCATGCTCAATATCGAAGGCGTACCCACCCTGGATCCCAGAACTATTGCAAACTCGTTCAACAATACCTTCACGGACTTGAGTGGGGTACTCCCCCTGGACTTCTTCTGCCTGTCCAGCATGGTTGTTGTTAGAGAGAAAGATGTCCTGGCCCCCTCCTACCCCCCATTCTATTTTAAAACCCTCACAGCCAAAGAAGCTCGAAAATACCTACAAAAGGTTCTGGGTAAATCTAGGTACAGCAGCGACACCCTGGACCTGAAATTTGTTGAACTAACCCAGGATGAAATACTGGCTCCACTTACACATTTTCTCAACGCTTCACTCAGGTACTCGCACTTCGCCAAAAAATGGAAGGCTGCGATCGTGACACCAATCTTCAAGAGTGGTTATCGGGCACTTAGTGGGAACTGTCGTCCAATTTCTATTCTACCACCTCTCTCAAAGGCACTTGAGAGAATAGTTGCGAACCAGCTTGGCGAATATCTGGAAAAGTATCAGCTACAATGCCCGCAGCAATACGGATTAAGAAAGGGACACAGCTCCACTACAGCGCTGCCTGAATTTACGGATTATATGCAGTTCCCTCAACCAAGGTCTTCTTGTTGGTACAGCCTACATCGACTTATCTAAAGTGTTTGACATGGTGAACCACGCACTATTGATCAAACAGCTAGAAAGCATTGGCCTCTATCCTGACACTGTGGCATGGTTTACCAGCTACCTGCTGAACAGGACACAACAAGTTAAGATAGGCAATACCCTATCCGATAGTTGACCAATCAACTCAGGAGTTTCACAAGGGTCCATTTTGGGTTTGCTTTTATTCAGTATTTTTCTAAACCACCTCCCAATGTCATCTAGTGTTGCATGCAGATGACGCTGTTCTGTTCGTCAATGACTAACACCCTTGCTCTTGAATGAAAACTCCAGAGCAACTTCTCAGCTGTAGAAAGTTGGTTTAAAGAACAGAAACCTGTGATGAATTATACAAAGATGAAAATAATGATGTTCTCCACCACCCAAAACTGGTACATAACTCACCCTCTTCTCATCGCTAACGAGGTGGGCTCTCCACAGGAGCTTGTGCAACATTTCAGATATCTGGGGATCATGCTGGATAGCACATTGTCTTTCTACCTCCACATCGACAAAGTCACTAAGGCCGTCAATACACGCATTGGACCGCTGCACAAGCACAAGCACAGTCTAACCCCTGAGGCTCTTAAGCTAGCTGTGCAAAGTTCCCTGGTGACACTCATTGACTATGGGTTGGTAATACATAGTTCAGCTACAGATACTGCCCTTCACCACATAAAAGCAGTATTAAACAAAGCCTGTCGACTTGTTATGGGAGCCACATGCCTGACACATACGTGTGACTTGTATGCCCAGATTAACTGGCTTCAGTTCTCAGGCAGACTCCTCTACCAGTCCTGTATACTGGCAAAAATTTAGTCTAGGCCTGGTACCCACCAGGTTCATTTGTTTTTTTTTTTCACCAATTATTTTACGGGGTGAGACACACTAAGCTGAAAGCTTTTTTGCAGGTGCAACCTGGGAGCACGAGGAAATTAAGTGACTTGCTCAGGGTCACACAGTATGCAGCTAAGGGGCTGTGGGATTCAAACCCAGGTCTTCAGATTTGCAGCTCAGAGCCTTAACCCACTGCGCCATACTGCCTCCATAATCATAATCATAATGGGTTCATAATCTTCTCTCTCCCAATGATAACCGTCACTGCACTCGTAGTTCAGATAGCCGAATCTTTAAAATTCCCCACTGTCGCACCTCCTTGGGTCAAAGGTCCTTCGCCTACCGTGCCCCTGGATGGCTTAACTCTCTAGATGCTGATATTTCATCGTTACCTTCGAGCAGTCCCTTTAAAAGAAAACTGAGACGACAGCTAATTGCGAATGCCAGCTGTGACTGTTTCCAATAACTTACTTGCTATATTTCTAGAGACTGTCCTACACTGCACCTATCCTGTCTCATGCCGGCTCCTACATGCCTGGTATTTAATCACTTTTGCTCATATTTCCCTCATAGCACTCAGTCCTCGCCTGCCTTCCTTCTCCCCCTTCCGCTCCCATTCTTCCACACCTATTTTTACTTGTTCGTCCTCCCCCCTCCCCACACACAGGCCCAGTAACCTGTACTCTCCCCTCTGCCTTCACCCCTGTTCCTGGTCCACTCTTTATGTCAGATGTAGCCCACTGGGCCATTCTTTTCTTCTTTTGTGCTCCACCTCTAGTTCCTGACCGTCTTTTTTCTGTCCCACATCCTTTGTAATAATAATGCCTAAGCTATTTGCACATAGCCTACGACTATAACTTTTCTAGTTATAACCATTCTTGTACACTTGTGTTGCTATTTGTTTCTCCCTAATCTGTACAATGTTCTTATTGTTTGTTTGCCATGACATGGAACCTATGTTATGAGCTTGTCCTCAAAGGTGTTAATCCAAGATTTGAAATAAATAAAACATAAAAAAAAGAAATATTGGTATGCCCTGATTCTGTCCCAGTGTCCTACTGACATATATAATGATTCTACATCTATGTTTAGGAACATATACTACAAATATACTAAAATGCCAGCAGAATAGGCCTAACGGTCTTTCGAGTCTGCTCGATTTTCAGCACCTGCACTGAGGGCAGAATCTGGTGTCCCCCCCTCCCCCTTGGGTTATACTGTCCCCAGTCCCAGATGCTCCACCTGTATTGGACCTAGTCAGATTTACCTCCCCTCTACCTGTCTCATCCCCTCTACCCCAGCCTTTCCTTGACAATACACTCCACCACCTTTCCGACCACCGATGTCAGGCTAACAGCCTGTAATTTCCCACCTCATCTCTTGAGCCCCCCCTGTGGATCGGCATGACATGGGTCACCCTCCAGTCTTGGAGCACCCACCCAGTCCTCAGAGAGATGTTGAAGAGCTCCGTCAGGGGGACTGCCAGGACATCCGCCAATTCCCTCAGCACCCTGGGGTGTATCTCATCTGGCCCAGGTGCTTTCTCTGCCCAAAGGGACCTCCTGTATTCCCCTCCTAATGATCTCCCACCTGCTGTCAGCATCCATATCCAGCCTTATCCTGACCAAACGATCTTTATGGATCCTTCTCATCTTCCTGAAGTCTGCACCCCTAAAGTTGATTACTACCATCCTTCTTCGGATTTCCTCCTCCCCAGGTCCAGGAAGAACCAGAATGTGGCATGATCACGCCCCGCCAACGAGTCCCTCACCTCTAGGCCCCTAATCTGATCATTGTCCGCCAGGATCACATTCAGTGTCCGGGCCTCCCTAGATGGCTCACCCACCTGCTGAGTCAGGAATGTATCCTGGAAGACATTCAGCAGCCTCTGCTCCCTGGCAACTGGTGACGTCATAGTCCCCCAGTCTGTTCCCGGCATGTTGACGTCCCCCATTACCACTACCCTTCCCTTTCTCAATCTACAGTGTCCCTTGAGATTTGCCACCAAACTTTCTTCCAGAGCCTCCGCCAGTACAGGTGGTCTGTATACCACTCCGACCTTCACTCTTTTACCCCCCTGCATCAGCAGGGTGACCCAAATAGCCGCAACATTCCCCCCCCACCTCCTCTACCCCTCCAATACCTACACCATGTCTGAGTAACAGTGCTGCACCCTCCCCCTTCCTTCCCCCTATCCTTCCTGAACATAGTGTAGCCCTCTGGATTTAGGTCCCACTTGTGCCCTTGGGTGGCCTAGGTCTCAGTGACTGCTGCCACATCTACTGCCCCCTCAACTAGCATCGGCTGGAGCTCAGGCATTTTATTTCCTAAGCTCCTGGCATTTATCAGGACCACTCTCCACCCTTTTTCCCTCCTCTCCCCCCCCCGAGCTCCCATTTATCAGCTCCTGCACCCTACCTAGTGACCTATTTCCCTAGCCCCCTAGAGGACTGGAGACCATGACCCTCTTTTATCGTACCTGCTGGCACTGCCCTTTTTTTGATCCCTGCCCGCCTCACAAGTTTAAACCCCACCTTTCACTGATGAACCCAGCTAGTTTGAGCTTAAGGATTTCCTTCCCTTCCAAACTGAGGTGGAGCCTGTCCCTAGCGTACAGCCCCTTATCCTCCCAGGTCTCCCCCCAGGCCATACCCCAATTCCCCACATCACTCCTTAAGCCACTGATTTAGCTCCATAATCATCTTCTTGTTTTCCCCACTAGCCCTTGGCACCAGCAGAATTTCCGAAAGGAGCTCTTACAGCCGATGGAAAAGCACACCCTGGTCAACTCCCGGAACCTTCCCTGAATTTCTAATTCGCTATTACCATTTATGTCATTAGTCCCCAAGTGCGGTAGTATGTCCGGGATCCCCTCCCCCATTCCCTTACCGGTGAGTAAAACTCATGGATGGTCTTGTGCACTGTCACGCCGGGGTGGCATTTGGTTCTGATCAGACAAGTTTTACCCTCCACCTGCCCCTCCCACTGGATGCCTCTGATCATAGAGTGCCCCAGTAGCAGCAGTCTAACCTCCCCCTTGCCTATATGTTCACCCCTCGGGTTTCCCCCTCCTTCCATGCCCCTCCTCATTCCTTTGTCCAGTCTCTCCCTCCAACTGGCTCCTTGAACCTCCTACAATCTGGGTATCAAGGTTAGCCCCTTCACTATTGTCCCTGGTCACCCCCTCTACTCGTGTCCTGGCCCTCTTCATCCCCCCCACCTGAGTTTCCTTCTCGGTATCTCTATCCCCACTCCTGACTAATCCATCTGCCCTATCCGCTTGCCTACTTTGCTTCCTGCTTGCTATCATCCCTTTTACGTCCTGCGCCTTCCTGCCTGCCGTGCTCCTCTGTTCCGTACTCTCAGCCTCCTCCTTGTTCACCTGATCCTCCTTTTTCTTCTCTTCCCCCTACACCTCTTCCCCCATCCTGTCCGGTTCCCCTCCATTGTTCCCCATTTTCAATCTCTGATGCTGCCCCCTTCACCCTTCCTATCTGTCCCTGCCCCAGCTTCACCAGTAACATCATCATCCTCCCTCCCATGCTCCCCTCTTCTACCAATCGGTGTAGAGAGTTAAAATGGTTTGTGAGCCTTAGCCTATCCTCAGTGCCCCCCCGTCCCTACCACTCCACTTGTTTCCCTCTGGAAACCCCCAGTCTCTTGCCCACTGCTGTGGAAATTTCCACCTTTTGAGCCCCCCACCTGCCAGGGTCCCCTAGAGCCCCTGTGCCCCTCCTTCCTCCTCTAGTGTGTGGATCCTCCTTCCTCCTCCCCAGTGTGGGAGGCCCCAGCCCCTGGTGCTTCCATGTAGGCGACTGCTTGCCTCCTACCTCTCCCCCCCTGCTGCCTTCGGATCCCCTCTACCTCCTCCTTAAGCTGTGCCAGCTGGTAGCACACTGGGCATCCCCCAAACTTCCAAGCCCAGTCAAGTATAATGGCCGCACCATACCCTGTGCACCCAACCATCCTCCCAAAGATACCTGCTCTAGTGATGTGCGGTCCCTTCCCCATCATCATAGCAGTCTTTTCTAGGCCAAAACACAAAACGCCACCCAGTTTCCCCATGGTCAGAGCTGTAAGTGGCTCCACAGTTTCTCAAGCTAACCAGTACCTATCTGATCCCCCCATACAGCATATAAATTAGCATTTAAATAGTCCTGTAGATGGCTCTTCAGATTCCTTGTACCTAGACGATCCCCCACACACCATGCCTCTTAGTTTTTAAACAGACCCTCATAGTCAACAAGGTGGCAGTCCCACAAAAAAAAACTCGAGTTTTAACCCAGGCCACAATGCCCTACTAGGCCAGACTAGTGCAGCTTCCAAGGTTGCAGTCCAAAACTCCACTTGGATTTGCTCCAGGCCGCAGTTTCCTACTTGGCCAGTCCACCCATACTCCGGACTCCTCCCCCACCGGCAATTTAATAGAGGTCAGGGCTGGGGGTGGGAGGTGTGGGACAAACAACTTCTCCATGTCAGGTTCCGAGCATGCTGGCTGGGCTTCTTCTTATGTAGCCCTGCCATTTGCTTGAATCTGGCGCCCTGTGCTCTGGTTGGTCCTTATTCCTCGGCAGCTTGTTTCCTACCAGCAGCCCTGGCCCACCACCAATTTAGCAGCCGCCGGGAAATCTCCACAATGGCTCCAACAAAACAAAAAAAAAAAGCTGCCTATGAAGCCAGCTCCTGATGCCGCCTTCGTTGCGCTCCCCTCTACGGCCGATGCCACCTCCATTGTGCTCTCTACTCCTCTGCCACTGATGCGGCCCCCGGGACACAGCTCCCCAGCAACAGCAAGTGAAGACAGTTCTTTCGTGTCAGGTTCCCCCTTTCTAATCAAACTGAATTTTTCTACTATGTGGTCCTGGAGAATGAGGCGATACCTATTAATTCTGTCCTCTATGCTTGAGCTAATGAGCTGTATGACTCCCTTTATACTAATTGTTTAAATGATTGCGCTAATGAGCTGTATGACTCCCTTTATACTAATTGTTTATGATTCGCCATAAGATAACTCCTGATAACAACTGATTGATAGATCCTATATGTAACCCTTGTATGAACTGCATAATTTGTTGATGTTTTTATTGTCTGAACAAATGTTTGTTCTTTAGAAAAACTCTTCTAAATAAAGAAAGTTATAAAAAAACAAACTGAACTTTTCGAGGACATACATCGTGTCAGGTATGATGTCAAAGTTACAACACTGTTGTTTAAAAATAAATCTTGAAATTTACTTAGGTTGTCAGTAAGCGAACTGAGTCCTGAGACTATGGGCCATCCTAGGATTTTGCAAATCTTTGTGAATTTTGTGATGGATGTATATTGTGGGGATGGTGTCATTTTAGATGTACAGAAATTCATCCTCAGTAATACATCTTTCCCTCTTAGCACTCTCCAACAACTCTAGTAGTTGTTATTTTTAAAACACGTTCGTGGGGATCACCTCTTAGTTTTCTGTAGTATTTCTCATCAGGCAGTAAGTTGTCAATAATACTTTGGTAGGGATCAGAGGTCATGTTGCCTCCTTTATCTGCCAGTTTGATTATGACATCAGACATTTCCTAAGTTCATCCACAGTTTTACTCTCCAGCTCACTAAGATTCTGGCAAACAAAGGGAGCTGTGGTGTTTAAGATTTTTTTCCTACTTCATGCACTACCACTTCCTCGTACACTCTAATATGAGGATTGTGGCAAGACAGACAAAACATTGATTGTGGCTTAAAGACAGATTTTCAAATGAGTTCGGCCTCTACCTGTAATATTAAACATGGGCATGGGTAAAGATGGTGTTGATGACGATAATAATAATAATGCTTTATTTGTGTGTGCCTTTCAAGTATCAAGGCGCGATACAGTAAGACAATAAAATACTATAAAACGGTATGAGGTAGAGTTCATACTTTTACTGTCCATGTTGCTAGTCAACAAATCATTAAGAATGTTCACATTTATTAGGTCCTGTCTGATCCACTTATAATCCGTATCAACAAGGTCCAGGTTGGCTCCAACTGAATTTATTTCCACAAAAGTCTGTTAGCTGAGGGATTGGGAGTTGAGCGTGTTCTGATAGGTATCTCATATTTTCAGAATTTTTTAGGAAATAGCCCTTAAGACGGAGCTTCCTAAAAGTTAAAGATGTTCATTTTCTTTTGTAATTTCTGTTTTCAAGCCACCTCAACTCCAGTGCTGTCACCCAACCCAACCCACTGAGCACCACGATCCCTCAGGAGGACCTCCCATGGAGTCTTGGTTTACCCCCCCCAGGTGGGGATGAAGTGGAAGAGGCCCCCCTGTTTAATCCCTCCTGTATTCTGTACCTCATGTCTGCGTTGGGGTCCATCACTCCTTCGGGCTGCATGCTGGTGAGCGAAGGCCTATCTTTAGACCCTCTAGTCAGTGTTGCGCCGGGGCCAAGTATTTTTCATGTACACCCTGGAGATACAACGTGCACTGACGTCGAGGCAGGAGCCAATGTCCGTCACACCTCTCCCACACCTCCCCCCCTCCTATGTAAGGCGTGGACATGCTGATCCTCCGGCCACCGCCAGAGGGCAGTCATGCACCGAGCCAATACTCCCCACCCCTGGAGGAGATGAGTGGTCCCTGGGATGCCCAAGCCTCCTCCCCTGGCTGGCCCCTCCGACAACCCGAGCTTGTTCTTGAACTTCCGGGTTGCGGCGATCAAAAGAGTGGCATTACCACTGCGCCGGTAAAGATGTACATTTTTAGGCTGAACACATTGGGGCCCGACTGTGGCACAAAGCTGAGTCCTTTTCAGAGAACAATGATTTTAGGCTCTGCAAGTTGCTTATTTGTTAAATTAATTACTTCTGTTGCTGTCTATCATGCTTCTGTAAGTTGTAGCTTTTTGCCCCTGCCTCTTCTTCCTCTGTGGGTTTTATGATTTCTTTGTTTTTTTTTTGTTGATGTGTTTATTTTTTGTTAGTTTCTTGCCTTGTCCCTTTGATATTATTTTCCTCTGCAGAGCTCTCAGTACTGGTTGCACATGTAGTGCCCCAAAGTTAGAGGCACAAGAAAAAAAGGGAATCCTTTACCCCCACCCCAAAGTGAGGATTTTCTTTTTTCTCATTTTCCCCTCCTGGTTCCCCTCCATTCCAGTCCCGCCCCTTGCCTGCAGTCCCATCAACCCCTCCCAGTCCCTTTGTCTACTTTCGCTCCGTCTTGTGCTGGGAAGGGGGGTTGGGGGCTAAAGACCCTCCCTGTCAGGCTTTTGGTGTCCAGTCTCCTGGCCAGAAGCCAGAACCTCCCCTGTCCTACAAAACAGCTGGGAAGTGGTCACCAAAGGGAGTCTGTGGCAGAGTGAGGACAGTGGAGGATGCAGAGAGCATGGAGAGAAGGCCTACCTGTGGTAGTCCAGTGGCTCCTCCGGCGTCACTCCCCTCCGGTCGGCACCCTGGGTATGTGGCAGCAGCAGGGTCAGTCAGGTGGAGTGCGGCTCCCCGATGCGACCTGTTCTCCCCAGGCAGAGCCCGATCAATGGGGGGCAGATGGACCAAGCTGTGCCGTCGAGGAAATCACGTCCGGCAGAAAGCGGCGAACCTGTAATTCCGCCAAAGCAGCTGCAGCAGTTTGAGGAAGGAGCTGGGTGGAAGTGCAGCTCCCCGGCCAGATTACCTGCCTCTCCCCTGCAACGGAGACATCCCGGGCAGTGGTGGTGAGTGGGTAAGTGCCCTATCTTTTGTATACTTGCGCACAGGCACCAGTAGTGGGGAGGGAACAGGGAAGGGAAGTAAAAGGGCAGAGTGCCCAAAGAAAAATACTTAAAGGGCCAGTGCCCTAGTACAGCCCTAGCAAGGAGAAGGGCGGGTGTAGTGGACTCCCTGGGTAAGCTACCAGCCCCAAAGGGAGGGAGGGAGGAGATTAACAGGCAGTGGGCTGTATGCCCAGAGGGGAAAAGGGGAAGGCCCCGGGAGTGGCCAGAGGTCATTGACCAATTTTAGTTTTTTCCCTTTCTTCTTTCCATAGTCAAAAGCGTCTCCAGAGAAGGCAGGCAGAGCCAATAGCAGCTCGCCTCCAGGTGGGTAAGGAAAGAGGGTCACTGCAATTTAAAAGCCCCAAAAGAAGGTGAAATCCAGAAATGAGGCTCCACCTAAGGTCCAGGGTTAGCAGTATAGCCTAAGGGCTGGAGTGATCGGTGGTGGACGAGTTTGGTGCATTCAGCGCCCTGGGTTTGAGCCCACAGCCCCCACCCAACAGGCCCACATCAACATTCATGAGGGAGGCGGAACCAGGCAAGAGCCCTGTAGACTCAGACGTAGGTGTAGTTCTACACAGTAAGGAGGGGAGGGAGTGGTCTAGTGGCCTTAGGTCGCCAGGGTAAAGGCTGTCTGAGCACCACCCAAACTGAACAGTGCTGTTGCCTGCCTAGCACCCTCTACAGACTGTATTTTCTGCAAAGACTAAACGGTGTTTAAAAATCTAAACCGTTTGCTTGCTCCTGGACTGTGCTATTGATTTGCATCCTTGCATACCTGATGCCCTGCTTCACCATTGTTGTCTGGACCAGCTTTGCCAGAACCTGATGCTGACCTCGGGAGGTCCTCCGCCCATCCGCCATCTGCAGCAGAACTGCCTCCAGTGATATCATCCTGTGTTGAAGTTCCACCGCAAGTGTTCCAGCATCAGTCCTGTGACAGTAAGTGGTAGAGAGACGCTAGTGAGGTATCCAGTAGTAAGTCTGCTTAGGAGCCGCCCCAGCTCAAGCAGGAGGGCCACAGTTAACGTCATGCATGCCCTTCTTCTTATTTTGCTGGCCATCTGTGGTGTACAGACCTGTCGTCCCCAGAGAGTTCGCATCTAAAATTGTACCGCCAGAAGTCTTTTGTTGGGAGGTCATCTGGGTACTAGGGTCCTTCCAGTGATCACTGCTGCAGATCATCTAGAGAACCACCTGCTAGCCAGAAGTCTTCAGCTTCCCGCCCAGAGCCACTGAGGATCGCCAAGTTCTTCGTCCATCTAGCGGTGTTCCACTTTGTGTTTTGTTCATTGGGGGGATGCCACGTCATGGCCTGTTTGTAACAAGCGCTTTGTCGGGTCAATGCCCACCTGCTGATCAGCCGACGCATAGGAAAGCCCAAGCTTGGTTTGTCAGTCATTTTATCATCTCGGCCAGGTGCACGCCGGACTTGCACTAAAAGGGACTAACCCCCCTGTTCTGGGTTCGACCAACTGTTGGTCCTGATCGTATTGTTTCATTGTTTATCTTGTTACCCTGTAATGTTTAGAAAACTGCCATGTTTTTTTATTGTCCCTGGTAAATAAACTTCTTGCATCTTGGTCACTGAGTAAGTTTCCTGCCTCTCCTTCCAGATTTGTCTGGCCTATCCTGGAAAATTGTCAGGGAACCTTCTGGCCCCCTACACACAAGGGCCTGTGTTTTGTCTGTCTGTGGTTTCCTAGCTCTTGATTTGGGTGGCCTCTGCTTTGTGATCTGGCCTTTCTTCTCCAAAAGTAAAGCAGTCCTTCCTTGTAGTTGGCTTTGTCATGGTCAAGCTCATTTTGTTTTGTTCTTACCACCTTAGAGTCACGCTTGCAAGCATTCGGCAAGTAAAAGCCCAGTACTACCAGTGCACCCTTGCCTCATCCTGGGGATCATCCAGAAACTTCTGGAACAATGTAAAAGAGCTGAATGGTTAAACCCGCTCCCCCCCATCTCAACTCTCCGTCAATGGTACTATCTGCTCTGACCCCCTTGAAATTGCAGACTGCCTAAATCACACCTTCTCAGATCTAAGTTCCATCCTACCTAGTACTTTCTTCGACCCTGTCCCTGTCTCGCCAATGCCCACCCTCCACTTCCCCCCTTCTACCTACATACCATCTCCCCACTGGAGGCTTGACCCTTCATCCTTAAAGCCGTCAACGGTAACAGCCCTGGCTCCGACCCAATGGACACCAAGCTCCTCCGACTGACCTTGGACATTATCCTGGTCCCCCTCGCTGAGCTGCTTAAACATGCCCTGAGCCAGGGAAAATTTCCCAGCAACTGGAAAACAGCCATCATCACCCCCATTCTAAAAAGCAGCGATCGATCCACTCCTAGTAACTACCAACCCATCTCCATCTTCCCCCCACTTTCTAAAACTCTGGAAAAAATATTAGCCAGCAAACTCACGGAATACCTGGACAAGCACACCATCCTATGCCCTGAACAACATGGCTTTCATGCTGGCCACAGCACTACTACAGCCTTACTTGAATTCTCTAACTTCCTGCACTCCGCCCTTGACACCGGCCACCCTGCTGGGGCCATGTTCATTGACCTCTCCAAGGCCTTTGACACGGTCTGTCACCCCCTCCTGCCTGACTCCCTCATATGCTTTGGTTTCTCCCCCAGTCCCCTAGCCTGGTTCACCAGCTACCTCTCTGGCAGGACACAGTGTGTTAAAATCAACAGCACCCGATCTGACACGCACCCTGTCCTCTCTGGGGTACCCCAGTGCTCCATTTTAGGCCCCCTCCTCTTTAGCCTATATCTTAACTCACTCCCATCCGTATGCCCTAGCAAAATCCTCCTCTATGCAGATGATGCAGTGCTATTCGCATCAGACCCCAACCCCACCGCACTCCATGCTACTCTCCAACACGTTTTTCAGAAGGCAGAGCACTGGTTCACTGCCCAAAGACTGGTATTAAACCTAAAAAAGACGAAGGCCATGCTTTTCACACACCGCCAAAGTAAAGCCAGTAGGGCCCCCCCTCAGATCCTTCCTAACACTCTACACCCCACAGAACAGGTCTCTTCCTACAAGTACCTGGGTGTCACCTTTGACTCAGCCCTCACTTTGCGCTCCCACATCAGCGCCCTCTCTACAGCTACCAATGTTTGGATTGGGTTGTTATACCAGCATTGGGACTGCCTTCCACAAGATGGTCTCAGACTAACAATTACCTCATCAGTCCTGTCTCTAGCTGACTATGGTCTGCCTATCTATGCTGCTGCTGAAAATACTACCCTTACAAAAATCCAGCTCTCCATAAATAAGGCCTGCTGGCTCCTTACAGGGGCCCCAAGGCGCACCCACACCTGCCTGTTATACTCCTCCACCGACCTGCTCAACCTAGACGAAAGGCTCCACTATCAAACCTGCCTCCTTGTAAAAAAGACACTGCTCGGGGTATCTGCCTCCCTCCAACGGACATCCCACTCAGTAGCACCTACAAAACCTCACTCACTGTCCTAAGGGACAGGACAACTTTGGCCCAGAGAGCTTTCAGCTACAGAGCCCCCTCCTGGTTCAATGCACTCCCAGCCAGTATAGCGGGTTGCGCCAAACTAGGCCCATTTAAGACTGCCCTCCGAAACCATCTGACTAACACCCGCCACTGCAATTGCACGTAGCTCCATCCCCTAAAGACTAATGATCCCTGTGTATGAAAAGATCTCCCAAGCTACCTTAGCCTTTGTGGGAATTTTATGTGGGGTTTCTCTCTGAATCCTGTGATTCACACACACACACAAAAAAAATTTTTGCCACTGATTATTGTAATAAAATTTGTCTCTCTCTTCACCTGACGTGGTACCCATGTACCTAAGATATGCCAGCTTGTTTTGCACCATTGAAACCTTTGTACCACCAGTGAATGATTGTAACACTGGTAGCTATGTAAGCTCTAATGTATTACTGTGTCCTATTGTTGTTTTTTGTCTCTCCTGACGAGGTGCCTTTGTAAATGAGTCCTTGACTCAAAGGTCTGTAAATCCGATACTCAAATAAATAAATAAATAAATAAACCGTGCTGATCACACAGGCTACTACACTACACCACCACAATAGCCCACACCAATGACACCGACCGTCAAAACAGTGACTTTACTGGGGAAAAAAACACACACAAAAACACCACAGACCGCAGCCACGTCAAGCAGTCCCTAAACGTCCATTCACTAACGCCACTGCCAAACCACATGCTCTCCCCTCTGTTTAACACCATTCATCAGCAATGAGGGCCCACACTTCTAACAGCTCTGCAATGCACAATAACTCACACATGGCCAGACCTCCTCCTGCAAAACTAAAATTACACGAAATTACACACACACATCGCCCACCCCAGGGGCACAATACTGGCCTCCAAATGAGTCCAGCACTACGGACGACAGACGGGCGAACAGGTCAAGCACAGCACTATACTACTACAGACAGCGAATGTGGGTCTCGAACACACAGCACAAACGACACTACACGCACATCCTGCCTACCTACCACTGCACTCTACACACTGAGCCACGACTGCACGCTCTGAACCCATCCCACACAGCCCCACATACCCAAGACCCAGAACACATCACAAACATATTGTTCCCCCCCGTGCCCCCTAACTTATTATAACTAACTCTGAGTTGGGCCAGCCCGCCAGTGCAGTGGTAGTGCCACTGCTTGCGGGACTGATGACCTGGGGTCGGAAGTGGACTTGGGAATCAGAGGGTCGACCGGGGGGAGGAGGCGTACTAGCCAACACAGTGTGGGGACAGCGAGGGCAGTCGCCTGGGCTGAAGCAGCATGCACAGCTTGCCATTGGTGGCATACAACACTCTCACCGGGGGAGGGGACTAAGGGGGAAAGGCCCCAATCCTCCAGTGCTCTTGATGGCCAGTGTCTGCCAGCTCTGCTCCAGATGCACCCCAGCTGCTCCCTTGGTCTGGTCTCAGTCTTCTGCAGTGTGTTCACCCATCGTGAAGTGGCCTGAAGAAAGGCAGGGGTTGAGCACAGGAGCTGCAGCTGGTGTGGTGCCGCTGATGCTGACTGGATGGGGGAACCAAAGGTACAACCAAATAACTAACTCAGAGACTGATCATATCCCTACATTATGCATGTTTGTCCCCCTTGCAGAAGTCCTTCTACAGACGTAGCCCACGCTGACACCAATGGCCCATATTGCAGCCGCTATTATGCAACGGTAAATATTTTGACAGGCACTCAATTTGAGTCGCCCACTTAACAGGATACCGATTAATGTTTGGTCTATTTCTAGCATGCTGTTTTCTGACATTAAGTTCTGTAGCGTTACTGAGGTAACCAGTTTGGAGTTCCAGTTCAGTACTGTTACTACCTGAGGTGCTGGCCACATTCATTTTATGCTTAGAACTGCTGAGAAATAGATATGGTACTTACAGCACTCAGTAGGATATGCCTTCTAGTTCAGATGCATCTAAATCTCGAGCACAAAACTCCTCTTATAGCCACAACGTTTGCAGGTTACAAAAGCCCACAGCAACTGGCTCCAGTGCTTCAGACCTTGTATTTCTTAGCGTAGTGCATATTCTGACCTTCTGTTTGTATCTAAGCATGGACCTGCACAGCCCTAGGTTAAGTGCTTCTACCAGCCTGCACGCTGTTCTGCACTGAGTAGTAAACAACAGCACCACGGGCACTGCGAGTCCACAACTGATTTGTATTTGTTACCAGCAGCAGTTATAGTGTAACGGTAACTGGGAAATTCAGTAATAACTGGCATGCTCTGAATAAAGGATGTGTTGAACTTTTAACAATATTTCATTTAGCATCCATTACGATAAGTCAACATTTAGGATTATTTTTAAGTCAATGTAATCCTATAAGAAATGGACTGGTACATTTGTTCACATCATGTATGTATTAGAAAGTGGTTGACTGTTACCCAGCAACTATGGGTGATGTCACTGTGCTGACAGGATACTTAAGAGGTGTGTCTTTACTTGGACCCCACCCCCCCCCCATGAAGCTCTAGCCGAGCGAAGTGCCAAGGCATCCAAGGAGTGTGTTTACCTTCTGTTCAGTGCTGCAATAAACTGCATTTGGCATCAGGTCCTTTTGGCATTTGTGTGGATTAATACCAAGTCTGGCATTCCTGCTATCACTGGAGTGTCAGGGCCAGCATATCATCTGGAGCTGGACTGTAGCCTGCCATTAGCACACACAGTGTTGTCAACCATTATGTGCTTCAGTAAACTGCCTATGTTTATTTTCGCTGAAACTTTCTGCTATGTATACTGTATGTATCTCACCTGTATTGTTACACCCTGTCTTGCCTCACAAATTGTTGTTCCCCTCCCTGCAACGAGGTGCCTTTGTAAATGAGTCTTTGACTCAAAGGTTGTAAATCCGATATATGAATTAAATAAAAAATAAATAAATAAAACAAGTAAGACTAAACTATCTGGCTAATTTTACTCCGACAGAGTGCAGTGTATCCTGGACTTGGTTTCTAACACCAATAATGTTGCAACCAAGGGACCCAAGGAAGAAGTACTGCTGGGAGAGGGAGCCCATGGAGGGAGTTGTAGCCTGTAGTAACATTAGCACAACTGTACCACTGGCTCCCTCTACTGCCTACCCCTGGCATGACAGTCTGCATAAAGCCCAGGAACTGCAGTACATCAGGCCCTGGCAGCCACAATGCCACTGGAAGGGACAGGGGGAACATTTTTAGTTTAGGAAGCCTCGATGACAGACCCGACATAAGGTAAGTGATAGTATTTTATTTATATCTCTTACTATAGGAGTTACACTCGCAATCAAATGTGAGAGAAAACACTTTAAAAAGGAAATGGTGCATTTACTGGATGATTACAACAAGCTTCACTCATGCTACCCCCACCCAACAAAAAAAAAGATTTGTTCCTGTCATTCAGTTAGGTACACAGTGGCAAGCAAGTAACAGTAAGTGTGCAGTTGTTCTGTGCTGTCACTGAAT
Organism: Neoceratodus forsteri; assembly: GCA_016271365.2. Classification (NCBI taxonomy): domain Eukaryota; kingdom Metazoa; phylum Chordata; order Ceratodontiformes; family Ceratodontidae; genus Neoceratodus; species Neoceratodus forsteri. The sequence goes on from CM057456.1 coordinate 1,273,854,623, forward strand.
TCTTTGAAAACAAATGGAGAGCTTTACTTACTGTGATGATGGCAAACATGCACTGTGAGACATTAAAGGCATGGCGCCAGTTGTGGTAGGGAACTGTGCGATAATTCTTCCTTATGGTGAGCAGCCACCTGCACAGAACCTGCAACATCAAAAGCCATTAGTAAGCAAAAAATTAATCTGTATGATGACTTTGCATTTAAAGTGTATTCTGTTGTTTGCATTTAACCCAAATTTCAAACTTCCTGTCATGAGATGCAAATGTAAGTCTTCCTCCTAGCAAACAGACCTGAATACTGTCTTTCCTGTACCCTTTTCACTGTTTTCTGTGAAATTCATCGATCTTTGTGGAGCTGGACTGTGCCATCCTGAGAGGATATGCAGTGCTTTGGTGTAACATTTTCTGATTTGCAGTCCTTTTAAGGTTAATGGTACCACTGGGAAAGTGAGTCGTCAATTTCAAATCCATTACCATTTTACAAACACGTCCCATTCAGTGCTCTGCACCGAGTCTGAAGCTTTAGTGTTTTCATGTGGTTGAGGGAAGGCAGACACAGAAACTAAAATCTTTCATTGGTGTTATTTTTGCTTATAACAAAATGTTTTATTTTTGTTATGCAATCAGTGGTAAACCATGATACAATTCTGGAAGCTTATAGTTCTTGGGTTTAGTTGTTTCAGAAAGTTTGCATTTAGATAATTAAATATTCACCATGTCTTTTTAAAGCAAACGTCTATATAAAGATGGTTTAACTGTACATCTGATAATCCATACTTATTCATGCATTCACTGAAAGGTAGAGATGTCTTGAAACATTTTTGAAACATCTATTAGTAGGTATTTATTTTTCTTCCATCTCAGAGCCTAGGGTAATCCCATGAAACTTTTTATGTGGATACAAGCTAGGCACTGCACATGCTCCCCACCAAGTGATTTCACTGGCTACACTGCGTGCATGCAGATCCCATCAACAAGCACATGTATATTCAGCAGAGAGGAACTGAGGGCTCATTTGGTGGCCAAGTCTGCCAGGACCAGCAATCATCTAAAAGTGGTGACAATCAGCTTCTGTGCCCTGTTGGCCACCAGAGTAAATGTTATTTCTTTTTTGAGATACTGTTGCTCCAAATAAAAAAATATATATGGGGGGCCCCATCCTGGTGGAAAGGCCTGAGTCAATAAAATGCTAACCGCATCGCTCTGCTGCAGGCCAGGAGAGTCTTGTATGCACTGCACAGGTAGCACATTTGGACTGCAGGATGTACGTGGCAGTTACTCACCATTTGAGCACTCCATACTGACAGGTCTGAAGTAGCACTGGTACATGAACGTTTCACTGTGTGTCCTCCCTTACTGCTTTACTATCCCCCCGAGATGTGGTGAGGTGAATTACATGATGTGAAGAAAGTGGGAGCTCTCTTACAACAAGGATTTGTTAATGCTGAATGTTTCCTTACATGGTGTGTGCCATGTCAGGGGATCCAAGGAGAGAAAATGGAAGAATAGCTGAAGTAGGCTTCATAACGTACTGCCCACCTACCTGTACCCCTCCCCCACCACATGAACCAGTGGCCCAATTCTGGATGGGAGTCATCTGTTGGGGGCGGGGGGCGCAACACTCCCTTCTCAGCACTGGTTGGGTGGGGGATCAGTCTATGGAAGGACTCTGGGTTCAGGGGGTCCGGGGGGAGGTGAGTGCCAGATGTAAGAGAGTGGCAGGACTGAGAGGCCACCTACGTTGAGGGGCAAGGCAAAAAGCTGATAAGGGGTGTAGCCAGGAATTTTAAACTTGTACTCAGATTGACACCACCGACTGTTGCCCCCTTCCTTGTTATGTAAACATTAGCCAAATATGTGGTGCCATGCCACACAAACAATAGCGCCCCCCGATTTGAGTCAAAAATGCATTAAGCCAATAACCCCAATAGATTTACAATATTTTATTTTATCCTAACACTCAGAAGTAGGCTGGCTTTTAGCTAATGTTAAGGAAACACTGGGATAAGCCTCTGTACCACATCGAGGAAGCCAGCCTGACAGAGGTTGATTCACACCATCACTCACACATGCATACTTATTGGGTCACTCTAGCCTCTAAAGTCCCCCGCCCCCCCATACACACACACACACACACACACACACACACACACACACCATCATGTAAATCAACTCCTGAGATGCCTGCTATAGTATTAGCCATAAGCAAAGAAGGTCGCTGCGAGCTCTGCAGGAGGTGGGTGTTAGCTGGGCAGCCAGCCCAAAGTAAGCACAAAAAGCAGAAAGGTTAAACACTCCAAGTGAACAGTCACAAAGCTGGTGATACAAAATAAAGTCTTTTCTATTTTTGTGACACAGTTCAAAGCACAGATCTGGTGCTGGCAACCTCTAGCGCCTCGGCTTACAGCCTTCTATCGGGGTCTGTTGGAACACTGAAATCCAACCTTAAAGTACCCCATGATTAATTAGCAACAGCTTGTAATCAAATCAGATAGATTGGTTTGGAATCAGTTCATAGCATTCTAAAAGTTACATTTCTGGTAATCATTTAGCCGATTTCATTATTCCTAGCCATCCGAGAGCGTTTAAGAGAACATAAACAAGATTAGCAGATATAAGGAGACTACCATGTATAGGCCTGATGGCTAGGTCCACAAAACATCACCTGGTACTGTATGAGAGTGACAGAGTAAAATTAAAAATTATAGGTGATTGCATCTTTCTGTGAAGTGAGCAGTATTTTTCACTGTTTGAAACCCTCTTCATCTCACCACTTGATCCAAGCGTTTGCTTTCCCTGGCATGCCTATCAACTGCTATGAATTCCGCATAGCGCTATGATTTTCACACTGAAATTTACCCTTGCTCCTCACAAGTTTACTGATGTTCCTCATAATGTTAGAGCTGTTTCTGGATACACAAACTATTAAATCAGTGAATTAAGTTGATAGAAACATTCCTTATCACTAACTATATGGGCCCACTATCTGTAGACATAATATTGTTTAAACTAAAGTGCTACACATTCTGGCCCTTTGCTATAAAGGTCAGTGCTATGATTTTTAATGCTGAGAGGTTGAGAGGTATGTTCCCTGGTGTTCCTTCTACAGTACATTCACAGGGTACACAGCATAGGCCACAACTCGCCTCTTCAACTGGTTACTGTCTATACTGAAATATCAGTAAAGTGTGATATCAGTATAGTATAGCAACGCAGCAACTGATCAGGGAAGTGATCTGTTGTCAGTGCCGGTCACCATCTGAAGGGCAGGGGTTGCTGATGGTGGGGTGTAACACGTGTCTGAATTTCTCTTTCCTTTTAAAATGGACATCATTGGGACCCTGTGGTTATTTTAAAACAGTAAGGACCCAGCATGCACTATGCCGAATCAGGATGGGGAACAGAGGGCGCGGGGCAGGCAACATGTAGTGGGAAGGAGTGGGAGGGCTTAACTGAATGCCAGCTCAGTGGGGGAACAGAGGGTGCGGGGAGGGCAGCACGCAGTGGGAGGGAGCGGGAGGGTTCAATTGAATGCCGATCTGGTGGAGGAACGGTGGGTGCGGGGCGGACAGCACCTGGGTTGGACTGGGAAGCAAAGGACCCATCTGGAAATGTGCCCTGTGGGGCCTGGTACCGACCGCGGTATGCCCTAGTGTTCAAACTGTAGCCCATATTTAACCATAAAGTAACAGCATGTGATACATTCCATTTTAAATGAAGCTATTACAATACTGGTATGAGTTATAATATCTTACTATTTCGGAGGCTTTAGTCCCATTGATTTAAGGTGAACTCTCGGTAACCCTGCAAAAATGCTGAGAGCCATGAAGTCACAGCTCCTTCCCCTGCAGCAATGCTATAATAACGTGTTGTCCTGATTTAGTAAAATGCAATATAATACATCCGGTCCACAGTCCTGCAACGGTGCAGCAAGGGAGCCGAGACTTGCCCTTTAAAACCAACTCAATAGTTAAGCTCAACGCCTCATCAAGGCACCTCCGGGGGTTGAGCCCTATGCTTTCCCTACTCTTTCCCTTTCTGCAGACAGTTCTTGTGACATACCAGGATGCAAACAGATAAAGATGCATACTTCCACTGAATGTGTTTAGGAATGTGATCATTTTCAAACCAGAGGGACCGAATTATTATTATTTCTGTAAATTAAGGTGATGTTTACCGTCAGGATTATTCATATAAATGGGGGTAGGCCTGACAGACACAACCATTGTCCTGTTCCTGTCCTCTCCACCACTGACAAGATTCATCCCAGTAAAAAATATGCACAAACAAATGAGTGATTATATCAACAAATTCAACTTGCTCAATCTGGTTTTCTCTAGTTTCAGCCATGGTCACTCAAGCACCGCAATGCTGCTCATGGTAGCTACTGATACTGAACAAGTGGTGGCACTCAAGAGCAATTTTCACTAAGTAAAGTACATAATCTCATCTTCCATTCACTCTTGCTAGTGATGTTCAGCAGCCTGAACTGCTGTACTGATAAAACAAAGATGGTTCTCAGTCTATTCGAATACAGACTGCAGCTAATACATATCCTTGGAGCTAAATCAGGAATGCATGCTGTCAGTATTAGCATCCCCCGAGGTTCCATTCAAATAACCAGCAGACAACTTTACACAATCTGGAACACAGAAATATAAGAAACAGATGAACTGGAAAACACCCGAACAGTCCATCTAGTCTGTCTGAAAATTTCATCCAGAATGAAATATAAATGCCCCCCAATACCATGTTGCCAAGTACCCCAAATAGTGCAGACTAACACCGACTTCTAAAGCACAAATCACAATCACCAATTCTTTATCAAAGTTGCTTCTTCAAAGATTGTATGGAGCTTTAATGCAGAAATACATAGATTCAGTTCAAAAAGCTAAGTAAAAGTAATGCTGCTTCATGGGTTGGTGACCTGCCACTTAATGGCTACCATGAAAAAAATACTCTACAGCTACTTTACTAGTAGTTCTTGTCTATGGAGACATTCTCTATGAGACACAGCACCTTACTCTCGTGTCAAGTAAACCAAGCACTGAACAAAGTGTGTAGACTGATCCTGCAATACCCACTAAGGATGTGCAGTTGCAACTTGTAACACGGCATTAATTTTCAAGAGAGAATCGGAAGCCGGGATAGGCGCAACAGCGTCACGGGACCCTAGCCAGAGCGGGCAATAACCCAGCTTATATGCCGTGCCTGCTCAGGCAGTACTGGGAGCAGCCAGACCCCCAGCCTAGCAGCACTGGGTCCTGTGGCCCAGCAAGATGAGGAGCAACAAGAGCGCCAGGCAGGCAGCCTCACTAGCCACCCGAGCGCGGTAACGGGGGGGGGGGGGACCTGAACCCGCTATGGACCGAGCCGTCAGGCTTCCAGTGCCACACCTTCACCGTCCATGGCACAGTGAATCTGTTCCATTAAATCGGGCCGCAGGTGATGGGGAGTGGAAGCAGCCGGGCAGAGGAAGAGAGCGCAGGGCACACCCAGGAGCAGCACGGACAGCCCAGCTGGAGCTGGGCAGCACCGGAGCAGTGTCCCGGAGGCAGGAGGAAGTCAAAGCGCCCGGCATGCACAGCGCGACTGCAATCCTCATCGCAGTGGCCGATCCGTGCACCGGAGACCTCCCGCGGTGGGTATCAGGAGAATACCTGCACCGAACTCCAGACAACTGGAACAGCGATGTTGGGCGCGCGACTCTAGGGACAAAACCCGATGAGCACATATGTAGGTATGTAATGGTGTAGACCGTGCTCTGATCCTGAAGTAAAGCTGTACAAACCTCGCACCGCCCCCGCCTGTCATTCTTCATCTCGCACAGTGGGCCCCTGCCAGCTGCACTCCACCGACCAGCGACCCCATGTTACAAGCGCGATATCATCTGGCCGGTGGCATCTAATCGCGATTGATGGATGGGGACAGGTGGTGACCCTCGGCCTCGGGCCGCCACCGCCCCCCCATGCATCAATCCAGCATTAGATGCCACCTTCGTCGTGGCTTAATGCTTACTTCAACCACTGCTGGAGGGTGGTGACATCTGAAGGCATATACCCTGCTATACCAAGACTGCTAAACAAACAGATGATCCAGGAACAGCCCCCATTACTTGTTGGTCCACTTTCTTCCACATTAAACACTATAGCATTACATCCATTGACCTTCCTAGTCATCCTGCTAGTTAAAAGAGAGGTGGTTAACTGGCACGCTCACACAGGGCACCACTGAATTGTCACAACTCACAGTAAATGCAGCAGTGAAAGTAGACTTCAAGATAAGAACCTAATGAAATAGAAATTAGCTACTGAGCATACAACTGCTACTGCATTCTTACAAGCACGATGACGACTAAACATCAATGAGCAGAGCTCCTTTCAGATCCTCTATGGCAGTCTGACTATTCTGTTCTGTAAGGGCAGAGTTCTGGATGCTTGAGTAAAAATTTAACTTGCAGTCTCATTACATTGAGGAGGGGGGGTCAAGATCCTTCAAGTACCAGGCCACTGGCCAGCACCCACCATGAAACTAAAAATACGACAACCCACCCCCACTGTCAGATAAAATGCATCAAGCAGAAACCCACTAAACAATGTTCCATACACTATAAACACAGGGATGCAAGGTAGTGATACAACACATGACTGGCACATGAAGGAAACAGATTTATCGGAGGGGCAGGAGCATAAGAAGAGGTATGTAGAAGGGAAATAAACTAAAGTAAGGCAGGTAATGCAAATAATAATAAACAAATCACAGGTTTGAATCCACACCCTCTGACTGTAATAATTTCCAACCATCTTCAGCACGCTCCCCAACAACCATTTCTTTTTGGAGACCACCACATACTCAAAGTCCCTTTTCGAGCTCCCACAATCTATGTGTGCACGTTGAGCAGCAGCAGGGTTGCTGGCCTGCTGCAGCAGACAGTGTGGTACTGACAGAGAAAATTACTGGTGAATGCGGTTTACAAATCATAGCTCCAGACGCACGCAATGCCTCTGACTCTACTATCCTTTCTGTTCCTGTCTGCTGGACCTCTTCCAGTAAATCGGCCCTCTCATTCAGGTCCCCTGACGTTTGAAACAATCTTCCTGTCTCCCTTCGCCTTCTCCCCTCCTATTCAACTCTTAAATCTTCCTTTTTTTTCCCCTCTTTTTGCTGCCCCTGGTCTCTCTGCTTGCCTTTGTCCATTATCTCTCCTTTGTGCCTCTGGGCTCCCAATTTGGATATTTAACTAGATGTGTAATCTGCCCTGCACATTATGTACAGTTCTCTCTTCTTTGCCCTAAACTACCTGCTGCAGACAGAACAACATGCCGTAGGGCTGCACTATTGACAGGATCTTGGATATTGTACTTATTAATATGCGTACCAGCAATTCACTGCTGTGGCTGCCTTATTTATTCTCCGCATTATTGTCTCACGTTTCTGTTTCCTCGTGTGCAGTCTATACATGGTAGGAAACTACTGAAATATTTAATGATCTGTTCCTGGGTCTTGTCAACAAGCATGCTTCTCTCCCCCCGCCCCCCCCAGGTCAGACACACAATGAAAAGGCATGACAGCCCCTGCTTTAGTAGGGGCCTTACCTTCAGCCAGTATGCCAGACCTCTCACCGTTGCAACTGTGGCTGCACCAACTTCTTTTCAGCATGCTCCAATCCCAGGGATGCTAGTATACCATAAAGGGCCCAGACGAGACATGCACTGTTTGGCATTGAGCATGCCTGTTGCTACCGAAGCTCGGTTCTCAGACACAAATTAAAAGGGGCCACCATCCACGTACTAACCCATCTCTGAACAGGGAGTGCTGCATGTTGGTACTTGCAACAGGTGGCGACTCCCTTTTTTCATGCAAAAACAGGTCAATATTTTACAATAAAGCACAACTGTGCTAATAGATTCTGGAGGGTCAGTAATGTAAAATAAGGGCAAGGGCCCTAATTAAATAACTTTGCTGGCGGTGCTGCCGGTACCATAAATGTGCTTTCGCTGGTGTCACATTAAGTATGGGAGGGGGCAGACAGTCTGGTTACGACTGGACTCACAGACGGTCCAGTGGGACTGAAGAATATTTTTTTTTTTTTTACTCTTACTTTTAGGTTAACAGGCTATTCTCAGGCCAGGGAGTCAGGAGGATTGGGTCACAAACTCAGTCAGTGTTACTGTAGAGGGCTACCACATACTGCATGGATGGCACAGCACGCATGGATGGCACAGCACGACTCACTCTCTCTCTCTCTCTCTCTCTCTCCAGGAATGGATGTGGACTGCAGTCACTCACTGACCATCCCCATGAGGGCTTAATTGAATTCCAGCTCGGTGGGGGAACAGAGGGTGTGAGGCGGGCAGCTTGCAGTGGGAGGGTTCAACTGAATGCCGGTCCGGTAGGGAAATGGAGGGTGCAGGGCAGATAGCACGCAGAGGGAGGGAGGGAGCAGGAGTGTTTCACTGGATGCCAGGATGGGGAACGGAGGGTGTGGGGAGGACAGCATGCAAAGGGTGGGAGCGGGAGGGTTTCATTGCATGCCAGGTGCTGGGATGGGAGCGGAGGGTGTGGGATCAGCATGGAGCGAGTAAGCAGGAGGGTTCAATTGCACGCTGGGTGTTGGGATGGGGAACGGAGTGTGGGGGCCGAAAGCACTATACAAATGAAAGGAATGAAGCACTCTCTCATTGGAGCACTTAATTTCTTTCAACTACAGAACAGCTTCCAGCTGTAAAACTCTGACTAGTGTCACTGTCTGGTTGCGTGCTCATTGGTCTGTGAGGGACGAGCCCACTTTAGAGTGCTCTGCATTGGACTCGCCCCTACACACCTCTGAAATGTCATTCTACCGCAAGATGTTCCTTGTGTACGCACAAGGAAACATAAAAATGAGCATTTTCCAATGCAAAATGTTTGCTTGCTTTTATTTACTGTGTAGCTGCTGGGCACAGATAGCGCAAAGGGTACAATTAACAAATTAATAACACAAGTTACAATAGTGAAATTATCACAATTGGGAGATGAAGAGTTTTACACATAACACTGTTGTTCTTGGAGTGTGATTTCGAATTTACAAAATAATGTGTATGTTCAAATAGAGGCCACCCTCGAATAACAGCCACATATCAAAACCAAAATTTGAAATAAAAACCACCCTCGAATAGAGACCGCGGCTAGTATTTGAGCACTGCCTTTGGTGCAAAGAACCAGAAAGTCAGCACAACTTTGCTGAATCAACCCCTAAGTGTTTCAATGACCCAAGGATGCAGTGAGAGAAGAGACGACCCCCTTCTCAGGCAACACAGAAACACAGCTCAACTAATTATATTTAGTGAAATTAGGTACCCATACTTTTATTTAAATCCTAAGCTGCAGTATGTTTGCTTTGTATGGCGATGCCAACATGCTCACCTCACTGCCAACACAATGTCAAAGCTGGGACCTAAGACATGTGCTCAGACAGACTTGCTTTTTTTTTTTATTACACATAATAAATTTAGCATTTCAGAGAGTGTTTCTGGGTCAGTGTGTAGTTGTACCTGCCAGTCCTGCACCAAGCAACTATCAAACAACATCACACAAAACACATTTCCATAGTTAGAAATGGATTGCTATAACATCTTTTTTGTCATGATAATTAAAATGAAGCAGTGTGTGGAGCCAATTCACTATTGCTAGCCTCTTCCAAATGCCTGCTCCTCAGGTTAACTGTAGCACCCAACTGCTGGTGTTCCATCTTCTGCCAAAGGGGGAAACTACACCTCTTTCTTTGCTTTACAAGCAAAGACATAGTCCTAGCTGGGCTGGACTGGGTGGGGGGTAGGTGAGAGAAGCTACTGCCACGGCAAGGAAACTCTGGTTTGCTCAACCTCACCTCCTCTCATTAACAAATCTCCCCACTGGTCAGTCTATGGCTCACCTGACAGGGATAGTAGCTGCAGTTCAGTGGCCCCGCTTAAGTAGCTCAGGTACAGTGCACTTCAGGCTGCTGACTGCTCTGAGGGGGTTGGTCCCAGTCACTGGAGCCTGACCCAGACTCATCGTCACAACTAGCTGCCTTGGTGAGATTTTGCTAATTGGACACTGGCTCAGAGAGACAGTTGCAGAGGTTGGAGCTTCTGTCTCTGTGGCTCTTCCTGCCCAGGCTGCCCCATGCTGCTAGGGCACAGCTTCTTCCACTATGCCTGAGGTAGCAGACCAGGAGCACTCCGGTGCCAGCTGGGTGCATCTCCTGCCCTTCCTCACCTTGCAGATCAACCACTGTTGGCCACTCTACCAGCCCAAGCCCTTAAGCTCTGCAGCTGCCTGGTCCAGCATGCTGTCTTACCTGTCAGGCTCAGCTTGGCTGAGGGGGTTCACAGGTGAAGGCTTGTTGTCCTTTACGCTGTGGAAGCTGTGCTGGAAAAGGCAGCTTTGTGCTGTCAAAAGCAGTGAGAGTGGGGACCGGTGACCAGGGGTGGTGGCAGACAACTGCAGGCCCAGTAACAGAGGGTGGTGGCAGGAAAGCATGCAGAGGGAGTGATGGGAGGTGTTTTTGAAGAGACTGAAGGGTAGGATCAAAGGGTTAGAAAGTATGCAGAGGGAGGGCCAGGAAAGAGACACAGGAACAGTATCTGCAACTGGGGAGCACAGAGAGGCTATCTGATGAAAAACTTTGCCAGGAAGGGGTTGGGGGACAGGGTGATCAGGCTGTGCCTGTAACGTTGTGTTCGATGTAGTTCCTGCAATACGAGAAAGTACAGTTACGTAAGAACTTACCGTAACAGTAGATCTTCGAGAACAGCTCTTGCAGCAGGTTACACCATTAGGACTGAAGCCGGCAGGCGTCAGGACCCCACGGAAAAATTCTAGTTAGCTATCTTCAGCGGGGACCGCCCCCGACGTCGGTTCCGCCCCCTACGTCAGGCGTGGTACATAAGGGGGCAGTCCCGCCAGATTCCCCAGTTCTCCAGCCGGAGACTCCTGGCCGCAGGATGACAACAGAGTGGGAGACCGAGGATCCACAGTCAGAAGATAATAAGGGAGGAAATTCCCTATAAGAAAAGGCAAAGCCATGCCTCCTCCAAGGGGGAAGGTGGGCGGGAAGGTACCTGCTGCAAGAGCTGTTCTCAAAGATCTACTGTTACGGTAAGTTCTTACGTAACTGTACTATCTTACTTCAAGACACAGCTCTTGCAGCAGGTTACACCATTAGGACTGAGTCCCAAGCAGTAACGCTGCCAGAATTCTGGGAGGAGGAAAGTAGGAAGTACATTCCAGGTCCTGAACCTAGGACAGGAGACCCTGTAGCACCGCCAGGCCGAAACCGGTTCTTCACCGAGAGGCGATGTCCAGACTATAATGCCTGATAAAGGTATGCACAGAGCTCCAAGTGGCTGCAGCACATATAGCAGAGGTGGAGACGTTTCGGAGTGCTGCAAAAGAGGTGGCCACATCCCTAGTAGAATGACCCCGGACTGTGCCCGGGAGGGGCTTTTGTTTGATATCATAACAGTATGAAATACACTGGACAAGCCAGCGAGACAGGGACTGTTTGGATACAGATTGGCCCATCATCCTCTCAGAGAAGGAAACGAAAAGCTGCTCAGAACTACGAAAAGGTTTAGTTCTGTTGAGGTAATACCTCAGGCTGCGGTGAACATCCAGGGTGTGGAGCAGAGCCACTCCTCTATTCGAGTAGCTCGGGAAGTAGACTGGTAGGTCAATGTCCTGGTTTAGAGTGAGTGAAGAGACCACCTTAGGCAAAAATTTAGGGTTCGTCCTCAGGGATACTCTGTCCCGGTGGAAAACTAAATAAGGCTCTTTGCACATGAGAGCGTGAAGCTCAGAAATTCTTCTCGCTGAAGTAACAGCAACCAAAATTAATGTTTTCCACGACAGAAAACGTAGCTCGCAATCCGCGGCAGGTTCGAAGGGGGGAAGTGTGAGCTGTTCCAGGACAAAGAGCAAATCCCAAGGAGGCACAGGGTCCCTAATGGGAGGCCTAAGGTGTAACACCCCTCTCAGAAATTCCCGAGAGGCGTCTAATTGAGCCACCGTATGATGTCCCACCGGAAGGTGGTAGGCAGAAATGGCACAGAGGTGCACCTTGATAGAGGAGTAGGCTAGATCCGAATGAAAGAGGGAGAGCAGATAGTCCAACACTACTCCCACAGGACAACCTAAAGGGGAAAAATCGCGTGCTCGCGACCATAAACAAAAATGGCGCCATTTCATGGCGTACGTCGCATGCGTTGCCGGCTTTCTGGCTGCAGAAAGAACTTCTGCAACCTCTTGCGAGACCCCGTGACGCAAGATGGCTATGTCTCTAGGAGCCAAGCATGCAGGTTCAGTGAACGTAAGTCCGTGTGGACTAGTGAACCTTTCTCCTGAGACAGGAGATGGGAGCTGAGCGGCAACGGGAGCGGGGGTTCCCGGGATAGTTGCATCAACAAAGGGAACCAGATCTGTCTGGGCCAGAATGGGGCCACCAGGATCATGAGTGCGTGCTCCCTGCGCAGTTTGAGAAGAACTCTCTGGATCAATGGGAAAGGAGGGAAAGCGTAGAGGAATCTGTTCGCCCAGGAGAGGGATAACGCGTCTCGCCAGAAAACACCAGGCCCTGGATCTAGCGAGCAAAAATTGGTCAGTTTTGTGTTGGATGGGGATGCGAACAAGTCTAGCTCTGGAATTCCCCATCGAAGAAACAGATCCTCTGCTACCTCTTGAAGAAGTTCCCACTCGTGGACTCTGGCCTGGGAGCGACTCAGGCCATCTGCAATCGTGTTGTCCACCCCGGGAACATGCACAGTGATCAGATTCGCGCCGTGTCCGATTACCCAATCTCACACCCTCATAGCCTCCCTGCAAAGGGGGTAAGAGTGTGCGCCTCCTTGTTTGTTAAAGTAATACATTACCGCCGTGTTGTCTGTCTGAAGCAGAAGAGTACATGGTGGGATTACTGACTGAAAGGCCTGCAGGGCATAGAGAACCGCCCTCATCTCTAGAACACTGATATGGAGATGAGCTTCCATCGGGTTCCATGTACCCTGGGACTTTATCCCGTCCAGGTGTGCCCCCCAACCTAGACCTGAGGCGTCTGTGGTGAGGGTTACCTCTGGGGACGGCGCTATGAACGGGACGCCCATGGAGAGCGACCCTGGGACTAGCCACCACTGCCAGTCTCGAATCACGGTGTTCGTGATCCTGACTGGACGCTGCAAGTGGTCTTGCCTTTGGTCCCATTGCACCTTGAGCATCCACTGAGTTACCCGCATGTGGAGCCTTGCGAAAGGGACAGTAGGAATGGCCACAGCCATGTGTCCGAGCAAGCGAAGGACCGACCTGGCAGAGACGGTCTTGTTCGATGATAAGTCCCTTATGAGGGATCTGATGCGCTCCGCTCTGTCGTCTGGAAGAAAAGCTCTTCCCTGAACAGTGTCCAGTACTGCACCTATAAACTGAAGTTTCTACGACGGTACCAGGAGAGACTTCTCGTAGTTTATTAGGATGCCCAGAGATCGGAACAGGTCCTGGGTGCTCTGGACCACAAGTAGCAACGCCTCTCTGGAGGCAGCCATGAGAAGCCAATCGTCCAGGTACAGGAACACATAATGGCCCTGTCTCCTCAGAGACGCTGCCACGACTGCCATGCACTTGGTAAAGACCCTTGGTGCGGATGACAGTCCGAATGGAAGAGCTCGGAATTGAAGGTGGTGGTCGAGGAACTCGAAGCGCAGGAACCTCTTGTGCGCCCGAGCTATAGGGATATGCAGGTATGCGTCTGCATGTCTAGAGACGCTAAAAAGGCGTCCTGTTTCAGCATGGGAATAAGACCCAGAAGAGTCACCATGCGGAATCTCTTGTAGGCGACTGACACATTGAGGTCGCTGAGGTCCAGAATCGGACGGAGGTCCCTGTTTTCTTTGGAACCAGGAAGAAGTGGGAATAATATCCTTGTCCTCTCTGGTTCTCCGGGACGTACTCTATCGCTCCCTTTTGCAGGAGCGCGAGTACTTCTTGCCAGATCAGAGTTTTGTGCTGACCCGGATACCGGGAGAGCAAAGGAGGCCTCGAGGGTGGCTTTTCTGCGAATTCTATATAGTGGCCTCGACTGACCAACTAAAGAACCCACCTGTCGGTGGTTATAGCCTGCCATCCTGGCAGGAAGTTCTCAATGCGACCCCCGACCATGATTTCCCGTTGATCCTGAGGGGCGGGGGCCAGAAAGGAGTCAGGCTGTGGTGGCAGATGGGCCCGCTGGCTGGGCCGGCTAGGAGCTGGCCTCGGCTGGCGGGCTGCTTCCCTGGGCTCTACAGGCGAAGCCCCTCTGATGTGTAGCGGAGCGGGACTGCTGCCTCTGCATCTGCCCACGAAATCGGCTTTGGTTCCTACGAAAGGAACTAAGCCTGGGTCGGTACATGGCTTGAACCGACCATACCGCCTTCCCGGCCTCTTGAAGTCTGGTAACAATCTTCTCCGAAAGATTACCAAACAAGACTTCTCCCTCAAATGGAGCATCCATAATAATCTTCTGGACGTCCTGGGTAAAATCGGAGACGCGTAACCAAGAGTGTCTCCGGAGCCATACGCCAGAAGCTGCTGCTCGGGCCGATGAGTCCGCGGAGTCGTACGCAGCTCGTAGCACTTGGGTTCCCACGTCTGAACCCGTACGGAGGAGCTGAAGCATCTCCTCCTTCTGCTCACCTTCCGGCAATTTTGCAGCCATTTCCAGACCTTATTCCCACAAAGCGTTCTGGAATTGAACCATGTGGGTTAAATAGTTCAAGGATCTGATGGCGCAGGTAGCATACGTGTGCCTACCCAACGCGTCCAACTGCTTGGACTCTGGGTCCGGTGGCAGGGTGCTCAGATGTTGCGGCCTCTGTGACCGGTCATGTGAGGCTGTGATGACCAGAGAATCGGCCTGAGGCTGCTGCGTCAAGTACTGGTCTTCCTTAGGAGCCTTGTACAAGCGATCAGCTTTCTTCGGCATCGCCAGGAGCGAATGTGGACGCTTCCACGCTGCCTTGGTGACGTCCACGAAAGTGTCCACCAAGGGTGGCACCACCACAGGCTTGGAGTCCTTCGGCCGAAGATATTTGGCGAGGCGTATCCTTCCGGGGTCTAGCTCTTCTGCATCCCATCCCATGTTCTCCTGGATGTGTCTCATAACATCCAGGAACGAAGGGTCGTCCGGAGGAGATTTCGGCATCTCACGTGGGTCCGGAGAAGGGATGGAGAGGGGAGATGGGGATCTAGAAGAAGAGTAGTCTGATCCCGTGACCTCCGTCGATGTCTCCTGGGTCTCTTGGGGCTGGGTGACCTAGAAGAAGATTTTGACAGAGGTCTCCGTTTTTCTGGCCTCCCCCTGGGAGGGGATCTGGACTCCCGGGGAGGAGGTAAACGACCTGCCGACCCCGATGGCGAGGGGGGTGCAAGAACCAGAGGAGGAGGAGGAAGGGTGGGAACCATGTCCTTCTTTATGGTGTCCCACCAGTAGGTGAAGAGGTCCTTCACTTCCGCTAAGGAAAGGTCCGACGACAGTCCGGGCGCCGGTGGACGGTCGTCGGGTCCCGTCGTCGGCTCCACAGGGGGCTCGGGTAACGGCGAGGGTTCCCTGGGAGTCTCGACAAAACCGGGATCGCCAGTCTGGTCCTCTGGCTGCGTTAGATCCTCCTCGGTCAAAGTCTCCTGACCGACGTCGGTCGGAGGCATCAGGGCCCTCTTCTCAGGAGGAGCGGGCGCCAGTCCCCCTACCGGCGTCCGTTGAGGTGCTGGCTGAGCCGGCGACGGTCGTCTGGCCGGCGGCGGCTCCAGGGGATGTGAGCAGCTGGTCGATGACGGCCGCACGGCGTCAGGTCCACAGGTCTCTTTAAGGGAGTGAGCTCCAGCGTCTTGCGAGGAGGCAAAGAAGAAGACCTGACGTTGGGTACCGGAAGGCGGGAACCCAACTTGTGATGGTGATGGTGGCGATCCCCGAACTTTGCCAAGGCCCTGGAGGACGAAGACGAGGACGGCCTGGCGGACTTGGCCTGAGAAGAAGGCTTCCTTACTGCAGCCGGGAGGTTGAGAGCTGGCCTGAGAGAGAGCTGCCCACCCAGAACCGAGCTGCCAACTGGGCCCTGAGGGGGACCTGGAAGGCCTTCTCCCTTCGCTTTCTCCGGCTTCTGGGATTTTTGAGAAGAACATTCCCCCTTGGAAGACATGGTCTTCAGCTTTTCTTCCAACAAAAACGCCTGAAGGGCCTTCTGACGTCGGATCCGGGTACGACTATTGAACCCCTGGCAGAAGGAGCAGGCCCAGGCATCGTGGTCTGGGCCCAGGCACGGAACGCAGGCCGTGTGGGGGTCCTTGAAGGGGATCTGTTTCCCGCAAGCACACTTGGAGGAGTGACCGGAGGTCGGAGAGGACGTCAGCAAAGGTCTTGCTTGAAGAATTCCAAATTTCCTGAAGGAAAGCACTTAACCACGCGTCGCGCGCTAGACTATAACCGAAGGGTCAAGACATGCAATTCGACGGCGGGAAAGAACTGGGGAATCTGGCGGGACCGCCCCATTATGTACCACACCTGACGTCGGGGTGGGACCGACGTCGGGGGCGGTCCCCGCTGAAGATAGCTAGCTAGAATTTTTCCGTGGGGTCCTGACGTCTGCCGGCTTCAGTCCTAATGGTGTAACCTGCTGCAAGAGCTGTGTCTCGAAGTAAGATTGCTGGGTTCTCTCCATTTGTCCCATTATTTAAATTCTTGGAACACTGGGTTGTTTGTGGTGGGTGAAATCAAATGCTGCAGAGCACCTTACTTAAACAGGTGATGGGGCCGGGACAAACAGAGTGTCAGGGGGTGGGGCATCTGAACAGCGAGATGCTGGTGTAATAAAGCAGGCTGATAATGACGCCACTTATCTGACTGCTGGGCAGCATCATGTAGGCGAAAGGATGCAGCCGCTGTCTGTTAGGTGCTACATAGAATGTGTTGACAGAAAAGGACTGGTAGACCCATCTAGTTTTGCCCTATTTTCCCTGCCTAACACTACACCTTGGACCTTACGTGATCACAGGTGTCCCTCCTTCCCTCCTCACTTACCACTACTTATTATACCCGTGCCTATCCAACGCATGTTTAAAACTACACATTATCTTCGTGTCTACTACCTCTTCTGACCGGCTGTTCCAGGTGTCCACCACCCTTTCTGTAAAGAAGAATTTCTTCATGTCTCTGTTAAACTTCCCCCCTCAAGTTTCATAGCATGCCTCCATGTTTTGGTGCTCCTCCTTCTTCGAAAGAGACTCCTTTCCTGCACTTTGCTCACCCCCATGAGGTAGTTTTAGGTCTCAATCATATTCCCTTTCGCTCTCCTCTCCACCAGGGAGTACATGTTGATGCTGCTGCCTCCTTTCAACTACACGAAGTTTCCACCCATAACCCAACAGAACAGCGTCATGATCAGCCTCAGTGATCACTGGCCTGTCATTGTCAAGCCTCCTGCCGGCTGAGCAGCACTGGATGCGACAGCGACATGCCTCTGAAAGCCTGCTACTCTCACAACATGTTTGCTTTGCGCATGCATGCAAGCAAACATAAAACTTATTGTTGTCATCATCATCAGAAGTAGTGTAAAACAAAAAGAACAAGGAAATTGCTTTCAAATACTTGTAAAAGAGCACTGTAACAAGAATTCTAAACAAGACTGTTTTGATACTTGCTGGCTGAGATGTGGGTTGAGATGTAGCAGGGAATGACTAGGGGACAGGAAATAGGATACAAGATCCAGCAATGCATTTTTAGCATCCCCGATTTTCAGGAACGTCCTTGAGTTTCCCACCAAATGTTCCTTTGTCCAGCCTGAAACTGATGCTTCTATCATTTCAGAGAGGGAGTAGGAGTGTGGAAGGAACAGAGACATTAAATATTGGCAAGCATCAAAGTTACAGGTTGATTCACCTTCAGAAATGCCACTTTTACTTTGTGTTAGTTTGTCTAAGCTTCCGAGGTAGTACCGCTATTGTCTTCATGGTGTTCCCATTTGGCTCTGTCCCTGATGTGTGGGCCAGGGGATTAAGAAATAACCAGCAAACGTGGAACCCTGACTTACACACAGCTCCAATGAAGAGAGGTGCAATCAGTGCTCAAGACATGAAAGTAATGACAGCTGTACACTGAGAGGAGGGGATTGAAATAGCTGCGGGAAGAAGGAGCTCCATACTGAATTTATGCTGCTGCCTTAGAGAAGGGCCATGCAGAAACCATGCCCATCTGAGCTGGGACACCTCTTCCACACTCTTTTTTTCTTATTGATTTTGTAAATAAAGTAATTGGCAGTTGGCGCGCTACGCTTAACACTGTAGGATGGGAGTTAGGCGAGGTGGTGCCACTGGTGTATGCGTGTGGGGAAGAGTGCATTCCATATCTTAACCTGTCCTCTCACATAAAAAAAAATTAGTGACAGCAGATTTCGTTTCCATGTCCCCATGAAAGAAAGGCAGAGATTTTGTTTTAATTTCCCCACCTCTCTTGTGAAACTCCTCTAAGTTCAGACTGGTAAAATATGGAAAGCAGCGTGCCAGTGCCTAACTTCCTAGACTGCCGAGATAGCAGCACTCTGCTGAGTATTTCTGTAATGCTCGAGTGACGAGTGTTAAAGATTAAAAGTATGCCACACTTTATTCAGTATTACAGTATATATAATAACTTATTAAATATTTTAAAGGACAGAGTGCTGAACTTGCAAAGACTGATGCCAAGTCAAGTCTGCCTTTAACAGGCTCTGTGTAGTCGCTCTGAGGGTTGATGGGGTGATGCTCCTTGTTACACAGGAAGCTGTTTAATTTTATCTGTTCTTTTCCAAAAGTTATTAATTGACCAATCTCGCTCTATTAATCTGAAGGCATCCCTGCTTCGTAAGTCATTGTGTTGCTTGCACACATGTGCAAGAAACACATTGCTTCAGTGGGGCCAGTTAATGAGATGCCTTTATGCTCAAATAAACTCATGTCATGATCAGCTGTGTTCTGTAAACACATTACTCTGCAGCTGTTATCTACCACTGCCTCCCCCCACATTCTGTCTGTCTCTCTCTCTCACACACACACGCGCGCACGTACATAGAGGGGACGGCTGCATTTTTTACAGTAGGGTCAGCTCTAAACTGACAGAGCCAAAGATTTACAATTCTCATTTAATTACTAAGTGATCCAGCACTCCACTTACGTGTTTCTCACATGCAGGAAGTGTGGACAGTTGATCAACTGGACCAATCAGTACAGATCATCATGGCTTCAGGAATGTTTTTTTTTTTTTTAAATTCCCACCCAGTGACTTGACAGAGAAGTTATACTCAAAAGATAGCTCTATATGCAGTCAACTGGTGGAAAAGTTAACAGGAGTCTGGATTTCTTTTACTATTATCTCTGCAGTGGGAAACTGAAAATGATCCTCTACAAATTGGGAAAAGTCCCATGAGGTATTGATCAATACAGGTACTGCCCTACTGGAATTGTGAAAAATGTAAATTTGTTGTAGTATGCAATACTTTTAAGTAATTGTTTCTTAGAAACATAAGCAGAAGAGTTAACCCCTGTTAATACTACATCTGACGCAATCACATTTTGGTAACATCCTGAGATTTCAGATGTCAAAATAAATCACATAAGGGCTTATATCACCTTATTATTATTGTATTAGGAGGGACCTCCTTGTAAATGAGTGTGTTCAATGGTGTTTTCCTGCAAATAAACTGGAAACTTGAACTTGAAACTTATATTAAGAGTACACAGTGATCCTGTATATGTAGTAACTTGACTTCCCTACCTTACAGTATTGATGCTGTGTAAGGCAGTCATCAAAATATTTTAATAAAATCATTTAACAATAAAATAATTTAACAATCCTCATTTTATGACCCTCAGGGCCACATAGGGCTTTTTTTCAACTTTGGTGCATATCCAAGGCATTTTTGGGAATTTTGCAACCAAATTTTCAACATGGGGTTATTGGGACCCCTCCTCATGAATTCAGCCACTGTCAAGGTGATTTCGCGGTCGCTGCGTGGAATCACTTTTCGGGCCCGATTAACGAAACGATAGTGCCACTGTTCATGAGGTGGGCTGTCAAAAAGCCTATCTTGCAAAGTTGGTGAAAAAAATCAAAAAAACAACTTTTATGACGTGTGTTGCGCAGTTTCCATGCATGCTTGTAACTTCGCGAATCTGTAATATTTTCACTCAAGATTTTCAGCACTGGCATTTTTCCACATCTCCTTATGAACAGTACAGCTGTCATTTTTCACATCTCGCCCGAAATGTGTTTTTGCACATGCAGCACACAATGGCACATTAAGAAAACCACAGTGACACTGTTCATGAGTAGAGGTCCTAAAATGCACATGTTGAAAATTTGGTGATGAAAGTCCATTAAATGACTGTGCTATTAGCATACAATGCGCAATTTCCACACACCCTTGTAACTTCACAAATTTGTAATATTTTCACTCCAGATTTTCAGCATTGGCATTTTACCACACCTCCATACGAACAGTACAGCTGTCATTTTTCACATCTCGCCAGAAAAACAGGTTACTCACCTGTAACAGTAGTCCTAGGAGTGGTATATGTTGTTCATCCACACTGTCTGGCATTGTCCCTTTCCCTTTTAAATCTTGCCGGAAGTCTTCAAGCTGGCTCCTCCCACCTACCCGGATGGTAAATACCTCGGCTCCACCCCATGACGCCAGATCTAGCCCGCTGGAAGCCAGGTTGTGCACCTTAAGCCGGTGAGGTTGGGTGGGTGCGTGTGGATGAACAACATACACCACTCCTAGAACTACTGTTACAGGTGAGTGACCTGTTTTTCTAGGAGCGTGGATATGTTGTTCATCCACACTGTCTGGCAGACTTCTAGCAGTTCTCCGGGAAGAGGGAGGCAAGGCGCACACCCCCTACTTAAGAAAAAGAGATTGGAGAACTGAGGCCCCAAAACCAGCATCACGTTGTGACTCAAGGTCGATGTGGTAATGGGTAATAAAGGTGTTCGCTGACTTCCAAGTAGCAGCCCGACAGATTTCCTGGATAGGGATGTCCCTGGAAGCAGCCACTGAAGCAGCAGTATGGTGGGTAGAATGAGCGCTTATCCCTTTGGGAGGCTCCTTGTCCGCCAATTCACAGCACAGGCCTATGCATGATGTGATTCATCTTGCAATAGTCCGCTTGGCTGCAGGTCTGCCAGAAGCGGCTTCAGCGTTGGTGACAAACAGCTGGCGAACCTCTCCCCGAATTTCCTCCGTCCTCTCCTTATAGTAAGAGAGAGCATGTCTGCGGTCCAGAGTATGGAACCTGTACTCGGCATCTGAGGTGTAGTTAGGGTAACATACCGGCAGCGTCAACACCTAGTTAAGGTGAAACTCTGACACCACCTTTGGAAGGAACTTCAGGTGGGGGTGCAGGACAACGTTGTCCCTGTGAAAGACCAGATAAGGGGAGTCCACCGAAAGCACCTGGAGCTCTCTGTCCTTCTGGCTGACGTGATAGCCACCAGGAAGGCAGTCTTCCACGACAAGTGTGAGAGCTCACACTTGTGCATGGGTTTGAATGGCTTGCCCATGAGCTTTGCCAAAACCAGCAAGAGATCCCACGGAGGTGGAGGCTCATGCACCGGAGGGGATATGTGATCCAGGCCTTTGAAAAAGCGCCCCACCATTGTCTCCTGTGCCAACGTTGGCTGACCAGCCCGCGCCCGGTAAGCAGAGATGGCTGCCAGGTGCACCCTAAGGGTCAATGACCAAAGACCCCCTTTGGAGAGGGACCAAAGGTAGTCTAGAATGTTAGCCACAGAGCAGGATAAGGGGTCCACACTCTTACTCTGACACCAAATGGAAAACCTTTTCCATTTGAAGGCACAACATTTCCTGGTCGATTCCTTTCGAGATGCTTCCACCACGGTGTAGACATCCTCGGAAAGACCCAGAGCCTGGAACTCTAGCCGCTCAGGAGCCAGGCTGTGAGGTGCAGGGATTGAAGGTCCGAGTGGAAGACCTTCCCCTGGATCAATGACATCAGGTCCGGGCGTGTACAAAGCCACTCCGGGGCCCTGCAGCTGAGGCTGAGAAGATCTGGATACCAGAAGTGGAGTGGCCAATCTGGGGCTACCAAGATCACCTTCGCCTTGTCCCTCCTCACCTTGAGTAACACCTTGTGGATCAAGGGAAATGGAGGGAAGGCACAGAGGAGGCCTGGGGTCCATGGCCTCAAGAAGGCATCTCCCTGCAACGAGCCCTGCTGAGGGGGGCGGGCATGGTACAGCCTCAGCTTGGTGTTCTCCCTGGAGGCAAACAGGTCCACCAATGGTTTTCCCCAACGGGAGAACAGATCGTAAGCTACCTCTGTATGGAGAGACCACTTGTGGGATGTCTGGCCTATGCGGCTGAGAGCATTCGCCATTGGTTCGAGACTCCTGCCACATGGATGGCTAGGAGATCCACCTCCAGTCAGCTGACGAAGGTCCAGATCCAGAACGCCTTCTTGCACAGCAGACAGGAGTGCGTGCCGCCCTGTTTGTTGAGGTAGTACATGGTCGTGGTATTGTCCATCTGGACTTGAACCACTTGACCCGGGATCTGAGGAGTGAAAGCTGACAGTGCCAGTCTGACTGCTCTCAGCTCCAACAGGTTAATGTGGCATCGGGACTCCTCGGGGGTCCAGAACCTGTGAGCTCTCTTGTCCCCCATGTGGGCTCCCCAGCCATTAAAGAGGCATCAGTCGTAAGGACGACCGTCGGCTTGGGGCGGGCAAACGGGATTCCTTCCCGCAAGTGACTTGGGATGGTCCACCATTGGAGAGCATCCCACATCCTCTGGGTGACCGTGACCAACTGGTCGAAGAGACCCTGACACTGAGACCACTGGGTGGCCAGCTCCCATTGAAGAGGGCGCATGTGCAATCTGGCCCAATGGACCACTGAGGTGCATGCCGCTATGTAACCCAGGAGATGCAGGAAGTCCCGGGCAGGGTGCAAGTGCCCAACCAGAAATGACTGGGCAAAGGAGGAAAGAACCTCCGCCCTGTCCGCCGGGAGCCGAGCTCTGGCTTGACAAGAGTCGAGCTCTGCCCCGATGAAGCCCATCACCTGAGAAGGCAAAGTTCTGATTTGGCCTCGTTGATTAGGAGGCCCAGGTGGCAGCAGGTTCAAAGGGTCAGGTCCCTGGACATCTCCATCTCCTGTAAGAAGGAAACTGCCAGGAGCCAGCCGTCTAGATAGGGGTAAATGTGAACCCCTTGACGCCGTAGATGGGCTGCCACCACTGCGATGCATTTGGTGAAGACCCTTGGGACCGATGACAGGCCAAACAGCATGGCTCTGAGCTCGTACAGGGTCCTTTTGATCCTGAAGCGGAGGAACCGCTGATGGGACGGATGGATTGGGACATGGTAGAATGCATCCTGAAGATCCAGTGTACAAAACCACATGTTTTGCTCAGAGATGGTATGATCTGGTTCAGAGTTACCATCCGGAAGGGGTGTGGGACCGGAGATACTGATTCAGGTCATGGAGATCTAGGATGGGGCACCAACCCCCCGTCCGCTTGGGCACCAGGAAATACCTGGAGATGAAGCCTGGGTCTGAAGGAGGATTCGGCACTAGAGCTACCACCTCTTTGAGGAGGAGTTGAGCAATGTCCCAAAGGGCCGACTGAGCGCCAACTGAGATCCTTTCCTCCCGTGGGGCACGGGCCCGGCTAGGGGGGTACTGCTCAAACTCTGGAGACAGTCCCTGCCCGACCACTTCCAGAACCCACCTGTCCGAAGTGATACTGGGCCAGAAAGAAAGTAGCGGAGCCGGCCCCCCACGGGAGGACCCAGAACTGGCGTGATGGGTGCAGGGGAGGCTACCCCCGACCCGTCACTGTACAGGCTTGGAGGAGGAGGCAACTGGACCAGCACCTCGGCCTCCTATGTGGGGCTGTTGGGGACGTTGCTTGGGCCTAGGGCGCCAAGCTTGAGCCTGCCACTGTTGCTGACCTCCCTGGAAGGAGGGCTGTCTGACCGTAGGGGAAGAATACTGAAAGGACTTCTTCTTGTGCTTCTGCTGGTTCTTGCCCGCAGAGACCTTTAGCAGAGGTGGCATCTAAGGTGGCATTAGACTACTCAATGCGCTGTAGATGACCTGCCACTCCCAGACCGAAGCAGTCAGTGCCAAGGAAGGGCACGTCAGCTAGCTTGTGCTGAGTATCCGCGGGAAAGGAGGATAACCTCAGCCAAGCCCTGCGGTGAGTGGCTACCGTGGCAGCTAGTGAACGGGCACAGGAATCACCAATGTCCAGAGCCGTCTGGAGCTGTTGTTTAGCAACAGCACGGCCCTGGTCATGGACCTGCTTGACCGTGGTCTGCATGTCTGCTGGGAGATGAGGGAGGACTTCACCAAGCGACCCCAAAAGGGCGTGAGAGAAGTGTGCCGTGATCACTGCTGAGCTAGCCTGACGAAGGCCTAGGGATGATGCCGTGTAAACCTTCCGGGCCGAGTGGTCCATATTTTTGGACTCCTTGTCCGGAGGGCGGTCAGTATCCACAGAGCTGCCCATTCGCCTAAACACTGAGGCAGTCACAAGGCTTTCTGCCGAGGGATGCTCAGTGAAGCCCACCAAGGACCCCATGGGCACCACATACTTGCAGGCCATGCGGGCAGAGGGAGCCGGGCAAGAGGCTGGACGCTGCCAAAGTTCCAGTGCCGGGCCAACTATGGCTCCAGCCACTGGGAAGGCCTCCGTCGGGGTATCCCCCCTCTTGAGAATATCCGTGAGAGGATATTCCGCCTTCTTCTGAATGGGCGGCAGAGGCATACCTGTGGACTCCGAAATGAGTTGAAGGATGCCCTGGAAGGAGGAAGGCCCTTCCTCCAGGCCTGTCACTGACAGCTCATCATGCGAGTGAAAGCCGGTAGTATCCGAATCCGAGGAATCCGGATACCAGGGTCTCCCACCTAAGTCCCCCTCAATGCGCCTAGGGCGATCAGGAGTGACCATAATGGACAACCTATGGGGCAGGCCTGTAGTTGGTCGGTCCTCTTTAGAGGGAGCCCCTCCCTAAGGCTGTTTTGGTGGTGGTTCCACCAAAATTGGTGGGGAGCCAATAACAGGCCGAGCCGAAATGCGCATCGGTCCCACAGGAGGGAGAACCGGAGTCCTCGGAACCGAGGGAGTCGGTGTCGGCCGAAGAGGCTGGGGCCAAGTAATGGCCGGTACAGCCGGCTTTTGACCCGTTAAAAGAAGTTGCTGCCACATGAGGTCTTCATAACGTTGACGGAGCTTCCGTCTAAGTCTCTCCTCGTCCAAGGAGGATGAGGAACGGTGGCGGCGCCTCTTCCGGGAGTGTCTGTACCCTTTTTCGGTTTACTGACCGATGGGGTCCTACTCCTCGATCGAGACCGACGGCGTCGGCTCTGTCAGTCGGGAGAAGCCGGATTCGGTGAGAACCTGGGTTCCGGCTCTTGTCCCTCAATCGGGATGCCCAAAGGACGGGTCTCCTCATTGGGGAAGGAGAGAATGGGAGTCCTCTCCAAGGAGTCTTCGACAGGCGTCGGCGACAACGGCTAGATCGGGTCGAGAGAAATCTCGTCCGGTTCTGCCATATCCTCGACTTCGGTGCCCTAGCCTGACGGAAGGTCTGAAAAGCCGGCAGCCGAGGAAGCGATCTCGACCGTGGTCGAGACCCCTTGCTCCTGAGAATCGGACCGCTCTCGGTCCCAGGAGCGACTTCTTTGGTTAGAAAAAGATGGTTTTGGATCCTTATCCTTCTTCTTCCTGGATCGGGAGGAATGCGAGCCTGAAGGTGCCTCACCCTTAGTAGGGAGAGACTGGCACAACTCCCGGAAGGATCCCATGAAGGTGGAGCCCAAGTTGAGCGGCACGAAAAAGCTTCGGTTGGCCGAAGCTTGGGCAGCTTCCTCTTCGAAGGTCGCCATTTGCTCGAGCTGCTCGGTGGATCCCGCAGCCACGGAAACCGCCCACCTGGCCTCCTTCGATTTCACTGGTGGATTGTGAAGCTCTGGTCTCCCCAACATAAGGCGCGCCTTGCAGTCCTCCAGAATGGTGGAAGTCTGAACAGATGGTGCAAGCCAAAGTATCATGAATGGCGCCTAGGCAGTAGACGCACTAGAGGTGGGGATCAGTGCGATACATTTTTTGTCCACAAGGACACCGGCGAAACCCGGGGGATGACTTGTCCTCCATATCCGGAGCGTCCGGATCTGAATCATAAACTCTTACGAGTTTTAAGGCGAGTAAGTGCGGCGAAAACCGTCGATTTGACTCCAGGGCCTATGGTACTGCAAAGTAGCATGAGGGAACCTGAATCTTCCAGCGGAAAGGACGATCTGGTGTCATGGGACGGAGCCAAGGTATTTACCACCCGGGTGGGTGGAAGGAGCCAGCTTGAAGACTTCCGGCAAGATTTAAAGGGGAAAGGGACAATGCCAGACAGTGTGGATAAACAACATATCCATGCTCCTAGAAATGTTTTCGCACATGTAGTGCACAATGGCACGGTCGGTGTGCTAAATCAATGTTCAGGACAGATTAAGAAAATCATAGTGACACTGTTAATGAGCAGAGGTCTTAAACTGGCTATGTTGAAAATTTGGTGACAATTCCATAAAATGACTGTGTTACGAGCGTGCATTGCACAATTTCCACAAACCCTAGTAAGTTCACGAATTCAAAATATTTTCAGTCCAAATTTTCAACACTGGCATTTTTCCACACTTACTTATGAAAAGTACAGATGTCATTTTTCACAAAATGGCCGAAATGTGTTTTCGCACTTCCGGCGCAAAATAGCGTGGTCGCTGAGGGAAATCAGTGTTCAGGGCAGATTAAGAAAATCACAGTGACACTGTTAATGGTCGGAGGTCGCAAAATGCCTATGTTGAAAATCTGCAGTAAAAATCCCCAAACTAATTACATTACAGGTGTGCGTTGCACAGTTTCTACGTACGCTCGTGACTTCACCAGTTTTTTTATATTTTCACTCCAGATTTTCAACATTGCCATTTTTAATACCTCCTTATGAATAGTACTGCTATCATTTTTTACATCCTGTTTGAAATGTGTTTTCGCACCTGTGGCACCAAATGGCACAGTCGCTGTGCAACATCACCTTTCAGCTAACAAATTGATAGTGCCACTGTTCATGCAGTGGGGTCACAAAAAGCCCATGTTGAAAACCTGGAGTGAAAATACCAAGAAACGCCCAGGGCATTATAGTTTTCGACCATAATGCCCTACCCTGTAGGGACTAACAGGCGTCAGGGGTGTGACTTGGGATTGTCGTCAGTAATGCTCATGCCATTCCACCCCTACTGCCACCCTGCAGTCAGTGACAGGCATCAAGGTGCGCCTTGGACCCTTTGGCCCCAGAGTTCATCCCATTCTCCTATACTGCACCCATTTCAGTGTATTTTCTTATGGAATGAGATGAGTGTAAAGCCCGAACACCCCAAAGCACACCTCGACACTTGTAAGTGTCTGTAGGGTAGTGTGAGGTGAAATGTCATGACCGTTATAGGAGACAACCCAAAGGCACACCCCAATGCCTGTCCATCTCTGCAGCGTGAGGGTGGAGTTGGCGTCAGTTCAATACTTCACTGCCATTCCTATACCGCATCTAACTCCTGCAATTCCACTGCTAATGCCAGTAAGCAACATTTGGCATTGACAAATGCTTGTTTTTGTATTGGCACTGCTGATGTAGTCAATGGTTAAATGCTGATTATGAGCATCTGTTTGTATAAGGTTTTGGTAGATCCCACTTTCAAACCTCAACTGAACCAAATGCTCACTCTTTGACCTTGTAAAAGACCTTTAACCTCACAGTGTTTTAGTTCACCCAGCTGCGGGAATGGATAGAAGAAGGACCCTGTAGGAAACAATATGTTACATCTCAGCTGGGCTATTACAGGAAAAATATGTTCTGTCCAACAGTGGCTATACAGGTAAAAACCATCCTGTCACTGAGACAACAACCTGAAACTCAACACATTACTTTTTTTCTCATCACTTTCAGGTTTTCAGTTAAAAAGCACACAGCTTGGAGGAACAGTGTACACTTGTCTTTCAAAAGTTGCATGCGATATATATATATATATATATATACACACATATATATATTTTTTTTATTTACTTTAGCTCTCCCCTCATCCCTGCTTTTATGTAGAAAGATGCATTTTCTTATGGGGGAACCTGGGAACACACATCTACCTAAATACACAAAGACACAGGTATTTATTGATCTAGATGACTGAGCAAAGAACATTCCAAACAATGCAATTATCTCACCATAACTACACAGGGTGGGACTACTTGGTACACTGTGTCACAAATCCACTCAGCAGGTGAGGCCCTCTACTCCCAAAGTGCCAACCTCTGAGCATAGTCTTGTGAACAGTGAACAGAACAAGGTAGCCCTCTTACATAGATACATAGACAGTGTCGGCAGATAAGGGCCTATGGCCCACCCAGTCTGCCCAATTGAGCTTGTAAGTTCAGTTTGTTTTCCTAGAAGTCTGTTGCCCCTTACCCCGACCTCTAGAATTCCTTTATGTCTATCCCATGCATTCTTAAATCCCGTGATTGTTTCAGCCCCAACCACTTCCTTTGGCAGGGTGTTCCACTTGTCCACCACCCGTTCTGTGAAGAAATTCTTTCTCATGTTTCCTCTGAATCCCTCCTCCAACTTCATCCCATGCCCTCTAGTCCTGGAACATCTTTTTCGCTTAAAAATAGTGTTTTCCTGCACCCTGTTCCTCCCTGTAAGATACTTGTATGTCTCTATCATATCCCCTCTCCCTCCTCTCCTCCAGGGAGTACATGTTCAGTTCCTTCAACCTGTCTTCATAGGGACTTGTGATGCAATCCATGCACCATCTTTGCTGCCCTCCTCTGAACCTTCTCTACCCTGTCTATGTCCTTATGTAGGTATGGTCTCCAGAACTGTACACTGTACTCCAGGTGGGGCCTCACTAGTGTCTTGTATAGCGGAATTATAACCTCCCTTTTCCTGCTGGTGATGCCCTTGCCTATACATCCTAGCATCCTATTTGCTTTACCTGCTGCCTTGTCACACTGTTTCCCTACCTTGAGGTCATCAGAGATGATAACTCCAAGATCCCTTTCCTGCTTGGTGCATGCTATATCCTCACCCCCCAACTGATATATTGTGCCAGGGTTTTTGTGCCCCATATGCATTATCTTGCACTTCTTTGCATTGAATTTCAACTGCCAAACCCCTGACCATTCTTCAAGCTTCTGCAGGTCGCTTCTCATTCTGTCTACACCCTCTGGTGTGTCTACTCTGTTACTCTTGTTTGTTTTGTGGATTTGAGTCACCTTAGTCCCAAGTTCTGGAGGGATTCAAACTTGTTAACCCCTTGTTAGCATACCCAATTGTCAGGCTCAAATAATTCCGTCTTCAGGGGTGCCAGATATCTTTGCCTACGGGCACCTAACCAGGTATTACAAAATTAACCCTTTTAGAACTCTGTGTAAGACCCAGAGAAACTCAAACTGTTTCCCAGTTTGATACATCCATAAACTCATGCACCGTGTCAGCTTTAAAACCATCTAACTTCACTTAAAACCAAAGAAATGTTTCAAGGCACACCAGGCAGTTTCTGTTCTTAAAATATATCTTTACTAAACAAAAGGTAAAATAGTAAACAGTAATATACAGAACTCTTATCACAAAAATGTACAGGTCATTAAACAAAAAGGCGTAAAAGTGCAACTATATTTCCTATCCACACAAAATACTTATCTTCTAAAGACTTGATGTTGCTGTTTCAAAGTCAGGTAAAGAAGTCATTCTGTGAAATCAGAATCATAGTTTTTAAAAGCTGTTTTTCCAGTCCCCTAGATGAGGTCACTGTACTTCCTCCCTATCAGGATATTATTACTAAAAATAATATACAGGAACAGGATCCTTATAAGGCAGTAAGATCCTGTTTTTCTCAGCATAACATCAATTCTCAAATGACACCTCTTTGATGAAAAAGGGTCTTCCTGATCTTCACAGATATCAACGCCTTTTTAATTTCACAGAGAAGTGTCATACCCTGCTTTCCTTTCCTGTAAACATTGTAAAATGGATAAGTTCTTTCCTGCCAACTTGGCTACTGATAATAGAATTAGCTACACAGGATGTCCCTGATTTTAGGTACCTTTTAGCCCTGCAATTATCTTGGCCTTGCAGGTGTAAAATTTTTTTTATCTACGTTCCTGTGTGTGTGGTCATCTCACGTACTGAGATCTGGGGGTGGAGATGTGCGAGTGAGGGAGGTCACTCCAAGTGTACTGGGATTTCTAGCAGACACATTCAATACCACATTTCTGTTATTTTTAAGAAATAAAAAATGATACAGCACTCAGAGCTGGCTGTCTATGTCACACACTGTACTTACTCAGTCCCAAAATATTGAACCCCGCCAATACTGTTCAATGCATTTCTCCACTTTTATGTTGAAAAGCAATTTTTGTGCAGTTAGACACTTTGGGGATGTGTCATTTATTTCACTGACCTACGAAGCCAATACAGTGTTATGCTTGTGCAACTGAGTTAGTTTGGTTTTGGCTGTTCGCACTGTCTATTCCAGAGGAATTACCACCCTGTAGGGGTACGAAGGCAAGGAACCCTCAGAGAGGTTTCCACCCCTAGAGGTGCAATGGGATGGTTCCCGTTGCTAAAGGTACCTTAGGAATCCCCTAAGGAGAGAATGCTGCCACTGGAGGAGGAGGGGAGGATGGTGGGACAAAGAAAAAAATGCTTCACAGTGAGGCTTAGAGGAACTGCTTACATAGCTCAGGAAGTGGGAGTGACTGGCTGCTTGGCCACCGAACTACAGCAAGCCTTTCAATTCACTGACCTACGCAGCCAGTATAGCGTTATGCTTGTGCAACTGTGTTAGTTTGGTTTTGGCTGTTCGCATTCTCTATTCCAGGGGAATTACCACCGTGTAGGGGTATGAAGGCAAGGAACCCTCGGAGAGGGTTCCACCCCTAGAGGTGCAGCAGGACGGTTCCCATGGCTAAAGGTACCTTAGGAATCCCCAAAAGAAATGTAGTATCATCCCCAAAAGGAGTCAACATGAAGCATATGAGCAAGCAGTAACTGTGACATAGGAGCAGTAGTGGTAGAGAAGCATAGGCAATTTGATAATGCAATGAGATGTTCAGTTGAATAAAGTAATGACTGCTCAGGTTTGTGTAGCATGATACTGACATTTTGCTTTGAGATTAGGGGATCCCCTAAGGAGAGAGGGAACGGCAGGACATCCTCCACCTCCATCCAACAGCGGAACCTACCTAAGAAACTAGAGGAAACAACTATGCTAACTAAGTGTTATGACCTGAGGCAATGGAGGTGAGAAAAAACCCTATGAGGAGGAAATCTCTGGGGATCCAAGGCCTAGGTCGCCTTCCCTCCAGGCTTGGGATAGTTTAATAAGTGATGGCTCTGCAGCTGCAATTTGGAAAGCCCAACTAAAGGGGGGGTGGAAAACATTCCAATTTGGAGGAAGGCTCTCACTCAAACCCTCTAGCGGGAATGCCGTGGAAGGTTGCGAGAAAACTCTGCAACAATACAAGTGTCCAAGGTGCAGGAGGAGAGCAACAACTGCTGAGGTACTCACCTGGCCTACCCACCCTAAATCAAACCAGGTGAACTAGAGGCAGTCGTAGGGAAAATGCGGTGAAGGTGCCTTGCTAGGGGAAACCACTGAAGTCAATGGCTAACCGTTATAGAGGAACACTAGAGCCAAAAGAGATAGTCATAACCACCCTTCACCGCTAGTCTTAAACTGTACAACAGGAGCTGCTGTCGCATAGCAGGCAGCTAAAGCCAAGCCCGGGGCGAGGACATTCCCAGCTATGGGCCAGGTAAGAAGGATTCCGCCCCAAGTTGGACATGCTCGCAACGCGGACTAAATGCAGAATGAGACCATCGGCTGCAGGAACTCTGCGCCAGAATAGAATGGCTGGCATGCCCCAGAAATTGATTGAGAGCTGAAGCTGGTGAGCTGAATGAGCACGCATGCTGAGATCGTAATGAGCACTGAGTACTGAGACCTGCAAGGTTGAATGCAGATTGAGTGCAGCAGAATCCCAGAGGCTGAAGCCAAGGGGATGGCAGTAGGCATGAAGCAATGGGTTGAGTAAGCAAGGAGCAATGGTTGCGTAAGCAAGTGTGGACCTGCATGGAGGTCAGTAAGCAGTAGTAGTGATAGGTGGACCTGCATAAATACTGTGTAGCAATTAAACAGCACTGAATTGGGGGCAAGCCAGCCAGACATGAATAGCCAAATCAAGGTGACAAACGCTGAGGATTTTCAGCGGTGAAGACAGGATTTAGAACAGAATTAATTAGACACATAGGCCACGACCCTCCAAACGCCTCCCAGTCCCTGCTGTAGGACAAACAAGGAAGCGATGGAAAGGCCGAGAACCACATGCAGATATAAAAGCTAGTTTAATAGCCTCAGTAGGCGCTTCAGCTAACCTCAGAGTAAAACAAGGTACAATAGCAATGGGAGTAAACAAAGCAGCA
The DNA here is from genome assembly GCA_016271365.2 of Neoceratodus forsteri. NCBI lineage: Eukaryota > Metazoa > Chordata > Ceratodontiformes > Ceratodontidae > Neoceratodus > Neoceratodus forsteri. The sequence continues at coordinate 1,273,887,174 of CM057456.1, forward strand.
GCAGGAAGCAAGTAGGCCTGTACAACAGTAGTAAAAACAAATGAGTACACCGAGTTGTAACTGCACAATAAAAGGAGGCATAATGCTCTTAAGCACTGTCAACAGGCAGTGCAATGAGACTGTAGTAATGAGGTAATTAGAACAAGCACGAGTAAGCTGTATAGCTAGGTTCAAGTAAGTCTGAGTCAGGTGAAAGTAATAGAATATGTCACATGGACCAGCTATACATGAGCTGAAACACACAGATCAGATTTGCAGTTGCAGTGTAAGTAATTTGAGAGTTGTGAGTAACTAAAAGCAAGCAGTATGAGCTCTGAAATAGCAGTATGCTAGGAGCTTAGAAAACCCCCCCCCCCCAAAAAAGGAAGGAAGCACACACAGACGAAGGCAAAATACAAACAGGAAGCAGTAAAATAAACATGGAAGCCCAACAGAGACAAGCAGGAGCAGCAGGGGGGGCAGGCCCCAGCCAGTCAGGGATGCCCAACCAGCTCAGAGGACAAACCGACAGAGCCTTAGGCTACAAAGAAAAAATGCTTCACAGTGAGGCTTAGAGGAACTGCTTATATAGCTCAGGAAATGGTAGTGGCTGGCTGCTTGGCCACCAAACTACAGGCAAGCCTTTCAAATATGTATGGACAGACAGGCATGTTGCCTGGACTTTTTGTATAGTAAAAACCTGTGTAAAAGGTTACAAACCGTCTTTACTCTAAAAACAGGGAAGTTAAACACATAAACTGCACCTAAAGTATGGGGTGTGGGAATTCCTTTTTGTCAAAATAAAATTGTAGGAATGAAGTCTCTGTATCGGTCGGATGACAGGTTGTTTGTAACCTCTGTCTTTAGCAGGACATTTGCTTCCTGTAGTGTCAAAGGCCCCTTAAACAGTCATTTATAATGTTTAATTAAAGTGTTCCTCGTGTTTTATAGTGTTTAATGGAATCTTGATTTATTTTGTCGAGATCTATGGTCTGGGACATTTCAGCAGTGTCATAGAAGCTGATATTCTGACACTATATACACTCCATGTTTATTGGTGCATGTACTGCATTGGTGTTTAGTGCCCAATATGTGAAAAATACAAAACTATTTTCCCTTGGGTGGGGAAAATGTTTTGAACATGAAATAATATCTGAGCACTGATTTTTTTTTTTTTTTACAACCTAGGGTCAATTATGACCATATTCTTTTAATGTGAAATTATTTTGCTTCTAAAGCCAACACTTTTATTTTCATTTAAAGAAATCTGCAGCCTCTGATGAAACTTTTTAAAGCACAGTACATGCAAGCAATACTACCCAATGGGGTGGGTGGTATTGGGCTATACCAGGTTACCACAGGGGCATAATGAGGCCCCTTGACGCAGGTGGAGGGCCTTTTAGCCCCTGGGAGGTCCGGCATAGCCCAATACTGCCCACCCGGGGGTATTATTGTGCTGACAAAATTTTTTTTGTTATGCTACAAATAAAATGTGTAAAAATATGTAAAAAAAAAAAAAAGTAAAATGTATTTAAAAAAAATATGAAAGACAGCACTGTTGTAAAACAGTCCCTCCACTCCTGTATGTCGCAGTAGAGGGCACTGTGTCTGGTAGTATTTATTTTTGCTCTGTATTCTGTCAGGCAAACTGTATTCCTGTTTGGCCACTGTCTTCATTCTTATTCTCTGTGCAAACAGTGGGCCCCCCCCCCACCCCCGGCAACATAGTAAAACAGACACTGCAGCATGGTGTACAGTTTGTAATGGCAATTGTGGCTGAAGTGTGAGTGTAACGTTGTGAGAGCTGGAGTGGAATGGAATGGGAGAGTAGTGTTGGAGTGGAACAGGAGTGTGCTTGAGCTCCCATTTCCATGTTTGAAGGCCACTGCCGAAACAGAAGAGGACATGGGGCAGAAAGATTTTTTTTTTTAATTTATTGTTAAGTGTTGTGAATGTGGAGGATTGTGGAAGAATGGCTCTGAATATGTGGTCACTATACTGGCTGAGTGCATGTTAAGATCGTGGCCTAGACATACTTGACTCTGCAGTGAAGCAGAGTGCAAATGGATGGCAACAAGAGTCACAGAAAAGGGCGTTTTGTTTGTTTTTACTTGAGAGGAAAGGGATATTGCATTGTGGGTGGGATGGCTTACTCACTGACCCGCTCACAGTAAGCGACAATCAGTAAAGTACTGAGCTGGGGGGGCGCTCTTGCTATACTGTAGGTAAGTGGGGAAAACAGTGGTGGCTTTTTAGGGTTTCAAACTTGTGGCCCATGAGTACTAGGAGTACTAGCATGTGATGAGGCAGAGTGGTGTGCACTTGTTATTTCCCAGTCTCTATTGGCTCATAAATGTACCTCTTGGCAGCAAGGGGTCATGTTGTTGCATACAAATACAGCGAGGCACTATACCGTGCTGTCAAAAAATACTTGTGTTCTGTACCATTATTTAGTGGTTCTGAGCCCCCCACTACCCCCATTACAGGGCTGTGCCTACCCCCAGATTACAACAACCTCCTCTGGGGCGGCAACTCGAGGACTCGCGCTGTTACTGTTATGCCGGTTTGCCTCTGAGCATTGTTTCTTCGACATACTGACCCTTGTCAAGGGGTTCACCTAATCAGAGGCTGGGAAATCTCCCCACCCATTTTCTAGGTATGCACGGTTCAACTCTTATTTAAAAAAAATTTTCAAAGCAGTTTTGCTCAATCTATTTTTACTGAGAACATTTACATGAAAACAGTATCCTTGTCCCAGGCTCCATCTTTTCATTCCAGTAAAGTCATACTCAACTGTGTGTGTGAGATCATAAAAATTTTTATAGCAGCAGCTTGTGATGTCACAAACAGAGGAATATGACAAACTGCAGGTAAAAGCAAGAGGGCTGATAAAATCTAGGACACAAAGACCCCATTTTCATGCAAGTGCCGTCGGTAAAACAAAACAAATGACAGGAAATGAATCCAGACAATTACTAAAATACAGGCTGTTGTTTCTGGTGCTGTAATTTATGGTGACCAGATTCATATCACACTGACATGGGTGAACCTAATGACAGCATGGCAGCAAACAGTGGTGATGTGGGGGATAACCATCTGTACTCTGATTAGGATTATGTTCCTGCAGTTCAAGCTCAAAGATTGGCATATGCTCCGTGCCTTAAAGGAGAACAGCACAAAACCTGAAGGTCATTCTCCCCATCAGAATCATATTTTTGAAAACTGCTTCAAAGTCTGTTATAGTTCCATCTATACTTGCCTATTAGTAACGTCAGTAGTTGTTTCCAAGTTATACTCTGATGTTAAGTGCCATTTTAGAACTGTATGATATAGTCTGTGTCCCTGTCCAGCCACAGAGTTCTATAGTAGAACATGGATGCACCACCAGATACAATCCTCGCTCACCCAACCACTCCACCATTGACTGGATTGCCACCAACCATTGGAGCCTAGTTCTCCAAGTGGGCACTATTGCCGATGCTATAAGCGACCACAACCCCACGTATATTGCTTTAACCACCAAATCTAAATGTCCACCATATAAATTAGGAAAATGAAAGCCTCCAACTTGAACCTAGTGCTAGGGGATGCCTGGGCCATAAATTGGTCCTCACTCTACCCACTCAAAGATATCTCCATGGCAGTGACATCTTTTACGGAAGCTCTTCACGTACTGCAGGACAGATATTTCCCTACCACCACCAGGAGGATTAGAGGTGGCACCACCCTCTAGATAACACATGAACTCCTAGCCCAAATGAAAACAAGGGACGAAACATGGAGAGCCTTTAATGCATCCCCTTTCCCCTCAATTATGGAATGCTTACAGGTCACTACAAAACTCCTGTAAGCAGGCAGTGAAATCACTTAAAACGTAAATATTTTACCAATCTGCAGAATGAGCCTCTTAGTAACCACCGTAATTTTTGGGCCTCCATAAACTCTCTCCTGAACCGAAAGCTGATAAACTAATAACTGAACTCACCTCTCCTGCTGGTCCTACAAACGATCTCGGTGTTATTGCCAATACTGTCAACAAAATATTCACTGACCTCACTTCCTACACCAGCAAAATCCCTCCTCAGTCTCCCTCTGTCCAGAAAAAACACCAAAGCCATCCCTATCCACCTAGCCCTGCTTTCTACTTAAAACCTACCATGGTTCCAGATCACTGGAAACTATATCCTCTACCCTCACCACTAACTATGGTACAGCTCAAAACTGGTTGCTCTCCAAAAAACTCCAGGTGAATGAGAAAAAAACAAAGGCCATGCTCTTTGGCTCCAAGCCATTGCTCACAAAGGTTACCAAAACAAATGCCACATTACTCATAGAAACCCCTACTGGACCTCTTCTTGACATAGTATCCTTCTTCAAATACCTAAGAGTGACTCAATCCTTCCCTCACCTTTAATGTCCACATTGATAACACTATAAAAAGGGTCCATCAGAAGTTGGGGGCAGCCTACCATGTAAACCACCTCCTGACCCCTGAAGCTCCCCTTGCAATTGCCTGGGGAAATCTCCTACCCTTTCTCGACTACTGCTCTCCTGTTTTCTCAGCCACCTCTGCCTCACTTCTCTCTTGGCTAAGTACCACATATAACTCCATCTGTCGCTTTGTCCTTCAGGTCCCATCGTACACTCATCACAGCTCTCTATATCAGTCATTAGGCTGGCTATCCCTGCATGGCCACTATGAATATGCCATGGGCAGTCTAGTCGACACCTCCCTCAGGAACACACTGAAGTCGCCTTTCTTGCCGATTCTCACTGCATGTGTGGTTACTTGTTCTCTCAAGGACTCTTCCACTCCCCCCCCCCCCGCTAGTCCCCTGTGTATCTACTGTCATGGGGAGCAAGGCCTTCCCTGTCTCTGCCCCCTCTCACTGGAACAGGCTTCCACCTGTCATTAGAATGTCACCCTCTAATCAGTCCTTCAAATTGCAGCTGAGAGATTGGCTTAAGTCCCAGGCCACCTGTACATGCTCCATAGGAAACTCCCTTGCCAAACAGCCACTGTAGAGGATAAAGTGTATCTCTCAACTTACCTCCAGGGCGCTGACCACTAAATATACTACTCAGCACTGCCTGGTCCTCTCTGGGTAAACATTTATCATTGTAACGTACTCCGCCATGCACTGCTGCATATCCTGACTGATTAAATGATGTGACCGCTTAAGAGTAAGTGACCAAGTTCCTGAGACCAGGCATGCACTCTTGTATTTGTTATGAAACGTGATTTTTTTTTTCTATCTTAGATTTGTTGTGTATGCATCATTGGTGTTGATTTCCATTTTTACTCAGTGTATTATGTGCACCTACTGTATTGTAATCTTGTGCCTATTATCTTAACCTTGTATTGTATGCCACTGTATGGCCCAGGCCGCAACTGAAAATGGTCCTTTGGATCAGCTTGCCTACCCGGTTACCAAAAACATACATACATACATAAATAAATAAATAAAATAAAATAAATTGCTCCAACAATGGAAAAGCTGTGCAAGGGACATAAACTACATCATACAGTTCTAAAATGACACTGTGTATAAATCAGAAACACCCACGAGGATAACAAAACAACATGTAGAGGAGGAGCAGTAACAGAATTTGAACTAGCACTTAAAAATAAACTTCTACAGGGAAAAATGACTCACAGGTTTAGTGCAGTTCTCCTTTAAAAGTGCTGCTTTAGATAGGCAATAAGCTTGATACCCCCTTCCTGGCTAAACTATGGGTGTTTTTATTCAGATAGAACAGTTATCTACCAGTCTGCTGAGGAAGCCAGAGGGGAATACTGTGGTCACCCAGCCCCCAATCACAGTGACCGAGATGTCTACATAAAGGCCAGTGCTGTTCAGTGGCCCGCCACAATCTGCCCCTCGGGAGAGTTCTGAGCAGGGGCAGACACAAAAAGAATAACTCTGGGAATGACAGTGCAGACACCATGAGCACTATCAAGTATTTTCTGCGTACTCTTTGCCACAATATCTACTGATGTACTGCTCAGTCATTTAATACTTTAATTAACTGTTCTTTCTTTTACAGGGACACAGCATTTCTTCAAGCCTGAGTTTCCAACCACCATCTGCTGGTACCTCTGCTTGGTCATTGCTATGTTTTTTTTTTTTTTTGGGGGGTTCCTAGCCACAATGTTTCTGAGAGCTGACTTGCGCCCACACTCTGCGGTCTCCGGGCTGCCCTATCACCCATAAGAAAGAACAGTTACGTAAGTACTTACCATAACAGTAGATCATCGAGAGACTCTCCTCCATTAGGCCACACCTTTGGAACTACAAGTGGTCAAGGGGTCAGGACCACACTGGAACTTTTTGCTAGCCAGGGGCTGCCCACAATGGTGTGTAGCATTGCTGCATATATAATGAGGGCAGCCCCAACACTCCTCAGTGCCCTGTCACAGATTAACTCTGGAGGACCTCTAACTGCAAAGAACAAGGAGAATGGATCAGTAACAGGCAAACGAGGAGAGGCATGGACTGGAACCAGGATGCATGGAGTAAGACCTCAGGCACAGCATCTGCTGTAACTCTCAGAAAGCAAAAGGGAGTGGGAGGGAGGGTACAGCATGGCCCAATGGAGGAGATTCTCTCAAAGATCTACTGTTATGGGAAGTTCTTATTTAACTGTTCTGTGTTCATCAAGGATCTCTCCTTCATCAGGCTACACCTTTGGAACGATTCCCAAGCTGTGTAAAGCAACCCAGGAGGATGAAACAGTCTGGAAAGTGATCAGGACAGAAGGTCTTGCAGTACAGCAAGCCCCAAGCCAGCACGTCTATACGAAATGATCTCCAGACTGTAATGTTCAGTGAAAGTGTTAATGGTACTCCATGTGGTGGCAGCACGTATATCAGCAGCAGGGACACTTCTGAAGCAGGCAACAGAAGTGGCCGCACCCCTTGTGGAGTGACCACGAACAGCACCACAAAGTTCTTTACCGTACTCCTGTCACATAACACAATAGAATTCGCTAGCCATTTGGACAAGCTTTGTTTAGAAACGGGGCGCCCTCTTTCCCAGGTGCGAACAAAACAACAAACTGAGAAGACTTACTGCAGTCCTTGGTGTGATTCACATAGTATCTCAGTGTTCTGTGTACATCTAAAGTATGGAGCAGTGCCTCGCCCTGGTTGGCATGCACTAGATAATAAACAGGAAGGTTTATCGTTTGGTTCAATGTAAATTCTGATACAACCTTCAGTACAAACTTAGGATTCATACGCAAAGAGGTTCTGTCATTGTGAAAAATAAAATAAGGAGGCTCACTGATTAAAGCCTGAAGCCTAGCAATCAACCCAACAGAAGTCATGGCAACTAAAAATAAAATTTTCCATGACAAGAAAAATAAGCTACAACATACGTCAGGTTCAAAACAAGCCAATGTCAATTTCTCAAGTATGAAACTGAAGTCCCAAGGTGGTATGAATTCTGGATAGGAGGATTCGCATGCAAGATACCTCTTAGAAAAGTATGGGACACCTTTATCTGGGAAATTGTACAACCACCAATAGGGGCACAGAAAACTGATGTGGCAGCCAAATGAACCTTAAAAAGGAATACTGCAGGCCTGAATCAGATAAGAAAAGCAAGTATTTCAACACAGAATTCACAGGACATATAAAAGGGTCCGAGTTCCTGGAAGCAGACTACAGAGCGAACTGCTTCCATTTCAAGGAATATGTACTGTATGTATGTCTGGTAGAAGGCTTCCTAGCCACAAGCTTGACATCAGCACCCTGAGGGGATACCCCAAAACATGCAATGTCTATGTTTTCAGGAGCCATGCATGCAGGTGTAGAGACTTCCGGTCCAGATGGACCAGGGACCCCTTGCCCTGTGACAAAAGACCCCCTGACAAAGAGGTAGAGGAACAAGATGCTCCACCACCAGATGCTGCAGGAGAGGAAACCAAATCTGGCAAGGCCAGAAAGGAGCAATGAGGATGAGAGCGACAACTTGACCAGAATTTTCCGTATGTATGGGGGATGGATAGGAATTTCCTTTGCAATACAGGGACAACACATCCCATCAGAAAACTCCAGGCCCTAGAGCAAGCAGCCAGTAATACTGCAGTTTTGGGCTGTGTGCAGACAAAAAAATGTCCAGTTCTGAATGACCCCATCTTGCAAAGATGTTGTTTACCACAGAGAACAGCAGATCATCTTCGGGGTATCTCAGGCAACAGGTCACACCGTAGGAACTTCACCATCGATGAAGCAGGATCCACACAGAAGATTTTCAGCAGTACAACTGGGGCCGCCCACGCCAGCTTCATGTGATAACGTCATCAAACCCATTAAGACATGAGCGGCCCAGCTCCCTCCTCAGTTCTTTCCCACAGGTGACTTGTTCGCACAGGTCTCCGCTGAAGCTCTGACACAGTTTCGTGCCTTTTTTCGCCTACAGCTTTTTTCATTATATTATTTTAGAATCTCTTTTTTTTTTTAAAGAGATTCCTTTCTTTTGTTTAAATCAAGAGTTAATCCTTCGACTTTCTCTCCTCTATCACTGCGGAAAAAAGATTGCCTCCACAGACGAACACTCTCTCTGTGTCTGCTGTCTTGGGCCTGATCACGAAGTCTCCGACTGTGAACTCTGCCAGAACTTTAATTAAACAACTCTCAGGCAATGCAAAAAGGATCTTAAAAATTTCCTAATGGAGCAACATGTAGCCAGTTCTGGGCAGGGGTCCTCCGGGGTCCCATCCTCCCAGTCGACGGCAGGATTGTTGAGCTCGCAGGACTCTAAGGCCCGAGACAAGTCCTTAGGGAAAAGTCACAAAAAGGACCAAGATCGTGACCGCTCCGCCTGGCAGCGGTCTCACTCCCCAATGGCCTCTTCTCCTTCATCTGGGGGTTCTTCATCGGCTGCAGCTGTGCTGACGCACAAGTCTGCTGACCAGGTCTGTATGTCCACCAGATCTATACCGATAGTGCCTCCATCCGATATTCAGGGAGGCTGGTCTTCGACCTCCAGGTCATTGGAGCCCGCTGTTGACAGCTCTCCCGACAAGGCCTGATCCTACCCCAGGCCCTTAGGCTAGAGGCTCTTCGGATCCTCAGGGTCCCTCTGGTGGGTTGTCACTTCCTGCACTGTTGATCCCCCCTCCATCAACGCTCTCCTCTACAGTCGTCGACGTCAATGAGATTTTGACTAAATTTATCTTGGTGACTGTTGACCAGCTTGGCGCTTTTAGGCCTCTGTCACCAGCGCCATCGACAGCAGCTTCATCGACTCCTGCTAGACAGCTGCGGGCTTCCTCCTGTGGGCCATCATCGGTGCCTCACACGTCGGACCTGGACCTGGAAGAGAAGTACCATCCTGATCTTATTCTTCCTGATGAGGAAGAAAAGGAGGAAGACTCCCTCTCTTCTGACAGGTCCACTGTTTCCTTAATAAGTGATGACTCTGTCAAGCACGCCCCTAGGTCTCCTCCAGAGGAACCTACCTTCTTCAGTATTATGAAGCAGCTGTCCTCAGCCATGCGGTTTCACACTAAGGAGGAGGATGTCACCAGGAGGAATTTAATGGATTTCATGGAGATCCCAGAGTCTCCTCCCAAAATCATTCCTCCTAATTTCCCTGCTGTGAGGAATGCCACTACTGCAGCCTGGCATAGGCCTGACATGGTGCCAGCAATGCCCCATAGGGCAGATAAACTTTATCATGCCCCTCAGGGATTACCACACTATGCTGCCCAGCCTGAAACTGATTTAGTGGTCATAAAGGCAGCTCATGGCAGGTTTAAGGCACCCAGGCACCTTAGCTCTCTCCTCCCTAACAAGGAGTCATGCAGGATTGACCTTTGAGGTAAGAGGGTTTATGCTTCCTACACCCTTGGACTGAGGATTGCCAATTACCTGTCCCATATGGTAAAGTACCAGAATACCAACTGGGAGAAGGATAAGGCCGATGCCCCGGCCCTCCCAGAAGGTACATAGAAGCAGGAGATTCTCAAATGTTTGCAGGCTGCTGAAGATGTTAGCAAGCACCTCCTGTGAGCCCTCTATGATATTTCAGACACTGCTGCCAGGGCTGTTGCCACCGGCATTTGCCTCCCTAGGCACTCCAGGTTGAGGGTCTCAGGCTTTGTTGCTGATGTTCAGCAGAAGGTGCTTAATCCCTCCTACAATGGCTTTAAGCTTTTTTGGCCAAGATGTCCAGGATATCATTAATGACCTGCAGACATCAGGCAGGGCTCACAAACCTGTCCCTTTGCTCTACCACATGTATCCTAAGAGCAGACATCACCCTCCATTTCATAAGGCATCCAATAGGTAAGGAGCAGCCTCTTGGCCTCAAGGCAAATGCAGAGCCTTCACCATCTTGCCCGCCCACTCCACTACCTGAGCTGTGGCCAAGCGTCCCAGAGGTGATGGACCAGCCCCAGCGGCTGGATCCACCTCCGCTTAACTCTGTACCAGACCCCCTCTTCTGGTCCCTGACCAAGAGGTGGTGGTGGTTGGTTCTCCCTCCTTCTCAATCAATTGAAAACCATTACATCGGATGCCTGCATTCTACAAATCATAGAAAGGGGTCACACTCTGGAGCTCACCGAGCAACCCCAAGAGACTCCCTCTCTGCCCTCCAATTACCCCCCAGCCCATCTGTCGGTTCTCTAGGAGGAGGAAAGTACAGTTACGTAAGAACTTACCGTAACAGTAGATCTTCGAGAGGAGCTCTTGCAGCAGGCTATCACAATTAGGACTATGCCGCCAGGCACTAGGACCACATGGAAAAACTTCTGCCAGCAATACCAGCTGGGGACCGCCCCCGATGCCGGCCCCGCCCCGACATCGATCAGGGTACAAGAGGGGGCAGACCCAGCTCCACCTCAGTTCTCCTGCCAGTACCCAGCAGAAGGCATGACAAGAGAAGGAGATGAAGCCTATCCTAGAGAAAAGAAGAAACCTGCACACTCTGAGGGGGAAGGTGGGAGGGAAAACAGCGCCTGTTGCAAGAGCTCCTCTCGAAGATCTACTGTTACAGTAAGTTCTTACGTAACTGTACTATCTTACTTCGAGATAGAGCTCTTGCAGCAGGCTATCACAATTAGGACTGAGTCCCAAGCAGTTCCCTAGTGAAGAGACAGTCGCCCCCGGGAGGAGGAATATGCTGACTCCAGAGACCGTCAGGACAAGAGTCCTTTGTAGAACCACCAGGCCGAAGCCAGCACGGCGTCTGGAGACGATATCCAAGCTGTAATGCTTGACAAAGGTATGCACCAAATTCCAGGTTGCAGCCACACAGATGTCTTGAATGGCGACATTCCGCATCGCAGCAAAAGAAGACGAAACACCCCTGGTGCAGTGACCCCTTACCGGACCCGGTAGGGGTTTGTGGTGATGCTCGTAACAGAACGGAATGAAATGGACTATCCTTTTGGATATAGTCTGCTTGGACACCGGCTGACCAAAGCGTTGTGGCGCAAAGGCCACAAAGAGTTGCTCCGATTTACAGTGTTGAACCGTTCTACTGAGGTAATACCTCAGGGACCAGTGGACATCCAATGTGTGGAGGAGAACCTCCCCTCTTTTGGAGGGAGCAGGAAAATAAACAGGAAGATCAACCGACTGGTTGAGGGTCAAGTCCAAGACCACTTTTGGAAGAAACTTAGGATTCGTTCGTAGGGAAATCCTTTCCCTATGAAAAATCAAATAGGGCTCTTTACACATCAGAGCCTGCAGCTTGGAAACTCTTCGAGCGGAAGTAACAGCAACCAAAAAACAAACTTTCCAAGATAAGTATTGCAGCTCGCATGTCGCTGTGGGTTCAAAAGAGGGAAGGGTGAGTTTCTCCAACACAAAAAGGAGGTCCCAGGGTGGGACAGGGTTCCTGATGGGAGGTCTCATGTGGAAGACCTCCCTAAGAAAGGTGCGGGCCACTTCAAGCTGGGCTAAGGCTCTGTCGCCCACCAGAGCATGGTAGGCAGAGATCACCCACATGTGCGCCTTGATGGAGGAATGGCTCAGGCCTTTCTCATACAAGGAGAGGAGCTACTGCAAAGTGGAGTTCACAGAGCACGTGACTGGGTCCAAATGCTGAGGCAAGGCCCAAAGGCAAAAACGCTTCCACTTCATGGCATAAGCAGAATGAGTAAAGGGCTTGCGTGCGGACGCTAAGACCTCAGTCACTTCCGGGGAAACCCCGTATCGATTCACAGCTACGTCTGGAGGAGCCAAGCATGAAGGTGCAGGGATCGGAGATCTGGGTGGACCAGAGAACCCTGGTCCTGGGACAGCAGTTGTGAGCATAGGGGCAGCGGGAGTGGAGGTTCCTGGGACAACCACTGCAGAAGTGGGAACCAAATCTGTTGGGGCCAGTTGGGGGCCACAAGGATCATGCGTGCCCCCTCTGCCTGTAACTAAAGCAGTACCCTCTGGATGAGAGGGAAGGCGGAAGGCATAAAAACCTCCAGCCCAACAAGGGATACGCGGCGTCTGGTCAAAAAACGCCAGGCGCGTGCTCTCGCGAGCAAAAGCGTGGCAGCATGGCGTTGCGTGGTGACGCAAAGAGATCTAGCTCGGGAAGGCCCCACCTTCTGAAGAGCTGATCTGCCATGGACTGAAGCAATTCTCACTCGTGCGCCCTGGCCCACGACCTGCTGAGATCATCAGCCAGACTGTTTAGGACTCCTGGAACGTGCACCGCTGACAGACACATGCCCCGTTCCAGCGCCCAGTACCAGACTCTCATCGCCTCCCGGCAAAGAGGATAGGAATGAGTGCCTCCTTGCTTGTTGATATAAAAGACGACCGCCATGTTGTCCGTCTGAATGCGAAGAGAGCCGGGAACCAGGTCCTGCTGAAACGCCTGAAGGGCGTAGAGGACTGCTCGCATTTCCAGGACACTGATATGGAGGGACCTTTCCTTGGTCGACCAAACCCCTTGCGTATGGTGACCACCGAGATGAGCTCCCCAATCCAGGTCTGAGGCATCCGCTGTCAGAGTTTGACCCGGGGGCTCCGGACGAAAGCTGACCCCCTTGTCGAGATTGCTGGGGTCCATCCACCAAAGCAACGTTCTCCGGACTGGCTCGAGATCATGACTAAGGCGTCCAGGTCATCGGATATTGATCCCACTGCACCCTGAGCATCCATTGTGGGATGCTCATGTGGAGGCGGCCAAGGATATTACTGGGATGGCCGCCCGTGCCCCAGTAGACTGAGGAAGTTCGAGCGGAACTTCGAGGTGCTGAAATCCGTTCTGCCAAACGGCGAAGACCCTGTCTTGAGGGAGGAAAGCCCTGCCCTGGACGGAGTCCAGAGTCGCTCCAATGAAGGCGAGGTTTTGGCTGGGCTCTGGGGACGACTTCTTTAAGTTCAGGGTGATCCCCAGCTCCTGGAAGAGAGTATAGGCATCTCCGAGAGAGCACAGGAGGCTATCCCTTGACGGGGCTGTCAGCAGCCAGTCGTCGAGGTAAGGGAAAACATAATGGCCTGAGCGCCTGAGAGCCGCAGCCACCACTGCTAGGCATTTGGTAAAGACTCACGGAGCGGAAGAGAAGCCGAATGGGAGCACCCAGAATTGATAATGCTCTCCCAGGAAGTGGAACCTCAGATACTTCCTGTGGGGAGGAAAGACCCCGATATGCATGTACACATCCTGCATGTCGAGAGAACAAAGCCAATCCCCTTGGTGCAGCAGAGGGAGGAGACTTTGAAGAGTCACCATCCTGAACTTTTTGTACTCTATAAAGAGATTTAAGGGACGGAGGTCCAGAATGAGGCGAAGGTCCCCCGTCTTTTTTCGGATCAGAAAGAAGTGGGAATAAAACCCTTGACCCCACTGCTCCAGGGGAACTCATTCTATTGCTCTCTTTTGCAGGAGGGCCTGAATTTCTCCTTCCAAGAGTGGAATGTGAGAAGGAGGATAACGGGAGAGCTTTGGTGGAGTACGTGAAGGAAACTCCGTGAACTCCAACGTATGTCCTCTCCGAATGACGTCCAAGACCCATTGATCTGTGGTAACAGAGCTCCACCCTTCGAGATGAAGGAAGAAGCAGCCCCCGACCGGCTCCCCCTGGACGTCTGACCATGGGGGGGCGGAAGGGAGTCATTGGGCGGAACCGGGGGTTGGGAGAGAGGCCTGGGAGGACTTGGGCCCATGGCCAGATGGTCCACCAGACTGCTGGTTTCCAGATCTCCGGCGGAAGCCACCTCTCTGCCCTTGCTGGGAACCACGGGCTGAAGTCTGGCTGCCTGAGGACTTTCGAAAAAGCTGACATGATGAGGGCGTCGCTGGTCGCCACGGTACAACTGGTGGACCAACCAGATAGACTTGCCTGATTCCTGGAGACGTGAGATCAGATTCTCCATCTCCTGCCCAAATAAGATGGTACCCTGAAACGGTAGGTCCCGGATACTGGACTGCAGATCCTGGTGGAAGCCCGAAAGCCGTAACCAGGCATAGCGCTGGAGACAAACCCCAGAGGCAGCTGCTCTGGCCGCCGTATCTGCAGTATCATATGAGGCCCTCAGAACATGTGTGCCTACGTCCGAGCCCGACTGCAAGAGGGCCAGGAGCTCCGTCTTCTTCTCGGGAGTCTGGCATGGCCTGTGCCAGCTCAAAACCCCACTCCCACAGCACATTCTGGAACTGCACCATATGCGTGAGGAAGTTTAAGGATCTAATGGAGCAGGTGGAGGCAGAGTAAACCTTTTTGCCCACCTGATCCAGGTAACGGGACTCCAAGTTGGGAGGCTGGGAGCTGAGGTGTCGTGGGTGTTCAGCCAAAAATGGTTCGGCCCTCGGAGCCTTGTAAAGCCTGTCCGACTTCTTGGGAACCACTGGGATGGAGGCTGGGCGCAGCCAGGTGGATCTAGTCAGGTCCTGTAAGGTATCCACCAGAGGAGGAATGACCAAAGACTTTGGCTCCTTCTGCCTCAGGTACTTGGCCAATCTCCGGGCGTTCCGGATCCAGGTCTTCCGTGTCCCACTCATTAGAAGCCTGGATATGCCTCATGACATCCATGAATGTGGGATCGTCCGGAGGCGAGCAAGGCATTTCCTTCTCCTCAGGGGAGCGCTTGAGGCTGAGGGAAGAGGATGAAGATGAAGAGGAGGATCGACTATCCGATTTAGAGTGGTCTGGTTCTGCCTCATGTCCAAGCCTTCGCTGATGTCGATATGCAGGGGACCGACGACAGTCCGAACCGACTTCGGTCCCTGGACCGACGATGGAGTGACCGGCGTCGGTCAGGGGACCAGCGTCGGAACCGTCCCGCCGAGCGCGGGAAGGGCTCCGAGAATGAGACCAGGTCCGATGTCGGTCAGTGGAGCCTAAGGAGCGACGTCGGCGGTCTTGAGATTGGGCGCGGGAACAAGCCCTAGAAGGGGGCGAAAAACGGCGTTCCGGGGACCTCAATGGGGAGGCCTTGCCCTCCGGCTGTGGTTCACCCGCAGGATCTAATACCGGTGTCTGGGCCGGCGATGGGGTGGTACGTTTGTGAACCTGCCCCCACCAAAACGGAAAATTTTGTTTCAGCTCGTCCGGGGAGAATATCTCTGCCACCCGCTGCAGGAAAGAAGCTTCAGGTGTAGCGGGACACGATGGCGAGCTTTCCTGGAGGCTCAGGGGGGAGGAGGACTTGGGCGATGGGGATGTCGGCAGGACAACGACCGACCCCGGGTCCTTGGCCCCTTCGACCGGTGTCGGTGTCGCAACCGACGACGGGGTGATGACAGGGGGCGCCGCAGAGTCCTTACGCTCCGGAGGTGCACCTTTAGCAGGTGGCACTGGTGATGTGGACGGTAGGGCCGAAGCAGAAACCGCCACGGACTTAGCGATGACCTTAATCGGAGTCAACTTAGGCTTGGCAGGCTGCTCCGACGGGCCGGCCTTAGCCTGGGATGAGCGCGGCGACTCATCCAAGCCCGAAGGACGGGCCTTCTTTGGGGAAGGTCGCGACCGCGAGAGGGACCGAGACCGGGACCGGTGCCGGGACTGACTGCACTCCTTACTATGGTGCTTCTTTTCCTTCTTCTTCCCCTCGGACGAGTGCAGGTCCATCTTCTTTTCTAGTAGATAGGCCTTCAGGCGTCGGATGCGAGTCCGGCTCATGAACGCTTAGCAGTCGGCGCAGGTAGCGGTGTCGTGGTCCGGGCCCAAGCAGAAAACACACCGCTAATGACCATCTTTGGCGGGAATTTGCCGGCCGCACTTGCACTTGTTGACGTGTTCTGGTGAGAGAGAAGCCCGGGAAGACATCGAACCCTCGTGGACCAACCGTGGTACTAACATCGGTGCCAGTGGTGGCTAAAACACCGAGGGAAAGACAACCAGATACCGGAAAAAAACGAGCTGCTAACGGTGATCGTGCAGGCGTCGGTTGCGGTAACAACGAAAAAATGGAAACTGTCGAAAATTAGCTTGATTGAAGCTCTGTTCTCACATGGTGAATCGCAGGCAGAAGCTATTCACGTGCGTGGTACGCGGTGGGAAAGAACTGAGGTGGAGCTGGGTCCGCCCCCTCTTGTGCCCTGACCGACGTCGGGGCGGGGCTGACGTTGGGGGTGGTCCCCAGCTGGTATTGCTGGCAGAAGTTTTTCCGTATGGTCCTGGTGCCTGCGGCATAGTCCTAACTGTGATAGCCTGCTGCAAGAGCTCTATCTCGAAGTAAGATCAGTCTCTTCTGCACAAACAGGCCACAGAGCCAGTGCCTAGGTGCCAGAGAAAGAAGGGGTTTTATTCCAGGTTCTTCCTGGTCCCCCAAAAGACCAGAGATCTGAGGCCCATCTTAGACTTAAAGGACCTCAGGTTGTATGTCCAGTACCAAAAGTTTCGAATGGTAACGTTGCCAGGTCTGATACCCCTTCTGAAGCAAAGCGACTGGCTGTGTTCTCTGTACATGCAGGATGCATACCTGCGCATCTGTAAACCATTGTTCCTGCGACACCCCTACAACAAAACCATTACAGCGATACAACCCATTCAACATCACGGAATTGGACGCTCTCCCCGGTAATCCCCCCTCCCCCGAGTTGATAATCTATAAGTTTGGGGTGGCCGGGGGGAAGAGCCCCTCATATGCGGGGTGTGGGTGATGAACCCCCCCCCATAAACAGTCTAAATGTGCTCCAGTGCATGAGGCACCATCGCAGTTGGTCAACACATTTATCACCGTCGGCAAATTTCTGTCGCTGTACTGTCCATCGACAACAAAGGTGGAACCCTGCATATCTCAGTATTTCCTCCTCGCAGGAGATTCCTCCGGTTTCTTTTTCAGGCCGAGCATTACCAGTTCAAGGTGCTGCCCTCTGGCTTGTCCTCTGCATCGCAGGTCTTTATCAAGTGCTTAGCAGCAGTTGCTGCAGCCCTCAGAAGGGAGGGAATGTATATTTTCCCTTATCTGGATGATAGGCTCTTAAAGGCCCCATCCAGAGAACTGCTCCTGGGGACCTTAGAGAGAATTCACCAGTTGTTTCCCTCCCTGGGCATTACCGTCAGCCAGCCCAAGTTAGTCTTGGTTCCATCCCAGAGGCTGCAATATACAGAGGCAGTTCTAGACTTGGCCCAGGGGAAGGCCTTTCTGCCTCAAGCCAGGGTGGACTGCCTCATTGCCCAGGCTCAGGAGGTGGCCCAGAGCAGTTGCATCCCTGCCAGGTGTACCGCAGACTGTTGGGTCTGATGGCGGCTGCCATCTCCACCGTTCCACTGGCTAGCCTCCACATGCACACTCTCCAGTGGACTCTCTGTACAGTTGGGCCAGCAAACGAATGATTTAGATCAGTTAGTGCTGTTCTCTTCCCCAGTCTGCAAAGTGCTCCAGTGGTGAATGGTTCCCCTGAACTTACTGCAAGGAGTTCCATTCCAGATCTCCTCTCCATATCAAATCCTCACCATGGATGCCTCCAGTTTCGGGTGGGATGGGGGGCTCATCTGGGTCCCTTTCAAACTCAGGGTTCTTGGTCCCAGACCGAAACCTCACTGTGTATCAACGCCCTGGAGATGCGGGCGGTTCTTTATGCCATGCAGGCTTTTCAGAGCCATCTTCTTCCGGGCCAGTTGCTGATTCAATCAGCCAACCCCAGTGTAGTCTACTACATCAACAAACGGGAAGGAACACATCCGTACCCCCTCTTCAGGGAGGTCATGACAGTGTGATATTGGGCACTGGACCACAGCCTGACACTCTTGGTGGTCCACATCCTAGGAGTGCTAAACACTCTGGCAGACAGTCTCAGCCGGATTCGGTCCAGCATGCACGAGTGGGAACTTCTCTCATCGATCGCAGAAGATCTATTCAATAGATGGGGTTGTCCAGAATTGGACCTTTTTGCATCTACACTAAATGCAAAACTGCCCAGTTTTTGCTCACTAGATCCAGGGCCTGGAATGTTCTGATGAGACATGTTGCCCCTCTGTCGTCGAGGCACAGGTCAGGAAGCATATGCAAACCAGGAGCAGTTGTAAAATTCACAGTGAGTGTTTTATTATTATTAATAACAGTAAAATAAAAATTAAAAATTGTTCAGAATAACTATTTACAAAGACAGTACAAACAGAGAAAACAAAGTCCTTCTGAGTGTTTCTTCCCAATTTCAAATTTCAGTCTCTCTAGCAAAAATATTGCTGCTCTTTTTATAACAAGTGTTTACCAGGCAGTTAACTCTGCATCCTCCGATAGTTAACAGACACCCTGTTTCTCATAAAATGTTCTTGTCATTTTCTTTGCAGGTGTAGCAAACAGAACATGGCGACCCAGAACTGACCTCTTGATCGATTTGCAAAGATTTTGCAAACCAGCATCTCAGGTTAACCCCCTAAATTCCAAATAGCTTTTTACAATCATTTCAACCATATAACTATATACAGTTTCAAACAAAGGGATCACAGTTTAACATACAGACTCACATATATTTTATAACTACAGATATGCAAGGGAGAAGAAAAGATAAACAGCAAGTGAAGGCAGAGAGATAGCGAGAGTTGGAGGATTGTGAGACTGTCAGAGTGATCAGTTCCTATGTCTCACATGAAAATTTGGTTGCGCAACCAGACAGAAAAGCTATGGGGCTGCCATCTATATATCTGCAAGCAAATCTAGTCTTCACAAATGGGATGTCACATACAACAGTATATGTCGCTATGCATCCTCCTCTCATCGGCTGAAACACCACTGCCTCCTCTACTCTGACCTTGGTTGGCTCCCTCCGTAGGCATCAAGGTCCTTTTCTTTCAGCTCCATCATCGACAATATAATTAGAACTCAAATACTCAAACCCCTGGCGGAACTCTTCTGAAGCCAGGTCTCCTGCTATGACCTTCGCTCTACTGACAATGCCTCTGTCTTTATTCCTAAATATGCTACCACAAAGGGCTCTAGTGCTTTCACCTGTCAGGCCCCCATTTCTGGAACTCCATCCCACTAGCCACTCATCAAGCATCTTACCACACTTCCTTTAAGAAAGCACTGTGCCATCATCTCATATCTTCTTGTAGTTGCTCCTATTTTAAACCTCCATAGATGCAATCACTCTATTTCCGACTCCCCTTGCTGCCCTCTTAGTTTGAACACATTTCTATTTCAGCACTTTCTCAGACAGGGTTGCACATCACCCTGCTGTTGTTGCACTTCATCATCCCTTTTTCCCTTCACACACCCCTCCATCTGTTTCCTCCTCGGAACCTGGCTACTATTTACCTCCCTTACTATCTTCTTTCTCCCTGACACGCTCTGATCGTCGAATGGCTACCTCAACGCTACTTCTCCCACCATCCCCCCTCAAAGCTACCCAGTTACTGAATGCCTAAGAGACACTGCATTTTTTCTATAATCTATTTCCTCCCCATGTTAGTATTTAGCCCCAATTTTCTATTGTAACTGTCTGTGATGATTACACTTACCTGTGATACTGTATTAACTATGTTACTGCCTGCTTATATATATCCACTACTTCTACTACTTCTAAAAACAACGTGCTATTACTGTCTACTTCCAGAAGTTGTTTGGAACTCTCCTGGGTCAGGCCTGCAAAATAGTCATTAAGCCCTAATTTTATTGCAAATTGACTGTGTTGTTAACACTCACCTGTGATACTGTATTATCTATGTTTCTACCTGCTTGTATGTACCCATTATCTTGACTACTTCTAATAATGTACTGTTACTGCTAGTTCCTGAAGTTTGTTTTGTACGCTCCTGAGTCGTGCCTGAAAATAGTTATTGTTATGGCTAGCGCACCTACCCGGTAAACAAAAACTGAATAAATAAATAAATTTAACTCTTTCTGCACAGCAAATGGGATAGGGCCTCAGTCAACCCTGTTACATATCCCCCTATATAAGAGGGAACCTGTTTTAAAAAACAGGTTTCCAAAACTTTCTTCTTTAACATTAGCTTATAACCTTTACAATTCAGTGCGTATGCTGTATAGCAAACAGAGAAATTGAAACTCACACTTTTTTTCAACCTTCGGAATTCTTAATTCCTGATCCATACCTAAACAAAAAATCAGCACTGACATTCTCTTTTCTGGATTTGTGTATCACTTGGAATTTAAATGGCTGTAGTGCCAGTTACCAATGAGTGATTCTGGAATTTTTATCCTTCATTTGGTTGAGTCAACAGAGAGGATTATGATTTGTTATAAGTACAAAGTCCGCTCCTAGCAAATAAAACTTAAGGGGCTCCATGGCCAACTTTGCCACAAGGCATTCCTTTTCAATGGTGGAGTACCTCTTTTCTCTGCCGTGCAACTTCTTACTGATGTACAGAATGGGATGTTCAGTCCCATCTATATTTTGACTCAAGACCACACCTAGGCCTACCTCTGATTCATCTGTCTGTAACAGAAATTGTTTCTCAGAGTCTGGGCTTCTTAAAACAGAGGCTGAACATAATGCAGCCTTAATGGCTCGAAAAGCCTCATTACACTCAGGGGCCCATTTCACAGTATTTGGGAACAGTTTCTTTGTGAGTTCAATCAGGGGAGTAGCTAGCTGAGCAAAGTTGAAATCAAATCTCCAATAATAACCAGCCAGCCCTAAAAATTACCTGATATGTTTCTTTGTTTAGGGACAGGATTGTTAGCTACGGCTTCTATCTTAGAAATCTCTGGCTTTACTTCTCCATTTCCCAAAACATATCCCAAATATCTAGTTTTCTGCATGCCCAATGCACATTTGGTAGGATTAATGGTCAGATCTGCATTTTTGATAGCTTGGATAACTGCTCATAGGTGTTCCAGGTGGTTCTTCCAGTCTGGATTGTACACTACTTCATCATTTTATTTTGTTTCAGTTTAGGATTAATACCTTTGAGTCTAGGACTCGTTTTCAAAGGTTTCAGGTTATTGTTGAACAAACATTACAAATACAACAGCATTTACAGAGAACAGAAAACAGTTACACAGACATTCAAATACCAAATAAATCCTATATATCCAACTGAAGGTTGAAGAGGATAGGGTAAATAGGGTTCAGCCTTGTAGTTCACTATTTAGTTGGTCAGTCTAGCCTAAGGGGGGGTAGGGGGTCAACCAGGGATGGCATAGTTGTGGTGGAAGTGGTTTGTCAGCCGAGTGGGCCTCGTTCGGGGATGGGGTTTGATGAGATGGGGGGGGGTGAAAGGGAGAGGGTTGGGTGGCTGAAATTCTGCCATATTAGTGCAGGCAAGCACAATTCTTTTTTGTGTCAAGAAGGGATCTGAGCCCAGATTTGAAGGTACTAATCTTGAGTGATTCTGTAAGGTTAGCAGGTAACTCATTGTACCATTTTGGGCCTTGGTACAGGATGGAATTCTGGGCAAGTTTCGTTCTTTTGACGGGAATCACCAACCTGTCTGTAACCGTGCTTCTTGTTGATTTGGTGGGAACTGCCAGCATAAAGAGGCAGCCCAGTGCAGGGGGGAAAGCCCAAGAAGCACTTTTTTCAGAAGTAGGCAGGTTTGGTATTGTACTTTAAGATGCAGTGGGAGCCACCCAGTTTCGGTGTAGAATGTGCAGGTGTGGGTGTCCTGGGCAGCCCCTATGGCTAGTCAACAGGTCTTATTTAGTAGTGTGCTGACCCTGTTTAGGGCAGTTTTAGTGCCTGCCCCATAGATCGGCAGACCATAATCTATGGAGGACATCACTGAACTACTGATGGCAAGTTTCACAGCATCTGGTGTCACAGAGTGCCTATGGCGGTAGAGGACCCCAAATTTTGTATCTGCTGACTTGATGACTGAGTCTATATGGCCGGGGAAGTTTAGTGTTTCATCAAAGGTGATACCCGAGTATTTCAACTTTGTTACTTGTTCCAGTGTTTCACCATTAAGGTTCTGGATGAGCAAAGGCTGGTATTTCTTTTTGCTTTGGGAGGTAGAGAAAAGTAGACTTTTCATTTTTTTGTGGTTTAGTAGTAGTTTGTTTTGTGTGAACCAGGATTCAAGCTTGAGGAAGCTGTCTTGGAGTTTGGTTGTGATGTAGTTATGACCTTTCCCAGCAACTGATATCACTGCATCGTCAGCATAGAGAATAGTGCGTGCTGTACATGCAGATGGTGCAGAGTTGTCGAAGAGGTTGAAAAGCAGTGGGCCAAGAATAGAGCCCTGTGGGACCCCGAGGGACACTCCCCTAGCAGATGATACGGTGTCTCCAATTTTGACTCATTGTGACCTGTTTGTGAGGTAGCTTCTGAACCACAGTACCGTGTCCGGTGATAGACCTGTTGAATGGAGGCAGTTTAGGAGTAGTTTGTGGTTAACAGAGTCGAACGCCTTCATAAGGTCAATGAAGACTGAGCCAACTGCCTCCCCATTATCTAAGGCATCATAAAGCTGGGAAGAGTAATCAACAAGGGTGGTAAGTGTGGAGTGCTTTTTTCAGAACCCATGCTGCTGTGGGCAAAATAGGTTATATTTATCAAGATACTCTGTAAGCTGCTCCGAGACCATTCTTTCAAGTGCTTTAGAGCGGGGTGATAGAATGGATATTGGTCTGTAGTTGGACGTTAGAGTTTTCTCCCCGGCTTTAAAGACAGGTGTGACATTGGCTAACTTCCATAGTTTTGAAAACACTCCTGTTCTTACAGATGCATTAAACACCATCAAGAGGGGACCAGACAATTCATTTAGGAGAAGACCCCCGAGTTTCATATCCACTAGATCAGCCCCCAGCCTGGTCCTGCCAAGAACCCTTTTAATGTGTTTGGTGGTTTTGGACTTGGTAACCTGCTCAAAATATAATGGTGGTATTGCATCCTTTGGGGGTTAAGGGGGTAGTGGGGTGTTGTTGCCTAAGCTGATCTTTAAATTAGTCAGCAGGGAGTTCTCCACATAGGTCTTTGAAAGCATGGTTGAGCTCATTTGCCATGTCAATGGGTTCCTGTAGGGGACCCTCCCTTGTTATTAGTAGATCGGGTGGGGCCTTAGGGGTCTTTCCTGTTAGGGATTTGATGGAGTTCCAGAATACCTTACCGGAACCCCAGCTCTTGTTTAAGAGGTCCTTATAGTAGGAAGCTTTTGCCTGCCAAATGAGCTTGGTGCAGGTGTTTCTAGCTGCCCTGTAGGCAATAAGTGATGCAGGAGTTCCAGATGATTTTGCAATGTGTCAGAGACTGTCTCTATTCTTCATTAAACTGATCAGGGGGTTAGTAAGCCATGGGTTGGAGATACCTCTGACTTTCTTTGTTTTGTACGGAGCAAAAATATCACAAGCATGGTTGAAGTTTATTATGAAATAATTCAAGGCCTCGTTACCATCAATATCTCCTGCTAAAGGAGACCAGTCCAGTTGAGATAGGCACTGCTAGAAATGGTCAAGTAGCCCCGGTCTCAGGCAGCGATTTCTGGACACCTTAGGTGGGCCTTTGGTGAAATTGTTTGTCCAGGTGCACTTCACTGGGGAGTGATCACTGAGGCTGTCAGGCAGGACGGTGACTTCTGATATATGCTCTGGATGTGTGGAAAGGAGCCAGTCTATAAGGGAGCTGCTCCCTGTTTTGCAGTTGATCCGAGTGTTATCGGTTACCATCTGGGTTAAGAATAGGCTTGATATTAGATCCCTGGCTTTTGTCTCCTTCGGGGAGTGCCAGTTTATGTTAAAGTCATCTCTAACGATCTTCTCCAAATTAGTACCTGACTGCTGCATGTTGTCTGCAACTAGTTTTAGTCCGGTAGTTTGGTGCCCAGGTGGTATATATACTGTAGAGAGCAGCAGTGTTTTGTTCTGTTGATCTATGCTTAGCTTAAGATTCAGGACTTGGACCTCTTTTGTGTGTAGGCTGGAGTCAAGGGCCTGTACCTTTATTCCAGATTTGGTATTTATTTATTTATTTAGCTTTTGTTGACCAGGTAGGTACACTAGTGAAGTTATATGCCTATTTTCAGGTACGACCCGGGAGACTACAATGAAAAATACAGGTTCAAACAGGGTACATAACAACAAGAGGGGCAACGAACAGAGTAACAAAAGAGCCAGGAAAACATAGATAGTCTACAGTAAGCAGTAATATGTAAAATAAATAAATAAATATATATACACACACACACACACAAACAGAATAAAATAGGCCAAGTCATTCAATTGCAATAGCAGTAATTACAGTATGTGAGTGACCCTTTTATCATAGCCACAGAAACAAATAATTCCTGAGCAGATAAACAAATCACATGCTTCCCAGAGTTAAAAGACAGTAGACTGCATCATTAGAGCCTGCAAGGAATATCCTAGAGTTGGGTGAGACCAATTCAGAGACTTGGTTAAGGTGGCTTGGGACACCCACGCACAGAGGCCAGTTTCAAGTGCTCTCACAGGGAATTCCGGAGGCTCAAGTGGGAGGGGGAGGAATGAACGTGGTCAGGAAGGGAGTTCCATAGCCTCATAGACTAGGCACCCTCCCCCACGTTTAGTGGTTCTATCTTGACTGAAGGAGTTGTATCCGTTGAGGGAGATTGATGCATCCAGGATTTTTGGGGAAAGCCAGGTTTCCGTGAGTGCAATAATGTCTGGGCTAGTCACCTGTACCCAAGCCTGGAATTGAGAGAACTTGGCTAGGAGACTGTTGATGTTTAAAGAGAAGATAGTGAGTTGCCCTTTGTGTTTAGGCAGTTTAGGCAGTCTAGTGGGGGTGGGTCCAGGTACACAGCACAATAACCAGGGTGAGAGGATAAAATTACATCCATGTACCACTGGAATGCAGCGGGTGCACCATGTAAACCAAATGGAAAGGTGGTGAACTGACAGAATCCAACAGGGGTAGCAAATGCAGTTTTTTCTCCAGATTCTTCACCTAGGGGGATTTGCCCTTGGTGAGATAGAGGGTACTGATTTATTTATTTATTTATTTATTTAAATCTCGGATTACAAATACCTTTGAGCTAGGGTCAGCTCATTTACAAAGGTTCCACGTCAAAGGAAAGGGTTATAGTAAGGTTGAAAGGTATAGACAACATTCATGGCATCAACTGTGGTACAGACCACAGTCATGGTATTATCGGAGCACAGCAAGTCAACTGGTAACTAAGTGTGGGCAGTGCTACACACTCAAGATTACAAGCAAGCAAAGAAAACCATAAGGTACATTTGAAGCAACACTGCTAATCAGAGGTGGGAGGGAAGGGGATGAGTAAAGAAGAGGTAGGGGAGATGAGAGGGCAGAGTCCAGATAGAGAAGGAAAAGAAAATATGGCAGCCAGAAGCCTTGTCGTAAGGTGAGAGGGAGGGAGGGAAGGCTAAGGTGGGAGAAGGGGTAAAAGGGGGGAAAAGGAGGGTGGATGAAGGGGAAGAAGATAAGGGAGAGTGGGGACCAGAGGGCCTGGACAGGTCAAGGAAGAGGGGGGTCAGTGGGATAAGAGCAAGGAAGGGGTGAGGTAAGGGAAGAGGTGGCAGGGGGAAAGGGGAAATTGTTCTGTCAGGAGAGAGGTGAAACAAAACAGGAAGCCAACTAAGAGCCTCAGAGAGTGAAAAAGATGGTATAAGGGTGTCTGCTGAAGTGGGAAACTAGGTGTAACAATCACAAATGCTTTCGGTTAGGAGATGCTGATGAAGCATTAGTTTAAATTGGCACAGACTAGAAAGACTGCTCAGTTGGTTGCTTAGATTATTAAACCACAGGGGGGCTCTGTATTGAAAGGATCGCTGGTATTGAGCAGTTCGACAGTTGGGTACTAGAAGGAGGTCAGAAACTGAGGTACGTGTGTGTTGGGTCTTAGGGGATTTGTTTAGCAGGCAACCAATGCTCGGGAGTAGTAATCCAAGTAGAGCTTTTCTGGACAAGAGGCAGGTTTGATATTTGATCCTGTTATTTAGTTGGAGCCAGCCAGGTTGAGCATATAACTCACAGGTATGAGTGAGGCGCGCATCACCCGTAACTAACCTACAGGCTTTGTTCAGGGCCACCATGAGTTGTTTAAGAGATGTGGAGGTTGCAGCACAGTATATGATTAGACCATAATCAATGATCGAGAGGACCTAGCTGTGAACTGCAACCTTCAGGGCTTCTTGGGTAAGACTTCGTCTGTGTCTAAAGAGGAGCCCAATTCTGGTACTAACATCTCTGGCAAATTTTCAATGTGAGGCACAAAGGTAAGGAGACTATCCAGGGTTAGACCTAGGTATCTGAAAAGCTGAGATTGTTCAAGAGCATTTCCGTGGTTGTTGGTGATAGTGAGTTGATGGGCCTTAAACTTATTCTGAGAGGACGAAAACAGCTGGACTTTAGTTTTTTTGTAATTTAGCACTAGTTTGTGATTATTAAACCATCTCTCTGCTACTGTGAAGCCTTGTTGAAGACTGTTTTCAAGAGCACTGGGAACCAGGTGGCTGGTAAAGATGACTGCGTCATCTGCATAGAGGAGAGTACACTGGTTGCAGACAGCTGGAAGGTCATTCAGGAAAATACTGAACAATAAGGAACCCAGTATTGAGTCTTGAGGTACCCCTGATCGGACAGCCTTCTGCTCCGAAACTACATTTGATAGCCTCACCCTCTGCAGTCTATCACTGATGTAGCTTCTGAACCATTTCAGGGTGTTTGGGGCAACACCAGTTTTAGAGAGTTGGCCAAGCAGCAGTGTGTGATTCACTGTGTCAAAGGCTTTTGTTAGGTCAACAAAGGCTGCACCTGCAATCTTGCCTTGATCGATTGCCTGTTGTATGAAGCTTGTGAATTCTAATAATGCTGTGGTAGTACTGTGCACCTTTCTAAAGCCATGTTGTTATGGGCACTGGATAGTGTATGTGTCCAGATAAGCACCAAGCTGGTTGGTAACAATTCGCTTGAGCATCTTGGAGAGTGGAGGGAGAATGGACATAGGCTTATAGTTACCTTGTAAGGAACAATCACTGGATTTATGTACTGGAGTTATGATGGCTGTTTTCCAGGCATCAGGAAATTGTCCCAGTGTAAGAGAAAGGTTTAGAATCTTAGTTATAGGTAGGAGAACGTCATCTAGGGTTAGGGTGATAAGCTTAAGGTCTAGTCCATCACTACTGTGTCTTGCGTTTCTTAAGACCTTAGCTAGTAATTTTCTAACCAGGTTGCATGATACCCTTTTAAAATAAAAAGGGGGGTGCTCAGGACTATTTTCATCACCGTGGCTTGTGGAGCAGGCAGCATCATCATCGAAAAAGTCAGGGGGGAGAACACAGTTCAGATTGGTAAAAGCATTGTTAAAGGCATTAGCAATTTCCAGAGGGTCAGCGGAAGGGGGCCCATTTATGTTTAGCACTGTAGGCGATACTTCAGGTTTTTTGCCAGTGATGTAATTTATATTAGACCAGAGCCTTCTGCTATCACCCCAGGGGTTGGTAAGCATCTCCCTATGGTTCTTGTCTTTTGCCTGGCGAGCCTCCCTCATGCAGTTGTTTCTAGCAGCTTTATAGGCTTGTAGGTCCTGCTGCTTACCAGTGCCTTTTGCACAGTGCCAGAGATGGTCCCGAAACTTCATGTGGGAAAGGAGCTCAGGAGTAACCCAGGGGTTCACCGTGCCAGAGACCTTAATCTTTTTGAGAGTGGCATGCGTATCAAAAGCAGTGTTGAAAACCCTTATAAAGTGACAGAGGGCCACATTAACATCATTGGTTGAGTCCAGGATGTTCCAATTCTAGGCACGAAACTGTTGTTTTAGGAGGTCCAGGTGGCCCCTTCTGAGAAACCTGCTGTAGATAGTTTGGGAAGGGGGGATAAGGAATTTATTAGTCCAACTGCATGTGATTGGGGAATGGTCACTGATAGAGTCAGGGTGCACAGTTACATTGGAAAGGGTTAGGTTGGTTAGAAATTATCCTGTCACGGGTTGTGTTACTCCCCGTTTTATAGTTTATCCTAGTGGGTGTATTAACAAGTTGATTTAGGTGACGGGCTGTTATTGTGTCCTTTAATGAGTTGGTCGCAGGTGACAGCCAGTTTATGTTAAAATCTCCCATGATAATTGTCTCTGTGAGGTGATTTTGTGAGCAGAGATGGTCAAGAAGACTGAGGAGACCAGTGGCCTAGTCTTTGGGAGGTATGTAGATTGAGAGTACTGATATTGTTTTATGGTGAGCCCCCCAACAGCACTTTTATCGCCAGTGACTGGGTATTGCCACTGAGATTAATTGATGGCATAGCATACCCCTTTAGGGAATTTTTTAGAACTATAGCGCATCCACCCCCACGTCTTGTCAGCCTGTCCAACCTGAATATAGTGTATCCAGATATAGCTACTGCAGAATCCGGTATTTTGGGGGTCATCCATATCTCAACGGCAGATGTATGTCAGGGTTGTGCTGAGATACCCAGACTTTCAGAACATCAATTTTACTTAAAAGGCTACAGATATTAATTGTGGCCAGTTTATTGGTACCTTGTTTAGGGCGTGCATTGTAGCTGGGAGGTGCTCCAAGACCTGGATTAAGATGAATGTTTCCAGACAGCAGGAAGTAGCATAAGGGCTATCCTGAGTAGGAGTTCTCTTCGAGCCTTGGAGAAACATTTAACCTTCATGCGAACACAGCAAGGTTTTGTCTTTTCCCTGAATAAAATGAGGATGGTGTGGTCCTTACGGACAATTGACGGGGATGTGGTCCACCTGGGGGCCAAATATTTATAGGGGACAGGATCACTGAGGTAGACCAAGGTGCTTTATTAATAGTGAAAAGGTTCCCAGATGAGCAACCAATGTTGACGTGAAGGTTTTTCAGGATTTCAATACTGGGTGAGTAAACCAAACTATGGCTTGTCTTGCTTGTGAGAGTGGGCAAAGACAGAAATATGAGAATGGGAAAGGCACTCAGTAAGAACTTAAAATTCGGGGCCATGGTTACTTAGACAGTGAGCAGGGAGAGGTAGTTGTGTACCTTTAGGATGACAGAGGCCAGGGAACAGAAAAAAAAATAGTAAAATACTCTGTGTTGATTAGTATGCAGTTGATGGTAGCGGAGGACTTGAGAAATGGCGGGAAACTATACGTATTCAATAGCGGCCGGGGTTGGTGTGGTGGTTTCTATGGCACAGCGATAGGGTGACGGACTATGGTTTGTTGGGGCGTAATAACCTGCTTTAGGGAGGAAGGACCCAGGACAAGAAGTGCTTAGGAGATAGCAGTGGGAAGAAGAATGCAACTTCCAAGAGTTGTTGCCTTCTAGTGGCATTGCAGTATACTTTGCAAATGGAAAAGTAGACACACAAAAAAAAATGATGTACTTGGCTTTCCCCAATCTGTCCACCAAATCATCTATCCCAGGCATAGGATAACTGTAAAATTCTGACACTTGATTCAATTTCCTAAAATCAAGACAGACCCTTACACCCCATACTTTTTTATTTACAATCACCACTGGTGATGACCAAGCACTTCTCGACTCTTCTATCATACCCAATTCTTTCCTTTTTTTTTTTATTTTCTTAAGGACATCTGCTCTTACCCGCTCTGGTAATCTGTATATTTTTTGTCTGATAGGGCAAGCATTCCCTGTCACTATTATGTGCTCAACTCCTTTAGCTCAGCCTGGCACTGTGGTGAAAGTACTGTTAAATGTCTTTAGCAAGTTACGAATTTCTGCAGTTTGTTCGGATGTTAAGGAAACATTTACCTTTACTGCATCAGCAGTCACAGTTTGTTCCAGTCTGTCATAAGCTATATCAATATTGTCTTTATCATTTTCTGGTAAAACTAGCAAAGTAACCTGTGGTAATTTTTCAACCCATTTCTGGAGGAGGTTAGTGTGATATATCTTAGTAGAATTTTTCCTATCAAGGGTCTCAGTCTGATAGCTAACCATGCCAGTACATCTAAGAACCTTATAAGGCCCTTGCCACTTTATTAACAGTTTAATTTCTGCAGTGGGTAACAGAAGCAAGACCTTTTTGCCTGACTCAAAGACATTTTCTTTTACCCAATGATTATAATATGCCTTCTGCTGGTTTTGAGCCTCTTCCTGATTACTATGGACAATTTCAACATATTTTGCCAGCTTCTTTCTCAGGGCACACATATAAAATGTAATAGATTGTTTCTAAGTGGGGCTATCTTCCCATGTTTCTTTTATTACATCTAGTGGCCCTCTAGGTTGTCTACCATACAGCATTTTGAATAGCGAAAAACCTGTTGATGCTTGTGGCACTTCTCTATAAGCAAAAAGCAGGTAAGGCAAGTACTGGTCTCAATCTCTCCCTTCCCTTTTTACAAACCTTTTTAACATGTGTTTTAGGGTTCGATTAAAACACTCAACAAAGCCATCTGTCTGAGGGTGATAAGGGGAGGTTCTTATGGCAGTGATATCTAGAATTGGTACAGCTCCTTTAGTAATGCAACAAAAAAATTACTACCCTGATTGGTAATGATTTATTTAGGTATGCCCACTCTGCTGAAAATTTGTCAAGCTCTGCTGCCACTTTTGGGGCTGTGACAGTACGCATTGGAACTGCTTCTGGGTATCGAGTAGCATAGTTACATACTACCAGAATGAATTGATTTCCCTTTTTACTTTTGTCTACTACAATAGGTAGCAACATCTTCATGAATTCCAGGCACGTAAAATCTGTACAGCAATCTGGCAAGGGTGCAATCCCTCCTTGAGTGACCAGCCATAGGACTATCATGTGCTATCTGTAACAACTCAGATCTATACTTTTGTGGTATAACCAATTGTTCTACTGTTTTCCTATGTCTCAGGTTTAACCCAAATTCTGTACAGTAACCTATTACATTTTTTAAACATTGGTTCACCCTGTTTTGGTTTCACCCCCAGCTGCTTAAAATAACCCCAGAGAGAAACATCATTAGCTTGCTCTGAAACAAAATCACAATCAGTTATCAATTTAGTTCCAGCATTTTCATATATTAACCCTTCATGTCCATCAGTCTTTTGCTGCAACTGTTTCTTCAGGTGTCTTCTTTCTTTCTTCGACTTCCAGATCTTAGAGCTATGCTTAAACAAGTCAGAATCAAAATCAACAAAAGGAAAAGAGTCCCCACCATCTGAGATTTTCTTTGCCTTCGCTCTTGTCATCACAACTGCTGAAACATCCAAATTTCCTCCCTCTCTGATGAACTCAGTAAATCCTGGAAAGTCATTTCCAATAATCACAGGTACAGGTAACTTAGGTACTATTCCCACTTTCATTTGGTGTGATACCCCATTAATAGTCAGAGTCACTTGAGTGGTGGGATAGTATAGAGTGTCCCTGTGGATGCAGATGACACCAGTAGCTGGTCCTTTTGCAGAGTGTTTTCCCAGCACTTCAACATGTACTGGGGTCTGTCTGCTTCCCGAATCAATAAGTCCCTTCACAGTCTTATCTCCCACCTTGACATCCGTTAAAGAGCCACTGATGCCTCAAGAAAAACTTTAAAAAACATAATATTTGGATACAAAGCAGCTTGTATTTCTCATTAGCTCTGTATTCCTTATCCCCATTATGTATTACTGAGGGCATATGCATGAAAACAAGAGAGTTGTTCCTTGTAGGTTCATCTGCTCTTACTGCTTCTTCCCAACCTGATGTCATAATACTGTGCTTGTGACATCACGGTTACTCTCATAGCAACAGACTTTGATGTCACAACGGAGCATTATGATGTCAAGTAGGGAGTGAGCTAAAGAGGCAAATGAACGCTAGGGATAAAGATCTTGTTTCTATGGGCATTTTTTTCAGTAACAAATAATGGAGGGGAAATCTATAGAAGATATATGAAATACAAGCAGAATTGTGACAGATATTATGTTTTCCAATATTTTCCCAATGGCGTCAGCTGCTCTTTAAATACTTTCCCCAATTTGCTATGGATAAATTTGCCCCAGTGTTACTCTCCTTACTTCAGCAGTTTCTTGCAATAGGGCCTGGCTTATTACAGTTATAGCAAGTAAAGTCTTTGGGTGCAGATTGGTTATCCCCACCACAGTTTTTATCAGACTTGGAGTTTAAATGGGAAAAAAAAGAGGGTCTAACCAGTGCTTGGCTGTTACCTCACTGCTGTGGCATCTGTATGGCCATCTGGTAGTTTTTAGCCAAAGAAACAGCCTTTTCCCTTCTTTCTGGTTGGTGTTCTTTCACCCAAAGCTGCCTGTCTATAGGCAGGATGTTGAGAAAGTGCTCCATTGCAAGTGTGTCTATGATGTGTGGAACTGTTTTGCCTTCTGGTTGGAGCCATTTAATAAGGAGTTCTCCGAGTCGGGTGAAGACTTCTCTAGGATCGCCAACTCAGTTGTACTTGAGAGACTGGGATCTTTGCCTGTAGGTCTCTCCCGAGATGTCATATCTTTTCAGGAGTTTGCTTTTCACCAGGTCATATTTTTCTGACTGTGTAGAGTCCATACTGCTGTAGGCAAGTTGGGCTTTCTCTGTCAGGTAAGGTACCAGCCTGATTGCCCATTGCTGCTTTGGCCACTGGCAGGCTGCAGTAAACCCTTACAAAAGTTGTCAGGTATGCTTTGATATCATCCAAGGGACACAACTTTGTAAGTTTAATGTATTTTAAGTTGTTTGCATGAGTCAGTGCCAGATCCTCCAACTCTGATAATTTGCAAGGCATCCATCCGTTGCTGCATCTCCTCTTATTTGCCTTTTATTGCTGCATCTCTTATTTTCTCTGCTTCTTGAGTTGCTGCATTTCTTCTCTTCTCTTTCTCTTTTTGTTGTATAGCCCACCATTTGAAAAAGGCAGTCAGATTTTAAGGTTCTTTCACCGTCTGCTCTTTTTTTTTTTCATGACTACTGCTGGCTGTACAGTCCAGTTTGGACTTTTGTTTCTGCTTCTAGTTTGGCTACCATTCTTCTGGTAATCACTACTGGACTTGCTGCTGCAGAATCCATACCTTTTTTCTATGCTTCCCTGGTACCAGATCTAGTACCCATGCCCAAAACTCCTGGCTTAGAGTATGCACGGCATAAATCCCACTTAGACTGACACCATCTGTCATCGAGGCACAGATCAGGAAGCATACGAAAACTAGGAGCAGTTGTAAAATTTGCAATAAGCGTTTTTTTATTATTAATAATAGTAAAATAAAAAATAAAAATTGTTCAGAATAACTATTTATAAAGGCAGTACAAACAGAGAAAACAAAGTCCTTCTTCTGAATGTTTCTTCTCAATTTTAAATCTCAGTCTCTCTAGCAAAAATATTGCTGCTCTTTTTATAACAAGTCTTTACCAGGCAATTAACACTGCATCCTCCGCTTGTTAACATACATCCTGTTTCTCATAACATGTTCTTGCCAGTTTCTTTGCAGGTGCAACAAACAGAACATGGTGATCCAGAACTGACCTCCTGACAGCTCTGCAAAGATTTTGCAAACCAGCATCTCAGGTTAACCCCTTAAATTCCAAACAGCTTTTTGCAATCTTTTCAACAGTATAACTATATATAGTTTCAAACAAAGGGATCTCAGTTTAACATACAGATCCACATATATTTTATAACCACCGATATGCAAGGGAGAAGAAAAGACAAACAGCAAGTAAAGGCAGTGAGATAGGAAGAGGCGAAGAATCAAGAGACAGATGGAGTGATCAGTTCCTAGGTCTAACAAGAAAATTTGGTTGTGCAACCAGACAGACAAGAGACAGAAAAGGAGAGGACAGAACAGATCCTTGCATTTAACTCTTTCTGCATAACAAATGGGACAGGGCCTTATATAACCCAGTCACACCCTCTCCTGGAATGGGAGGGTTCTTTATGCCTTCCCCCCCATTTCCTCTAATTCAGAGGATACTCATAAAGCTGCAGATGGAGGGGGACACCATGATCTTGGTAGCTCCATTCTGGCCTCACCAGAAATGGTTTCCTCTTCTGCAGCAGCTAGCAGAGGAACTTTCAGTTCCTCTCCCCCTCTATGGGAATCTACTGACCCAGGATCAGGGGACCCAGGTGTATCCCAACCTCAGGTCTCTCCATCTGCATGCCTGACTCCTGAGGACATAGCCATCGCCAGATTTGGAGTTTCTAATAGAATGGTGGATGTCCTAGTGGCCACCCAAAGCCCTCTACCAGAGCCACTTATGCCATGAAGTGGAAGCGGTTTGCCATATTGACTGTCAAGCATAATCTGGACCTTTCACATGTCCAGTGAACCAGATTCTGGACTACCTGATCTCTCTGACTCAGGTCTCCAGTACTCCACCCTCAAGGTGCACCTTTTGGGGATCTTAGCTTTTCATGAGCCCTGTGAGTGGTTGTACCATAGCTCAACTGGATGTCTCCCGTACATTTTTGAGGGACATCCTACATCTGATACCTCCAATCCATTCCCCTGTCCTGGCTTGGGATAAGAATTTTGTTTTGGAGAAGTTGACCCTTTCTCCTTTTGAGCTAGCCACAACTTGCGAGATACACTTCCCTTCCTGGAAAGCATTATTTTAGTTGCTACTTCTGCTCAAAGAATTTCAGAGCTTCTGGCCCTCTAGTCCGAGGAGCCTTATTTGATTTTTCACAAAAACAGGGTGTCTTTGTGCACAAATCCTAAGTTTCTTCCTACAGTGGTATCTGAATTTCCACTGAATCAATCTTTCCACCTTCCTGTTTATTTTCCAGAGTGTGCCAATTCAGGAGAAGCACTGCTCCATATGTTAGATGTGTGCAGAACTTTGAAATGTTATCTGCTCCGAACCAAGGAATGTAGAAAGTTGAAGCAGTTGTTTGTTTCTTTCGCTCGAGGCATCCAGGTTTCCAAACAGTGTTTGTCCAAATGGTTGGCGAACTACATTGTGTTCTGCTAGAACAAGTACGGCAAAGAACTGCCTGGAGCTGTCAAAGCTCATTCCACAAGAGGCATGGCAACCTCTGTGACTTGTTTCCAAGGGGTTTCAGCCACTGACATTTGTACAGCTGCCATCTGGAGTACCGTCTACACTTTTACCAAGCTCTGCAGTCTGGACATTGCTTATAGAGCCCGTGCAGGATTTGGCAGGGCTGTGTTGCAGGGCCTCCTGTCTTAAAGTTAAGGTTGGCCTTCCTCCCAGACTGTTTGTTTGTGCCTGTAACTGCTTGGGACCCATTCCTACATTGTGACCTGATGACTGAGATAATCTCAAAGAAGACAGAACAGTTACGTAAGAACTTATCGTAACAGTAGATCTTCGAGGGGATCTCAGTCATCAGGTCTGTCTTCCCTTCCACCATCCCCCTTTTTCAGAGCTCAGTTCTGGAACTAACTATCTGGTGTATCCAGCCTTTCTTTTAGGCCTGGGCACCTCTCTCTGTCTCTTTCTCTCTCTGGCTAGAGCCATGCTCCCTTTGTCTCTGGGGGAAGAACTGAAGAGGGAGTGGGGCTGCTCACGCCTTTATAGGGTTGATGACGTCAGCATGGGCGGCTGCCGTTGTACTGCTGAAAATCTTCTGTGTGGATCCTGCTTCTCCGAAGGTGAAGTTTCTAAAGTGTGACCTGATGACTGAGATCTCCTCAAAGATCTACTGTTACAGTAAGTTCTTACATAACCATTCTTTCTCATTCATGAGCCATTGACTGGGGCCTGCTTAGTCTGTCTGCCAAGACATTTTGGAGACCTGGGAGGAACATGGCCAGCAGCTAAAGGTCATGGGACATAGCCCAGCCCCACAATCTCATTGCTTCTCTGCATAGAGGACAGTACTGCCCCCTTGTTTGTTGATGTAATGCATCACACTGACATTGTCCATCTGTATTAATAGAGGAACAGGGCACAGATGATTCTGAAATACCTGAAGGCTGTACAGGACAGCCTGCATCTCCATCTCCAAGACATCTATGTGCAGCTTGGATTCCACCTTGGTCCATGACCCTTGTGTCTGGTAAGGGCCGAGATGAGCATCCCAACTGGAGCCTGAGGCATCCGTGGTAAGGATCTGTACAGCTGGTACAAGGAATGGAATGCCCTTGATAGTCGTGGTCCAGCCACCATTTTTTCAAATTCTATAATCTTTATTAATTTCAAAAGATATATCACAAGATCAAGAAAAATAACAGTACAAGGGGGATGTGTACAAGGTTTTCACAATGATGGAATAAACCCCTTTAAAGAATTAACATCAACAATAAATAAAATAACTACACAAACTAACAAGCCAAACCCCACCCATTTAGAGAAGCCCCCCCAACCACTTGAGACATATAAATATCAGTAGGAAGAAGAATAACTGAAAAGAGCCCAACATGCTCAAAATTCATATTATGATAAATTACCCCTAATTACACCAGGAAATATGAGGAACAGGGAAACAAGGAACACAAGTAATCAGGAGTATTAAGTAAACTATAAAAGATGACCATTCACCATATCAATGCTCTGTGAAGCAGAGATGTGACGAGGACCATTTGCTCCAACTCATCCATCAACTGATCCCACTAAACTCTGAGTGTCCACTGCGGTATCTGCATGTGAAGCTGAGCTAGTGGAACAGTCACTGTGGCTGCAGCCATGAGTCCCAGGAGACATTGTTCATGCAGAGATGTAGTGCCTCCCGTGAACCAAGTGTGCTGGAGCAATCAGCATGTCTGCCCCATCCTGGGGCAGGAAGGCAAATCCCTTTTCTTTGTCCAAGACTATCTCTATGTACTGCAGTCTCTGGCACAGAGTCAACACAAACTTTGGCACATTCACTGTGACCCCCAAGTCATTGAATGACTGACATGTTCAGGATAGAGTATGTAGAAGAGATTCCTAACCTGCTTTCAAGATCCGGTTGTCCAGATAAGGGAATACATAAAGGTCTTCCCTGAGAAGGGCTGCTGCAACTACTGCCAAGCCTTTCATCAAGACCCGGGGCACAGAGGACTAGCCAAAGGGCAATACTTTAAGCTGACAGTGCTTCCCTCCCTCCTCCCCCATTATAAAGTGGAGGCACTGTCTGTGGGACATCCTGATCTTTATATGAAGGTATGCGTCCTTCATGTCTAGGAAACAAAGCCAGTCCCCCCTCTTGTTGGAGCAAAATCAGGGCTTGCAGAGATACCGTTTGAAACTTTTTGTATTCCATACACAGGTTGAAATCCCTGAGACCTAATACAGGACAAAGATCTCCCATCCATTTTGGGATTAGTAAATATCTGGAATCCCTTTGTTTCTGTCTTGAAGAGGAACTGGTTCTACGGCATGCTTCTGAAATAGGGTCTAAATGTCCTCCTTTAAAAGGGACAAGTGACCCAGAGGATAAAAAGAAGAAGGGATTTCTATCAAGTTCAGAGCACGTCCCTTTGCAATTATCTTCAGAACCCACGTGTTTGTGGTGATCTCCTGACACTGGGAAATACTGCCCCTCCCCACTCACCTCTGGAGGTAACTGCTGATGGGGGGGGGGGGAGAGACAGAAGAGAGTCAGGCAGAACCAGGGGTGGCAGGACTACCAGAACCGATTTCTTTTGGTGCTCTGGCATGGGCACTGGTAGGAGGGGACCATCACCTCTGCCATGGCCTTCCTGTTAGTATGGACAGTTACCTCTGGCAGCAGGCATATGAAAAGAGCCCCTACCATGCCCTTTGATGGGAGCAGAGCAGAGGGACTTGACAGACCATTACGTCATCTTAGAAGTCTGAAGGCCATGTAGGGCTTTTTCAACATCATAACCAAACAGTTTGGAGTCCTTAAAAGGAGCATTCAGAACTGCCTGTTGCATATCAGAGGAAATATCAGCCACTCTGAGCCAAGAATATCTTCTCATGCAAATATTAGAGGTTGCAGCACCTGGCAGAAGCACCCAAAACATCATAAGCTGAACACAGCTAGTGTTTGCCAATGTCAGCTCCAGCACACAGAGATTTGTTAAAATCATTCTTGGCAGAACCATCAGGAAAAGCCTGGGCAGCAGAACGAGCAGCTTTCTATAGGCTGTTCTAGTACTTAATCAAATGGGCCTCGTAGTTTGCAATCCTAAGGCCCAAGGATGCTGAGGCATAAGTACACTTGTCTATAACAACCACTCTCCTACATTCTTTATCAGGAGGTAAAGAACTCACATGTCTAGGGGCTCTAGACTGATCACAGAAACATAGAAGTTAACAGTAGAAACGGACCTCGAGGCCCATCCAGAATGCCCATTTTACCAATTTGCTCCCACTGCCTCTACTAGGTTAGTGGACTCTACTATGCTCCCCTCATATGTATGATTCCCTTGTGCCTATCCCATGCCCTCTTGAATCCCTCCATTGTACATGCTCCCACCGCCTCCTGAGGCAGGGCATTTCACGCATCCACCACCCTTTCTGTAAAAAATAACTTTCTCATGTTACCCCTTATGCGACCCCCCCCCCCCAGTTTCATGTCATTCCCTCTAATTCTATTGTACTTTTTATACTGGAAGATGCTATCCCCTTCCACCTTATTTATGCCCTTAAGATATCTGAAAGTCTCAATCATGTGCCCCCTCTCCCGTCTCTGTTCCAATGTGTACATATTGAGGTCCCTAAGTCTATCTCCATATGTCTTGTTGTACAGACCCTGCACCATCTTAGTTGCCCTCTTCTGCACTGTTTTTGACCCTGTCAATATTCGTATGCAGGTGCGGCCTCCAGAACTGCACACAATACTCTAGGGGAGGCCTTACCAGCATCTTGTACAGTGGGATCACCACCTGTCTCCTACAGCTTGTAATACCCCTCTCTATACATCTTAACATTACACTAGCCCTACCAACTGCTTTTGCGGTCTGTTTGGTGGATTTCAGGTCATCTAATATAATGACCCCCCAAATCCTTCTCCTCCCTGGTGACCGTCAACAACTCACCCCCCCAACATGCAACTCCCCCCAAGGTTTCACGTGCTTGATCTTGCACTTTTTCACATTAAACCCTAACTGCCATACCTCAGACCATTTCTCCGGATTTTTCAGGTCGTTTTTCATTCTTTCTATGCCCCCTGGAGTATCTACTCTGTTGCAGATCTTGGTGTCATCTGCAACACTGAAGAGGACTGGTCCCAGGAATGCCCCCATGTGGCACCCCACTGGTGACTCCCATTTCTTCTGACTGTGTGCCATTTACCACCACCTTCTGCCTTTTGTCCACTAACCAATTTCTGACCCAGTTCACTAGCCTGTGTCCCACCCCCAGACTCCTCAGCTTGTTTACCAGCCTTCTATGTGGGACTGTGTCGAAGGCCTTGCTGAAATCAAGGTAGGCAACATCCACCGACCCTCCCTGGTCTACCACCCTGGTCACCCAGTCAAAGAAATCTATCAGATATGCTTGACAAGACCTTCCTGCCATGAACCCATGCTGTCTTGGATCCTGCATTCCAGTGGATACCAGGTGATCTACAATACATCCCTTAAGCAGTGTCTCCACGATCTTCCTCACTGTTGAGGTGAGACAGCTGGCCCGGTGGTGCGGAGGGTTGAGGCGCTGGATGCCACACGGTGCGCCACACCAGCGAGCCGTGTTCAGAAGTAAGAGCGGGCCACCGGGGGATGGCAGGGGAGGAGAGAGATCAAGCGTCTCAGGGACGGCTCTCCTTCTCTGAGGAGGGGGGTGACCAGATGTCGGTGCATGTCTGGCCCCTGGCGGTGGCTGGCACACCGATGAGGTAACAAGTGGATAAGAGGCAGGGCAGATGCCTGATGGGGTGTGCGTATGGAAGCGTGCATGGCGCAGTTGCTGGTGTACTTGCACACTTCGTCTCTGGGGACAAAGAACATTGGAAAACAGGGCTCCTGGTCGGGCAGCATGAGCTTCCATCCTCCGCAGCCTGACCCTGAATGACACTTCCCCTGAATCTGGATCCGCTCAGGTGAATCGTGCTTAGGGAAGGGGCTCCTCACCACCCTGATATGGAGGGTAACCCGTGAGGGATACAGGGGAAGTTAGTCTGATGTTGGGGTATGGGCTGGGAGGATGGTCAGAATGTACATCCGACCAGGGTGAAAAAAAACCCACAAAACTATTGACGTGAGACTCACTGGCCTGTAGTTCCCTGCGTCCTCCTTGCTACCACTCTTGTGTAAAAGAACCACATTTGTCCTTCTCCAGTCCTGTGGGACCAACTCCATGTTCAGTGACTCACTGAACAGGGCTGCCAAAGGTGCTGCCAGCTCCATCCTCAGTTCCTTTAGGATCCTTGGATGTACGCCATCTTGCCCCTTTGTTTTGTCCACCTTTAGTTTTGAAAGTTAATCTAGGACCCTCTGTTCTGTAAATGTGAAGCTCAGTTCTTCTCCCTCCGCACATCTGATTTCCAGTTGTGGTCCCTGCCCTGCTCCCTCTCTAGTAAAGACCAAGTAGAAGTACCTGTTAAGGACTGTGGCCTTCCCTAGGTCTCCTTCTACCCTCTCTTCATTATCCCCTTTGAGTCTGACTAAACCCCCTCAGGACTTCCTCCTCTCACTGATATACCTAAAGAATGTTTTGTCCCCTTTCCTCACTGATTGTGCAAGCCTTTTCTTTCCTCTGTGCTTTAGCACTTCTCACCACTGTCCCTGCTTCTCTCTGACATTTTTGGTACTCTTCTCTATCCCCATCGTCTTGTGTCCCCTTGTATTTTTGGAAGGCTACACTCTTGGCCCTGATTTTATCTGCCACCACCTTAGAAAGCCAGAGTGGCTTTCTCTTGCCCTTGTTCTTCACCCTCACACACTGACTGGTTACTCTGACAATGGACTCCTTGATGCATGCCCATTGCCCCTCCACACCCCCTCCTGTCCCCCCCATAGCAACTCCTCTTTAACCCTCCTCCCCATCTCTGCAAAGTCAGCTCCTTTGATATCTAGGATTTTAGCTTTTTTATGTGTGGCCTGTATTCCTGTGTCCAACTTGAACCAAACCATGTGATGGTCGCTGGACCTCAGGTCCCCCTCCACCTGGAGATCTGTGATCCTGTCTCCACTGGTGAGCACTAGATCCAGAATATTCATGTCCCTGGTGGGCTCCTGTAAAAACTGTCTTAGGCATGCTCCCTGTAGGGACTCCACAATGTCCCTGGTCCTGCTTGAAGCCCTTGTTGGAACAGACCAGTCTGTGTCAGGCATATTGAAATCACCCATAAGCAGACCCTCCCCCTTATCTGTCTGTTGTATACTTACTACAGCATTAACTTGTCCGCCCCTTCCCCCTGAGCTGGTGGCCTGTAGATCACTCCTGCTCTAACAGGTGTTCCGTTACTCAGCTCAAGGGTGAGCCACAACTCCTCTGTCTCCTTATTTTTGGCCTGGATTTCTGTGGCCCTGATTGTCTCTTTGATGTAAAGTGCCACCCTTCCCCCCCTTCCTTCCCTCCCTATCATGAGCAGCCATGATGACTACAGAGTCAGTTTCAGGATGCTTAGCATAGTAAGACTTAGCTGATGGAACAGGGTACTGCTGATCAGCTTTCCTTGGAACTGCAAGCAGGGAGTTAAGTCTATACCATGCAACAAAGGTAGCATCCTCTAAGGCAAGATATACAGGGTACATGATAATGGAGAAAGAGCAAAGCACCTGCAAATATTCCATCAGATTCCTCTTAGTGGAATCTTTCTCTTCCACAGTAAAATCCATGACAGATTGCATTTGCTGCATCACAGTCTGAAAAGATGAGTCCTCAGGATGAAACAGTGGAGTATACACTACAGAGTCCTCACTGCAGGATGAGAAGGTGGAACTGGAAGACAGGTTTCTTTCCTCAAACTTCTCTTTCCCTTCATACCCCTCCTCTAAATCCTCCTCAAGATCCAGGAGGTCAGGATTGTACTCCATTTTGTCATTGTCATCACAAACAACAATGTGAACTGAAGATGGAGCTGGAGACACTGGCGGTGGTTGAGAGGCAAGAATCTGTGGTCTGCTTGTAGAAGTCAGCAACAAATGCCCTGGAACAGATGGCCCCATTGGAGCCAAAGCTACCTGCTGTGGCAACCCTGGTAGCAGGTGACGTATCATGTCCAGAAACAATGGCAGCACAGCCTGGGAGTTGATGGCACCCTGAAAAGGGTCCGAAACTACCTGCATCAAAGGGCTGGAGCCCAACGATGATAGCAACGTCCTGTCCATAGCAGGTACAGCAGTACCTGAGCCAAGCCCAGACACTGGTGTGTCAACAACAGTCGTGGGACTTTGCCAACATCGCTAGAGCAGACATTGATGAGGACGTATCTGTTTTCAACGGTGACCGGAATATCACCGTCGAAGCAGCTTTTTCTTTATGTTTGTGCTTATGGCTGGACAACTAGGAGACCTGAGACAATGCCTGTTCCTTGTGCTTTTCTTTCAGTTTCAACAACTGTTTTTCGGACAGCAGTGAAGGAGAAGCAGATCTGGAACCTTTGTCTTTCTCTATGGCTTTTAATGCTTTTTGAGCAAGGAAGGTTTCTAGAGCCTTCTGACAGGACTGCCACATTGTAGCCTGGTTAAAACTCTGGCAAATCTCAGAGGCACTTATGTTGTGAGAAAGGCCCAAACAGTACACACAAATGGTGTGAGTGTTGTTTTTGTAAATTTTATAATCGCAGAGACAATATCTAAATAAAGGCTCTCTGATCTTTGGTGGCATGCAAAGATGATGATAAACTGAAGTATAGAAAATAAAAAATGGCAACTGCTTTATCAACGTTGTTTCCTTTTGTAGGTCTGATGAGGATGATCGACGGTGGGAGAAAGTCCTGAGGAGTATTGGGCCAACCATGTTATATATGCAATGATGCTGCATGACATTGTGGGTGGCCGACGGCTAACGAACATTTTCTGTGTTGTCCTGACTTTGACGGCTTATAGTTCCAAACATGTTGCCTAATGGAAGAGATATCCTCCATGAAGATTTGGGGTTTACTGAGCAGAATATGGGGGATTTCCAGTAAGTATACTCTTAGTCTGAGTTTGTCCCCCATTTATCCTCCATGTGCGAGCTGTCATGATAGATTTTGCTGCTGTTCTGGAAGAAGGGCTTGGGATGGAAACAGACCGAGGTACAGTATATTACAGGCAATAAGATAGAGCCGCACAGAGGTATGGGTGCTCTAAGACCATAACTTTAGCAAACAAAGACAATGCCTGTGATCAGGTGAAACGTGCATGAGGAGTTTTTCTGTGCCTGCATTGTATGTACTTTATGTCTGCCGTGGCTGTTTTTTGCACTCCACTAGTAAAGATAAGTTATATTTTACTCGCTTTGTGTGGAGAGTTTTCCTGTGTCCAATTTAGGTGTGCCAAGACCTTTCCTGTTGTTTACAGTATATTATAGTCTCTGTGTGCATGGTGGTCTGTAATTGAGGGCACTGTGAGTTTCGTTTGAGGGAGCTCTTCAGAGCAGCCTGGCATAGAGGCAGTGTCTGGAACCCTCCATTCTATGCGTTTACTGTAGCTCTCTTTTATGTACCAGGCTATGATTCCTAACCAACTTACTGTTTTGCCCTTCAGGGAGGCAGGGCTGGGGGGAGCAGGGTACAATGCTCCTGCTTGGCCAGCCTCTGAGATCAGGTTCCCTGTGGGGATGCAGCCTGCCATTTATCAGTACTTGTCCTCCCACATGGCTCCCTTCAAGGCTCAGTACAACTACGTAGGAAAGGCCGCAAATCAGTGCGGCTGACAAGGAAGTAAGGCGGTATGCCATTTATTTTCTCCCTTCATCTACTATTTGAATGGTTTGTTTGCTAGGAGATGCTCTCTTTACTGGGACTACTTACGAGGACCAGGGTGCTGGGAATGGAGTACATTGGGTGTGGTGAGTCAGCACAGTGCAGTCAGTTTTTTTTTTTTTTTTACTAGGTCCCACAGTGGTGGATTGTGAATAGGGGTTGTTCTTCCACCCCCGTAGTCAATGGTCTTGGGTATTTGGACCTTGTTCAATATTTTATCCAATGATGCATACTTACGCTGTTTGATGATTAGTCAGAGGGTGTTTAGGGTTTGTGCAGTCTACATGTGGTGTCTATACTGCTTCTGACTGGCAATTTGCTTGGGGAGCTCTGCCCCTCGCTACTGAAACTAATCGGACATTTAATGCTCTCATAACAAACTGAACAATGCCTCTCTATATCATTTTATTCCAGATGGTTCCCTTTATAACCAATGGATGTTTTGAACAGTTACTGAGGGGGTCCCTTTACCTGCCTCCCCTTTGGGGAG
This sequence comes from Neoceratodus forsteri, assembly GCA_016271365.2. NCBI lineage: Eukaryota > Metazoa > Chordata > Ceratodontiformes > Ceratodontidae > Neoceratodus > Neoceratodus forsteri. Next base: position 1,273,931,584 of record CM057456.1, read on the forward strand.
TAAGCATTTAAAGCCTCATTTTGCCCATGGGGCTCCAACCTCCTTGCAAGCTGCATAGACTCAGAGATGCCCTTATTATTCAGACAGGTTACCTGTCTTGGAGGACCTCAGGCACACTCATTATGATTTTCCTTCACCCGAAGCCTACTATTAAACTCTGGTATGGAGTGGTGCATGAGCTACTTCCTACCGAGGAAGTTACAGTTTTTGTTAACTAATGTTTACTACATGAGTGCCCTGTTGGTGCCTAAATGGTTGGTTTCTTACTTGTTTCCTGTTTTTCTTTGCTGTTTATGCAGATATGGTTCTTCTACAGTTGGCAGCTACATACTTATATACATTTTTGGAGGAGGACGTATGGGCCACCTTCTGTAATTATATGGGGTGGGTCCCTGGTTTGGTGGTTTCAGAAGGGGTTGACTGGGGCCCCTTGCTCAGGTCTGGTTTTCCCAAGCAATAGGCCTGTCTCATTAAGTGGGAAATTTCCTAAATTTGCCATGGATACTTCACCTGTAAAATGCATCTCTTCCAATGTTATTGAGCTGAATAGTCCAGTGAAGTGCTATAAGATTCTGCATCAGATCCATAAAAGTAAGGCAGAGGTGCTCTTTCTGCAGGAGGTGCACTTAGTTCAGCAGGAACAAGACAGGCTTCAACGTTCTGGCTATTCCCAGCTACTGTCCTCATCTTACCAGCCTGCTTCCTTAAAAAACCTTCAGACCAAGTGGCCAATTGTTAAGGATGAGCGCAAAGGGCATCAACTGGAGTCTGCCAGGGGTCAGCCAAGCCAGGAATGAGCCAGAAACTCTGCCCCTCCCACCCCTTAATAGTTGACTCTGATATTTAACACTTGCCACAAGTGGACGCCAGGTACCTCGCATGTCTTTTAATGCTTACTGACTTCATTACAGCTTAGCACTTGCAACTGCCTGCTCACAACCTGCTCTAGTCATCTGTGTGAGCTGCTAAACTGATGAGATTTATGACTGCTTTATTACTGTGCAACAGTTCACTAGGCTGTGGAAGCTTTATTTAGATATGTAAGGTATGACTAGCATCCCACTATTCCTAAAGGGTTAGTTTGGTACTGAGTTAACCTAACCTAAGCCTCCATGTTAAACTTTGCTTGCAATTTGGGCTACTCTCCTGGGGGTATCCTGGGCCTAATTAGAACCCCCCCAAAGCTCTGGAGCACTCTACACTCAAGATCCCACCCTCTCTATGCTACACCCTGTCTGGGTGGAATGTGCTTTTCAACTTCAGGGAGACCCCACCTCCCCCACTCTTCTGGGTGCATTCAGGGCCTGTCTAGGTTGCACTCCCTGAATGGAAGATAAATCAATACTTCAGGGTCTCACCCCTCACTTGGCTACACCCTAACTGGGTGGACTATGCTTATCAATTTCAAGGAGGCCCCCCTCCCCTCCCCAAATCGGCCAACCATGGCCCCAGCAGGCCTAGCCCTGGCTCTGATCACCCTTAGTCTGCTGGTGATTGCAGACACTCTGATAGCTAAACTACCTTCTCATAATAACTTAGGGTTGTGTATCAGTCATCCCATGCCCTCCACCCCTGTGTAGACCCATCTAACTTACTCTCCCATCAGATGAGCTTGCATAGTGGGAAACAAAAAAGGTTCCCACTTACCGCATATTAAGACATGTGGTATGGACACTCAGCAAACACTCGATACCTTTCCTGAAGATGTTTCCTACGATCTCTCTATTAATTCTCCTACTATCTGCTGGAGACACAGAGACTAACCCTAGCACCTGCCTCCCAATAACAGGATTACCTCCTCTGACCATACCTGGGCAAATTGTAAAGGGCTTAAGTTAGTCCACAAGAATGTTAACAGCTCAAGATCCAAGGTTCATGAGCTAGAAGCCTGGGAGAATTTATATTCTCCTGATATATTTCCTGTAACTAAAACCTGGCTGAAGTCACATGTCTTTTCCACTAAGGTTGACATCCCTGGCTACAGTATATTTAGGAGTGAAAGGACTGGTAAAAAGAAAGGTGGAGGAGTGATGTTGTACAACAAATCCTCCCTCCATGCCACGGAACTGCTCCTTCCCACTCTTGCCTTCTCACCAGACGAGTTGGTACTTATCAAAGTACTGCTTGACAATACCAAGTCTCTGCATGTGGGGTACAGTTCCCCCCCCTCCAGTTGCTAAACCTGCTTTGGACAATCTCCTGGGCTGCCTTGGGGTACTGCTCCATAGTGAAACAATCCTACTTTTATCCTTAACTGGCTTGATAACCTTCAAGACTTCTGTCAGTGACTGTAACCTACACCAAATCATCAGCGAATAAACTTGGCTAAATTCCAAATCTGGGAGTCACACCTTTATAGACAGTGTCCTGGTTAACAGAGTAGACTGTATCCAAGCATCCAGTGCCTTCTTTAACTCCCCAAGTGAACATGACCCGACATACTATATATGGAGAAACTGACCCCCAAAAGATTCCTCCCAGAATAATTACCATCAAAGACACTCTGCTCTGAACTAAAATGCCTTTTTCACAGACCTAGCCATAGTGAAATGGGAGAGCTTTGGTTATTTACAGGATGTCAGTCTAGCCCTGGACTTTCTAATTAACAATTTCACCAATGCCATTAACAGGCATGCTCCTTTGTACAGAGAAGGGGTTAAAGGTGCCTGTTCCAAATGGCTTAACCCCCTCCTTTCACTGCCTGATGAAGCAGAAGGATCGAGCCTGGCATGCTTTTAAGACCAGAAGTTGCCAGCAAGATTGGATTGCCTATAGGTAACTTAAGAAGACATGCAAGTCCTCCTTGGAAATGGTCAAAGCCTCCTACTTAAAGGGCCTACAAACCAGCAGTCTGCAGGACCCAATGCTCTTTTGGACATAAGTAAATAGCCTCCTCAAAGGGCGGTCCAGTGCACAGCACCAAGAAATTCTCCATAACTCAAATTTGATCAGTGGCCCTATGCTGATTGCTGAGGCATTTAATGTATTTTTCACGGACATTGACACTTATAAAGATTCTACATCCGTTCCCCCCTCCCAGCACACCTACCGATGACAGTCACCCAACTTTCACTTCAGGCTGGTCACTAACCAGGAGGTCCTGAACCAGCTCCTGAAAAATCAAAGCAGAAATATCACTGGGCCATGATAACCTTGGGCCTTGACTCCTAGAACTGGCAGCTTCTATCCTAGCATCTCCACTGGCTACCCTCTTTAACATGTCAATGCTTCATGTCACAGTCCCTCAAAAGTGAAAAGTACAGTATCATATGTGGTCCCTGAGCACAAGGGCAGAGCCATGGAACCAGTTGGGAACTATCTCACTATTTCTATTCTGAGCACCTTGGCTAAGTACGTACAAGAGCATCTTGTGTACAGTTAATTGCTGGCCTATACAGAAACCCACTCCCTACTCATGGACTTCCAGCATGGCTTCTGCAAACACCATGGCATCGATTCAGCCCTGGTATGATTCACCACTGACGTCGTCCTTGGCTCTGACCATGGTAACCACACAGGGGCTATCTCTGTTGACCTGACAAAGGCCTTCAAATTGGTCACCCACGACCTTCTACTGTTCAAACCAAACAGCCTGGGTCTTTACCAGCTCTACGGACAATGGTTCAGAAGCTATCTTGCTTGCTGGACGTAAGCAAGAAGTCAAGTGGGGATCATGCCTCTCCTCCCAGTGTGACATCTCTGATGGAATCTCCCAAGGCTCTATCCTGGGGCCAATACTGTTCTCGCTTTTCATCAACGAGCTCCCCTCTAACTGCGGTGAAGCCAAAGTACTATACACATACGATGCGGTCCTGTTCTGACACGAGTGTTATCAATGCTAGACTTAACAATGACTATAATAAACTCGAAGCATGGTTTGTCTCAAACCGACCAGTACTCAATGGGAAAAAAAACTAAAGCCATGCTGTTTGGCTCCAGAAAATTGGGCCCTGACTGCAGCAAGCTCCTACAGATCTCCACCTTCACGGGTGCCCAGTTGGAAGTGACAGGCACAATAAAATATCTAGGTGTCTGTCTTGACCAGGAGCTCACCTTCAAGACCCATGCTGAGCATACTACCAAGCTTCCTTCCCTAAAACTGGGACTGCTCTACAGGCTCAAACCCTACCTAACAAAGTCTGCCTATTGGTAACCAATAGTGTCCTCCCCATGCTGTTGTATGGAGTCCCAGTACTCTCCTCCCTGAAAGATGCAGAGTTTATTAGGCTTAAAGCTATGCACGAAAAAACTGGCAGCTTCACATCTGGTGCAGGAAACCACGAACACCACTGCAATGTCCTTGCCTTACTATGCTGGCCCCCCTCTTGAACAGCGCCTCAATCACCCAATCCTCTGCCTGGCCTATAAATAACTAATAAACTGTCTTGCCAATCTTAAGAGATATACTGGCCTGGAAGCCCTCTGGAAGGCACCTCTGCTCCTCCTCCTAGCCCTTCCTGGAGGTTCCTCAGACCTGAATCACATTTGGTAGTTAGTCCTTTTCACACACTGCACCTATACTTGAACTCCCTGCCCTTATCCAGGAATACCGTACCTATTAGACCTTCAAAGAGCTACTCAAAGGCCTTCAAACCTCAAAGCTAAATTGCTCCTGCCCACACCTTGCCTCACCATTGCCAACAGATGCTAAGATGCCCATGTTCCCCTGTCTGGCCTTAAATTAGTCCCTTGAGCATAATTTGATGTTCTATGTACAGTAACTCTGCATAATGCACTTTGTGTTATCGATCTGTGTGCTAAACTTGTTAAATAATATTGCTGATCCTCAGTGCTGTACCTATTGTAACTGCCACGGTCACTACGTCCTCTATGTAGTTTAACTGTACATGATCCTGTACTATGTCACTTCAGGACATACTCCTATATGTAACCTATTTTGGGTCACTTGTGAAAAAAAGAAGGGCAACCATGATGGTGCACGGTATACAGGGAAAGTCATACGAGCAGAGGTGTAAGGAGCTAGATCTGTACATGCTAGAGACAAAGAGGGAAAGAAGAAACATGATTGAAACTTTTAAATATGTAAATTGCCTCAATAAAGTGGGAGTAGAGTGTTTACTTAAGAGGAAGGAGGGGTCAAAACTAGACAGCACAGCCTCAGACTGCAAGGAAAAGATATAGGGGCAATGTGAGAGGGCATTTCTTCACGGAGAGGGTGGTGGAGCCCTGGAACAGACTACCAGACGGAGTGGTGGGGACTAAATTGGTGGAAGAATTCACGCGGGCATGGGACAAGCATATGGGGCTGAATATCGGGGAGGGTGGGAGGGAGGTGTGGGGAGGGCAGACTAGATGGGTCGGTATGGTCCTTTTCTGCCGTCAAGCTTCTATGATTCTATATTAAAACATTTTTTTAAGGTAAATGTAGAGGTGTAGCCATTTTGATCCCCCACACTGCTTTGCAATGGGGCTCTTGTATGACATGCCAGACTGGTGAATGTTTATTTTCCATCAGGCTCTGATAAGAGAGTCATTTTCTCATATCTGGATAAACTGCTGGATTTCTAGACTGGGACACTGACAGAGATAGATAACCTTAATATGACCCTAGTCCTAGAGGTTGACAGCACTTGTCCCAGAGCATTCTGTAACATACAGGCTCAAAAATTCCTAAAGTTGGAAACCCTGACACCATATTTCTCTACTTTTGTTGCTTTAATCTGAACCCTAACTGGTGCAGTAACACAGTTTTTTGCAAAGAATATAGATATGCATATTGTAACATATTAGAAGAATTTTGAATCTTCTCTGAGAATATCTCTTGCAGCAGGCCACACCTTTGGAACTATAGCCACCAGGCACTAGGACCACATGGAAACATTTTTGCTAGCAGTTTACCAGTGGCCGCCCATGGCAATGTCATCACATCCATGTTGTCCCTCTGGGCAGCACATGCCCACCTCAGTTCTTTTCCCGCAATCGACCATGGCACATCGGACTCCACGGAGATGCTGCTACTTCAGTTGACCGCTATTCTCCGAGAATTTTCTTTTCTTTCTCACCCTAGTTTCACTATCACTTTACCCTCCAAAGTGGTATTAGTTTTTTTGTTTATGCCAACCAATTCTGAAAACTTATTTTGATGCTGCGAGTGCAGCAAGAAGATCTATGACAAAGATGATCATGAGGCTTGCGTCCTATGCCTCAGCACTAACTATGACATCAAGGTCTACGAGATCTGCCACAGCTTAAACCAGGCTACCCATCATTATCATCAGAAGACCCCTGAATCCTTCCCAGTGGAACAGAACGTTGCCCAGATGGAGAAGGAGCTCCAGGCCAGAAGCTCCTCAGCATCCCCGGCCCTGTCCTCCAGCTCTCATGCTTCTAAGGCAGTGGCAGTGGAATGTCATCATCTCGCGTTATTACTAGCAAGATTGTGACCGGGTGAGGAGTCCCATGTTTGAAAATGCCAGCTGCACCAGAGGCTTAACTAATTTTTACGAGCGGTGAGTTAACTAAAGACTTAATTTTATAGGGAGCCTGCAAGGGGGGATCTGTGGAGTGAAGCCCCGATCTGTGCAGCAGTTGAGCGCTTCAATCAAGCTGGTACTTCTCCTTTAAGTAACTTAGGCAGACCTCTTGTGTACATAAGTGAAAACCTGCAATATTGCCCATTCAGCAACCCCACCCCATACATCACCATACCACTTGACAGAGTGGAAATAATACCAAGGTTTCCTCTGCTTATAGATATTAAGCTGTTAAAGATCCCATAACCATTATGTAAGAAGGGCAGAGATGATAACTCTAGTGCCCTGGCTAAATTCACCCAGGAAAGTTAATTTCACCAGTATGGAAAGAGGACCTCCTTGTAAGTTGAGAGGCACAGCCCCAAGGTCTACTCCATTTAAGTACTTTAAAAAAACTGCAAATTGGGGCCAGCCCATCAGCACAGGGGGTAGCACTACCACTCGTAATGCTGGCAATTTGAGTTCAGAAATGAGCTCAGGCTGTCAGGGGTTGGCCAGGGGGAGGAGGAGGAGTGTGTGTCCCAGGGGATGCGTTCCTCCTCCAGGGAGGAAGGGTCGCCATCCACGCTACTATACTCCCACTTGGGAGACCACAGATAGCAGTGCAGTTGAGGGCATCATAGGAAGGGAGGATTCCGGCAAAGATCTGGTGAAGCAGAACAGCTATGCATGCACATGGGCCCTGGATCTCTGCGAGTGCCTGTGTCCCTGGGGCAGAAAAAAATGGAAAAGACCCCAGAGCCAGCCTGACAACGGCCTCCAGCGAACTGAAGATAGACTGGTCTGGAACCCTCGGAAGCTTGCCTATCGACAAATGTTCAGGTGGGGGGGGGGGATCTCTCCTTCCCTGCCCAAGGGGGGGAGGGTCTGATTCTGAGGCAGCATGGAGGTGGGCACCTGTAGGGGACTGGATTTCAGCTAAGTCAGGCACCTTGGAAGACCCTGACGGATAGGCTGGTCATGGCATAAAAAGGGATCTAAAAAAAGAAAATACAAAATATTTTGAAAAATTACAACTAGGAATTCAGAAGCAAAATTCAGGGCTGGCCTGCTGACGCAGCATTAGAGCGACCACTTGGGACGCCAGTGACCAGGGTTCAGGAACAAGCCTGGGTTATCAGAGGGCTGGCCAGGGGTAGGAGTACTGAGAGTTCCAGGACTGCTCTCCTTCCAGGAGGGAGGGAGGCTGTCATTCATGCTGCAACACTGCCACCTGGGTCACCATGGGTGGCAGTGCAGCCGTATACGCCAAGATGGAGAGGAGGATGTCAGCTGGGGTCCGGAGCAGCAGCAAGTCTCCTTGGACCTCCCAGTAAGCCGCCGTCCTCGGGGTTAGGAAGAAAATGGAAACTGGAGCCCTGCTTCCATCCCTGGTAATGGGTTCCAGTGCTTAGCAGTCAGACTGACCCTAAGGAGCCAAGACAAGACCACTCGACCTGATCTGTGTAGGCAAAGAGAAGCCAGCACTCTCTCCTTTCCCCACCCGGGAAGGGGGAGTGGAATCGCAGCTGGATGGGGGATAGTCCTCTGGGCACAGCCAGGAGTTTGGCCGAGCCACAGGACACCTTGGGAGTGCCTGAGAGATAACGGATGGCTGCAGCATTGGAAGGGGGCATAACAAATAAAAATAAAAAAGAAACAAAATTCAGAATAATTACTATCAAATGAACCACCAAAAAAAGAAAAATGTCATGTGGATTTGTGAGAAAGATGAGGCTATGAAAGACATAAGTAACTCTTTCTTTACCTCATAATCAATTCTGAATTTCTGAACCATTCCTAGCTCCATAAACATTCTCAATGAAGCGGTTATCATTGCATCGTTATCCAGGGAGAAATCGTTGAAATAAAAATCATCAATACCCAGTTCAGTCACTAAAGGAATTTTTGCTGCCTAAAAAAAAAAAAAAAAAAAAAGTACAGTTAAAATGAAATTATAAACAGAGACTTTAGATAAGAGATACTCCATTCTGGATATATATAACATTTTTTTTTTAATTTGTAATAAATTATAATTACAAAGGTAAATAGTTGACCATTCAGAAAATGCAAAGAGGTTGTGCTCTAGTAATATGTGATCCTGGGTCCCACTGCTTTCATAAATCAAGCACATAAGGCCTAAAAAGATAAAGAAAACTCAAGCATACATCTGGAAGCAGGTCTGTAAAAAGCAAGACAATCAGCAACTTGGAATGAATTTATGCTTGTCCAAGAAGTTGTGCAGTTGATAAAGTTTCCCCGAGGTCTACATTCCTGCAGAACAAAGCAATCCTCCCAAGTTCTCATGACTGAACTTAGGAAGGAGAGTTTCAAGTACAGTAGGTCAAAATGAGGACTGATTTTTTCCTGTACACACGCTCTCCCCGCAGGAATTTATAGCGGTAAGATTAAATGACTTTCTGAGAGTGTTGCATTGAACAATTATTGGAACATTTGGTGATAGGATATCACACAAAGAAAACTGGTGCAAGAGTGTAAAACATCAGTGAAGATGCTTCCCTTTATTTCTGTATCTTTTTGCAAAGAAACTTAAACTACACTACATACTGTGGATGGAAATTCATTCATTTTTTTAGATATTGGTGACAGGGAAAGGCACACTGTGGCAAGGCTCTTTGCCAGGTGTGACCCGCGGATGGGTACATGGCAAAAAGGTCAACTGGGTAAAAACAAAATAACAGTATAAATGCAGTGCATATTCAAGTAACCTCATAACACATTTTTGTGGTGAATAAACTCGGCTAAAGATTACAACCTTACCATACCACCACTGCATAATGTTTTTTTTTTTTTTTCACTTTCTCTTTATTCTCCCCCTCTTTGCAGCTCTCCCTTCTTCAGGAGACACCTATGGCCTTATCAGCCCTTGCTCACCTACCTGGTGACCGGTGCAGACCGTCCCCCATGGAGCCATGGTTGTACCCCCCCAGGCGGGTATGGGGTGGGAGCCCTTACACCCCGATGCACCTCTTGTATTTCGTTGGAACGCTGTCTCCGGGCAGGTAGGGGCATTGAAGGTCGGGGCCTGGTGCTCCGTCTACTGGGAGGCTGGGAGGTTGTTATCCCAATGTTCTTCGGCGTGCCAAGTCCCCGGACGCCAAGGCGCTGAATGCAGACGTCTGGCACGTTGCCCCTCTGTTGAGCGTCAGGCTTGCTGTACCTCGGGTCTCCACCTGGGGCCAGACAAGAGCCAAGCTCTGGTTCCCCTCTCCCTCCAGAGAGAACGAGCAGTCCTTGGGATGCTCAAGTCCTCCCCTCCCCGGCCGGCCCTCCAGCTCCCGGGCTCATTCCTGAACCTGGGTCGCTGGCGTCGCAAGCGGAAATCCTACCGCTGCGCCGGTGGGCCGGCCCCACTACATAATGGTTTACTCTAGAAAAATATGTTCATAAGCTAGTGATGGGGGTGGCTTGACCCCAGCTAAGATAGCCACCTAGAGATTTCCTACTCACCCCTTGAGGGAATATATCTGTCACCATCCTTCACCAGTAGTATCTGGACACACTAGCTCTACCCCTGGATGTAGCTCAGATCACCAAGGACAGGCAGGTGTTGCCAGCATGCGAAAATGGCAGCAGGTGGAAACCACAATTGTAGACAAGTACAGCAATAGAAGAAATGTTTACTTGCTTGTTGAAGCAAATGTCGGACATCACTACGGCCTCCCAGTGAGCCACACAGGCAATCCAAAAAGTTGAAACCCGGTTGTTTCAAACAGAGCGGAGAGTGGAATCCCACAAGACTGCCATACAGGATCTCACAGCAACAGTCTGGGAACAAAGCCACATCATCCACCAGCTCCAGGAAAAGGTTGATGACCTAGAGAATCAGAGCCGCTGCAATAATTTACTGCTCGTGGAATTTCCAGAGGGAATGGAGCTTAGGGATATGGTGGCTTTCCTTCAGTATGCCCTACCCACGCAACTGAAACTGAAGGGAGATCTCCGCTTCAATATTGAGAAGATAAGGCACTGTCCTCTAGCATCTCCACCTTGAATAGGAGAATGGCCACTTCCCGTTCTGGTCAAGTTTCTTAGTTATGCCATGATACAAGCAATCCTAAGCAGATCCAGAGAGCTGGGAAAATTTATGTGTCAGGGTCACCCCATTTCAACTTATCAAGACTTCTCGAAAGAACTGCTGACCAAATATTATGCTTACATGGCAGCCAGGCACATAATGCATAAGGTGGGCCTCCAATTCTCCCTTCGGTATCCCCCGTGACAAGGGTTGTTCCCAATGGATTCCACCTGACATCTTCCACCCCGGAAGCCCTCTGGTATCCCACCGTGATGAGGGTCATTCACAATGGATTCCCCCTGACATTTTTTTTACCTCTGAAGCAGTCATGGACTTCTTACATGAATAATGACTGAAAGCAATGAAGGATCCAAAACCTAGCCCGGACAATTACTGTGCGTCACCCACTGACAACATGAATGTGGGGCTCTCCCTCTCTTGCACCAAGAACTCTGAGACCCAGCCAGGTGAGAACAACAAGTGGGCCCTGCCGCTGAGAAGTCATAAACAGCAGAAACACCATCAGCAGTGCAAGAGGTGCAGTCCTGTCCTCTCCACTCCAGGAGCCACAGCAGAGAAACCTGAGATGGAAGTGTCATCCAACAAACTAGGAGCCTTGCTTGCCAAAAACAAATATGTGCCTGCCCTTCAAGCCATCACTCTAGAGAAGCTGACATCAGATTCACCAGCACCTGAGGACCCCTGCTTACCGACACCTGCAGAAGATGATCTCCCTGAGAAATCCTGGGCCTCCATAGTTGTAGCATCTGCCCCATCATTGACCTCCAGCTCCTCAGGATGCAAAGCCGCTACAACCCTGCTGGTAACACCAAGTGCATCACTGCCTCTCAATCAGCGACACCTCGGACTGTCACCGACCCACACTGACTGTAAGTTTGCACTAACTTTGATTTTTTTTGGTGGGGAGAGAGGCTTTGTTTTGGGCCAACAGTGATGGGCTTGCATACAGACCACGGTCAGGCGAGGGCATGTGGGGCACAACAAAATGAAGGCATAACAGCCCTTTCCCCTGTAAACACCCTATCTCCCCAAATCCACAAAACTGCACTGACTCTACCCCCACCTTCCTATCCTGGCATTTGTTAAGCTCCTTCTAGATCTCTGCTGATCTCCAGATGAAGGGGCATCAAAGAATGCCTCCCTTTCCAACTGAGGGATCAGTGCCTTTGCAAAGTGTACGCTTCTGGCAACCTCCCACTCCCCATCCCATTGCCGTGATAGCCTCAAGGCTTGCAGGCTCTTCACAGTATGACACTGCGGGGGGGGGGGGTGAGGGGTTCTGCGACTGGCTTCATAGCACTATGGTGCATCCTGCAGCTGACTGCAGGGACAGTGAACTCCCAGTGGCATTGGTGCATTACGTTCATACTTAGTCCTGGACACTTTCCTGTGTCTCTAAGAACTGTACTGTGGACAATAATATACTGCTTATTTTTAATTTTTTACTTTCTCTTTATTCTCCCCCTCCTCACAGCTCTCCCCCTCTTCGGGAGACACCTGCGGCCTTATCAGCCCTTGCTCACCTACCTGGTGACCGGTGCAGTCCATTCCCCATGGAGCCGTGGTTAAACCCCCCCAGGTGGGTACGGGGTGGGAGCCCTTACACCCCTGATGCATCTCTGTGTTTAGGTCGACGCTGTCTCTGGGCGGTGGGGGCATTGAGGTCGGGGCCTGGTGCTCCGTCTCCTGGGAGGCTGCAGTTATTTTCTCAATGTTCTCTTGGCGTGCCAAGTCCCCGGACGTCAAGGCACTGGAGCGCCGACGTCTGGCACGTCGCCCCTCTGTTGCGCGTCGGGCTTGCTGTACCTCGGGTCTCCACCCGAGGCCAGACAATAGCTGAGCTCTGGTTCCCCTTCCCCCCGGAGAGAACAAGCAGTCCTCAGGACGCCCAAGTCCTCTCCCCCAAGCCGGCCCTCCAGCTCCTGGGCTCGTTCCCGAACCCGGGTCGCTGGCGTCGCAAGTGGAAATCCAACTGCTGCGCCGGTGGGCCAGCTATACTGCTTATTCTTAACCCTAGCTATATGCAACGGTCTCCTCTCTATATAGCTACAAGTAAGCTACTGTAATTGACAGCTAGAATGCCATGTTTGTACTGGAATATACACTGCACTGCATACGGGCCCTGACAAAATGTGCCATACATTGGGATACCATGTCAGCCCCATAGCCATCCCTATTCCTCCCGCATAATCAGCTCCCCCACTGCGGACACCGGAGATAATCATGGTGACTGTTTTGGGGAAGGGGGAAGGGACCAGCCAATACAGAGAGGGAAGTGTTTTTGTTATATGTCCCAGCAACAAAAGCACACAATCTCTCACTATCTCACTGTGACTATGCAAGGGGATGGGCCTAGCTTCACATTTGTAAGCAAGGACTGCATATGTTACTCCATAATTGGCATGTTCTCAGGTGTAGGACAGTGGACCTTGGTTAGCTTTATGCCACTGGTTTGGTGCCTTCCTCACCCTGCCCTTCTACTAGTCTTGCTGTATATAGTTTATACTGCTATATTACAAATGTTTTTGTGGTTGACTACAAAGGTATTAATCCCAGCTTTATGTGGATAAGTAAAATTGATTTTAGGTATAAGAGACAACTCTATAAGACTAGCCACAAAGCTCTGCTAAACAAATGGCAATCAGATACCAATTTGCCCTATTAGACCACTGATTTAATAGCCTCACCTTCTTGCTCTTACCAAATCCAGCCTTTCCCCAAGCCTCCCTGGTCAGACCATGAGTGACCTCATCTGTCACACCTGGAAATTCAGGGGGATCAATACTCCGGTGAAAAGGAAGCAAATCCTGTCATGCCTAAAAAGGCTAAGGTACAACTGGCCTTCTTGCAAGAGATGAAACAGCAGCAGACCATGCTGGGCTAGTGCAGGATTGGGTAGGGCAAGAATCACACGCAAAGAGGGAGTGACAATTTTGGCACACAAGTCCCTCATACGGACATCAACTCAAATAACTAGTGATCCGCAAGGACACTGGGTGTTTGCCTTAATGAACACCCCATCAGGCCCTATGCTCCTGAGTAATAGACAGTATGTGCCCCTAATGAGGATGACCTGGGGTTTTTCCGCCACCCGGCATAAAAAATAGAAGACCTCAACTCAGAGAACACCCCTGGTGCTACTAGGAGATTTTAACATCGGCCTTGCTCCCTGCATAGACAGAAGTAATAACCACACCCAAACACCCCCCCCCCCGAGGTATGCAAGCACTGCATCAGATGATACAGGACCAAAGGCCTTGCCGATATCGGAGGGTCTTCCACCCCAAGACTGTGACTATTTTTATTACTCTGGGTTAATGGTTCCTACAGCAGGCTAGACCTCTGGCTCATCTCCTCCACCTGACGTTCATGATGGTGGACTGAGTGCCGCTGCATAGTTTGGAGCTCCCGAGGTGAGTGCAGCCTGTGGAGGCATGGGGAGTGCTGCATGGGGTGCTGCCATTTGAGACCTCAGGCAGGGTGGTAGGCTGCCTGTGTGCTCTGTGTGGCACTTCGGCCGGGCCCCTGGGTGAAGGCATTTCTGGACCGCAATCGCTGCATGAACGGAAAGTGCCTCGGGTCTCCCGGATCACCAGGGATAGATAAAACTCCCTGGGATGCTCGGAGCAGGCATGTGGTATCAGTGACTGGGTGGCAGGAGGGTTTTCGGTGGAAATGTTCATGCTGGAATAACACCACCGTTGAGACCAAAGTGCTCCCTGTTTTAAGGAAACAAACTAGGAATGGGACTGGACAGTAGAAATGTCTTGTGCTGTCTCAGTTTGCTACCTCAAATTTAGGTAGTTAATTGCTCAAGGAAAAGGAGCTTAAGTAAATGTGCTGGTGGATGGAATGTTTGGAAAGTTGCAAAGAGCAAGTTAAGGGATTGCTGCAAAGTTCTAAGTACAAATCTGGTGTGGCCTTTTTGACCCACAGTAACAGTGCTGCTGCCAGTAATTGTTGCCTTTTTGGCTTAAGCGGAAGTACTGCATAAGTAAAGTCAATCTGTTGGAAAAAGAGATTGCTGTAGATTCAATGTCAGGTTTTGTGCCTGCGAAGTTGCCCCACGATTAATTATTGTACCCCATGCTGCATGGAGTGGATTATTAATTTAATTGGTTATATCATTTTTCGTGCTTTGATTCTGGTCTGGACAATGGACTTGATCCAATAATTTGTTGCCTCAATGTTCTGAATACTAACCAACGTTGCCCCCTACAGCTGTGCCTCCTCGAAGAGAGAAGTGAAGTGCCTGCCTCTCAATTGTACCATTCTCCAAGAGCTGAACCAGGTAAACACGCATATTTATTTTTCTGGACTGTGTTTTCTGGCTGTACAGTCATCTGCTCCCACCTTTACCATCTGGCATACTCTTGGACATCGGGAGGAGGGGCTTGCACTGCAAAATCTAGTAATCATTTTCTGCCGCCCAAATGAAAATAGAACAGTACAGTATGTGGTGCTTGGATAGCTGGTTCTGATTACACTATAATTTTTGTAATATAAAAATGTGGTATTGAGTGTCTCTCATGAGACATGCTGTGTCAGCCTGTGGGTTGACATGACCCCCCCAGGTCTCAGCAAAAAAAAATGAAAGGCAGGAGATAATTGCAGGCTAGAAGAGGCCTAAATTAAGCATCTCCTGTTTATCTAGCTTATTTGTAGCTTGCCAGCTGCTAGGCTAGAATCATAAACTTTTATGACGTTTAGAGAACAAATACAGGTTATGTCACTTCGGTGCAAAGTCATAAATGTTTCTTTGATGTCTGTGAAGAACAGGAAGACACTCTACATCAAAGGGTCATATGAGAAAATGAGTTGTGCTGAGGTCACAGAATTTAATACTTTGATAAGACATCCTGTTTTGCACAGATATATTTTTTTATATTCTGACAGGGAGGAGCTAGGCAACCTCATGCAAAGAGGTAGGCAAAGCCAGTTTTAAAACAGTATTCTGTTTTCCACTAAGAACACACATGTTTGGACTCTGAAAAAGAAACATCAACAGCACTGTGAGATAAGAATACCTTAGAACAGACAAGTCTAAGTGTATTAGTGGTAGGAATCTGCACTTTTTAAAACCTTATTCTTTTAAATGATTGCATGTTTTTGTGATATATGGTTCTGTATTTACGTTTTACATTTTTGTTAATCTATTTATAAGTAAACCTCTACTTTAGAGACTACTTGGTGTGTCTTTGAAATTATTTTTCTTGACAAGTGAAGCATACATGGTTAAAGTTGACACTGTACAAAGCTTACTGGTTTTACCAAACTGGGAAAAGGTAAGAGTTTATTCTGAGTTCTTTAATAGAGTTTTAAGGGTTCATTTTGTACGCCTGGTTAGGTGTCTGTAGGCAAAAGATATCTGGCCCTCCCAAAGAGCAGAATTATCTGGGCCTGTACATTGGGTACACTAGCAAGACGTTCACAGTTTGAATCCCTCCAGAACTTGAAACCAAAGTTTGATTCGAACCCACAAAACAGACAGGAGGGTTACCCTGTTCTGTTAACTGTTCACAAGACTGTGCTCGGAGGTTGGCACTGTGGGAGCACAAGGCCTGACCTGCTGAGTGGGTTTGTGACACAGTGCAGTCTATTTTAGAGGGCTGAGAATGGAGTCTTGTGGTACTCCATAAATATGGTGTCTGGAAGGAGAGGAGAAACTCTCACAGGAGATACAGAAAGGGTCACTGGAAAGGTAGCTGTGTAACCAAGACTGGAAGGAGCCAGAGAAACCAGCATATTGACTTACTGATTGGCCCAGTAACTACTGCCGAAGCCCCGGGAGCAGGGCGAAAAGCTGAGTCGGTGATGGCCTGTGTCACTTTCTCCAAGTAGCTACTGTATGTACTCTTTAGAGTGGATGTTTACACAAATAAAATAAATGAAGAAAGGCTCATTAGTATGGACTAGTACAATTCTTTAATTGTCAGTGACTTCCAACAGGAGGTAAGTGCTGCCTTCTTTAACTGCTGTAGCCAAAAGAAATGACAGAGGTCAATGACACCACTGACTAGAGACACCTCTGTGCTGTAGCCAGGGCGAAAACCAGATTAGAAATGGTTGAGAGTATTGTTGGGACAGTGATGATCAGAGCAGTGGGAGAATGATTTTTCAAGGACTTCACAACAAAAGGGGTGCTCAGAAAGCTATAGTTAAAAAAAAAAAAAAAGAGAATTGGGTTCATATGAGAGTTTTTAAGGCAATTCTTGTTATATCATGCCCCAGCATTCTGCCATGGTTGAATAAAGCAATACAGCAGCATCGAAGTGCTGTGGTGTGGATAACGACATGCCATAAGTGGGTTTAAGCACATGACCATAGGCCATTATGCCACCACAATGCATCACTGGAGTCTCTTATAATGATTATGAAGTGGATCCATTTGAACGTTTACATAAAATAAACCAATTCAGCCCTTGCAGAGTTGATGTTTAGCCAGCAGATGGCACTAATATACGGAACTTGGAGATTTCCAAGTATGGTCAACCACAGTTTCAGGCAGAGACAGAAGAGTGCATCAGAGCATCTATTGCTGTTGACTGGAAATGGAGTACAGGCCTCTGGGTAGTTTTATGTGTTGCATTGTTGGCAGAACTAAAAGTGGCTTAGCAGAAACACAACACTGATATTTACAGTCAGCAAATACCGGGGTAAAAGTGCACCTGCTGTTAGCGGCATTAACTAGAAAGGCCTGTTGGGGCCTCGGGGGGTCAAGGAGGTATTGCTTTTCATGATTGATAGTACTGAGAGTGGGTCAGTGGCAGAAGGAAGACGAGCATGAGGAGAGAGCCACAGTCCGTGAGTCTCATCAGTTATGCAAATCTGTCCTAAGGAACAGCCACTGCTCAACAACAGCCGAGCCGACTGGCCCCTCAGGAATCTGTCAATGTTCACGACATTATCATCAGCCTGACTGGGGCTTCAGGGAACAGTTGCTGTTATGTGTCATGACTAGGTGCCACAACAGCCATGTTTGGTGTGGGAAAATCAGTCAAGTACTGCGCCAGATGCTCTGGAGGCCGTTCTGTTGTGCTGGGAGAATGTACCTCTCAGTCAATCAGGTTACAGCGTTCACACTACCCATTTTATTATGGCTTTTTAAAGCACTTTCTAGTGCTGCTGTACATATCTTTGCTGCAGTGATCAGAATAAAAAAAAGTTACTTCTACAATTTCAACAACTTCATCTTTTTCTGGGAGCCTTTTTACAAGATAATCTGGTAAACTGTCTCCAGGCCTCATTAATCCTCAGTCTGCTATGGTCTCCTTTAGGTATCCTAAAAAAATAACTTTATCCAAAAAAATACGAATCCTTAGGAATTCACCTAAGGGATAATGCAGTGAGTAGTATCCCTGTCTTTGATGTGAACCTTTTGTGTAGGACTGAATATGCACAACTTAGAAGTCACTTTCTTTGACACCCCCTCCCCAAATATTACATTCTGGCCATTGTCTGGAGTAGCTTTTATTTTCCAAAAAATATTAACAGGCCGGGCCCTTATCTCTCCTTCTAAAATCTGGCCATTCGGAATCATGTTCTTCTCATTACAGCTGGACTACTGTAATGCTCTACGTGTGTGCCTATCACGAATTTAGATCTGCCACCTACAGCTGGTGCAGAAAACACTTGCTAGGTTCCTGACATCTGCTCTAAAGTTGAACCACATTTCTCCTTTATTTATAGTTAATTTTATTTTATTTGTTTAACCAGGAAGGGGACTGAGTTTCATAACCCCATTTTCAGCTGCACCAGGGAGTGTACTCTACTGTAGCTGCCTGGTAAATGGAGGATAGATTTCATGGTCTTGTTGTGAACTCAAAAATTTCTGAATACGCCAGGCTTCCTCCTGTCACCATGAACTCCAGGCACCCTATGCCCCATAAATGCCTCCATAAATCCTCATCTGAGGTATTTACAGCACTGCCACAGACAAAATTAAAATCGGTAGGTGACCTCTCCTTTGAAGTAGCAGCTCCCAAGCACTGGGGTGCACTTTTCCTGGATATCCAGCAAGCCCCCGCTGCGCCTCACTTTACATAGAAATTGTTGGCAGATAAGGGCCTTCGTCCCACCTAGTCTGCCCCATTATCACTAACAATTGCACTCTATCATGCACTGCTGGCATTAGGTTGTACCCCCAACTACCAGCAATCCTATATGCTTATCCCATGCATGTTTAAACCTCTAATCATTTCTGCCTCCACCATCTCTGCTGGCAGGCTGTTCCCAGCCCATCCCAGACCCCACCTCGTCCCTGGGACTTACATCCAGGTAGAGGATACCCCCTGGATTGCCCCAGAGCAGGGCCAATGCACCAGTGCAAAACCTGCATGATAATGGGAGGAATCCGGTAGGGAGTCCACCGGCATTGCCTCCATAGCTTAACCTCCAGGGTGGGGTGTGAAGTTGGGACGGCCACACTGGCAGACAGAATCGGTCAATGCCCTGTAGTGCCACGGCAGGCGACCAGAATCAGGAGAGCAGGGCATCATAGAAGCGGCTGCTATTTTCAGTTGTTGTGGATGGGAGGCATGACGTGCAATGATGCAGAGCATCAGCATCTGGCATGTCTCACAGAAGATTACAGGCACCGGTCACAATGGAACCCCTGGCCTCTACCAGGGGTCCGTATGTACCGGTCACACAACACCTCCCCCAACTGTCCCCAGGAGAGGAAAGCTGCCATATGGCGGCTCAATCCAGCTCCTGCCCCCCCCCAACAACCCCAGTCTGTTCCCAAACCCAGGTCGCTGGCGTAGCGTCCAGCGCCTCAACCCTCAGCATCACTGGGCCAGCTCAAACTAGAGATTTCTAACTCTTCAAGAATCACATTCTCAAACATAGTGTTCTGAGGTCTAGGGATGTTATCCTGTCCTGAGATAGTCTCAGTGGCAGGTTGATTGGAATCCTGCTTGACGGGGTCAGCAGCACTGAATACCAAGCCTGCCTGGCTCAGTCTGGGACTACCAGGATCATTGTTGCTGGCTCTCTCTTGTGCTTTAGGAGCACTCTCAGTATGAGTGGGAATGGTGGAAAGGCATACAGGAACTTCCTTGTCCAATGCAGGACTATGTGTCATCTGGGACTGTGCCCCCGGCTGGTGGCCTGAAACAAAACTTTGGAAGCTGATTGTTCTCCCAAGAGGCAAACAGATCTAGTTCTGGAAAGGAGAAGGAAAAGGAAAGGGAACATTGTTTAACCAGGAATAACACACTAAGCCAAAACTTGTTTCCAGATGTGACCCGGGAGCACAAGGAAGTTAAGTGACTTGCTCAGGATCACACAGAATGCACCTAGGTGGCTGTGGGATTCAAACCCAGGTCTCCAGATCTGCAGCTCACAGCCTTAACCCACTGCGCTATACTTCATATCCCACCTTCTGAAGACTGCAGCCAGCACTTGCTGGTTCAAGGCATACTTACAATCTTTCTGGCTAATTCTGCTTGGGGAGTCTGCCAGCACATTGTCTTTGCCTGGCAGAAGTATTGCAGAAAGCTTCGTGTCCAGGGAGTAAGCCAGATCCCAGACCCTCATAGTTTTTGTACACGGTGTTGAGGATCTTGTTCCTCCCTGTTTATGCAGTACATTGTTGTAGCATTGTGTGTCTGAATTTGGACAGATTGACCTTGTAGCTGAAAGGAAAAGGACTGCATTGCCATCAGTACTGCCCAGAGCTCGCAGAAAAGTATGCACTCCTGAATCTCCTGAGGGCTTCAGACACCACTTACTGTGAGATCCTCTAGGAGGGCACCCCACCCTAAGAGTGACGCATCTGTTGTGAGAACTTTTGTTAGGGGATTGCTGGAGGAAGGGAATGCCCTCTCCGAGGCTGTTTTCCTCTTTCTACCACTCTAGTGCTTGTACAAAGCCTTCTGTGACTGGCACTAGGTTTGATAGAGAGTCTGACCTTTGGGACCAGTGATCTCTTAGATGGTAATGAAATCTGGCCCATGGCACCACAGCTGTGGCTGAGGCCATGTGGCCCAGAAGCTGCAGAAAATTCGTTACAGGCCTTGGATGGCCCAGTGTGAAAGATTCTGCACTGGCAATCAGATTTGATACCCCTTCCCATGGAAGGAAGGCTTTCTTCTGCGAGGTATCCAACTCTGCAGCTGTGAATTTTAACACCTGCACTGGTTCTGCCTGAGACTTCAGCAGATGTTTCAACAATCCCAGGTTCTCTAGGGCACTCCTTACCTCTTGCATGGAGCACACTACCTCTTGTTTTGTTTTTCCTGAGACTAGCTGATTGTCTCAGTAGGGAAAAACCACTGCACCTTGTTTTCTTTGGTAAGCTACCACCATGGCTAGGCACTCTGAGAATACCTTTGATGCTGAGGTGAGACCAAAGGAAAGTGCTGCAAACTGATACTGGCAGTTTCCTAGCTTTAACCCGAGGTATTTTCTGTGGCTAGTTCTGACAGGGATGTGGAAAAAGAGATCCCTAACCAATCCCATAACTGCAGAGATGTATAGTTTTGCCCAGTGTGACCATCTTGAACTGTTCTTTTTTGATATGTTTGTTCAGATATCTTAAGTCTAAAATGGGTCACCATTCCCAATCCCCATTTTTCTTATGGGTCAGGAAGTATCTTGAAAACAGACCCTTGCCCCACTGTGAGGCAGGAGCCTTTCCTACTGCTTCTACCTGCAGTAGTTTCTTTACTTCCACTTCCAGCAAAAATCTCCATGTTGATGAATGAGCTGGAAATGTTGTGGTCACTGTGGTTCTGGAAACCTCTGGAACTACAGGGACAATCCCAGACCTACTACTTCCAGGACCCACATGTCTGTGGTAATTTTTACCCATTTCTGGAAGTAGTAGATCAGCCTTCCAACACTTGCAATGGCTGACCAGTGACCTGGACAGAACTGTCAAGAGGTTTGTTTTGGCCGTGACTTTGGGGGCTGCTACTGGAGCATGTCTGGAGCCCCTCCTGTCTCTGCCTCTGTAGTAATCTCTCTGAGGCTGATACTCATAGAGTAGAGTCTTGGATAGTAACCCTGCCTCCCTTTTCATAACGCCTACAGGAAGTGGTGGTCTTTTTTTCCCCTCAGTGTTACTCTTAAAAGTGATTTTGTATTCATCCACTTTCTTCATGTATGTCTGTCTTGTCACCAAATAGGGAATTTCCCCTCAAACCAGAAATCAATGGCTTTCACCTGAATGTCCTGGGTAAGTATGGTAGGCCTTAGCCAGGCAAACCTCCTCAATGCCACTGCATGAGGGAAAACTTGTGAAGCAAAGTCATTAGTGTCCACAGCCATGCAGAACTGGTATTTTGTGGCATCCAGGGCTGACTTTGATGTGGCACCAAGATCCCGTGCCACATCACGATCTACCTTACCACTCAATGCCAGCACTGCATTCCACAATGCTTTTTAGTAGTGGGTTGCATATGCCAAATAAGTTGCCTGCCTCAGGAGCAGGGAGGCTGTTGTGTACATTTTTCTGGTCATGGTATCCAGTTTTCTGGAATCCTTTTCAGGAGGCTGTGTGGAGAGCAGCACCATGGCCTTTGTCACAAGCAGCTGCCTATACCACAGATTCAGAGTGGGCATACAGGTGTTACTCCCTCCATCTGACCATCTGATACTTCTTTTCAACTTTTTTATCAATGCCAGCAGCTGAATTGGGTGCTGACATGATTTCTGATGTGGCCTTCTGAAAGGACTTGTGGATGGGGACTAGTAGTCTCCTTGTGGGGGTTAGCCCCATTATGTCCATGAACTCCATTTCCTCTTTACCCTCCTCTGTTTCATGAGAGGGGATGTTCACTGTCTGTTTGAGGAACATGGAGTAAGAGGTGCAATCCTCTGTGGGCCTCTGTCGGTAACCAAATTCTCGGTCAGGTGAGCGAGCCATCAGGTTCCATGGTTTCACCCCCCCTTCGTAATACATGTCCCATCTTCTACAGGCAAGTAGTCTGGAAAGGAGCCTGGGGAGGGGGTGTAGACACATTAAACAAGTTTCCCACAGCCTGGAATGCTTGGAAAAACTGCCATACCTTAGTCATGTCCTGGGTTGAGGGCATTTGTTTCTGATTCACTGCCTGCTCATTTTCCTCTGCAGAAGGTATGACACAGAGATGTTTTTATTTTTGTATCTTCTTGGCAGGCCCTGGTTCCAGCACCTGTTCTAAGGCTGCTTTCATCAGTATTTCTGACATCACTAGGAATCAGGGTTCCCCCTAACCCCCTAACAGATACCCTGATGCCTTTTTCATGCTTTTCTGATAGCTAAGCAGCTTTAGCATTTTTACCTATCCCCTCTGGCAGGGACTGCTGCTTTTGAGAACAAGCATTTGTCAATGCCGAACATTCGCTTGCAGGTATTTGCAGTGGTATTTGGCACTTGGACATGGCTTAAAAAAATCAGTGACAAAGAAGTGCAAGCATTTGTCAGTGCCGAACGTTGCTTGCTTCTATGTGCTGTTTAGGTATTTGGAAGTCATTGGAGTGCAAATATTGAAAATTCGCGAACTACGGCGTCGTGAGGAACTGCTAGCACTGCGCTCGTATACAGTCATTTTAGGGATTTTTTCACCAAATTTTCAACATAGCCATTTTAAAACCTCTGCTCATGAACAGTGTCACCGTGATTTTCTTAATGTGTCCCATACATTGAGTTCGCACCGACCCTAAGCCATTATGCGCTACATGAAACATTTTGGGCAGGATGTGACAAATGACAGCTGTACTGCTCATAAGGAGGTGTGGTAAAATGGCAATGTTGAAAATCTGGAGTGGAAATATTGAAAATTCGCAAACCTACGAGCGTGCATAGGAACTATGCAACGCACGTTCATAAAACAGTCATTTTTAGGATTTTTTCACCAAATTTTCAAAATAGCCATTTTAAGACCTCTGCTCATGAACGGTCTCACTGCAATTTTCTTAATGTGTCCCATACATTGATTTCGCACACCGACTGCGCCATTGTGCACTACATGGGCGGAAACACGTTTTGGATGAGATGTGAAAAATGACAGCTGTACTGCTCATAAGAAGGTGTGGTAAAATGGCAATGTTGAAAATCTGGAGTGAAAATATTGAAATTTCTGAAACTTACGAGCCTCGCATTAGGAACTGCTAGCATCTATCGATAAAGCAGTCATTTACGGAATTTTTCCACCAAATTTTCAAAATACGTTTTTGAGAGCCTACCTTATGAACGCTGGCACTGTCGTTTCGTTAATCAGGCCAGAAAGGTGATTTCGCGCAGTGACTGCAAAATCACCCTTCGGGCCCGAATAACGCCATGACAGTGACAAAATTCATGAGAAGGGGTCCCAAAAACCCCATGTTGAAAATCTGGTGCAAAAATTCCAAAAATTGCCTGAGCTTTGCAACGAAGTTGAAAAAAAACATCTAGCCCATTATACAGCTTACCGGCATTTCCTCAGTTACGCAGTTGGCTTTGAAGAGTACAAGCGTGTTCCCGATCCAGCGATGATCGTCGCCAGAGCTCGGAGGTAAGTATGGGGTGGGGGGTGTGGGGAGGCAGGAGTGCGCAGTGGTTGGTGCAGGTTGTGGGAGGGGCGGGGCTACGTGGGACCGTTTTTAATTTACAGGTTGTTTTCTAAATTGACGGCGAGACGTTTGCCACGCTGGGGTGGGCTCCCAGCGTGGCAGAAAGAAAAGTTGTTTGGAGGGAGGTGGAGCCGGCGGGGATTGGAACCCCGTCGGCAGGCGACGGGGACGTCTGCCACGCTGGGTGGGCTCCCCAGCGTGGCACCAAAAGATTTTGGGGGCGGACGCTTCCAGCACACAGCTGTGGTTTTCTTTCAAGAGAAGACCACCGCTGTCATACACAACACCACATCGATTGGCAGACCGCCACGCCTGCTTAACGGAGCAGGGGATTGCACAGAACAGGCACACCTCCAAAGTGTCCCATTCTCCCAAGACGTTCCTTGCGCAAGCGAACGTAAAAACCCGTTGATGCATCCTTTCCACCATCATTAGGAACTCCTTCTGAGCCTTTACTGTGCTTTGGTGACGGAGAGGCAGACTGAGAATTCATGAATTCTCTTCTCTTTTCAAATCCTTTCTGAGTTTTAGGACAAAATGTTTTTTACAAAATTCACAATTAATAAAATTATGATCCGGACTCAGGCACTTCAAATAAAATCTGTGGCAGCCTGCCTTTGCCAGAAGCTGAAAACACTTACTACAACTTTTAAAGCCTGTAGGTCTTGTTCTCTTTATGGATCTATCAGTCATGCCAAACACTGATAGAACCTGTAAATAAAGTATTCGGTTCTGAGTCACAAATATGGTAAAAATGTATAATTTTTTTTCGTTACACAAAATGCAGTCAGTTCCCTCAGGCAGGAACTGCGTTGTCAAAGCAGCCTCCTCCGGTTCCTGGGACATGATCGGCAACCAGAGAAACTGCTAACATTAATAAATTAGTAAAATAAAGACCCTAACTAATGTATAGTATCAAAAAACTAACTTCTGAATCAAAACAACAAACTACAGTGACAACATAAAAACTTAAAGAGCCACCAACGCCTCAAGAAGAACTCTGAAAAATATAATATTTAGACATTAAGCAGGTTATATTTCTCATTAGCTCTGTATTTCTTCTCCCCATTATTTATTACTGAGGACATATGCATGAAAACAGGAGACTTGTTCCTTGAGGGTTCATCAGCTCCTATTGCATCTTCCAACCTGATGTCACAATACTCTGCTTGTAACATCATAGTTATTCCCATGGCAACAGACTATGATGGTACAACAAAGCATTATAATTTCAAGTAGGGAATAAACTAGAGGCAGATGTACTCTGGGGGATTTAAACTTGTTTTTGTGGACATTTCTTCAGTAATAGGTAATGGAGGGGAGAAATCTGTAAAATATACAAACATGCATATAAAATACAAGCTGAATTGTGTCTAAATATTATGTTTTCCCAAAGGCGTCAGCTGCTCTTTAAAGAAGACCAGAAGCTGGTGTTGACTTTGGGGCTAGTACTCTCTCCAGTGAAGAAACAAATCTGACGTTAAAAATGGAAATTACTAGATGGCCTGGTGACTTGGATTGGTGCGGCGCTGGCACCTTACCTCCTACCATGCCGTTGACCCCGGTTCAGGAATGGACTCAGGCCACCAAAGGTTGGTCAGGGCAGGAGAGTATCAAGCATCTAAGGGACGACTCTTCTCTCCTAGGGAAGGGGAGGGATGTTTGCCTGGCGTTAGACTGCAACCAGGTGGAGGCCTGGTGGTATTGCAGCACAGGTGGCATGAAGGGAGGGAGGCTGTGGGAACATCAGGCATGTGCACCCCCATGCATGCACCTTGAAATCCTGTGGCAGAAGTAGGGAGAAAATGTGAAAAGGGTGTTGGAGGCTACATGAAGCCCTGCCCAAGCTCACTGTGGTCCTCTCTGGATAATGGACAAAAGGGGAAGGGGGGATGGCCCTATGCCCCGCCATGAGGGAGAATTCACGGGGGACTCCAAGACCAGGTGAGTCCCAGGGGAGGCCAGCTCCAGAAAGCAGGGACAGGGCTGACCAGCCACCCCCAGATACAGGAGAGATAAACACCTTTGTGGGAAAGGAATGGAAACTACATACTTACTGTAGCTGTTGATCGCCAAGAATATATTCACCACTGATTAATACTTATGAATCTAGGGCTGAAGGCACTAGGTCTCCATGGGGGCTTATTCTACAGGAAGGGAGCCAACATCAGCTACTGACATTATCCACACTAGGCAATAACCATCACTGGCTCCTCATGCACGTCAGTTCTGTTGACCAGGAGTAAATCAAGGTGGAGAGAAAATAAAAGAGAGGACTATATGCTTTCTAGCCAAAGAAGTAGTAAAAGAATACAGGAAAATAAAATAAACCAGCTAGAGCCAGACTACCAACTTCGAGACTAAGAGTTAGGCCTAACAGGTGGCAAAAGTAGTGGGTCTAAACAGAACCAGAGCCTCTTACCACTAGCCAGAGAGTGTGTGGAAAGTGGTAGCTAAAGACAGGGCAGCAGTCCTGAGCAAATGGCCCTGGCCGAAGTAGCAAAAATGGAAGTCCAATTTGGGACCCCTTTGCAAAAGAGATTGCAAAAAATTTCTAAAAATGGAAAAATGACATACAGGCTCCCAAAATGTCGTTAACTGCATGCCACCAGATAGAACCTGAGAGTAAATTCATAAGCCTCTTTTCTCTATGAGAGAAAAGCAGGGATGGAGAGGATAACAGCTGAAGGACCAGCAGTCCTAGGGAGGCAAGATGTGGTCATCTCCTCTGGCATGCTCCAGGCGGAGTGGATGAAGCCCACAGCATAGAGAGAAGTGACAAGGGATATGAACAAAACAAAAAAAAAATCCAGTATGAAAGAACATGCCCTGCATCTCCCTGCATCCATAGGAATGTGACCTGTGTGAAACTAGTCCACTGATCCAAAAAAATAATGTGCATTGCACCTCTCCAGAGGCAGAGCATCTGCTCAGTGGAGTTAAACTGGAAGGTACTCTGGGGCATGGTACAGGACTGCCTGTGACATGTTCTCAGGAGGTCTGTTATTTTGGTGGGCCTGGTGCAAGTGGGTGGTGACAGGCCTGCTCCTCATCCTGCCTCCAGAGGAGTTTTCTCACACAGTTTTATTTTCACCCACATGCATCTTCCAAAGAAGTCAAGTTGTGATGTCATGGAGGTGTTTACCACAGTCACTAGGTCCTTAAAGAACTTCAGGCAGGTGATATTTCAGAAACTAAAAAATCCACAGCAGAAAACAGCTGTCACCTGAACTTCAAGTGACAGTCTGTCGTCCATTATGAACCCCAGATTTTTAGCCCTGCACATGGTGCTGAGGAAGTTACCTATAATGACTGCACAATCACATTGTTCCTCTTCAGTACTGCTTTTTGGGAACCTGGTTCTACGAGCAGTAGCTCTGTGATGCCCAGATTAAGACTCAGCCAGCTGGCAACCATCAAATTACTCAGTCCAGATAAACATCTGTTTATCATAAGCCCTTCCCCTAGACTTGGGAGGCTGTGCAAATCCTCTACATCTCCCCGACAGTCTCTGCTCCAAACGTCCCAGGCTCAGGATATGAACACAGGTTGCCAGCACATCACAGCAGCCAGCTTCTCACTGCGTTCCGAACCCAGCTGTAGTCCTACTACTGACCACACTGTAGGGTAGACAATTCCACCTGCCCACCACCCACTCTGTGAAAAAATACTTCATGATGTCCTTTCTGAATTCCCCCAGCTGTGTCCTCTAATGGATGAACTGTTCTTTAACTAGAACTACTCTGTGAAGTTCACCTTATTGTACACCTGCATATATTTATATATTTCCATGTTATTAGACTCAAATCCTTCAGTAACACCCCCAAGAGATCCTGCTTCACGGATGACTCCAGCAGGTTTGCTGTGAGATCTTTGAGCCTGTTCAAATGAGAGTATTTGTACCTCAAGATATGGGACTGGTAGCTTCTGACCCTGAAGCCTAGAAAGGGCAAAACAAAAACTAATTTCCCCGTGATGTCAGTCTTACGAAACTCCTCATCAGAAGGCTGTGCATTAAAATTCTTTGGTCAATTTACTTATCATTGCTAGCTACAGTATATTAACAATAATGTCTGCTATAGGTGGAGTGTAAACATACTGACTTTGTGAGGGGTGTCACACTGTTAATCTCCTCTCCAGGAGACAGCAGACTGCTTGAACTGAAGCAGGCCTGCTCCAGGCCACCTCTGTGAGGGTCTTCAGAGCAGGATGGATGTTTGGCACTAGTGGTACAGGCATAGAAGGAATGTTTAAATACTCCACCTATATCTTCCTGGTCTTGTCCACAGCCAGTGCCTTATAGTTCAGAGTCTTATGCAGATTCTCAAACAGTGACTTAGAAGCGCGATTCTCCTGAGGGGCTCTGACTGGTAGAACAGAAGGAGCTAGCGGGTCTGAAGGATAGGCCCCACCTGGTCCTGGGGCTAGCCTTGGCACCAGAAGCGTCATCTCAAGAGGGGGCCGAATCAGCACCAAAGAAGGACCCAGTGCCAATGGGTCAGCCTGCGGGTGGAATGGACACCAGAGTTAGCACCAACACTGGCACTGACAATGACAGAGTACGGAGAATCGACTGCTGCATAAGTGTGGCTCAGTTGTTAGCACATCTACCTCTAAGCCAGAAGGTTGTGGGTTCCTCTCCCATTCCGGGACTGGGCTCATACATTAAATGCTGTCGCTCAAGTGCAGTACTAGGGGAGTGATGTACTGTTGGGGTGTGTCATCCTTCGGATGAGATGTTAAACCAAGATCCCTTCTACCCATCTCTGGTGTTGTCCTGGTGGGTGTCCAGGTGGAAGTAAAAGAACCCAAGGCACTTTCGCAAAAGTAGGAGATTTTCTCCAATGTCCTGGCCAGCACTACCCTTTCTATAAAACTGGTTCATGCAATTGTCCAAGGCTGTGTGTGGGTGTTGATGTGAAAAATGGCTGCCACTACACATTCAGTCACTTCACTACCAGTCTCTCACTGCTTGTAAAGTACGTTGGGATAAAATGTGTATTGAAAAGTGCTATAAAAATACGGATTCTTCTTCTTAAGAGTCGTCTATCAGCAAAACTACTTATCCAATGGCTCTGCAGGAGACAGAGGGAGTATTGGAGATGGAGGAAACATACCCAAAGGTGCGGGAAAATCTGGTATTGTTATTAATAATGAGGGAGACACTGGAATTCCTATACCCATGGGAGACTAATGCCTCAAGGCAGAATTGTAAGAACATGATCTTGACCTGTCTTTGCTTCTCCTTATGTTTTCTATGTGAAGATGAGGAAGAGGTAGAACGATCCATGGAGCACTGCACGGACCATGAGTGGGGATGAAACTGTGTGAAGATGAGGAAGAGGTAGAACGATCCATGGAGCACTGCACGGACCACGAGTGGGGATGAAACTGTGTGAAGATGAGGAAGAGGTAGAACGATCCATGGAGCACTGCATGGACCATGAGTGGGGATGAAATTGTGGGAAGATGAGGAAGAGGTAGAACGATCCATGGAGCACTGCACGGACCACGAGTGGGGATGAAACTGACTCATTTTTTGTGATTCTAGGAGGACTGCCTTCTCTCCCAGTAACAAGGCTGCCTGGTACTAGAACACTCGCCCAAAGAGCAGTGGTAGTTAGACACAACCTTGTCGCCAGAGCAATTAGCATTTTCAGGCATCCTACTTGCAATAACAGTTTTTAAATGTAGTCAAATGGGACTATAAGAGAAACTTAACATTTTAAATCATGATAAACTGTTTAAAACCTTGTTAAAATAATAAATTAAGTTTAAAACTGTTGCTAGAGAATGCAACAAACTAGACTGGACTGCTATTTGCATGCAAAAACTGGTGTACTGGTATCCAATGAAGAAAGCGTGAGAGCTGCACTTCAACAATGGGAAAAAATGAGCTGGGTCAGCACCAGATATATGTTTGTTGTTGTTGTTTTGTAGGAATAACCATTGAGCAGAAACTCATTTACAACGGTAACCTAGAGCAAAATACATACATCTTCGCCGGCCCAGTGGTGCTGAGGTTTGAGGCGCTGGACGCCACACCTTGCGCCACGCTGGCAATCCGGGTTCAGACATGAGCCCGGGGAGCCAGGGGTTGGATAGGATCAAGCATCTGGAGGACTGCTCTCCTATCCCGGAGTGGGATCCAGGGAACCCCTGCTCTGTAGCGGCCCCTGGTGACAACCGGGGGCACTACTAGAGCAGTGGCAGCAAAAGGGGACGGAGTGCAGTGGACGTCAGCATGCATGCCCTGATGTCATTACATGTCTGCACTCCATAAGGGGGCACATATAAGAAAAATGGCGCAAGGTTGCGGCAACTTGATGGCCGGCTTCGGTATGCCCGGCTTCGGGAGCACCACTGAAATTACTAGATCTGGTCTCGGCGGGGAGTAAGGGTGACTTACCGCTGCGAGGGGCAATCTGCGGGGGGGTATAATGCAGTGGGGGCTTCAATGGGGGCAGAGGCAGGACCGGATGGGAAGGATGCCAGGACGAGGTGCAGACCGTGGAGCCAACAGGTAAAAATGAGTCAAAAAACAACAACAACAAAAAAAAAAAACGTCTTCACAGACCATACAAATACATCATACAAATATAAAAGTTACAATATTAATT
Source organism: Neoceratodus forsteri (assembly GCA_016271365.2). Classification (NCBI taxonomy): domain Eukaryota; kingdom Metazoa; phylum Chordata; order Ceratodontiformes; family Ceratodontidae; genus Neoceratodus; species Neoceratodus forsteri. Next base: position 1,273,962,276 of record CM057456.1, read on the forward strand.
CGAACATTTACATACCTGGACACATGAGGTTAAATATTTCTTTAATGTAGATACTGACAAGGGTTTAGTGATTATATTCCTAAAATGAGGTGGGAGCCCATTCCAAAAACTCTGCACCAACTGGCTACAATAATGCATAGATCTTTTGGTGCATGTCTTAGGGACTAACTGTGAAAATTGAGAATTTCTTAAAGAAGATTCAATAACACGAAACTGTAGCGTGTCGCTCAAATACTTGGGAATAAGGCCCAGGCCAGATTTATATGCCAACACACCTTTTTGCATATCCCTCCTCAAAGCCAGGGAAACCCAGCCCAGAGATTTATATAGGTCACAATGATGAACAGTTATAAGGCATTTCAAAATAAATTTTGTCAATTTATTATGAAGCACATCTAACCTGTGCAATCTTTTTTATTTTATTTATTATGCTTTTTGCCCCCACTGCGGATGACCCGGCCCCTCAGCCTGGTCACAGACCCCAACCCTCCACCTCCACATTACACCATGACCCCTCAGATACCCCGTGGCTTGCCCCCCCCAGGGTGAGGTGTGACACTGGTCCCCTTAACAGCGCCACACATTGGGACTAGGTCCAAGGGTCGGTCCTGGAGGCAGATGAAGGCCAGGACAGGCTTCATCTACGGTCGTCTGCAGGAAGTGATTTTGTATGCTGTACGTGGGGGGCGGGAACGTGCAATGACGTCCAGCATCCATCCGGCCCCTCCAAGTCACTTCCTAATGCTGGTTGCTGCGGTACGTCTGGCCTCCGTCAGGGGTCCGTCAAGCATTGGACATTCGCCCTGCCCTCCCCCTTGAGAAGGAGAGCAGTTCCTGGGATGCTCAATCCTTCTCCCCCTGGCCGGCCCTCTGACAACTCAGGTCCATTCCTGACCCCAGTCACCAGTGTTGCAAGCAGAAATCCAACCGCTGTGCTAACGGGCCGGCTAACCTATGCAATCTATCCTATGAAGATATGTAGTGTGTACGTGGATGATGCCATGTATCTGTGTTATATACTGACATCTCCAGCCTTAAATATTCTGATTTCTGCAGGATCCTAGCCCCTCTGGCTCTAAGACCAAAAAGTAGGACTCTACGAAGAAGATTGATTCTGGGAAGATTTGCATCTCTCATATACCCCCTCCATACTGCGCCATACTTAAAAAGAGCTGCATCTCTCAATCAACCCCTCTGCCACAGCATACATATAAGGAAGCAGCCTGTCTCAAACACCCCTCCATTGACAGCTCCATGTGAAAATCGTGATTAAATAATGATCGCCAATTCGGCGAGCATTTAATAGCACAAGCTATAATAGCTCATTGTACTTATAGCGCTGCACATATTAGTGGCACCCTAATAATAGCGATCAACGGCAACACATGCCTGCCAGCTCATAACAACTACCTGTCACCAGAAAGCATGCCCTCCAACCCATCATTGATGCTGTATCAGACGACTGCAGAAATACACACAAAATAACTTTATGAAGGCTGATGGTGGTAAATGCGCTGCTGGATTCTTAATCGAACCACGCTTGTGGTCCGATTAAGAATTCTGACTGCTGATGCTGGGTTCGTAATCAACTGTAAAAAAACAATCACACTATGGCTTCTGATTTCTGGCTCATGAGGGAACAACAAATGCCTGCCTGGTTCGATTAAGAATCCAGCATTAGAAGTCAACAAGAGCAAATCGTAAACTGAGATTTGCTTTTTCTAATCCTGGAAATTACCTTCTATTAAGAACTTAACTTAAGAACCCTGCATAGAATCGAGTTAGAATTCTTAATCAGACCACAAGCATGGTTTGATTAAGAATCCAGTGTCTTTCTCAGCAAGTTTTGTCGGTGGGTTCGAGGGGGTGCTTTAAATGGTAGCCTTTTGTGCAAATTGCGATTATTGAGCGCCACTAATATATGCGCATTGGCAGACTATATAACGTGATTAGTACATAATCACCATTATTTGGCAGTCACTAAAATAAAAAGCGCTATTTTGTAATCGCGATTTTGCAGTAGCGATTTTAAGGTCGCGATTTTAACGGGTAACCTCCATGGACCAAGGAGCATACATAACACAGCATGCATCTCTACATCCCTTAAGAGGATGACTAAATACATGAAACTGACCACAACTGTATCACGACACCACTCCTACCTGCTCTCTTTCTCACCTTACTACCGCTTCTGTTGTCTTATTCTCCCCGAGTGTCATGGCTCCTTTTCTGATGTCGCTCCCAATGGCCTCACACTGAGCACTCCCGATGGCCTGACACCAGAATACTTCCCATAGATCACCTCCTATGCCCTTCTTATACCGTAACAGTGCAACTAGCTTAAAGAGCGGCTGACAGCTCTTTTATCCTTGGGCAGGCAACTCATACCAAGTATCTGCCTGCCAGAGGACCTAATTTAGTCATAGTTTAAATTTCTTTTGTTTGGTATATTGTAGAACATTTACTTAATTGTGCAGTGCTCATAACGTTTATATACCAGCCAAGCAGCTACTGAGCAATGCAACCCTACTAACAAAACTGGTGTTTGGATGGTACAAAGTCGGAGGGTAATTGGAAAAGGTGGTGGCAAAACATACAATTTTTTAAAATTTACAGTCCACTTTTTATATGGGAGGATTTAGCCTGAAAAGTTAGAAAATGTTGCTTAACAGTCCCCCTTTCCCACTACCAGTGATACAATAGCCTACAACCTCATACATGAGTATGCATCAGTTTTGGAGACAGGGCTGCAGCATTAGTCATCTACATCACTCTCATACAGCAGTTATGAGTGCAACACAGTTATGCAAATGTTTTATAACTTAAAAAATCAAACTATGATTAAACTAGCTCCTCAGTATGGCACTTATTTGGTATGAGTTGCCTGCCTGCTGTTCGTCAAGAGCTAGTGTGCGCACCACCTAGTGACCAAATACAGGAACTCTACAGAGCTAGTTTGGTTTAAAATGTAACCCTACTCACTAAAATGCTTTCAATTTAAAAAATGTATGTACATATTGTTTTATAATAATGCCACACAAAAAGGAAAGAAAAGTGTTCAATTTATGGACACAAGGCACATGAATCACTCTGCGCAGTGTAAGAAAGCAGCAGCAAAGGGCAACAGGATGCTAGGGTGCATAGCAAGGGGAATCACCTTAAGGAGAGAGGAGGTGATCCTGCCACTGTAGAGGTTGCTGGTGAGGCCTCACTGAAGAGTACTGTGTGCAGTACTGGTGCCCCTTCTGAAAAAAGAACACCAAACTGTTGAAAGGGGTGCAAAGGAGGGCGATCAAGATGTTAAGCGGGATGACGGAAAAGCCCTACAAGGATAGGTTGATGGCACTCAATATGTATTCCCTGGAGGACAGAAGGGACTGGGGTGATATGACTGTGACATTTAAGTACTTGAAGGGCATAAATAGGGTTAGCCCTGAGGGTCTGTTTAAGTTTAGGAAGGAAGGGATCACAAGAGGGCACAGACTGAAATTGGGGGGGGGGTTCAGAAGAGAGACAAGAAGGTATTTTTTACAGAGAGGGTGGTGACAGCATGGAATGCATTGCCTGAGGAACTGATTTTGCAAACATCAGTGGGGGGATTTAAGAGGAGGTGGGACAGGGTCAAGGGCAAAATCAGAATAGGGAAGGATGTGGAAAATGGTGGTAACCCAGACGGTGTAACCAGCAAGGCAAGGGGAGAGGGGGTTGGGGGGCAGCATCAGTACTCAACACTGAAAGCTGCACACTCGAGCAGACGTGATAGACCATAAGGCCTGTACCTGCTGGCTTCTTCGTATGGTCGTACAGACACAATAAGACACTTCACGGTGTACGTTGTGCAGGATAATGTTTTTTAGTCGGGTGGCTGAAGGCACTCTTCCATGCCTCATAACCTACCCAAGCCATCCCGTTATCCCAAAATGCACACCCTGTTATGTTTTATTGCTAAAGGACATTGTTTCTTGGAGATGCTTCTCTGGATTCTCTTTAACTCTTAGAAAGCTGAGCAGTGCCAACACAACCCTGTACCAATGTGGAGGGAGACCAGGTTAAGGTCGCTTGTATTTCCAGCATCCACGAATGACCAGTCACTTTATTCAAGTCCAAACGTGTCTGCTTGTTTGCCATTCAGCTAGTCATTAATGCCCCCTCGAATATTTTAGAGATTTAAAATCCAAACCTGTTTATTAATATATAACAACAGTAATCCATACTGATAGATAAAGAAAAAAGTCTGGGCACTCAAAGGACTGAAATAAAGCCAATAAACTCAAATGTCTTATCAATAATTTACTGCATGAGTGCAGGCGTTGACTAGCTTCTCAAGGTTTTGACCATTTCAGTCTTAGTCGAGGGGGCTAACCTTGTTTATGAATTCATAACATTACCACACACTGACATATAAACCCTGCTGAAAACAGAATTAGCAGAACATCCTGCTCCAAAACAGAAAAAGCCATTAGGATCTGGCAAAAACAAACCAGTGTCGTAGCTGTAGAACACCTTTTTATTCTATCACTATTTACCTCTATTCATTTTCCATAGTGCTCATTCAGTTTAATTTAAAAATTCATAGTAGTGCAGACAGTTTAAACCAAGAAAATAAAAATATGTACCAAGTAAAGGGTATTATTTACCTTCAGGCGATCCACTTCTACTTTGGAACAAGTAGCATGATATGACAGCATCTAAAGTAAACCCAAAAAACAATGTTGTGTTACTCAAATAATATCAGATATTAACATGGAAAAGGTTTCCTTTTGGCAGCGAGTCTTTCTCTGCCTCATTTCCATATTTATCCACCCTCAATAATCAGAGCTGTGCAGCTCACCCTTCCTCCAACTGGCAAAGTGGGCAACAACCTTCACAGCTGATGGTAATGTCACTTTGTGACTGACCAACTGAACTGGGCTGGTACGCAAGTCTTTCTTCAGGAAGTTGATATAACAATTATTCTATCATCAACAAAAGTCCTTGACTTAGTCTTCTTCTTAAAAGTCCCTATGCAGCTGATGCCGCCTAGAGAATCTTATAAAAAAACAAAAACAAATTTAGACACAGTTCACCTCATATTCCACACAAACTCTGCATTTCTTATCCCCACTATTTATTACTAAGGTCCTCTGCATGAAAACAGGATCTTTGTCCCTTAAGAGTTCATCTGCTCCAGCTGATTGTTCCCCACAGAGATCCTATATATAAAAACTAGAGGGGCGGCCATTACATAGAGTACTAGGGTCTTTCATACAGCAATATGCAAGTGGCCTAGACTATGTCAATGGGGCTTATGCAGATAAGTGGAGTAGTCACATGATGATCCCTTTTAGTTTTTATGTATATAATCTCTGTTATAACCCACTGTTACACCCTCTCCTGATCAAGGACTCAATCTGCAACATGTTGCCACGTTCCTCAACTCCTGTAAGGGTATCTCGGTAGCTGCCACCACTCAGAAGTGATTCTCTTTACCTGTGGACTTTCTTGGACCAAACTCCACCAGAGCCACTGCCCTTTGGCTAGGGACAAACGACCTTCCCCTGTCATTCAATCCTGAGAAAACAGTTATCTTCTTAGAATATGGCAACTGTAGCTTTATTCTCTCCCTCTCGGAGATGGATCATGGATTTGGCAATATCAACAGTCATCTATTCCTCCAAAAGATTCAGTCACAGAGGCACGAAGTACAGTATATAAAAATAATATTTACTACTTCAAAATATTTATGCAGTCTACAGGATATCACACATACACAGGACTATGGGAATTACAAGGTTACTACAGAAATTTAAAAGAAAGGGTGTGGACACAGCGGAAGAAACAAATAGAAAAACCTTCCTATAGCTTCTTAACTTTAATGAAGTAGTAAGATTCTTACCACACAGGATATCTTAGTAACCTGTGGCTGACTCCAGCTCTTAGGTGGTGTAAGTATGAAGTCCCAACACTGACTGAGTTGCTAGGGCCTACCAAAGACATCAAAAGCCTTCAGCTTGCAGACCCCCATGCTGCATCATCAAATATGTCACTCTGACATCATGGATTCAAAACTTTCTGTCATCTGGGGGTGCCACCCCTCTGGAAAGCGGGCCTAAACAAGAACCTTGGATTTTGTGAACTCAAACACCCCTTATTTAGTTCTGAGCCATTTCTGCCTCTGCAGGGGGTGGCTGCATGGCCAGGATAGTTTCCTGACATGAAAGTTCTTGGACTCTTTGAAGGTCTCTTGTTAACTGACCAGGGAGTCCTATCATAACAGAACAAAGGGACTGTAATTACCTTCCTGGGACAGCTGCTCTGCCTCTGGCATCAATGTTAATCTCATTTCCCCGACCCATCTCTGCTGCCTCAGCAGATTACATTCTACTGTTATCATTGCAGATAGAGTTAAATGAAAAAAAGTATATAATGAAATAGCAGTTGTTATACCCACCTGGAGTCATAAGTTATTTAACGTCACAGTTATTCCCTTGGTAACAGATTATGATGCACAACATTATGACTTAATTTGGACATTATGCTGCAAGGGCAGATAAACTGTAAAAGATTAAGATCCTGTTTCTGTGTGCATTCCTTAGTAATAAATAACTGGGAGATGAGAGCTGTAAAAAATACAAGAAATAAAAGTTGAACTGTAACTAAATATGTTTTTTACATGTTTCCTGAGCCATCAGCAGTTCTTTTAAAGAAATAATTTACACAGATTTGCCACAAGCAAATCCCAAGTATCAAACTATTTTTTTGCCATGGCCTTATATTTATTTATAAAACTTATCTGTAGTGAAAACATTACTGGTAACGAGAATTACACTGAAAAATTATTTTTTAATTCTTGTAGATTTTTCTTTCTTGTTTCTTTACCCCCATTATTTCTTTAGCCCCATTATCAGGGCTTGAGATTAATGGTATTCTGCCCTGTTTTGTGCATCACTTTTCAAGACAGAATACCAATTTCACCATGCTGGTATTCCGACTGGAATACCACTTCACCATGCCGCCACTCTCCAGTTTAATCGACAGCATGCTCTTTTGGATAGCTGGAATACCAAACTTGGGGTTTTAGTATTCTACTTTACACATCAGATTATTTTCTTGATCTGTATCTCTGATTACGTTCCCCTGCCCCTTCCCCACCTCCGATGCTTAAGGCTACCACAGCTGCACCCTTCCTTCAGCCAGAAAGGCAGGGGAGTGGCTGCCTTTTCAGCCAATGCAAATGATGCTCCTCACTCAGTCCACAGTGGGTGCAAGAATGCTGAGTCGCCTCTGTCCTCACTCCCTGGGAGCCGAGTGTCTCACCTCCACAACATGCCTGGCCTCCAGACGGTCTCCTCTGTGTGGGATTTCAGAACTCACATACAAACTGGAGTCTGGGGAACAGTCAACATTAAGAGTCCCACACCCAAGTGTGGAGCTGATACGAATTTGCACTCCATCTGCAAAAAACACAGTTTTCACCTACTGTTTTCTGCAGTATAGATCATAACTGGATGATCCTACTTACTCCCATGTTGACACTTGCTGTAAACAGAAAGCCCAGAACAACCAGTCACTGATGTCAGAGCTGGGCTGCAACAGTGGGAGATTCAACAGCCTACAGTGCATGTTAGAACTTTTATAAGCTCCAGTCAGCTATTAGCTGATCCCGCTGTTCTCCCAGGACTAAGTACAGTACTCTGTGGCACAGGAAGACAGCAAGACCAACAAACAAAAGATAAGAGCTTATAAAAACTCTAACTTGTACTTCAGGCTGTTGAATCTTCCATAGCTACAGGGAATTCTGGACTTCCTAGTTACTACAAATGTTAGGTGGCAGTTAGCAGGATCAGTCAGATGCAATCTAATATACTGCAATAAACAGGAAGTAAAAAATGTTTGCACATGAACTGCACATTGGGACTTACCCCTCATTTGGGTATGGAGTTCTTAGTGCTGACTGTTCCGCTTTAACAAGGCAAAACTGCAAAGCCGACCTGAGTTTGGTAACACACTTTGGACTTCCGCATAGGGCAGGCAAGTCGGACATATTAAGTTACTGTACACTGTTCAGATGTCTGGCAGACTTGTTTTGGTGAAGTGCAGGTAATGCTATAATAAAGTACATGGCTACAGCCAAGTTGTCCTGCTTGCTTACTGCCTGGGTGTGCAACAACTTTTGGGTTTTCATCTGTGTGGGTGTGTGTGTGGGGGGGGTCTGGCCACCCCTGTTCCTGCACCCACCCTGCAAAGAGATTCGCAGCGCCTTTGCTTTGGGAGATACTGTGGAGGTCACTGGTCGCATCTGCATGAAAGCAACTCCTGTTGGCTGGCCTAAGGAGTTCCACTGGTATCAGCTATGGAGGCAATTATTAGAGCTACCTTGTCCTGTGGGAAAGGTGCAGCTGAAGGCAGTTTGCATGACTGCTGGGAGTGCGGATTAGAAAGGTGGGACAAATGACAAGCGGTGAAGTGACTGGCTGACACAATGGCAGGCTTGAGTTCTTCTGACACCCCTGTCAAAGGAGTTCTATTTAAATGACTTCCCCTGAAGCTGGTTCTTTTCCCATGCACTAAGTTTTTAATATGCTGATATGTTCTTTTATTAGCAGTTTATTTTTACATATTTTAACTAAGTAACACAGACTTGTGGGCATGGCTTCTTTTACCAGTAGTGTCAATAATGTTTATCACACAAAGGCATACAAACTTCTAAAGTTTACCTAAAAGAATAGCACAGAAAATCATCCTGTCCATGCTATATGCTGCTGCTCAGTCTTGGAATAACCTGGCTCCTGTTTCTAAAAACGTACTTGGTTTTGAACCTTTTAGAAAGACATTTGCTACTAACATGTAGTTTGTAACTAAGATACAGCTGACTGTATTGTATGCCTGACCCTGATGGGGCAGCACAATTCACTGCCTTCTGAGAGACAGGGATTCATTCGCATACAAGCCCTGGGATCTCAAGCTCAGCTCTGAATGGATATTTTTCAGGCTATCTATCAGAATAGCTGACTGTGCACTAGCGCTGGGGATATCAGTAATTGCACTTAGTTTGGATGCTAAAGGTCTCTTAGGTTAACTTCACAAAGCAAATTCAGTAAACTCTCATGTGGGTCAGCTTGCACGCAAGTAATAAATTATGAACACTGGCATGCTGTGCTAATAAAGTGAGCAAGGTATTGAGGAGGCATCAAACTCCGGGTATCTGCAGTAAATTAATGACAAGGATCCAAAGTCAGATTTTACCTCCCATGGAGCAAACACCTGGGGGGCTAGATGGAAAAACATTTGCATGTACAATTTGGTTATAACAGCAAATTGTATGGTCTATAGCTGAAAACTGTCTGCCTGGCTTCTCCAGGGACGTCACTAGAATTTATAGCTATTGTAAATTTAAGTGATGTCTTGAGTAATTCTGGGCCACCATGTGTACTAAACCAAACTGTTTTAAAACTGGTTATAGCAACTAAACCGTGCTTGCAAAAGTTGTGAAAACCTAGGAGTGTTGCTCTGAATGCCTAGTATGGTATGGGGTCAAGCCACTTTTGTTATTTGTTATGGTGGGATCAAAAGTGGATTTTAGATCAAATATATGGGGTCTGATTCTCAGCTACAGTCAGGGCTGCTACAAACAGGTGAGCTGTGCCCACAAAATTTTCCCAGCCACTTGAAACTGCGATTCTCACTACCTGGCACATGTAGCTGGCCCCATGGCGAAGAGGGCTGAGGCTCTTTGAGCACCTCACCTTTTTCCATGCCAGTGACCCAGGTTCAGGAATGGATTCGGGCTGTGGGAGGACAGCCGGGGGAGAAGAGGATTGAGCATCCTGTGGACTGCTCTCCTCCTTTAGGGAGGAAGGGTTGCTGCTCTCACTGCTCAATTCTGCTCTCCTCTAGGGAGGGAGGGTTGCTGCTCTCAGTGCTTGACTGCCCTCTCACAGAGGCTTGAGGCAGACTGCTCAGAACACCACTTGGGATGGAGGAACAGCAGCCATTGATATCTCACGAATGGTATCGTGCATGGCAAGGCAAGGCAAATTTTATTTTTAGGGCGTCCATTCACTGTGGCTCTGGGCACCTAACAAAACACAAAATAAAACGACAGCTACAATCCAAAGATTGCAAGAATAAGTAAAAAAATCAGAGTTCCAGTTGTTAAGATTAACTATGATAATAAAAAAAATCGGGTGCAAAATTACTCTGTAAATGCCAGGCTGGAAATGTGGGCTTTTAGTCTTTGCTTGAAAACACCAATTGAGGGGGCCTCCTGGACTGCAGATGGAAGCACGTTCCACAGGTTTGGCCCAGAAACACTGAAAGCTCGATCACCAGATGTGCTGAACCCAGGGAATGTCCAGGAGACCCCTCGAAGAGGAACAGAGGGCGCGCGCACATGTCGCAGGTGTCAGGACCTCCAACAGGTAGCCAGGATCCAGTTTGTATATGGCCTTATAGGTAAGCAAGCCCACCTTGAAAAGGACCCTCCACCTGACTGACAGCCAATGCAGAGCACGCAGGACCAGGGTCACATGACAGGACCTTGGCAGGCCCGTCAGCAACTGGGACACCATGTTCTACACCAGCTGCAGCCTGTGGAGGGTCCTTCCTGTGAGCCCGAAGTACAGATCATTACAGTAGTAGAGTCTAGAGGTAACAAAGGCATATACCAGGGTCGGCAGATCCTCGAGCAGAATGAGGGGTTTGATCCTGATGATGTTCCGTAAGTGGTAAAAAAAACACTCTTAACTACAGACAAGACCCGGGCTTGAAAGGTCAGCCTGCTGTCCAGGATCACACCTAGATTACGCACCCTCGGGGAAGCCACCAACGAGCAGACCCCAGGAAATGCCCTGTGTCCGCTCCAGGTTGCAACCCATCATGCCCACGATCCTGCTCGATCACTAGCACCTCTGTCTTATCCGGGTTTAGTCTCAACCAGCTGAAAGCCATCCAGTCATTGATTTTAGCCAGACAAATGTTAAGCATGTTGACAGCGCCAGATGTTCTGGGAGCAAATGACAAATACAGCTGGGTGTTATCTGCATAGCAGTAAAACTCCATGCCGTACTGCCGAATGATCTCACCCAGGGGCAGCATGTACACCGTGAACTGCATCGGTGACTAGATCGAGCTCTGTGGAACTCCACAAGACAGAGGCATAGGGGAGGAGGAGAAATTCCCCATCACTATTCGCTGCACCCTATCAGAGAGATAGGACTCAAAACCATTTGATGACAGTGCCAGTGAGTCCTCAAAACTCACAGAACCGATCAAGAAGCACAACATGGTCTTCAATGTCAAATGCTGATGAGAGATCGAGGATTACAAGAACTGACCTGTCTTCTCTGTCTCTAGCCCTGAGTAGGTCATTATGCACCCTAACTAGAGATGCTTCTTTGCTGTGTCTAGCCAGAAAACTGAACTGAAATGGCTCATGGATGTCAAAGGACACGAGGCGATCCTCGAGCTGTTGTGCCACCAATTTCTCAACAACCCTGCTTAAAAAAATGCAGGATGGTAATTCGCCAGGATGTCTGGGTTGAGGGAAGGTTTCTTAAGAAGGGGTCTCACCAGCGCTTCTTTCAAAGCCACTGGAACACCCCTTTCACTATGGAGCACCTGGAAATCCTGGCGAACACCAGGTCAACAGCCTCAGCGCATCCCATTAAGAAATGCGTTGGAGCTGGGTCCAGTTTGCAAAATCTGTGCTTCAGCTCTAAGATCACCTCAGTCACTTCAGACACGTCTGCTGGCCTAAACTTCTCCCAGACAGGCAGACTGCCTCTGCTCCTACTAGTCGAGCCACTGCGAGGCGTTAGCCTCCCTGATGGAATCCCCAACCGGACAGATGACACTCTGTCAGAGAAGAACAGAGCAAACTCTTCACACAAGGTGGATGAAAAAGCCTGCTTCAGCTATAGACAGGCAGGATGGAGAAGCCTATCCACAGTCCAAAAAAGCTGATAAGGTCTGTTCTTTCCTGCTGCAATCTCCCTGGACAGGAATTCTGTCTTCTTATGGGAGATTGCCTCCTGGTACTCACTGTAGTGGGCACGCAGGACCAGTTTTTTGGCCTCCAGCCAGGTCTTCCGTCAGTAATGCTCTAACTTCCAACCCTTGATCTTCATCACCTTGAGATCCCCATCAAACCACGGGGATCTCAAGTGAGAGGATCAGAGTCGTATACAAACTGGAGCAATGACATCCAGTGTTTCGGACACCACTTTGTTATAGGTGGCCACCGCCTCACTGGTGCCAGTCGCACAAATTGCCAATCACAATGAGTGTGTGTGGACAACACTATATGTCCGTTCCTCTGGGGACAAGGAAACGTGGAAAATGGTAAGGTGTAGTGCACAATGACATCATCATCTCGCAGGCTCTGCACTGGTTGCAGTGCTCTCTTCTGGCACCAGATCCATTTCTATCGGTGGTTGGGCACCCGCTGTCGACCCCCACCATGGGGAAGGGGAGGCAAGACGTGGGGGATGCACTATGCACTGGATCCGGTTCATCGGTGGTAGGGTGTCCGCTGTTGACCCCCCGCCACAGGAGGTAAGCCATGGGGCAATTGCTGAACTAGAGGTAAGTCCCTGGGGCTGCCAGGTGACAGGGCTGGTGGAGATGATGGAATGAGGTGCCTGCACATCGGCGGGAGTATAAACAGATTAACTGCAAAATAAATAAATAAATAAAAATACCTGACATGTGAAGGATGAAGCAGGGTCTCCCTGCCAGTACAGTGTAAGACAAATAGTCACTTCAGATTCCAGTAGGCTTGCTAACATCATAGCATGTACTGTAGCACTGCAATTTTTGCCTGCCACAAATAACACTGGAAATATGCACCTGGATTCCAGCACTAGGCACCTATATGTAACCCCCTTGCAAATGGGGGTTCCCAAAAGACTTCCAGGAGCTTGCTTGAATGCTCCAAGCCTGAATGGTGTTTGGCGTTTAAGCCATTTATCAGTGAGTGTTTTTAGAGCCTCTGGTACTGTCTCTTTAAGAGCTGTCTGCTTGCAGACATAATTAGTTGTATGGGGGACTGTGTTTCTTTGATTGAGTACCACTCGAGCTGCTGCCAATTCACTCCATTTTGCAGTCACTAAGTGCAAAGGAACCTATCTGAAAGATGTAATTGTTTGCCAGAAATAATTTAGAGTAATAATGAAAATACAGTTTGTCTAACCTGCTTTCTTTGCAGTCAGAACTGTGTTTGCCTAGTTCCCCATTCTAGTTTTGAACTACTGAACTGGACCAATCAGTGTGGGTAAGCTAGCTCTAAAATGGTGCCTTGGACGAATCAGAACTTGGACTCATAATCTGGGCCAGCCACAAGAGGATTGTATGGGCAGTGACTCTGGGAGATGTAGTTTAGACTTGGAGCCTTTTGGACCAACAGCAGCAGTCTATTGTGAGTGACAGCCAATCCAGTCAAGAACTGGGAGGAACTCAAAGGAAGTGCCAGTTTTGTCTGTTGGAGTTTCAGTTTAGATCTGGCAGTGAAGGAAAAGAAACCCTGTGCTCCTTCAGTGCACAGTTTCAGTCAAAAGCGTGTGTAAGGCCCAGAGTTCCGGTCTGCAGCTTGTGTAACTGCTTGTTAGGACTGAATCCGTCCTGTGAAAAGAATCAAAGGATCTCTGAAGGTAGAAACCAGGCTCACCTGTAGAAGACTGGAGAAATTGTTGAATTGCACTCGGTCTGTCAGGAACTGAATCTGCTGTGTGTTCTCCCGGGTATTGTGCAGTAATTGCGATCGGGATAGAGAAGCAGCCTGCCTGGTATAGTACTTTCTTTTTTACCATATAAATGTATGAAGAGTCTCGTGGAGCTCAAGAGTAGCCCTGCTGACGTTGAAGGACCCTATCTTGTTTGGAGGTCGTGAGTACTAATTCAGGGTCGCTCCCTGTTGAATTGCCACATTAAATCCAAATGGAATCACTGTACTGCTGACTGTTTAAACTAATTTTTCTTTTCACTGTGTGAAAGGCCCCTAGCTATACAGTTTGGACTAGCCACTAGGGCTTAGGTACCCAAGGGACAGTAACTGGTAGGAGATAGGCCTAATACACAGAGCCATAAGTAGATAGTAAAGTGATAAGCTAATTAACCTGATTTCCCCTGTCCTTGTTATATCCCCTAAATAAATCAGAGCTGCTTGTTTCAGCAAAGTTATACTGCCTGAGGTATTTGTCTATGTTAAAGTACTGTACTGTGATTGTTGCATTGTATCTTATTTCACAGGAGGTCCCAGTGCCAGAACTAGTCCTGGGGTAAGTGTATACTGTGAAGGTAATTCTGATATATTGTGTGGGCCACTAGTGGGAAGAAAGGGGGGTTGCAGTGTCCCAGAGGGCTGTGACCAAGTAAGTTTAACTACTGCAAACCCTGACCTCTGGGTGGAGGCACCCGCCATTGGATCCAGGCCCCTCAACCTGTTAGTGGCAAATCAGGCAGGGGTAGTAGCCCCTGGGATAGCGCCATCTAGGGGTTACATATACAATATGGGTTCCCCTTTCTTTATCCCCCCTCCCCAATACTGTACTTTCATGGTGGTCCAAAGCCCCACCCTTCACACCTGTTCAAGTCCCCACTGGTGGTAAAGTGGTCCTACACCCACCACATTTACCAATCCTGTACACCTTGGAGGTCCAGTGATCCCTCACACCAGTGGCTGTCCTCTCTGATGGTCTTGTGGGCTGTGCCAGCTCACATTTTTACAACCCTTTACACTTTAGCAGGCAGTAATCTCATTTCCATACGTCTGCAGTGCTCTTTGTAGGAACCCGGAACTGGCTGGGGTCATAAAATATGCAGCAGGAATTGTGGTCCAACAGTGGGTGGGCCTCTAATCTGTAACAAAGGTCTAAGACTGCAGGGCAGCATGGTGCTATGGTATATTGAAAGTAACAACTCTCACTGGGATGAGCGGAAGAGAAAACCATTAATGTAAAATTATGATTGCATACTGTGAGCCTAGGAAAGTCAAATCAAAATAAAAATATGCATGTTTGTAAGACTGCTGTATGAAGAAATTAAAATTATGCTTTGTGTAACTTTGTTTTTGATACTGAGTTTATCTTCAATACTAAAAGTATCATATCCATCCACAAAAAAATACAGCTTTATAATTCTTAGGTTCAGAGTCTCAGCTATAGTTTTTAGTAGAAATACAAAATCACACATGCCTCCACAATGGTTTTAGTGACTAAGAAATAGTCCTTATCTGCTGTCAAATTCTATATTTTTATAAGTATGAATAACAGCATGAATAATGGAGTGTGGAAAACATCTCAAAATGTAAACAAAAATAGCTGACCTGGTGGCGCAGAGGGTTGCGGCGCTGGGCGCCTTACTTTGTGCTACGCCAGCAATCTGGGTTCGGGAATGACGTCAGGTTATCAGGGTGCCGGTGTGGGAGGGAAGGGTGGAGCAGGATTGCGCATGCTGGCAGGCAGCTCTCCTCTCCTGAGTGTGGTGAGGGTGGGTTGGCGCCCCCCCCCCATAGTTCCGCTCCCACCAGGTGGAGGTCTGGTAGGTAGCGTAGGTGGAGAGGGGGCAGCAAAGAATTGGGAGGTGGAAGGGGCTGAGCTGGCACCACGGGATTCAAAGCGTGCCTCCACACACTCGTACGGCTGTGTATCGGGGCCTCAGGGAGAAAAAAATCTGTAAAAATGCTGCGTGTCCCCATTGCCAGGAGGAGACGATGGGGACCAAATAGCTAAAGAAAAAAAATGTAAACAAAGACTCTATTACCCACTGCTAGCAGCAGATAACACATACAAAACAATCATAACACTGCACACTCTTGCCACTTGGGAATACCTCATTGATACTCAATTAAGCAAGCAATAAGATACAACTGGGTGTGTTTATGTTTGTAAACTGTATGCCCAGGTGCGTTGTGAGGCACGACGTACTTGAGCCAAGTGCCTTCAGCCACCTGGAAGTGCAGTTTACAAACATAAACACACCCTGGAGTAGCTTATTGCCCTTTCAAAAAGGATGAAAGGTGTGAAATAAAAAAAAAAAGATAGTCAATTTTGTTCATCGTTTTACTGCTTTTTTTTTTGGCTGAATGTTTAAGAAAGAACAGTTCCTGAGTACAGAACCCCCTCACCTACCCACACCACCACACACTGACTTCCCTTTCCACAATCAACTTTTTCCACTTCATCGCTACCTCACAACACAACACAAAAAGCACAGTTACGTAAGAACTTACTGTAACAGTTCTTTGAGAAGATCTTTTGCAGCAGGCCATCTCCGTAGGACTAAGCCGTCAGGTGCCAGGACCACACAGAAACCTTTCTAGCTAGCAGTCTACAAGAGGGGGCTGCCCACCTCCAACGTCAGCGCCTGATGTCAGTCAATCCTATAAAAAGCAGGCAGCCCCCACAACCTCCTCGGTTCTTCCACCGGAGACCATATGCAGGATGCCAGAATGGGAGAACCAAGGAGGACTCCGAGGCAACCCAATAACAAAGAGAAAGTAAAAGCAGAAGGCTCGTCCCTATGGAAGGGGAGAGCGACACAGGAAAAGGGGGAAGGAGGGAGGGAAAGCAGGGCCTGATGGCAAGAGATTCCCTTGAAGATCTATTGTTACAGTAAGTTCTTACCTAACTGTACTATCTTACTTCGAGGGTGTCTCTTGCAGCAGGCCATCACCAGTGGGACTGAGTCCCAAGCAGTTCTGGCACTACAGACATGCAGTCTTGGTGGTAGGCAAAAGGAATAACAGCCTATGAAAGGAAGTCTTGGAGGATAGCTAGACCAAAGTTTGCCATATGCCTAGAGGCAATGTCCAGACTGAAATGCTTGGTAAAAGTGTGGACAGTGCTCCAGGTGGCAGCAGCGCAAATTTCAGCAGCTGACACATTTCTGAAACAAGCTACTGGAGCGACTATACCCCTAGTGGAATGGCCTTTAACCCTTCCAGGAATTTCCTTGCCGTACTTCTGGTAACAATAGACTATGCAATTGGCTAACCATTTTGACAAACACTGTTTGGTTTTCCTAGGGGCAAATGAAACAAACATCTGATTGGACTTCTGGGAGTCCTTGGTCCACTGTGTATAGTACCTCAGGATTCTATGCACATCCAAGGTATGTATCAATGCCTCCCTGTGACTAGAATGCTCTGGATAAAAAACAGACACGTGGATGGATTGATTCAAAGTAAACTCCAACACCACCTTAGGGAGAAACTTAGGATCTGTACACAAAGACACCCTGTCTTTGTGAAAAACCAAATAAGGTTCCTTACACATGAGGGCCTGAAGCTTGGAAATCCTTAGAGCAGAAGTAATGGCAACAAAAAGAAACAGGCTACTCACCTGTAACAGTAGTTCTAGGAGTAGTATATGTTGTTCATCCACACTCTTTGGCATGGCCCCTTCCACTTTAACTCTTGCCGGAAGTCTTCAAGCTGGCTCCTCTCACCCACCCCGGTGGTATAACCCTCGGCTCCGCCCCACGACACCAGATCTTAGCCTGCTGGAAGCCAGGTGTTGTGCGTCCGCAGCTGGGGAGGTCACGTGGGTCCGTGTGGATGAACAACATATATCACTCCTAAAACTACTGTTACAAGTGAGTAATCTGTTTTTCTAGGATCGTGGATATGTTGTTCATCCACACTCTTCAGCATCCCTGCGTGACTCAAGGTCGATGTGGTAGTGGGTGATGAAGATGTTTGCTGACTTCCAGGTGGCAGCCCAGCAGATTTCCTGGATAGGGATGTCCTTGGAAGTAGCCATTGATGCAGCGGTATGGCGGGTAGAATGAGCTCTTATCCCTCTGGGAGGCTCCTTGCCCGCCAACTCATAGCACAGACTAATGCATGATGTACTCCATCTTGCAATCATCCACTTTGCTGAAGGTCTACCAGAAGAGGCTTCAGCGTAGGTGACAAACAGTTGGTGAACCTCTCCCTGAATTTCCGCAGTCCTCTCCTTATAATAGGAGAGAGCTTGTCTCGTGTCCAAAGTATGGAGCCTGTACTCGGCCTCTGAGGTGTAGCTGGGGTAGTAAACTGGCAGAGTTAACACCTGGTTAAGGTGAAACTCTGACACCACCTTCAGAAGGAATTTTGGGTGGGGGTGTAGGACAACCTTGTCCCTGTAGAAGAACAGATAAAGGGAGTCCACGGAAAGCTCCTGGAGCTCCCCTGTCCTTCTGGCAGACGTGATAGCCACCAGGAAGGCTGTCTTCCACAACAAGTGTGACAACACACACTTGTGCATTGGTTTGAATGGCCTGCCTATGAGCTTTACCAGTACCAGCAGAAGATCCCAAGGAGGTGGAGGTTCACGCACCTGAGGGGATGTGTGATCCAGGCCTTTGAAAAAGGGCCCAACCACTGTCTCCTGCACCAACGCTGGCTGACCGGCCCATGCCCAGTAAGCAGAGATGGCCGCCAGGTGCATCCTAAGGGTCGATGACCGCAGGCTCCCTTTGGAGAGAGACCAAAGGTAGTCAAGGATATTAGCCACTGGACAGGACAAAGAGTCCAGGCCCTTGCCCTGACACCAAATGGAAAACCGTTTCCATCTGAAGGTGTAACATTTCCTGGTTGATTACTTTCTGGATGCTTCTACCATGGTGAAGACATCCTTGGAGAGATCCAAAGCCTGGAACTCTAGCCACCCAAGTACCAGGCTTTGAGACGAAGGGATTGATGATTCAGATGGAATACCTTCCACTGATTGAGTGAGATCAGGTCCGGGCATGCTGGAAGCTGCTCCGGGGGCCTGCAGCTGAGGCTGAGGAGATCTGGATACCAGAACTAGTGTGGCCAGTCTAGAGCTACCAGGATCACCTTCGCCTTGTCCCTCCTCACCTTGAGAAGCACTTTGTGGATCAAGGGATATGGAGGGAAGGCATACAGGACACCTGAGGTCCATGGCCTCGAGAAGGCATTCCCCTGCAGTGAGCCCTGCTGAGGGGGGCGGGCATGGAACAGCCTCAGCTTGGTGTTGTCCCTGGAGGCAAACAGGTCCACCATCGGTTGGTCCCAGTGGGAGAACAGGCTGTAAGTTACCTCTGGATGGAGAGACCACTCATGGGATGTCTCGCCTAAGCGGCTGAGAGCATCACCAGATGGGCTGAGGCTCCTGCCACATGGATGGCTAGGAGATCTGCCTCCAGATGGCTCACGAGGGTCCAGATGCAGAGCGCCTCCCTGCACAGCAGATGGGAGTGCATGCCACCCTGTTTGCTGAGGTAATACATGGTCGTGGTATTGTCCGTCTGGACTTGAACCATTTGACCCCAGAGCTGAGGAACGAAAGCTGACAATGCCAGTCTGACTGCTCTGAGCTCCAACAGGTTGATGTGGCATCGGGACTCCTTGGGGGGTCCAGAGCCCATGGGCCCTTTGGCCCCCCATGTGGGCTCCCCGGTCCATGAGAGAGGCATCAGTCGTCAGGACGACAGTCGGGTCAAGGTAGACAAATGGGATCTATTCTTGCAACTGGTCTGGGGCGGTCCACCAGTGGAGAGTATCCCACATCTTCTGGGTTACAGTGATCACCTGGTCGAAATGACCATGGCGCTGAGTCCACTGGGGGTCCAGTTCCCATTGGAGAGGGCGCATGTGCAACCGGGCCCAACGGACCACTGAGGTGCACACCGCAATGTAACCCAGAAGGTGCAGAAAGTTCCTGGCTGGGCACAACTACCTAACCAAAAATGACTGGGCAAAAGAGGAGAGAACCTCCGCCCTGTCTGCCGGGAGCCAAACTCTGGCTTGACAGGAGTCAAGCTCTGCCCGATGAAGCCCAACACCTGAAAAGGTATGAGTTATGACTTGGCCTCGCTGATCAGGAGGCCAAGTTGGGAACGGATCTGGAGGGCCAGATCCCTGGACCTCTCCACCTCCTGTGGGGTGGAACCTGCTAGGAGCCAATCACTGAGGTAAGGATAAATCCTGCCCCCCTCCGACGCCTGCGCTGTGCCGCCATCACTGCAATGCATTTGGTGAACACCGGTGGGGCCGATGACAGGCCGAACGGCATGGCTCGGAACTCATACAGGGTCTTTTCGACCCTGAAGCAGAGGAACCGCTGATGGGACGGCGGATTGGGATGTGAAAGAATGCGTCCTGCAGATCCAGTGAACAGAACCACGTTTCTCTCCATGGATGGTATGATCTGGGACAGAGTGACCATCCAAAAGGTGCGTGACCTGAGATACTGATTCAGGTCTTGCAGATCTAGAATGGGGCGCCAGCCCCATATCCGCTTGGGCACCAGGAAGTACCTGGAGACAAAGCCTGTGTCTGCTGGAGAATCTGCCACTGCAGTTACAGCCTCCTTGAGGAGGAGTTGAGTGATATCGTCTCAGAGAGCTGCTGATTGAGTCTGAGAGGATACTCTTTCCTCCTGAGGGGCGTAGGCTCAGCTTAGAGGGTACTGCTTGAATTCCAGAGGCAGTCCCTGACCGACCACTTTGAGAACCCACTGGTCCGGAGTGACAGCGGACCAGACGGAATAGAAGTGGCAAAGTTGGCCCCCCACGGGAGGACCCAGAGCTGACGTGATGGGAGAGGGATTGGCAGACCCCGCCCCATCACTGAACAGACTTGGAGGAGGAGGATCCAGGACCTGACCCTCGGCCTCCTTTATAGGCCTGGGAGAGCCCGGGGTGGGCCAGGGGTGCCAAGCTTGAGCCTGCTGCTGTTGCTGGTGCTGCTGTCCTCCTTGAAAGGAGGACTGCTGAGCCTCAAGGGAAGAATGTCGAAAAGGCTTCTTTTTCTTCTGCTGGTTCTTAACTGAAGAACCCTTGGCAGAAGTAGTGTCCAAGGTGGCACTGGACTGCTCAATGCGCTGAAAGTGACCAACCACTCCAGGGCCGAAAATGTCGGTCCCTAGGAAAGGCACATCAGCTAGTTTGTGCTGGGTATCAGCCAGGAAGGAGGACAGCCTCAGCCAAGCCCTGCGACAAGAGGCAACTGCAGCTGCCATCGAACAGGCACAAGAATCCCCAATGTCCGGGGCTGTCTGAAGCTGCTGTTTGGCAACAGCTTGGCCCTGATCCCAGCCCTGCTTGACCGTGGTCTGCATGTCTGTGGGGAGATGTGGGAGGACATCATCCAAAGACCCAAGGAGGGTGTGGAAGAAGTGTGTCATAATAACGGCCAAACTTGACTGATGAAAGCCTAAGGAGGAAGCCGCATAGACCTTCCTGGCTGAATGGTCCAAAAGCTTGGACTCTTCCTCAGGAGGTCGGTCAGTATTGGTAGAACTGCCAGTATGCCTGAACACAGAGGCAGTCACCAGGCTCTCAGCTGAAGGGTGCTCTGTGAACCCCGCAAGGGACCCCATGGGTACCGCATACTTGCGGGCCATGCAGGCAGATGGAGCTGGGCAAGAGGCAGGCCCCTGCCAGAGTTCTAAGGCCAGGCCAACAATGGCCTCGGCACAGGAAAAGCCTCCATCGGGGTATCCCCTCTTTTGAGGATGTCCATGAGAGGGGACTCCACCTTTTTCTGGACTGGCTCCAGGAGTATCCCTGTGGACTCAGAGATGAGGTGAAGAATGCCCTGAAAAGACGAGGGACCTTCCTCCATCTCTGACCCAACAACTGATTCCTCATCCCCAGGATGAGAATGCAGGCTGGTCACATCCGAATCCGAGGAATCCGGATATAACGGTCGACTGCCCAAGTCACCTTCGACCCACCGAGGGCGGTCAGAGGTGACAGTGACCAATAGATGCCGGGGTAAGTCCGGTGTCCAGCCTATCTTCTTTGGAAGAAGCCCCTCCCACAGGCTGCTTGGGCAGTGGTTCCATCGCGATCAGTGAAGAGACCGGTTTAGGCTGAACCGGAGGTTTCGCCGGCTCCACAGGCAGGGGAACCGACTTGATCGGCTCTGAAGGAGCCGGCTTTGGCTTGTGCCTGGTCAAAATCAGCTGCTGCCACATGAGGTCCTTGTAGTGCTGGAGTTTCCGCCACAGCCTTTCCTCTTCCGAGGAGGACGAAGACGACCGATGGCGTTGCCTCTTTTTAGAGCATTTATGGCTCTTCATCAGCCTTTCAGTTGAGGGGGTTAGAGACTTCGAACAAGATCAGACAGGCCGATTCAGTCACTCGGGAGATATCGGTGGGATCAGTGATTTCCCGGGTTCGGGGACCACTTCCTCAATGGGAGTCCCAGCAGGCTGGGTCTTCTCATCGGGGAAAGTCAGAAAAAGAGTTCAATTGTGAGACTCGTCGACCAGAGTCGTCGATAAAGGATCGATCAGGTCGATGACGATTTCTACATCGTCGATTGACAGTTCAGTGGACTGGCCAGACAGCCGAAGAAGCAGTCTTGACCGAAATCAAGACCACATGTTCCTGGGACCGAGATCTCTCCCACTCCCAAGAGCATCTCTGTCGGGATGAAGATGATCCCGGATCCTTCTCCCGCTTAAGGGACAGAGAGAAGTGCATGCCCACAAGACCATCTCCCTTGGTCGGGAGAGACTGGCACAACTCTCAAAAGGAACACGAGAAGGTGGGGCCCAGGCTGAGTGGAACGAAGAAGCTCTGAGTAGTTTCTGCAGCCCGAGTTGCTTCCTCTTTAAATGCTTGCATGCGTTCCAATTGCTCAGTGGATCCTGCAGCAGCGGAAACCGCCCACTGAGCCTCCTTGGATTTCACCAATGGGTTCCGTTTCTCCAGCCTCCCCAACTTCAGGCATGCGAGACGGTTGTCGAGGATGTTAGGATGGAAAGCGAGACACTTATCACATTGCGAGGTGTCACTGTCGTCACTGAGACAGTAAACGCACATGGTGTGGGGATCAGTGCGCGACCTCTTCTGGCCGCAGGGAACCGATGAAGTCCGGGGGAAGACTTGTCTCCCATAATCAAAGGTATAGAGTTGCGATCGCGAATGCAAACTAGACGATTTTCAGAATAACCGCAGGGTTTTTGAGCCAGGGCCTACAAAATGCATGAGCACAAGGGAGGCAACCTGAATCTTCCAGTGGAAAGGAAGATCTGGCGTCATGGAGTGGAGCCGAGGGTTATACCACCTGGGTGGGTGGGTGGAGGAGCCAGCTTGAAGACTTTCAGAAAGATTTAAAGAGGAAGAGGATATTCCAAAGACTGTGGATGAACACCATATCCATGATCCTAGAAATAGCGCTTTCCATGACAGAAAGCGTAGCTCACAAGATGTGGCCGGCTCAAAGGGAGGTAGTGTAAGCTTTTCCAACACAAAACTGAGGTCCCAAGGTGGGACAGGGTCCCTGACTGGAGACTGCAAATGCAGAATGCCCTGCAAGAAAGTGTGAGACACATCGAGCTGGGCCACTTGGCGCCCATCAATAGGTACATGATATGCAGAGATGGCAGAGAGATGTACCTAAATAGAGGAGTACCGCAAACCTGAGTCTGAGAGTGACAGAAGGTATTCCAATACCTGATCCACTGGACAGGTGAAGTGATCTAAATGGTGTGATGCAGCCCAAAGAGCAAAGTGCTTCCATTTCATAGAGTAAGTGGCCCTAGCGGAATGGTTCCAGGCTGCCACCAAGACATCCGCTTCTCTGGGGGAGACCTCAGATCTGGCGATGGCTATGTCCTCAGGAGCCATGCATGGAAATGGAGAGACTTGAGGTCTGGATGGACCAGCGTGCCCTGTCCTTGAGAGAGGAAGCCTGTGCACAGAGGCAGGGGCACGAAAGGTTCTACTGACAGTTGCTGCAGGAAGGGGAACCAGATCTGACAAGGTCAGAAGGGGGCGATGAGGATCACTGTAACACCCTCCATCTGGCGTTTGATCAGAACTCGTTGAAAGAGCGGGAAGGCATACAGAAACTGTATACCAACACCACAATGAAACTTTCACAACAAAGTCCATTACAGCAACAACTTTGATGTTGTCGCTGTAATGCACTTCAAGGCGAAATTTCATGGTCACCCCCCAACACAAACAAACTCCAACTTGGGTTTGTATCTAAGAATAAGGGGGCAAAGCCCCTGAAAAACACTCAATGTCGAAGGCAAAATTTCACCTTTCGATATCGAGTGTGTCACCGTGCCACACTTCAACAACATAGTTGTCGAAGCAGCAAGGTACATCCTACAGAAACCTCCCTGTCCAGGAGAGAGAAAATGAGTCTCACCAGAAAACTTCAGGCCCTGGATCTAGCGAGCAGAAAAGTGGCAGTCCTGCGTTGTGTATGGACGCAAAAAGGTCCAACTTGGGCTGACTCCATCTTTCAAAGAGGTCTTCTACCACTGAGGTTAGAAATTTCCACTCATGGGCTCTGGACTGCGAGCGACTTAGGTTGTCTAGCAGGACATTTTAGTGAGTTGTTGGGAATATGGATGGCCGAGAGTTCCAGACTGTGCTTGATGGCCCAATAACAGACTCTCATCGCTTCCCTACACAGGGAATAGGAATGCGTCCCAAGGAATATGAATATGTATAAGTGCATGGCTAGTAACACGGAACCACTTTCTGAACCATTTTACAGCATTTTTTAGCCCGTTTCTAAGAACTGCTTACTTGCCCGAGTTCAGCTTTCTTTGTAGTATCAGACAATATATGTAGCTGAACTCAGGACCAATACTGATCGCACCAGCCTCGGGACCCACCATAGGGAAGTGGGCATTCCCAAGCAACAGAGATCCTGGAGGGTCTTGCGAGACACTCTCCGGAATCGATGTGACTGCAACAATGAGTGTATACTGCGGCACTCAGCAGTGAAATGACACAGAAAGGAACGGAATGCAGTGGTGAAAACAGGGATCGCCAGGCAAGTGAATGCTCACTTGTGTTGCATTGCCACTTGCCTGTACATGGCAAAAATGTAACGTTATAGTTGCTCTATACCGCTCATTGCAGTACAGAGTCTGTCATGTAAAGGGCCCTGTAGATGCCTGTGAAAAACTTAGCGCCTCATGAAGCTGGCGGCAGTAGAAGCCACTTGGCTGTTATCCTGGCCCAGCTTCACTCAAGGAAATTCTTCACAGGCACCAATGCATAATACTATATGTGATATCAAGGAAGGAACATCATGTACAATATGTTCTCTTTTCTGTTATCCTTACATTTATGTTGGGTTTGCTAAATATCTGCACATAAGCACACAGCTGTATATAGTGGAAACTTGTCAGACCTTTATGGGCTATTAAATTTCCACTTGTTATTGCACAGTCATAGTACAAAACCACAGGCTGTCCTGTCTACTATAGTAGCAGAAAGTACAGTTACGTAAGAACTTACCGTAACAGTAGATCTTCAAGAGAAGCTCTTGCAGTAGGTACCACAATTAGGACTGACGCCACCTGGCTGCAGCTTTCGGCAATTCTTTTCCCTAGCAGTACCGACGGAACACTCTCGCCGACGCTGGCTCTACCCCGACGTCACCCTATATAAGGAAGGAGTTCCCACATGCTCCAGCTTTTGCACGCCTCCCCATCAGGCACAGAGTTGGTAACAGGCAATAGTCAGAAGTATGAAAGAAACAATTCCTCCCTCCGAGAGGAGGAAGGCCAGCCTGAAAAAGGCCTGATCCTTGGGGGAAGGAGGGCAGGAAATAAACCTGCTGCAAGAGCTTCTCTCGAACATCGACTGTTACGGTAAGTTCTTACATAACTCTACTATCTTACTTCGAGAGAAAGATCTTGCAGCAGGTACCACAATTAGGACTGATTCCCAAGCAGTATAAATTCAAAAAAAAAAAAACAGGGAGGGGGAAGGGTGGTAAAGGAACAGCAGGAATAGAGAGGTTCCCCCAGGAAACCAGGCCCTGCAAAACTGTGAGGCCAAAGCCTGCTCTGCGCCTGGAAATGATGTCAACGCTGTAATGCCTGACGAAGGTATGAACAGAACTCCAGGTAGCGGCAGCACAAATGTCTGCCGCAGGGACCCGCTTCATCGTCACGAAGAAAGCAGCGACAGCCCTGGTAGAGTGAGCTTTAACCGGTCCTGAGGTGGACTTGTTATGCTTCTGGCAACAAAAAGAAATGCAATGGTCCAACCAGTGCGAAAGCGTCTGTTTGGTGACCGGGCGACCTAAGGACCGTTGAGCAAAGGAAACAAAAAGTTTATCAGATTTCCTGTCCTGTTTGGTCCTGGCCAAATAACATCTAAGAGCCCTGTGGACATCCAAGGAGTGAAGCAGGATCTCCCCCCCTATTAGAATGCTCCGGGTAGTACACTGGAAGCTGTACGGATTGGTTGAGAGTGAGCTCCGAGACCACCTTTGGTAGAAACTTCAGGTTAGTGCGAAGGTCAACCCTATCCTTATGAAAAATTAAGCAGGGCTCCCTACACATGAGGGCTTGAAGTTCTGAAATGTGCCTTGCCAAACTAATGGCTACCAAAAGCAGAGTTTTCCAGGAAAGGAAACAAAGCTCGGCCTCCATAGCTGGTTCAAAGGGGGAAGCATAAGCTTCTCCAATACGAACAGGAGATCCCAAGGGGGCACAGGATCCCAGATGGGAGGTCTGATATGCAGAATACCTCACAGGAAGGCTTTAGAAACCTCCGTCTGAGCCACCGTCTTATCCAGCACTGGTAAGTGATGAGCGGAGATGGCAGCCAGGTGTACCTTGATGGAGGAGTAACTGTGACCCGACTCCGAAAGTGAGAGCAGGTATTCTAAAACGGAGTTAACCGGACAGACCAACATGTCCACCCTCATGGCTGCGGCCCAGATACAGAAACATTTCCATTTCATAGCATAAGTGGCCCTGGTGGCAGGCTTCTGTGCCTCAACCAAAACTTGCGCCATCTGATCAGACACACCAAATCTGGCTTTCGCTAGGTCCTGAGGAGCCAGGCATGCAGGTGAAGTGAGCACAGATTCAGATGGATCAGGGATCCTCTGTCCTGAAGGAGAGTGGAAGAGGAAGCGGAGGCTCTGCCGCTAGACGCTGAAGTAAAGGGAACCAAATCTGTTGGGGCCATAGTGGTGCGATCAAAATGAGGGTGGAAGGCTCTGACTGCGCCTTGAGGAGGACTTTCTGCATAAGCGGAAGGGAGGGGAGCGTAGAGAAACTTTCCTTTCCAGGAGAGGGACAACACGTTGTGCCAAAAAGCTCCAGGCTCTGGACCTAGCGAGCAGAAACTAGGCAGTTTTGTATTGAATTGTGACGCAAAGAGATCCAGTTCTGGCATCCCCCACTGGCAGAAGATGTGATCTGCAACTTCTTGCAGTAGCTCCCATTCGTTAGCCTCCAACCTTGTCCTGCTGAGCGCATCGGCTAACACATTTTGTTCTCCTGGAACATGTGCTGCCATTAATGTGAGCTGGTGTTCCACAGCCCAATCCCACACCTGCATGGCTTCCTGGCAAAGGGAATACGAGTGTGTACCGCCCTGTTTGTTGATGTAGAACATCACCGAAGTGTTGTCCGTCTGAACCAACATGTGTCCTGGCACTACGACCGAGACCAGGGCTTGAAGGGCATAAAGGACCGCTCTCAGCTCCAGAACACTGATATGCAGATCTTCCTCTATTGGGGACCAGGAGCCCTGAGTGCGGTGTGTCCCCAAGTGGGAGCCCCATCCCAAAGACGACGCATCCCTAGTCAGAATCTGGAATGATGCCCCTGTGTGAAAGGGGATACCCGCCAGTAAATTTTGTGATGACATCCACCAGCGTAACTCCCAGTGAATTGGCTCCGAGATCCGGATCACGGCGTCCAAACTGTCTAGTGTTTGATCCCACTAAACTCTGAGCGACCACTGGATGGTTCTCATGCATAGTTGTGCTGGGGGACCAAAACTATGGCAGTGGTCATATGCCCCAACAGCCTGAGAAGAAGTCTTACAGGGACTTTTGAGGCTGAAGAGAGCTGGTATGCCAAGACCTGAATCCGACCTGCTCTATCAGAGGGAAGAAAAACTTTCCTGAGAGTGGTATCTAGAAGAGCTCCAATTGTGCCTAGTGGGCCTTACCCGGCTACCAAAGACTAAAATAAAAAAAAAAACAAAAAAACTGGAGGTTCTGTGAAGGAAGAAGACTTGTCCCTGTTGACAGTGATTTCCAAGTGCAGAAACAGCAAAATGGAGTCCCTGATGGTTTCCAACCGGTGGGACCTGGAGGGAGCCAGGAGGAGCCAGTCATCCAAATAGGGGAACACGAAGTGGCCCCGTCTCCGCAGTGCCGCAGCAATGACTGCTAGGCACTTGGTGAAGATTCTGAGTGCTGAAGAGAGACCGAAGGGAAGGACTCGGAACTGACAGTCCTTGTCTTCGAACCTGAACCTCAGAAATTTGCGATGGCCCTTGAAGATAAGGATATGCAAGTAGGCATCCTGCATGTCCAGGGACGCCAGCAAATCTCCTGTCAAAATGAGGGGCAGGAGAGTGGGTAGAGAGACCATCCTGAATCTCCGGTAGGAGACCCATTGGCTCAGATCGCTAAGGTCCAGAATGGGTCTAAGTCTCCCGATTTCTTTGGGACCAGGAAGAAGTGGGAAAAGAACCCTTTCTCTTGCTCAGCCGGAGGTACTGGCTCGATGGCATTTTTGTCCAAAAGGGATAATATCTCCCTTCTGACCAGTGCTCGGTGTTACTTGGTATACCAGGATGGGGGCGGTGGTCTGTCCGGTGGAAGAGAGTCGAACTCTATGGAGTGTCTGAACTCCAAGAGCTTGAGGACCCACTGGTTGGAGGTCACTTGTCTCCATGCATCTGCGTAGAGGGAAAAGCAGTCTCCGACTGGCTCCCCTGACGGGCTGTCTAGGAGAGGAGGGTGGCCTGGATAGTCAGGCGGTGGGAGGGGAGGGAGGGCGGCAGCGCGCCTTAGCCTGTCTAGAGGAGGAGGCAGAGGATCCTCTGGCTCCGCCCCTTCGACTGAAGCCGCCTCGCTGCGAGTGGGGCTGGAAGCGAGGCTGCTGTCCCCCAAGGCCACAAAAACGAGGTTTATGAGCTCATCCCTGTTTCAGGCAGTACATGGACTGCACGGTTTGGATGGCCTTGCTGGAGTCCTGCAGCCTGGTGATGATCCTCTCCGTGTCTTCGCCAAAGAGCACAGAGCCCTTAAAGGGAGCATCCAGAATGTTCGTCTGGACATCTGGATCAAACCCAGAAACCTGAAGCCAAGCATGGCGAAGGAGGCAAATGCCAGTGGCGGCCGCCCTGGAGGAGGTGTCCGCAAGTCGTAGGCCGACCGCAGAATGTGGGTACCCACGTCTGAGCTGGTCTTAAGCAATTTTGTAAGCTCTGCCCGCTGAGGGCAATCGGGTATGCTCTGCACGATGTCCAATCCCTGTTCCCAAAGGGCATTCTGGGACTGGACCATGTGTGTCAGGAAGTTGAGACTCCTGATACTTGCAGCCCATGGAATCCAGCTGCTTCGACTCCCTGTCTGGCGGCTGGGTGCTCAGGTGTTTGGGCCTCTGCGAACAATCATGAGCTGCCGAAATCACCACTGAGTCCGCTGCGGGTGGTTCGGCCAAGAAGGGGTGGTCCTTAGGAGCCCGGTAGAGCTGATGAGCCTTCTTGGGCACAGCAGAGAAGGAGTGAGGGCGCTTCCAAGTTGCGAGTGTGACGCCCTCGAAGGTGTCAACTATGGGAGGGATGACCACCAGCTTAGGGTCTTTTTGGCGGAGGTATTTCGCCAACTGCATTTGCTTGGGGTCCAGGGCATCAGTGTCCCAACCCATGTTGGGCTGGATGTGCCTCACCACCTCCATGAAGCTGGGGTTGTCCGGAAGGGATTTTGTGCACTCCTCTGTGCCCCCTAAACCTGGGTCAATGTCGGAGTCCATGCGGAAAGTGTCAGAGTAGACATATGAATCCGAGGGCGAAGAGTCTGGAGACCTGTGTCATCTTCTCTTGTGCCTTGCATCCAGAAAGGGAGAGCAGGAGGAACTGCTGGACCTGGTCCTCCTGGGTTCCTTATCTTGTGCTTTTTTGGTGCTGGCTCCTTCCCCACCTCTAAATCGGATGGCTCTGAGGGGTCCGGAACAGGCACCGGAGTGGGCATGGGAGGAGGTGCCCCCGCTGGAAGATCGTGTTTAACGGTATACCACCAGTGGGAGAAAAGTTATTTCACCTGCGAAAGGTTCAATTGAGGAGAACCAGACGCGGGGTCGGGGGAACACCAGAACCCGTACTGATGTCGGCCCCATCGTCAGTGGGCACCACTGTCAGATCTGAGCCCTGATCACCGGTGTCAGTAGGCACTGGCGTAGGCCTGATGGGTAGCGTCGGAGGGGCATCCGCTCCTCCGTCATCAGGCTCCGACGTCAGGTGGACCGGAGACCATGGCAACGGGGTCCCGGAACTGACATCAGGGTGCGCAGGGTGGCCGCGTCAAGAGGACCTTGACCGGTGGCGGAATAACCTTTGCCGGGGTAGTGGTTGGAGGTGCCGCGAGTGGATGACGGTCCGCCATCTGCTTGTCTTTAGGGTCGGACAGGCGTCTCTCTGAGGCAGAGGCCTTGGGACATTCCAACTTGTGTTTAGAAGACTTCTCGGCTGAGCGTCGGTCAGCCACCAGAGGCGGGTGCCAGTCAGAGTCTTTATATTTCAGCGGCAAGGATGAGGTCCTGCCACCCAAAGACCCCGAGGCCTTACTCAACTCCTGGGAGTCGGCCTTGGAGGAGGAGGAGGTCGAGTGGGAGGAGTGCTTACCTGCGCCTGATGAGAGAGCCCTATCGGCAGGCGGATTCACCTTCAGCAGTGGTAAAAGTGATCCCAGAAGACTTGGCCGCAGAGGAAGCCCTGGATGGTTCAAGGGTGGTGAGGCAGGAATCATGCCCCTATGACCTAGACTTCGAACCCGAGGACCTGGGCCTAGAGTGGGACCTCTCCTTATCGTGATGTTCCCGATGCTTGTGGTGCTTACGGGCAGGAGTGGGATCAGAATCCCCCGAAGACGAAGCCTGTTCCATGGTGGCCAATTTAGATTCCGCTAAGAAGGCGGAGAGGGACTTCTGACGCCTGACACGCATTCTTGAGTTGAAGGCCTGGCAATGAGGGCAGGTGTCGGTGTCGTGGTTGGCCCCCCGAGGCAGAAAAGGCAAGTGGAATGGCCGTCCTTTGAGGGTATCTGTTGCCCACAGGAGCACTTGTTTACGTGCCCTTTGGAGGAAGATGACATAGATGCAAAAATAAAAAAAAAATTTTCGGAGAAGGAAGAGAGCGATCAGTACTGCGAGCGGTAGCCGACAGCGAACTAACCATTACCGTGCGTCGGGAAAGAACCGGAGCATGTGAGGAACTCTTCCCTTATATAGGGTGACGGGGATGGAGCAGAAGTTGGCAGGGGGTGTTCCCACGTCGGTACTGCTAGAGAAAAGAATTGCTGGAAGCTGCTGCCAGGTGGCGTCAGTCCTAAATGTGGTACCTGCTGCAAGAGCTTCCTCTCGAAATAAGATCACAAGTATTTGAAACCTAATTTCTATTTCTAACACTGCACTTTGTCCACTAACACAAAGTAAAAATATACACTACTCACATCAAGAGCCACAGATTGTTTAGCCCAGGATTTCTTCACTTGATTGTACATCATTGTGTTATTGATACCAAGACCACAGAAGATGACAAAAGCCTAACGAGAGAATGAAAAAAAAGTCTTTATCCCAGTCTGCAAGCCAAATTTCACATAAGATGTATAAACGTATATTTCACACAGTACAGAGTTTTTTTTGTTTTGTTTCTGTTATATGGAAGTATAGCCTTCATGGGCTGGGTAGAATACAGCAGGTGATTAAAGAGCTAGCAGCATCATAAATAGCAGGCAGAACATTTCTTTAATTTTCACAAGTAGCCAGTGGTTACTCTTTACTTTTAAAAGATTCTTCACTTTCCCTTTGCTCATTTTTCCCCCAGATAGTATTACTTCAAGTGTGATATGAAGAGCAATATCTTACTTGGAGGTTGACAAATCTAGTCATATTTTTTCATACGTCTTTAGCATTGTGACCACGCACTGTGACATCACAAGTGACCAATCTGGCAGAGGGGGATTGGCTCTTCATCAGTTGTGAAATCATAATCAGTGTGGTCACAATGCTAATGAGGTACGAAGGGAAATATAGTGTATGTCAGCCTTCAGGTAGAGTACTGTTCCACACATCACATCTACTCCAACAGACACTGCACACTTTTTTGTATTCTCTCACAACTGCCCATATATCATTGCATTAATCCTTGCTGTTATTATACTTGGTCACCCTTTTGCTACTACACCTGCATCACTGCCTGTGTAACCTCATTCTAATGCTTTGCAACTTTATACCTTCTGTACTTCCCTCCCCTGGGTCGCACCTGGAAACGAGCCTCAGCTCAGTATGCCTTTCCTGGTTACCAATTTTTAAATAAATACTACAAGGTAGAAAAATCTTCTATTTGGCAAATGAAAAAGTATAACACATATGAAAAATAATAGCTAAATACTTTTTAGTTAATATTAGTTTTAGGTAGTGTCCAATCTCTTTAAAGTACCAAGGTACTGTTTTCAAAATAAGTTTTCCAGTTCTGGGCATATGGCAACAATTGTTTAAAATATGATGCCAAACCTTTATAGCTGGAGGTCTGGAGTTAAAAAGCCAAGCTTAGTCAATAGAATAACTTTGAATGCCTTGCCCAAAAGAGGGCTAGGACTAAATAAATATGAAGAGTGAGCAGTGACCTCCCCCATAGCAATGATAGGGCCTGCCTGGCCTAGGATAAGGGGGGAGGAGAGAGAGTAAGGGGGCAGCTGGGAGAGAGTCAGGGTGGAAGGTGGTATCACTAAATGCTAGGAGCCTGGGGAACAAGATGGCAGAGCTGCAGGCACTAATGGCAGAAGGAGAGGTGGACATAGCAGCCATCACTGAGATGTGGGCAACCCACAACCATGACTGTGACTTGGCCATCCCAGGATTTATATTATTCAGGAGGGACAGAGAAAAAGGTAAGGGGGGGGGATAGCCGTTTACATAAGGGAAGGGATTGGATGCGTCAGGGAGGAGGGGCAGAAGGTAGGTCAGAAGTCATTTGGGTACAACTCCATGTCCCAAAGTGGGTTAGGGTTCGATTGGGGGTTGTTTATAGGCCCCCAATCCCAGAAAGAGGATGTGGATAGGGAGCTAGGGAAGCAGCTAAGGAGATTCTGTGGCAAAGGGAGCACTGTGGTGGTGGGAGACTTCAATTTACCACGGGTGGATTGGAGCATCCCAGCCACCACATGCTCCAGGGAGCAGATCTTCCTGGAAGCAATCCAGGATGGCTTCCTGACTCAAAGGGTGACAGTGCCAACAAGGGAAGAAAATATTCTAGACCTGGTGCTGGAGGATGGAGAACAGGTCACAGATGTAAGGCTGGAGGAACCACTGGCTGGTAGTGATTACCACACAGTGTGGTTCTCTATCAGTTTGGGTAGAGAGATCCACAATACAAAAACAAAGATCCTGGACTTCAGAAAGGCAGACTTTGGCAGGATGGGCCAATTAATGAGAACGCACATAGATGGCATCCACCCTGACGTGGACACAGAGCAGAAACGGGTGACCATAAAACTAGGGCTGATTGAATCCACTAAAGCTTGTGTCAAGAGCCAGCAAAATAAATTAAGGACCAAGCATCCAAGTTGGATGACAAGAGAGGTAACGGAGAAGGTGAGGGATAAGAGAAGGGCCTTCCGAACCTACAAGAGAACCAACAGGGCAGAGGATAGGGAGAACTATGTCAGGAAATCCAAGGAAGTGAGCAGAGCAGTCAGGACTGCAAAGGCAGCCAGGGAAAGGAAATTAGCACAGGGGATTAAGAAAGGAGAAAAGGATTTCTTCAGGTATATCAGGGAAAAGAGGAAGTGCAAGGAGCAAATAGTTAGGATAAGGAAAGGTAGTGGGTGGGCAGACAAGGGGGCCAAGAAGGCAGAAGTACTTAATGAGTACTTCTGTTCAGTGCTTACAAGGGAGAGGGATGGGCCCGTTCCTGCAGGGAAAGGGGGCGCAGGCATGGGGAGTGAGACAACCACAGATGGGGTCATCATGGTGGAAAAGCTGCTGGAGGGCCTTAGGTCCCTGAGGGTAGACAAGGCACCTGGGCCAGAGTACATCCCAGGGTGCTGAGGGAGCTGGCAGAGGTCCTGGCAGAGCCACTGGCAGATCTGTTCAACACCTCGCTAAATACAGGATGTGTGCCCAGTGACCGGAGGGAGGCACACGTGGTACCTCTCCACAAAAGTGGGCCCAAGGACAAACCAGGGAAGTACAGACAAGGTGAGTCTCACTGCAATTGTGGGGAAACTGATGGAATCTATCCTCAAAGAAAGGCTGGTGCAGTTTCTTGTGGATAATGATCTGCAAGACGACAGACAGCACGGGTTCGTCGCTGGCAGATCCTGTCAGACTAACTTGGCTGATTTTTTTGACTGGGTCACGATGGCACTGGACGAGGGCCATGTGGCAGATGAAGTCTACCTGGATTTCAGCAAGGCCTTCGATTCAGTACCACATGGAAGGTTGACCTGCAAGTTGAAGAGTCTTGGTATAGGGTGGAAGCTAGCCCGATGGGTAGAAAACTGGCTGAGGGACAGGCAACAGAGGGTAGTTGTGGGGGGAGAAGCTTCGGACCCCAGGGCAGTGACAAGTGGTGTCCCACAGGGATCAGTAATGGGACCAGTCTTGTTTAACATTTTCATCGCAGACATAGTGGTTGGGAATAAGAATAAGATCAGCCTCTTCGCCAATGACACCAAGATCTGTGCTGAGGTGGATGGGGAGGAGGGTGGCAAATTACTGCAGGAGGACTTGGCAAGACTCGAGGAGTGGTCACACACCTGGCAGCTTGGGTTCAACTCCAAGAAATGCAAGGTGACGCATGTCGGTGCCAAAAACTCAGGATACAGCTACTGGATGGATGGATGGTATCAAACTGTCCACATCCAATGAGGAGAAGGATCTGGGGGTGCTGGTGACTGGGGAATTAAACCACTTGGCCCAGTGTAGGAAGGCTGCTGCTAAGGCTAACAGGATGCTAGGATGCATAGCAAGGGGGATTACATCCAGATGTAGCAAAGTCATATTGCCCCTGTACAGGTCCCTGGTGAGGCCGTACTTGGAGTACTGCGTGCAGTTCTGGCACCCCATACTTGAAAAGGTATATCAAACTACTGGAGGCAATGCGGTGAAGAGCAACAAAGATGATCCAGGGGTTGGGGGATAGAACTTATGAGGAAAGACTAAAAGAGCTCAACATGTATACCCTGGAGGATAGAAGAGAGAGAGAGGGGACATGATCAAGACCTTCAAGTACCAGAAGGGGATGAACAGAGTAGGTTTCCATGGTGAGTTCACTCTCCAGAATGGAAGAGATACTAGAGGGCACTCCCTGAAGTTAAAGGGGGGAAGATTCAGGAGGGAAAAGAGGCACTACTTCACTGAAAGAGTGGTAACAGGGTGGAATGCACTGCCTGAGCAACTCGTATCAGTGCAGACTGTAGGGTGCTTCAAGAGGGAGTGGGACAAATTCAAGGGGGAAAATACATACTGGGGGGCAGTTGGGGGAGGGAAGAGTTAATGGGGGGGGCAGCTACAGTCTAATGGACTGAAGTGCTACACACTTGAGCAGACTAGACAGACCATATGGCCTGTGTCTGCTAGCATTTTTGTATGTTCGTATGTTCCTTACCAAGAAAAGATGGTTTCTTTGGTTTAGTACAGAGATACATATACTTGAACTACTCTACGGAGGAGACAGTCATCAGGGAACTAACAAAACTAACATAGACAAGGCTATGAAGCTGGACAGGGTTCTCCACAGGATACTGAAGTAACTAAAGGAGGAACTTTCTGCACATCTGATGACCCTGTTCAATCTCTCACTGGATACGGAGGAAGTTCCGGGGAACTGGAGGTGGGTGGATGTGGTCCCACTACACAAAAGTGGGAATAGGGAGGACGCAGAAAACTACCGACCTGTAAGCCTGACTTCGGTGGTGGGCAAGGTTATGGAAACTCTACTTACTGAAAGGATTGGGGAATACCTTAACACCAGTGGATTGCAGGATCCGAGGCAGTATGGGTTCACAGGGAGTAGATCTTGCCAAACAAACCTGACAGAGTTTCTTGGCTATGTTCCCAAGATAGGGTCCAAAGATAGTAAAATGGGCACAAAGTTGGCACTCTTTTCAGCAAACGATTGCTCATAAGACTGGTCACTGTCCCGCATGCTGGGCACTCGGGGATCTATATTCGCAGCTCCACGCTGCATGGACTGAATTATCATACCACAGGACTGAACTCTGTGCAAATGAACACTGCAGCAATTGACCAGCAACACAATCCAAACCTCACGCAGTACCACCTCTACCCCAAAGAACAACCAAACCAGAGGGTTGGCAGACAGTCAACAATCATAAGTCACATTCCTCATAGCGCAGCCATGGTGGGCAAATATGCATGAAATTCCTGCTACCTACGTATAACAGGTATGTGCTGCTGTCATCCTAGCCTTCAGCAGTGGCATGGGATGACAATTCCTAACACTAAACATAAAACAAATAAGCATACCACAAAGGACGGCTCACCAACTAAAGCCAACAAAAGACCCTTGCCGATCATAGGAGACTCTATGATAAGGAGAGTAGAGTCTCAACTTCAGCAATATGGGCACTCTGAGGTCACGGTCAGATGCCTCCATGGGACATCGGCTTGGAGGGACTCAAAGCACACATTTTAACACACATAGGGACAAACGACTTAGCTAGTCAAACAGTCGATGAAACAAAACGCAGCTAACAGACCTTGCCAATAAAGTGTCTTCTATTTCATCCACTGTCTCCTTCTCTGAAATTCTGCCTGTCTGGGGGGCAGGGGGTAGCAGGCAGAAAGTCAGAGAAAAGGAGATCATGGACTTGAACACATGGCTAATGGACTGGTGTAAGGAAAAGGGCCATCACTTCGTAGGTGACAGGAGGAATTTCTAGGAGCAGGACTTTTTCAGGTTTGATGGACTACACCTCACAGAGGAGGGAACCTGCGCACTCAGCCAGAAGTTCAACATATTTATCAGTCATTTAAACTAGAGGTAGGAGAGAGGGCAACAGCACCCACTGCAGCGCAAAAGGTAGCAGTTGCCCCTCCCCCACCACCTATTAGTTCTGTAACAGGTCACACTGCAACAGGCACAAGCAAGGACAAAACAGATACAGCCCAGGCCAATCAAATCAGATGGCATCATAAAAGCGGGGATACAGTGAGTGGGGAAAACCAAAGCTGGCGGGCGCTCTGTCTCAATGCCCCTAGCCTGGTAAATAAGATACCAGACCTCACTGCCTTAATGGCAGAGGCAATCCTGGACTAGGTCACTGTAACAGAGACTTGGTTCAACGAGAACCATTCCTGGGTTGTTGCTATCCATGGGTACACTCTATTCAGGAGAGATTGCAAAGGGAAGAAGGGAGGACTCAAGGCCACAGAGCGCGGGTAATCTAGACCCCTGTCTCAGCAGATAGACAGAGACAAGGAGATACTGGAAATCATCCTAAGGATGGCCAATAAAGACAACTTTGTTGCTCACTGGAGACTTCAATCTGCTTGACATAGATTGGTCCTCCTTCACAGCATTACCAGACAGGAGCAATGAATTCCTCATGGCTCTGAAACAGGCAGAACTAAAACAGCTGATACAGTTACCCACCAGAGAAAATGCAATCCCTGGACCTTGTACTCTCAAACACTGCCAGGATCACAGACATCATGGTAGGGATCAATTTAGGGTCAAGGGACCATAGGTCAGTCTGGCTCACAGTCAAAATATCCGAGGACACAAGTCACAAAACTGAAGATCCTAGACTTCAGGAAGGCTGATTTCAACAAAATGAAAACATGCATTAGGAACAATCTCAGAGTTGTAGCTGGGGGAGACGTGGAGACCAGGAAAGCCATAAAGAGCACAATCTGGCAACAGCAGAATGCACAAAACAGATAAGTAAATCTAACAGGAAGAAAGTCTTCTTTGGTTTACTAAAGAAGTAGCTTCCAGTATAAGGGAAAAAAGCTTTAAAAAAAAATACAAAGAAACTAAAGAAAGAACGCAACATGGAGGAATACAGAGCAAGACTCAAGGAAGCAGGGAAGGCAATTAGGTTAGCCAAAGCTCGAGCAGAAGAAAGAATAGCAAAAGGGGTTAAAAAGGGGGATAAGGCCCTCTACAGATACATAAGGGAGAAAAGAAAAAGTAAGGGAAGTATCGTAAGGTTGAGAACTAGGAAGGGACAGAACGTTGAAACCGATGAACAGAAGGCAGAGGTTCTAAATGAATACTTCTTCTCAGTTTTCACCAAGGAGAATCAGGGAAGTGGACCAGTACTAAAGAATGAAGAACACCGCACCACTGAAGCCAACACAAACACCTTCACAGCTGAAAGGGTCCTAAAAGAACTAGCAAAATTAAAAAACGACAAAGATATGGGACCTGACGGTATCCACCAGAGAATACTACAGGAACTCTTGCCACCCTTGCCACCCCATTAGCAGACCACACTTGCCACCCCATTAGCAGACCTCTTCAAAAAGTCACTGGAGAGTGGTATAGTACCAGACAACTGATAAAAAGCCACAGTGGTACTGCTGCACAAAAGCGGCAGCAAGGAGACACTGGAAACTATTGTCTAGTTAGCCTCACCTCAGTGGTGGGTAAAATCATGGAAACATTAATGAAAGAAAGACTTGTACAGCATCTAGAAGCAACTAGCCAAATAGACCTAAAGCAGCATGGTTTCACAGCAGGGAGGTCACTCAGACAAACATGACTGATTTCTTTAATTGGGTGACCGGAACGGTGGACCAAGGAGGAGCAGTACACATAGTATATCTGGACTTCAGTAAGGCGTTCAACTCCACTCCACATAGGAGGCTGATAAATAAGTTGGAACACACAGGAATGGGACATAAAATAGTAGGCTGGATTAGAAACTGGCTCCAAGAGAGAACCCAGAGAGTGTTAATAAATGACACTCTGTCGGGGGAAGGAGTGGTGAACAGCAGAGTCCCCCAGGAATTGGTGCTGGGGCCAGTTTTAGTTAACATATTCATCAGTGACATTGCGGATGGTTTGCAAGGAAAGGTATGCCTGTTTGCAGATGACACCAAGCTCTGCAACAGACTGGACACGCAAGAGGGGGTCACAGAAATGATCGCGGATCTAAAAAAAACTAAAGGAATGGTCAAAACAATGGCAGTTGAAATTCAACGGCAAGAAGTGCAACGTTATGCACGTGGGGAGGAAGTGCCTAGGCTGGAAATATACCCTAGGGGAACAGCTGACTGAAACTAAGGAAGAGAGGGATCTGGGGGTACTCGTATCTGACGATTTAAGGACAATCAAGCAGTGCAAAAAAGTGGCGCAAAAAGCCAGCAGCACTCTTGGATGTATAGGAAAGGGTATCACAAGTAGGAAAAGCAAAGTGACAATCCCGCTGTACAGGTCCTTGGTGAAACCTCACCTGAAGTACTGCATACAGTTCTGGAGACCGCACCTCAAGAAGGAAAAGGATCGCCTGGAAACCATGCAGAGGAGAGCTTCAAATATGAGACACGGACAACACGAAGAACCGTATGAATCGAGATTAAACCATCTTAGGATGTACTCATTGGAGAGGAGAAGGGACAGAGGAGGTATGATAGAGACATTTAAATATCTCAAAGGTACCAAATCAGTACAAACACAGGATCTCTTCATCGTAAACACAAATACACGGACAAGGGGGCACAACACGCGCCTGAAGGGAGGTAGTTTCAAAATAAATAGCAGGAAGTTTTTCTTCACAGAAAGGGTGGTAGAGCCCTGGAATAGTTTGCCTCCAGAGGTTGTGGGAGCAAAGACAGTAGGGGAGTTCAAGCTAGCATGGGATAGTCACTGTGGAAACCTAAGGCAGTGAAGAAACTGCGAGGGGGTAGCTTTCATGGGCAGACTAGATAGATCGCAAGGTCCCCTTCTGCCGACACTTTATGTTACCAGGGAGGTAGATCAGGGAGGAGCGGTGGATGTGGTCTACATGGATTTCAGAAAAGCCTTCAACACCATTCCACACAGAAGACTGGTAAACAAGCTAGGCAGTATGGGAGTGGGTCCAAAGATAGTAAAATGGGTACAAAGTTGGCTAAGTAACAGAACTCAGAGGGCGGTGGTAAATGGAGTTCACTCAGAAAATAGTAAGGTAACCAGTGGGGTGCCGCAGGGGTCAGTACTGGGACCAGTCCTCTTCAATGTCTTTATTAGCGACATCGCAGAATGACTGGAAGGAAAGGTATGCCTGTTCATGGATGACACAAAAATCTGCAACAGCGTGGACACACCGGGGTGGGGGGGGGAATGAAAGAAACATAGACTTTGATGGCAGATAAGGACCACTTGGCCCACCCAGTCTGCCCATTTCCCTACCTACTGGATAAGCTGCAGATTCTAGTTAACCAACAGCCTACTTCCTGCAACCCCCCACTATAATTGCCTTGTCTGTCCCATGCATGTTTGAATTCCCCCACTGTTCTAGACCCAATGACCTCCTCAGGAAGGCGGTTCCATGTATCCACCACTCTCTCCGTGAAAAAAAATTTCCTCACATTACCCCTGAGCTGTCCCCCCTCTATCTTTAAATTGTGTCCCCTTGTTCTTATACATCTTTCTTTCTGAAAGATGCTACCCTCCTGGACTTTGCTGATTCCACTGAGGTGCTTGAAAGTTTCTATCATGTCCCCCTGTCCCTCCTTTCATCAAGAGTATACCTGTTATGCTCTCTCAGTCTCTCTTCATATGGTTTCTGCTGCAGACCCTGCACCATTTTAGTTGCACTCCTCTGGACTGCTTCCTTCCTGTCTATGTCCTTGCGTAGATAAGGTCTCCAAAACTGCACACAGTACTCCAGATGGGGTCTCACCAACTGTCTGTATAGAGGGATAACCACTTCCCTTTTTCTACTTGTGATGCCCCTTCCTATGCATCCCAGTATCCCTCTGGCTCTCCTTACCACTTTTCACATTGCTTACCCACCTTTAGGTCATCTGATATGACTACCCCCAGGTCCCTTTCCATTTTTGTTGTTGTTAGTACCTCCCCTGCTATTGGGTACTCTTCTCCTGGGTTTTTGTTTCCCAGGTACATTACTTTGCACTTCTTTGCATTGACTCTAAGTTGCCATATGTCTGACCATTCCTCCAACCTTGCTAAGTCCCTTCTCATCTTTCTACCCCCTCTTGTGTATCAACTCTGTTACAGATCTTTGTGTCATCTGCAAAGAGGCATACCTTTCCTTCCAGACCCTCTGCAGTGTCACCTATAAAGATGTTAAAGAGGACTGGACCCAGTACTGAGCCCTGAGGTACTCCACTAGTAACCCCTCTTTCTTCAGAATGTGTTCCATTCACTATTACCTTCTGTGTCCTGTTGTGCAGCCAGTTTGCTACCCAGGATACCACCCTGGGACCCACTCCCAGGCTGGCTAACTTGATTATTAGTCTTTTGTGCGGGACTGTGTCAAATGCCTTGCTAAAGTCTAGGTAGGCCATATCCACAGCCCTTCCCTGGTCTATTACTTTGGTCACCCAGTCAAAAAATCAATTAGATTCGTCTGACATGACCTTCCTGCTGTAAATCCATGCTGCTTTGGGTCCTGTGCCCTGCTGGCCTCTAGGTACTCAACAATTTTTTCTTTCAGAAGTGATTCCATCATTTTCCCTACCACTGAGGTCAAACTTACAGGTCTATAGTTTCCTGATTCTGCCTTGCTCCCACTTTTGTGAAGGGGAATCACATCTGCCCTCCTCCAGTCCTCAGGTACCACCCCATCCTGCCATGATTTGTTAAAAAGCGTGGTCAGTGGTGTCACTAGGTCCTCCGTTAGTTCTTTTAGGATTCTGGGGTGAATCCCATCAGGCCCCATTTCTTTGTCCACCTTGAGTTTTAGGAGTTATTTCAGGACTCTTCTGTGAATGGACTGGTGTCAACCCCCTACCCAGAGTGCTTCTATTGTCTGGTTTAGGTAACTCCTTCTCATCTTCTTTTGTGAATACTGAGCAAAATTATTCATTCAGTATCTCTGCCTTTTCACTGTCTCCCTCTGCCCACCTCCCCTCTCCTTTATTAATCTTCACTATCCCTCCCTTAACCTTTCTATGCTCCCTAATGTACCTATAAAAGGTTTTATCCCCCTTCTTAACTGAGTTGGCTATTTTTTCCTCGGTTTGGGCCTTTGCTATTCTGACTGCCTTCCCCACTTCTTTCTGCTTTAATTGATACAGTTCCCTTCGTGCTCCTTCTGTGATTCCTTATACTTTCTGAATGCAGCCTTTTTCTCCTTAACCTTCCCTGCCGCCTCTTTTGAGAACCATAGTGTTTTTTTTATTCCGCTTTGTTTTCGTTATTTGTTTCACACAAAGGCTTGTTGTCTCTATGATGGCAGTTTTGATTTTTCTCCATTGTTCTT
This sequence comes from Neoceratodus forsteri, assembly GCA_016271365.2. Lineage (NCBI taxonomy): Eukaryota > Metazoa > Chordata > Ceratodontiformes > Ceratodontidae > Neoceratodus > Neoceratodus forsteri. Next base: position 1,274,004,625 of record CM057456.1, read on the forward strand.
CCACCCCTCCTTTTTGGCCATTTGCTAGTGCATTCTTCAGGTATTCACCCATTTTGCCAAAGTCAGCCCTTCTAAAGTCCAGTATCCTTGTTTTTGAATGGCTTATCTCCATGGTTGTGCTCATTGTGAAGCACACTGTGCAATGGTTGCTTGTTCCCAGATGTCTACTGACTTCTAAATTTGTGATCCTCTCTCCATTTGAGAGTACCAGGTCTAGTATTGCTCCCTCCCGAGTGAGTTCCAACACTAGCTGTCTAAGGCCTGCCCCCTGCAGGGCATCGAGAATGACCCTGCTCTTGGATGTGGCTGCAGTACATGTCATCCAGTTAACATCTGGCATATTCAGGTCCCCCATCAACAGTATCTCCCCTTTTACGGCCATTTTGAGAATGTCCTCTGTCATTTTCTTGTCCATTTCCTCCCCTTGAGATAGGGGTCTGTATACAACCCCTGTGCAGACTGTGACGCCATTCCCTGTCTCCAAGGTGACCCAGAGTGCCTCTTGTCCTCCCCCTTTACTTTTTAGTTCTGTAGCTTTGATCCCATCCCTTATTTATAGAGCTACTCCACCTCCTCTTTTACCTTCCCTGTCCCTTCTATAGATTGTGTACCCCGGTATGTTGACATCCCAGTCATGGTTCTCTGTGTACCATGTTTCCGTGACTGCCACAATATCCAATTGTTCATCTTCCATCAGGGCTACTAGCTCAGGAAGCTTGTTTCCTAGACTACGGGCATTGGTACTCACTGCCTCCATTTAATGTTGGCTTTATCCTTTTTCCTCCATCCCTGCTCTTATTGCCTTTGTCTATTTTTCCATTTACCCCTGTCCTGCCTGTTGAGCTCTGCACCTCAGTGTTTACCTTACTACCTGCCATGTTTTGTGGGGGGAGGCTTGAAATTTCCTGCCTCTTATCAGCACCTCCCCCCTTGGCTAGTTTAAACGCTTGCCAAGGAAGCATTTAAACCTGTCACCTAGGAGCTTGGTTCCCTTCATGGACAGATGCAGACCATCGTGCCAGTATAGACCTTTATCTCTCCAGGTGGACCCCCAGTCCCCAATGAAGCCAAAGCCCTGTGCTCTGCACCAGTTTTGGAACCATTCATTAAACTGCATGGTGTGCAGTACCCTAGTCTCACCCCTGCCATGGACTGGCAGCACCTCTGAGAAGGTTACTGTGCTTGCTACCCGTCTGAGGCCCCTCTCCAACTCCACAAATTCATTTTGTACTGCACTGATCCCATGCCTAGCTAGGTCATTTGTCCCAATGTGTACAATGATATCTAGTTCCCTCTCCTGTGATGCTGCTTCTGCAATCCTGAGGATTCACTTCCTGTCCCTCCAAGCCATGGCACCAGGCAGGCACCTTACTTCCCTCTCCTCTCCCTTCCCCAGGTCTACCCCTCTAACAACTGAGTCCCCTATCAGAAGCTGTTTCCTTCCCCTGTGGTGTCCCTTGCTACCCTTCTGTGGGTCTCCCTTGTGGGTGTCCTCAGCATTCTTCTGGGTCTCCACTGAGGGTGCCATAATACAGGAACCTTGCTCTGCCAGAATGGCATATGATTTGTGTAGAGGTACAACTAGGGGGCTTCGCCTCTGGTCTACCACCTGCACCCTCCCAGAACCCACCGTGGTCCAACTGCTCTTCATACTTGGCCACTTCTGAGGCAGTGGTTGTGGCGGTGGTGCTCTTTGGATGGGGGAGGCCTCCTTAGTCCTTGCTAGTTCAGCCTGGAGGTGGGCAACCTCCTCCCTCAGAGCTGACAGTTGCCTGCAAATAGGACAGCAATGCAGTTTCCAGAATGTCTCCCAGAAAACTGCTGCCCCACAGCCAGTGCATTGCACCACTCCCCACGTCCCTCTCCCTTATAATATACAATATGTAAAAAATATATACACACACTAACATACTAATTGCCAGCAGATTAGGCCTTACGGTCTATCGAGTCCGCTCGAACCTCAGATCCCTACTTTTTATTTTATTATTTGTGGTGTGTACCTACCCTTTATGCACTGTGCTGGGTTATTAAGAATGACAGTTTTGCCCCAAGACCTGTTGAGGAAGTGATGTCAGAACTTTGGCTATAAAGGAAATGCCACGCCTGGGTAAAAAAAACTGGAAGACTGGTCAAGAGTTTTGCAACTGGGCTTCAACGCCAAAAAATGTAAAATTATGCACATGGGGCACTAAAATCCAAGGGCAACGTATCATTTTGGGGGGGGGGGGTGTTAACAACAAAACAGGAAAAGGATCTTGGGGTCATCATATCTGATGACCTAAAGGTAGCAAAGCAGTGTGATAAGGCAGTAGGAAAGGCTAGTAGGATGCTGGGGTGCATAGGAAAGGGTATCACCAGCCGAAAAAGAGAAGTAGTGTTACCCCTACACAGATCAATGGTGAGGCCACACGTGCAATACTGTGTCCAGTTCTGGAGGCCCCATCTCAGGAAGGACATAGACCGGGTAGAGGCGGTTGAGAGAAGAGTAACCAAAATGGTGCATGGCCTGCACCAGAAGCCCTACGAGAAAAGACTCAGGGAATTAAACATGTACTCACTGGAGGAAAGGTGAGACATGATCGAAACATTCAAACACCTCAAGGGTATCAATAAGGTACAAGAGGGTAGCATATAGTACAGAAAGAGATGCTCAAGGATGAGGGGGGCATGATATGAAGCTGGAAGGGGAGGGGACTTACAGGGGATGTGGGGAAATATTTCATCATGGAAAGGGTGGTGGACGCCTGGAACAGCCTCCCAACATAGGTGGTGGGTACCGAAATGACAGACACAGGGGGACCTTAGTAACAAGGATGGAGGTGGGGGGGGGGGTAAGGCCAACGATCAATTAGGGTCTACGGTAGCACAGTAGGTAGGGACTTTAGGGCAGACTAGGTGGGCCAAGAGGTACTTTTCTGCCAACAGCTTCTATGTTTCTAGGTGTGGTACATGTTAACTGTCCCACATTATAAGGTAAAGCACTGTGCTCCCTCTTTTATCCACCAACCTCTGTACATCCTAAATCATGGTGGATAAAAGAGGGTGGTAGGTAGAGTGAGGCAGTTTAAAGGGGAGACAGAATTTCTGTAAAATGGGACAAGACCTCACACTGGCATTAAGCAAAGGGTGGTGGATAAAGGGGGGCAGATAAAGGAGGGAGCACTGTACCTCACTTCACTACTCAGAATCGCCCTTTTCTACAATAAGAGAGTGTTGTCCTAAATTCTTTACTACATTTTTAAAGCAAAAATACATATTAATCTATGTTGCTCATTGAACATCAAACTTGGTCAACCTCGTCAGCGACCGGGTTCGGGAGCGAGCCGGAAGCTGAGCCAACTGGGGAGAGGCTTGGCGTCCAGGGACTGCTCGTCCTCTCTGGGGGAGGAAACCAGAGCTCGGCTCTTGTCTGGCCCAGTGGAGACCAGCAGTATAACAAGTCCGATGCCTAACAGGGGGGCGATGTGCCAGACGTCGGCGCTCAAGCGCCTTGACGTCATGGGACACAGTACATCGTGAGAACACCAGAAAAACACCTCGCGGCCTCCTAGTAGAAGGAGCACCAGGCCCCGACCCTCAATGCCCCTACCTGCCCAGAGACAGCATCCCGACGAAGACAGACGTGTCGGGGTGCATGGGCCCCCACCCCATACCCCGCCTGGGGGGTATAACCACAGCTCCATGGGGGATGGACTGCACTGGTCACCAGGTAGGTGAGCGAGGGCTGAAAAGGCCGTAGGTGACTCCGAAGAGATGGGGGCTGGGAGGAGGAGGAAAAAAAAAACTTGGTCAACCTGTAGACCCCAAATGTTCTACAAAAGACAAAACCAAAAAAAAAAAGAATGAACCATTTTTGGGGGAGGTAGAATCCAACATTTTCAATGTTTGCACTATATTTAGCATTTTGCGCCAATTCATAGCACAGAAACCCCACTCTGTATCCAATTGTTTGCAAGAAAACCCTCAGCATTATATTTTCATGCAAATCATCTTCTGTCCACATTATCTTGCAAAAAAATAACTTGTTACCAATGTTGTTTTTTTTTACCAAATATTTTTTTTTAATTCAATACAGTATTAGTCCAAAATATGCTGATCTGCAAACAATTAAGGGGGAAATAAATAAATAATATATTTTAAGATGGATTTGGTCAAACCGATTGATCATTTTTGAAAGCAGAAAACAGTGTCCCTACACATGAAGGGTATAAATTTCACAGCATTCTGAGCTTATCTCTAAGATTTGGTGATGCAATGCAACAACACAGTAATTTATGGTCGAAGCACTTTAGGTCCATCTTGATCCCATACCCCCATATGAACATACAAAACTGCCAGCAGATACAGGGCACATGGTCTATCAAATCTGCTCGAGTGTGCAGCTAGCAATCCCTTATACTGCAGCTGCCCCTCCCTTCCCTCCTCCAGCTTCATATGCTTAACCTGTTCAACATTAGGCTTCGTCTTCCAAAATTTTGAGGAGCTATGCTACACATTTGGACTACAAAAAGTTGAAAGGCATACTACTAGATGCACAGCCTGCAAGGAAAACACAGGGCTTATCTTTCATTTAATTTTTTTGCAACTTTACCAGGATAGGCAGACCAAAAATAACTTTGGTGTCCTATCCAATCTAGCCATGGTGGGAGTAACACTTTTCTTAAGCACTAGCAAGTCTATCAACTTCAGTGAGTCTTTCAACTATTATAGGGAAATGCCAGGTAAAAACAAAAACTTTACACAATAAAAAAAAGTATAATCAACAGAAGGCAAGGGGTATATTTCTGGTTGTGGAAAAAAATGTTGTTTAGACTTGAGCAATCATGCATGTCCTTTCAGGATTTAACTGAAAAGAAAGGGCAACTCATAGACTTAACTGAAAAGAAAGGGCAACTCATGGATTTTCTATTGTTCAGAACTTTAATAAACTGTATTCAAGCAAGACTAGCAAATATAGCTTGCCCAGTTATCTCTGTTAACAAATACTATACAATCCTTCATCCAGGATAATTTTCAAATGGGCTGCATTGGACCCTCAACCCTGGGCGCAGTTGGACATGTGGGTCCTGGCGCAAAGTTCCAACATCCATGGACTAAGCCAGCTAGCCTAGAGCAAAGAAAAAAAAGGACGGGCCACATCCAGGGAAAGGGTGATGCGTCTTAACAGGTACAAACTCAGCACTGTCTGTGTATGGCACCTTTTACAGTTTAACAAGAGAGACTTGTTCTAATGATAACTGCAATCAGTGCCAGATCTCTTGCTTGGTCCGGGACAGTGTTGCACTTGTTTTGCTACACTACATCAACTAGAACAGCTTTGTTTTTCTTTGTAAGTCTAGATTGTTTGCAAATGTATCCACAAACAGATGCATGCTACCAAAAATTATGCATGATTGTTGCAAATCAAATTCTTATTTGAAAATAGCACCCCCATCCCTTGCATATGCACATTTGAAAATCCAGTCAATTAACTGAGTTAGCACAAGATTCATCTCATATTAAGATTCTTATGTATTTTTTTAACAGAACTGTTTGACCCTCAATCCAACACCTGCTATTTTCTTTAGGCCCCTACCACCCCAGGCCTATCACGTTTCCCCCACTGTCCAGCTGCTGGGAATCCGTACAGAGCGAGAGCCATGGAAGCTGCTGACCATCACTTCGATGGCTTTGAGGCACTTTTCTTTATTCAGTGTTCCTCTCTTCCAGTCCCTCTTCGCTCCTCTGATATTGGGCTCTGCCTCCGATGGCCTTGGACATAACAGAACATTACAGGCTGATGCCACTCCTCATGAGGGAGTAATCTCCCTGTCTCACTGCGTGGGACCACTGTTATGCCAGTACCCTGATGTCTCACTCCTTGGGCTGGCTCACACTGTGCTCAGCAGCAGTCCCCAGCTTTGCCCACACTCAGCCTGGCTCCCAGAATCTGCTCCTGAATTATATTCGCCCACATGGAGGCGCAGCGTCTGTTGAACCATCAGGCAGCCCAGGATTCATAGTTCTCATGGGATTTCGTTATAAAGGGTATTAGTCAGCAAAACATCCATTCCATGCTGGATGTTAACATGAAAAATTAAAATGAACCAGTAATGGCTGGGAGAACCTCTAAGGCTGGAAACAATAGCAATTCTCTCGCTACGACATGAACCATGCTCCTGAATTTTAAATGCTTTATAACTCAAGGCCCTATCCAAAAAATATTTTTGCCACAGGTACAGAACAGGAGAAACTGTTTTGTGGATCGGGCTGTTAATATATATTTGCTAGAATCCGGTATTATGGAAAAGGGTCTGGTAACTTTTGAAAGCCTAACCTCAAAGAGTCGCTGATCAGCATCGCCAAATGTTTTTCTGTCCAGTCTGTTGAGTATCTGAGCAACTCCTGATGGAAAAAAATAAGTCAGTGATGTGGAATATAATTACACCACATTATACAACATTTACTAGTTATTTACTTTAGGGGAAATCAATAAATTATTCAAACTTACAGTCTTACTTACCAATAATCTGATGATTACTATTCCAAATAGGAACACAGAGTACTGAGCGTATATGAAAACCTGACACCTGGTCTGCCTGAAAGAAATGTGGAAAATAAATAAAAAATATTCTCTATCAATGTTAGATCATTTCTATATAGAGATTCAGAACAACCGAAGACTATTTTACTGGAAATAATGTTGATATCCATACGCATGAAATGCTTCAGTGAAGCATGCCTAAAGTTGTAGTATTTGTGAATCCCAGGTTTGCAGTGTGCCTTCCTACTGTAGGTTACATTTGACCTTAGCATAAGAGCTAGCCATTCTCTATCTGGTCAGACTGGTTCATCTTGTCCATCAGTTACATAAAATATGTTTTAGCAGACTCAGGACACCTAATGTAACTATACAGTATCAGAAAAGTTTGGTACAGACAGGTATACATCTCATAGACATGTCCCGTTGTCTTGGTTGGGGGTGGGATACAAATATGTGAAACCAGAAAAGGGACAGCGATTGGTTAGCGCTAAATCTTTTTGACCCCATCTTTAGAAGATTAGGTGCACACTAGGTAAGAACCAGGGAGTGTTCTGCCCAGTTTATGCTCTCCCTGGTTCCTTAATGCCACATGGAATGTACTTGTATAACGTCATTTATTATGTGAGACCTATTCATTTTAATTTTGATTTTAACTGTTTTTAGTTCTTTTTAAAGTTTTGCTTCTGGAGGATGTTCCTACCTGTTTATGTTCAAAGTTTAACTACTTGCTCTTTGTGAACTGAAGTAGGAATAGTTCTTGTTTACCTGTGGATTTTAATAATCACAATGAACTGAGTATAAAAAATATGTTTCAGCAGTCAGTTAAAGAATGATAAGAATAAGAATGGAAAGCTTTTATATTGAGTTTGTTCTTTTAATATTGCAATTTCTTTCCAATCTTCCTTCACCATGGTACAGCAGGACACTAAAATTAGCTGAATGACTCAAGCTTTGGTGGTCGTTTATGTTTTTAATTAGGATAAATGGGAGCTGGACAAGATATCTGAACCAAAGCGTATTTTTTAAAATTTTTTTTTTTTATTTTCTCTTTATGCCCCCTTCTGGCCGCTGAACTCCGTTTCTTCAGGAGTCTCCAATGGCCTTATTCGTCCCGCTCCTGCTGGCGGCGACCAGTGCAGTCCATCCCCATGGAGCGTGATATTCCCCAAATGAGATGCAAATTCAGGCGCACCACCGACGTGTTTATATTTTGTCGGGAGATGTTGGTACTGGCGCCCGGTAGAGGCATTGGCGATCGTGGCCAAGAGCTCCATCTACTGGGAGTCCCGCAGGGTATTTCCTGGTGTCCTCGGAGGAGACGACCGAGGAGAGCCAATGGGGTGGGGGCATTGACGTGCAATCTCCTCCCCAACTCTCAGTCTACGTCCTTCCCTCCCTATTTCGCTGTCCCAGCTACACCAGCACCTGTGGTCACCCAGGTGGCGGTAGAGCAGCAAGACATGCAACCCTCCCCCACCTCGGAGAAGGAGAGTGGCCGATGGGTGCTCTATCTTTCTCCCCCCGGCCGACCCTTTAGTTACCAGAGTTCGTTCCCGAACCCGGGTCGCTGGAGCTGCGAGCTGTAAACCTTCCGCTGCGCCGACAGGCCGGCTCCAAAGTGTATTTTCGAAGGCGCTCCAAAAGATCATGCAGTCACATAATAAAGTTAAGAACAAAAGATATCAAAATAGCAAATTAATTACAATTATCATTGGAATACAGACACATAATTTACAAGCAGATCAATTATAAGGTAATTATTGCCACAATTTGGATTGCAACCCTCACATTATGCCATTTCCACCAATGCAGCAGGGACAGCTCAGATTCGCTAGACCTTGAAAGCATCCTGTTATACGACTTATAGAAACTAGAGGGCCAGAAGGGGTCTTAATTCACTGGGCAAAGTGTTACACACTTTAGGGCCAGAGAAAGCAAATGTTTACCTGCTTCTTGACATTCTTAATTAAGGGTAATACATTCAAATCCATTTGCAGACCTGATGCCAGGTCTGATACTCCCAGGTTTTAACAAATGTAAAACCTGGGCTTTACTATGGATACATTTTTGCATATATTTTTGGGGTATACGAGTTTCTTCTATCAGCAAGAGAATGCCAAATCAGCTGCTTGTAGAGGAAACAATGATTGAAATCCCAGAGAACATTTAGAACAAAGAAGGCCATTGTAAAACAAAAAAACATACATCCACCTTTTTTTTTTTTTAAATGGACAGAGGCAGCATTTCCATATATAAGATACGTAAGTAAATCTTTATTTCTCTAGGGCCCAATCCTGGAGGCTCTGGGCACCTTACAAAGACACGTAAGAGACATACAAAATTACAAGAAATACATCTAGGGTCGATACAATAAATACGAGACAATCAATAATAAACAGATGCTGGGGGCGGAGCTAGCAGCCCAGCCAGAAGCAGATAATTTCTGAAGCTCCTGAGAGAAGCTCTAAAACAATGCTAAAACTACGAAAATCATCTTCCTAATTGATATTCAATACATTTCAGTATCCTCAGCACTGAATTCTGGATCTTGTGGATATAAAAAAGCAGTTACCATGGGACGAACAAAGCCAGTGAAACAAGATTTCTTCCAGCTGCGTGGGCCCGCTTTAAAGCAGACAGACCATGTGGAAGAGGTGCCCGCCTCGACCAGCATGGAGCCACCAGCAGCCTTGCTTAATTCTATACAAACCTCGCGGTCAATGCATTAACTAAAACAGTGCAACAAATAGACCAGAAGCTAGATTCTTTCTCCTAACGATTTCAAGCAGTGGAAAGACATCTGGATGCCATGGGTGAAGCAACTAAAAGCACAGAGGCCGTAGCGGGGAAGCCCTGGAAGCAACTATCACATCCATTAAAGAACAAGCCGTCCTCAGAAGACAAGTGGAACAACTCGAAAATAAGTTCGATCGGCCAATATACGAATTCTGGGCATCACTGAAGGGATTGAAAGAGAGAGAATCTCTCACAATACCTGGGTCCCTGGCATGCTGATCTCACAGGACTGTCCGAATTTAAAATAGTGCGGGCATATAGAATTACCCCTTACAGGCCTAATACCAGCACCGACAATCCCCCCACTGTGTTGCTCACCCTCGCTTCAGCGACAGAACGGGACTTGATCCTGGGAGCTATTGGAGCCAGAGGTCCAGTGTTTCAAGATGAGAACCGAATACTTTTCTTCCCAGATCTAGCATATGCCACAAGGATGAGAAGAAAGGCCTCTGATGGGGTAAAACAAAAACTGCGGGACTTGGGCATTATATATTCTATGGCCTTCCCCGCTCGTCTGTGTTTTGCGGATGGGCGAAAGCAATACTGATTCACCGATCCAAAAGAAGCAGGGTTGTGTGTGGAGAAAACTGCCGCACGGCGAATGCATGAAGAACGGCTCTCCTCAGATGATGATTCAGACGGTGACTGAATTCAGCACCTGCTATGAACACTTAAACTTCTGAATATCAGACTGGTTTGCTGCTTTATAACTGTTATTTACTTTACCTAATCTGTGCAAGTAAGTTCTGGATTTTATGAGAAAGGGAAGTTTGTCTTTCTAAAAACTGTATATCTTTGTTAAATAAGAGTATCATATGATGAACATACTTAAGTAATAGAAGAACTCCCTCCAAAATGGACACTTCTGTTTTTACAGAGTCACCCAGATTTTGCATTGTTAAAAGTATAGCAGAATCTACAGTCACATTGGCAGGCTAAGTTCTAAGAGTTTTGCTGTTTATAAAGGTTAAGATGAGTTATCACTAATCCTTTAATCAGTAACTCAAGTCTACAGATCTTAAAGAAATGTGATTCTTATCTCATAGTCCCCTTTTTACCTACAATTTCTCAGAGAGGGGAGCTGGAGCTGGTCTCTTGTCCCTTAAGTCATCTTGCTTTCTCTGATAGGAAAGGAGTATCTAGGAAAATTAATATTAAGTATAAAGTTACTGATTTTCTTGGAATCAAGTCTGCAGGATGGTTCATTTTTTGCTGTAATTAAGGGCTTTGCAGAGCTCTAGAATGAGAAAAGTTTTTACTTATTAATGTTTTTGATTCAAAAACAAGGACCTAAATAGGTTGGTTACAAAATGGAGATTTCCTAACTGTGAAGGTGTGAAAAGTTGGGCACTGATTACAGATACAGCTCCTGGATGTTGTACATTTCTTTTTCTTTTATGCTATTAGCTTTGGTATTTCCCCCTAAGCTGTACCAATTGTAGTGTGTAATCATAATCCTTAGTAATATACAATGATTACCCTTGGCTGTTATATAAGCTCAGGAATTATGTATTTTATGCCTATGTGTGAAATGCTAAATAAAAAGTTAAAAAAAAATAATAAATTGATGCTAGCTGTAGCTAGCTTAAACAGGCTTCTCTGAAAAGGTGTGCCTTCAGACGCCTCTTAAAAGCCTCCACCAATGGAGCCCTCCTCAGAGATCTGGGGAGCGAGTTCCAGAGGACCAGGCCAGCTACCTCAAATGCACGATTCCCCAAGATTTTCAGCCTGGCCCTCTGAACTGCTAGGAGGCCCTCAGTGGAGAAGTGGAGCGAGTGAACCAGGAAGGCAGAGGTCACTCAGGTAGCCAGGGCTGGAGCTATATCCTGCAGGACCGGGGTTATATGACAGGACCAGGGAAGGCCCGTCAGCAACCTGGCTGCTGTGTTCTGCACCAGCTGCAGTCAACAGAGGTTCCCTCCACTGACCCCGATGTCAAAAGCGTTACAGTAGTCTAGTGTTGACGTGACAAAGGCATGTACCAGCATGGGCTCACCAGGCAGAACTGGGGGTTTAATCCAGGCAACATTCCATAAGTGGTAAAATCCACTCTGGACAACGGATGACACCTGAGCTTCAAGCATCAAACCATCATAAAAGATGATGCCTAGACTTCTCACCCTAGTGGGCGCCACCCACAGAGTATGGCCAAGTAACAACCCCGTTCCTGATCATCTGGTAGCAGCCACGTCACACCAGTGACCAGGCTTGATCACCAGTATATCTGTCTTGTTTGGGTTCAGTCGCAGCCAGTTAGAGGACAACCAGTCTTGAATCTTGTTTAGGTATTTATTTAAGGTCACCAAAGTCAACCAGACAAGAATGGTATTTATGGCTGTTGACCTCATATCTTGCAACAGTGAGTTATGATGCAGTGAGATGCATCTTAGCCTGTGCCCTAGTTAGTTAAATACATTTAGAATATGAATGTTTCATTTAAACATGGAATCGAGCAATACCCCAATATCTGTAGGATATAATCACTTTTAGTGTTGTGTCATGCAAAGTTTTGACAGTTCAGATGTCAGACACAGAGGAACAAGCAAGTCTCAACATGCACACCGAACAGCACAAACAGCATTGCCTGCATTTTATTTACATATAGGACCAGTTTTTTTTTTTTAGTTACTATTTTTCTCCCCCTCAGAGTCCTCTGCTGCCCCTCTGACTCCCCCCACACAGACACGAGGTATGAGGCCCCTTCCCCTGAACCCCACGACTTACCCTTCATGGCAGGGGGTGGGGAGCGACTCAACCCACCGGACCAGATGAGTATTCGGGGAGGTGCCTTCCCAGGCCTGTTGCGGTGGGGACTATCGTCATCCTTGCAGAGGACTCCCACTTTTCTTGTTTTTCCGGTTTTTCCCCTAAGAGGCCGTGGCGTGCAATGGCGCCAGCGCGTACGCTCCCGTGCGCACCCTCGCCAAGCGCCTGCCTCAGTCCCCTCCCCACGTTCTTTAGAGCTGATGTGCTACCTCCCAGCCTCCGCTAGGGGGCAGGCAATCGCTGGGCCCTACTAATCCCCCTCCTCGGAGAAGGAGAGCAGTCCTGGGGACGCTCAATCCTTCTCCTCCCTGTCAACCTCCAGCGACCCATGTCCGTTCCTGAACACGGGTCGCCGGCGCAATGCAAGAAAAGGCATCCAGCGCCTCAGCCCTCAGCGCCACCGGGCCGGCAGGACTAGTTTGTTTTATAAGAGAAACTTCTGCACCTGGTCAAAACCATGCTACAGTGACACTAGCATTTGCTTAATATTTTTTCCAGAACAATATAAAACAGCATCATCAGCATACAAGTGAGTCTAAACCCCCCTGCCTATTACAATTCATCATGTTATTGTTATAAAGTGTGACTAGGATGCAGCCCAGCACAGAACCTTGTAGTACCCTCTTCAATATGAATCCTACATTAGAGTTGAGCCCATGGCAAGTAGCCATGTCTGTCTATCATTTAAGTAACTCTGAAGCCATTTTAATGCAAAATAATCAAAACCCATGGAGCACAGTTTCTGCATCAGTGTATTATAGCTGTTAGTGTCAAGAGCCTTGGAAAGGTCAATATACACAGGTCCAGTCAGCAATTCTCTATCCATGGCAAGTTGGATATAATTCATCAGCTTCATAATGGCAAAGGTAGGGCTGTGACATTTTCTGAAACACAGAACATACTGCAGAAACATAGAATCTGTCATCAGAAATGGCCCATTAGTCCATCGTGTCTGCCCATTACTACCTAGGTAATGTTGAATGAGAGGGCCATAAAAAGTTCTTCACTCTCCCCCTCCCCCTCCATTTCTGGTGTGGGCTTTACCAAGCCCTTGTTCCTGTTTGACCTGTGTTTAACCCCACTCATTGATTTTGCACAGATCACCTCCTCTGGCAGCCTATTTCACCCCACCACCCTCTCCATGAAAAAGCACTTCCTGGAATCTCTCTTAAACTTGTGCCCTACCTGCTTCATGGAGTTGCCCTTTTTTAAATGCAGACTCCAAAACTGCACACAATACTCTTAATGAGGACTAACCAATGACCTACACAGTGGGTGCAGCACCTTCTTTCCCCCTGCTGGCAATCTTGCTTCCTATGTAACCTAGCATTCTATCTGCCCTACCCACCGCCCTGCTGCACTGTGCCAATGCCTGCGGACTGTATGAAATTATTACTCCATCCTTTTCCTCTTCTATGTTAGGATTTGTGCCCTTACATGCATCACCTTGCACTTCTTGGTATTAAATTGTAACTCACTTGATAAAGAACATGACCACATGAAACACTGACTTTTGCTACCAATATGCTCTGGTGCCTGTAGATTACAGTCTATTTATGTGAGTATACACTTAATAAATTATATTTGAACATCTTTTGGACTGAGCTTGAGTGCCTAGTTTTGTACTGAATCAGTTACATGTTCATTGCTATACTTTTGACCACTTTTCCAATCTACCCAGGTCCTCTTCACTATCCACCCGGCCACAGATCTTAGCATCATCAGTCCAGACTGATATACATTCAAGATATTATTCCTATGCAGGAGACAGTGTACTCATTTTGCTAACTACCTACTCAAAGACTTTCAACCCAGCTGAAAGCAATAAAACTGAGTGACGTAGAATGAAAAAAAAAATTCTGACCAGTTCTATAAACTAGGATACCACTTGCCTCCTACCAACTATCTGGGAACTTACCCCTCTATAAAGATAGGCTAAATAGACCTCAAGAGTTTACAATAAAGCCTGTCATGCCCCTTAGCCTTTCAGGAATTTGGGGGTAAAAGTTCCCTATGTACATCGTTGGCATCAATAGCACTGAATGTTAGCAGGGGGTTTGCCTGCACTGAAACCACCTCGTCAGAATAATCTGCCAAATGGGACTGCAATTTAGCACAACAGTTTTGAAATAAATGACTAAATCTGTTGGGAAATCTATTAAATGAAAATTTTCTATAGTATGGGCACCATTTGTTACTGTCTCTCCCACAACAGAACAGCGAGTGGAGCAGCAGGGGAAAGCCCAGATAAATTCTTTAATGTTCACCACAACTGATTGGGTTTAGGTAAAAAGTCAAGCTGAATTTTATGTTGAAAAAGGGTATTTTGCTGCTCTCACTTCTTAAAGGTAGTTCTTACAGCTCTATGGTTGCTGTAGACACGTACAGTATTAGTGGCCTTAGTGGTCAGCCAGACTCTGTCTCTTGATTTTCACAGTTTAAACAGTTTTGTAGAGTACAAGGGGGCATTTGCATTCTTAACTCTCCTTGTTCAGACAGGAAGAGGTTTATTACAGATTGAAAACAAATTCATCATTGAAATAGCCCCAAGTGCCCTCTACTGAAGGGATCAGCTCCAGCCTCTCCCACTGTATGAGCGGGAACTAATTAATTTATGGGGCATTTTACTTCATGTTTACTTTTAATACAAAATGTGACTTGATGACTCAGGGTTCCCCACTTTCTGGGAAAACTGGGTGGCGGCAGTGCTGATTGGGGCCAATGATGCATTATTCCGTGGACTTCTATACAGTATATACTGTGCATGTGAAGAAGTGTTTTTAGTAAGGTATAGACCACTGGTATCAAAACAGAGGTAGAAGTACAATAAAGAATTGTGGTAAAAGAACATTTTGGAGGATTTTATAAAAAAAATTTAGGGTGCTGGTAGAAAAACATAAGGTAGTGGTAAAAAATATAGAGTTGTGGTAGAAAAATATAGGGTGGTAGCAAAAAATATAGAGTGGTGGTAAAAATATAGAGTGGTGGTAGAAATATACAGGGTGGTGGTAAAAAATATAGGGTGGTGGTAAAAAATATAGAGTGGTGGTAGAAAAATATAGGGTGGTGGTAAAAAATATAGAGTGGTGGTAGAAAAATATAGGGTGGTGGTAAAAAATATAGAGTGGTGGTAGAAAAATATAGAGTGGTGGTAGAAAATATAGAGGTGGTGGTAAAAATAAGTAGTGGTAGAAACATTAGAGATTGGTGGTAAAAAATATAGATTGGTGGTAAAAATATAAAGTGGTGGTAAAAAATATAGGGTGGTGGTAGAAAAATATAGAGTGGTGGTAGAAAAATATAGGGTGGTGGTAAAATATAGAGTGGTGGTAGAAAAATATAGAGTGGTGTTAGAAAAATATAGGGTGGTGGTAGAAAAATATACAGTGGTGGTAAAAAATATAGAGTGATGGTAGAAAAATATAGGGAGGCAGAAAAAATATAGAGTGATGGTAGAAAAATATAGGGTGGTGGTAGAAAAGTATAGAGTGGTGGTAAAACATATAAAGTGGTGGTAGAACAATATAGTGTGGTAGCAAAAAATATAGAGTGGTGGTAGAAAAATATAGGTTGGTGGTAAAACTACAGAGTGGTGGTAAAAAATATAGAGTGGCAATAAAAAATATAGATTGGTGGCCCACCACACTAAAACAATGAATGGGAAACACTGTGCCTGGAGAAAGAATATGGTAAAACTTTAAATATAGTGTATTGATCTGGTTTGTCCACAAACATCAGGTCTAATATGGAGGATGACTGGGGACTTCTAGGTTTGATTCTTGTCAGCTCTTGCACGAATTATACAAGCCCCAGGTCATCAGCTACTTCATCTAAATGGCTTATCCCAGCAATATTGGCTGAATTCAGACTGAAGTCTCCAAACAAAAAATAAAACATGGGAGGCTCTAATAGGGGTCAGTATGTCTTCCAAACTACCAATAAGTGAAACAATTTGGGGGAGGGTTATCGATAGCACCTAAACAAGCATACAGGCTAGTTATCAGTTCTGCAAATTTCACCTACTAAAATCTTAGCTCCTTTGGGTTGTGTGGCTAGAGTTACATTTTTTTACATTATATGCTAATGACCTATATACTAGAATTCTAATACCTCTCATTTGTATCCTTATGCCAAATTTCATAACTATGTATGACATGTATTTGATAGAGGATTTTACCCGACAAACCAGATTCAGTTATTGAGGTCCATTTAAGGTACCAAACTGTACCTTAAAATGAACAGAGAACATATCTCTAGAAATTCGGACATTAGCATATACATTTTCTTGAGCAGGCCTGGGATTTGGTTGGATGTCACCACAGAATAGTACTCTAGTTAATGAAATCATACAACTTAAGCTTTGCTAATGTTTAACAAATGTTCAGGACCTTACAAATGTTTATGAATGCTCAGGAATGTTCTATGTGCTACTGTGGTATGTACAGTATGTTATTACGTTCTCTTGGTACATTATTACCACTATACTGTAAGACCAGTTTTATATGCATTCTTTATTTGTGAGAAAGGAACATTACTTACCATAACTCTTGGTCTTTTAGAGTACCTCCTCCATTGTGCCACACCTCTATGGTCTTGGGAAGAAGTAGTACTGGAGCCGGTGACCACAGTGATGACAATGACTTACGGCGCCTTTAACGTGCCTATAACATAAAAAGTAGTGCTGGCCTCAGCTGCTTCAGTGCCTTTTTTACCGAAGATGGCAAGAAGCTAATGAATGAAAACTAATAGAACAAGTTTAAAAAACACAAAAAAATAAGTTAGCCCACATATCCGTGTAAGAAGTGATGAAAAACGCAATACATCTTCTCAGCTCATATACCTGCTGGGGGAAGAATATCTCTCTCTCTCTCTCACACATATGCACGCGTATACACACACACACACACACACACACACACACACACACAGACACACACTTACTTCAGTGAGACCATGGAATGGTGGGTGGGCAAGTAGGGCTCTACAGAGAAGCTACTCAAGAAGTTCAAGAGTTATGGTAAGTAACTTTGCTAACTTTCTAGCATCAGTCTCCACACAGCCACAATCTTTGGTCAAGTGACCAGTAGCCTTAATCACTGGATTAGGGAGGCTGGAAACCACAGGGCTCAGCATGATTGCAAACCCTGAAGTACAGCCAATCCGAAACCTGCCTGTTTCTCACACTGGACAACTAGGGCATAGTGAAAGTGTGAACGCCACTCCAGGTTGCGGCCCTACACATATCTGTGACAGGGACCAATCTGAGCAAAGCCACCAATGTGAATATAGCCAGAGTAGAGTCAGCTCTATCAGAACCTTCCTATGCTTCCCTGCCAGGGAGCAGCAGTGATGAATGCAACTGACAATCCAGATGGACAGACACTATTTGGAGACTGGAACTATGTTATGATTTGGATTCGAGACAAACAGCCGGGATGATTGTGCTCTTTGGTTCTATCAAAGTAGAAGTGAGGATTCTTCATCCAGCAAGAGACTAGGGGTAACTCTTCCTCTGGATTATCAAACCTGGGGAAGAATGCTGGCAGAACCAAGGATTAGTCAGTGTGATACTCCAACACTACCTTTGGCAGAAATTTAGTGTGTGTTCAGAGAACAACCCTATATTTATGGATTACAGTTTAAGGGGGATCAATTATGTAGGCTTGTAGCAAGCCGAGGTGACAGCCCAGTGACCAGGAATTTTCTTTTGTGGTAATGAAAGTTTGTATTGAGTTTATCTTTCCACAATAACATACTTAACAGGATGCAATACAGTACAGGCATAATAAGATATCACAGCAAAAGAAGGCAATTCCTAGGCACTAGTTAGGAGGTCCACGTCTTCCTCACGAGGGGACCCACTCATACAGATATAACTGTAGAGGTATTCAGAATGTATTGCAATTGCAAAACTGTTTTTTACCTGAGGTATTTCAACTCACAAGTGGCAGCTGGCTCAAAATGTTTACTACTAAGCTTTTACAGCACTAGACTAAGATCCCAGCTGGCTAAAGGCTTTTTCACCGAGGGTCTCAAATGAAGTACTACCCTGAAGAAACTCCTGAAGAGGGGTAGTTATACCACTGGAAGTCGACCCACTATATACTTCATGATATGCCAAACCAGCTGACAAGTGTACTTTTGGGGCCCAATTCTCAAAAGGGGCTGCGTCTGGTGCAAACTGCGGCAAACAGCAGCTTGCGCCAAAGCTCCGTGCACCAGGGACCCTGCACCTGATTCAGGTATAGAAGGGGTCCTGGCACCTTCGTCCCCACTTGCGGCAACCCCATCATGTGGCAAGCACCTTGGTGCCGCGAAGGGTTGCCGCAAGCCCAATAACAATAGCAACCTGTACCCTGCCCAGATTCCACAATATAAACATATGTGGGACCCCCTGCCAATCACAGTATCCTATTGGGATGTCAGATACCACCCATTGGTGATCCAGTGCCTCCCACCCCAACAGGTGAGTCCTCCCCAGATCCCGGAAGGTGGGAACTGGCACAGCCCTCCTCACACCTCGGCTTCGGTCCCGATTCAACTGTCAATGAGCTCCAACTGTAATGTGTGCATGTACACATTACAGTAGTGCTGACGGTTGTCCGAGGACCGGCCCATGAAAGGTGAGGCTGTCTGGCTCTGTCGGGGATGGGATCGGTATATCTGCTGGGAGTGAAATCACCACCAATGTGAGGGGTATCTGACATCCTGATAAGGACATCATCGATCGTGAGGAAGTCCATATGTGTTTATATGAAATTTATCAGGATCAGGCAGGGGTTGTTCTCAAAGAGATATTTTGTTATTGGGGCTCAGGATCGGGCAGGGGGCTCTCAAAGATATTTTTATTGTGGGGCACATTGGGGATCAGGCAGGAGGTTCTCAGAGGTATTTGTATTGTGGGGCACATCGGGGATTGGGAAGGGGGGACCTGTGCCACTATTGCAACCAGTGGCTCTCCAAGGGGAGAATTTTCTAAGTTCCCGTAACCAGCCCTGGCTGGTCTAAGGGTACTTAGTATTTCTCCCTCAGGGAGTGGTCTTAGAATTGCGATCCTGGGTTGTGGCAGCTTGCATCTGCAGCCTATTTCTGGGTGCAGGGATGGTGAAAGCCCCATTTGGGGCAGGAAGCCTGCAGCTGACGCAGGCTGCCTTTGAGAATCGCTCCTGGTGGCACTGCTTGGTGCAAGTGGTACCTTGCGCCATTCATTTTGGTGCTAGCCCCTTGCACCATGCCAGGAGCTTTGAGAATTGGACCCTAAGAGTTAAATACTACAATCCAGCTTTGAAAATGTCCAAAGAATACTCTAGAACCTGTTCTGGAGAAAAGGTGTAAGGGTCTGGAGGTTTCTTTGAACACCAGATAGAGAAACAGCTTCACTTGGCATAGTAAACTTTTCTGGTAGACGGGTTCTTGCCACGAGCAACTTTACAGAGGAGCAGTGTGGCAGTTTTTGTTGTGGAGTGACCTCAAAACAGAATGGCAGGAAGTTGGATGGGACTTGCATCACCTTTTCTTTTACTTATGTGACAAGGTCAAATGGGTCATGAAGCTTGACATGGAGCACATATGAGCCTCAGACTGTATCTAATGGCTCTCCTCAAAAGACCCCATACATGTGAGTCTATCCTTGTGGGCCAGTCAAGAAACTGCTTGACAGTTTAAGCAATTAGGGACAATGTGCTCAGTACTAAGACACTCCAGGCAAGAGGAGTGCCCCCCCCCACCCCCGAGTCAAAATTTGTTGCTGCTACATATTTTGAAAGGTGCTTTACCATACCTAATGGTCACTGAATGAAGGGCAAGGCTGCCATGGACCAGAGCCATGAAAATACAAACAAAATCAGCCAAAATTGAAAGTGATTAATTTATACTAAATCAGCGTCATTAGGTGGTAAAAAAATAAAAAAGTGATTGAAGATGACACAATAAACAATACAAGAATACAATCCGATGAAAAACAAAGTTCTGGTTCCTGATGTGGTGAGCCAGGTGACATGATGGCGGGAAAAGAGGAACTTAGGCAGTTGGGGTTGACACCACTTTATATGTTGTGGGCATGCATACTGGCGGGGATTCTCCAAGCCACGCACGGTGCACAGGAGGTATGTACCCGTGAATCGTGGACGGCACCATGCACCCACACAGGTCATGGCCACAGACAAAACACAGCAGCGCATGAGGCACAGAAGTGCCTGCATGCTATAAAGCCATAGCAGAACTGCGTGAGGGAAGGGGCCGCAGATCAGGGGCCACACAAGCAGGCCACGCATGCTCCAATGCCTGTACATCAAATGCGTGTGTGGGCGGAAGAGCGTCCATACGCCCGGCCGGGGCAGATGTAAATCCATGTGTGCAGATGAATCATGGCGATAGAGGCGCACAGCAGTGCCTCCCACGCCCCCACGCCGGGTACGAGCCTGTGCAAGGCTCCCCCCAGCACCCCAGAGAAGGGTCTGCACAGCCGAGTGCCACAGCAGCCCACATCCCACATCACCAGACTGAAGTGGCACCAACGGGAGTTGGGGTAGTGGGCATGCCATGGACCAACACACACATGCGCCCCCCAAACACACCAGCACCCAGCCAAAGAGGACTACACTACTTGGGGGGACTGGCATGCCAGGTACAAGAGGGCACCACAGAAGGCCCGGAACACCGCCTGCCACGATGCAGACCCATGGGCGCATGGGCGCACACACACCTGCAGTGGCACGCAGGACTGGATAAGAGCGAGGGAGCGGCAGCAAGAGGCGTGCACATCACTGGTGGCCACCCACCATCAGTGGATACACCTCATGAGGGACAGGTAGCTGGAATGGGGCATCGAAGATGTGGCCAGTGGATTACCAACACACCACCTACATGGGCCGAGTCACCAGGAAAGCCCCAGGGAGCCCTGATGTCCGCATATATAACTGGGACATGCACCTACATATGGGCTGCAAAGGTGTTGCCGAACACACACACAACAAAAATACAAAATCACAAATACCCCATAATGCAAAACATCATGGGCTGTATATGCAAATCACCACAGAATATTATGCTGATTCAACATTAGCACACAACAGACAACCTCAACACTGCAGGCAGCACCTACAAACCCCGTCCACCCCCACCCAGCACAGAACACACATGTGACACAGTAAATACCAAGACACAGCAGTGCATTATGTATGGTACAAGTAACAAAGCAGAACCCCCCACAAGAGTGCAAGCAACAGCCACAAAGGTCACACAGTCACAGGAGTTTGTGACAGTCCCACTGCACAGCACCATGTCGGGTACAAGTAAATAAGCATTACATAGCCCCCCCCCCCCAAAGAAAGGGCTGGGCACCCAACCATGGTCAGGGACCATGACATGCCGGGCCTAGCTGGCCATCTCCTCCTCCTCCAAGTCATCAGATGACCATATGGGGGTTTTGTCTGTGTAGTCACGAGCCTCCAGGAGCATCCGGAATAGGGTGCCTCGGTATCCCTGTCAAGGAAACACACACAGAGAGAGGCATATCAGTCCCCTGCAGGCAACTGCACAGCATCCCCCCCAGTCCCCAATGCAGGGGGCATGACCTACCTTATAGGGCTACAGGACCTGCCAGTAACAGCCACAGTCATCCTTGTAATAGATGTCTGCATTCCTGACATGTAGGGTGATGAACCCCGGGAGCTTTTGGGGCCAGTCACACCACTTTGCAACCACCTGTCCATTGATGCCATCCCCCAGGTTGCAGAGCTTGATGGCAAATGCCTCCGGCCTCCCCTTGTAATCCTGCAGGCAAACCGACAATATGTACATGGTCACCACATGGCTGAAGGAGGACCCACACCCATGCACGCCCCACACACCCACCTCCGGTGGGTCTGTGACTCACCATATAAGGCCACCCTTGAGGCAGTCCCGATAGTAGCGTGACACCACCCTCCATAGCTTCTTTGGGTAGGTGGCAAGCCTCCCCAGAATTGCACCATGCCCAGTTGTAGTTGCGCTGCACCATCCCGATGGTGTCAGTGACGCCACACCCTTCCCAATGCCGGTACCCGTCCCCTTGGGGCATGGAGTCACAGCCCACACACTGTGGTGAACCAGATGGGCAGGTAATACAGGATGCCGAGGGAGGATACACAGCGCACCTGCTGAACAGCCTGTAGGTGTTGACAGCACAACCGTATGCTGCAATGATGTGCCCTAGGGTTCTAATGAATGTGGCCATGCTGGACACTGCTGTGGCGGTCCACTATGAGTGCCATACACGGAACAGACCCAGAACGTATTTGGCCATGGCTTCTGGCAGCAGACCTTAGGAAGCAGCTGTGCATGGACCGCTTCTGGGTGGATCATGGGATGGAGGGACACCTATGTGCAATGGTCCGAGACAGTGTTCAGCCACAGAATGGCAGTCCTATGCCATGTTTGTGGAGACCAAGGTCCTGGACACCCTGTCCTATAATAAACTGGTTCTTTTCAGTGTATGTGTGTGGTGATGTGACAGGGGTAGGTCAGTCACTGGTGTCACGGGCTGTATATCAGGTGACTGACGTACTGCTGTAGGAAGTGGGGGCACACATATGCTTACCCATAATGCACCAAGAATGGCAGGCCATGAAAGAGGCATGCTACGCCATGCATGAGATGCCTAACACACTGGGCATCATTGATGGGACGCATGTGCCAATCCTGTCTCAACATGTGGATAAGGCGGCACACTGCAGCCAAAAAGGCTTCCACAGCATAAAGTGCCAGGTAGCGTGTGATGTCCAGGGATGCATCATCAATATCTGCCCAATGTACCCTGGGTCCATGCTGGTGGAATACGTCTGTTACTGTGTGCATCTGTCTGTATCTGTGTGAGTGACTGTGTGTCTGTGTGGGGTTGCCCAAAGATGTTCCACACCCATACTAATTAATGCACCCCCCACACACACACTGGTGACAGCGGATATCCACTGCAGGCATACTTGATGACACCATACCTTGCACCACAGGATCTGGTGGAGGACGCATTCAACGAGGCACATCGGAGGACACGGTGCTGCGTGGAGTGCACCACTGGCATCCTGAAGATGCACTTCCAGTGCCTCCACCACAGGTAGCACAATGATGCTTGCACCGGGGATGGCATGAAGAGTGTTCACCATGTGTGCCATACTGCACAACATCTGTGTCCGCTGTAGGGTACTGTCCTCACCCCTTCCTCCATGCAATATGCCACCCCTTGACGAACCACTAGTGCAGGACCAGAACTGGGATAAGCCAAGTGGCCCTGCTGTCCAGCACACTGTGGCGCATGGAACCTTCGTATGATTGGTGTTCGTGCCAGGGCCACTGTGATGATCCCTTGGACTGAGTGCCCCTGGCAGTACACCAGCATCCTACTGTTGCTGTGGCATACATGTGCTGCACCCTGTGGGCCGCATACCAGTCAGTGGTGGGCACACATGGTGTGTGCGGCAGTGGGGGGGACAAGGGTGTGTACTGTGGATGTCCATTGTGGATGGTGGGTGTGTCGGGTATGTGGGACTGGGATGTGCTGCCGGGCTGCTTCACCTCTGGGTGTTTGGCACTGCTGTATGCTGCCACGCCATCCGCACTCAGGAGGGATGCCATGTTATGGCACACGGCCCTTTGGTGTCACCGGCTCTGGGTGCACGTTTCCATGTTGTTGACCCCAGGGTGGCACATACCTCTGCACGGTCACTGGCATGTGGGGGACTGGGTGGGTTACAGGGTAGGATATCATGGGCGGGATGAACCTGGTTCTGGTGTCATGTGACGGTGGTCCAGGGTGCCTTGAGTTGGCAAGGGGGTGGCCCTCACCAAGCGTCCTGGCCTGGGGTGTCAGGTGCACTGGGTGCCGGCAGAGCGACATAAATGGGCCCTGACAGTGCTGGGTGGACATCGGTGGCCATGTTCGTTGTCGTGGTCATGGCTGCCACGGTGGCATTGGATATGCGCCCCGCCAGTCCGGGTGGTGTGTATGCATCTCGTACTGAAGGTATGTGTTCCACAACCCTGTCCAGCACATCACCAACTCTGTCGATGCCTTAAGCCATGCCCTCGACCGCATGGTTGAGACCCCGCAGGGCCACGGTGTTGTCTCTCTGTGCCGCTAGCCTGTCCTCCTCCAGACGGCACAATTCCGGGTAGTGGTGTTACAGCGCACTCACACCGGTCATCCTCCTGTCAAGGTGCTGCCCTTCCTTGCCCTGTCCACCCTCCGACCCATGTGGTGACAAGGTGGCGTTGGTCCATCTATTGGTGATGGGGCACGTGGTGGGCAGATGTGGTGGCGGAGGGGGCGTGGAGTTAGCCAGGGTGTCCTCCATAGGCAGCTATGTTGTGGTGCGAGCAGCAGCGTCCTGTCCCACTGCAGTTGTTGGGGCTTCACCACTGTGCACTGGTGGCTGCTCCTGGTCATCGTTCAGGGTGTCTGTGCCCAAGGGGACCACCTCCATCCCATCCATGCCATGACTGCGTGCTGGCTCCACCTCCTGCCATGGCTGTCTTGCATATGATGTCTCCTTGTGGGTACCTGTGGGGGAACACATCACCTTGTTAGCTCGAAGGTAGCTGGTGTGGCGCCTGCATGTGTGGTGGCTGTGCACCCTGTCGTGGTATACCTACCCCATGGTTCGACTGGTGGTCCCTTTCCCCTGTGCCAGGGTGTTCCACGCTGCTGCTCACCGCTGTGCCTATAGGGGTGTATGGGTACAGTCAGTGTGCTGTGTTACATGTCTGGGACCCTCCGTGCAGCAATGCACGCCGCATGCCTACATGGCACCATGTCACACCGTTCTGGTACCCCCTGCCATATGACATCCGATATGGCCTGGGCCACTATCATCTCCAGGGTTCCCAGCGTGTTCCCGGGGGATGGTGTCCCTTCCCCTGTGGCCATTCATGTTCTGTGAGTTGCTGCCAGCTTCTGCTTGACAGTGCAGTGGATGTCTCTCTATTTGTGTTTAATCACCATGAGTGTCCATGTCTCCGGTTCTGCAGCCTTAGCAGCGGCCTAGATGTCCAATCATATCCTCTGCTTGGACTTCGCCGGTGTCGTCAGTGACTGGTCACCATACAGGACATCACAGTTGCTGTGCATGTCTATCACTAGGGCAGTCACCTGGGCGGTGGTGAAATTACTCGACCTGGGCTTCCAGATCACTGTCAGCTGCTCCACACTGCCAGCGCCCGTCCGGACTCTCCCCCCACCCCAAGCTGTTGCCGCCCCTGTCCACAGGTGTTTTGCTGTGATCCACCTGGGACGCCAGTGTTGACACTGTGCCGCCTCTACCGCCTTGGTGCATGCACGCAGCCCATTCGCATACTCATATTTGATGGGGTCAAGGGGTGCGTCGGTTTGTGGTGCGGAGCTCAGCCACGCCCCTATGCACCTCTTCACAGTGATTTCCACACTGCACTTGTGCATGTCCAAGCGCGCTTTACATTCGTGAATGACACATCCTGCGCTGTGCATACCAACGCATGCTTTACTTAATCTACTTGAGCGGGTTCTCCTTGCAATGGAGAATAGGCCCCATAGTGCTGTATGCCTGTGCCATTGCCAGAGTTACCTGCCCTACAAGTTCTGGTACCTGTAGAGTACTAGAGCCTCTGGCCTTAAGACCAAACTGTGGTACTTTGGAAGAGACAGACTCTAGAAAGAGCAGCAGAGTGAAGCTGAGATATTCTGACACACAAAGGACACGCGTGAAACCCCTCTTACAGTGGTTAAGAGTGTTCTGGAAAAACATATTACCACATTTTAAAGCTTTCCTATTAAAATACTGAGAAATACCTTCATGTTAGGGTCTTTGTGTTTTTCACATATTCATGCAATCATCAGGAAGCTGTATAAGAGTTTGTCTCGCACCGAGTATGCAACATTTCTGATTGGCTAAGCTAATCAAGAGCTCAAGAATTTATACTCCCTCAACAGAAACCCATTAACTTGGTAGCTGCAGAACCTTTTCCTAATACCCTTCCCTATTTCCCTGTTTCTATTCTCTCCCCTTTCCTCCTCCTCCTCCACTAGTCACCTTCCTTCCCTCCCTTTAATCTCCACTCCACCTTAGATACTGGCTGTCACCTATTCGCATGCTCTACCCCCATTACTTACACCCTCCCTCTCTCTTATTCCCTACTACACCTGAGCACTTGTCTGACAAATTTACCTATTTGACTGCTTTATATTGTTTCTGTGACTTTAGTCTTACATGTCTTGGTGCCATATAATCTTTTTTGCCTATCCTGTTATTTTACATTGTATTGTACCTAAGCCTTGTTATAGTGATGCAGAACCTTTGTTAATGAACCCTTGGTTCAAAGCTGTAATAATCCTTGTAACTGAATAAAACAAACAAAAAAAGAAGTCCTATCCTCACCACTAATACGTAATCCATCTTCCACCACCCTTCTCACCCCCTTTCACCTTTCCAGACCACCTTTTCAACCCTAGCACTTACCATGCACTTTATCCACCTCACCAATCCCTCCTCCCTGCTTCTCTCCCTTCCTCTCCTCCCCCCACCTTCCTGCCTTTTCCTATACCTATTCTACTGTAGTACCCTCCTCGCACTTCTTACATATACTCCCCTCTCCGCACTTATCATCACCCCCTTGGTGGCTCCTCCTCCCTTCCTGCCATTCTCTCTCACCTGACCACCCACCTCCATCTTGTACATTAATCCCCTGCTCATCTCTTTCCTTGCATAACTTTTCTGTCTTGCTGTACTTTGACTAGGTTTGCTGGCAAAAGGCACCTAGCTTCACTTGAGCTCTTTTCTTCTAGGCTTGCTTGAAAGGACAGAGCAAGGAGCAACATTATCAGATCAAGGAAAAATATTAAGGCTTCTTTTGGCTAAGCAGATTTACTGTTGTGTTACTATTTTGTTTTGTGCATACAGGTTTTGCTACTGTTTTTTTGCTTACAGATTACTGCTTTATTGTTCTCTGATTCAAATTGTTTTTTGCAGGGTATATTTTCTGCTGAATTGTTACAGGGTGTGCCTACAGGTTTTTGTTACTGTGTTGTGCTTACAGGTTTTACAGTTTACTGCTTTGTTTTTCTCTGAAATTGTTTTTTGCAGGCTATATTTTCTGTTAAATTGTTACAGGGTGTGCTTACAGGTTGATACTGTTTTGTGCTTACAGATTACGTCTTTATTTTTCTCTGATTCAAAAGTGTTTTTTGCAAGGTATCTTTTCTGTTAAACTGTTGTGCAGGTTGTCTTGCTGAAAGGAAGGAAAACACTCACTGGGGTGGTGGGTTAGAGCTGTAGCTGATTGTTTCTAGAGGGCATGGGCTTAGTCCCACCCACACACTCCATGAACATCATTTCCTTTATACCAGAGGTCCTGACATCACTTCCCCAAAAGGGCAAAGGGCATACACCCATCATAACCTTAGCAGCCCAGCACATTGAGTAGGGGATAAACGCACGCACACACAAACAGAAAAAAAAAATAAACAGAACAGGAAGGGAGAGAGATGTGGGCAGCGGTGCAATGCACTGGCTGTTGGGTGTCATTCTGCTGGGAAACGTTCTGGAGACTGCAATGCCACCTTATTTGCAGGCACCACTCTCATCTTAAGGAAGAGGTTGCCCGTCTTCAGGTCGACCTGTCGAGGATTCAGAAAACCCCCTCTCCCAACCAGGGACCACTAGAGCCACTGCCACTGCCTCAGAGGTTGCCAAGAAAAAGGAGTGAGTGGTTGGACCACGGTGGGCTCAGGGAGGGAGAGGGTGAGGGTGATGGATCAGAAGTGCATCCCTACAGCTGTACCACTCCACAATTCATATGCCGTTCTTGCGGAGTGTGGTTCCTCTATGGAGGCATACACAGGGGAGAACAAGGAGGATGCTGGGAACCTCGACAAAGGAGACCCAGGGAAGGGTGGCACGAGACCCACAGGGGTAGATAACAACTCTTGTTGGGGGACTCAATTGTTAGGGGGGGCAGAACTGAGGGAGGGGAGAGGGAGGTAAGGTGCCTGCCCGGTGCCACGGCTGGGAGGGTCAGGAAGTGAATCCTCAGGATCGTGGGAGCAGCTGCACAGGACAGGGACATGGACATCATTGTCCACCTAGGAACAAATTACCTGGCTGGGAATGGGATCAGATCAGTGCAGGAGGAGTTTGTGGAGTTGGGGAGGGGCCTTAGACAAGCAGCATGCACGATAACCTTCTCGGAGGTGCTGCCTGTCTATGGCATGGGTGAAGCTAGGGTACTCTGCACCATAGGATTCAATGAATGGTTGAAAAACTGGTGTGTAGCTCAGGGTTTTGGCTTCATTGAGGACTGGGAGTCCACTTGGAGGGATGCAGGCCTATACTGGCGTGATGATCTGCATCTGTCCGGAAGGGGAACCAGGATCCTAGGTGATAGATTTAAATGCTTAATTGGCAAGCTTTTAAACTAGCCAAGGGGGGGAGGCACTAAAAAGGAGCAGGGAAATCCTAACCCCCCCCCAACAAAACAGGGAAATTAGTGAAGTAAACATCAAGGAAGAGAATTTGATAGGGAGCAGGATAGGGGTAAATGGAGTAAAAGGCAGGAAGGACAGGGATGGGGCTAAAATGTGTAAGGCCATAAAAAAATGGAGGGCAATGAGTATCAATGCCCGTAGTGTGGGTAACAACCTCCCTGAACTAGTGGCCTTGATGGAAGAGAGAAGCCTGGACATTGTGGCAGCCACAGAACATGGTACACAGAGAACCATGACTGGGATGTCAGCATACCAGGGTACACAATCTAAAGGAGGGACAGGGAGGGTAAAAGAGGAGGAGGAGGAGGAGTAGCTCTCTACATAAGGGAAGCAAGCCAGGGTATACATACTAAACTCATTCAGTCTCTCCTCAGATGGCTTATGGTGCAGACCCTGCACCATTTAAATTGCCCTTCTCTGGAATGCCACCATCCTGTCTATGTCCTTGCAGAGATGGGGTCTCCAGAACTGCACACAGTACTCCAGATGGGGTCTCACCAACTGTCCATACAGAGGGATAACAAATACAGGTTACTCACCTATAACAGGAGTTCTAGGAATGGTATATGTTGTTCAGCCACACTTATGGGCAGGTTCCTTGCCGCTTTAAATCTTGCCGGAAGGTCTTCAAGCTGGCTCCTCCACCCACCGGGTGGTAAAAACTCGGCTTCGCCCCATGACGCCAGATCTAAGCCCGCTGAAGCCAGGTTGGCATCGCCCGAGGTTTCGAGAATGTAGGATGAACAACATACAATTCCTAGAACTCCTGTTACAGGTGAATAACTTGTATTTCTAGGGACATGGATATGTTGTTCATCCACACTTATTGGCAGACTCCTGGCAGTTCTCCGGGAGGAGGGAGGCAAGGCGCACACCCCATACTTAGGGAATAAAGACTGGAGAACCGAGGCCCCAAAACCAGCATCCTGGCGTGGCTCAAGGTCGATGTGGTAGTGGGTAATGAAGGTATATACCGACTTCCAGGTAGCAGCCCTGCAGATATCCTGGATAGGGACATCCCTGGAAGCAGCCACCGATGCAGTGGTATGGCAGGTAGAATGAGCTCTTATCCCTCTGGGAGGCTCCATGCCCGCCAACCTATAGCAGAGATCTATGCAGGAGGTGACCCACCTGCTTATCGTCCGCTTGGCTGCAGGTCTGCCAGGTGCGGCTTCAGCGTAGGTGACAAACAGCTGGCGACCTCTCCCGAACTTCAGCCGTCTGCTCCTTATAATAGCGGCGCTCTTCTAGGGTCAAAGTATGGAGCCTATATCGGCCTCCGAGGTGTGATTGGGGTAGAACACCGCTGAGTCAACACCTGGTTAAGGTGAAACTCCGATACCACCTTCGGAAGGAACTTCAGGTGGGGGCGCAGGACAACCTTGTCCCTGTGGAAGACCAGATAAGGAGACTCGATGGAAAGCGCCTGGAGCTCTCCCATCCTTCTGGCTGACGTGATAGCCACCAAGAAGGCGGTCTTCCACGACAGCTGGGAGATATTGCACCTGTGCATTGTTTCGAATGGCTTGCCCATGAGCTTGGCCAATACCAGCAGAAGATTCCTCGAAGGTGGAGGTTCTCGCACAGGAGGGGAAATGTGATCAAGGCCTTTGAAACGCGCCAGACCACCTTCTCCTGCGCCACCGACTGCTTCCCAGCCCGCGCCCGGTAAGCAGAGATGGCTGCCAGGTGCACCTTAAGGGTCGTCGACCGAAGCCCTCGCTGAGAAAGGGACCTCAGGTAGTCCAGAATGCTGGCCAAGGAACAGGAGGAAGGGTCCAGGCCCTTTCCCTGACACCAAATGGAGAATCTCTTCCATTTGAAGGCATAGCACTTTCTGGTCGACTCCTTATGGGACGCCTCAACGACGTTGAGGACCTTGTCGGAAAGACCCAAGGCCTGGAACTCTAGCCACTCAGGAACCAAGCTGTCAGGTGCAGGGATTGAAGGTCCGGATGGAATACCTTCCTCTGATTGACTGAGATCAGGTCCGGACGGGCTGGAAGCCGCCTCAGGAGCCTGGAGCTGAGACTGAGGAGATCTGGATACCAGAACTAGCAGGGCCAGTCTGGGGCTACTAGAATCACCTGTGCCTTGTCCCTCCTTGCCTTGAGAAGCACCTTGTGGATCAAGGGAAATGGGGGAAAGGCGTAGAAGAGGCCCGGGGTCCACGGCCTCGAGAAGGCATCCCCCTGCAGCGAGCCCTGCTGAGGGGGCCGGGCATGAAACAGTCTCAGCTTCGCATTCTCCCTGGAGGCAAACAGGTCCACCTGAGGCGTGCCCCAATGGGAGAAGAGATCTTGTACTACTTCCGGCAGGAGAGACCACTCGTGAGACGCAGCTCCTATCCGGCTTAGGGCATCGGCCAGGGTGTTGGAGGCTCCTGCCATGTGAATGGCTAGGAGATCCGCCTCCAGGCTGCGCACGAGAGACCATATGCAGAGAACTTCCTTGCATAACAGCACAGAGCGCGTCCCGCCCTGGTGGTTTAGGTAGTACATGGTCGTGGTATTGTCCGTCTGGACCTGAACCACTTGACCCTGTAGAAACGGAGTGAAGGCAGTGAGAGCTAGACAGACCGCTCGGAGCTCCAGCAGGTTGATATGGGACCAGAGGCCGTGCGCTCTGTGCTCCCCCAGATGGGCACCCCAACCCATCAGAGATGCGTCAGTTGAAAGAGAGACCGTCGGCTCGGGGCGGATGAATGGGATGCCCTCCTGCAGATGTACCAGAACGGTCCACTACTGGAGAGCGTTCCACATTTCCTGGGTCACTGTCACCAACTGATCCAACGGATCGTAGCGTTATGACCACTGGCTGGCCAGTCCCCATTGAAGGGGACGCATGTACCAATGGGCCCAATGGACCACGCTGGTGCAGGCCACCATGAGGCTCAGGAAGTCCCGGGCAGGGCGCGATTGCCCAACTAGAAATGATTGGGCAAAGGAGGAAAGAACCTCGGCCCTGTCGCCGGGAGCCGAGCTCTGGCTCGAAGAGAGTCGAGCTCTGCCCCGATGAAGTGTATCACCTGCTTCGGCATGAGTTCTGACTTGGCCTTATTGATGAGGAGGCCAATCTGAGAGCAAACCTGAAGGGCCAGATCTCTGGACTGCTCCACCTCCGCTCTGGAGGGGGCTGCAATCAACCAGTCGTCCAGGTAGGGGTACACCTGGACCCTTCGGCGCCGCAGGAATGCTGTCACCACTGCCATGCATTTGGTGAAGACCCTGGGAGCTAGAGAGAGGCCGAAGGGCATGGCCCGGAACTCGTAAAGGGATCCCTCTGCTCTGAAGCGGAGGAATCTCTGATGAGATGGACGGATCGGGACGTGAAAGAACGCGTCCTGGAGATCCAGGGAACAGAACCACACGCCTCGTTCCAAGGATGGGATTATCTGAGCCAGGGTGGCCATCCTGAAGGTCCGAGACCTTAGGAACCTGTTCAGGTTGTGTAGGTCGAGAATGGGGCGCCAGCCCCCCCGTCCGTTTTGGGACCAGGAAATACCTGGACACAAACCCCGGGTCTGGAGGAGGATCCGCCACCTTCCTGATCACCTCTTTCTCGAGGAGCAGGGCAATATTGGCTCGACGGGCCGACAGCGAGGCTTCGAACCCCATGGCCTCCCGGGGGCCACGTCTCGAAAGGGAGGGGTCTGCTCGAATTCCAGAGGCAGGCCCTTCCCTATCACCTCCAACACCCAACGGTCCGTGGTGATAGCGGACCAGTCGGAAAGGAAGTGGCGGAGCCGTCCCCCCACGGGGGAAACCCAGGGAGGGGTTACGAGGTTGGGGGCGACACCCCTCAACCCGTCACTGGGCAGGCTTGGAGGAGGGACCGGCCGAGGGACCTCCTGGGCCTTTACCTCCTTGCTTCCTGTTGAAAGA
Organism: Neoceratodus forsteri; assembly: GCA_016271365.2. Taxonomy (NCBI): domain Eukaryota; kingdom Metazoa; phylum Chordata; order Ceratodontiformes; family Ceratodontidae; genus Neoceratodus; species Neoceratodus forsteri. Next base: position 1,274,037,083 of record CM057456.1, read on the forward strand.
AGCCGCTGGCCTGGGTTAGGGATGCCAAGAGCGAGCCTGCTGGCCTTGTTGCTGGTGCTGTTGGGCCGGTCGTGCTGCAGGGGCCGAAGGACGAAAGAGCTTATGCTGTTGCTGACGGCGGCCTTTATCCCTCTGGGTGGAGGTGACCGAGTCCAGAGTGGCGTTGGACTTTTCGATCCGCTGGAGGTGTCCCTCCACTCCAGGGCCGAAAAGGTCAGTCCCCAAGAAGGGGACGTCCGCCAACTTGTGCTGGGTATCTATCGTGAAGGTGGATATCCTCAGTCACGCCCTACGGCGCATGGCCACTGTGGCCGCTACTGATCTGGCACAGGAATCACCTATGTCCAGAGCAGTCTGAAGCTGCTGTTTCACCACCGTCCTACCCTGGTCCCGCACCTGATGGACCGTGGTCTGCAGGTCGGACAGGAGATGAGGGAAGACCTCATCCAGGGAGCCCATAAGGGCGTGGGAGAAGTGTGCCATCAGCACGGCCAAGCTGGCCTGTCGGAGGCCGAGGGAGGACACAGCGTACACCTTGCGCCTGGCATAGTCCAGCTTTTTGGACTCTTTGTCGGAACGCTTATCCACGTCCTGAGCATTTCTGGAACGCCGGAAGACGCTATTGGTGACTAACCCCTCGGCAGAGGGGTGCTCCAAGAAACCGGGCAAAGAGCCGGTAGGGACCACATACTTCCTAGCCATCCTGGCCGAGGGTGCAGGACAGGAAGCAGGCCACTGCCAAAGCTCCAAGGCTGGGCTGACAATGGCCTCAGCCACAGAGAAGGCCTCCGTGGGTGAATCCCCTCGGTCCAGTATCTCCGTCAGGGGATACTTGGCCCGTTTGGACACGGGCTCGAGCTGCATCCCGGTAGACTCCGAGATGAGCCAAAGCAGACCCATGAAGGACAATGGGCTATCGTCCAATGACTGGCCCCCGGAGGACTCCAGGTCGACCTGCCTGGAGAACGGGGAGGAGTCGTCATCGGACTCTGAAGAGTCTGCGAAGAGCTGCCTCGGGCCTGAGCCACCCTCTACCTGCCGAGGACGGTCAGGAGTGAGGGTGACCGACAACCTGTGAGGCAGGCCGTGACCCGACCAAGAATCTTTGGTCAGTGCCCCAGACTTCGGTTGTGGAGGCGGAGGTTCCACCACAATTGGTGGGGCAGCTGGTTTCGGCCGAACAACCAGCCCAGAAATGGGCATCTCGACTGTGGCGAGCGGTTGCTTCGGCCGTTTGGGCGACAGCCACTTGATGGCCAGGGGATGAATTGGAGTCGATTTACTCCCGGACAACAGTAACTGCTGCCACATAAGCTCCTCGTAACACCGACGCAATTTGTGTCGAAGCCTCTCCTCATCCGAGGAGGAACGGTGTCGCCGCTTACCTCAGTGCTGCGATCGAGACCGGTAATGTCGGCGGGAACGGCTTGACCAAGATGAAGTCTGAGACTGAGACCGAGATCCTCTGTGTAACCGAGGGCGGGCCTGGGAAGGGGCGAGGAACACCTGCTCTTCCCTCGGCTTGGACACTTTAACTGGGGACTGTTGCCCTGAAGGCGTGGGCAGATCCTCGGTCTCCACCGGGGGAACCGGCGAAGAGGGGTTCTCGGCTTCACCAGTCAACAACCCGTCCAACGGGTCGAGGAATATCTCGACTGCATCGACGGGTGTCTCGGCAGGCTGGCCTGACGTGGACACCGTGAAGCCAGTGGCCTGAGCCGCAACCTCGACTGAAGTCAACGGTCGGCAGTCCGGAGAAGGAGACCTCTCCCGCTCCCACGAACGCCGAAGGTGGGACTTACCCTTCGACTCTCTCTTCTTGGGCCGAGAGGAATGTCCGATGACCCCTCTCACTGCGTGGAAAGGGACTGGCAAAGCTCCTTGAATGAAGCCGAGTAAGAGGAACTCAGAGAGAGCGGGATAAATGCCGTGACCGAGGAGGAGGAAGATGCAGCCTGGGCAGCCTCCTCCTCGAGGGCGATCATATGCTCGAACTGCTCAGCTAAGCCAGTCGCCGTGGACACCGCCCAATGAGCCTCTTTGGATTTTACTGGCGGGTAACGCTTCTTGGGGCGCCTGAGCTTCAATTGGGCAGCGCAATCCTCCAGGACGGTGGCCGAAAAAGAACGGCACAACTCGCAGGGCTGCGGGTCGTGGTCTAGGCCGAGGCAGTAGACACACGTGGAGTGCGGATCTGTCCTGGACATCTTCTGCCTGCAAGGGTACCTCCGAAAGCCGGGGATCGATTTGTCCATCGCAGCCACGAGGGATAATGAAGACCGAAGTTTAGAAAACTTCAAAACTAGTTTCGGACGAACCGAAGAATTAGGATCTAGTCTAAAACGCAGAGCGCTAAGGAGGGAACCTGAGCTTCCAAGCGGTAAGGAAGATCTGGCGTCATGGGGCGGAGCAGAGGGTTTTACCACTCAGGTGGGTGGGAGGAGCCAGCTTGAAGGCCTTCGGGCAAGATTTAAAGCGGCAAGGAACCTGCCAATAAGTGTGGATGAACAACATATCCATGACCCTAGAACTTCCTGTTTTCTACTAGTGATGCCTCTCCCTATGCATCCTAGTATCCCTCCAGCCCTCCTTACTGCCTTCTCACATTGCTTGCCTACTTTTAGGTCATCTGATATGACTACCCCCAGGTCTCTTTCTATTTTAGTTGTTGTTTGGTACTACACCCTTCACTGTGTACTCTTCCCCTAGGTTTTTGTTTCCCAGGTGCATTACTTTGCACTTCTCTGCACTGAATCTAAGATGCCATACTTTTGACCAGTCCTCAAATCTTGCCAAGTCCCTTTTCATCCTTTCTACCCCCTCTTGCGTATCAACCCAGTTGCAGATCATTGTGTCGTTTGCATAGAGGCATACTGTTCCTTCCAGTCCCTCTGCAATGTCACTTATAAAGACATTAAAGAGTACTGAACCCTGTGGTACCCCACTAGTAACCCCCCTTTCTTCGGAGTGGACACCATTTACTATTATCCTCTGTGTCCTGTTGTCCTGGTCAATTTTTTACCCAGGCCACTGAGACCCACTCCCAGCCTGGCTAACTTGTTTATTAATCTTTTGTGTGGGACTGTGCCAAATGCCTTGCTAAAGTCTAGGTAGGCCACATCCACAGCCCCTCCCTGGTCTTCTACCTTGGTCACCCAGTCCAAGAAATCTATTAGATTCATCTGACATGACCTTCCCACTGTGAATCCATGCTGCCTTTGGTCCTGTGCCCCTCTGACCTCTAGGTGCACAACAATTGTTTCTTTCAGAAGTGATTCCATCATTTTCCATACAACTGAGGTCAAACTAACAGGTCTGCAGTTTCCTGCCTCTGCCTTGCTCCCACTTTTGTGGAGGCAAACAACATCCGCCTTTCTCCGGTACCACACCATCCTCCCATTCAAGAATGCTGGGACAGAAATAAGGCAATTCTGGTGGGGGGGTAGGAGGAAGTAGGCTGTTGGTTAATTAGGATCTGCAGCTTATCAAATAGGTAGGGAAATGGGCAGACTGGGTGGGCCAAGCGGTCTTGTCTGCCATCAAAGTCTATGTTTCTGTTTCTCAAATACTCTCTTGTATCACTGTACACTGCCACATGATCCAGATTTTTTTTTATACCTGCTTAACTGTTATTCCTATGTTAACAATTATCTACATGCTACTGTACCATTCACTGTAAATACTGTACTTGTTTGCTATGTTCTCACTATGACGTGGAGCCTTTGTAAATGAGCTTGCATCTCAAAGGTTGTAATCTGATACAAGAATAAATAAAAATAAATAAATAAAATCTGACTCGGCGTAACCACAGAAGGTCACTGGCGACACGTACTGTATATGGAATGGAACTGAGCCTTTACGAATTTCCCTTTTCTCACTCTGTTCAGCAGAAGTCTGCAGTGCCAGTTATTTATTAAAGGTACGAGTCTGGATGACAGAAATGTGGACCATCAAGCTGTAGCCCAGTCTACTGACAGTTTCTTTTCAAATGAAGAGAATCACTATATTTCCAATAGCAGCATAACCGAAAGCTTTTAAGAGCAGATATATTTTACTTGCCATCTTTCATCAGCGTTACTCTTACCTCAGCATCAAAGCGAGGGTCTTGACAGACATCACTGATATTGACAGGAAGACCAGTTGAGGCAACTAGTTCTGCGATGCTGTTGTTTATCAGCCAATCAGAGCAAGATAGTTTCTCCATGCTGGCTTTGTCAGTCAGGGATCCAAATTAAAGTGAGATATTAACAAGTTGTCAGATATGCTTATATGAGGGTGGGTGAAAGGTTCATGCTAAACTACTGCGTTTGTTTCAAAGACATGTTATTTGTTACCCACAAAGCACCTAATGGAATTATTTATTTTTTGTCTGCATTTTCTGGTGATACATGACTACCTCTACACTGAACCCACATACAGGAAGTTTCTCACTACCACTTTACAGTGAGCACACTGACACCTTTTCTCACTCTAAACAGTATCGATATCAAGTTCTACAGCTGCAGAAACATAATAAGGCTGAAACAAAATAAACTGTCACAGCAAGGGCCATAATGACCTTTCCAACAAAATGCCTTGCAAATGGATACCGAAAATTAAGGTGGGGACTAAAAACTTAGATGATGACCTCTATTCAGGTAGGCCTTGTACTGGTGTGTGCACATGCACCCCGTCCTTCAAGTACTTATGGACAGTGTGGAAGACATGGCACATGAAGTAGTGAAGAATTATACTGCATGAGACAGCACACCACAGATATTTAAAAAAAACTTAAATACATCACATACTTTCAGAAGCATCTCACATGAAACTACAGCAATAGTAAGTAAACTACCCAGAATGTTGACTTCAAAACAGAAGGTCCCATGCCTTGCAATGTCCAAGCCCCTGTTCAGAACTGAGACTGGAGTAGTGTATCTATCTTTCTCTTTTTGGCCTGTTGCCCACCTGTCAGCACAGCAGTAATGTAACTTCATGCTCTGCCACTGGGCAGGGTTTAGGAATAAGCCCAAGTCATCAGGGGCCAGGGGAAAAAGTATCAAGCATCTCGGTGCAGTCTCCTTCTCTGGGGAGGGAGGGAGGCTGTGTAAGGCATTACCTGGGTGACCATTAGTGGAGATGTATGAGAGTGAGTGCTAGCTGGTGGCACTTTGCAACAAATTTTGCATGCATGTGTACGCACAGCCTCGTTGATGGTTTTCTGAGGGAGAGGGATGGAAAGAAAGAACACCCAAGCAGTGCAGGATGATCCCATCACATTATAGGCCCCGTACCACCAACTGATGCACCTCCTCAATCAGATGTGGACTCCAGAGGGGACTGGGAAACCCTGACGGCCACACCAAGGAGAGTAAGCAATGGGAATTTAAGGATCGAAGGAAGAGACATGCTGATGAGAAAGGGGCATAATTAGTAATTACAAAAAAAAATCTGGTAGGACGTGGCTACTTATGTCCACCTTTAAAAAGATCCACTACGTGATGGGGAATGACATACAGTAGCAGATTTGCCCTAGGTTCAGCTATAACCAGGGGTGTACAAAACATGTATTTTCAACTTGCCGATGGGCCAATAGAACCAAGGAGTCCAGCCAAAAAAGAACTTGGCCAGGTACACTGTTGTACTACTGTCACCATTCTGCCATAGAAAACCTCTCACACATCAGTATAGCGGCTAGCAACTTGCCATAAGCCAGAAGAGGATCTATCTCAAAGGCTTTAATGGTATACCCTGTATGGAGTGGCCATACCACTGGCCCGTATGTATTAACAGGGTTGGTTTGTCAGTCTGACAAAAAACATGGTCTGACTCATCTACCAAGATTATCGATTATACAGTACATATAGCTAGTGGCATGGACACCTTGACCTAACCTTGTAGTAATCAAAACTCTTCTGCTTATCTATTGCCAGCTTCTCTCTATACACTACAGATACCTAGCAGACTGAAAAAGCATAACAATGTACGATAAACCTCTCACCTGATTTCACTGTCTGAGCAGCACAAAGGCGACATGAGTTCAAATGTCTTGGAAAACTTAACCACCTGTCCAAACAAAAAAATGATAAAAAGACTTGAAACATTTGATGATGGATGCTATCCAAAGTTTACTATCACTTACATTTATTCAACAGAAAAGGAACTGCTGATTAAAAAAAACTTGCTATACAGCACGCATTACAGTAATATTACTTCACTAATGCTGTGCGTCAGAGAGGCAGTATAGCCTTGAGGTGAGAGCAACGAGCTGTAATCCTGGACACCCAGATGGCCTAGGCTTTATTCCTGCAGTCTTAGCTTGCATACTGTGTGATCCTGAGCATGTCACTTAACCTCCCTGTTCTTTGCAGGTCACACGTGGAAACAAGCTTCGGTTCAGTAATGCCTTTCCTGGCCAAACATAAAGAGCTGCAGCATCAACAACTAAGAGATGATGCTCAGGAGACAAAAGGTTCACGGTGTTTTAAGTACAGTGTACTTACAGTATGTGAATCGCACACATTACTTTCGTAAGCTAGACACATCATGTGTCAAAGCTGAAGCTCAGTTTCAGGCGTGACCCTAGGAAGGGGAACAGAGGAGATAACGGTTAAAAGCAGTTGAGATTACAAATCCAGGATAGTATATACAAACAAAATGTGGCAGCTGAAAGCTACTAATGACAACAGTAATGGGATGACAACTCAACAAGACAACAAGATTGCAACATAACAGCTCCCACTAGAAGAGAGAGCAAGCTAGATCAGGTGCCGGTTATGTGAGGTCAGCAGCAAGCAGCAGAGAAGCTGTCCAGCAGATGCGTCTTAAAGGACAGGTAAGCAGGGGTTAGTCTAAGGGAGTGGTGGAGAGAGAGCTCCAGACTGAGGGCAGCTGAGCCAAGAAACAGGCCTCACCAGTGGCCAAACAGCATTGGGGAATAATGAAGGGACAAGAGTTAGAAAAGCAAAGGGAATAAATAGAGGAAGCCGAAGAAGAGACTATGTCAGAGAGGTAGGAAGGAATGGTATTTGAAAAGAAAGGGAACACAATGGGATAGGCACCACAAAGACAAAAAGGGTAAAGAGAAGAGATGGTACAGGCAACAGTGATGAGCGAAAGGAGGGGAAACCAGTAGCAAAATGGCAGAAATAGTGAAAGACAGGGTCCATTCTGGCTAAAGCAGATTTAGAAGGTCCAGTCCAGCTAAAGCAGATTTAGAAGCCCCAGCATGCACCACATTTTAGTAATCAAAGAGCTGGAATATTATTCTGACAATGATCTCACTCTGGACCAGGGGTAGAAGGTAGCATTTATTCCTGTGGAGGGCAATATATGAAATGAGAAGTTGAGATGACTGTCGAGCCACATGCCAAGGCATTTGAAACAGAGGACTCTCTCAAGGGAGTGTCATCGAGGGTTTTGAACGCAGGAGTCAGGCTGAGCCTACTGAGCTGTTGATGGGTAGCAAACAGCATGGTTATCGTTTTATGGCATTAAAGGAGAGCTGGCTGGCACAGAATAACCTGCATCAGGCCAAAGGAATCATTGCAACAGTGGCTGGCTGTTTTTGTCCCATACTTTTTGCCCCCCGTACCTCCCTCCACCTTTTGGCATGAGCAAAAGCCGTTTGAAACTGCACATTCATAGAGCACTGTAGAGGGGATAAAGCTACCTGCCCCTCCAGTGGGTGTCACCATGGTGCCAGAATCCATTGCCAACCTTCCCTAGGCACGGTCTCACAGTACCTGCTCCAGCCAATGGCTTCTCCCCGATGCACCTCCTAGAGTCCATTCCCAAACCCGGGTTATCTGAATGGCAGCATGACATACTGCCACTGGGCTAACGGGGGAACGGGGACACCTGGCCTATGCTATTGTTAAAGATCAAATACAATACACAACTTAAAAGTTGTAATACAGTAGTATAATGAGTTCACTACCATACTTTAAAATATAGAAGGTTGGTATGTATTGTGACATCATCATCCTGCTGGAAACTTAACTTGTGAATGCCACCCTCTCGTCAAGCATCACGGTCCTTCACAGTGCAATTTTTGCCAAACTACTAACTGACTGGTGTCAGCGTGGCTCAGTTGGTAGCACATCTGCCTCTGGACCAGAAGATCGTGGGTTCTCGTCACACACCGGGATTGGACTTGCACCTAAAAATTGCTGGCATCTGAGTGCAGTATTGGGGGGGTGCTGTACTGCTGGGGTGTGCCGTCCTTCGGATTAGACGATAAACCAAGGTCCCTTCTGCCTATCCTGGTGGGTGTCCAGGTGGAAGTAAAAGAACCCAGGGCACTCTTCGCAAAGAGCAGGGAACATTCCCAGTGTCCTGGCCAACATTCCCCTTCCCATAAAACCGGTTCATGCAATCATCCAAGCTGTGTGTGGGTGATGATGTGCGATATGGTCGCCACCACACATTCAGTCACTTCACTACCAGTCTAGCATTGCTTGTAAAGCGCTTTGGGATACTGTGTATGAAAAGCGCTATATAAATGCTGATTATTCTTCTTCTTCTTCTAAAACTATTATGAAGAAGGTGATAATTCTATGGGGCCAAAAAATGGGAGCCTGATTTCAACAATTCAGATGGATTATGAAGGATTACACTCAATGGATTGTGGTAGTGAGAGCTCTGTCTCATCCAAGATGGGGCCAGCTCACAATGCTGGTTCAATCTGCCTCCTTGACTGAGTCTCACAGACTAGCTATAATACTTGCAGAGCTAAGGCACTTTTGGATCAACATAAAGGCAAATGTTTATGAACTCATGTTTAATGTCAAGAAAATTGCAGGGAGTGTCAAAGCCACAGAGTGCCTCATTTCAGAGCTGGATTTCAGAGCAGACCACTTGGACAGGGTCATCCTGAAAAGAACAGTTATGTACTCACCATAACAATAGATCTTCGAGAGACTCTCTCATCAGGCCACACCTATGGAACTATAAGTGTCCAGGCACTAGGACCACATGGAAACTTTTGCAAGCAGTCCACTACGGGCGACCAACGATAACATCAGCTGTCGGCTCTCCCATATAAACGTGGGTGGCCCCTTTCCTCCTCAGATCCCTGCCGGAGATCATGCTTGGAGGACTTCCCTGTAGGGAACCAGGAGAGAACCTAGGCTCTGCCAATCAGGCAAGGGAGACAGCAGCAGATAGACCCTCGTGGAGAGGAGATAGCACTCATCAGAGTCTCAGGATCCAATAAGGGGAAGGAGGGTGGAATGGCAGGGCCAGATGAAAGAGATTCTCTCAAAGATCTACTGTTATGGTGAGTACATAACTGTTTTATCTTCTTTGAGGATATCTCTCGCATCAGGACACACCAATGGAATGAGTACTAAGCAGTACTGACCATAAAACAGTCTGGATGGCAGGAGCCTACAGGCCTAAGAAAGTAGGCCTTGGAGGACAGCTACGCAAAAAAGCCAGTCCTTTTTCATAAGGCAAAATTCAGACTGCAGTGTTTAGTGAAGATGTGGACAGTACTCCAAGTGGCAGCAGCACAGATTTCTGCAGCTGAGACATTTTTGAAAAGTGCAACAGATGGGGCCATGCCTCTAGTAGAATGACCACAAACAACCCCAGGAAGTTCCACACCATGCTTCCTATAACAAAACGTAATACAATTTGCAATTTGGTCAAGTACAATTTGGAAACTGGAGCGCCCTTTTTTCCAGGGGTGAATGGAAAAAAAAGCTGTGAGGACTTCCTGCAGTCCTTCATGCTGTTAGTACCTGAGTAATTCACAAAGCAAACTGCTTCCACATCATGGAATAAGTGGCCCTGGTAGAAAGCTTTCTTGCAGCCACCATGACAATAGTCACCTTCTGGGAAACCACAAATCTTGCAAAGGCTATGTTTTCAGGAGCCACGAATGGAGGTGAAACAATCTGAGGTCCAGATGGATGAGGGTTCCTTGCTCCTGTGACAGACATCCCTGGCATAAGGGCAGAGGTACTGGTGGTTCCACTACCAGTTGCTACAGTAATGGGAACCAGATCTGTCGAGGCCATAAGGGAGCAATGAGGATTAGAGCTGCCCCCTCCATCTGAAGTTTGAGTAACCCTCTGAATTAGAGGAAAGGGAGGGAAGGCATACATGAACCTTCCCTTCCAAGAGAGGGACAATACGTCTCTCAAGAAAACTCCAGGCCCTGGGATGAGCAAGCAGAAAAGCAGCAGTTTTGTGTTGTATGGGGATGCAAAAAGGTCGAACTCAGGATGACTCCACCTGTCGAACAGGTCTTCCACCACTGAGGTCAGCAGTTCCCATTCATACATTTTGGACAGTGATCAGCTTAATCCGTCTGCCAAGACATTTTGGGTGCCTGGAACATGTACTGATGACAGTGCTAGATTGTGTTCTAGAGTTCAATACCATACTCTCATTGCTTTTCTGCACAGGGGTTAAAAATGAGTTCCCCCTTGTTTGTTGACGTAATACATTACACTGACGTTGTCTGTCCGTACAAACAGAGGACCCGGGGATAGGTGAGGCTGGAAGGCCTGTAGGCCATACAGAATAGCTCTAATTTCTGGAACATTTATATGCAGGGTGCTCTCCACCTTGGTCCATACACCCTGTGCTTGATGGGGTCCCAGTTGTGCCCCCTGGACCGTCACCGAGACATCTGTGGTTATAATCTTGTGAGGGGACAGGATCAGGAAAGGAACCTCCTTTAGCGGGTTGCTGGGTTCCACCCACCACTTGAGCAACTTACATATGGTAAAGGTTACTAGAACCCTCTGTCCTAGATTGTCTGTGATTTGGTCCCATTGGACTCTCAGGGTTCACTAATGGATCCTCATGTGTGGTCTAGCCAGAGGTACTGTGACTACGGCTGCTGCCATTAGGTCAAGAAGCCGAAGGAATGTTCTGGCTGTGACACACTGGCTGTCGTGGACTAGCTGGGCTGGTGCAATCAGACATTCAACCCTGCCCAGAGGCAAAAAGGCTAAACCTAGGGCTATGTCCAAAACTGCCCCTATACACTGCAGATGCTGACAAGGGATCAGGACACACTTTGGCACACTGAAAGTGACCACCAGGGCATCGAACAGTTGTCTTGTTTGCGCTAGGGTGTGCAGGAGTTGCTCCCTGGTGTGAGCTTTCAGTAGCCAGTTGTCCAGGTAGGGAAATACATAAAGGCCTTCCCTGCCAAGGGCTGTTGCTACTACTGCCAAGCATTTGGCAAACACCTGTGGTGCAAATTACAAGCCAAAGGGCAATACTCTGAGCTAGTAGTGTTCCACTTGAAACAGGAATCTCAAATACTTCTTGAGGTTTTCGAATTTTGATACAAAGGTAAGCACCCTTCATGTCTAGGGAACAGATCCCACCCCCTATCTGCAGTAGTGGAAGCAGGCCCTGCAGGGTAATCACTCTGAATGTTTTGTACTCTATAAAAAAATTCAGATCCCTGAGATCCAAAATAGGCCTCATATCTCCTATCCATTTTGGAATGAGGAAATACAGAGAAGAGAACCCTCTGTTTCTCTGGTACAGGTTCTATGGCTCTTTTCTGAAGCAAGGTGTGGACTTCCTCCAGGAGCAGCAGAATGCAATCTGGAGAATAATGTGTAAGCACTGGTGGATGGTCTGGAGGTAGTTCTAGAAGTTCCAGAACATGTCCTTGTGCTACTATTTCTAGGACCCAGGCATCTGAAGTTACTTCCTTCCAATGGTCCTGGTGGAGGGAGAGACAACCCCAAACAACCACTGTGGAGGTAATGGTGGCTGGGGAGTGTAAAAGGAATGAGGTGGAGCCAGTTGCAGTGGCTCCTGCCATATTAACACCTCTAGGGGCTTTTGCGTAGGTACCTGGAGTGGCTTCCGGGGTAGGCAGGGCTCCTGCTCCTTTACCCTTTACCATGTCTGGTATTGGTATGGCATCTAATACCAGCCAAACGAAATGGCACCCTTGATCTGCTCCCTGGTTGGGTATGATAGAGGGAGTGTAATGATGCCACGGTTTTGCCTGAGGCCTGAAAGTTAGAGAGGATATATTTGAACATCTGCACCAAACAACTTGTATACTCTAAAGGGGAAACTGAGAATGGACTACTGTACGTCATCGCAAAGCCTGCCACCCTGAGTCAGAAGCACCTCCTGAGGCAAATCCCTGAGGCAGCTGCTCTGGCTGAAGTATCAGATATGTCACAGGCCATACGTAGTAGGTGTTTTCCTACATCAGCCCCAGTTGTTAGAGCTTTGAGAAGCTGCTGTGTTGGTGCACCTTCTGGGAGAGCTCAAGCAGCTGCTGTAGCTTTCCTCCACAATGCACTCTGGTATTTGACCATATGGGCATGGTAATTTGCAATTCTCAGGCCCAAAGAGGCTGAAGCATAGGTTCTTTTATCCATCACCTCTAATCTCCTGGATTCCTTATCAGGAGGAAGAGAAATGACAGTTACATAAGAACTTACCGTAACAGTAGATCTTCGAAAGAGGTTCCTGCAGTAGGTCTCTATATTTGGGACTGCGCCCCCTGGAGTCAGGGCCACATGGCAAACTTCTTGCTAGCAATCATTAGAGGGAGACCACCCCCAGCATCACCTGATTGAGCATCAGCATGACAGTATAAAGGGGCGGTCCCCACGCCTGCCCTCCAGTTCTCCCGCCATAGACTTCCAAAGAGGAAACAGGAGAAAGGAGTAAAAAAAAAAAACTCCTAAGGCCCTAGGCTCCAGAAAAAAAGGCTTGGCAAAGATAAAGCAACAGGAGCTGGGGGAAGGTGGGTGGGAAATCTAGACCTACTGCAGGAACCTCTCTCGAAGATCTACTGTTACGGTAAGTTCTTACATAACTGTCATATCTTACTTCGAGAGGGTTCCTGTAGTAGGTCTTTACATATAGGACTTAATACCAAGCAGTCAAAAATAATGAAGGAGTCAGCGACTATGTTACGGGAGGAAGGAGCGCCTGCCGACTGGAAGCCTACTTACGAAAGAAGGCCTTGCAGGATGGCGAGGCCAAAAGGTACAGTTACGTAAGAACTTATCGTAACAGTAGATCTTCGAGAACAGCTCTTGCAGCAGGTAACACCATTAGGACTGAAGCCGGCAGGCGTCAGGACCCCACGGAAATCTTCTAGCTAGCAGTCTTCAGTGGGGACCGCCTCCGATGTCGGTCCCGCCCCCGACGTCAGGCGTAGTACATAAGGAGGCGGTCCCGCCAGATTCCCCAGTTCTCCCGCCGGAGACTCCCGGCCACAGGATGACATCAGAAGGGGAGACCGAGGATCCGCCATCAGCAGAAAAAGGAAGAAAGAGCGTAAGCTCCTGCCAAGGCCTAGCAGGCCATACCTCCTCCAAGGGGGAAAGGTGGGCGGGAAGGTACCTGCTGCAAGAGCTGTTCTCGAAGATCTACTGTTACGGTAAGTTCTTACGTAACTGTACTATCTTACTTCGAGATACAGTTCTTGCAGCAGGTAACACCATTAGGACTGATTCCCAAGCAATAGTGCCTCTAAGCATTCTGGGAAGAGGCAAATAGGAGAGATCCTGAGCAAGTCCTGACTCTAGGACAGGAGACCCTGTAGAATGGCAAGGCCGAAACCAGCTCTCCGCCGTGATGTAATATCCAGGCTATAGTGCCTAATAAATGTGTGCACAGAGCTCCAAGTAGCTGTAGCACAAATGGCTGAGGCATTGCGCAGTGCTGCAAAGGAGGTAGCCACCCCCCTTGTCGAGTGGCCCCAGACTGTACCCGGAAGGGGCTTCTGTTTATTGTTGTAGCAAAAGGAAATACACTGGACAAGCCAGCGAGAAAGGGTCTGCTTTGAGACTGGTTGGCCCAGCTCCTCTCAGCAAAGGATACAAATAGCTGATCCCATGTGCGAAGCTGTTTAGTCCTGTTCAGGTAGTACCTTAAGGAGCGGTGAACATCCAGGGTGTGAAGCAATGCCTCTCCTCTATTAGAGTACTTGGGAAAATACACAGGCAGATCGATGTCCTGGTTAAGAGTGAGGGCAGAGACCACCTTAGGCAGGAATTTAGGATTCGTCCTCAGAGACACTCTGTCCTGGTGGAAAATTAAATAAGTCTCCTTACACATGAGAGCATGAAGCTTGGAAATTCACCTTGCTGACATGACAGCAACTAAAAATAACGTTTTCCACGACAGAAAATGCAGCTCACAATCTGCGGCAGGTTCAAACGGGGGGAACCGTGAGCTGTTTCAGGACGAAGAGTAGGTCCCAAGGAGGGACGGGATCCTTGATGGGTGGCCTAAGGTGTAACACCCCCCTCAGGAAGTCCCGAGAGGCATCGAGTTGTGCCACTGTGCTCTGACCTATTGGGAAGTGGTAGGCCGAAATCGCGCAGAGGTGAACTTTAATAGAGGAGTAGGCAAGACCTGAGTGGAAGAGGGAAAGCAGGTATTCCAAAACTAATTTCGCTGGGCATTCTAAAGGGGAGAGGCCGTGTGCCTGAGACCACAGGCAAAATCGGCGCCATTTCATGGCGTACGTTGCATGCGTTGCCGGCTTTCTGGCAGTGGAGAGAACTTCCGCCACCCCTTGCGAGACCCTGTGTCGAATGATGGCTATGTCTCGAGGAGATGGCATGCAGGTTCAATGAGCGTAAGTTCGGGTGGACTAGAGAACCCTCCTCTTGAGACAGTAGATGGGAGCTGAAAGGCAACGGGACTGGAGGGTTCCCAGGACAATTGCATCAGCATGGGGAACCAGATTTGCCTGGGCCAGAAAGGCGCTACCAGGATCATTGTTGCGTGCTCCCTGCGTAGTTTGAGAAGAACTCTCTGGATCAACGGGAAGGGAGGGAAAGCGTAGAGGAATCTGTCCACCCAGGAGAGAGACAACGCGTCTCACCAGAAAACACCAGGCCCTGGATCTAGCGAGCAAAAATTGGGCAGTTTTGCGTTGGATGGGGAAGCGAACAAGTCCAACTCTGGAGTTCCCCATTGAAGAAACAGATCCTCCGCTACCTCCTGAAGGAGTTCCCATTCGTGGACTCTGGCCTGGGAACGACTCAGGCTGTCTGCGATTGTGTTGTCCACGCCGGGAACATGAACAGTGATCAGGCTCGCGCCGTGTCGGATTACCCAATCCCACACCCTCATAGCCTCCCTGCAAAGGGGGGTAAGAGTGTGCGCCTCCTTGTTTGTTGAGGTAATACATCACCGCCGTATTGTCTGTCTGAAGCAGAAGAGTACTCGATGGGATTTCTGACTGAAAGGCCTGCAGGGCATAAAGGACTGCCCTCATCTCCAGAATGCTGATGTGGAGGTGAGCTTCCTGAGGGGTCCACGTTCCCTGGGACCTCACCCCGTTCAGGTGTGCTCCCCACCCCAGCCCTGAGGCATCTGTGGAGAGGATTACCTCTGGGGACGGCGCTGTAAACGGAACACCAGCAGAGAGTGTCCCTGGGTCTAGCCACCATTGCCAGTCTCGAATCACTGCGTTCGTGAATTTGACCGGATGCTGCATATGGTCTTGCCTTTGATCCCACTGCACTTTGAGCATCCACTGGGTTACCCGCATGTGGAGCCTTGCCAAAGGGATGGTTGGAATGGCCGCAGCCATGTGTCCGAGCAGGCGAAAGACCAACCTGGCGGGGACAGACTTCTTCGCTGAGAGATCCCTGATGAGGGATCTGATGTGTTCCGCTCTTTCCTCGGGAAGAAAGGCTTTCCCCTTGGACGGTGTCCAGAACTGTGCCTATGAACTGCAGCTTCTGGGACGGTACAAGGAGAGACTTCTCATAGCTGATAAGAATGCCCAAAGACTGGAACAGATCTTGGGTGTTCTGAATAGCCAGCAACAGCGCCTCTTTGGAGGCGGCCATGAGAAGCCAGTCGTCCAAGTACGGGAACACGTAGTGGCCCTGTCTCCTTAGAGACGCTGCCACGACTGCCATACACTTGGTAAAGATGCTGGGGACCGATGACAGTCGAACAGAAGAGCTCGGAACTGAAAATGGTGGCCGAGAAACTCAAAGCGCAGGAACCTCCTGTGCACTTGAGCTACTGGGATGTGCAGGTAGGCGTCCTGCATGTCCAGAGACGCTAAGAAGGTGTCCTTTTTCAGCACGGGAATGAGTCCTTGGAGGGTCACCATGCGAGAACGTTTGTAGGCGACCAACATGTTGAGGTCGCTGAGGTACAGAATTGGACGGAAGTCCCGTTTTCTTCAGAACCAGAAAGAAGTGGGAATAGTATCTGGATCCTTTCCGGTTCTCTGGGACGAACTCCACCGCTCCCTTTTGCAGGAGTGCGAGTACCTCTTGCCTGATGAGTGATCTGTGCTGACCCGAGTAACGGGAGAGCAGAGGAGGCCTTGTGGGTGGCTTGTCCACGAATTCTATAAAATGGCCTTTTTTGATGAACTGAAGAATCCACCTGTCGGTGGTTATGGACTGCCACCCTGGCAGGTGGTCCGCGATGCGACCCCCGACCTTGGTGTCCCGTTGATCCTGAGGGGCGGGGGCCGGGAAGGAGTCATGCTGTGGTGGCTGAGGGTCCTGTGGGCTGGGCCGACTTTGCAGGGCATTGGCTTCGGCCCACAGACGACTTCCCCTGGGCTCTGCGAGAGAAGGAGCCGCTCTGTTGCAGACCGGTGCGGGACTGCTGTCTCTGCATCTGGCCTCGAAAACGGCTTTGGTTCCTACGAAAGGAACTAAGCTTGGGTCTGTACATGGCCTGGACAGACCACACCACCTTCCCGGCCTCTTGAAGTTTGGTGCGGATCTTCTCCGAGGACTCATCGAAAAGAACTACTCCGTGAAATGAGGCATCCAGAATGTTCTTCTGGATGTCCGGGGTAAATCCGAAGACATGGAGCCAAGAGTGTCTCTGGAGGCATACGCCTGAGGTTGCCGCTCTGGCCGAGGAGTCCGCGGAATCGTACGCGGCTCACAGCACCTGGGTTCCCACGTCTGAACCCGTGTGAAGGAGTTGCAGCAACTCCTCCTTCTGCTCATCTTCTGGCATCTTTTCCACCAGACCCAGTCCCTGCTCCCACAAGGCGTTCTGAAACTGTACCATGTGGGTTAAGTAGTTGAGGGACCTGATGGTGCAGGTAGCGGATGCATACGTGCGCCTGCCCACAGCATCCAGATGCTTGGACTCTGGGTCCGGTGGCAGGGTGCTCAAATGTTGCAGCCTCTGAGACCGGTCATGAGAGGCTGTGATGACCAGAGAATGTGATGCCAAGTACTGGTCCTCCCTAGGGGCCTTGTACAGGCGGTCAGCCTTCTTCGGCATCGCCGGGAGCAAGTGTGGATGTTTCCACGCTGCCTTGGTGACGTCCACAAAGGTGTCCACCAAGGGTGGCACCACCACAGGCTTTGGATCTTTTTGCCGAAGATATCTGGCAAGGCGTAGTCTCTCGGGGTCGAGTTCCTCAGCGTTCCAGCCCATGTTCTCCTGGATATGTCTAATAATCTCCAAGAACCATGGGTCACCTGGAGGAGATCTTGGGAGCTCACGTGGGTCCGGAGAAGGGATGCTGATTGGAGAGGGGGATCTGGATCCCTCGGAGAAGTCCGATCCCATGTCCTCCGTCGAAGGCGAATGGCGGCATCTTCTGGGTCTCTTGGGGCTGGGTGACCCTGAAGAGGATCTGGAGGGAGGTCTCCTTTTGTCTGATCTACCCCTAGGAGGTTCCGCAGGCTCCTGGGGGGGAAGGTACTCGGCCTGCAGCCCCGGATGGAGTAGGGGGCGCAGGGGCCGGTGGAGTCGTGGGTGGAGGAGGAGGTGTGGGAACCACATCCTTCTTTATGGTATCCCACCAGTAGGTGAACAGCTCCTTAACCTCGGAAATGCTGAGGCTCAACGACGGACCGGGCGCCGGTGGTCGGTCATCGGGTTCCAGCGTCAGCTCCCAAGGGGTCTTGGGTTCAGGGGGGTTCGGGGAACAGGACCGGGTTCACCTGTCTGGTCCTCGGGCTGGGTCAGCTCCTCCTCCGTGAGCGCCTCCTGGCCGACGTCGGTGGGAGGCGTAGGGGTTCTCCTCTCTACTGGAATGGGCGTCAGTCCCCCAGCCGGCGTCCATGGTGGCGAAGGCCTAACCGGCGACGGGCGTCTGGCGGTCGTCGGTTCTCGGGACTGATGGTGCTTAGCCGACATCGGGTGGGCCGACGTCAGATCTGACGTCCTCTTGAGTGAAGTCAGCTCTCTGGTCTTCCGCTGGGGAGGAGGAGGCAAGGAGACTGACCGGGCGTCGGGATCCAGATGGCGGGAACCGGACTTGTGGTGGTGGTGGCGGTTCCCTGACCTCGGCAGAGCCTCGAAAGCCGAAGAAGAGGAGGGCCTGGAGGTCTTGGCCTGAGGAAGAGAGGAAGAACCAGAAGGAGTCTTCACCTCTGCAGGGGGAGGCTGAGAGCGGGCCCGGGAAGGGGAGCGGTCGGACCGGGAGCCGGAGCAGGTATTATGGCATAAATTGCAGCTTTGGAGGGCTCGTGAGTTCTAGTACTTTTGCTGTTTTGTGCCTTGCAGGCGCGGCTGGGGTTGGGCCCTCGCCCTCCCTTTGTCCTTCTGGAATGCCTGGGTGATGAGAATGTGCGTAGTAGGGGCCCCTCCGCGCCCCCCCGATGTTCCCTGCATCTCCTCCCTTCTCCCAGGGTTTGTTCCCGCTGGGATCTTCATCATGGGGAAATGTAGATGGGGCTTGTTTCCTTTGGGGGATATGGTACATCGCTGGCTGCCTCGGTACACTGGCTGCCCATGGGAAGGACCTGGTGTTGTCTTGATGCAGCGAGCCTCTGCCAGTCCTAGTGGATGCTAGTGCTGGAATGGCATCAGTTAGAGCTACCTCGAACAATGAGTATTTTCTAGGTATAGACACCACAAATATAGCCATACAGTTACTTGACTGGTTTGCTGGGGCTTGGGGGGTTTGGAGTGCAACCCACGTGGGTATAATGTAACTTGCAGCTCGGTGGGGGGGGATTGTTGGGCCTGTAGATTTGCTGCATCTGGCCAGTCAGAAGTGGTTGCTGCTCGACCCTCACCTTCTCCATCCCTCTCCTGAGGTTGCTCTGAGAGTGGGCGTGCCGGCCACGAATATGTTCTCTTCCCCCATGCCGGTGGTCCCCTGCCTCCCTCTCCCTCCCTTTGGAGTCTTTATCAGAGCTAGGATTTCGGTTCAGGGAGCTTTGGTGGGGGCTGCTCTCCGGGGGGGGGGTTCAGGGCATAACGCTGCGACTGCCGGGCATCCTGGCCTGTCCTTAAGGAGGGCTCGCTGATGTGTGATGCGGCTCGCGCGCCCACCAGGCCTGGGGTGAATGGGTGAGGTGTGCATTGCCGATTACAGTGAAGGCCCTGCCCATATCGGATGAAGTGAGCCTCACATTGTTAAACATGCTCTCCTGCCTTGAGTAGGAGAGTGTGGGGCCTGCTGCGGCCTCCCCCCTGATGCATCATGACACTGGCTTTGTCTGGGAGTGGGGTGGTGGGCCTCCCATACCGGAATGAGAGTGTTGGGGACAATGAGGACTCCCCTGCCCCCCATAATTCCGGCCTACTCCTCTCATTCCCTGGACCACTCTGGGTCCGACTGGGGGGGGGGGTGAGTGATGAACTTAACTTCAGGCATGCTGTGGTGTGTGTCGCTCCACTCCCACCAGCTGAACCACACATCCGCATGTTTATGGCAATAATAAAGCTTGATATTTTGTTTAGAGTTAAGCATCTCACTGCAGCTTATTATCAGACTTGTATTTTGGGGGGGGATTATATATATTTGGATTGCTGCCTTCCACGTTTGACCCGGCCACTCGTATGGGGATTTTACTGAGGGCTGCATATATCCCTCCTGTAAATGATGATTTGTTAGCCACAGGAATGGGAGTAGGCAGTTGTGATTAGCCCCCTCTCCCTTGGGGTCTTGAGCTGTTTGGGCCATGGAGGTCAGTGTTGTGGGGCCAGGTTGGATGGAGGGATTGCTCCTGACTCCTCTGCCTGCTTGCCCATGTCCCTGCCCCCCCCTTTTCCCCCGCGGAGGTCGCAGTACCCCATGCTGTTGGAGTGCTGTTTAACTGCTCCCCACCTAATCCCGGGGCAGAGTTGCTAGACCGAACTACCCAAGTCAGCGACAAGGGAAAGCATAGCCTGCTTCCTGCTTGCTGGAGGGGGGTCGTTTTTTTTTTTTTTTTTTGGAGATACAGCGGCTCCTGGCCCTCACGCTTCTACTTGATAGCCCTAGAGAGTACTCCCTGCTCAAGGCTAACCTTTAACCATTACACCTCTTAAAGGTTGATCACCGCCTCTTCCTATGGCACTATGGCATCCTGTATATTCTTTTTTAACTCCCTTTCATTTTTACCTTTTCCCCTTCTCCCTGGCACCCTAATTAGACACCATAGGTGTCTGGAGGACCCCTTTAAGGGACTATTCCTCCTTCGGGGGCAGGAAACTTCTTACTTCGGGGTCTAGAAATGACCCTGCTTCTTGGAAGCACTAGTTCTTGCTTGACCGACGTCGAGGCCCAGTTGGCTGCTCGTCTGAGCCTGTTACTAGTTAGGGTTTTAATTCTTGTAAATATTAACTCTCTGGTACAAGTTAGTTTTTCCCAAGAAGTACCTGTTGTGAAAGGTCTGTATGAATGTCGAATTTGTTATTGTTCTAATATCCTAGTCGACTGTCACCATGAAACTGGATCAAGAAAACCTTTGATGGAGGACCCCTGTGATGATTTGGTTGTTCGGGAGGGGGGCCCACTGGCAGCGTCTCACCCCAACCTAGCCCATAACCACCCCACATCTGAAACTTTTATCCCATAACATAAATGGCTTAACTTCCCCAGTTAAGAGATCCAGAGTACTAGCACATTTGAGGAAGAGCAGATCTGATTTGATCTTCCTGCAAGAAACCCCCTTAAGCCCTGCAGAGCATTCCAAATTAGTACGGTTTTTTACTCCTCTAGCAGTAGGGGCAGATGCAGGGGAGTGGCATTCATAATACCTCCACACACACCCCCTTCAGTCCGGGACTACGATGGCCTGACCCTGAGGGTAGGCTTGTTATTGTGCAGGGTATGATTGGTGCTAAGCAGGTTACCCTGACAAATGCCTATTTCCCCCCGGGTCTCCCTATCTCCCATCTGAAAACATTCCTAGATAAAATAGTCCAAATGACTAGTGGGACTCTTCTGTTGGCAGGAGATTTCAACCTCCTCCCTGATACCGTTATAGACTCCTCCAAACCATGCCCTCCAAGGCAAACAGCTAACCAAAAACTCTCTAAGAGATTCACAGGGGAGGTGGGCTGGTGTGATGTTTGGTGCCATGCACATCCTCAAGCACGAAACTACTCCCACTGCTCTTCAGTACACTGTACCTACTCGCGCATAGACCAAACTTACACCCAAGTTGAGAACCTTAACATACTACAGGACGCAAGGATGGGTGACATAGCCCTTTCTGATCATGCCCCCTTGATCACTACCTGGGATATGGGATTACAACCCAAAAATACCCAATGGAGACTTACCCTGATTATCTCTGGTCCAAACAGTTTCAAGAATACCTTCAGGAAAAATTTAAGGAAATCACAGAAAACAATCCCCCGGAAGAGTCGTCCCCTGCAATACACTGGGACACAGTGAAATCTGTCCTCTGTGGACATATAATTCAGCACATAGCGGAACTAAACAAACAAAGAGGGGAGCAGACTAAACTACAGGACACATTACACTTTTTACAAATGGCCCACAAACAAGGGAATACTTCAGTCTTTCCCCAGTTACAACAAGTCAAGTCAGACCTTGATCGCCTAGCCTTACAACAAACAGAAATTGCTTTAACTTTCATGAGACAAAGATACTACGAAGTAGAGCCTAGAGCAACAAGGTTATTAGCTTACCAAATTCGTAAACAAAATAAGTCCTCAGTTATATCCACCATCAGACACCCTGCCCATGGTCAGATGCTAACTAAGCTGCAAGATGTCACGGAGGCATTCACCTCCTACTATTCCACTCTATATACCCCAGAACAACCCCCTACAATCCACCAAATAGATCAATATCTCCGCCCTATAACCTTGCCCTCTCTCTCAGACCCACAGAGGGAAACCCTGACCAATCTGATTACAGAGAATGAGCTGGCTGCTGCCTTAGCCAGAACAAAAACCTTAAAGGCTCCTGGTCTGGACGGATATGGAATAGAATTCTATAGGGCAATTAGACCCCAGATTTTCCACAAACTTCTGAGACTATTCAACTCTATCCTGGAGGGAGACCTGCCCCCAACCTCATGGTCGTATGCGACCATCTTAGTTATCCCTAAACCAGGGAACCCCCCACAACTCTGCAGTTCCTACAGACCAAGTTCAGTTCTAAATGCTAAATGCTAAACACCAAACTGGCTTCGTGAGTACCCGTTTCACCACTGATAATATTAAGCGTACTCCATCTGACCCATAAGATGCATTCCACCAATACCCCCTCAGTCTTAATTAGCCTTGACGCCGAAAAGGAGTCTGATAGGGTGGCATGGCCATTCCTTTATCGGGTTCTCCATAAAGTTGGGATCCCCCCAGCCCTAATCAAGGTTATACAAAATATATATGCAACCCCCATGCTTGTGTAAAGATAGAGAGGCATCATTCTGGATATTTCCAGCTAGGCAGAGTGAACAGACAAGGCTTTCCTCTCTACCCACTCTTCTTCACTCTATTCATTGAACCCCTCGCACAATATATACGGGACTAACAGAATCTTACTGGGGTCACATTGGGAAGTACAGAGCATCGAGTAGCATTGTACGCTGATGGTGTGCTACTTTACCTCCAGAACCCCGAAAAATCACTCCCAGCAATTAGGCAACTTTTGGATGAGTTTGGACAGGTGTCAGGATACAAGCTTAATCTCTCCGAAACTGAGATCCTCACATTTCACTACTCCCCGTTGCCCAACGTACAAAACCTATTTCCCTGCAACTGGTCCCTGACTAAACTGAAATACCTGGGTATCCAGCTGTCATGGTCTCCGACGGACTACTATAAGAATAATTACGCCCCCTTCACGTCCCAACTTAAAACTGACTTGGCCACTTGGAACACATTACCACTAAGCCTCTCCAGAACAATAGAGCTGATAAGAATGGCGGTACTCCCTAGGGCACTTTACTTATTTCAGAATGTCCCCATATCGCTTGCGGACAACACTTTCCGGATTTGGAACAGCTCCATTTCCAGATTTATTTGGGCAGGGTAAAGACCTAGAGTCCGCCTTAAGGTGCTCACCCTCCCAAGGTCGGAGGGGGGACTTGCACTCCCCGATCTCCAACTCTATTATAATGCTGCACTACTTACACACCTGATGGCGAGGCAGAGGAGAGGAAACCCTCTACCAGATCCATGTACAGTCAGCTGTTGTAGCAGAGGGAACCAAATCTGCCAAGGCCAAAAGGGGGCTGTGAGGATCATATGAGCCCCCTCTGCCTATAGCTTCAGCAGAACCTTCTGCAGAATAGGAAAGAGAGAGAAAGCATACAGAAATCTCCCTGTCCAGGATAGGGACAGCGCGTCTCGTCAGAAAACACCACACTCGGGAATGAGCGAGCAAAAGCTGGATAGTTTTGCATTGGATGAGGACATGAAGAGGTCTATCTCTGGTCGATCTCAATGGAGGAAGAGGTCTTCCACCACATCCAGCTTTAGCTCCCACTCGTGAGCCCTCGCGACAGTATGGCTGAGACTGTCCGCCAGAATGCTGCTCACACCTGGAAGATGGACCGCTATCAAAGACATGCCATGCTGGATTGCCCAATACCACACCGGCATTACCTCCCTGAAAAGGGGGTATGATCAGGTGCCTCCCTGCTTTTTGATGTACCAGACTGTAGCCATGTTGTTGGTCTGGATCAACAGTGTTCCCAGTATCAAGAGGGACTGGAATGCTTGGAGAGCATATGGCACTGCTCTCATCTCCAGAATATTGATATGTAGATGCTCCTCTAGTGGAGACCACATCCCCTGAGTTCAATGGTCTCCCAGGTGTGCACCCCATCCCTGGCCTGAGGCATCCACCATCAGGGTCATGGAAGGGGGCTGGGGTTGGAAGGGGATTCCCAATGAAAGGTTGGAAAGATCCTGCCACCAGAGGAGATCCCTCTTTAGGCTGCTGGAGACTGAGACCATGTGGTCCATGTCGTCCAGACATTGATCCCACTGGACCCGAAGGGACCAGTGGGTCACCTCATGGGTCACCTTATCCCCCTCCTACGCCAGCTGACCTATGCCCTCTATCCCTTGGATCGCCTATGGATAATGCTATAAACACTGCGGACCTGACGTAAGCAACTGTTTCAACCCTGTGATTCCCAATATTTCCTGTTCCCCTTGTATATTGCCCACTCCCTGACCTGTACCTACTATTGTCTATTGTACCCCTATGATTATGTATGCACTCACTGTAACTTAATATGTATTTCACTCATATCCTATTGTTATTTTTCATCTATTATATGTAGTCATTGTAACTAACTCTGGGTCGCCCCTGAAAAAGGGATCTCTGGTCTCAGTGGGCTTACCCGGTTACCAAAATATAAATACATGTGCAGTCTGGCCAAAGGGACTGTGGGTATGGTGGCAGCCATTAGACCCAACAGGTGGAGGACAGAGCGTGCTTTGGTCCGCTGAGCGGAGGAGGAAACCAACGCTGCCTGTTGCATCAAAATTTCTGCCCTGTCCATAAGCAAGAAGGCCCCGCCCTGAACCATATCCAGCACTGCTCCAATAAATTGGAGCAACTGGGAGGGTAAAAGTTGAGACTTGGGAACATTCTCAGTGATGCCAATCCTGGAGAATAGGTCCAGGGTGGAGGAAAGAGAATTCTTCAGACTGTCCTGAGATGGTGCTGACAGCAGCCAGTCATCCAGGTAAGGGAACACATAAATCCCCTTACAAGGCCGCAGTCACCACCACTAGGCACTTGGCAAAAACCTGTGGTGCTGAAGAGAGGCCAAATGGGAGGGTCTTGAACTGATAATGGCTCTCCTGAAAAGAGAAGCTCAGAAAGCAGTGGAGGGCCTGGAGGATAGGGATATGTAGGTAGGCATCCTGCATATTCAGGGAGCACAGCCATTGGCTCTGTTGGAGCAGAAGCAAGAGTCCCTGGAGCATCAACATATGGAATCTCTTGTATTCTACAAAGAGATCGAATAGGCTGAGATCCAGAACTGGTTTCAGATCTCCCATCTTTTTGGGAACTAGGAAGAACTGGGAGTAATATCCCTTTCCTATTTGCCCTGATGGAACCAGCTCTATGGCTTGTTTTTGAAGTAGAGCCTGATCTCCTGATGATGAGACCTAGATGACCCGACAGGTAGTGAGACCTGCCCGGAGGATTGTCTGGGGGTCTGTCCAGGAACTGGACTGAGAGTCCTCTTGCTACTAGCTGAAGGACCCAAGCATCTTTGTTTACAGCCTTCCACCCTTCCAAAAAGTGGGTGGTTCCGGCTGGGGAATGGGAGGCGGAGGCGGTGGTGGAAGATCCTACCCTGGATACCCTGTAGAATGAAGGCAGCCAGGAGGCTGGTGCCAATACTGGTATGGTTGGTGTCCCTGATAGTAGTGCCCCAGTGTCCGGTATCCTGGCGTCGGAGCTGACGGTGGGTACCTCGGCGACGGCCCTCCTAGCGTCAGGTAGTATTGGTACTGGGGCAGTGGATAGCTAGGACAGTTACCAGAAGGACCAGATGGTTGAGGGGCAGAGGGTCTAGGGATAGGCAGTGCCAAGGGACCACTGGGTGAGATAGGGTCCATCGGCAGGCCTGGGGTCTCTATTGGGACTCCGGATGGGCCAGAAAGTGGCTCCAGCATCGGAGCAGGAAAGCCCTGGTCCATGTCAGGGATCGGTATACGGACCGGGGAGTGGCCCAGCATCGGGGGGGGGGAGTGACCCTACGTATGGTTGGAGGGAGGCGAGGGAGGCAAAGGAATGGATAGCCTAATCGCCTGATCCAGCCCGAAGGTTGGACTCTAAGAAGGATGGCCTGACGCAGGAGAGGTCTCCTGGACAGCCACACTCTATTCCCTGGTCGGGGAAAAGGAGGCGTTGGGCAGGGTCTGTAAGTCTCGTGAAGGAGACCCCTTGCAGGATGAAGGAGGGCCTGGAGGCTCGCACTGCGCGACATCGGAGACCACAAGGGTGTCCGACAGGAGGGCACCCGCTGGGCAGATGATGGGCAAGCCAATGACCAACTTATCAGTGGAGACCTGGCTGGCATTGGAGGAGCTGATGTCCAACTTACAGGAGGCAGTTCGGCCTACAGCAGCCGGGAGGCTGGAGTCAGGTGGAGAGCCCAAGGCCGAGCTCCCAACAGCAGGACTTGGGGGAGACTTAGTGGCAGAGTCTACGTCAGGACCCGAAGAGTCCTCCAGAGAGGAACCCTGACTGCTCACTGACCAAAGCCGAGGGGGGGGAGGCTTCCAACCTGCCAAAGCAGATGGAGACCTTGGAGGCGGGGTACTCACCGATGTGGAGGCCTCACCCACTGTGTCGTCAGTGTCTGACAATGTTGAGATGGAGGACAATCCCATTCTCAGAGCTTCACCTTCTCCTTCTTTCACTTTTTCTTGGGAGTAGGTGAAGAAGTGGATTCCCTCAACTCCTGGAGCTCTTTTTCCATCAATGCCAAGTGATGCTTTAAAGGGTTAGCATCAAGGGCCTTCTGGCGACGGGTGTGCATGGCTTGGTTAAAGGCCAGGCAGAACTCGCAATCTACCACCAGGTGTTTGGGGCCCAGGCAAAGAACGCAGCAGGAGTGGTCGTCGCCGTGCAGGATTTGGGCACTGTACTGCAAGCACTTTTTCTTTGATTTGCACTACATACACTTAATATTATGGAAAAAATGGGCAAAAAACTTGCACTATATGGAAAAGAAATGGCAGACGACTGAGCTAGTTCACTGCATGATGCGACGAGTTCAGGCTTATCTATGAAAGAGCTGGTGGGTATGGGACCGCCCAAATATACTGACACACTGACGCTTGATCAGGTGACGACAGGGGCGGTCCTCCACTAATGATTGCTAGCTAGAAGTTTGCCGTGCAGTCCTGATGCCAGGGGGCGCAGTCTTATATGTAAAGACCTACTGCAGGAACCCTCTCGAAGTAAGATCTAAGATGTTTGGTGTCCTTTCATCTATCGTGGGCAGCATTTATGACCACAGACCTGTTTCAGATTGTCCCTGCAAAGAAAGTCCTACTGGAGGGGACCATATACATCTTGTCTGCCTTTCTGGGTATGGCAGAGATCACATTAGCCCTATGCCAGGCAGCAAAGGTGGCATCCTCCAGGGCAGGGTGGTGGGGTGGAATTACACTGGGAAGGGAATCAGGTAATTCTTATAAGTCAACTAAGTTCTACATGGTTATATCCTGTTCCTCTAAGTCAAATGCCATGGCAGCTTGTAGTTGCTGCATCATGGTTATGAAGGAAGGGTCCTTAGGGGAGAACTCAGGGGTGTAAACCACCAAGTCCACACTGCATGTTAAGACTGTGGCACTGCTCCAACTCCTCCAAGAGCCTTTAACTCCATTTTGAGAGATGGAGAGCCCATCCTTCCTTCCCTCTTGGAAATACAACCAAATTATTGTTCTACCAAAATGTGAAAAAGATCCTATGGAGTGTGAGTCATATCGACCTATCTCTTTACTAAACACAGATCTAAAGATCTTCACAGCCTCTAGACTACAGCCATACATGCGCTCCCTAGTACATCGTGACCAGATGGGCTTTATAAAAGGTAGATTGATCCAAGATACTGTAGCAACAGTAGGTTCCTCAATATAATCTCTTCTCTCAGGCATCAGCGACACTTTCAAATAGCCATAGGGATTGACACAGAGAAGGCCTTTAAAAGAGTCGACTGCTGCTTCCTCCTTCAGGTGTTGGACAGATTAGGCCTGGGGGAGAAATTTGTAGGTGTCATCTCAGCACTATATGAGGGACCAGAGGCAGTAGTGAGGGTCAATGGCTGTTTGTTCGAGAGATTTGGCTTGGGAAGGGGCAGTCAGCAGGGGTGCCCACTCTCACCACTGCTTTTTCTCCTGTCACTTGAACCTCTGGCAATTCAGAATCGCAACCATCCCCATATTCAAGGCATTCAGGTGGGGGGGTGGAGCAGAAGATTGCCTTGTATGCATGTAACTCCCCCCTTACTTTGCACAGTAAGCTACACCTTGGCACACTTGACTGGGCACCCAAACTACTTCGGACACTTTTTGGCACCATCCCTAGCTTTGGGAATGTATACCAGGCTTGTTACTTCTAGAGGTCAGAAAGGGGTGGGGGTGTACAAAAGCATATCTACACACAAATGACCATTAAAAGGCCCTAAAATGTCCATCTAGTGACAGAATGTTGTTTCCCGAAGGCAAAGCGCATAAAAGAATCTCTCCTGTGCCAGAGCCCGCTGGAGAATGGTTCTGTAACAGGACAGGGCCTGAAAAGCACTGCAATCCATGGGGAGAGTCTTTGCAGACAGTCATTACAATTCCATGGACAGTCTTCAAGTGTAGGATGTGTTGTGCAAAGTCAGGTAACAAAAATGTGGTCTTACCAGTTCCTTGAAGACTGAAAACAAAGGATCACCTTACTTCTCCGGGCTGAGGACCCTCTCCCTTCAGACCAGGAGGCATCTTTGGATACAGCTGAGTTGATGTCCTCTGAAAAACCAGGCGATGAGACAGGAAAACTGCTGGACTGATGTCATCTTGAAACCAAAGAATGGACCAGGAAAACAGCTGAACTGATGTCATCTGGAAAACCCGGCGATGAAACAGGAAAACAGCTGGGTTGATGACATCTGGAAGGCCAGGTGATGGAAATGGGAAAACACTGCTGGGATGACAAATCTGGATGTACCTGAAGAATCCAGGCATACCAGGAGAGCTGCATCTTCCTCCTTGGATACTGCTGCTGCTGGATGACAGACACCGGGTTGCCACTGCTCACTTCCCTCTAGGCATGCTGGGCATATTCACAGGGAGTGGCACCATTAAGGGTAGTACCACTCGGGGTGAGGTGCAAGAACTATGACACCATCTGGGGGTCCAGTGTTGATATTGTGAAATGTCTCATTCCCTGCCTTGTCCACAATTCACACAGTGTCCACAAACAGAGTTCTGCCCAATTTCGAGAATTTAAGTCGATCATTTATGATTCTGTCCCTGACACATTCTGCTGCACCAGAGTACAGATTCTTGCTTGCCTCTTCCAACAGCCAGGATTGCCTGTTCTGTTCAATTTCTTCTCAGACTCTACGAAGAAAGGTAGGAAAGGACTGCCCATATATGGCGTCAGCCCTACTATGTATCAGTCTCTCCTCCTTGCTGCTCTTCACAAGTTTGTGGCCCACGGCCCGGCTTCGGGGTGGCCAGTCCTGGTTGAGCCAGTGCCGCATACTTAAAGAATGAAAGAACTTGTCCGCGACCATCTCTGTGGGCAGTTTACTGAAGCCTTCTTCTTCTTCTCTCTCTGGCTCCTCTGAGGCAAGAGCTTGAGGCGATTCATAGGGACCCTCAACATGAAGATACATATCTTCATCCTCCTCTTCCTCACTCAGGATCTGAGCCCAGGAGTGAGCAGATGTCCTCACTCCCAAGACAGTCCACTCCTCATTGGGCGTGGAGGTAGACACCTACTAGTTCAGTGTCTCTTGCAGTTCATCCTCCCCTACTAAGTTAGGACTTGGACCCTCCTTCCATGGGTCCACGGAGCCTTCCATTGCACTGTCCACCTGGGACACAGGCGTCGAAACCTCTGTCTGTACCTGCCTTTGCAGTAGATCAACATTGCTCTCTCCTTCTGTGCCACACTCCATGGGGCTTCCCCAAACAGCTTTGTGCTCCCTCAACTGTGGAACAAGCTGCAAAAAACTTTGAAATTAACACACCCCATCAGCCTAGCAGCTTTTAAAATCTCAATATCTACATCACAATAAGGAGTCCTGTGCCTAACTTCCCTAAATAGCTACTCCTATAAGTCCAAGCACACTCTAATTACTACTGCTAAAAGACTGATCACATCTATAATCGACTCTTCCCTCTCCCCTTTTTCTGCCCCCCCCATATCTGTCCCTTCCACATTCCTTTGACTCCGGTTCCAGCTCTAAATTCTCCATACCGTATCACTATATATCTTTTTATATTAGATTTTATTTGTGTTCGGTGCACCTGATATGCATATTTCTTTACTTATATGAAAAATTGTGTCCTACCCAAAACTAGCTGTATCTTCTGTTCCAAACATATACTACTGTCAATGCTGCCTGCTGATACTTTGTATATACTGTATTATTGTATTTCACTTTATTTTTATTATTTTATTTTTTTGTGTGTTGCATCTCGTGTATATTGTCCCTTGCTGACAAACCCAGGTCCACCTCGAAAATGAGACTTTGATTGATTGAATGAACATGGTGCTGCATGCTGCTACTTGCAGTTTCCTACTCTGGTCCACGTAGGAGCCAGTCGTTGCTGAACCCATTATAAATGCTCGCAGTCTATGCTCAGAATTTTTGTTTGTTGCCTTTCTGTTACAATGCACAGTCCTTCACAAAACAATCACACTGCTTGAACACAGATTCAGCTGGCTTGAAAAAAAATCACACACAGTTTGATACTGTTAGCTGGGTTTTACTCAGTGAAATCAGTAGCTGGTTTTCTCCAGTGGAAATTTTCGGCCTGGTGCCAATCCTGGAAGGCCTCTGGGGTGAAACAGGCCGGCAGTCCCGCTGAGCGTAGCCACAAACGCCATGCTAATTTTCCAGTCGGTCAGACAACAGATTGAGCCTGAATTTACACAGCAAAAGTCTGTTTCCACAGATTAGAATGTTCACTAGCCCATCGATGGTTGAGCTTGGTCTGACCAGCTCACATGTCACTCTCTCTCTCTCTCTCCTCCTCGAACACTCAGCTGCACACAGAAGCTGGCTAGAGGCAGGACTGATTGCAGTCGCACCAATCACTCGATCCCATGCAAATGAGCCTCTCTCTTCCTTCACGACAATCGTCGAGCAGGAGCAAATTTAAACTGCGAAGTGTAACTTTTTTCTTCGCTGCAATTTCAGTGGCAGGAGTGCCGTTTTGACCATTTTCTCCACAGATTCTGGCAATTTCTCTAGCGACTTCCCCAATTTGCACAGTAAGCACACAAAACTTTCTGGGCACATTCCTCAGTCTGTTTCCCAAAGTCCACACTATTTTTGGCACTTGAAAATTGAAAGTTAAAAAATGTTCTGTAAATGTTTTTGATGTAGAGATTAGGACACACTTCCAGGCTTTATTGTCCATTGCAAGTTGACAAAACACACTGCAGCACTCTGTCCTTTCTGTACTAGCAGGCATGCAAGCAGCACATTCAGATGGCACTCTCCTGGGCAACATACTTTTGTGCAAAGCTTCCTTTCCTGTTTGGGCTACCATGCTACCAGACAGACAAACATTAGCCATACCCTCAGCAAAAAATACAGGTTACTCACCTGTAACAGGAGTTCTAGGAGTGGTATATGTTGTTCATCCACACTTTACTGGCAAGTTCCTTGCCACTTTAAATGTTGCCAGCAGGTCTTCAAGCTGGCTCCTCCCACCAACCCGGGTGGTAAAACTCTCGGCTCTGCCCCAAGATGCCAGATCTAGCCCGCTGGAAGCCAGGTTGCGTGAAGCCAGGGAGGTCGGGTGGGTTGTGTGGATGAACAACATATACCACTCCAAGAACTCCTGTTACAGGTGAGTAACCTGTATTTCTAGGGTTGTGGATATGTTGTTCAATCTACACTTACTGGCAGATGCATAGCAGTTCTCCAGGAGAAGGGAGGCAAGGTGCGCACTCCATACTTGGGAAATAAGGACTGGAGAACTGAGGTCCCAAAACCAGCATCCCGGCGTGACTCAAGGTTGATGTGGTAATGGTTAATGAAGGTGTGTGCTGACTTCCAAGTAGCAGCCCTGCAGATTTCCTGGATAGGGACGTCCTTGGAAGCAGCCACCGAAGCAGCGGTATGGCGGGTAGAATGAGCTGTTATCCCTCTGGGAGGCGCCATGTCTGCCAACCTATAGCAGAGATCTATGCAGGCGGTGACCCACCTGCCTATCGTCTGCTTGGCTGCAGGTCTGCCAGGTGTGGCTTCAGCATAGGTGACAAACAGCTGGTGAACCTCTCCCTGAACTTCAACCGTCCACTCCTTATAATAAGAGAGCGCTCTTCTAGGGTCCAAAGTATGGAGCCTATATTCAGCCTCCGAGGTGTGATTGGGGTAGAACACCGCCAGAGTCAACACCTGGTTAAGGTGAAACTCCGACACCACCTTCGGAAGGAATTTCGGGTGAGGGCGCAGGACAACCTTGTCCCTGTGGAAGACCAGATAAGGAGACTCGATGGAAAGCGCCTGGAGCTCTCCCATCCTTCTGGCTGACGTAATAGCCACCAAGAACGCGGTCTTCCACGACAGGTGGGAGATATTGCACCTGTGCCTCGGTTCGAATGGCTTGCCCATTAGCTTAGCCAATACCAGCAGTAGATCCCACGGAGGTGGAGGTTCTCGCACCGCAGGGGATATGTGATCAAGGCCTTTGAAAAAGTGCCCGACCACCTTTTCCTGCACCACTGACTGTTTTATGGCCCGTGCCCGCTAAGCAGAGATAGCTGCCAGGTGCACCTTAAGGGTCGTCGGCTGAAGCCCTAGCTGAGAAAGGGACCACAGGTAGTCCAGAATGCTGGTCAAGGAACAGGAGGAAGGGTCCAACCCCTTATTCTGACACCAAATGGAGAATCACTTCCATTTGAAGGCATAGCATTTTCTGGTCGACTCCTAAACAACGTTGAGGACCTCATCGGAAAGCCCCAAGGCCTGAAACTTTAGCCGCTCAGGAACCAGGCCATCAGGTGCAGGGATTGAAGGTCTGGGTGGAGTACCTTCCCCTGGCTGACTGAGATTAGGTCCGGTTGGGCTGGAAGCCGTCTTGGGAACCTGGAGCTGAGGCTGAGGAGATCTGGATACCAGAACTGACGGGGTCGGTCTGGGGCTACCAGAATCACCTGCGCCTTGTCCCTCCTCAGCCTTGAGAAGCACCTTGTGGATCAAGGGGAAACGGTGGAAAGGTGTAGAAGAGGACCGGGGTCCACGGCATCGAGAAGGCATCTCCCTGCAGCGAGCCCTGCCGAGGGGGCAGGCATAAAACAGCCTCAGCTTCGCATTCTCCTTGGAGGCAAACAGGTCCACCTGAAGTGTGCCCCAGTGGGAGAACAGATCGTGTACTACCTCCAGCAGGAGAGACCACTCGTGAGATGCAGCACCTATCCAGCTTAGGGCATCGGCCAGAGTGTTGGAGGCTCCCGCCACATGAATGGCTAGGAGATCCGCCTCCAGTCTGCTCCAGAGAGATTAAGTGCAGAGAGCTTCCTTGCACAGAGGCAAGTAGCGCATCCCGCCCTGGCAGTTTAGGTAGTACATGGTCATGGTGTTGTCCATCTGGACCTGGACTACCTGACCCCATACAAACGGAGCGAAGGCAGTGAGGGCTAGTCGGACCGCCCAAAGCTCCAGCAGGTTGATGCGGCATTGAGACTCCTGAAGGGACCAGAGGCCATGCACTCTGAGCTCCTCCAGATGGGCACCCGAACCCATCAGAGAGGCGTTGGTTGTCAGAGTGACCGTCGGCTCTGGGCGGACAAACGGGATACCCTCCTGCAGATGAGCCGGAACGATCCACCACTGGAGAGTGTTCCCCATCTCCTGGGTCACTATCACTGGCTGGTCCAGAGGACTGGAGCGCTGTGACCATTGGCAGGCCAGTCCCCACTGCAGGGGACGCATGTGGCAGCGGGCCCAACAGACCACGCTGATGTAGGCCACCAGGAGGCGCAGGAAGTCCCAGACAGGGTGCAACTGCCCAACCAGAAATGATTGGGCAAAGGAGGAAAGAACCTCGCTCTGTCTGCTGGGGAGCCGTTCTGACTCTAAGAAAGCCGAGCTCTGCCCCGATGAACTGAATCACCTAAGTGCTACACGAATGATTTGGCCTCGTTGATGAGGAGGCCAATCTGAGAGCAGACCTGAAAGGCCAGATCCCTGGACCGCTCCACCTCCGGCTTGGAGGAGGCTGCAATCTGCCAGTTGTCCAGGTAAGGCTACACCTGGACCCTTCGGCACCGCAGGAATGCCGTCACCACTGCCATGCATTTGGTGAAGACCCTGGGAGCTGGAGAGAGGCCAATGGGCATGGCCCGGAACTGGTAAAGGGATCCCTCCACTCTGAAGCGGAGGAATCGCTGGTGGGACGGACGGAATGGGACATGAAAGAACACGTCCTGAAGGTCCAGAGAACAGAACCACACACCTCATTCCAAGGATGGGATGATCTGAGCCAGAGTGACCATCCTGAAGGTTCGAGACCTTAGGAACTTGTTCAGGTCATATAGGTCTAGAATGGGGCGTCAGCCCCCATCCATTTCAGGACCAGGAAGTACCTGGACACAAACCCTGGGTCTGATGGAGGATCCGCCACCTCCCTGATCACCTCCTTCTGGAGGAGCAGGGCAATGTCGGCTCGACGGGCTGACAGAGGCGCTGCGGACCCCATAGCCCCCCATGGGCAATGGCTCGAGAGGGTGGGGACTGTTCGAATTCCAGAGGCAGACCCTTTCCTACCACTTCCAACACCCAGCAGTCCATGGTGATATCGGACCAGGCGGAAAGGAAGTGGCGGAGCCGTCCCCCTACGGGGGAGGGGACCCGGGGAGGAGTGACGAGGTTGGTGGCGACACCTCTCAACCCGTCACTGGGCACGCTTGGAGGAAGGACCAGCCGAGGAGCCTCCTGGACCTTTCCCTCCTGGCTTCCTGTTGGAGGAAGCAGCAGGCTTGGCTTTGGAGTGCCGAGTGCGAACCTGCTGACCCTGATGCTAGTGTTGCTGGGCCGGATGTGCCGCAGGGGCTGAAGGACGAAAGGGCTTACGCTGCTGCTGGCAGCCTTTGTCCTTCTGGGCAGACGTAACAGAGTCCAAGGTGGCACTGGACTTCTCGATCCGCTGAAGATGCTCTCAACCCCGGACCGAACAAGTCGGTACCCAGGAAGGAACGTCTGCCAGCTTGTGCTGGGTATCTGCCATGAAGGTGGAGATCCGCAGCCAAGCTCTGCGGCGCATGGCCACTGCGGCTGCTACTGACCGGCACACGAGTCAGCGATGTCCAGGGAAGTCTGAAGCTGCTGTTTGGCCACTGCCCTTCCCTGATCCCACACCTGCTTGACCGTAGTTTGGAGATCAGCTGGGAGATGAAGAATCACCTCATCCAGTGCGCCCAAAAGGGCATGTGAAAAGTGTGCCATCAGGACAGCCAAGCTGGTCTGACGAAGGCCTAGGGAGGAAGCAGCATAAACTTTCCGCCCAGAGTAGTCCAACTTCTTGGACTCCTTGTCGGGAGGCTTGTCGATGTCCCAAGCATTCCCAGAATGCTGGAAAACGCTGTCGGTCACGAGCACCTCCGCAGAGGGGTGCTCCGAGAAACCGAAGAGTGAACCGATGGGAACTGCATACTTCTGAGCCATCTTGGCCAAAGATGCTGGACAAGAAGCTGGCCGCTGCCATAGCTCCAGGGCTGGGCCAACAATGGCTTCGGCCACCAGAAAGGCCTCCATGGGGGAATCCCCTCGGTCCAGCATCTCCGTGAGAGGATACTTGGCCCGTTTTGAAATGGGTTCGAGCTTCATCCCAGTGGACTCTGAGATGAGACGAAGCATTCCAAGAAATAAGGATGGGCTCTCATCCACCGACTGACCCCCAGTGGACTCCAAGTCAAGTGGCCTGGAGAACAAGGAGGAGTCGTCATCAGACTCCGAGGAGTCTGCGAACAGCTGCCGAGCGCCTGAGCCACCCTCCACCTGCCGAGGTTGATCGGGAGTGAGGGTGACTGACAACCTATGGGGCAAACCCTGACCCGACCGAGAATCCTTGGTCAGGGCCCCAGTCTTCGGTTGTGGAGGCGGAGGTTCAACCACAATGGGTGGCGCAGCCAGTTTCGGCTGAACAACCGGTGCCGGCTTCGGCTCCTCGACCACTACGAGGGGTTGCTTCGGCATCCGTGACAGCCACTTAATGGCGGAAGGCAACGGAGTTGGCTTATTCCCGGTCAAAAGGAGCTGCTGCCACATTAGATCCTCGTATCGTTGACGCAATTTGCGCTGGAGCCTATCCTCTGAAGAGGACAAAGACAAGGATGAGCGGCGCCACCGCTTTCCACGGTGCCGAGACTGAGACTGCCGATGGCAGGATCGGCTGGACTGGGAAGAGGTCCGAGACCTTCGGTGTTTCCGAGGGTGGGTCTGAGAGGGGGCAGGGGAATCCCGCTCCTCCCTCGGTTTAGGGACCTTAACCAGGGACTTCGGCACAGGCAAGTCCTCAGTTTCCACCGGGGGAACCGGTGAAGAAGGGTTGTCAGCTTCTTCGGTTGACAGCCCGTCTGACGGGTCGAGAAAAATCTCGACTGCATCAACGGGTGTCTCGGCCTCCTGACGGAGACACCGTGAAGCCAGCGGCCTTAGCCGCAACCTCTCACTCAAGTAGAGTGTTGACTATTCGGGGAAGGGGACCTCTCCGGCCTCACCTAACATCAATGGTGGGACTTACCTTGGGGTCCTTCTTTTGGACCGAGAGGAATGTCCCAAGGTCCTTCTCCTTGGTGGAGAGGGACTGGCAAAGCTCCTGAAAGAAGCTGTGGAGGAGCCCAAGGAGAGCGGATAAATGCAGCGACCGAGGATGATGATGATGTGGCCTGGGCCGCCTCCTCCTTGAGGGCGTATCATCTGCTCCAACTGTTCAGGCTGAGCTCAGTCGCGGACGTCGCCCAATGGGCCTCCTTTGACTTGACCAGAGGATACCGTTTCACGGGTCACCCCAACAGCAATCGGGCAGCGTGGTCCTCCAAGACTGAAGCCGAAAAGGATTTGCACACCTCACAAGCCTGTGAGTCATGGTCGAGTCCAAGGCAATAAACGCACATGGAGTGTGTATCGGTCCGGGACATCTTCTGCCCACAGGGGCACCGATGAAATCCGGGAGTCGATTTGTCCATTGCAGCTGCGAGGGAAGATAAAGACCGAAATCTTGTAAATTTTAAAATTAGTTTCGGATTAACCAAAGAGTTTGGATCCAGGCCTAAAACGCAGAGCGCAAAGGAGGGAACCTGAGCTTCCAAGCGGTAAGGAAGATCTGACGCCATAGGGAGGAGCCGAGAGTTTTACCATCCTGGTGGGTGGAAGGAGCAAGCTTGAAGACCTTCCAGCAACATTTAAAGCGGCAAGGAACCTGCCAGTAAGTGTGGATTGAACAACATATCCACATCCCTAGACTCTCTAGTTCTCTCTTCAAATTACACAACATCCTTGGACGAGCCCCTATTTTTTGTAACCAACCCTCCGTTACCTTGCACAGTAAGCTACCCCTTGGTGCTCTTGACTGGGCACCCAAACTACTTCGGACACTTTTTGGTACCATCCCTAGCTTTGGGAATGTATACCAGGCACGTTACTTCTAGAGGTCAGAAAGGGGCTGTGTGTACAAAAGCATATCTACACACAAATGATCATTAAACTGATGGAGTCCCCGCTGAAGGAAAGAATCATAGCTTTTTTGGAGCAAACTGGTCAGCTGCCAGACAGACCTGGTTGATTTTTCCAATTGGGTCACCAAAACAGTGGATTAGGGTGGGGCAGTTGATGTGGTTTACCTGGACTTCAGCAAAGCTTTTGACTCTGTTCCGCACAGGAGACTATTCAAAAAACTGGAGAACATGGGAATTGGGCCCGAGGTTACAAACTGGGTCAGAAACTGGTTACATGGGAGAACTCAGAGAGTATTAGTAAACGGCACTCTGTCTGTGGAGGGGAAGGTGACTAGCGGAGTCCTGCAGGGCTCAGTTCTGGGGCCGATCCTCTTCAACATATTCTTCAGCAACACTGCGGATGAACTGGAGGGAAATGTATGCCTGTTTGCAGATGACACCAAAATCAGCAACAGGGTAGACACAACATAGGGGCAGCGAAGCATGGAAGCTGATCTCTGAAAACTGGAGGAGTGGTCCAAGACCTGGCAACTGAAATTCAATGCCAAAAAATGTAAGGTCATGCACCTGGGAAAGCATAACCCAGGGAAACTGTACTCAATGGGAGGGGAGCAGCTGGTGGCTACCACGCAGGAACAAGACCTACTGGTGATCATATCAGATGACCTCAAGGTCAGTAGACAATGTGAAAAGGCAGCACTAAAGGCTAGTGGTATCCTGGGATGTATAGGGAGGGGCACCATGAGCAGAAGGCATGAAGTAATCATGCCCCTGTATCGGTCCCTTGTCAGGCCTCACCTGGAGTACTGTGTCCAACTCTGGAGGCCACACCTCAGGAAGGACATACATAGGCTGGATATGGTGCAGAGAAGAGCAACAAAGATGGTGCAGGGCTTGCATCAGAAACTGTACGAGGCAAGACTCGAAGACCTCAAATAATACTCCCTAGAACAACGCAGGAATCATGGGGACATGATAGAAACATTCAAATACCTTAAAGGCAACAACAGAGTGCACATGCAGAACCTTTTTCAGGTAAAGGACTACAACAGGACTAGAGGACACGACCTTCGACTTAAAGGAGGAAAGTTCAGAAGCAATACAAGGAAATTCTTCTTCACAGAGCGCATTGTGAAACCATGGAATAGTCTGCTGGAGGGGGTGGTGGGAGCCAAGACAGTGGGGGATTCAAGCGGGCATGGGACAGACACTGTGGGATACACAGGCAGGCAGCTAAGTAGGGGGGTTAGGAAGCCAAGGGCAGACTTGATGGATCATATGGTCTCCATCTGCCAACAACTTCTATGTTTCTATGTTAAAAACCCAGGTCCTGAGGAGAGAACATTTGCTTAGGGCTATGCTAGGTCTGTACTTCTGGAGGGGTACCCAGTAATTCCACACAGGAAGCAGCAACCAGAATGTCCAAATCAGGTTGCGGTTCTAGAGTGTGGCTTTATTCCAAAGATGATACACTAAAGCAAAGGTGTACCCCCAAGGTTTACACAGCATGGCACAAGGCAATGGCAGAACAAGAGAAATCTGTAGTGGACAGAAACTCTAAAATCCCATATTGCATAGGACCTCGGATTCTCTTCAGCGGCAATGGCCTCAGTTGAAACACACATTTCTTCTAGTGGCACTGGCCACAACTGAGCACACAATTCTCATACGGCATAGGTTTTAAGCATCTTGGCAATGTGGCAACTGGCCATGACGGAGCACACTGGTGCTCAAAATTAGCACAACCCACACCAGGGGTAAACGTTCTCTTCAGGCATTGGCCACCATGTCCTCAACAAGCAGGTGCCCTTACGGAACCTGTAGTGCTGAACTGGTCACTCAAGATGGAGGTTGCCCACCTTTTGCTTTCATGTCCATACCCAGCCATTCTTTCAGAGTTACACCTCAAACTTTCAGTAAAACAGTAGAACTATGCATCCTGGAATGTCTGTCACATGCTACATAAGAAACATGCACGTCTGAGTGTAAACTAAAGCCCTGAACAATGTGCGAAGTCTCTCTGGGGACTCCACGACTGTCAGCCAACTTTGAAAGGCATGACAACAGTCTCAAAACAGAACAGAACTTGGTGTATTTGTCCCTTTATCAGAGTACACTCCAAAACAAAACAGGTATATTCCTCCTAGGATACCCAAAGTCAGATTACTCATGGTTGTACACAAACAGCAGCTTCAATGTCCCGGACCAAGGTCAAGGGACAGCCCCTAGCATCCATTCTGCAGTCCTCCTAATCTCAGAGGGAATGAGAAAAAATATCAGGAACTCCTGCTAGACAGTTTCCACCACTTCAACTGGCAGGGAGACGGTTCTCAGCACTAGGGGGAGAAAAGTAGGCTCTCCTCACAGAGCCCACGCTGCAGCTCCTCACTCCTCCAACTGCTAACACTGGACTCCACTCAGAACACACTCAGACTAACTGAAGATTCTAAAGCTTGCCACTCACAGCTAGCTACCGTGGCTTATGCTGCTGCGAGAGTTCTAAATGACATCACCTTTCTCCTCTCAGCTGAGACCAAGTAAACAGAGAGGGAGCAGGTGAAAAAACATTTAACTAGTTATTCACCAGTTGCCTTCCCTACCTAACACTGACACTGATGGGATTCTAGTAACCCCAGGGGACTGGATGGTTACATGCAGATGATGCATTACTTTTTTTAGGTAACCCAACTGCCTCTGTTCTCTACTTGCTTCAGACCCTGGACCAATTTTGTAAGCTGGCAGGTTATATACAATTAATTTAAATAAATCAGAGGCCCTAGCCATGAGTGACACACCCTCCCCGAATTTAAGAAGCAATTTACATTTGCACGGGCACCCAGGAATACAACCAGATATTTGGGGGTTCAGATTTCAGTAGATTTGACCAGGCTTTTCCCAGTAGTTATGTAAAACTATTACACACCCTTAAACAAGGCCTAGCACAGTGGAAAATCCTCCCTCTGTCTATATGGTAAGTCACAAGCTATTAAAATGAATGTCCTTCCCCGCATTTTATTTTTATTTCAAGCACTTCCCATTCATA
The DNA here is from genome assembly GCA_016271365.2 of Neoceratodus forsteri. Taxonomy (NCBI): domain Eukaryota; kingdom Metazoa; phylum Chordata; order Ceratodontiformes; family Ceratodontidae; genus Neoceratodus; species Neoceratodus forsteri. The sequence continues at coordinate 1,274,077,645 of CM057456.1, forward strand.
TCCCACCAGTCTACTGGATAGATTTGTTTACCTCCCTGAGACATTTTTATTTGGGGGCCCAGACCCAGAGTGTCTTTGGCTATATTGACTCAGGCTACAGATAGGGGTGGCACTGGGCTCCCAGACCTTAAAATATATTATTTAGCAGCACAGGGCCCTTGGCTTTACTCTTGGTTAAGGCAGAGAGAGGAATCCGGGTGGTATATAACGGAAAAGGAACAATTACCCTAAATCCCCCTCTGGACAGTGGCTACAGGCAAAATCCCCAGGACACTTTTGTATCAGATCAAGAATCCCTGGACCAAACACACATTATAGTCCTGGGTAGGTTGAGGTGCCTAACGGCACCCCAAATGAGCTGGTCCCTTGTCCCTGATCAGATTCCACCTAAATTTTCAGCCCCCTACACTTGATGGGGGAACATGCTTTTTGGGAGTTGCAGGGATTGGTTTGTTTCTCTCAACTATTACAAAATGGAATATCTATGAGTTTTAACCAGCTCCAGCAGAAATATGGCCTCCGGAGAGAGGATCATTTCAGATTCCTATAAATCAGGAACTTTATTTAGCAAAACTCCCAGCAGACCCAAAGTCTAAGACCTCACACTGAGTTAGAGGACCTATTTTATTGGTGGCTACGGCTGTCAGCTAAAATGAGGCCCACATCCCAGCTCCATAAGCTTCTATTAGAGCCTATCCCCTCCTTGTCTGACAGCCTACGCCAAACCTGGGCCATAGAAATAGGGCAACCCATCTCAGAACCTAACTGGCAACTGAGGCTCAAGAGTCATTGGGCAGTCACATCCTCACCCTCCTGGAGGGAGTTCAATTGGAAAATCTTAACTAGATTTTTCCTTACCCCCACCTGCATGAAATATTTTGGGTCTGCCAGTATAGAGAGATGCTGGAGACTCTGTGGAGGCACAGGCTCTCACTGGCACATCTTTTGGAGCTGCCCGATAATAACCCCTTTTTGGCAGCAAGAGCATGCCCAAATCTTGTCTATCCTGGGATTTCCATAACCCTCCACTTTTCAGAGTTTGGTCTTAGGCATGGTGGAGGGGACGGCGGGGTGCAGAGGACAGCATAAGCTTTTTCACATTCTCAGGCTTGCAGCCCTCAAGTGCATTACCACAAAGTGACTTTCACCGGAGCCCCCTTCCCACCACATGTGGACATAGAAGGTTGGGGAAATTGAGACCATGGAAAGGCTTACGGCTGCTATCCGCCTCAGAACAGAGGGCTTCTTGGAGGTGTGGAGGCCCTGGCATATATGGTTTCAGGAGGAGCAAGAGGATGATCCTGGTGTAGGCCCAGCCTGATATCCTGGGGACTTTCTGCCCCAGTGGGGTGGGAAGTCTCCTCCAACATAATTTCTTGTTCACTGTGCCGGGGCCCTTGTGGGTCCGGTCAACTTTGAGAGAATTGGACAACCCTATGTATAACCCTAGAGTTATTATTTCTATACAAGTATAAACAATCAGATGAGTATTCGAAAGGACACACAATACAAAGTTTGTGGTTGAATGTTAGAATTTATTTATTTTTTGTTCTTTACTTTTGGTTTTTCCAATGAGTCTTTTGGTCATGTTTATGGCAATCTGTTGAAACGTACTCTAAGGATACAGGAAACCAGTTTTTTTCTCCCACTGCAGCTTGGACTGAATGGACTCATGTCAAACTCAGTCTTCCCTTTGAGGACAAACTTCTTTGCTCTAATGCTCCTTTGGGCAACCTGTACATGGTGGTGATTATCTTAAGAGCTTAAGAGGTTTATTCCTAGAGCTGTAATAGACACAGTATTGAATCAATTATATATTCAAGGAACTGAAAAATACCTGTATCAATGCATGATTGTATGCCTTACCGGCTTATGAATTGTTATATTTGTAACAGGGAAATAAAAACTAAGTTAAAAAAAAAAAGAATGTGGCACTAGTCCTCTCATACAGACTTTCCACATAATCTTCAGCCTCCTCCTAATCATCCTGTACCTAAAGTCAGGATTGCACTCTAGGTCGTCTGTCTGGTCAACAAGACAAAGGCAGTGAGCTGGTGAGGCTGTAATCGCTCAAGAGGGGGGCTGAGGCAAAGCCCTAGCATTCATCAGTGTGGGGGTCTAGCTGAGGTACCCCACTGATGGAGCTCTTGATACAGGAAGAGGAGGCAGAAGAAGCTTGAGAATGTCTGTAAAGGACGCTAGTACTGCCTGTATGCTGGCACCCGTGTAGTCGATGGGAATGCCAGTAGAGGTCAACAGGGAAGGCAAAGCCCCCTGTGTCAACGGTGATGCACCAGCCATGATAGGCCTGGTGGCACCTGCAGCCTGCCCTGACCTGGAAGCAAGGCTGATGGTCTGGGTAGCACTGCCGCCAGAGCAGTCGACAGTGCTGAAGTGGTCAAACCCACGTGGAAAGCGACAGAGAATGGACCAGGAAGGATTTATTCTCTTCTCGTTCCCTCTCCTGGCGCTTGTGTTTGTGTGACCTGGATGTCTTTTCCCAGGATTTAGATCATTTAGATCCCAAGGAATGCACCAGCAACACGATGGCGCTCTTTTGCTGGAGCTCCTTCTCCATTCGGGCTACCTGCTGCTTATGAATATGCTTTTCTAAAGTGCCTTCTCAGCATTGCTGGGTGGATGAATTAAACCATCTGTAGATCAGACATGCCTGAATGTTATGGTCTGGGCCGAGGCAGCACACATAGATGTCATGTGACTCTCTGGAGTATATATTTTCACCACACTCACAATAACGGAACAGCTTTGTCAGCTCCTTAGTCAACATACACACCATTGAAAATCACTTAAGAAAGTGATTACTGACTATGGAGAGAAAAACAAGAAAATAGGCAACTTTAACAGTGTAGTTTCCATGCACGGTCTGACGTGTATTGTTTAACAGGGGGCACCCACATTTATATGGGAGATTCAATGTCTGACGTCGTCATGGGTGGCCCCTAGTGGACTGCTTGCAAAAGTTTACATGTGGTTCTAGTGCCTTGCGTCTTATAGTTCAATAGGTGTGGCCTGATGAAAGAGATATCCTCAAAGAAGATCTATACTTATTTAAAATATTTAACCTGTCAGTAATACTGAACTCAGCATCAGCTCATTTCTAACTGTGTTTTGTAGGAAGGGGAGTTAAATAGATAATACAGCAAAAATACAAATGAGTAATAATTAACAAAGCGCTAAACACTGTAAAAAAACAAAGTTCTAAGCTGAGATATTTTAACTGTAAATAAGCAAATAAAACTGTTACTAAGGTAATAGATTTGCAGAGATTCATAATGGAGACCATAGCTATTCAAGGGAGCAGGGGAGGAGGAGAAAGGAGGGGGGAGGTAACAGGAAGGAGGTGGAATGGGCAAAAAAGGTGTGAAAGGGGGTAGTAAGGTGGGGTAGTAAGGCAAGAGACGGAGAGGAGTTACGTGCAAGTAAAGACACATAAGTAATGTGTTCACAGAAAAGAATTTTAAAGGAGGAGGGGGACTAGACAAGAGACAGGGGAACCTTTAGGAGAAAGTGCCCTGCTGGCTGAGGTCTTGGGACTGAGGAGAGAGAAACCGGTGAGGGAGGGAGGGATCTGGAGTTTCTAAGAGATGGAGCTAAAGGGGTAGTGGAGGGAACCAAATAAATATTTAGTGATAAGGGATATGCAGTAAGATAGGTGCTTATCCTCGGGGGGGGGGGGGGAGAAAGAGGGTGGAAAATAAAGAACAGAGGTGGATGCGGAGTTAGTAGCTAAAAGCAATGCAACAGAATAAGTAGAAGAGGGTACTCAGTTTGGTCAATGTGAATTTAAAGATATCCCTGTCATCACATGCCAAGAGGATCATTTTCACAATAATTTCCCGACAATCGGGAGGGGGAGAGAGATTGCTTACCTGTAACTGTAGTCCTACTACTAATATTCAGTTCACATCCAGAATTAGGCAGTATCTACTGAGCGTGCTCAGTCACCTAGACAAGTTTGACTCGTTCTGCTACCCAATTATATGTCCATCTCCACTGCTCTCAGCTCTAAACACTAGAACACAGAACTGAAAGCAAGCCTAGCCATGGGAGGCTGGGTGGGACGTGTGGTTGTGAGCCAAATACTAGTAGTAGATCAATGACTACAAGTTAAGTAACCTCTTTTTTTTTCATATTCTGTCTCCCCCCCCCTTGGCTTCTCAGCATTGTTCCTGCTGCCCCCATCAGGATTCATCTCCCCAAGCCGTACTTGCCAGGAACCCCTACCGCTTCCTCCTGGGACGGCCATCCCTACTGAAGGATAATCCAGCAGTGGTGGCTGCTCGGTGATGCTGCGGGCGAGGGGCAAGCAGACAGGACTTCACAAAGTCTGCTTGACCTGCGTGTTTTTCTCCCCCTTTTTTTATGTTCCCACCCACTTCCCCGACACTGGGCACAGCTCCTGAAACCTCGTCATGTCCTCACATCCCTACAGAGGAAATTCCCTGGCCTACCTACAAGGTTCGCCAGGGCAGCGGACATGACTTCATCCCTCCCTGAGCAGCAGTGCCTCCCCAGACCTCGGCCAGCCCAGCCAGCTTCCCGAGCTCACTTCTGAACTCGGGTTGCCGGCATAGGACCATGTAGCACTACCTGCTTGGCCATTGGGCGGCCATAAGTTACTGCACTCTAAAAGACAGACCAGGATAGAGCATCACCACTCTGAATGGAGAACCCATTGAGCAAGTACAGATCTTCAAGCACCTGGGTTTCTATCTTGATTCCACCCTGTCTCTCTCCCACCATGTTGACTATGTGGTCAAAAACATCCACCAACAGCTAGGCTTACTGTATAGAAACAGGTCAAACTTCACCAATGAGGGAAAAAAAATACAGGTTACTCACCTGTAACAGGAGTTCTAGGAATGGTATATGTTGTTCATCCACACTGTCTGGTAGGTCCTTGCCACTTTAAATCTTGCCGGAAGGTCTTCAAGCTGGCTCCTCCCACCCACCCGGGTGGTAAAACTCTCGGCTCCGCCCCATGACGCCAGATCTAGCCCTCTGAAGCCAGGTTGTCAAGCCGGGTAGGTTCAGGTAATGTAGGATGAACAACATATACCATTCCTAGAACTCCTGTTACAGGTGAGTAACCTGTATTTCTAGGGACATGGATATGTTGTTCATCCACACTGTCTGGCGGACTCCTAGCAGTTCTCCGGGAGGAGGGAGGCAAGGTGCACACCCCCTACTTAGGGAATAGAGACTGGAGAACCGAGGTCCCAAAACCAGCATCCCGGCGTGACTCAAGATCGATGTGGTAATGGTGATGAAGGTGTGTGCTGACTTCCAGGTAGCAGCCCTGCAGATTTCCTGGATAGGGACGCCCCGGAAGCAGCCACCGATGCAGCAGTATGGCAGGTAGAATGAGCTCTTATCCTCTGGGAGGCTCCATGCCCGCCAACCTATAGCAGAGATCTATGCAGGTGACCACCTGCCTATTGTCTGCTTCGCTGCAGGTCTGCCAGGTGCGGCTTCAGCGTAGGGTGACAAACAACTGGCGAACTCTCCCAAACTTCAGCCGTCCGCCTTTATAATAAGCGAGTGCTCTTCTAGGGTCCAAAGTATGGAGCCTATATTCGGCCTCCGAGGTGTGATTGGGGTAGAACACTGGCAGAGTCAACACCTGGTTAAGGTGAAACTCCGACACCACCTTCGGAAGGAATTTCAGGTGGGGGCACAGGACAACCTTGTCCCTGTGGAAGACCAAATAAGGAGACTCGATGGAAAGCGACTGGAGCTCTCCCATCCTTTTGGCTGACGTGACAGCCACCAAGAAGGCGGTCTTCCATGACAGGTGAGAGAGGTCACACCTGTGCATCGGTTCGAATGGCCTGCCCATGAGCTTAGCCAATACCAGCAGTAGATCCCACGGAGGTGGAGGTTCTCGCACCGGAGGGGATATGTGATCAAGGCCTTTGAAAAAGCGCCCGACCACCTTCTCCTGCGCCGACTGCTTCCCAGCCCGTGTCTGGTAAGCAGAGATGGCTGCAGGTGCACCTTAAGGGTCATCACAGCGCCCTTGCAGAGAAAGGGACCAGGTAGTCCAGGATGCTTGCCAAGGAACAGAAGGAAGGGTCCAGGCCCTTGCCCTGACACCAAATGGAGAATCTCTTCCATTTGAAGGCGTAGCATTTTCTGGTCGATTCCTTACAGGATGCCTCAACGATGTTGAGGACCTTGTCGGAAAGACCCAAGGCCTGGAACTCTAGCCGCTCAGGAACCAGGCCATCAGGTGTAGGGATTGAAGGGCCGGATGGAATACCTTCCCCTGATTGACAGAGATTAGGTCCAGGCGGGCCGGAAGCCGCCTCTGGAGCCTGGAGCCGAGACTGAGGAGATCTGGATACCAGAACTGGCGGGGCCAGTCTGGGGCTACCAAATTTACCTGCACCTTGTCCCTCCTTGCCTTGAGAAGCACCTTGTGGATCAAGGGAAATGGGGGAAAGGCGTAGAAGAGGCCTGGGGTCCACAGCCTCGAGAAGGCATCCCCCTGCAGCGAGCCCTGCTGAGGGGGGCGGGCATGAAACAGTCTCAGCTTCTCATTATCCCTGGAGGGAAACAGGTCCGCCTGAGGTGTGCCCCAGTAGGAGAAGAGATCTTGTACTACCTCCGGCAGGAGAGACCACTCGTGAGACGCAGCCCCTATCCGGCTTAGGGCATCGGCCAGGGTGTTGGAGGCTCCTGCCACATGAATGGCAAGGAGATCCGTCTCCAGGCTGCGCACGAGTGACCAAATGCGGAGAGCTTCCCTGCACAGAGGCATGGAGTGCGTCCCGCCCTGGCGGTTTAGGTAGTACATGGTCGTGGTATTGTCCGTCTGGACCTGAACCACTTGACCCCGTAGAAACGGAGCGAAGGCGGTGAGGGCTAGACGAACCGCTCAAAGCTCCAGCAGGTTGATGTGGCATCGGGACTCCCAAGGGGACCAGAGGCCGTGCTCTCTGTGCTCCCCCAGATGGGCACCCCAACCCATCAGAGAGGCATCGGTCGATAGACAGACCGTCGGCTCGGGGCGGACCAACGGGATGCCCTCCTGCAGATGTGCTGGAACAGTCTACCACAAGAGAGCGTTCCACATCTGCTGGGTCACTATCACTAGCTGACCCAGCAGATCGGAGTGCTGTGACCATTGGCCGGCCAGTCCCCATTGAAGGGGACGCACGTACCACCGGGCCCAACGGACCACACTGGTGCAGGCCGCCATGAGACCCAGGAGGCGCAGGAAGTCCCGGGCAGGGCATGATTGCCCAACCTGAAATGACTGGGCAAAGGAGGAAAGAACCTCGGCCCTGTCCGCCGGGAGCCATGCTCTGGCTCGTAGACAGTCGAGCTCTGCCCCAATGAATTGTATCACCTGCTTTGGCACGAGTTCCGACTTGGCCTCGTGGATGAGGAGGCCAACCTGAGAGCAAACTAGGAGGGCCAGATCTCTGGACCGCTCCACCTCCGCCTTGAGGGGCTGCAACTCAGCCAGTCGCCCAGGTAGGGGTACACACGGACTTTCTCGGCTCAGAGAGGAATGCTGTCACCACTGCCATGCATTTGGTGAAGACCCTGGGAGCTAGGGAAAGGTCAAGGGCATGGTCTGAACTGGAAGGGATCCTCTCCCTGAAGCGGAGGAATCTCTGTGGACGGACGGATTGGGACGGAAAGAACGCTGTCCTGAAGGTCCAGGGAACAGAACCACATGCCTCATTCCAAGGATGGGATTATCTGAGCCAGAGTGACCATCCTGAAGGTCTGAGACCTTAGGAACCTGTTCAGGTCGTGCAGGTCGAGAATGGGGCGCCAGCCCCCCATCCGTTTTGGGACCAGGAAGTACCTGGACACAAACCCTGGGTCTGAAGGAGGATCCGCCACCTTATTGATCACCTCTTTTTCGAGGAGCAGGGCAATATCGGCTCGGCGGGCCGACAGAGAGGCTGCGGATCCCGTGGCCCCTCGAGGGGCGACGGCTCGGAAGGGTGGGGCCTGCTCGAACTCCAGAGGCAGACCCTTTCCTACCACCTCCAACACCCAGCAGTCCATGGTGATAGCGGACCAGGCGGAAAGGAAGTGGCGGAGCCGCTCCATGGGGGAGTGACGGTTGGGGCGACATCCTCAACCCGTCACTGGGCAGGCTTGAGGTGGGACCGCCGAGGGACCTCCTGGCCTTTTACCCCTGCCTTATTGGAGGAAGCCACGGGCTTGGGTTTGGGATGCCAAGCGCGAGCCTGCTGGCCCTGGTGCTGTTGGGCGGACATGCCGCAGGCGCAGAAGGGCGAAAGGACTTGTGCTGCTGCTGTCGGTGGCCTTTGTCCTTCTGGGCGGAGGTGACCGAGTCCAGAGTGGCACTGGACTTCTCGATACGCTGGAGGTGACCTTCCACTCCAGGGCCGAAGAGGTCGGTCCCCAAGAAGGGGACGTCCACCAATTTGTGCTGGGTATCCGCCGTGAATGTGGATATCCTCAGCCATGCTCTGCGGCGCATGGCCACCACGGCCACAACCGATCTGGCACAGGAGTCTCCTATGTTCAGAGCCGTTTGGAACAGCTGTTTAGCCACTGCCCTACCCTGGTCCTGAACCTGCCGGACCGTGGTCAGCAGGTCGGCTGGGAGATGAGGGATCACCTCATCCAGGGAGCCCATGAGGGCGTGGGAGAAGTGTGCCATCAGAACAGCCGAGCTGGCCTGGCGGAGGCCAAGGGAGGACGCAGCGTACACCTTGCGCCCGGCGTAGTCCAGCTTTTTGGACTTCTTGTCGGGGGGCTTGTCCACGTCCCTAGCATTCCCGGAACGCCGGAAAACGCTGTTGGTGACCAACCCCTCTGCAGAGGGGTGTTCCAAAAACCCGGGCAAAGAGCCGGTAGAGACCTCATACTTCCTGGCCATTTTGGCCGAAGGCGCAGGGCAGGAAGCAGGGCACTGCCAGAGCTCCAAGGCTGGGCCAACAATGGCCTCAGCCACCAGAAAGGCCCCCTTGGGGGAATCCCCTCGGTCCAGTATCTCTGTCAGGGGATACTTGGCCCATTTGGATACGGGCTCGAGCTGCATCCCGGTGGACTCCAAGATGAGCCGAAGCAAACCCATGAAGGACGATGGGCTTTCATCCAACGACTGGCCCCCAGAGGACTCCAGGTCAACCAACCTGGAGAACAGGGAGGAGTCGTCGTTGGACTCGGAGGAGTCCGTGAAGAGCTGCCTGGGGCCTGAGCCACCCTCCACCTGCCGAGGACGGTCAGGAGTGAGGGTGACCGACAACCTGTGGGACAGGCCATGACCCGACCGAGAGTCCTTGGTCGGTGCCCCCGATTTCAGTTGTGGAGGCGGAGGTTCCACCACAATCGGTGGGGCAGCAGGTTTCGGCCAAGCAACCGGCCCAGGCTTGGGCATCTCGACTACTGCGAGAGGTTGTTTCGGCCGCTCAGGTGACAGCCACTTGATGGCCGGGGAAGGCGTCGGGGTCAACTTGCTCCCGGATAGAAGTAACTGCTGCCACATCAGGGCCTCGTAGCGTCGACGCAATTTGCGCCGAAGCCTCTCCTCTTCTGAGGAGGAAGACGAGCACGAGCGGGCGGCATTGCTTACTCGGTGCCGAGATCGGTGACCGCGATGTCGGCGGATCGGCTGGACCGAGAAGAAGTCTGAGACCGAGATCCTCGGTATTTCCGAGGACGGGTCTGGGAAGGATCGGGGGACACCCGCTCTTCCCTCGACTTGGACGCCTTAATCAGGGACTGCTGCACCAGGGGCGCACGCAGACCCTCGGTCTCCACCGGGGAACCGGTGAAGAAGGGTTGTCGGCCTCACCAGTTGACAGCCCGTCTGACGGGTCGAGAAAAATCTCGACCACGTCGATGGGTGTCTCGGCCGGCTGGCCTGATGGGGACACCGTGAAGCCAGAGGCCTTAGCCGCAACCTCGACTGAAGTCGGGTGTCCAGGGAAGGAGACCTCTCCCGCTCCCACGAATGCCAACAATGGGACTTACCCTTAGAGTCCTTCTTTTTGGACCAAGAGGAATGTCTCAATGGCCCCTCTCCCTTCGTGGAAAGGGACTGGCAAAGCTCCTTGAACGAAGCTGAATACGAGGTACCCAGAGAGAGCGGGATAAATGCCGCGACCGAGGAAGAGGATGATGCGGCCTGAGCCGCCTCCTCCTCGAGGGCGATCATCTGCTCGAGCTGCTCAGCCGAGCCAGCCGCCGCTGTAACCGCCCAACGGCCTCCTCCTTCACTTAACCGCGGTAGCGCTTTGGGGCTTCCTAGCTGTAACCGGCAGCGCGGTCCTCCAGGACGCTGGGTCGGTATCGAACGGCACGATCCGCAGGGCTCGCGGTCGTGTTCTAGGCTGGCGCAGTAGACGATGTGAGTGCGGGTCCGGTCTGGACATCTTCTGCCCACAAGGGCACCGACCAAATCTGGGAGTCGATTTGTCCATCGCAGCTGCGAGGGAGAAAGATGACCAAAGTCTTGAAAATTTTAAAATTAGTTTCAGGCGAACCGAAGAATTAGGATCCAGTCTATCACGCAGAGCGTTAAGGAGGGAACCTGAGCTTCCAAGCGGTAAGGAAGATCTGGCGTCATGGGGCGGAGCCGGGAGTTTTATCACCCGGGTGGGTGGGAGGAGCCAGCTTGAAGACCTTCCAGCAAGATTTAAAGCGGCAAGGAACCTGCCAGACAGTGTGGATGAACAACATATCCATGTCCCTAGAAACTACTAGTCTCCAGTCTCATCATTTCCGTAATTGACTGTGGGTCAATAATCTACTCAGCTGCTAACACTGTCCTCGACGAAATCTGTGTGGCCACCAACCACATCTGTAGATTTGTAATTAACTGGAAACAGGACTCTTACTGAGATGATCTGTACACCTTCACCAAATGGCTCCCATTCCACCTCCACATCACCTGCAACTCTGCTCGTCAAAAGGGCCCTGTTTTGTCAAATGCCTCCTTGGGTCTGCAACCTACTAACCAAGACCAACAGCTGCTACAGCACAAGGTCCATGGGCTATGGTAAACTGGTTATACCCTGCAGGTGAACCACTATGGGCAAGTGCTGTTTTGCCTACAGAGTGGCCAAAGCCTGGAACTCATTCCCACCCATGGTGACTGCGCCCTCAACCTTCCATTCCATCTATCCCAAGTGGCAAAACTTTTCTTCCAGTACCTCAAATGCAACTGCCCATAGTCTTATTTCCAGACTTCTGTTATTCTGGAAACCCAGTCCCTACTACAGCACCACCCTTAGTATGTTATTACATTGTTTACCTCCCTGCTCATTCTGTATAGATGGACACAGTTCTTCTAGTCTCTCCCTAACTATGGAAATCTCATGTCTGGTATAATGTATTTTGGCTATCGTTTTATGTATTTCTCTTTCCTATGATTTTTTTTTTTATTTATTTTACAATTTATGGCCAGGAAAGGCACACTAAGCAGAGGCTTGTTTCCAGGTGCATCCTGCTAATGTTGTATAACACGCTTTGTGACGTATTTACTGACTTGGTCACCTTTGAAAAGAGGCTCTTGAGCTCAAAGGTCTTCCAAACATAAATAAATTAAATAAAATAACCTCTTCTTCTAGATAGCTAGATTTAATTATCCACACAGGCAGACTTCAAGCCATCTGGGAGGATGGGGCTGGGTACACTCCCCCCCCTGTAGTTTTTAGATGAACAGGGACTAAGAACCCAAAAGAAGTATCTCAGTGACTCTGCAGGTCAGTGCTTTAATATGAAACAAACATGTTCACATTAGACCAGGTAGACGCTCTATGTATCACTAAGATGGTTTTGTCACTGGCAGCAGTGTAACTGGTGCTGTGAGTCTATATCCCCTCTGGTGGCTCCTTCCTACTTTACTGATGACAAAGCACAATGCAAGATATGATCCACCTGCCAATGGTCTGTTTGGATACCAGTGTGCCTTTGGTGGCTTCAGTATACATGACAAATAACTGGTGCATGTTACTGTGAAATTCTTCTGTGTGCTACCTATTGAAGAGCAAGGCTTGGCAAATACCCAGCGAGTGTAGCATCAACTTGATGTCTGAAGCACAGGGCTTCAGGAAAATGACAGTGTGACAAGGCATGGTTTAGACAGAATTCAGTGACAACCTTTTTAAAAATTACAACCTTCAAAGGTTGAGTGGCGGAAGTGTATTTTTAAGAGTCGCTCAAGTTGAACAATATACAGTAACTTTTGACTGTGGTTTGCCCTAAAAAACAGCTCCTCTTTGCATTGTTCTCCCCTCTCCTCTTTGCTCTTTCCACATAACAGTTAACCCTCTCCCCCCCAACGCCCTTTCCCATACACCCATTCATCCTCCCCTCCTCCCACCCTCCTTTCCTACCCCCCTGTAGCACTGTAATTGATATTTGACAAGTGCCTATAGCCACACCCCACTAGTGTGTCTCTCCTCCATACCGCGTCAACCCTGTTACCTTATCTCCTTCTGGCATTTTTGCCACTATATTGAATGTATAAAACTGTAGGTAACTGCCTGTAACCCACTGTTATACTGTTATTCAATGCCTTGTCTGAACTGTACCTCAACTGATGTGGAACCTTTGTAAAAGAGCCTTGGCTCAAAGGTACTTATAATCCTAGATTCAAATAAATAAAAAAGCACAATGCAAGATATGATCCACCTGCCAATGGTCTGTTTGGATACCAGTGTGCCTTTGGTGGCTTCAGTATACATGACAAATAACTGGTGCATGTTACTGTGAAATTCTTCTGTGTGCTACCTATTGAAGAGCAAGGCTTGGCAAATACCCAGCGAGTGTAGCATCCACTTGATGTCTGAAGCACAGGGCTTCAGGAAAATGACAGAGTGACAAGGCATGGTTTAGACAGAATTCAGTGACAACCTTTTTAAAAATTACAACCTTCAAAGGTTGAGTGGCGGAAGTGTATTTTTAAGAGTCGCTCAAGTTGAACAATATACAGTAACTTTTGACTGTGGTTTGCCCTAAAAAACAGCTCCTCTTTGCATTGTTCTCCCCTCTCCTCTTTGCTCTTTCCACATAACAGTTAACCCTCTCCCCCCCAACGCCCTCTCCCATACACCCATTCATCCTCCCCTCCTCCCACCCTCCTTTCCTACCCCCCTGTAGCACTGTAATTGATATTTGACAAGTGCCTATGGCTACACCCCACTAGTGTGTCTCTCCTCCATACCGCGTCAACCCTGTTACCTTATCTCCTTCTGGCATTTTTGCCACTATATTGAATGTATAAAACTGTAGGTAACTGCCTGTAACCCACTGTTATACTGTTATTCAATGCCTTGTCTGAACTGTACCTCAACTGACGTGGAACCTTTGTAAAAGAGCCTTGACGCAAAGGTACTTATAATCCTAGATTCAAATAAATAAAAAATAAATATACAGCTACCAAGAATGCCAAAGATGGGACTGCAGCAGTAAGGAAAGACCACAAACACTGCAGGTAGTGCGGGAGCCAGCAGCCCAACATCCGTGGCGGAATCCCGCTGGCAGACACTACTTCAATCAGTGAATGCCATGGATGCAAAAATCAAGCAAACCCTGCAAAACTGGAGGCATCCGAAACACAATACGGAACACAGGGCTTGTCAGCAACAGTTGCCAAACCGGACACCTGATCAATGTCCACTTTGGTAACAGAGGTAAAAGAGAACACCCAGGTCCGGGGTTGCCTTGAGTTCCAGGAAAATGAGGTCAGGATGGGAAACTTGTGACTGGTTGGAATACAAGAGGGGGTAGAAGGCCCGAATCTGTTGGATTATATAAAAATCTGCCTGCCCTCCAAATAGTACAGTATACGGAGGCAAATTGTGGCAAATATTCAGATCCAAGACACGCGGACAGGTGGTTGCAGAAGTTTCACACTCAGTTTTATACTCTGTTTTCTAGACAGGAGAAGGCACTAGGCCTATCTGGACTGTCTCCCGCTCTCAGTGGGCATATTATTCCCTGGCTCTAGTAACTGCAAGGTAATTGTCCAGCTACCTTTTAAATTGTTCAAATTCATGGATTTCAGTGAGGTATTGAGCCCTTACAGTAAAGAAATTATCTCATCAGAGTAAACCTTTGGAGCCATCAGTTGGTTATTATGGGACCTGAGGTTCACTCACCTATAATTGTAAGCAGCGCTGCACTGTGATCTTGGTTCTTGATTTTTTAGTAACCTGCACAGTAACAACAGATCACTTCTTAATCTCCTGTTCTCCAGGCTGAACAGATTCAATTCATAAAGCTTTTCATCGTAAGGAAGCATTAATAGCCTAGGAATCAATTTAGTTATTCTTCTCGGTGTTCCCTTCACAATCTTAATATCCTTCCTAAGGTACAGAGACCAGAATGGGGAGACGCAATGTAGGTAAGGTCTCACATGTCCTATACAAGGGGATGAGGCATTGTTCATTTCTCAACACAAAACATTTCTTAATATACCCTATGAGTCATTAGCCCTTAGTATTATTGCTCTACAATGGTTAGACGGTGTGAGGTTATCATTAATCAAGATGCTAAGGTCCCTTTCATTCTTCACTGTACTTAATCTAGTGTTACGCAGATTATAAGATTTTTGGGGTTGTGTTTGCCAAGGTGAAAGACTGCGCATTTGTCTAAGTTAAACCGCATCCTGCTCTTATTGGCCCAGAGTTCTATTATTTTTAAGTCCTTCACCAGGGACTGATATTTTTCTTCAGTATCCATCTCTGCACTAATCTTCATATCATCTGCGAACTTAACAATATTGTTATGAAGTCCCCAGTGCATGTCCCTGATGTATACACTGAACAAGAACCAGGCACTGACCCCTGTGGCACCCCACTAGAAACCGGCCTCTCCATAGGCAATTCCCCACTCACTATTACTTCTTGTGATCTGTTCATGATCCATTCTTCAATCCATCTTACCACTACAGGATCTATTACCAAATTCTTAAGTTTTGTAACTAACTCAATGTGTGGCACAGTGTTGAATGCCTTTTGAAAGTCCAAAATTATAACGTCTACTGGAATCCTCTTATCCAAAAGGAATTTTCAGAAAGAAAACAAACCTGGACTAGAAGAATAAAAATCTGAGGGAGATGGAACTGTATGGGAAAGAGACACTTTCCTTCCCTTCAGGTTGTTGCAGAGCTGTGTCATCAGAGAGGAGCGTGTCTATGGGGATTGAATTATATCATTCTTAAAGTGACACTGTTATTCTAGGACTATGTTATGCTTAGGCATTGCAGTGATTTACCTTTAATAGTTTATCCTGCACATTTTGAGTTACTGTGTTGTGTTCAGCTGAAAGGTGAGGAGGGATGCTGCTTTTTCCCTTTTGGAACAATGGCGCTTGACTTCGTGAAAGCCACCACGTATCTGTTGCTAGTAAATAACTTGAATGGTTTACCACCTGCTATGGCAAATCGCATACAGTTTCACTAATTTTTTTTGTCAATTAAATTTTATTGAAATACAGTTGTAACAATAAGAAAACATCAGCTATGGAAACTGCAAATTGTGGAGGCATATTCACAAGAAATTAAGATGTTTAAAGGTAAAGCAAATGCCTATTTTCCCCTGATGATTGTAAAACAGGAAAGACATAACAGATCAGCGAGAAAAAGTGAAGAAGACAAAGGAAAGACAGAAAACAAAGAGGAGAAGGTACAGGATGGTTAGATGAATGATAAAAGTGTGACTGACACAATATGGAAGGACTCCTCAGAGAGAGATGGCACCTTAGAGACACCAGCGTTAATACGGTTACCAGATTCCAGCTTATGCAAAATTTAGTTTTCCAGGTCTGAGCTCATTCAGTAGTAGATCTCTGTATTAGGAAGTTATACAGCTGCCATGTATCCAAGTTGGAGGGACTGGGGAGTGGAGTTGTATGTGGAGAGACCTAAGATTCCTTTTTAAAACTACATAAGCCCATGTTTTAAATAGCAGTTAACAGGCGGGCTGCGTTTTTTTCTCCCTACTGCATTCTCCCTGTGCTTAACACCATATCACTGAAAAGCCTGGCACATCTGATACACAGCATCTGGTTTTACAAACAATGCTTTGTTCCCCCCACCTCCTACTTTACTTGATAATGAAGTGAAGTACTTGATTATCAGCTGCATCTATCTATACTAGCAGTTTACTGTGACTGAACTTTAGTCATGTTGCTCAGTATGAGGTTGTAATATCTTGTATTATATGAAAACAAACATAAATTAAAAAAAAAAATAAACACAGGAAAGCGGTGACAGTATATGCTGTTTGCACCAGCATGACAACCACTTCCATTTAAACCTACAGGTTTTACAAGTCAAGCTCTTCCACGATACCCATACAGCACTCTTGAGAACATCCTCAATAATCCCTAAAGCCTGCAAATCTAGCTGCAGAGGAACAAGGCTGTTAGGTGCAGGGACTGCAGGTCGGGGTGCCTGACTGTCCCCATGAACTTCCTCAGGAAGTCCGACTGGAGTGGAAGCAGCCAAGGTGGTTTATTTCCGAGGCTGAGAATGTCTTGGTACCAGAACTGACATGACCAATCTATAATAATAATAAAATAATAATAATACAACTTTATTTTTATGGTGCCTTACAATTAATTAAAAGATATCATGGTACACAACACATAAATATTATAAAACAGGAAATACAGGTAAATTAAATTAATCAGTCACCGAATGCTTGTTGCCAAAGGTATGTTTTAAACGCTTGTTTAAATCCCTCCACGGTTGTGCACTCCTATAACTGATGGGGTAGAGAATTCCAAAGGAATGGGGCTACACGCATAAATGCTCGGGCTCCAGAAGATTTTAAACACAATCTTGGAATCTCTAGCAACCCCTCGTCAGCTGAGCGGAGCGATCACCTGGGGCAATAAGGTACCAGAAGCTCTTTCAGGTAGTCTGGGCCCTGTCCGTGAAGGGCTTTATAGGTCAAAAGACCAATTTTAAAGGTAATCCGCCACTGTACTGGCAGCCAGTGCAGACCACGTAGCACCGGGGAAATATGACAGGACTGAGAGGTTCCCGTCAAAAGCCGGGCCGCAGCGTTCTGCACTAGCTGCAAGCGGCGGATTTCCACCCCAGGAAGCCCTAGGTACAGGGAGTTGCAGTAGTCCAGACACGAGGACACAAAGGCGTGGACCAATGTGGGAAGATCACCGGACGGAACAAGGTGTTTAACCCTGGAGATATTCCTCAGATAGTAAAACAAGGTCTTGACGATGGCCGACACCTGTGAATGAAGCGTCAGCCCCTTGTCAAAAATTACCCCCAGGTTTCGCACCCGCTCACAGGTCGGGAGTGACAGGGCCCCCAAGAAAAAGATCCGAGGGCAAACTTACCCCCGGCACCCCTATCCTGTGTCCACAACCAGCACCTCAGTCTTTTCTGAGTTCAACTTCAACCAACTTGAATCCATCCAGTCCTGGATCTCTGCAAGGCAGTTATTAAAGGCCGAGAGAGCTCTATCCTGGTCAGGTGCAAAAGAAAGGTACAGCTGGGTATCATCAGCATAGCAGTGAAACCTCAGCCCATACCTTCTTACAATGTCTCCGAGGGGCAGCATGTACACTGCGAACAACATGGGGGACAACATGGACCCCTGAGGAACCCCACATGACAGAGGGATTGGGTCTGAGGAATAGACCTCGGACACCACCCTCTGGGTTCTTCCAGTGTGGAAAGATGTAAACCACTTGAGGACTGTACCTGACAGGCCACAGATGAATCTCAGGCGATCGAGCAGAACCACATGGTTCACAGTGTCAAATGCTGATGAGAGATCAAGAAGAACCAAGATGGTGCAATTCTTCCGGTCTTTAGCCATCAGGAGATCATTGAGCACTAGAGTCAGTGCCGTCGCAGGACTGTGCCTCTTTCAAAGACCGGACTGGAGAGGTTCATAGATGTCATGGATGGTAAGGTGGTTCTCCAGTTGTGCGTCCACAACCTTCTCAATGACCTTCCCTAAAACGGGATGGTTGGAGATAGGTCTGTAGTCCGCATGGCAGTCTGGGTCCAAAGAAGCTTTCTTCAGGAGGGGTGTTACCACCGACTCCTTCAGGGAGCTAGGGAACTCACCTGTTTCAAAGGAGCACCAGACAATCTGTGCTAGGACCAGACCGATGAAATCGATGCAACCCAAAACCAGGGAAGTTGGTCCTGGATCTAAACTACAGCACGTAGGATGCGCACCCTGGACAATCTACATGACATCCATGAACTCCAGGTGGTCAAAGGTACTCCAGGAATGCTGAGGGCTAGTGGCCAGACGCTGGTCCAAAGCAATGCCCGAAGAGTGCACCGGTTGGAGCACCGCCCTGATGTCAGCCACCTTAGTCGCAAAGAATCGAGCAAGTTCATCGCACTCTATTTGCGAAAAGGATTTCCAAACTTGTAGACAGGCTGGCTTGCACAGTCTGTCCACAGTTCAGAAAAGCTGAGCTGGTCGATTCTGAGCTACTTCAATCTCCCTGGACAAGAACCCTGCCTTCTTATGGGTGACTGCAGATTGATAAACTTGATAATGGTCCATCAATCTAAGGTGGTCGGCATCAAGGGCAGATCTCCACCAGCAACGCTCTACCCTTCGTCCTAGTCACTGCATCTCCCTCAAAGTCCCATCAAACCATGGGGACCAAGGGTGAAGGGGGAGAGGACGAACTCAGACAGGAGCAACAAGATCCAGGGCCACCAAAATGGCCGTATTATAGGCCACCATGAGGGCCTCTGGATCACTGTTTGCCACTGGAATATTCGATAGATCAAGTTCCGCCATTAGCCCATCAGAGCTAACAGCCCATAAAGGGTGATATCTGACCATCTCCACAGGGGTAGGCCTATGAAGGGGGGTGCTAAAATTGAACCCCACGGTGCAATGATCGGACCATCCGACTGGTTCCACCCCCAAATCTGAGGCTTCGATCCCCAAGAGGAAGACTAAGTCAATAGAGTGGCAATATTTATGGGTAGCAGTGATAACTATCTGTGTAAAGCCCAGAGATGTCATCAACTGGAGGAAGTGTTATCCAAATTACGAGAGTTCATCATTGACCCAGGTGTTAAAAGTCACCTAGGACCATCAACCTCGGCGACTCAAACGCCATGTCAATGATGAAATCCACTACTTCCTGAAGGAACCGCTTCCCATCCCCGGGTGGACGGTAGATGAGGGTGATCCTACAACCTACATCTGCTACCACAGTAGAAATACAGAATGGGACAGCAGATAATGACTGCTTGGCCCACCCAGTCTGCCCATTTTTCACTACCTACATTATTACCATAGACCGTACTTGATCTACAGCTCTTTCCCCCTCCCCACTTCCTTTCCACTATGATTCCCTTGTGCCTGTCCCATGTATTCTTGAACCCCACCTGTGCTTTCACCCCCACAACCTCTGCTGGAAGGTTGTTCAATGAATCCTCCACTCTTTCTATTAAGAAGTACTTTCTCACATCTCTCCTGAATCTACCCCCTCCAGCTTCTTATCACGCCTCCTTGTCCCTGAGCACCTTTTTTTCCTGAAAAACACTTCCCTGCTATACCTTATTTACCCCCGTGAAGTATTTAAACGTCTCTATCATATCCCTCCTCCTTCCTCTGTTCCAGGTTGCACATATTGAGGTCCCTTAGTCTCTTCTCATAGGGCTTTTCATGTAGACACTGCACCATTTTAGTTGCCCTCCTCTGGACTGCCTCCACTCTGTCTATGTCATTCCGGAGATGTGGTCTCCAGAACTAGACACAGTACTCTATGTGGGGTCTTACCAAAGATCTACACAGAAGTAACAACACCTCCTTTTCTGCTGGTGATACCCCTCCCTATGCACCCCAGCATCCCACTAGCCCTCTCGACTGCTTTGTTGCACTTCCTGGCCACCTTTGGGTCATCTCACATGATTACCCCCCCCACGGGCTCTTTCCTGCTCAATAGTGAATACCACTCCACCCATTTTGTACCCCCGGATTTCCATGCCCCAAATGCACTATTTACACTTTTTACAATAAAACCCAGCTGACATACCCTTGACCACTCCTCTAGTTTTCTCAGGTTTTCTCATCCTTTACATTAAGCGTCCACCCTATTGCAGATCTGTACCACTTGTAAAGACATTAAAAAGGAACAATCTCATCACTGATCCCTTAGGCATCCTGCTGGTCCTCCTCACTTCCTCGGCGTGAACTCCATTTATCAACACCCTCTGCTGCCTATCCTCTAATCAATTTCTTATCCATTTTACCACCTTTGGACCCATCACCCATCAGGCTGACTAGGCTATAATTGCCAGCCTCCTCCCTGCTACCACCTCTGCATAGTGGGACTACATCCACCCTCCTCCAGTCCTCTGGAACCACTCCAGTTTCCAGTTAGCTGTTAAATAGGACTATCAGAGGTGCAGCCAGTATCTCCCTGAGGTCCCTCAATACCCTTGGATGCACCCCATATGGCTCCACTGATCTGTCCACCTTCAGATCGCTAAGTCCCCTCAGGACTCTCTCCTCCAAAAAAGGACTAGTGGTCGCATCCGCCTGCCTCCCTCCCTCCCTCCAAAGCTTCTGTTACATTTTTGTGGCCCCACCCCTACTTCCTCTGCGAACACTGAACAAAAGTATTTGTTCAGGATGCTTGCCTTTTCCTGGTCCCCCTCTGCACATTCCCCTTCCCCTTCTATTTTTAATTTTACAATCCCACCTTTGGTCTTCGTCTTTTTACTTACATACCCAAAAAATGTCCTCCCCTTTCATTACCTCCTGGGCTATTCTCTCTTCAGTTTGCTACTTTGTGCTCCTTATTGCTTTCCCTGCGTCTGTCCGGTTCTCTTGATATCCCTCCCTATCCCACTTCCTCTGCATCTCCTTATACCTTCTGAATGTTACCCGTTTAGCCTTTACCTTTTCAGCCACCTTGTGATAGCGTGGGATACAAAGACACAGCAACCAAAGGTAAAGTGCATTTATCAATTTATTTTTGATAAACAGAAAGAACAAAATAATACAGAAATAAAAATAACAGTTAAGTCAACACAATAATTCAGCCCTCTGCTTCTGTCAACAGAGGCTGCGGCTTTACTTCAGCCAAGATAGCCTAAGTGTAATCCCTTTTTACTCTTCTCAATTCTGGTGTGAAAACAGCACACTCCACAAGTAAGTCCTTCCCTGCTCACTGTCGGCACTAGCCTGACTCAACTATCTTACATTCCCCTAGTGGTGAGCCCTATTTATACCCTAGGGATTACAGCACACTGTTTGAGGGAAATCCCATTTGCTGTGACATTACATAATGGGGAGTTTCCATAGGCCGTGACAAAACATAATGAGGAGTTTCCATATTTTCCCATGCTTTAACAAGTAGGGGCTTTTTATTTGGCCCTGTTTTCCCAAATAAGCTTTATTTCTACAAGCAGCCCCAGTCACAACATCTCTGGGGCTGCAGAAACTCATTTTCATATTTCATTTATTATTTAACACATGCTTCTGGGTCACATATTGTGACTGAGAACATTTCCCAGACACCAGAACTGCCTTCTGGAAATAAGAGCTGCAACATGCAGCTGTGGGTCCGGCACTCGATCGCATTCAGCAGCAGGACCATTTAGTAATCAGGGGCACCAGTGGTTTCTCTAAACCTAAAGCATGATATGCGCTTATTCCCATTTGCTCCCACTCGGGAGCTTTACAAACAGCGCGACTTGCACTATTAATTATCTGCAATTCAGGAGATCAAGGAGAAGTGCTTAGGGTACTTAATGTGCAAGCAGGGAGAGTTTATAAAAGAACAGGGGACAGAAAAGCAATGAGAATGTCAGGTTGGCCACCCTGACATGAAAAAAGGAAAGAAAACAAGAAGACAGAAAAGAGTGAGAGAAAAGGAGGGAACTGGAACACTGTTTTATGATTGTTTTTTTTATTTATTTATTACAGTCTCAGATAACACCACTTGAGCTCAGAGCTCTTTACATAGGTTCCACGTCATGATCACAATACAAAGAGTAGTACAATATTACAGTGAAAGTGGATACAACAGAGTAGTACATTTTACAGAGGAAGTTAGGATAGGGAAAGCGGGGGCTAACAAACACACTTATGGGTATAAGATGCCTGATGGTGAAACCAATCATTTGACTGCAGGAAAATAGGGTTCGCAGGGTGGATAGGTACAAGATGAGGAGGGGAGGAACCCAAGTGCCAAAATGAGCAAGCAATATTACAGAAATTAAACCATGGGGGGGGAGGTATGAGGGCAGCAGGTAGGGAGGAGAGGGGAGAGGGTAAGGAAGGGAGGGAGCAGATTCAGGAGAGGAGTAGGGGCAGGGGTAAGAGGGTAGGAGTGGGGGAGTTGGGGGTAAGGTGGAGGGAGGGGATGGGGGAGGCCAGGGAGGGAGGGGAAGGGCTGGGGGAATAGCAAGGAGTAAGGGCAGCGAGAATGGGTGGCGAAGCTATGGGTGACAGTCGCAACGGGCATCATTTAGCAAGTGTTGCTTGAGGCAGACTTTGAAAGCATCCAACGTAGGCATATGCACAAGATCTTCTTGTAGAGAGTCGAACCAAAGCGAGGCACGGTGTGCAAAAGACCTTTGGCCTTGGGAAGTACGACATTTGTGTGTAGTGAAGGTCTGACATTCAGAGTTACGTGTGTGCCACGGGTTAATGCAAAGCACCAGGAGTTGACTAACCCTAGTCGGGAGTGTTCCAAGGCTGACTTTTTTTGCCAGAAGGCAGGTTTGGAATTTAAGCCAACCACTGAGTGGGAGCCATTGTGCATTGGTATCCAGGTCACAGGCGTGAGTCAGTCTAGGTGCCCCATATGGTTAGCCGGCAGCCTTTATTTAAGGCAGTTTTTAAGCTCCAAAGGGAAGTGTCAGTGGCAGAGCCATATATAGGCAAGCTGTAGTCAACGAGGGAGCCCACAAAGCTGTGGACGGCTACTTTAAGGACTTCAGGGGTCAGACTGTGCCTATGATGATAAAGCAGCCCAGTACGTTTATTGATTGCTTTGGCCGTATTGTCAATATGGAGAGTGTAGGACGAGTTGACAATAGTGATCCCGAGGTATTTAAAATGGTGGACCAGATCCAGGGAGGTCCCAGCAAGATTACATATTGATAGAGGGTAGCTACAATGCTTGTTAAGGAGGCTGGAGAACAGCATGGTTTTAGTTTTTTTTTATAGTTCATGATTAATTTATGATCTATGAATCACCTCTCAAGACTAGTAAAGTCACTTTGAAGTTGCTGCTCAAGTTCAACAGGATTTGAGCCATGCATGAAGGCAGCTGCGTCACTGGCATGAAGTAGAATGTGGCACTGGCTGGCTTGAGGGAGACTATTCAGGAATAAGTTAAATAGGAGGGGACCTAGTATAGACCCCTGTGGGATGCCTGAGCAGACAGGCCTGCTATCCGAGAGGGTTGAGCCAATTCTAACTTGCTGGGATCTGCATTCCAGGTAGCTGCAGAACCACAAAACTGCCTTGGTAGCCAGGCCCATTGTGGCAAGTTGCTTAGTTAGGAGGGCATGATTAACAGTATCGAATGCTTTAGTCAGGTCAATAAAAACTGACCCGGAAAGTTGCCCATGATCAAGAGATTTGTGGATGTGACCCGTGAACTCTAGGAGAGCTGTGGTGGTGCTATGCCCAGTTCTAAAGCCATGCTGCTTGGGGCAAAAGAGTCTGTACTTGTCAAGGTATTCGACCAGTTGGTCCGCAACTATTTGTTCAAGGGCCTTCCACAGTGGCGGAAGCAAGGAGATGGGTCTATAGTTCTCTGTGAGGGCATGGTCCCCACGCTTATGTACGGGAGTGACTATCGCAGCTTTCCACTTTTGAGGGAATACCGCTAGTTGAAGTGACAAGTTGAGGATGTGGGTGAGTGGAGACAGGACTTCTTCCAAGGAGAGTCCGATTAATTTTAGATCAAGGGTGTCCCCACTGAATCTCCCCTTACCGAGCACCTTTGAAAGGTATTTCCTTGCCTCCCCAATGGAGATGACCTTGAACCAAAATAGGGGATATGCAGAGGACTGAGGGCCTACAACAGGGTTGCCCAGGTGGAAGAAATTGGGGGGCAGGAGATGAAGGAGGTCCGTGAAGGCTAGGTTGAAGATGTCGCTTATAGCTTTTGGGTTAAGGATGGGGGACCCATCTACACTGATCATGTCAGGAGCAGTTTGGGGCTCCTTACCAGTAACCTCTTTAAGATTTGCCCAGAATTTACGTCCATTATTCCAGTGTTTGGACAGGGCCACCTTGTATTAAGAGGTTTTTGGCTATATGGATGGCAGTGGTGCAGTTATTTCTAGCTTGTTTGTACTTTACGATGTCCAGCTGCTTCCCTGTGGCTCTGGCTATATGCTAGAGATGATCTCGGTATTTCATAAGTCCCAAGATGTCAGGGCTCATCCAGGGGTTGTAATGGCCCTTGATTTTCCACTTTTTAATAGGGGCATAGGTATCACAGATAGTATTTAATAGGAGGAAGAAGTGGTCCAGCGCACTATCCACGTCAGGAGCCCCATACACAATTGACCAGTTGACGTTCTGAAGATGAGCTCTTAGACGGTCAGCATGACCGGGCCTGAGGACTCTGTTTGTGACTATTCTGAGAGGGGGCTTGGTGAATTTATTGGTCCAGTTGAACATGACAGGGGAGTAGTCACTGATATTGCCTGGGAAGACAGAGGCATTAGAGGTGTGCTCAGGACGGTTGGTGAGTGCCCAATTGAGCAGTGTGCTAGTGCCGGTCCGGTAGTTAGTCCAGGTGGGGGCTTCTATGAGCTGAGTGAAGTGGATGGCCTGGGCAGCATCCTTGAAATGGTTTACCTCTGGGGCAAGCCAGTTAATATTAAAGTCTCTAAGTATTATAACCTTGGAGCTTAGGGTTAGGCTACCTAGGCAGCCAATGATGGCTTCAAGACCCTGGGATGAGTCCTTTGGGGGGGGATGTAGACGAACAACAGTGTAAGACACTTGCTTTGTATCCCAAGGAGGACCTTAGTGGCAAGAGCCTGTACAGAGGTCCCAAGACAGGGAAGATTTTGTGATACACCCTGAAGGCCATCCCGAGATAGAATGCACAGTCTCAACCTCTTTTAGACAGGCGGCCTTGCCTAAAGATCTTATAGCCAGGGAGGCTGATGTCCGCATCAGAAACATAGAACATAGACTTTGACGGCAAATAAGGACCGCTTGGCCCACCTAGTCTGCCCATTTCCCCTACCTAGAGGATAAGCTGCAGATCCTATTTAACCAACAGCCTATTTCTTCCTACCCACCACAAAAATTGCCTTATGTCTGTCCCATGCATTCTTGAATTCTCCCACAGTTTTAGACCCCACAACCTCCTCAGGAAGGCTGTTCCATGCATCCATCACCCTCTCTGTGAAAAAATACTTCCTCACATTGCCCCTGAGCCGTCCCCACTCTATCTTCAAATCTCCCCTTGTTCTTGCACATCCTTTTTCTGAAAGATGCTACCCTCTTGGACTTTGTTGATTCCACTGAGGTACTTAAACGTTTCTATCATGTCCCCCCCTTTCCTCAAGGGTATACATATTAAGCTCCTTTAGTCTCTCCTTGTATGGCTTCTCTTGCAGACCCTGCACCATTTTAGTTGCCCTCCTCTGAACTGCCTCCATCCTGTCTATGTCCTTGCAGAGATGGGGTCTCCAGAACTGGACGCAGTACTCCAGATGGGGTCTCACCAACTGTCTGTACAGGGGGATAACAACTTCATGTTTTCTGCTGGTGATACCTCTCCCTATACATCCCAGTATCCCCCCAGCCCTCCCTACTGCCTTCTCCATTGCTTGCCAACCATAAGGTCATCTGATATGATTACCCCCAGGTCCCTTTCCTTTTGTTGTTGTTACTACCTCCCCCCATGTGTACTCTTCCCTGGGTTTTGTTTCCCAGGTACATTATTTTGCACTTCTTTGCATTGAATCCAACCTGCCATGCTTCTGACCATTCCTCTAACCTTGCCAAGTCCCTTCTCATCCTTTCCACACCTCCTTGTGTATCAACCTTGTTGCAGATCTTTGTGTCATCTGCAAAGAGGCATACTTTTCCGTCCAGTCCCTCTGCAATGTCACTTATAAAGACATTAAAAAGGACTGGACCCAGTACTGAACCCTGCGGTACCCCACTAGTAACACCTCTTTCTTCAGAGTGGACTCCGTTTACAATTACTTTCTGTGCCCTGTTGTTCAGCCAATGTTTTACCCAGGCTACCACCTTGGGACCCACTCCCAGGCTGGCTAACTTGATTATTAATCTTTGTACGGGACTGTGTCAAATGCCTTGCTAAAGTCTAGGTAGGCCATGTCCACAGCCCCTCCCTGGTCTACTACTTTGGTCACCCAGTCAAAGAAATCAATTAGATTTGTCTGACATGACCTTCCTACTGTGAACCCATGCTGCCTTGGGTCCTGTGCCCCACTGGCCTCTAGGTCCTCAACAATTCTTTCCTTCAGAAGTGATTCCATCACTTTCCCTACAACAGAGGTCAAACTGACAGGTCTGTAGTTTCCTGCCTCTGTCTTCGTCCAACTTTTGTGAAGGGGGAATCACATCTGCTTTCCCCTAGTCCTCAAGTACTACACCATCCTCCCATGATTTGTTAAAAAGGGTTGTCAATGGTGCCACTAGTTATATACTTAATTTTTTTAGGTTTCTGGGGTGAATTCCACCTGACCCCATTGCTTTGTCCACCTTCAGTTTTAGGAGTTCTTTTAGAACCCTTTCCTCTGTGAAAGGACTGGGATCGACCCCACTATCCAGAGTGCTTCTGTTAATACCCTCCTCCTTCTGTAGAGTATTAACTATTCTCCCATGTTAGG
This sequence comes from Neoceratodus forsteri, assembly GCA_016271365.2. Lineage (NCBI taxonomy): Eukaryota > Metazoa > Chordata > Ceratodontiformes > Ceratodontidae > Neoceratodus > Neoceratodus forsteri. The sequence goes on from CM057456.1 coordinate 1,274,104,475, forward strand.
TGATTATTTTTTATGGTTATTACTAACTTATACTGCAACAATTCTTGATGTTAACCTTGTTGTGTTATTTCTCCAATTGTCATTTTGAGATGTGATTAGTTTGTAGTTATTTATCTCTGACTCCCTATGTTGCTTTTTGTACCCTATTGCTTGACTGCTTGCCTTACCATGTTTGAGCATGAGCTGTACCTCCCACCTGTTGGAGCCTGCAGCTCCTGTTTGTTACCTCGACTTTGTATTATGTTTACTGTATGCTATGTACTCTCCCGGGTCGCACCTGAAAATAGGCACTTGGTTGTTTAGTGTGCTTACCTGCTTAACAAAAGCAAATAAATAAATAAATAAATTGGATTAGGCATATCCCCCACCTCCTCTTTTGAGAATACTGAACAGAAGTATTCATTCAGTATCCCTGCTTTTTCACTGTCCCTCTCTGCCCACCCACCGTCCATTCCATTCAGCCTCACTATCCCTCCCTTTGTCTTTCTACGCTCCCTGATATACCTATAAAAGGTTTTATCTCCCTTCTTAACCGAGTTGGCTATCTTTTCCTCAGTTTGGGCCTTTGCTATTCTGACTACCCTCCCTGCTTCCTTCTGCCTTAACTGATACAGTTCTCTGTCCTGCTCCTTCTTTGTTTCCTTATACTTCCTAAATGCTATCGTTTTCTCCCTAACATTCACTTCTTTTGAGAACCACAGTGGCTTTTTCTTTCGCTTTGATTTGTTTATTTGCGTCACACAAAGGCTTGTTGCCTCTGCGATAGCAGTTCTGACATTTCCCCATTGTTGCTCCACCCCTCCTTCTAGCCTGTTTGCTAGTGCTAGGAATCCTTGGAGAGAGCCATGTTTCTACAATTGACAGTATATCGGGGTTATGGAGGGCTACCCAGGCCTGGAGGTTAGTAAAATTAGCTACTAGACCGTGGATATTTAGAAAGGCAATTGTGAGCATGCCTGACTGATGGGCACACATCCCCTGGATGTGTGGAGGGCCTGGGTTGGAGTGTATGTTACCTGAGAGGAGAAGCAGCAGGAAGGCTAGTCTTAACAGGTAACTTTTGAGGTGTTTAGAGCTGATTCTGTGATGCTTCCTGGGGCATATTCTAATAGGTTTTATGTCAGCATTCAGGACCAGTTTGATTGGTAGTAAAGGTGGGGGAGGCCACAGTTGGGTCCACTGGGTCCAGATCCATGATTGCCAAATAGTATCGTGAGGCTTGCAGATGGGAGGCAGGTCAGGGTCAAGCACCGAAGTAATGGCGCAGTAGGCATAGCCAGAGGTGTGCCCAAAGGTGCGGAGAGCTGGCAATATAGGGCCAGTGCAGGGTAGGTCAGCAAGCACAGAGGTATGGACAAGAGCAGGAAAGTGGCATTAAACTGTGAACAGATACATACTTGGGGCCAGGGGGTGTTAGGATAAGTTGTGCCTGGGGCAAGAATTTGGAGAGGAGTATGCAAAGGGGCTAGAGAAGAGAGAATAAAGAATAAGTGGTGGGGAGGAAAGTTAACTGCAAGTGCAATTTTCAGTTGGGGCGTAAGGAAGGACAGCTGGGACAACTGGCTGTGAGGTCAAAATCAGATAAGACAAGGCTGTGCTATTTTAATTTTGGAGCGTAAGGAAGGACAGCAGGATCTATTGGCTGGGAGTTCAAAGTCTGGTAAGCCAAGCTGCTGTTCCGGGGAGGGGAATCAAATTGCTTCAGGCAAGCAGGCTGAGTTAGACCATGAGAGGCAAAGGGAAGTATGGGAGGTGACCAATGGGGTGCTTAGCCGTAAAACATGGGTGGGACTTAACTCTATTTAAAGGTGGCCTGGGGTGGGACAAAAAACCCGCTTCTGCAGCCAAGAACAGAATAGGTCAAACAGCGGCAGACAAGCCGAAAGTATGCAGCCCTGGAGGGCTGGTGAGCCAGCAGAGTGCAGAGCCCAATCAAGTTCAGGCTGCGGACTGAAGGCTGCCAATAGAAGTCCCAGCCTATGCAGGCAGGAGCCAATGGTATCCACGGGCTTGGGCGGATTCTGGATGCGTACCTGGGCTTAGAAGCACAATAGTGGTAGTCCGGCGGCTTAATCCCTACGGTTCAGGAGCTCAGGTAGCTAGCCCTCGGGGCGGACGCCTGAGGCTTCGACTTCATGGGTGGTGGTCCGGCCGACGGCTTTCTCCTGACAGTTCGGGAGCTCAGGTAGCTAGCCCTAGGAAGTGGATGCCTGGGGCTTCGGCTTTGTGGGCGGTCGTCTGGCTGAAGGCTTTCTCCTAACGGTACCAGAGCTCAGGCAGCTAGCCCTAGGGGGCGGATGCCTGGGGCTTCGGCTTCGTGAGTGGTGGTCCGGCCGGCAGCTTTCTCCCGACAATTCAGAAGCTCAGGTAGCTAGCCCTAGGGGCGGACACCTGGGGAGGGTAAATAATAGGAGCTCCCTGTTACACACCTCTTTCGACAACCACACCGGTCTCTTTTTCCTCTTGCTTTTGCTCACCTGTTTGACGCAGAGGTTTGTTGCCTTTACTATGCTCCCTTTTAGTTTCGCCCACTGTCCCTCCACCCCATCCAGGCCACCCTCCCCGACCAGTTCATCCCTTAGGCATTCATCCATATTTATGTAACCCCCTTGTTACCCGGGGTTACTAGAATCCCAGTAAGACCTAGTGGTAGGCAGGGAAGGCAGCCTGTGAAACTCCAGTTAAATGGATTTCACACTGTCTCACTCTGTTCTCAGTCTCAGCTGAGACTGAGGGATGACATCACCAATAGAACTATCGCAGCTGCATGAGCCACAATGGAATCTGCAGCAAGGGAGTTGGAATAGAATGTTGGGAGGTTTGAACAGAAGTCAGTGGGTCAGTTGGTGTTGGGAGCTTGCTGTGAAAGCATCACAGCAGCTCAGTGTAGGCTTTAGGAGCCTCAGACCTGACAGAGGGCTACTTTAAGGTAAAAAGGGTGTGTGTCTCCACCAAAAGAGAGACACAGAAGATAATTGAAGTGGTGGAGACTGCTGTTTTCGGGTCTCAGTGACCCCTCCCTCAGGGGATGGGGGCAGGAAAGGGTTCCCTGCATATTCCTGGGGCAATCCCCTGGTTCTGCTAGTAATGGAGAAGTTGCCTGTTTGTTCCAGAGTTTTTTGGGGGGAACAGGAAGACTTGTGAATCACCTGTGGTGCACCTGCAACCGGAGGGAGAGTGTCTGCTCTTCCTGAAAGGGCCTATGTTTTTCACCCTGGGACTTTTGTGACAATGTGGGGATTGAACTACTAAGATAGTAGGAGGCCTAGAGTAATAGGCTTAGCCAACAAGTAAAAGTAAGTTCAAGTCCAGTACTTACTGGGATCAAAATGATATGTAGAGGAGATGTGACATACGTCTACCCAGGAATCTACATTTCCAAGTTTTCAGTAAAGAAATTGTTTAGTTTCCAGAGAAATGGCCGGGTATGGGCTGTGGGAGCTGGAGGTGGGTGGCCCCCCATCTTTAGTGACCAGGTCCACCTCTACGGATTTGCTCTGTGGATTTCTACTTTGCCTCATACACTTGGCCAGTGATGAGGGAAGTACCCAGATGTGGGATTGGAAGAAAAATTCCCTCTAGGAGTCGAAGGCTCTAGTGTGGTTTGGGGAGCCACAACAGGATAATCGGTTCATTTCCCAAAATGGACCGTGGATCAAGTGGACGGCGGGGGAGCCGGGCCAGTGGGGAAAACCCAAGTAGTGTACAAGTCGGGCTGTGTACCCAAAGCTGCGTGCAAGTCCGGGCTGTGTGCCTGGTGGGTTCAGAGCCTGAGGGCTGCAAATAGTGGAAAAGTGTTCTGTGGTCTCTAATCTGCATTACCAGGAAATGTAGCCCCATGGGGGTCCGTCCATGCTTTGTTTGTTCAGCTTGGATGTGAATAAAAGCCACACTGTAGAATCCCATTCCTGGTTCTGGACATTACAGTTATTGCTTCCTGTGTTCAGATTTACTTGGGTGCCCCTGTGCAGAGTAGCCAAACCTAGGCCCCCTGTGCCGAGTAACCTAGTCCTCCCCGAACCCAGTCCCCACCAGGTACTGCTGTCAGCTTCAACAGCATGCAACCTGTCGTTTTGCTAAAAGGCAGGAGTGAGGGGTTACAAAAATGGAGGCACCGTTTTGGATTTTATTCTGGGAAGAAAGGTGCTCGGGCAAGGGGCTAGCGTTTTGGCAATCTGGCAGTGGGTAGCCCAAAAGCTGAAGCAAGTAACTAGTGTGTTGCTGTGTGCTGTGGATCTTATGCTGCTGTTTAAAATGCCAACTGTTTACCAAGGAGCAGTAAAGCCAAAGAGTGTGCCCTTGTCCTGCATCAATTGTTTACAGCATTTTTGCCTGCTTTTAAAATGAACTGTGGTAAAGAAAAGTGTGGAAGACTAGGGGTAGCAACAGGAAAATTGTGCCCTGGATGTTGGAAATGCTTTCTGAAAGAACTGAGAGACTTACAGGTGTGTAATGGCTATGTTAAATGGCTGAAATGGGCTCCCGCCATGGAGTCAGTTGAAAAAAAAAAAGTTGCATTCTGCAGTTTAAATGTGCCTGCTCGACGATCGCCGTTAGGAGAAGAGCCCTCGGGAGGAACAAGAGGCTCATTTGCATGGCATCGTGTGATTGGTCAGGCTGCAATCAGTCCCGCCCCTCAGCCAGCTCTACAGTGACTGCCCCAGCATTCGAGAGGGAGTGTGAGTGGAGTGCGTGTACTGGCTAGTGGAGGAGCGTCGCGGAGTGTTAAAATCGCTGTAAACCTTGTAAAAATAGACTATCTTGTTCAAAATTGGGCTCAACCCGCTAATCGATCGTCGGAATTGCAAGTGTGGTGGTCGAGAAGACGATTGGCAGGACTGCTCACCCGTTTTTGTTCTGAGGACTCTAAGAACTGGCTGTAGGCCGTTTTTCCCCATTGCATCAAACTGCTATTGATAACAGTAAGTAACAACCTGAAAACTGCTTATACAGTGATTTTCTGCCTTAATCCATATAAATATGTGTGCAGCAGTGTAGTCGCTTTGCAAGTAATGACTGTGTCAAGTCCTGCCAGCAAGTGCAAGTCTGTTAAGCCATTGACTGTGTGCATGGTAATGAGTTTAGCCTCAGTTTAAAGTTTAAAGCCAGAGAGAGACTGTGAGTTATAGCCAAAGTGCAGCACTAGTTATACAGGCAATCCAGTGCTTAAAAACCTGAAGCTTTAAGGGACTGTGAATCAAAGAAATGTTTCCAGCATGTAAAGAGTCCATGGAAAATCAAATATATGTGTTTAAAACAAGAACAGAGCAAGATTGTGCAGTTTGAGCAAAAGTTATCAGTAGTTTGTGTAAATCGGGTGCGCAGTGGCTTGATCCAGTTTCTGAATGTTGATGCACAGGAATGCTGCCGCCGCCATTACAGGGTGGGGTAGTAAAGGAAACACAGCAGCAGAGGAACCATTTTACAACTAAAGAATATGTTCAATAAAGTGGGACTTTCAGTTACAGTGAACTTTTGTTTGTTTTTCTGCAGTTATGGCCTCAGTACCAGCTCGTTACCCGCATCATGCCCGGGTAGCAGTAACAGCAGCAGTGAACAGACTGAGGGATATTGAAAAGTGGTGCTACGGAGGACAACTGCCTCCTCATGTGGCGGTTCCTGGATATCCAGTGCATGTATGTCAAATATGCTTGAGAGCTGGAAGGACGCTTCATGATTCCTCACTGTGCTGGATGCCTCAGAAAAATATGGTTGTATAAAGTGCCTCAAATTCAGTTGGTTCTACATGGACAAAGGTTCAGGAATCTGCAGTTGGTAGCACACAGCACCAGGCGGAGCCTGTGGAGGAAGGCCCTCGGGAGTGTGGCACAAGCTAGAGGTGCAGAGTTAGAGACAGAACCAGAAGTTGAAGTTTTGGATGATGGATCCCAGAAGAGAATCGGATAAAGCATCAATAGACCCGAGAGGGCCTAGCCAAGTCTCTTAGGGTGAAGATGAGATGCGGGAGGCCTTTGAGTGGGAGGTGTCGGACTCCGCACTTAGTGATAAGTGGATAGTCCCAGGAGGAGGACGACTGCTCACCCTGGACTCAGATCCTCAGTGAAGAGGAAGATGAGGGGGAACCTATGTGGCCTTGTGAAAAAGGAACGAGTACACAGCCTCAAGATCTTGCCTCAGAGGAATGCATGGAAGAAAGTGGTGATGCCACTGCCCTGGCTTTGCAAGAGAAAGAAGTCAGGGATCTGTTTCTAATTTCTTTAAGGATGCGTAGCTGGCAGAACCAGGACTGGCCACCTCCAAGCCAGGCCAGCGGTCTCAGATTGACCAAAGCTAGTAAAGAGGAGAGACTGGTTCGTAGGAAGGTGAATGAGATCTATGGTATGACCTTTCCTATCTTTCCTCGGAAAGTCTGTGAGGAGATTGAGAACAGCAGGAAATCCTGGATCTGGGACAAAGCAATGAAAAGTGTACATCCTGGGGCCAACAAGCATGTAAAGAACAGACTGTTTCACAAGAAGTATACCCAGTGGAAGAGAGGCAGGACACTGTTTATAGACAGAGTGCGAATAGTGGATGGAGAGGGACGTGAAATCCCCCACTGTGTGAATTATGTGCGCCCAGACGGGGTAATAATTCAAGCTCCTGACCTCCGGTACCATTGGCCTCAGTGCAAGGACCTCCCAGCAAATGTGCCCATGCCTACTAAATGGAAAGCCGAGCAGTGGTAGTTAGTACTGCCACACCAGACTGTGAAGTGCCTTTATTGAGCCACCAATATGGACATCTAGGACTCAGGTGCCCCACATTCATCAGTTCTACAGTGTACTGGCCTTTCCAGAATCCATCGACTGGCCCACCAGATGACTTCAGATCCAGAGAGGACACCATCCCAGCTGTATGCTGAGCCATCGCCTGGTAATCGGATGACGTCGGACCAGCTGTCTTCTTTTGTTCCTGTTCTAAGGTTCCATCTCCAGAGATGACATCAACCCAGCAGTTCCCAGATGTGCCCTCCTGTGGTTCCTGGAAGATGTCCGCCCAGCAGTATCGGAAGAAATGCTGCCAGGGAGAGTCTTCGTCAGAGCTGCAGGTCGGTGCAGAATTTTCCATTCTACAAGGGGCGAGTAAGTCCGAACTTTTCTATCTTTATGACATTGCAGTACACACCCTACACTAGCAGACTCCAAAATGTGTGAACTGTCCTCAAAGACTCTCCCCTTTGGGACTTTGGCCTGTTAGAACTGTGCTTCACCGGGCTCCGGCCCAGGAGAGACTCTTTATTGGACTAGCTTCGGGCATTGTGGTCACTAGTTGGGACTTTTAGGGCACTCCATCCCCCCACATGTGTACTGTAAATAATGTCATTGTTTTCTAACGTATATACTGTTTTTCTACCTTTTTCTCAAAAAAAAAAAAAAAAAAATCTTTTTGGGATTCTTCAGTGTTTTGATGGTAGGGGTTTAGGTAGACTGTGTATGCAGATTAGGAGTGTGTGTTGTCTTTCTTTTTCTTGCAGGTGTTCCTGGAGAAGATAGAAGAGAAGAGAAGACAAGAAGAGGAGGAGGGGCTCGTCGGAGTTCCTCATTAGCACTTTAGTGTGTAGTAATTTAAAGTACTGTGGTGTTGTTGTTGTTACTGTATTAACCCCTTCCTTCCATAGGTGTGGTTGTTGGGGTAGGAAGGAGGCAGTAAAATGGTATAAAATGTGGTATTTTCTTGGTGTGTGGTTGCAGGTTGTCCAAGGTCGGGGAGGTCCCCGGGTTGTTTTTGTTTTTGGGGTATTAAGTTAAAGGCAGATAGGTTTTCCCTAGAGGGCTAGGGGGGGATAGACAGGCCTTGTTCCTGACCTGCAATAGGGGTTGCAGTGCTGAGCTATTAGGGCTATGCTCTGGACAGTTCTACCACTGCCACTAGGCATCCATAGTAAGTGGATAGAGTAGAGGCTGATATGTCAGCTAAAGGCCTCTAGGTCCTTAGTGTTGCCTGCCTGTGCTTGCACATGGTAGAAGGGGGCCTGATCACCCCCCTCCGCAGGTAGCACATAGGGTGGGACAGCCTAAAGCCGGGTAAACAATGACTGCGGAGAGTCATTTTCCTGGTCAAGGGCGAGTGTAATCCCCTTGTTACCAGGGGTTACTAGAATCCCAGTAAGACCTAGTGGTAGGTAGGGAAGACAGCTCGTGAAACTCCAGTTAAATGGATTTCACACTGTCTCACTCTGTTCTCAGTCTCAGCTGAGACTGAGGGATGACATCACCAATAGAACTATCGCAGCTGCATGAGCCACAATGCAATCTGCAGCAAGGGAGTTGGAATAGAATGCTGGGAGGTTTGAACAGAAGTCAGTGGGTCAGTTAGTGTTGGGAGCTTGCTGTGAAAGCATCACAGCAGCTCAGTGTCGGCTCTAGGAGCCTCAGTCCTGACAGAGGGCTACTTTTAGGTAAAAAGGGTGTGTGTCTCCACCAAAAGAGAGACACAAAAGATAATTGAAGTGGTGGAGACCGCTGTTTTCAGGTCTCGGTGCCCCCTCCCTCCGGGGATGGGGGCAGGAAAGGGTTCCCTGCATATTCCTGGGGCAATCCCCTGGTTCTGCTAGTAATGGAGAAGCTGCCTATTTGTTCCAGAGTTTTTTGGGGGGAACAGGAAGACTTGTGAATTGCCTGTGGGGCACCTGCAACCAGAGGGTGAGTGTCTGCTCTTCCTGAAAGGACCTATGTTTTTCACCCTGGGACTTGTGTGACAATGTGGGGATTGAACTACTGAGATAGTGGGAGGTCTAGAGTAATAGGCTTAGCCAACAAGTAAAAGTAGGTTCAAGTCCAGTGCTTATTGGGATCAAAATGATATGCAGAGGAGATGTGACATACATCTACCCAGGAATCTACATTTGCAAGTTTTCAGTGAAGAAATTGTTTAGTTTCCAGAGAAATGGCCGGGTATGGACTGTGGGAGCTGGAGGTGGGAAGCCCCCCCATCTTTAGTGACCAGGTCCACCTCTACGGATTTGCTCTGTGGATTTCTACTTTGCCTCATGCACTTGGCCAGTGATGAGGGAAGTACCCAGATGTGGGATTAGAAGGAAAATTCCCTCTAGGAGTCGAAGGCTCTAGTGTGGTTTGGGGAGCCACAACAGGATAATGGTTCATTTCCCAAAATGGACCGTGGTCAAAGTGGCCGACGGAGGCAGAGCCAGTGGGGAAAACCCAGTAGTGTACAGAGTCGGGCTGTGTACCCAAAGCTGCGTGCAAGTCCGGGCTGCGTGCCTGGTGGGTTCAGAGCCTGAGGGCTGAAATGTGAAGAAGTATTTTGCTATTTCTAATCTGCATTACCAGGAATGTAGCCCCGTGGGGGTCCATCTATGCTTTGTTTGTTCAGTTTGGATGTGAATAAAAGCCACACTGTAGAATCCCATTCCTGGTTCTGGACATTACAGTTATTGCTTCCTGTGTTCAGATTTACTTGAGTGCCCCTGTGCAGAGTAGCCAAACCTAGGTCCCCTGTGCCGAGTAACCTCATCCTCCCTGAACCCAGTACCCACCAGGTAGTGCTGTCAGCTTCAACAGCATGCAACCTGTCATTTTGCTAAAAGGCAGGGGTGAGGGGTTACATTTATAAAATTTGCCCTCCTGAAGTCCAGGACTCTTGCATGGTTTGAGTCTACAGACGTCCTTATACCGAACCATACTGTACAGTGATCACTGTCCCCAGGTGGCCTCCCATCTTGACATCTGCAGTTCTATCCCTGTTACTGAGTACTAAGTCCAGTACTACCTCATCACGAGTGGGTTCAGTGACTAGTTGCCTGAGGCATGCCCCCTGCAGAGAGTCCTGGATGTCCCTGTTTCTAGCTGTAGCTGCTTCTGGGATGTTCCAATTCAAACACCAGCAGCACCTCCCCCTTTTCTGCCACCTTGCCAGTGGCTTCCACCAGTACCTTATCTATTTCCTCTCCTGAGCTGGAGGTCTGTAGATCTCTCCAGTGCGAATACTGGCTCCATTTCCTGTCTCCAAGGAGACCCACAGTACCTCTGCCTCACCCTGTATTCCATGTATTTCTGTGGCTTTTACTGTATGCTTTTCCTCTCATAAAGCACCACACCCTCCTTTCCTTCCCAGGCGGCCCTTCCTGAACAGAGTATGGCATGGCATGGCCATGTCTCAGTCATGGTTTTCAGTGCGCTGTGACTCAGTAATGACCACAATATCCAATGTCAACCTTTGCCCTGCTGGCCTCTAGGTCTAGAATCTTATTTCCTAGACTTCTAGCATTCGCACACATGGCCTTCCAAATTTTGTTTCCCATCTGGTTGTTGCCCTCCATTTTTCATTTCTGCCATCCCTCCTTCCCTCTTTCTTTTTAATGCTCCCCTTCCCTTCCCTCTTTGTCTCTACCACCCTGCTTCCTTCAGTAATTTGCACCCTGGGGGAGTCTTCTCCTTTTGGTTTCTCCTTGCTCTTTACTTCAGCCTGTCGATTCTTTTGCCACTACCCCCTCCCCCCGGCTAGTTTAAATGTTCATCCAAGTAGCATCATCTACTGAGGATTGCAGTTCCCCTCATGGATAGATGCAGACCATCACCCCTGTATAAGGCCCTTATCCTCCTAAGTGGGTCCCCAGTCCCCAATGTAGCTGAACCCTTCTTCTCTGCATCATTACTTCAGACATGAGATGATGCTCCCGGTGTGGAGATCCCACTCCTTCTCTCTCTCTCTCTCTCTCTCTCTCTCTCTCTTTCTCTCTCTCTCTCGCAGACAGGTAGCACCTCAGCGAAAACCAATGTGCAAGCTACGTGTCTAAGACCCTTCCCCATATCCCTAAACTCCCCCTGCACTTTTCTAGCCCATCCCTAGTCATTAGTCCCTGGGTGGACAATGACATTCAGCTCTCCCTCCCATCTTTTTTTTTTTAACTTTATTTATTCACCCACACCCTCGGGCATCCTTCAGGAGTGCCCACTCGGAGTCCGCTCTACTCCCAGCCTGAACCCCCGCATCTCCCCACATCTCCTCCTCCCCTAATGACTCCAGGCAGGCCTGACCCCCGGTACCATCGCCGGGACTGATTCCGCCCTCCCTCGGCGGCTGGCTCCTGAGTATGAATTGCCTACCTGCTTGTCATCGGGGCAGACCCTGGAGGGAGATTTCAGTAGCTCGTCTGGGCCGGCATTTTTGGGATGTGGGCGAAATCCACCAGGTCCACCGTCATCTCACCAATGGTGTGTGAGGCTTTTTCTGGCTTTGTTCTGTCCCCCTTACGGAGCTCGGTGGTGCAATGATGACCAGTGTCCACCGAGCTCCACCTTTTGCCTTCTGTGCCTTGCATACTTCCTGGCTACCCCGGCCATTGCTAGGGTCATTCAGGAGTGACGCTATCCTTACATCCCCCCCAGGAAGGGAGAGCTGTCATACAGATGCTTCCACTCCCCACCCGCCTCTAGCCGACTCCCCAACTTCCCGGACTCGTTCCCAAACCCGGGTCGTCGGCGTGGTGAGAGGTGAGGCATCTAGAGCCTTAACCCTCAGCGTCACTGGGCTGGCATCTCCCTCCCATCTTGCTGTCCTAGTAATCCTCAGTATCCACTTCCTATCTCTCTGGGCCATGGTACTGTGTAGGCACCTAACCTTCCTCTCACCCTCCTTTCCTAGTCTCAAAACTATACCCCTCACAATAGAGATCCGCACCAGGAGTTGCTTCCTTCTCCTCTGGGGTCCTCTACTACCCTCCTTGGGGTCTCCATCATGGGATGCAACCAACATGAGGGTTGTGCTGTCCCTGCAGACCTTGGGGAGAATCTTGAGGATGGGAGGAAGATAACAGAGGGATGGCACACAGAGGAGGCCCATGCATCCATGGGTAGGCAAACACATCCCCCAGTAGCGTGCTCTGCTCAGAGGGACGGACAGGCACAAAAGAAGTTCAGAATCCTGTTATCTTAGGAAAGGAACAGGTCCACCAATGGTGTTCCCCACATGAAGAACACCTGAGGCACCAGGGACCACTTCTGGGATGTCTCTCCCACATGGTGATGCCAGCTTGTTGTAGGTCAATGTGGAGAAAGCAGACCACGGCCATGTTTCAGTACCACTTAACAAGGATGTAAACATGACTAACAGGATCCTTCCATGTAGGAGTGTCACCTTCCTAAATGCCTTTGTCAAAGTCTCCACATGGGGTTGAAATTTATGTCAAGCATTCTCTCAGGAAATAAAGTACTACAGCTGGCGAGGGAAGATTAAATGGTGGTTAGGATCTTCAAATTTTAGAGTTATTAGAAACACAGAAACATAGAATTTGATGGCAGATAAGGACCACTTGTCCCACCCAGTCTGCATGAGGCAAAATCACAAACCACCTGATGACGTTAGAGGCAAACTGCAATGGAGAAAGATCCTACATTCTATGCTGTTCCCAGCTAAACAAAAGATTTTTCAATCAGATCAGCTGCAAGCCATCGTTACATTGGTTGAATCTTATTATTTTGTGAAAACAGACCACTGGACATCACTGAGTGGTTGGCATTATCGAATCTGTTACAATTGTTGAATCTGAAGACGTCTGAACATCGGAACAAGAACAAAGGCACCAGGGACTGGTGCCATACATGGACTGATTACATGGAATCTTTTTTTTTTTTTATTTGAGCTGTCATAGGACTTTTATACAGTTCAGTGGTGGGTTAGCAACTAAAAGATAATATAGGTAGAGTCCTGTGAAATGTAATGTGATACAAGGATTGACTGTAGCAGTATAGTTTTGGACCTTGTTATTTTAACATGTATCAACACAACTGAATCTGAAGTTAAAAAGAAAGATTAGCTACAAGCCCTTACAGATGCTATGAATACAGGGAACTTGGCCCAGGCGGAGTGGAAAAGTACAAGCTGGAAAACGTACAGTCACCAAGGAAGAGGAATGAACTGCTGACTCTGGCTGCTCACAAACAAGTGTTTCGGAATTGCATAACTAACACACTATAAATGACTGAGTATCTCATTAAAGTTATACATGCAATCACCACGTACTCCTTTGCTGCCTGGACAATATTTGCAAAATGGCATCTCCAGAGAATGGATATCCTTCACCTCAAAGAAAAAGAAATCTGTATTACTTATTGGGTCTTTATGTGAACTTTTATTTCAACTTTCCAATCCATTTAATATATTTGCTGGGGTGATACTGAGGATTACATGACATTAAACTGTGTCTGCAGAGACTCAAGCAGTGGCGAATAACAGCAGTCTTTGCTTAAACAAGATGTTAAAACTTTGAGACTAACTGTAATTATTATAATTAATTAGATTAAAAGCCCTTTGTAGGAAGTCAAGGATGTCCCTGCTGTTGGCTGAAGCTGCAGATGTGGATTGGAGCCTTCCAACTGCAGCTTTGTCAAGAAGCAGGGCCATCCTTGACTCCCTACAAGGGGCTTTTCTCAGGCAGCTAGTCAAGAAACCCACTAGGAATGGGACATTGCTGCACCTGGTGTTTACAAACTGAGACTGACATTGTGGATGTCACAGTGGGCAGTTCCTAGGTACCAGTGATCACCATACAGTGTGATTTAACATTAAGATGGGAACAGAGGCAAACCACATGAGGAGGAGGGCAGACTGTAAAGAAACGGAGACTGCCTTAAAAACTGTCCCTTAGGGGAGATTGCACTGGAGGGTGGGGGGACAGGGGGGAAAATAATGGAGGCCATAATTAAGGCAAGCAACCTCTGCGTGAAGGAAGTGAGTAAAAAGAAAAGGAAAAAGAGACTGTTACTGTTCTCTAGGGAAGTGGCCACGGTGGCGAGGGGAAAAAGGGTGGTATTCAGGAGGTGCTGTATAAGGAAATGCAGTAGGAAGAAGACAGAGAGGTATACCAAGTGAAACAGAGGAAATGCACTGAGGGGAGCAAAAGCACAGACAGAGGAATGGATAGCTAAAGTGGTAGCTAAAGCAGATACTATTTTCTTGAGGCATGTAAGTGAGAAGAGGAAAGCAAGGGGAGGGATAGTGAAAATAAGGAGGGCAGTGACTTTAAAGGGACCAATTTTGGTAGACTTAGTGACAGAGAGCGGGAGGAAGTTGAATCATTTAGGGGCACGGTAGTGGAAGGACCTTTGGGCTAGGGAGGTCTTGGTATGGGGCACCAGAAAGGTTGCCTTAACTGAGCTATGGGTGGCAACGGATGGGGATGCAAGCCGCAGGGATGCACTGACCCCTGGGGGGAGAGTCCTAGCAGGGATTTTTTGGCAAGTAAGCAGGTTTGGTAGTGCAGGTGCTCCTCCAAGGTGAGCAGGTTGGCAGTGGAATACAGCAAGCAAGTATGGGTGCGAAGGGATGCACCAGTCAGGAGCCTGCAGGCCTTGTTTATTATTTTTTTTTTTTTTATTTATTTCAAATTCGGATTAATACCTTTGAGCCGGGGGCTCGTTTACAAAGGCTCCAAGTCAACAAGGAATACAAGACATTTACAGGTGATGAAACACTGCAGAACAGAAAGACATCAACTAACAAGTGGTATTAGTGTGCAGTTACAACATTAAGCAGGGTACAAGAAGTAAGGAGAAAGAGGACCACACTTCCAGAGAAACATATTAATGCAGCACTAATTAAGTGATGTACAGTGTTTAACAATTATGTTACAGTTCAGACGTGGTGCTCCCAGTCTGCAGAAATGCATGTTTTAGCAGCCAAGGTGAGGCTTTGTCAATTGGAGGTAGTAGGTGGTGGAAGGTGGGAGGGGGCAGTGGGCAGTTGTGGAACAGGAGGGTGGGAGTGAGAGAGAGTAGCGTTTGACGGGTGTGAGAACCACTGTCAGAGGCCATGGGTTAACAGAAATACTGGCAGTCAGATTTGCTGGCAAGAAGAGATCGAAGCCCATTTTTAAAGTAGCCAAGTCTGGGGTAGTTGTCAAGGTCTGCAGGCAGATCAATGAACCATTTAGGCCCACAGTAGGAGAGGGTTCTTTGGCCAAGGGTGGTAAATTTGACGGGAACAGTTAGAACAGTCCTGGAGGCACTCCTTGTGCATTTAGATGGTTATGCAGACTCAAAGAGGGCTGAAGTAGCCCTAGGCATGGACCCCATCAGGGAATTTTTCGCAAGGAGGCAGGCCTGGTATTGGAGTCTGTGGTGAAGTGGGAGCCAGACAGTTTCCTTGTATAGGTCACAAGAGTGAGTCATTTTGTGTGCTCCCAGGACCAGGCAGCAGGCCTTGTTGAAGATGGTTTTGACCCTTTTAAGTGCTGTGTCTGTGCCTGCCCCATATATGACAAGACCATAATCCACAGCTGAGAGAACTGAACTGCACGTACCAAGTTTCAGGGCAGTCGGTGTCATTGAGGTACGGTGTCTGTACAGGATGCCAAGCTTCATGTTGGTGGACTTTGCCAGTTGCTCAGCATGGGAAGTGAAGGCGAGGGTGTCATCAAGGTGAATCCCTAAGTACTTGAATGTGTTGACTTGGTCTAGTACTTCTCCTTTGCTACTAAGTATATGCAGTGAGGACCCTCAAATCTTGCTCTGTGGGGTGCTGAAGAGCATGCTCTTTGTCTTTTTGTAGTTGAGTAGCAGTTTATTTCAGGAGAACCAGGATTCCAATGCACAAAAATTGTGCTGAAATTCAGAGCTAATTGATCCCAGGTCTTTCCCTGGGACGGAGATAACAGCATTGTCTGCATAGAGTACGGAGTGTGCAGGACAGGTAGAAGGCATGTCATTTATGAAGAGGCTGAATAAGAGAGGACTGAGGATAGAACCTTGCGGGACCCCTAGGTTTACTTCCCTGGGCTCAGAGATCATATTGCCAATCCTGACCCGTTGAGATCTATGGGTTAGGTAACTATGGAACCAGGACACAGATTCCTTTGACAATCCTGTAGAGAGGAGACATTTCAGTAGTAGTTGGTGATTGTCTGTGTCAAAGGCCTTGGTGAGGTCTATGAAGATAGACCCCACCGTCATCCCTTTATCCAGGGCCCCATAAAGCTGAGTGGTGTACTCTACTAGTGCGGTGACAGTGGAGTGGTTTTGTCAGAATCCATGTTGTTGCAAGCAGAGAAGGCTATGCTTTTCTAGGTACTCAGTTTGTTGTTCTGAAACCACCCTTTCAAGTGCTTTGGGGGGGAATCGAGATGGGCCGGAAGTTTGCTAAATTAGCTCTGTCTCCTGATTTAAAAACAGGTTTGACTAGAGCCTCTTTCCACCTGTCAGGGAAGATGCCGGATCTTAGAGAGGCATTGAATACCTTGGTGAGTGGTGCCACAAGTTTGTTTAATGTGAGTACTACCATCTTCATATCAATCATGTCACTTCCCATCCTGGTCTTACCAAGGACCCGTTTGATATATTTGATGGTCTCACCTGTGGAGATTATCCTGAAGTAGAATGGTGGGGTAACATTATCCTGTTTATTGAGGTCTGGATACTGTTGAGGGTGGTATTGTTGGCCACAGCGCAGGTAGATAGGTAGGCCGTAGTCCACTAGGGACAGGATGGAGGAGTTGATGGCCAGTCGGAGAGCGGTTTGGGAGAGGCAATCTCTGTGGTGATAGAGAAGGCCAATCTGAGAGCTCATGGCTGAGGACAGGGTATTGATGTGGGTGTGGAATGTAAGAGCCGAGTCACAGGTGATACCCAGGTACTTGTAGGATGACACTTGCTCGAGAGGGTGAGCATTACTGGGGAGAATGCAATGGGGGACATTTTTGGCCTTATTCTGGTGATGCGAGAAAAGCATAGATTTGTTTTTTTTGAGGTTAATGACCAGATGGTGGTCAAGGAACCACTTTTCAGCTTGGTTGAATGTGTGCTGCAGGGATTCCTGTAGAGATGCGGGGTCAGGGTGGGAGGCAAGGAGAACCACGTCATCGGCACAAAGTACCATATTGCCTGAGCAGGAGCTGGGGATGGTATTGAAAAATACGCTGAACAGAACGGGGATCAGGATGGAACACTGGGGAACCCCCGAGCGAACAGGCAGGGTACTGGACAGGGTGCCGTTTACCTTCATGCGCTGTGATCTGGCAGAGAGGTAACTGGTGAACCAAGCCAGTGGGCCAGGGGAGAAGCCAAGTGGGTGGAAGGAGTCAAGTAGGAGGGGGTGACAGACAGTGTCAAAGGCCTTGGAGAGGTCAATGAACACTGCACCCACAACATGACTAGAGTCAAGAGCAGAGTGGAGGTGCTGGGAGAACTCCAGGAGGGCTGTAGTGGTGCTGTGTCCAGGGTGGAATCCATGTTGTTCTCAACACAGCAGGTTGTATTTGGCCAGATACTCGGACAGCTGAATGGCCACTATTTTTTCTGGTGATTTGGAGAGAGGGGGGAGAATGGAGATGGGCCTGAAATTGTTAAGGGAGGTTCTATCCCCACTCTTATGGATAGGATTGATGTCTGCAATTTTTCAGGCACTGGGAAATTGACCAAGACATAGTGAACAGTTTAAAAGGATGGTGAGAGGGGCTAGTACAGTATCTAGGACTAATCGGAGAATCCTGGAGTCCAGGGGATCACAGCTGGGGTGTTGTTAGCTAAAGCTTTTGCAGATGAGGTCTGGCTTCAAGGGTGATATGGCACGCATGTAGAAAGGGGCGATCCGAGGGGGGATGGGCAGGGATAGGGTTGAAAACATAGTTGGGGAGGACAGAGCTTAGATCTGAAAGCCATATTGAGGCACTCAGCTATGCGGGAGGATCAGTAGTGTGCAGTACTGTCTATGGAGTAGTGGTGGGGGAGCTGGTCTTTCCATTGAGCTCTTTCATATTGTTCCAGAAGGCACGGGATGAGCCCCAAGTGGATTCAAGGGTGGCTTGATAATATTTGGCCTTAGCTTGCCGTATAGCCCAGGTGCACTTGTTACGTGCTGCATTATAGGCTTGTCTGTCAGCCAGTTTGCCTGTCTCGACAGCAATATGCCAGAGATTATCTCTTTGTTTCAGTGTTTGGATGAGGGATGGGGAGATCCATGGGACTTTGGGTTTCTTGGTACAGATTCTGGTCAGGGAGACTAAAAGGTCGCAGGCCTTGGTGAAGGCACTGGAGAAATACGATAGAGCAGAGTCAATATCCACTGCAAGTAGGACTGGGTACCAGTTAAGCTGGGCTAGGTGCGTTTTTAGCTTTCTGAGACCCCCGGGGCAAAAGCGTCAGCACGAGGTGACTTGGGACACTGGTTTTGGTGTGAGGGATGACCAGAGGCAGAGGACAGGAGAGTGATCACTAACAGAGTCTTAATATCCCTGAGTTTATGGGGGCGGTTTGACAGAATTACATCTAGGAGGATGCTAGAGCTGCCTGACCGGTTAAATCTAGTGGGTGAGGTAACTAGTTGGGCCATATCTGGGCAGCGAAGGAGTCCCTGATATGGGGGGCAGTGGTACTCAGCCAATTGACATTAAGGTCACCTAGGATGAGCTGCTCTGCCTTATGTGGGAATGTGGTGATGTAATCAATGAGGGAGTGGACAGCTGTTTCCTGGTCCCTTGGGGGTATGCAAGAGACTGTGAGAAAAGAGGGCCCCTGGCTGGGTCAGGAGTAACCTTGAGGGTGAGGGCTTGGGCACTAAAATCGAGCTTGGGGGCAGGAAGAGCATGGCCTAAAAGTGTGTCACGCATAAAGACTGCACACCCGACGCCACATTTGCCTATATGGTCTTCCCTGAACAGAGTGTAGCCAGGGAGGGAGATAACCAAGTCGGGAGTTTTTCTCGAGAGCCAGGTCTCGACTAGTGCTATAACATCAGGATGGTGTTGTACAGCCCAGCACTGGAGAGCGTCGGATGTTGTACAGCCCAGCACTGGAGAGTGGCGGATTTTTTTAGGAGGCTACAAATATTCATGGATGCAATGCTGAAGCCAGTACTACAGTGGGGTGGCTAGTTGACAATGGCCCGGGGTTCGGGTGTATGTTCCCGGAGAGCAGAAGGAGTAGAGCAAGTAATCTGATGAGTGGTCTGTGGCGACCAGGACCCTTAGCCGGGTACTGATGTGAAGTCCTACTAGTGGGGGTACAAGGGATGGGCAGGGTGCGGAGGGTAGGTATGGCAAGGAAGAGGTGGGCCCAGGGTGTCCCAGGTATTGGTTGAGGTGGGTGCCTGGAAAAATAGGGGTGTCCGGGAGGGTTGGCTGCTGTGGGGTGGTAGAGGGGGTGGGGCTCAGGGTGGAGGGTAGGGGGCGGGATGGGATGTGGGCAGAGCAAGAAAGGTAACCATGAATAGGCTGAGTGTAATAGCTGTGGTGCCCACTGTTATTTCTATTGTGGGGGTAAGGGGAATAACTGACCTTCCATGAGTGTGACTGCCGCTGTGGAGTATTTTTTTTTTCTTCTTCAGAGCACAATATGCTAAAAGTGAGAACAAGGCAGGGGATAACGGTGATTAGAACAGGAAAAGGCAGAGGCAAGGTTGGAGGATTCATAGGAAAAATAAGACGCCTCTAGTGGCAGATCAGTATAAACTGTAAATGGGAAAATGGGCACTACTCTTAACTATTCAAAAAAGGGGTTGTCGTTCCCTACACTAACAATTCAAATTCAGCAGTGGGCACAAAGACACATCACAGATTTAGTTGCAGAGGTTAGAAAAAAAGAAATTTAGGCAGCAGACAGATGAGCTCCAGGGGACTGTGCCAAGCAGTTCAAATATCCAGGAGCTGAAGCCAGTCAGGGAGAAACTGAGTGCTGAATCTGCCTATAATTAGTAGAGTATCTTGAATCCACTGGTCTGCAGAACCACAGGCAGCATGGATTCACAGGGTTGGGGCTAGGGTGGGGAGTGGGTGGGGTGGGGGAGTCATGCCACACAAATCTGATTGATTTCTTTGACTGGGTGACCAGGGAAATAGATCAGAGTAGGGTAGCGGATGTGGCCTATCTGATCTTTAGCAAGGCCTACGACACTGTGCTGCACAGGAGACTGACACAGAAACTAAGTAGCCTAGGGGTGGGACCCAAAGTGTTGAACTGATTAAGGAACTAATTAATGGATAGGCGACAGAGGATAGTGGTTAATGGCACTCATCCTAATGAGGGGAGAGTGACCAGGGGGGTGCCACAGTGCTCAGTATGGGGATTGTTCCTTTTCAATGTCTTCATAAGCAACATTGTGGAAGTATTGGAGGGGAAGGTATGCCTTTCTGCAGATGACACCAAAATCTGCAATAGGGTAGACACTCCGGATGGGGTGGTGAAAATGTGTAGGGACCTTAGGAAACTCGAGGAGTAGTCAAGAGCATGGCAGTTGGGGATGAGTGCCAAAAACTGAAAAATAATGCACCAAGGGCAAAGGAACCAAGGACCTGAGTATATGATGGGGGGGGGGGGACAGTCACTAGGTAGGAAAGGGACCTTGAGGTTATCATATCTCATTACCTCAAAATGGCAGGACAGTGTGACAAAGCAGATAGTAGGGCCAATGGGATGCTAGGATGCAGAGGGAGAGATATCTCCAGCAGGAGAGGGAGGTGGTGTTGCCACTGTATCATACACGGGTGAGACGCCACCTGGAGAACTGTGTCCAGTTTTGGAGGCCACACCTCAGAAAGAGCATAGACAGAGCTGAGGCAGTCCCAAGGAGGGCAGCTAAAAAGGTGTAGGAGTTGCATCAAAAACCCTGTGAAGAGACACTGAGGGATCTAAACATGTACACTCTGGAAGAGAGGAGAGCGAGAGAGGGCATGATTACGACCTACAAGTACCTCACGGGGGTGAACAGAGGGCAGAAAGGGAGTCTCTTTAGAACGAGAAAGAGCACCAGTACCAGAGGGCATGTGATGAAGTTGGAGAGTGGAAAATTTAAGAGGTTCCACAGTAGTTGCGCTCTGCACATGAAGTAACACCATAACCGTTCGAGGGGGCATGTTACATGCCCCCTTGAAGGCACTCTTGCTATGGCACTAGGGGCTCCCACAGTGGTGGACTAATAAAATTTCAACAACTGGTTGAGAAATTCTGGCTATCGTGTTACTTCACGTGCAGAGCACAACTACTTTGGAATCTGTGTACTTTGAGGCTAGTCACCTCAATTGTTGCGAACCTCTTCTTTAGCTAGTGCACAGTTTTTTGGTTTATTGAAACACTGAAAATTTAAGAGGGATGTGAGGAAGTATTATTTAGCTGAAAGAGCAGTGGAGACCTGTAACAGACTGCCAGCAGACATAGTGAAGGTAAAACAGTAGGGGGCTTCAAGCATACGTAGGTTAGATATGCCCTCTGCCCGGATGGTCCCTACCTAGTCCATCTCCACAGACCCTGACTGGTTTTCGGAGACCCTGCCTATGTACCAATATTCCCTTATGTATATTCCACGCATGCCTGAAGCCCCATACTGTTTTCATCTCCACCACTTCCATTGGCAGTCTGTTCCAGGCATTCAGCACTCTTTCACTGGAGCAGTACTTCCTCACATCCCTCTTACACTACCCCCTCAAAGCTTCATCGTATGCTGCTCCATCTCATCTGCACCCTGTTCATCCCCATGAGGTACCTGTAGGTCTCTATCATGTCCCCTCTCACTCTTCTCTCTTCCAGTGTGTACTTGTTGAGATCCACCAATCTCTCCTAGTGGGGCCCTGCAACTCCTACATCATTTTAGCTGCCCTCCTGTGGACTGCTTCCACCCTGTCTATGCTCCTTCTGTGGTGCGGCCTCCAGAACTGGACACAGTACTCAAGGTGGTGTCTCACCGGCCAGTAATACAGTGGCAACACCACCTCCCTCCTCCTGCTGGAGAAACTTCTCTCTCTGCATCCCACTGGCTCCATGTGCTGTTCTGTTACACTGTGTCCTGTAACTCTGACGTCATCAGATATGATAACCCCAAGGTCACTTTCCTGCATAGTGATTGTCAGTACCTCCCCCATCCTATACTCCTATACTCAGCTCCTGGGTGACTGCGCCCTGGGTGCATGATTTTGCACTTTGTGTCTTTGAACCTCAACTGCCATGCTGTTCACCACTCCACAAGATTCCCAAGGTCCCTACACATTCTCTCCACCCCCTCCTGAGTGTCCAGCCTATTAAAGATTTTGGTGCAAAAAGGCATACCTTCCCTTCCAGTTCTTCTGCAATGTCATTTATGAAGACATTAAAGAGGACTTGGTGGTGGTGGTGGGAGGCTGATGAGAGCAATATGACTGCATGCTTTGTTTCTTAGCTCCACTGTATTGAATGCTTGAAATTACCTCTACCAGTAAATTAACGGTCTTATTAGCAGTCAAATGGTTGCACAAAATCTACTAAAGCATAAAGAAGGGGCAGAAGGTAGAGTCAAATTATTTGAAAAATTATTTTTCCCGAAAACAGGGAAACCAGCCTTGCAGCAGGGGACAAGTGCTTCTCTGCAGCTAGACGAGGCAATGGCTTCCCCAACACCAGGCACTAAGGCAAAGAACTCTGCAAAACCTACGCTAGCTTTGATTCAAGCTTTTCTTCCGGAGTTCCAAGGGGACACAAAGGCTTCATTCTAGAAGTTGCAGAATACACTATTTGTTGTTTCTATTCGATGACAAACAATAGAGGAGAAGATGGCCAAATTAGAAGAAAGAGTGAAATCTACTTAGGAGAACACCAAAAAAACTTTTTGGCCTGACTGTGGAAGGAGTCGTGAATACTTCCTGACATAAGCAATTAAATACCCAGGCAAAACTTGAAACAACTGAGAATGCTCTTTTACTGAAAAAATCTTAGACTGATTGGTTTAACTGTTCAAATCCATAATTCAGAATTGAAGTCTGAGGTGGAGAAGATTCTCACGTTAACACTCTTACCTGAATACTCGGTAGTGTTGGAATCTGTGTTTTGCTCCTTAGCAAGAAAAGATTCCTTGATTCAAGATTCTAAGTCTAAAGAAAGGTATGTGATCTGTACCTTTTCTTCCATTTCCCAAAAAAAACAAAATACTAAAGTTGGCTAGAACTAAGGATTTATTTATGAAGGCACCAAGCTGCATTTGTATCCCGATTTCTGCCTTGCTGCCCAGAGATGGAGAAAACGATTCCTAACAATCAGGTCTGAGTTCATGCAGGCAGGAGTAACTGCGGTTCTGCAGTCCCCTGCGAAACTCAAAGTGATCACTATTTTATGGATGTCGATGCTGCTCAGGCATTTTTTGAGAAAAATGTGGCTCTGCCCACAGATTTAGGATTGGACCAAGATGAAGAGGAACCAGCTGATAATACTCAGTATATCCCAATGGCCACTTGATATATAAATGGACTATGGACTATTATATTGTTTATTTTTTCCTTTTCTTTCTTAGGTTTATCTAAACAAATGACTTTAGGTGATGGCCTTTGTAGTTTATGTTGTTTCACTCCAAATGGACTAAAATATTTGCCTGAAATGACTACTCTTCCATGAACACTGACAGCAGGGATGTTTAAAGCTTGGAACAAGAAACAGAAGATGCATATATTTTCTTTTTATCCCTCAAAAATTAATTATACTTTACTTTGTGAGATCTTGTAATTGAAAAATCTTATTTTCGAAATGAAATAATGTAGTACTATGTTCTGTATTTATTTTATTTTCTCTCTGAATAAAAATAAAGTAGTAACAAAAAACAAAACAAAACAAAAAGAGGACTGGTCCCAGTACTGATCCCTGCAGTATCTCGCTGGTCCCCACATTAGAGTAAGCGCATCAACCACTACCCTCTGTCACCTATCTATTAATCAGTTCCTTACCCAATTTACCATTTTGGGTCCCACCCCTAGGCTGCTCAATTTCTCTATCAGTCTCCTGTGCAGCAGTGTTGAAGGCCTTGCTAAAATCCAGATTGGCCACATCCACTTTCCTCCCCTGATCTCCTTCACTGGGCACCCAGTCAAAGAAATCAATCACATTTATCTAGCATGACCTCCACCCCAAGAATCCATGCTGCCTTTGGTCTTGTAGCCCACTGGATTTAAGATACTCCACCAACCTTTAGTTTAACACAGTTTCCCCTAATTTCCCCATCACTGATGTGAGACTGACCGGCCTACAGTTGCTAACCTCCTCCTTGCTACTGCTCTCATAGAGAGGGATCAAGTCTACTCTCCTCCAGTCCTCCGGAACCACATCTGTCTGCAGTGAGCTGTTGAATAAGGCCACCAGTTAGGCATCTAGCATCTCCCCGAGTTCCTTTAGTACCCGAGTGTATCCCATCCAGTCCCATAGCCTTGTCCACATTCAGAGCTGCAAGTCCCTTCAGGACTCTTTCCTCTGAAAATTGACTTGTGTCCACCTCCTTCTCACTTTGTTCTTGCTGTTCCCTGGTTGTCCATCCTCCCCCCTCCCTCCACTGTGAAGACTGAACAGTGCTTTTTCTTGATCGTCTTCCATGCAGTCTCCTCCTGCTGCCTCCGTATCCTCACTATCCATCCCCTTGCTCTCCTCTTCTCACTTATGTACTTGAAGAAAGTCTTATCCCCTTTGGCTACTGCTTTGGCTATCCTTTCCTCTGTCTGCACCTTTGCTCCCCTCATTGCCTTTCCTACTTCCCTCTGTTTCACTTGGTATACCTCCCTGCTTTCCTCCCTCCCTCTGTGTTCCCTTATACCTTCTGAATGCCACTCTTTTTCCCCTTCACCGCTTCCCTGAAGAACCATAATGGTTTCTTTTCCCTTCTACTTTCACTGACTTCCTTAACACAGAAGTTAATTGCCTTAATGTTGCCCTCCCCTTATTTTTCCCCACTGTGCCTCTACCCCCTCCCTGATATCCCCCCCCCAGGCATTTTCTGAGGCAGTCTTCCATTTCTTTAAAACCCACCCTCCTAAAATCCAGAACCCTTGTCCTCATGTTTGCCTCTGTTCCCGTCTTAATGTTAAATCACATTGTATGGTGATCACTGGTACCTAGGGCACTGCCCATTGCAATGCCATCCCTGTTTGTAAGCACAAGGTCCAGCACTGCCCATCACCACTGGACTCCTCGACTAGCTGTCTGAGAAAAGCCCCTTGTAAAGAATCAATGATGGCCCTGCTCCTTGCCAACGCTGCAGCTGGAAGTCTCCAATCCATATCTGGCAGACCGAAGTCCCCAACTAGCAGCAGCTTCCCCTTACTTGCCATCTTGATGATGGCTTCCGCAAGTGCCTTATCCAACTCCTCTACCTGTGCTGGAGGTCTGTGTAGCATACCTGTATGGCTAGCAGCCCCAGTACCTGTCTGTAGGATGACCCATAGCACTTCCAGCCCTTCTGTTTCCTCCAGGTGCCCGTGTAATTCTGTAGCCTTATTCACTCCCCAACATGTAGTACAACCCCTACATCCCTCCTCCCTTCCATGTCTCCCCTGAACAGAGAGTAGCCCAATATGGCCATGTACCTGGCGTGTCTGTCAGTGCAGCACAACTCCATTATGGCCACCAAATCCAGGCTGGCCTCCGCCATGATGGCCTCCAGGTCTAGAATTTGATTTCCCAGACTCCTTGCATTGGCACCTATGGCTCTCCATGCCTTACTCCCTCCCTGCTTTCCCCTTCCTGCATGTGTTTTACCTGATGCTCCCCACTGCCCCCTTCCCTTGTTAGCTTATCCATTACCTGTCTCCTTTATTCCTTTCTTCTTGCTTTCCTGATTTATACCCCCTTTGTCTTCTGGCTTGTCCCCAACACCTGTCTTCTTGCGCCACTGCCCTGAGGCAACTTACTCCCATCAGGCCCTTCCTTCCTACTATTTCATCATTGGGGGGGGGGGCTCCCTTGGTTTAACCCCCAGTTAGCTTAAATACTCATCCAAGTAGCATTTAAACCTCCCCCAAGGACTACTATTACCTCCTAGAAACATGCAGGCCATCTCTCCTATAGAGGCCCATATCCTCCCAGGTTGGACCCCATTTTCCAATGAGTCGAAGCCCTTTTCCATGCACCATGCCTTCAACTAACTGTTAAAAGCCCTGTTGCAGAGTGTCCTGTCCTCTCACTGGCAGTCTACAGGTAACATTTCGGCAAAAGCCACAGTGCGTGCAACCTGCCTGAAGCCCCTCCCCAGCTCCCTGATATGTTCCTGCACTACCCCTACCCATTGCCAGGTCATTTGTCCCCAAGTGGATAATGACATCTAGCTCCCTCCCATCTCCTGCTGCCCTAGCGAACTTCTGGATCCGCTTTCTATTCCTCCAAACCAAAGCATCTGTTAGGCTCTCCCTTTCTCCCCTACTCCCAAATTTATCCCCCTAACAACAGAGTCCCCCACCATCATCTGCTTTCTCCTTGATTGAGGGACTCTTACTCCATCCTTCGGATCTCCCTTTCTGACGCCACCCACTTCCTCCATTCCCACTGCTACAGGTGCCTCATCTCAATTGCCCCACCCTGGCAGTGCAGTGAAGGAATTTTGCAGTGGTACAGGCTGCGGAGTGAGTACCCTACCTACCACCACCCTCCCAGAGCCCAGTAGTAAGAGGCAGTATAGCACAGTGGTTAAGGGCACTGAGCTGCAAACCTAGAAACCTGGGTTTGAATCCCATCAGCCCACACCTGCATACTGTGACCCTGAGCAAGTCACTTAACTTTCTCTTGCTCCCAGGTCGCACCAGAAAACAGGCTCCAGCTTAGTGTGTCTCTCTTGGTTAAACAATTTCCCTTTTCTCTTTCCCACCAGGGTCCAACCATTCTGCCTCTGCCTAGGTACCCTCTGGGAGAGTAGTGACAGACTTGGTGGCCCCCAGGTGAGGCAGAAGGTTCTCTGCACCCTTGCCAGTTTGGCCCAGAGTCCAACAACCTCTGCCCTCAGCCCAGAGAGATGAGTGAAATGGGGCAGCACCTCAGTCTCCAGAATATGTCCCGAAAGACGGTTCCGCACCCATTTCCCTGCACCACTCCCATGCTCTTAACTTCCTTTACCTTAGTGGGACAGAAAGTCACAAGGTGGTTAAAGAACTGGCTGGCGAGAGAACTTGAAGGGTGGTATTACATGGTTCACATGAATAGGTCAGGGGGACAGATACTGGGGTGCCATAGGGGGTCACGTGTTGGGTCCAGTACTCTTTAATGTGTTCACATTAAGACACTGAAAAAGGGAACCAGGGCAAAATGTTTCTATATGCAGATGACACAAAGACAGGAGGCAGGGTGGACAGAGATGAGGGTATTAGGGACTTGAGTGGTCTACATAAATTGGAAAGATGTCCCAAGATTTGGCAACTGAAATTTATAAGGAGATTGCCAGCTATCAGACTGTATGTTTTTTCTCCCACACAATAAAAATCAACAAGTGAAATTAAGTATCTGTGTCATTTTTTTATTATTCCAACTGACTATTTTTTTAAGTAATGCCACCTGATAAGTACAGGGTTAGGTCATCCAGAATACGCAGCTTGTCTCTGCTACGTGAGCATCTTCTTATTCAATTTCTTGCTCGGCAGCTGACGAGGACGAGCAAGCAAGGTCTTGCCAGCATGAGTCAATGGCAGGGTGGCAGGGTATGTGCACGAATCCATGCATCACTTGTCAGTTCACGCATGTGACAGGCTGCCAATGGATAACATTAGCCTACCTACGGTGAGAATTCATGTAGCCCCTGCACTAAAAGTAACTTGGTATAACCTGGTAGAAAAGATTTGTTGTTGATTATTAAATGTATACACTAAGGAGCAGGGATGATGTGAGCCACGGAGAGTACACTTGCACTACACTGACATTCGCAGCAGTTGCTGTTTGAAAAGCTGTCTGGTTTAGAAAAGAGCGAAAGAAACAGCATCAGGTAACAGTGTGAAATTATTCACTGCATTAAAACAGATGCTGTTTCTGTTACTAAACAAGCATTTGTCAATGCCGAATGTTTGCTTGCTGGCATTGGTAGTGTAGGAGTTACAGAGCTGCATAATAGGAATGGCAGTGAAGTACTGAACTGACACCAACTCCACCACCACCCTGCAGAGACTGACAAGCATTGGGGTGTTCCTTTGGGTTGTCAGGCATACCGGCCACGCCATTTTACCACACCCTGCCCTGCAGACACTGACAAGTGTCATGGTGGGCCTTTGGGTCTTTTGCTCTTATGCTCACCCCATTCCATCAGGAAATACGGTGAGATGGGTCCTGTATAGGAGAATGGGGTGAACTTTGAGGCCGAATAGTCCAAGGCACACCTCGATGCCTCTCACTGGCGCAGGGTGTGGAATGGTATGAGCATTACAGGTGAGAATCCAAAGTCACACCCCTAACTGATTTTTCTGGCTTCAATCCCAGAGGCTCTGGGCAATCAGACAAACACAAATACATTTAAATTTAAAATATATATACACATCATAAAATATATATATATATATATATATATATATATATATATATATATATATAAAGTGACATGTGAATTTGTGATAGGGTATCCATTGTCCTAGACTCATGCTCGCAAGAGCACATTTGTTCATCCCCATTGGCTTCCAAGCAAGAGATGGAATAAGGAGACATGTATGTGGCAGAGATGAGCTGCAGATTTCAGGTGACCTGACCCTGTACTTTTGAATGCCAAGTATCACTTGTCAGGTGGCACTGCTTAAAAACAGTTGGAATAATAATATTCATAAAAAAGAAAAATACTCTTAATATCACTGGTTAATTTTACTGTATGTGAGAAATAAAAAATGCAGACTGATAGTTGAGAGTCTTCCTTTAACACCCAAAAGTGCAAAGTTATACACTTAGGGAAAAGGAATCTAAGAACCAAATACTGGATGTGAAGAGGCTAGAACAGACCATAGAGGAGAGGGACCTGGGAGTTAAAAAAACAAAATGGGGGAGAATGCTTTCTGTAGCTGGGCCCCTAAACTATGGAACTCCGTTCCACTGAGTCTAAGAATCTCCCCTCAAGCCGGCCCAGTGGCGTAGAGGGTTGACACACTGGATGCCATACCTCGCATCACGCCGTTGACCTGCGTTCGAGAATGGACTCGGGTTGCTGTAGGCCGGCAGGGGAGGATGAGGATTGTGTGTCTGCTGGACTGTTCTCCTCTCCTCTCCTGGGGTGGGTATTGGGCGTGTGTAGCTCTGCAGCAGCCCCCGGTGGAGACCAGGAGCACTGCAAGAGGACATCAATAGCTGGGGAACCAAGAAAAAATGGAAAATCGCTCGGGGCTCAGCCGGATGGCCGGCTGCCAGACTGCCCACAATTCCTCCAGACCTCCCGCGAGCTATGTCCGCCTCAGCAGCACAGGGCCAATTGAGAGTGTGCTGGCCCCTTCCCCGGTACCTTCCCCCTCAGAAGAGAGGGACCCGTCCAGTGAAAGGATACACTGGGTTATCCTGATGGCTGCTATGTGAGGTAAGGCGGCTTGGGGTGGAATCAGAGGGGTGTGGGAGTCCTTGGCGGCCTGAAGGAGTGGTTGTGGCCTGAGTATGTAGGGGGGAAAAAACAGATAACACAGAATCTCCCCTTCACACAGCTTCAAACAGGAGCTTCATATGGCTCTTCTAAGCTCTGAACCCTGCTCCTGTCCTCTATCCACCCACTCCTGTACTGGTTCCTCATAGTTGCCTACTGGCTCCAACCTCTACTACTCTCAAACCTGCTTGGAAATCTTGTTATTTCCTCTCTTCTAGCACTTACTCACTAGTTGTATGACTTATGACTGTTAGTTATTTGCACTTATATTTCTGTTTTGTTACTACATATAGATTCCCACAAATGTACTGTCATTGCTGAAAGTTTTGTATAAGTGAACTATGTCTTTGTATTTACTATTGTTTACATACCCTTTGTTGTAATCTACTGGGTCATACCTGAAAATAGGCAGCTATGCTGTCTAGCGTACCTACCCGGTTAACAAAAACTAAATAAATAAAAAAATAAATACACTTATCCCTTGTCTCTGACACCATTCCTGATAGCTGGAAAACAGCCAGAGTAGTTCCAGCACCCAAACATGGTGACTCTTAAGTGTCTTGAGAACTATCGGCCTATTACAATATTGCTTGTTCTCAGTAAACTACTTCAGAGAGACTTGTTCAGAATAAATCAGTTTTTAAAAGGACATTGTTATGGACCTCAAATGTTATTGACATTTTCTGTGTTACATGGGGTTGGCTTATGAGGGATAGACTTGTCCTTAATGCAAAGAAAACGCAAGCTACGCAGCTTGGTTTCCCAATCAGAATTTTAGCTTGCCAGGAACTCGTGTCTATTACAGTCCTTGCTCTGATGGGTCCCCACTTAATGGAGTACACTCCTTTAGAAGGCAGTATAGCGCAATGGGTTAAGGCTCTGAGCTGCAGATCTGGAGATCTGGGTTTGAATCCCACAGCCGCCTAGGTGCATACTAACTGATTCTGAGCAAGTCACTTAACTTCCTTGTGCTCCCAGGTCGCATCTGGAAACAAGCTTCGGCTTAGTGTGCTACTCCTGGTTAAACAATGTTCCCTTCTTTTCCCTTTCAAGTATCTAGAAATCACTCTCCATCCCCACCTGGACTTTTCCCCTTTTCCGTCATATCCTCAATACCTACAGAGTATATCAGCACTTGATGAGGAATTTGACACAAAGATAAAAACAGCTGATACTGTAGCTTACAGAACTGTTTTATTTAAACGTGAGCAGATAACAGATCTGAACCCCGGCCCTTGGACTTATTGGTCTTCATGAAGGGGTATGTCAGTTAATACTAAACTTGGCGTGACATACTGTGTCACCTTACTCCAGCCACTTGCCTTGCCCTTGCTAGAGGAGGAATTCTTCCTACCCTATGTTATGGGCTAATCTCTTTTATCCACACTTCTAAGTCTCTACTGGCCAAGTAGGTCATTGCATATAACAGCATATGTAGATTTCCCCTGCTCTCGAACCGCCTTACTCATCACTGCAATCGTTATAGTAAACTTGGGGCTATCTCTTTCAAACAGTTGCCAGCTTGCATTTGGATGTTTTATAAACACTTTATTAGACATGGCACCACTGCTCCTCTTGCAGATCTACTTAAATTCTCCTATCTTACCCCCTTGGTCCAATGACAAGTATCTGCTGGTTGCCTCCAAAACCTATACCAACATTGGTGCTCA
Source organism: Neoceratodus forsteri (assembly GCA_016271365.2). NCBI lineage: Eukaryota > Metazoa > Chordata > Ceratodontiformes > Ceratodontidae > Neoceratodus > Neoceratodus forsteri. Next base: position 1,274,135,398 of record CM057456.1, read on the forward strand.
AGCCTTCACAGCTACTGCTCCTAAGCTCTAAAACCCACTCCCACTACTTGTCCATGGCTCCTCCTCACACTTTCAATTCAGGAGATCTTTTTGGGAATACCTAAAGGATATAATTCTGCTTGTCTGACTGTAGTTTTTTATCCTACAGATATGGACACTGTTGTGTTGATATGTTGTCGTACTCCATAGCTCCCGGCCATTGCACTACCCGGTGTCATTTAACTACACTAGCTATTGTTTTGTTCATTCCATTTTCATTTTTTCTTGCTGTTACATCATAATACTCTGCTTACTGTGTAACCTCTCAGGTCATACCTGAAAACAGGTATGAATCTGTGTAGTGTGCTTGCCTGGTCAGTGAAAACTAGCTAAATAAATAAATAAATCAGCCTTAGCATCAAGACCTTGGCCCAATGTAACAAGGCATATGAAAAAGCCAACAGGATGCTGGGGTGTGCATTGTGGGCACTTTTTCAAGTACAAGGAAGAAAGTGATTCTACCCTGTACAGGTCCTTGGTGAGGCCGCACTTGACAGCACTGTGCGCAGTTCTGGAACTCTGGCCTAAAAAAGGACAAGGTGTAATCCAAAGGCCGGTGACCAAAATGATTCATGACCATCAAAAGAAGACCTATTTGGGGGCATGATAGAAACATTCAGATATCTGAGTTGCATAAACAGGGTGGATAACCAGTAACTGTTAGACCTAGTGAGGGGTCCATTACAAGGAGCCACAACTTGAAACTGATGAGGGGAAAATTTAGCAGGGACACTAGGAGGAACTGCTCATGAAGAGGGTGGTGGAAAACTGGAGCAGTCTACTAGAGGAGCTGGTCAGTGCTAAGGAAGTTGCTAGTTTCAAGAGAGAGTGGAATAGGCACATGGGACTGGTGAAAATGTTGAGGGGAAGGAATGGTACTAGTGGGGGCAATGTAACTGGTGGCTATGTGGAACTGCGACATGAGGTCTCTGTATAAGGACCTGCCAGTGCTGGACTGGTGGGGACTCAGGTAGGAATCAAACAGACTTGATAGACCCCGACTCTTTTTCTGTTCATAAACTTCTATGTTTCTAAAATAAATAATGTCACAATTAAAGTTTAACTTGGATACGATTTTGGTCCTCATGATGTTGGTATTTTAACCTTTCATAGTGTATGTAATTACATGTAACCTACTTATTTGTATTTTCCAGGGAGTCATGTGCAGGTTAAAGCTACAGGAATGAAAGACCAGGCAGGACAAGCTATAGGTTGCCAGAAAGATGTCAACTATGATGTATGGACACGAGATGGACCTCTCAGAGGAACAAAATTCATTGGGAACACATGTGAGAGGGAAAAGGTAACCAGAAAAAAATTTCAGTAACAAATATATCACTGTACAATAGACTGTATCTACTTGAGTATGAGTCAACCTCACATATAAAATCGCCTCCCCCTTTCCATGTGATCTTAGCAGATACATATACCAGTACCACCCCTTACCACACCACCAGCTGAATTATTATGCTACCATCACCACCCTCCATTGTAGCATCCAGCTCCCTCAACCACCCCAGTATTTCAGCGATGTTGCTTAACTTCAGTTGCTTCTGATTAAAAGCAGTACCATTTCCCCCACTACAGCTGGCGCAACTGTCAGATTAAGGTATCTTAATTTACAACCCCCATTCCCATCTCCTACAAATCGCTCCCACCCCACACACCCACTGGCACTCTGCCCAGTACAGTAATAAGAGTTAACTGGGCACTGTGGTCAGTCAATCAGCTGTTACTACCGTACTAGCGTGTCATCCCTTTATTCATTGGGAATAAGTGCTGATGCTGAGGGAGGCTAGTTGCCCCCGCAAGGAATGGTTTTCTTTTTTACAGGTATAGACTTACCATTAAACTACCAGTATGCCATGACATGTACACTTTGGGTGACGAGACGAAGGAAGGAGGTTGGCTGGGGGGGGGGTCGTAAACTGAGATACCTTAATCTAAGAGTTTCACTGGCTGCAGTGGGGGAAATAGTCATGGTACTGCTTTTATTATTAGTAACTTAAATTAAACAACATTGTTGGGACACTGGGGTTGGCAGGAACTGGGTGCTATGAGGGTGGAGGCAATGTCATAATTCAACTGGTGAAGGGAAGGGGATGATATCACCGTAACACCACTATGTTGAGGGTGGGTGTTGGGATTTTGTGGCAAAAAAGAATGACTTTTTGTTATTTTACAGAAATCCATGGGTAAGTTGACCAGAACCTAATATTTTATTATTCTTTGGTAACTGGGTAAGCTCACGGGGCCACAAGGCTCATTTACAGGGGCGACCTGGGAGCACTGAGGAGGTTACATGACTTGCTCAGAGTCACAGAGTATGTAAGCAAAGGTTGTGGGAATCAAACCAAGGTCTTCTGGATGTACCAAGCTCATTCACAGCTTACTACTCTAATCTCTAGGTTATACTGCCAGCATAGACAGGTTCTGTAGTATGGCTTACAGAAACACGCATATAAGTTGAACTCGAGTAGAAGTCGAGTCCCCATTCTTTAAAGCCCATTTCTGCCATTAAAAACATGACTTGCACAAAATTTTATATGGTAACTTGACTTTTTTTTTTTTGCTGTCACTTAATACGCCTTGCTCCGGCCCTATCTCTGGAGGGAGCCACCTGTCCTGTTCCCCGACGTCCATCAGCCAACGCCGACCAATACCTCCAGGGCTTTTCACTGGCATGGCACCCCAAACCCCAAAGACCAGATCCAGTGTGGCCGGCGCTGTGGCTATTCGGGGGCAGGACCTGTGAGGCGCCCTCTGTCATCCTGCTGGAGCAATCTTTTCTCCTCCAGGTGTACACCCCCCCTCAGAGGTGGAGTGTGTAATGATGCCAGCAGTGGTAGCGCGCATGCTCCCGTGTGCGTCCCCATCAGGCCTCTGCCCCACGTTGGCGTGCACCCAACTACTAGGGGCCAGGCATTTTGCCTCACAGCTGAAATCCATCCCCCGGAGAGAGGCAGTCCCTGGGATGCTCAATCCTTCTGCCCCGCTACTGACCCCCAGTGGTCTGCTCATTCCAGAATACAGGTCACCGGCATGGCGCAAGGTGTGGTGTCCAGTGCCTCAATCCTCAGCACCTCTGGGCCAGCCATAACTTGTCTTTCTTGGTGGGAATCAGGTGAGAATCAAATGATTCTTTCATAAGAACACATCCACCGAGGTGGTAAGGTGGAAGTCAGTCAAGAGTCCTTGACCCTCAGATCCCTTGCAGGGTTTATTAACTAGGTAACATCCCCTTTATATTACAAAGTATCCTCTCAATTATATGACTGGATGAAGAGATGCAACTTAGACATTCTCCGTTCTTACTGAGACTTTGAGGTACCCCTAATAATGTAATAAGAGCTGAAAATTAAAGTAGTAGACCCCGCATGCACTGCAATTTTGACATCAAGATAATATGATTCTGTGACAGACACTGGTTCCTCCTGCCTTGATTGTTCCACTATATATATATATATATATACACTTTTTTTTTCCTTTCTCTTTGTTCACCCAGACACTGGTACATGCCCCTATATGGCCTCCCTTTGGTAATCAACCAGTCCCATCACCACTACGCACAGTGACACCCCATGTAGCCTCAGCTATCCCCCGCAGAGACAGAGAGTGCAGGACTGCTCCTCTGAACTCTTTTAATGCCAATTGGAGAGCAAAAGGACTCAAGTCTATTATGGACGTTCATCCTGCTGTGGTGCCAGGGTGTTTCCATTTGTTACTCCTAACTCCAGGACGTCACCGTGTGCAAGTGCACACAATGCATGCTGTCCCACCGACATCAAGCAGCATTCTCCGTCACATGAGTACTTCTGACTGCACTGCAACCCGTGTTCACCTACATGGCAGTATCACAGTGGAGCAGGCAACCTTCCATCCACGGAGGAAAGCATCCTGTGAGATGCTCAGTCCCCCCCCCCCAAAACCCCAAGTATGTTCTCGAACCGGGGTCCCTGACACTGCGTGCAGTAACCCTACCACTGCAACAACAGGTCAAACTATCTCGTACTGTTTCATGGGCCTATTTCTGGCTAACCTGTAATGAACTGAATTCTACACGTCACCAGATTTCAGCATTATTCTATCAGCATATACAGCACAAGTTCCAATTTTAGCTGGACCTACAAGGCCAAGGAAAGTAATTTAAACTATATATATATATATTTAGATTATTATATTGTGTAATGTAGGTTCCATAAGCTATTTTATGCATTTGATCTTCACTGCTACCTTACGGTTTGTTCTATCATTATTGTTAGGGTTATAGGCTCTTGAAAATATACGGTACATTGTCCTCCTCCTCCTCCCCCACAAAGGAGAATGTAGTGTTTTATAGGCATATAATTTTTGTAGCTGTATTGAGATGTTTTATTTTATGAATGTTTACATTATATGAAACTATGATACCATCTGCTTTTTGTAACCCTCTTCAGATCATTATTGCAAACGTGGTGTTAAACACAGTGCATCTGCCTGATGAGAACATTTTAAAGAAATTAAAAGTATTGCTGCGTTTGTACATAAAGTTAATGAAGAATAAATTAAATAAACATCTGCTGTTTTTTTGGCCCTTTTCCCTCATTTTTATAATACAGTACGAGCCAATTATGATCTGTCAAATATAACACAGCTCAGGAACTCTGATCCAAGACGGTAAAAAGTTGGCTGAAGACAACCTGTTCGGCATGCACAGTTAGATGTAGAATACTAAGGTCAGAAGACAGATCTGAAATGATTGCACTGATTTCTTGGAATAACAGGTGGTACGACACAAAAAAAACATACCGGAGAGTTGACATCCTCCAACAGTAAGACTGAACACCTCTCACACTGGAGCAGTGTCAGGGCTCTCTGCATTATCTTCCTGACAACCTTCTCCAAATCAGTTTGCTCTTCAAATAAATCATTAACAACTTCCAGCAAAGCCTGCAACCAAAATACAACAATGAACAGTGTTAAGAAACGGGTCAAGAGTTAGATATTGAAACTAAACAGTTCTGGTATTTAAAAAAATCATCTATTCAAGACAAAACTGAAGGCAAGTGATTACCTCAAAAGGGAGGTGGTTTTCCTTTATTGGAAAACCAGCTGTATCTTCCAAAGCAGGAAGTCTTCTGCAATATTTGAAATATGCTCCCACCCCCAATTATATCCCACCTTCCAATTCCTCCCACTCATATTTCCGTACAGTAATAAGCTGGGTCTGCCTGATAACCCAGTGGAAGCGTGATGCAGATGCACTTCCATGTGGCGACCCAGATTTGGGAGCAGGGAGGGCTGTCACCACAGCCCAGCATGGCCCTCATGGTGGGCAGGAAAAACTGCTTCCTCCCAAGGATTAGGCGCCTGCTGCCAATTCTGTGGCGTGCAACACTACAGGGAAGTGAGTGGGGACTCCGATCAGGGAAAATCCTTCCTTGGTCAGGATGTGGATAGTACTGTTGGATCCCAAGACCATGGATTCCCCTGCCCAACCAGATATATGCCTTGTTCCATGGGCCTCCCCCCCCCCAACCCTGCTTTGTAGGCAGGAGCAGTGGAGGAAAAACACTGGAGATTAGTGGCTGCCAGGGCTGGGAAGTTGCTGATCAGATAGGTGACCAATACGGGCAGAAAAAAAGTTGGATTAAAAAACAAGCAAAAAATGTAAACTGTCTTGTGACATGGTGCAGGGAGTCAACACTGTTTTCACTGAGCCTTCGGACCCTCCATCCCCCTACTCCTGGCTCCAAAGGGCTGAGTGTGTGTGTGTTGGGGGGACCAACAGTAATCCAATTCCAGGAAAACACAGCTGGTCTCCCTCCTTACTCTGCAATGCATGGTTTGTAAATGACACTGCTATATATCAGCAGCAGTACATGTTCCCACAAGTGGGAGACAGTGTCCAGGCAGGACAGAGAGGAGAAGTCTCATTCAATTTACAATTTATACTTTATTTAATCTTGCCACTTGCTCCAACTCATCCGTCCTTCTTTTTAGTGTTCCTCACTCTTGTTTCCCCTCATGCTCTACTTACTTGAAGCTGTCCATCTCTTCATAAAGACCTCCATTTTGCCCTCCCAATTCCTCTGACACTTCTGCCCCATGGCAGAAACCCAGTGACAGGCCTATGGGATACCAGTCACTGGGAAGCAGCCTTAGTCAGAAGAGGGTGAATGAGAAGGGACAATGGTGCATTCAGCGTTAAGGTGGGTGGGCAAGGAAGGAACATTTTTCCCCACATTTTCTTCCCTCTGGGCAACTGCCAACGACTTCCCATGGCACACTCCTCTGGGTGGTAGATGGCTAACATCCTGTGGTCACCAGCTATGTTAATGCCACCCTTGACCCCTGCCACAGGAGCTGCTCACATAGTGGGATGTGCTTGGCTTCCTCCCCCCCCCCACTGGGTCTGCATGCAATGCCTACACATCATGCACTGCACCCCAACAGCATAGGGTGAGGGAGCCAGGCTGGGACCAATGATTGATCTCAGGTCTCCCATGTAGTGCAGCAGTGCCCACCCACTGCCACCACTGGTCCAGGATAATGCTAGGCAGACTGGCCAAACAGAGTGATTAGCATCATCAATGATGCAAGAATGTTCATTTCCCCCACCTTCCTGGGTATACACTGCTGACGGCACATGACAATATGACATCTAACCCAGTTCCATCTACATACAGTTACAAGTTATACCTTTAATTGCGTTATGAATACTTCATCTCACCACCAACCAACCTCTACTTTTTCTTGCTGTCACAGGCTTTGCCTGCAAAAACTTCAGAAGACAATGAACACAATAGTGTATTATAATGTGTAATACCACAGATGGAGGTGGCATATGACTTACACTAGCACAAGTAAAGTTGTGGTCAGTTTGATCCTCAGTTTTAAATGATGGGGGTCAGCACAGAGGAAAATATACATGCAGTTATATACAGATACAATATGTACAACTATATGCATTTTTATACATTTACGTACAAGGTGTATATCAATTATCTTTTCTCTGATCAAAACAGTGCACGGTCATTACTAAATTACCTGAAAATGGGGACAAAATCAAAGCCATCATTATTTCTAAGATAATTACAGGCACTGAAGTTAAAGATCCAAAATGCTTCTCTCTTTAATAATAAATTATCGGACTTCCGGTGATGTCATCGAAGGAATGGCAGACTAGTCATGGACCTCCTCCACCCTCCAGTATCCTTCCCAACCACAAAACATCTCAAACTTGAAAGTACTTCTACAGACGGTTTCTAAAGATAGTGGTAGGGGCCAACACACAAAATCCCGATCTCAGCAGTCTCAAAAGAAAAGGGATAGCAGAGGACTGAGTCCTGCCAGCTCCACCACAAGCGGCTGAGAATCTCCTGCTAGCATGGCAGGCCATGATATAGACACTGACGCAGAGCATGAGAAGCTCTCTTGCTCACGGTTTGAAACTCTGCTTGCAGAAATAAAAACCTTCAGAACAGAAAATCAACAGGAGTTTAAAAGTCTAAATGCCAAACTTACTAAATTGGAGACATGGGTCCATGAGGCCGAAGACAGCGTAGCGGTGATCGAGGATGGCTTATCACAACTCACACAAGCCGTGGACTTCCTCATAGATCACCAGGAGCAGCTCAGTTGGAAATGCCTCGACCTGGAGGCCCGTTCCCGATAAGAGAATCTTAGAATTTATGGTCTCCCAGAGGGGTTGGAGACAGGGGAGATGGCAGATTTCTTAATTAAGTGAGCACACAGAGCACTGGGGCCTAGGCCTGCAGACCCCAGAACCCACCCTAGGTCAAATGTAGCCACATTTTCCAGCTATTAGGATAAGGAAAAAATCCGCAAAACAAGCATGGCAACAAAAATGTATGGATTACAACAGCACCCACCTGTATTTTGACCAGGACTATCCGCTAGCTATACTCCAAAAATGGCTGGCATACGCTCCGATTTTGAAAATGTTAAGTTCTCACAGGGTAAGATTTCAAACCCCCTACCCATCTACACTCAGAGTGTTTTGGGAGACAGGAACGGTTATCTACTGTACCCCAGAAGAAGCTCTACATGTATTGGTGGAAAAGGGATGGGGAGTAGCCAACCTGGAAATAGAGAACAGAGACTCAGGAAACCCTCAGAGGATGCAGTCACAACCAGTGAGTCAGCATAATGCCAGAAGTGCAGGAAAAAGGTTGGCATCATCCACTCTGCAGGACATCAGAGGTCTACTGAAGAAACTCACCAGGAAACCCAGCTCAAGAGAGTTTTGCAGACAGCAGGGAAGCCACAATCTGAGAGACTTTGCTCGTGGAGTAAGGACTTTTGATTTCTGGATACTCCGTATCTGAGTAGCAGGCAAGTTTGTCTATTTGTCTCCCTCACTAGGTTGGCCCTTTAGAGGTGTTGATTATTTACCTGGAAAGATCCTAGCGAGAACTCTCATATGTATATATAATTACTGTCTGAGCTAACTCCCACGTTATCCAGGGGATCTAAATGACTGGCTTATGAGACTTCCTCCCTAAAGGGAATAATTAACACGACGTGAACTTGAACAGATACAACCATTCAGTTGCTAGATTTAATGAGATGCATACCCATGAGAATTAGGTGAATTAACCTGGTTCTGTTTAAGTAATTTTTATTTCTAAAGTGTACTAACCTAGTTCATGATGTTTATCTAGAACAGTACTTCCCTGTGAATGTTAGCAATCCCTTGGACACACCACTAGGTGGAGCTCACTGATGTCTTTTACAGGATGCTATTTTATTATTCTCAGGGTTGTTTAAGGGAATATTATGATTTATGCATGGCCCCCTCTGTTCTTTTCTCTCTTTTTCAGGGGAGGATATTAGCCATTAGAAAACTGATTTAGAAAGCAATGAAGCTCAGAGCTGAGACGGGATTATAAACTGACAGACTGAATTTAGAAAGGGGGGGGGGAGAGATAAGGTGGGAAATGTATTCTATTCACCAGCAACACACAGACAAAATGGTTGCTTATCTTCCTATGCTTAATTCGGACTGCCTTGCCGTTCACTAGGGACCTGCCACTGCAGGTCCAAGGAGGCCGTAGGAGGATGTGACACATATGTGCCTCCCAGGTGGGCCACTCCAATTTTGGGGGGCTTTCCCCAGCCAAACAAAGGGACCATGTTTGGACCCTTCTCTCTTGGAAGTACAATAATTAGTTTCCATAGTTACAAGTTCATAACTGTTTCTGTAAATAGTTTGTATCTGTTTGTTTGTTTGTTGCACAGGTCAGATATGGTTATATGGTAACTAAGAATATGAGTTTTAAGGGTACATAGGTATGCAGTGAAATACCTAATGAGACTCTACTGTAGTTAGCTAGGTTCACTGAACAGGGCACAGCATGGTCCTCCCTGTTAGGACCAAGGTCTAAACTATTTAGGTTTTTTTAATGGCTCAAACTTCAAACCTTAGTGTATGTTCTGTACATGTCAACAGACTGAATAATCCCATCAAAAGATACAAAGTGATGTACCTTACCAAAAAGCAGCACCCAGGGGTGGTTTTTATGCAGGAGACACACCTGAGTACTAAGGAACACCAGAAGTTAAGAGAATTTGGTTACGATCAGGTGTTTTCTTCTGCATATAGAGGGGGCAAGTGTAGGGGCATGACCATCTTGGTTTCCCAGAGTCATGCAATTCCAAATGGACTCCAGTTACTCTGATCTGAAGGGCTGCCTGACTACAGTCAGAGGTCATTTAGAAGGAACACTCGTCACGCTGGCAAGTTTGTATCTACCTCCATGTTCGGGACCGGAAGTGGTACGTCTGCTATTTCAAAAAAATTGCCTCATACCACTCTGGCCTTTAGTTGTGTGTGTGTGTGTGGGGGGGGGGGGACCATAACTTGGTTTATGACTATAGAGACTCTACCAATCCCCATCCCCTGAAGAGGTCTGCAGCCCAAAAGAATGCCATCACCTACATTAAATCAGCCAAATGGGTAGATACATGGAGAGACTCACATCCAATACAGAAGAGGAAGTATTCCCACTATTCCCACCCACATGGAACTTACTCCAGGATTGACTTATGTGTCAGCGTGGCTCAGTTGTTAGCACATCCACCTCTGGACCAGAAGCTTGTGGGTTCTTGTCCCACACCGGGATTGGACTTGCACCTAAAAATCGCTGGTATCCGAGTTCAGTATTAGGGGGTGCTGTACTGCTGGGGTGTGCCGTCCTTCGGGTGAAACCGAGGTCCCTTCTACCCATCCTGGTGTTGTTCAGGTGGAAGTAAAAGAACCCAGGGCACTCTTCACAAAGAGTAGGGGACATTCCCGGTGTCCTGGCCAACATTCCCCTTCCCATAAACTGGTTCATGCAATTATTCAGGCTGTGTGTGGGTGATGATGTGCAATATGGCCGCCACTACACATTCAGTCACTTCACTATCAGTCTAGCATTGCTTGTAAAGCACTTTGGAATACACTGTGTATGAAACGCACTATATAAATACTGATTCTTCTTCTTCTTATGTCATATCTCTGTGGAACATGCCTATAGGGTAAAGACCTGGGAGATGACACCCTTCCCGCTATCGGACCATGATATGGTGAAAATAACTCGGAATTGGAAGGGAGAGAGGAAAAGAACCTGCTGGAGATGTAAATAATTTCTTGCTGAAACTCCCAGAGTTTAAAAACTGGGTCCAGGAACACATCCCACAAATCCTTAGGAAAAATTGGGGAAGGGGTGACCTCGGGGGTCATATGGGACACCCTAAAAGCAGTGCTCAGGGGGGAAATAATTAAATACACAGCCCATTACAAAACACACAAGTTAAATGAATGGGACATTACAAATCCCAACTGCGAGTCCTGCAGGACCAGCATGCAGCAGGAGACGAATCTGTGTTGCCATTGCTGAAAGTCACTAGACAGCGTATCCAACACCTACTGGACCAGAAGATGGAACAAGTCCTACAATAGACTAAACAGAAATATTATGAGACAAGGCCAAGGGCTGCTAGGATTCTGGCCTACAGATTGAGACAGAAGTGGGTACAATCTTCTATCACACAGATATACTCCCCCACCCAGGGCAAGATTATAAACAGTCCGGGTATAATTGGGAAGGAGTTTCAAGACTTCTGTGTAAAACTGTACACTCCAGAGTCTGGTTTCAATATCCAGGCCACTCAAGAATTCTTGGGATGACTCCATCTCCCTAGGTTGTTGGGAGGCCCAGGACACACGTCTGGAAGCTCCAATCTCTGCTTTGGAGGTTGAAGCGGCTATAAAGACCCTTAAGTCAGGTAAGAGCCCAGGTCCTGATGGGTACACATATGAATTTTACAAGAACTTTCAATCCCTTTTGACTCCCCTCTTACTGGCAGCAGGGGAAATGTAGGGGAATTGCGAAGGGGGACTCTATGCCTGACTCTTGGAGGTTTGCAACTATTTTCAGCATGCCCAAGCAGGGAAAGGACCCCACCTAGTGCTCATCTTACCACCCCATTTCAGTATTGTACATTGATTATAAGCTTTTCACGAAGATATGGTGTCATGCTTACAGGACATCTTGCCACACATAATCAATGCAGATCAGTGTGGTTTTGTGGCCTCAAGGCAGACGTAGGATAACATTAAACAGTCCCTTCATCTGCTGCACTACACTGCTCGGTCGGTGGCCCCATTCCTGTTAATGAGACTGGATGCAGAGAAAGCCTTCGACCGAGTAGCGTGGCTTTTTCTGATGGAGGCGCTAGGGGCACTGGGCTTCTCAGAAGAATTTAGGGGGATTATCGGGAGACTTTATGATGGTCCCATGGCATACATCAAAATTAATGGCTCAATTTCAGACCCAATTGCCCTGGAGAGGGGATTAGACAGGGATGCCTCCTCTCACACCTTCTCTTTGCAATTTATTTGGAACCTCTGGCACAGGCCTTTAGACAAGAGGAGGCAGTGAAGGGTACACAGGTGGGGGAAGACCAACACCAACTTGCACTTTATGCAGATACGAACATACGAAATTTGCCAGTAGATAAAGGCCTCGAGGTCTATCAAGTCTGCTCGAATATACAGCTAGCACTCCTTATTCTGCAGCTGCCCCTCCCTTCCACCCTTCCCCTTCATTGACCCTCCCCCTTGTCCTGTCCCATCCCCTTTTGAAGCAGTCCACTGTTCTACCGGATACCACTTCTGCAGGTAATGCATCTCCCTCCTGAACCTTCCGTGCTCCAGTCTCATATCATGGCCTCTGGTGTCCCTCCCCTCCCTTACTTTGTACAGCCCCTCTGTACCTGTCTTGATTATTCCTTTCATGTACTTCCATCCTACAATCGCTTGAGACTTGACAGAGCTGGACCCAAAAAAGGGGGGTTGGTACGGCTATCTATTTTAAAGAACATCTCCAGGTCACTGTCATCAATTTAACCAACCCAGGCAATTGCAAGGCACTTCATGTCCTGCTCACCCTCTGTACCAAAAAGTTACATATCAGATGTGCTTACAACCCCCCACCCCACCCCACAAATGGTCTAAAAGAACTAGATGAGTTACTGGAACAAATCTCTAGCCTTGCAGGGAGAAATGAGGTCCTTATTCTAGGGGACCTAAACATTAACTGGCTGGGTGCCAACCAATCCAACCCACTGACCAAGCTGCAGAGTCATAATTTGCACCAAGCAATATGTGAACACACTAGAGCCTCCCCTCACTCCAATATGAACACCCTACTTGATTGGATAATGGCCAACCATCCCGAAAATGTAACTGCCTCTGGTGTACTACCAGATGCCATCACTGATCACTCTCCAACCTAATGTATCTGGGGAAAGAGCAAACCCACCCCATCAAAGCCCCGTTTCATCACCTTCCGCAACTATGCAAATTTTGACCCACAGCTTTTCCTACACAACATTGCCACTACTGACTGATCCTCCCTCCTTAAATCTAATGATGCTCAAAATGCCCTCAATCTATTCCTGACAAAATTCCTTGCGCTCCAGGATAAACACTGCAAACGTGTAACTCGTAGGGTAAAAAATAAGCAAACACGATGGCTGAAATCTGACCTCCTCTCTGAACTAAAGCAAAGAGACAGAAGCTGGCTCCTCTACAAAAGCTCAAGGTTATCTTCTGACCTAAATACTTACAGGTCCCTATGAAATTCCTGCAAAAAGGACATCAAAAAGGCCAAGAGCTCATTCTGCAAAGATCTATTAGCCAACTCCTACGGCGACTCAAAGAAATTCTGGTCCCACATTAAATCCTTTCTGGGTCAGAAACCAGCATCCACCCCTAATGACATGTTTCTAAATGGCATACACTGCAATAATCCTAGAAACATCGCAAACTTTTTTAACAGAAATTTCTCTGACCTAAGTAACTACACCTCCTCTTTCCCTACCCAGTCAAGCATGCCTACCCCAACAGATGTAAATGGCCCTCATTTCTTTTTCAAGGCAATCTCAAGATGTGATGTGCTTAAATTGCTAAAAAACATCTCTGATTACACTGTAGCTGGCTCTGACGATCTAGAACCCAAGCTGCTAAAAATAGCTGCTCCCCACATTGCTGCCCCACTGGCCAAGATTTTCACACTCTCTCTCTTTGCCAGAGCTATGTCCCTGACATTTGAAAGGAAGCTAGGATTACCCGGTTTCAAAAAAGTGATCAAAAGTATTCCTCAAATTACAGACCCATATCCATCCTATCAGTCCTCAATAAAATTCTTGAGAAACTGATAGCTGCCCAAACAATTGAGATCCTCCTGAAACATGATCTACTCACCATGGCCCAGCACGGCTTTCGCAAGGGCCATAGCACCACCACCGCACTTCTCAAATTCACGTCTGATATGCTAGAGGCTATGGATTCTGGTCTTCTCACTGGGGCCATTTTTATTGACATGACTAAGACATTTGACCTAGTTGATCACTCCATCGTCCTAGGCTCCCTTACATCACTAGGTTTTTCGCTAAACATTGTAAAGTGGTTTAGTAGCTACTTATCCGACAGGCCCCAAACTGTGAAATACAACTCTACCCTATCAGACAGGGCCACTATAAACATTGGTATGCCACAAGGATCCATTCTCGGGCCTCTGCTTTTCTCCATCTTCATAAATGGAGGCAGTATAGTGCAGTGGTTTAAGGCTCTGAGCTGCAAATCTGGAGACCTGGGTTTGAATCCCACAGCCCTCACTTGCATACTGTGTGACCCTGAGTAAGTCACTTAACTTCCCTACACTCCCAGGTTGCTCCTGTAAATACAGGTTACTCACCTGTAACAGGAGTTCTAGGAGTGGTATATGTTGTTCATCCACACTGTCTGGCAGGTTCTTTGACGCTTTAAATCTTGCCGGAAGGTCTTCAAGCTGGCTCCTCCCACCCACCCAGGTGGTAAAACCCTCCGCTCCGCCCCATGATGCCAGATCTAGCCTGCTGGAAGCCAGGTTGTGCGTCGAAGCTGGGGAGGTCGGGTGGGTCGTGTGGATGAACAACATATACCACTCCTACAACTCCTATTACAGGTGAGTAACCTGTATTTCTAGGGACATGGATATGTTGTTCAATCCACACTGTATGGCAGACTCCTAGCATTTCTCTGGGAGGAGGGAGGTAAGGCACGCACCCCCTACTTAGGGAATAAGGACTGGAGAAATGAGGTCCCAAAACCAGCATCCCGGTGTGACTCAAGGCCAATGTGGTAATGGGAAATAAAGGTGTGTGCTGACTTCCAGGTAGCAGCCCTGCAGATTTGGATAGGGACATCCCTAGAAGCAGCCACCGAAGCAGCGGTATGGCGGGTACAATGAGCTCTTATCCCTTTGGGAGGCTCCATGCCCGCCAACCTATAGCAGAGATCTATGCAGGAGGTGACCCACCTGATAATCGTCCGCTTGGCTGCAGGTCTGCCAGCGTAGGTGACAAACAGCTGGTGAACCTCTCCCCGAACTTCAGCCGTCCGCTCCTTATAATAAGCGAGCGCTCTTCTAGGGTCCAGAGTATGGAGCCTATATTCAGCCTCCAAGGTATGATTTGGGTAGAACTCCGGCAGAGTCAACACCTGGTTAAGGTGAAACTTCAACACCACCTTCGGAAGGAATTTCGGGTGGGGGCGCAGGACAACCTTGTCCCTGTGGAAGACCAGAAAAGAAGACTCGATGGAAAGCGCCTGGAGCTCTCCCATCCTTCTGGCTGACGTAATAGCCACCAAGAAGGCGGTCTTCCACGACAGGTGGGAGATATCGCACCTGTGCATTGGTTCGAATGGCTTGCCCATGAGCTTAGCCAATACCAGCAGTAGATCCCATGGAGGTGGAGGCTCTCGCACCGAAGGGGATATGTGATCAAGGCCTTTGAAAAAGCGCCCGACCACCTTCTCCTGCACCACCGACTGCTTGCCGGCCCATGCCTGGTAAGCAGAGATGGCTGCCAGGTGCACCTTAAGGGTCATCAACCGAAGCCCTAGCTGAGAAAGGGAACACAGGTAGTCCAGGATGCTAGCCAAGGAACAGGAAGAATGGTCCAACCCCTTGTCCTGACACCAAATGGAGCATCTCTTCCATTTGAAGGAGTAGCATTTTCTGGTCGACTCCTTACGGGATGCTTCAACGACGTTGAGGACCTCGTTGGAAAGACCCAAGTCCTGGAATTCTAGCCGCTCAGGAACCAGGCCATCAGGTGCAGGGATTGAAGGTCCAGATGGAGAACCTTCCCCTTGTTGACTGAGATCAGGTCCAGGCGGGCTGGAAGCCACCTCGGGAGCCTGGAGCTGAGGCTGAGGAGATCTGGGTACCAGAACTGGCGGGGCCAGTCTGGGGCTACTAGAATCACCTGCGCCTTGTCCCTCTTTGCCTTGAGAAGCACCTTGTGGATCAAGGGAAATGGAGGGAAGGCATAGAAGAGGCCTGGGGTCCATGGCCTCGAGAAGGCCTCCCCCTGCAGCGAGCCCTACTGAGGGGGGCAGGCATGAAACAGCCTCAGCTTCGCATTCTCCCTGGAGGTGAACAGGTCCAGCTGAGGGGTGCCCCAATGGGAGAACAAATCTTGTACTACCTCCAGCAGGAGAGACCACTCGTGAGATGCAGCGCCTATCCGGCTGAGGGCATTGGCCAGACAGCTGGAGGCTTCTGCCACATGGATGGCTAGGAGATCCGCCTCCAGGCTGATCACGAGGGACCAAGTGCGGACAGCCTCCTTGTACAGAGGCAAGGAGTGCGTCCGCCCTGTTGACTGAGGTAGTAAATTGTCGTGGTGTTGTCCGTCTGGACCCAAACCACTTGACCCCGTACAAATGGAGTGAAGGTGGTGAGGGCTAGACGCACTGCTCGGAGCTCCAGCATGTTGATGTGGCATTGAGACTCCTGAGGGGACCAGAGGCCGTGGGCCCTGAGCTCCCTGGGTCACTGAAGTGCTGTGACCATCGGTGGGCTAGCCCCCACTGCAGGGGACACATATGTCAGCGGGCCCAACGGACCACGCTGATGCAGGCCGCCATGAGGCCCAGAAGGCACAGGAAGTCCCGGGCAGGGCTCAATTGCCCAACCAGAAATGATTGGGTAAAGGAGGAAAGGACCTCAGCCCTGTCCGCCGGAAGCCGGGCTCTGACTTGAAGAGAGTTGAGCTCTGCCCCGATGAACTGAATCACCTGCAATGGCACGAGTTCCAACTTGGCCTCGTTGATGAGGAGGCCAATCTGAGAGCAGACCTGGAGGGCCAGATCCCTGGACCGCTCCACCTCCAACCTGGAGGGGGCTGCAATCAGCTAGTGGTCCAGGTAAGGGTACACCCGGACTCCTCGGCGCTGCAGGAATGCCGTCACCACTGCCATGCATTTGGTGAAGACCCTGGGAGATGGAGAGAGGCCGAAGCGTATGGCCCGGAACTCGTAAAGAGATCCCTCTGCTCAGAAGCAGAGGAATCGCTGATGAGAAGGACGGATTGGGACATGAAAGAACGCGTCCTGAAGGTCCAGAGAACAAAACCACAAGCCTCGTTCTAAGGATGGAATGATCTGAGCCAGAGTGACCATCCTGAAGGTGCGCTGCCTTAGGAACTTGTTCAGGTCGTGCAGGTCGAGAATGGGGCACCAGCCCCCCATCTGTTTTGGGACCCGGAAGTACCTGGACACAAACCCTGGGTCTGGAGGAGGGTCCGCCACCTCGCTGATCACCTCCTTCTGGAGGAGCAGAGCAATGTCGGCTCAGAGAGGCTGTGGAACCCGTTGCCCCCTGTGGGGCGATGGCTTGATAGGGAGGGAACTGCTTGAATTCCAGAGGCAGACCCCTGCCTACCACTTCTAGCACCCAGCGGTCCATGGTGATAGCGGACCAGGCGGAAAAGAAGTGGCGGAGCCGTCCCCCCACGGGGGGAACCCAGGGATGAGTCACAAGGTTGGGGGTGACACCCCTCAACCCGTCACTGGGCAGGCTTGGAGGAAGGGCCTGCTGAGGGACATCCTGGACCCTTGCCTCCAGGCTTCCTACTGGAGGAAGCGGCAGACTTGGCCTTAGGGCGCCAAGTGCGTGCCTGCTGGCCCTGGTGCTGGTGCTGCTGGAGTAGAAGGGCGAAAGGGCTTACGCTGCTGCTGGCGGCCTTTGTCCTTCTGGGCAGATGTGACCGAGTCCAAGGTAGCATTGGACTTTTCGATCCTGTGGAGATGGCCTTCCACCCCGGCCCGAACAAGTCGGTGCCCAGGAAGAGAACGTCTGCCAGTTTGTGCTGGGTGTCCGCCGTGAAGGTGGAGATCTGCAGCCAAGCTCTGCAGCGCATGGCCACTGTGGCCGCTACTGATCGGGCACAAGAATCACCTATGTCCAACGAAGTTTGGAGCTGCCGTTTTGCCACCACCCTTCCCTGATCCCGGACCTGCTTGACCATCATCTGAAGGTCAGCCGGGAGATGAGGAATCACCTCATCCAAGGAACCCATAAGGGTGTGTGAGAAATTTGCCATCAGAACGGCCAAGCTAGCCTGATGAAGGCCTAGGGAGGAAGCAGCGTAAACCTTCCACCCCGCGTAATCCAGCTTTTTGGATTCCTTATCGGGCAGTTTGTCCACGTCCTGAGCATTCCCGGAGCGCCGGAAAACGCTATCGGTCACTAACCCCTCCACAGAGGGGTGCTCCAAGAAACTGGAGAGTGAGCTGGTGGGGACTGCGTACTTTCGAGCCATCCTGGCTGAAGGTGCGGGACAAGAGGCTGGCCACTGCCACAACTCCAGGGCCGGGCCAACAATGGCTTCGGCCATGGGAAAGGCCTCCGTAGGGGAATCCCATCAGTCCAGTATCTCTGTGAGGGGACACTTGGCCCGTTTTGAAACGGGTTCAAGCTGCATCCTGGTGGACTCCGAGATGAGCCGAAGCAAACCTAAAAACGAAGATGGGCTCTCATCCACCGACTGGCCCCCCGCAGACTCCAGGTCAAGCGGCCTGGAGAACAGAGAGGAGCCATCGTCAGACTCCGAGGAGTCTGCAAACAGCTGCCGGGTGCCTGAGCCACCCTCCACCTGCCAAGGTTGATCGGGAGTGAGGGTGACCAACAACCTGTGGGGCAAGCCCTGACCTGACCGAGAATCCTTGGTCGGGGCCCCAGTCTTCGGTTGTGGAGGCGGAGGTTCCACCACAATGGTTGGAGCAGCCAGCATCGGCTGAACAACCAGTGCCAGGGTCGGCTCCTCGACCACTACGAGGGGTTGTTTCCGCCGCTCCAGTGACAGACACTTAATGGCCGGAGAAGGCGACGGGGTCGGCTTATTCCCGGACAATAAGAGCTGCTGCCACATTAACTCCTTGTAGTGCCAGCGCAACTTGTGCCAGAGCCTATCCTCTGAAGAGGACGACAAGGATGAGTGGCGATGCCGCTTTCCATGGTGCCGAGACCGCCGAGATTGGCGGGACCGGCTGGACCTGGAAGAGGACCGAGACCTTCGGGGGTTCCCAGGGTGGGTCAGAAAGAGGACAGGGGGAAACCTGCTCCTCCCTCGGTACAGGGACCTTAACCGGGGACTCCGGCACAGGAGGCACAGGCAAGTCCTCGGTTTCCAACGGAGGAACCGGTGAAGTAGGGTTGTCGGCTTCTCCAGTCGACAAACCGTCCGACGGGTCGAGAAGAATCTCGACCGCATCAACGGATGTCTCGGCCAGCTGACCTGACAGGGGCACCGTGAAGCCAGTGGCCGGAGATTTAACCTCGACTGAGTTTAGAGTCGACGGTACAGTGAAGGGGATCTCTCCCGCTCCCACGAACGTCGACGGTGGTACTTACCCTTAGAGTCCTTCTTGTTGGACCGACTGGAATGTCCCGATGGACCTTCTCCCTTGGTGGAGAGGGACTGGCAAAGCTCCTTAAACGAAGACGTGTAGGAGGAGCCCAAGGAGAGTGGGACAAATGCCGCGGCCGAGGAGGAAAAAGAAGCGGCTTGGGCCGCCTCCTCCTCAAGGGCGATCATCTGCTCCAACTGCTCCGTGAAGCCTGCTGCCGCGGACACTGCCCAATGGGCCTCCTTAGACTTGACCCGGTGGATAGCGTTTTCAGGTCGCCGGAAAAAGTCTGGCAGTGGTCCTCAAGACCAAAGTCGAAAGGACACTGGTCATAAGCCTGCAGTCGTGATAAAGCCCCAGGCAGTGACGCGCGTGGAGTGCAGATCGGTCCAGGACATCTTTCTGCCCACACGCACCGGGGAAGCCGGAGTTGATTTGTCCATCTCAGCCGCAGGGAACACGAGACCAAGTCTTGTAAATTTTAAAATAAGTTTTGGAAATTCAAGAGTGTGGATCCAGGCCTAAACGCAGAGCTTAAGGAGGGAACCTGAGCTTCCAAGCAGTAAGGAAGATCTAGCGTCATGGGGCGGAGCCGAGGGTTTTACCACCCGGGTGGGTGGGAGGAGCCAGCTTGAAGACCTTCCGGCAAGATTTAAAGCGGCAAGGAACCTGCCAGACAGTGTGGATTGAACAACATATCCACATTCCCAGAAACAAGCTTTCAGCTTAGTGTGTCCCACCTGGTTAAACAATTAGAAAAAAAAAAAAATAACGTTACCTCCAACCTACAGTACATAGGACAGAGTCCCTACTATATGCAAATGACACTGTTCTATACGCCAGTGCAAAAAACATTGAAGACATAAATAATCAACCCTCCCTCCACTTTCAACTCACCCAACAATGGTTAACTAGTCACAAACTAGTACTAAACAAGGCCAAAGCCCAACTATCTAATGACCTATATAGTGGCAGAATCACCTCCTCCCTCCTCCCTCCTCGAGGATATACCCCTTGCAATGCAACCCAGCATTTTGTTGGCCTTTGCAGCTGCCTTCCTACATTGCGCCGAGTTGTTCATTGACCCTGTAATGAGCACCCCCAGATCCTTCTCCTTCTCTGTCTGGGCTAGCTGCACTCCCCCCAGCTGGTAACTCCTCCTTGGGTTCTTCACCCCAAAATGCAGCACCTTGCACTTTTTGGCATTAAACCCCAGTTGCCAGGTGTCTGACCAGGTTTCAAGCTTTGCCAGATCATCCTGCAACCCCCTGCCATCCCCCCAGATGACTTACTGGTGTATCTATCGAAGCCATAGCAATCTATACCCCACTGTGGTACCTACTGGCAACTTCTGGGACTTTATCAAGCTATAAGGTGAACCAGGGAAAGACAGAGGTCCTTTGTGTAAATTATAATCCCTCTACAGAAATTCAAAGGCGGTTTCCATTTAATTGGCACCTTCCCAGTCTAAAATATTTAGGAGTCCATCTAACAGTGGACCTAGATTTGCTATATAAGAATAATTATATACGCTTAATAAAGGCTCTGCATGGAGACTTGGAGAGATGTCGGACCATCCCTCTCCCTCTCATACAAAGGGTAGAGGCGATACGAATGAACCTTCTTCTCAAAGTCTTATACTTAGCACAGACCCTTCCGATTGCACCCCTGAAACATTTTCTCACTGAGATAAATAAAAAAAATCTCATGATATATATGGGACTATAAACCTCCCCGAGTAAGATATGCAACCTTATCCCAGACCTAGAGGGGTATTATAAGGCAGCCTAGCTTAGAATAATTTTCCTGTGGCTTCGTAAGACATACTATGTTAAATGGAGGGAGTTGGAGATCAGAGCAGAAGACAGCACAAATCTGTGGCAGATCCTCCTGACCTCTCCAGGTCTCACATTAGGGGATAATATAACCAACCCCTATACAATTAATACATTAAAATGTTGGATGGCTTTATTTAACTCTACACAATCCACTCTCCTCAAGCCTCTGTTCATTTCCTTTTCTAGGTGCTCACAATTTCTCCCTGCGAGATTAGATGCAGGTTTCAGAAGACGGGAAAGACAGGGCATAATTACATTTGCACACATTTTGAAGGATGGGGTGCCTCTCACATTTATAGAGCTTTGTGACATATTCGGTTTATGCCCCCAAGACCAATTTCGCTACATGCAAGTTCTTGACTTTGTCAAGCAGTTTCCCAGAAAGGTGCTGGAACAAGGTTCTCTAACAGGAAAGTATGAGATTATCCGGCAGGCATTAGAAGGGAGAGTCCCTTTAGCACACATGATTTCATATTCATATAAGGCTCTGATGGCTCCTCAGGGTACCTCTATATCCTAGGTCAAACAAAAATGGGAGAAAGACCTGGGAATCATTTTGTCAGAACAAAACTGGAACTTGTATCAAAAATTCTTACACTACTACACAGCATCTTACAGATGGAAAGAATTTAATTGGAAACTAGCCATTAGATATTTTAGGACCCCGGCCATACAAGTCAAGTACCTGCCGGCCATGGGAGCTGCATGCTGGAGGGGGTGTGGAAGCTCCCCAGCCACACAGGGTCATGTATTTTGGAGCTGTGCTGTGCTGGTCCCTTTTGTGATTGAGCTGCACAGTGGAAATATTTACTTCATAGTGTCCATTAACAACAGAGGTTTTTCTCTTCTCTCAATTCCAACCGGTTTCCGGGACCCAACAACCAGGAAGCTCCTGGGCACTTGTCTCTTGAATGCCAAAAACGCTATTACCCCTAGGTGGCTCTATGCAGTCATTCCAACCATTGAAGAGTGGAGAGGTCTCATGATTGACATATATCATATGGAACGTTTAACGGCCCTGACACGCCATGCAAAAGATAAGTCTGAGTTGCACTTGCATAGATGGGTCCTCTACATAATGCAGCACAGAGGAGATTTTGTACCATAAGGGTAAAACAAGAGTGGGAGGAGACTGCGGGGTCTTCTACCATGCCCTCCCCTTCTCTAGAAACAATGAGGTGCCCTGAGTCCAGGTGCCCACAACAGGAAGTTGGATATGCTTAACCCTCTAGATGCAACACTCTGTATGTAACTGATGATGAGACTGAGGCTCCTAACAAGCTCATAGTCTGCTTATGACACTTATGAAGTATATCGGAGTTTGATCACTAAACAAAGATAGCCCTTAGTAATTAATTTCCTCTTCTTTATTATTGTAACCACATCAATTAACTGAAATTAGCTCAGACCTGTATATGTTCTATGTATGTAAATAGATGTGCTAAATTTACCTACAAATGGTCAACAAAGAATAATAAAAAAGATTGAATAAACAAAGGAAGGAATATAAAAAATTAATGGGGAAAAAAGGAGTAAATATAGAATAAAGATGTGGGATCAGTTTGAAAAGGTTACAAGAGATAATAACAAAAAATTCTGGCAAATAGTATCCAAAGGATGGGATAAGATACCCGAGAAAATCGAAAGCCTTATAGACCCCTCAACATGGGAAAATTATTTTAAGACACTAGTCTATAATCAGGAATTAAATCAGGCAAAAATGAAAGACCAATGGACCCCTTACACCCAAAAAAATCACAGAAGTAGAAGTAACATTAGCAATACAACTGGCGAAAAGACACAAGGCACCAGGCCCTGATGGAATACCTATAGATATCATAGTAGATGATCTGTACTTATGGATCCCAGTGTTTGTGGGTTTATTTAAAATCATAATTCAAACTGGAAGAATACCCCAGACTTGGAGGGAGAATATAACTGTCCCCATATACAAAAAAAAAAGTTCAGAACAAAAGTACAGTAACTATAGACAAATTAGTTTGCAAGATAATTCCCCAAAATTGTTCACAAAAACTATATTCAATAGAATTATGGAGTGGCTTGTAAAAGAAAGGATATTAAATGAAACACAGGCTGGTTTCATGCCAGGCCACTCAACTTTGGACCAGTGCTTCATATTGACACACTTAATAAACGAATATATTAAAATAAAAAAATAAAAATTCTACTGTGTTTTTGTCGATCTCAGAGCTGCGTTCGATAAAGTAAATAGAAAGGAACTTTGGGAAGTTCTTGGCAGTTATGGTCTAGATTTAGAAACAGCAATGTTAAATCTGATAAAGAATCTGTATGAGGACAATTATACATTAATCAGATATAATACTGAAGGGGATTGCACATCCAAATATCTAACTCATATTGGTCTCAGACAGGGATGTGTCCTCGCCCATATTTTATTTAACATCTTCTTGAACAGGGTTTTTGAGGGACTGGGGGAATCCAGAGCTGCACATGCCAAGGTTGGGCTCCGGGGGTGCCCCTACCTGGCATACATGGATGATGTTGTACTAATTTCAACCAGTTACATGGGAATAAAGAAGAGTTTGGACAAGTTTCAACTTGAGTGTGAAAAACTCCCTTTAGAGATTAACTATAGCAAAACAAGATATATTCAATAAGAATCCAATTAGATCTGGCAGGATGTGTTCTTTGAAGTGCAATAAACATAAAATTGAATATGTAACAAAATTCTGCTATCTGGGTATTACATACACATATAATCTCAACTGGAAAGATCACATAACTACAATGGCAAACAAGATAGATGGTGTGTTATCAGCATGAGAGAGATTTAATTATAAATATGGAGGGAATTCAATCAAAGGACCACTTAAGGTATTAAATGCAAAAGTCCGCTCGCAGATACTCTACGGGGCTGAGATTTGGGGGATGGAGAAAACAGAAGGACTAGAAATCACAATGAATAAATTTTATAAATGTATATTGGGTCTACCAATTGGGGCATTTTCATGTTTGTCCAGACTGGAATTAGGACAACTACCAATCAGATGCAACATAGAGCAAAGACTAGTGACATATTGGACCAAAGCATATAATATGCATGAAAATAGGTTACCGAGAATGTGCATCGAAGAAATGTTATCTCAAAGAGAGGATGGCTTCACTTATCCCAGCATTCATACATTAGAAAAAATAATAATGCCTTATGGTCTGCTCTAACATTTGACCGAGAGTACCAGGACTCCTATCAGAGAGAGTAAAGAAATCATAAAGACTGATTAGAGATCTCCACAAACAAAACGAAATTGAACTTGTTAAAAATCATAAATTAAGTTCATGGTTGGCCTTAAATTCTAAGAGACAATTTGGTATGTATCAATACTTAAACATAATAAGAAATGTTAGCAATAGAAAGGCCTATACTAAGCTTAGGGTTGGATATGTGGATAGTAATACCCTGAAAAAAAGCTTGCCATTGTTAATACAAATATGTGTGCTTGTGGATTAGAAGAAGATACACCTAAACATATCCTATTACTGTGTCCGCTGTACAAATATCAGAGAAAATGTCATCTGGGAGAAATCCTGATGAATCTAGATATGAAACCCATGTATCAATTTAATTATTTATTAAAAACAATTAATAGGCTCCACTTAAACAAAGTTTCAAGATTTTGCAGAATCATTGAAACAAAAAAGTTGCATATACAGAAATAATGATGAGATATAAGTAAAATATGAAGCAAAGTAGATCAACAAAAGAGTGCAATATGATGTGTTCTTGAATGTTTATCATAATGTTTTGTGTATATGTTTTAAATTATATAGATACAGATGTATGAGGCTATCGAAATTTATTTAATGTAATCTATGTCTTTTTTGGAAAAATGACTATTTATTGTACATTTTATATTTGTAACAACAATATTATCTGCCAACAATAACATTTTTATTTTTTACTATGTATGTAATTGTACTGGTACTTGTTGTTATGTTATGTACAATGGAAAAAATCTTGATAAAATAAAAAGTAAAAAAATAAATTATCAAAGACACCCCCCCCCCACTGGATTGGGGCACACTTTATCAATGTCCCTTTAAGTAAATTCAAGTTCCTCTGTATTCGTAGTAGATTTGATATGACTGACAGTAGCACGGGTAACATCACATTTTCAAATGTTTCTCTGGTGCTACCCACTCTTACTTTACATTCAAGCTTGGTCTTCCTAGCACACTGCAACACAGATTACCACATTCATTTCACAGGAAATGCATTGTTTTAAAAAAAATTGTTTCCACTGTGGGGATTAGTGAAGGTGTCACCTGGGGAGATGACAAAAACAGTAAACACATTTGTTGCATGTATAAAAGTCACGTTTGGTCCTCATTAGCTGCATGATGTTCCTCCTTACTTCCTGCATGCAATGTATCAAACTCTCATGTAATGTGGGGGACCTTCAGTATGCCATTCTTGGTGGTTCCTCACTAATTTCTTTCAGGCCTGGGTCCCCTTGCAGAACATGCCAGTTCTTTTTAATTATTCCTTCACAGTGGCTGGCATGGGCAGAGTGCGTTGTGACAAAGTTATATCTACCGGAATTCTTAATCTCTCTAGTCGTCTCTTGGATCAAACCAGCCCTATTCTTAGATGTTGCAAACATTTCTGCCTCATCTGTCAATAAATCTGGCTGTCAGATCATCTGACGCCCTTTGGTAACTTGTGTGATCACTGCAGTTACAGCAAATACTTATAAACTGTCTCTTGGTGATATTATTTACTGCATGGCAGGGATGGCAACTTAAGAACATTAACAGTGTATTTCAGTCTGAACTTTTCTGATATATGTCTGTGTATATGTGTTCCACCCCCCACCCCATCTTTTGAAACACTCAGATCTAGGAAATTAACAGTGTGTTTGTCTGCAGCATATGTAAATCTAAGATTGGGGGTGCAAAGAGATCTTTAACTTAGGTGCCTATAATTATTCTGGAAATAACGATGGCTTTGATCTTGCCCCTTTTTTGAAGAAATTGACTAATGACCATACAGTGTTTTGTTCAGAGAAAAAATTGTTGATTTACTCCATGTACATATAAAAATGCACAGTATATATAGTTGTACATATCTGCATGTATATTTTCCTCTGGTACTAATGCCTTGTGTTTTTGTTCTCTTCTAGTTAAGGTTTGCACTACGAAACTGAATTACATCTTGAAGCTGGCAGCCTAGCTATCTCTCTATGAGATGCACCAGCTTTTTTTCCCTTATATATTTTATGGCATTTTTTCATTTTCTCCCTGAAATCTGTCCCCCTTACCTCAGACACAAGTGTGCATGTGGAAGGATGCACACGCCGCATCTCGAGGTACCCGTCCATTAAGTGTTGCCCCCTCCGCCTACGTTGACCACTGGGCTTCCACCCAGTGGCAATGGGACTATGGGAGGGCGGCAACCACCCCAGGAGAAGAGAGCTGCCTTCCAGCTGCTCAGTCCTGCTCTGATCCACCTCTCCGGTTGAGCTCCGACGACCCGAGTCCATTCCTCGAACCCGGTCGCTGGCGTGGCATGAGGTGAGATACACCAACTTTTAACCTTTTGTACATTTAAAGGATCGCTACTTTTTTTTCTTATTCATGTTACTGAACATACTGCTGATCCATTAGTTATGTATTGCCACTCCCTTATTGTGTATCAAATATTTGGATTAACTTAATAGATCAGAATGGCATCAATGATAGAGATCTAGAAGCTATAGTTTTTTTAACATACAGTATTGTCAAATTTTAACATGCACTTATGTGGGTATTAAATCTAAAGGTCTTGCTTTTAATTAAGAATGTATTCACATGATACACTCATTCATTCTTAATTTAAGTTAGTGGGACTGTCTGCTCAAGTATTCATGTATCTGCTTCTGCAGACATTTGACCTTGGAAGGTTTCCCAGCAGTACCAGACTGGTAGAATCTGGTTCCTTCATTTCAATTCTTTGTTTTTTTTTTTTTAAATATATTTTAAACCAATGAGAATTATTTTTGTTTTTTTATGTATGATCTGGGTGTTAATAGAATGTGATTCTCGTAACAACTGGCATAAGCTTCCGAGGAAGGACTTGGTTGGTCCTAAAGCTTAGGCACTGTTTTCTTTTTGTAACATCAATGTTGGTCCAATAAAAGGTATCAAACCATTTGCTTCTGGATCTGTTCTTACAAAGACCAATACGGCAACTAAACTAATTCTGTATGTCATCAATATTACAGGTAATTTAAATTTTTTGATAATGGTCAGAAAGATTTATTTATTAATGTATGTATGCAACTGTAAGCACCGTTTTGGCACTCATATTTCAAACTTGCTTGGATGTTTTGAATTGCTGCATATTTCTTCTGGTTGTTTTGATGTTCTTGAGGTATGACATCATACTGACTATAAAATGTAAGTGCCAGTCTGTTTGAATATGTGCCTCTGAAACAGGGAACTGAGCTTTCCAAAATGTGTCAGGCGTTATGTGCAATTCTTGGAATATTGGCACTGGACAAAATTAGAACCTTGCACTTTATGCTTTCTGAAGCCTGCTCTTTTTTCCTGCAAACAGGGGGTGAATGCCCAAGATTTTTGTGTTTTGTATATTGCAGTTACCAAGGGCACCACACTGGTGGGTGGGGGGGGACAGGAGGCTCCGCTGTCATCTGTTGCAAATGTGGAAACCGTATCTGGTGAGGCATACTGGAGCAATGAGGCAGAGTGGCACTCTCCATCTGCAGCTTGAGCTGCACCCTCTGTATTAGATGAAATGAAGGAAATGCATGTACGAGTTTCCCCTTCTAAGAGATGGGTACTTGTCTTGCCAGAAAACTCCAAGCCTTAAAGCAAGCAAGCAGAAACACTGCCATTCTGTGTTGTGTGGGAACACAGAAAGGTCCAACACTGGATGAATTCATCCTGCGACAAGGTCATTTGCCATGGAGGTGGACAGTTCCTCTTTGTCAATCTTGAACTGTGACCTGTTTAACATGTCTGCTAAGATGTTTTGGAGACCTGGGAGATGCCTGGCTGACAGATATAAGCCATGGGACAGAGTCCATTATCACTGCTCACTGTAACTTTAGTTACACTGAGGGATTCTCATATAAAGACTGGCCAGTGTCACTGCCCCAATGGCCACAGTCAGGAGACTGAAGAGGCTCCTGTATACTGGCTGTGCTGAGGCAATCAGGCTGTCTGCCCTGTCTTGTGGTAGAAAAGCATAACCCTTCTCTGTGTCCAAAACTGCTCCCATGTATTGTAGTCACTGACAGCGTATCAGCACAGACTTTGGCACCTGTACTGTGACTCTCAAAGCTTCGTACAAGTGCCTTTTGACAATGTATGTAGGAGAGTTTCCCTGGAGCTAGCTTTCAACAGCCAGTTGTCCAGGTAGGGAAAGACATACAGGCCTTCCCTGTGAAGGGCTGCTGAAACCACTGCCAATCTGTTGGTAGAAACCTGTAGCACAGAAGCCAAGCCAAAGGGCAAGACTCTGAACTGGTAGTATTCCTCCCCCAAGACAAAGCGGAGGTATTGCGTGTGAGCTTTTCTGATCCTGACATGACAGTATGCCTCTGTCATGTTCAGGAAACAAAACCAGTACCCTGTTTGTGATAGGGGAATGATAGCTTGCAATGTTGTAATCTCCATTTATTATTTCAGATACAGGGAGAGACTGCCACCACCCCCCCCCCCTTACCATCCACTCCCTGATGTAACCTTTGGAATCCTGCAAAAAGTCATACAGAACTGGTGGTGCCAGTGCCATCTGTACCTAATGCTTTGGGTGCTTCTGTATGGTCACTTAGGGGAAGGGGGTCCAGCAGGGGGCCACGTCCCCTACCTCTGTCTTGTTGATGGTAGACACAGCCACCTCTGGAAGTAGACTAGTGATAGAAACCCCTCCCATGACCCCTAACTGGTGCGGGTTACAGGGACTTGACAGACCTCAGAGTCATTTTTGATGTCTGAAGACCTCTAGGGCTTCTTCCACATCATAACCAAACAGTTTTGTCCAACTAAAAACTTCTTGTTGCACATCGATTGCAAAACCAGCACCTGAGTCAAGAATATCGCCTCATACAAATACCAGATGCAGCAGCCCTGGCAGAGCCATTGTGGGCTTAGCAGAGCAAATGTTTGCCAGCCTCAGAACCAGAGAGGTTTAGATAACTCATTCTTGGCAGAGCCCTCAAGCAAAGCCTGGGCTGCAGCTTTTGCAGCTTTCCACTAATTTGGTAATTTGTGATTTTTTTTTTAATACTTTATGTTTATTGCTTTAGAAAATAGAAAAAGGTACATAAAGCTAGTATCGAACATATGACACACACACACAGCAAACATCAACCTGGGAGCAGATAGTTTGAAGCAGCCGGAAGAGGTAAAGATTGCCCTCCTTGCATCTGGTCCTCCCACCCAAGGCCGACTCATAATTTATTACCCTGCCCACGTCACATCACTTCTCATAGCTTACTTGTTCTGAGGTTGCTTACTTGTCCCAAGGCCGACTCTCAATTACCTTTGCGGGGTCTTGAACCCCCGACCCTCTACTCTAAATGCAGACACACAACTCCTGCACCACTAGCTAGTGTCATCTGCTTCCTGCTTTTCTGTTCCCATAGCCTGTTTCCCTGATCCTGTCTGTCTCCCTTTCTTTCCCCCTTCCACTTTGTTTACTTCCTGCTTCCCTGATCCTGTCCATCTCCCCTTTCTCTCCCCCTCTTCACTTTGTTTACTTCCTGTTTCCTCTTCTGCCAAAATGAATCTCTTTGCTCGGTTTCTTCTTGTGCTCTTCCTTCTGTCCTCTCTTCCCTCTTACACCCCTTCGTCATCACTTGCCCTCCCCCCGGTACTCCTACCATTACGTGCCACATTACCCCTCCTTTCGGCACCACATCCTACCTCCCCCATTTTGCCGACACCCCCCCGTGCACCCCTGTAGTGTATCTGTTCCAAACCTAACTCCTCTGGGGCCCTGAAATTCTGGTCTTCATCTGATCCCCTACTGTAAAACCAGCTCAGCCACTCCCCCTGTAGGGGCACCCAACTCACCTTAAAGAAGCTACCCAAACATATGCTGTATAGGTTCTCTTTCATTCTTCTGCTCCTCTCTGGAAATGTTCATCCCAATCTGGGCCCTATGCCCCCTCCCTCAAAAACCCAAGCATACTGGTGGCCTCCTACTGGCCACCATGAACATATGTAGCCTTCTAAAGAAGCACTGCCAACTCCAAGCCTGGGTATGCCACCACAACCCAAACGGCTCTTGCGGTAGTTGAAACCTGGCTACCCCACCATACCCCTGACTCGGCTGTCACGCTATCTGGTTACACCCTACACAGATCGGATAGAATGGGAACGGGGGGGGGGTTGTGCCATCTACCTCCATGATACACTTCAAGGTCATGTAATCCCGACTACCCTCCCCACAACTAACGCTCAATCACTTACCCTTAAAATTGCCATTGGGACCTCCAGTAAAACTGTATACCTGATGTTTAATTACATACCTCCCCATAACCAGAAAGAGGCTTTCACTTCGATCCTAGATATCACTGCCCAACTTCCCAAAAACTCTGAGATCATCGCACTCGGCAACTTTAACACAAACTGGCTTGCCCCTCAATCTACCTATTTCAGAGATGCCACTGCCGCCCAAAACCTAACTCAACTGGTCTGCTCTCCAACCAGGCCTAACCAAAACACAGGCAACATAACCCTCTCTGACCTCATTTTCTCCAATCACCCTGAACGTATCTCCGATGTCCAGGTCTTATCTGACTTGATTAGCGATCTCTCCCCAGTCACCTACCACTGGTCAAACAGTTGGACCCCCGGGGCCTCCAGACACCGACTCCTTAGGAAAGGTGCTCTAGGGCATTTCCACAATTATCTTCTCAACTCTGACTGGACCCCGCTTGACTATACTGCATCTGTCAATGATGCGCTGTCCTTCTTTATTAGTTCCTTTAACACCGCCTGTGAAATCTTTGCCCCCTTTAAGTGGGCGGTGAAAGATTGTTTCTCTCCCTGGGTCAACCAGTCTATAATTGACCAAATGACTGCTCGTGACAACCTATGGCACTGAGTCCTGGAATTTGGCTGCCCCGTGGACCATCAACTATACTGTGCTGTCCGAAACTCCTGCACCTGGGCCATTCGCCAAGCCAAGACTGCTTACTACCAAGCTAAACTCACCACCTCGTGAGGGCTGGGATGTAACTTCTGGGAGAATATTAAGGAACTCAGTGGTAAATCCTGCTCCCCCCACTGATCATAAACGGGGTCCCTACCCAAGAGCCTGACCAGACTGCCAACACCTTTAATGTGGCTTTTACTGACCTTAGCTCAGTACTTCCCCACCCCAACTTCTTCTCCCCTTCCCCTGGGCTGTCTTCCCCACCTACTGCTGTCCCACCGTTCCGTTTCAAGACCATCTCCCCAAGTACTGCTCACTCCTACCCCTCTAAGTTCCTTGGCAAATCCAGACAGAGCGGCGATATACTAGACCCTAAGCTGCTCAACCTGTCTCTAGACACAGTCCTAACCCCCTTCACCAAAATCCTGAATATGTCACTATGCCTTGGTCAGTTCCCTTCCCAGTGGAAATGGGCAGTGGTCACCCCCATCCACGAGTGGTGACCGAACCTCCCATAATAACTACAGACCCATCTATATTCTGGCCCCGCCCCTCGAAAAAATTGTCGTTGAACTCACTGAATTCCTGGAATCACACAACCTCCTTTGCCAGCAACAGCACGGTTTCAGGAAAGGCCACAGCACCACCATTGCCCTCCTGGAGTACACCGCATCCATCCACGGCGTCTTCAACCACGGGGCCTTGGCTGGGTCTGTTTACACTGACCTCACCAAGGCCTTTGATACGGTCAAACAATCCCTATTGTCTGACTCTCTCCTTTCCACTGGCCTGTCCCAGGAGGCCACCGCCTGGTTCACCCACTACCTGTAAGGAAGATCCCAGCAAGTGAAGATAAATGGCACCCTATCCACTAGTCTACAGGTTTCCTCTGGGGTACCCCAGGGCTCCATTCTTGGCCCACTCCTGTTTACCCTGTACCTGAGCTCTCTCCCCTCGGCCTGCATCAGACATCTCCTCCTCTATGCGGACGATGCAGTGATTTTCAGTTGCCAGCCTGACCCCACCCTGCTTCAACAGGCCCTGCTGTGCTCCTTCAAGGAGGTTGAATCCTGGTTTTCAACCCATAAACTTATTCTCAATTATAAAAAGACAAAGGTAATGTTATTCTCCCACCACCAATATAAGTACAAGTCCTCCGCCCTCTCAATCCTCAATTGTCATGGCACCCCGGAATCTGTTCCCCATTTTAAATACCATGGTATCACCCTCGATCCTCTCCTTTCATGAACATATTACCGCTGCCTGCTCCGCAGTTAATGTCAGAATTGGCCTCCTCTACAGAATTAAGTCCTGCCTCCCCCCTGCTGCTCTTAGACTGGCTATCCCCAACTCAATTCTATCCCTGGTAGACTATGGTATAGTCACCTACTGGTCGGCCCCTGACTCTGCCCTGAGTAAAATTAAAGTTGCCTTAAACAAAGCCTGCCATCTGGCCACTGGCTGCGACAGGTTGATGCATACCTGCGATCTCTACCAATGCTCGGCCTGGCTAAATTTCCAAGGGCGTCTCTACTATCAGACCTGCCTACTAGCAAAACAAATCTTCTATGGGTCATTCACCCCCTGGCTGTAACCTTCTCTTCTCTCCAGGACAGCACAGGTGGGTGACCAGACACACCAACAAAACTGCTTTCCAAGTCCTCTTCTATAGAACCACCACTAGTCAAAAGTCCTTCACATATAGGGCCCCTTTAGGGATGAACTCCATCCCCTGTTCCTCCTATCCATACCCAGGTTGGGACCTTTCAAAAAAGAACTGCGGGACCACATCCTGGTTTCATCAAACTGTGACTGTCTGTAACACTGTTGTAACCCTCCAACTATTTCCTCTCCTGCACCTTGGCCACATGACAACACCTATTGGGTGGCTTTCTGGTCTCCACTGTTTTTCCATCTCTCCTTTGGTCCACTTCTTGGGCCTGTTTCTCTCTTTCTCCTCCATAGCTCAGTTGCTCCTGTCTCCAATATTTATTTTTTCCGCTTCAGACTTGTTTCTACAAATTTGGTTACTCCCATGTCAATTGACAATGCTTATTGTAATGCATCATTATTAGATAACTCCCTGTTGTATAATTTTTTCTTTGTGTATAATTACTGTCATTGTTCATGATGTCATGATGTCTGTAACACCTGCCTGCCACACTTTGTACTGACTTGGAACCTTTGAAAAAGAGTCCCTGACTCAAAGGGTTATAATTCCTAGATCTCAATAAATAAATAAATGTTTAGTACATCCAATAAGGGTGCCACTCCTCTTAATATAAAGATATATGTCTGTCCAATGTTATAAAGCTGCGACATGCAGAGGTCTACCAGAAACGATGAAAAAACATTAATAAAACACTCGCAGTAGAGGAGTCCATGAGCCACATGGAAAAGTCCAAATAAAGTCTTCAAGGTGTGTTGCAAAGTAAGTCTACTCCCAAATGGAGGGGAAAATGAAGATCTGTGCTAATACATTGCTACTTGTGCTAAACTAGCACAAAAAATACACAAGTTGTTAGCATCCAAGTAAACTAATCCTGAATACGATGCACCTAACAAACAAATGCAGTTAAGCACAATAACATATAATAAACAGCTTAATAAACAGATTATTAACATCTGAACAAACAACCTGCGAGTTCCCTAAGACATTCAGGAATGTAGCAGAGTCCAATGCATTATAACCAAGTCTCTCAAAAGAAAGAACTGCAATGTTGTAGTCCTGAAATGGTACAGTGGCAGGCTACCCCTGGAGTTTTATTATACACTATAAACTTCAACAGTAAACCAGGATAAGAAAGCTTAACAGAGGAGGTGCCATCCTACTATATCAATTAGTACTAAAAATACTCAAAAGATCCAAATTAAGGTTCTTCGTCAGAAGACTGAGAGTCTTCGGGTACATCATGACTTTGTTTCTGTGAGGCATATTTCCAACCTATTTAAGGGCATCCATTGGATCGGAAAAAAATAAAAACCTTCCCCTGATGCACTATCCCAAGTTGAGTGGGAAAGAGAATCCCGTGGGTAACCTCCACCATCCGGAGCATAGCCCGTACTCCATCGAATTGTTTCTTCTCTCTCATGGTGTAGCCAATGTCGGGGTATATCCAGATGAGCTGACCACCTTTCAGCAAAGTTCCTGCCCTACGGGCCAGTGCAAAAATAAAGCCTCTGCTCCACACACCATCTGTAACCAAGACTATGATACGGGGAGCCTCTGGGTTGTCAGGCCTACCCTGAGGGGGGGTCACCCAGTAGGCCTTTTGGATCTGAATGGGGCAACTGACGTAGGCTTCTCCAAGCTGTTGTGTGAACTAGTCCAGCAGAAAGAGGGAGAGATGGTCCCCCTCACATTCCCAATACCCAGAGATTAGCCAATCTA
The DNA here is from genome assembly GCA_016271365.2 of Neoceratodus forsteri. Lineage (NCBI taxonomy): Eukaryota > Metazoa > Chordata > Ceratodontiformes > Ceratodontidae > Neoceratodus > Neoceratodus forsteri. The sequence goes on from CM057456.1 coordinate 1,274,170,044, forward strand.
GTCTGAGTCTTCACAGACTCCAGCCTGGCCCGAAGATAAGCATTCTCTTTTGTGAGTATAGCCACAGTCCCCAAGGCAACATCCACCTGTTTTGTGGCCTCTGTAGCAGCTGTTGTGATGGGGTCTAAACAAGTTTCCAAACGAGCCAGTCTATTTGTCAAAGTATCAAATTTATTGGAAAATCCTGAAACAGACTGGATGAGCTTATTTATTTTCAGCCCCAGTGTTTGTAAGATCTCCTCAGCTGGGTCCTCGGAAGTTTAGCCACTCATTATTACTTGCTTGAACCGATATGTAGGAGCCCTGCAGTACTTTTGCCCTTAGCTCTGTTGGACAGTGGCTTCTCCTTCTTAGGATTCCCAATAGTAGTCTTAGAATAGTTAGGCAACAACCGAATCCGCTGTAGGGAAAAAACTAAGCTGGAAATCAAGTTTTAAATATTATTTTGGCAATCTGATCTCGGAGGCGCTAAAGCCCTGCGGCCATCTTGCTCGGAGTCCACAGCACATACCCAGTTATTAAGGATTTCAAAGATCATGTGCAACGTTTTTTGCATATTTTTTATAAAAGCTTGAAAAGCTGACATTCAAGTCCCTGTGTCATGATTAGTATTTCCTGAAAATTTCATGCTGTTTGATTTTGTGGTTTTCTTTAAATCAGCATTTGTTAACTTGCTCTACAGTGGCTGAAAACAGTGGGTTATTTTTGTCCTCTCAGTCAAACTTAGAGTGTGATGACATCATTTTGGAGTAGCTTACTGTTTCAGATTCCCAATCAGAGCAGCACTCTGTAGAGTTAATGGTTTGCTGAGCTCTCCAAGTTTCTTACAAACCCAGTCTCTGGTTTGTGTTTAGATAGATCAACTTAAAACATATCATTATCGTCTGAAAAAAAGCTGATCATTTTAATTTCAATGCTGAATTGAAGTAGTGGAAATCTTTCTCTGTGAGAAATCAGCTAGTCTGTTTCAAAGCTTTCAGTTCTTTCTAATCAAAAATCTGTTTTTTTTCTAATTATATAGCACAGGGCTGTTTAATGAATATAAAATAAATCTAAATTTTGTTCATTCACAGAAACAGTTTGTCTTTGATGTAGCCTTCATAAATATGTTCATGTAAGAACATTTGTTTTATGTCAGATTGACAAATAGTACATGTGCTTGAAATACTGTAGCAGAGTATGACAGGCACCTGTCTGAACTCACAAATTTCAGTTCTTTGGTGGTTTCTGTGTCAAAATATATCATGTACGTGTACAACTAGAAACATTATGTGGCATCCCAATGCACTGTGTCTCTGCCCCACAGTTGAGGCAGCTGCAGTCTACTGCCACCTGTCCCTGCCCCACAAGCCCCCTGCCTTCTGCTCAACATGCGAGACTGCTGCATCCTGCTGCCCTCTGTCTTCTCCCACACAGTCAGGATTTGTGCCTGCTACCTCCATCCCCGCCTAAAGAATCAGGGCTGCTGCACCTGCCACCCCGCCCAAACAGTTGGGGATGACGCACCCTGCTGCCCTCTCTCCCTCACCCTCACAGTTAGGGAAGCTGCACCTGTTGACCCCTGTTCCTGTCTCCACAATCAGGGCTGCTGTGCCGTGCTAAGCCTTAGTGTGCCAGGTCCCCTGCCTCCACAGCTGGGGCTGCTGTACCATGCTGCCTTAGCCACCAGAGGTGGGGCTTTTGCTACACCCTGCTACCCACTTCCATTGCTCCAAATGGGCAGGGCTGCTGCACCATCTGTACCCCATCTCAAAGTCAGGACTGCTGTACCCTTATGCCCCCTGTGTTCTGCACCACAGTTGAGACTTCTGCATCATGCTGTCCTCTATCCCTTGTCACCAGAGACAGGGCTCCTACACCCTGCTTCTTTCTACACAGTTGGTGTTGCCATGGCCTGCTGTGTTTTAGTTCCCCATGCCACTGTAGTTAGGGCTGATGCACTATACTGTCACTTGCCACAAGATGCAGGGCATTTGCTGTATCCTGTTGCATGCCTCCACAGTTGAGGCAGTTGCACCCTATTGTCCCCTGCCACCAGAGTCAGATCATTTGCTACACCCTGCTGCCCACATTCCTTGTCCCAGACAGGCATGGCTGCTGCACCCTGTCCCACAGTTTGGACTGCTGTATCCTGATGCCACCCCTATCTCCTGCCCAAACATTCAGGGCTGCTACACCCTGCTTCTCTCTGTCCCCACGCTCACTGTCAGTGCCACAGCACCCTGTTGCCCCCTGTCCCTGTCTCTACAGTCAGGGCTGCTGTGCTGTGCTACACCCTAGAATCTCATGCCACCCGCATCCACATTTGGGGCTGCTGAGCCCTGCTACATATTTCCATTGCCCCAAGTGGGCTGGGCTGCTGCACAATGTACTCTGTGTACCACTGTCAGGGTTGCTGTATCCTGATGTCCACCTGTGTCCTGCCCCACAGTCAAGGCTTGTGCACCATGCTGTCCTTTGTCTCCTGTCACCGTTGTGTCCTGCTGAACCACACAGCCCCTTGCCTCCACAGGAAGGGGGCAGGGTGCAGCAAATGCCCTTACTCTTGTGCTGCACCCTTCCCAAACAGTTGGGGTTCCTGCACCCTGCTGCCCTCTCTCTCTCTCTCTCTCTCACCCTCACAGTCAGGGACATTGCACATGTTGCTCCCTGTTCTTGTCTCAGCAGAATATAGCAAAGAATCTGACTCTGGTGGCAGAGGGACAGCACGGTGCAACTGCTTCAACTGTGGAGGCATGCAACAGGATGCAGCAAATGCCCTGAATCTTGCGGCAAGTGGCAGCATGGTGCAACAGCCCTAATTGCAGAGGTATGGGTCTCTAGGGCACAGTAGGCAACAGCAACCACAACTGTGTAGAAAGGAGCAGGGTGCAGCAGCCCTGTCTGTGGTGCTAGGTGACAGAAAACAGCATGGTGCAGAAGCCTCGATTGTGGGGCAGGACACACGGGGCATCAGGGTACAGCAGCCCTGACTGTGAGATGGGGTTCACTTGGTGCAGCAGCCCTGCCCATGGAGGCAGGAAACATGGCACTTTAGGGCCTAGAACAGCACAGCAACCTTGACTGTGGAGACAAGAACAGGAGGCAACAGGTGCAGCTTCCCTAACTGTGAGGGTGGGGGAGATAGGGCAGCAGGGTGCAGCAACCCCAATTGTTGGGCAGGGATCAGCAGTGTGCAGTAGTCCTGATTCTTTAGGCAAAGGATGGAGGCAGCAGGGTGCACAATCCATGACTTTATGGGAGAAGACAGTGGGCAGCAGGGTGCAGCAGCCTCGAATAAGGAGCAGAAGGCAGGGGGCTTGTGGGGTAGGGGACTGGTGGCAGTACACTGCAGCTGCCTCAACTGTGGGGCAGAGACAAAGTGCATCAGGATGCCACATAGTGGCTCTAGTTGTACACGTACATAATGTATTTTCACACAGAAACCACCAAAGAGCTTAAATTTGTGAGTTCTGACAGTACATGTGCTTGAAATACTGTAGCAGAGTGTGACAAGCACCTGTTTGTCAATCTGACATGAAAAGAAAATGTTCTCACGTGATTGTATTTATGAAGGCTACATCAAAGACAAACTGTTTCTGTGAATGAACAACATTTAGATTTATTTTATATTTGTTAAACAGCCCTGTGCTATATAGTTAGAAAAGAATTGAGGTTTGATTAGAAAGAACAGAGCTGTGATACAGACAATCTGATTTCTCACAGAAAAAGATTTCCACTACTTCAATTCAGCATTGGAACTGAAATGATCAGCTTTGTAAAGGAAAAGAATTATATATTTTAAGCTGATCTATCTAAACACAAACCAGAGACTGGGTTTGCAAGGAACCTGGAGCGCTCAACAAACCATAAACTCTACAGAGTGCTGCTCCAATTGGGAATCTGAAACAGCAAGCTACTCCAAAATGATGTCATCGCTCTCCAAGTTTGACTGAGAGGACAGAAATAACTCTACTGTTTTCAGCCACTGTACAGCAAGTTAACAAATGCTGATTTAAAGAAAACCACAAAACCAAACAGCATGAAATTTTCAGGAAACACTAATCATGACACAAGTACTTGAATTTCAGCTTTTAAAGATTTTATTAAAAATATGCAAAAACCGTTCCACATGATCTTTAAGGCCTAGAGAGGCAGAGGCATAGGTATGCTTGCCCATCACATCCTGCCTCCTCATACTTTATCAGGAGGCAAAATACTAATGTGTCTAGGTGCTTTAGACCTATCATGAGCAGCCATTAGGACTACAGAGTCAGTTTCTGGCTGGTTAGCATAATACAGCTAAGCAGATGAAGATGGATCCTGCTTATCAGTCTTTCTGGGTACTGCAAGCAGTGAGTTTGGTTTGTACCATGCAGCAAAGGCAGCATCCTCTAATGCAGGATATACAGATGGAATTATAATGGAGGTGGAGCATGGCACCCCCAAAATTTCCATGAGGTTTCTTTTTGTGGAGTCTTCCTCATTGGCAAAGCCCATGGCAGTTTGCATTTGCTGCAGCATGGCTTGAAAAGTAGGATCCTCAGAGGAGACCTCAGGGATACAGACCACCGAGTCCTCACTGCAGGATGAGAGAGCAGAATTACATTGAGGTGGCATATATTGTTCTACATCATGCTCAGCTTCCAAATCCTCCTCTAACACCACGAGGTCAGGATTATATTCCACCTTGTCATCGACATCCCTATCCATTAAGAGAGCTGCACTGTGCATAGGTGGCCACTGAGAAGGAGTATACTGTGATCTGCTGTTAGCAGGCATCAACGGTATCTAACAGCTCTGAGGCTCCACTGGCAGGATAGCTGCCTGCAGAGGTAATCCAAGCAGAATGCATTGTATCATCTCTAAAAACGACACCAGCACACTTTGAGAGTCGACGCCCTAGCCAGGGGCCATGGCTACTTGTGTCAATGACGGGCTGTAGCCTGATGACGAAGGTAGCTTACCATCCACAGTAGCTATGGCAGCGCCTAAACCAGACCCCGACATTGGTGTCTCACTAATGGTCAGGCTGTAGTCAACGCCGCAAGAGTGGTCAATGATGCAGTAGAATGACCTTGTCTCACCGCTGACCAGGACCTCACTGGTGAAGTAAATTTTTCTTTATGTTTATGCTTGCGGGCCAGACATTAAGAAGGGCCACAATGCCCACCATTCCCTGTCCCACTCCTCTGACTTCGGTGGCTGCTTCTTGGCTGACAGCAAGGCTGTAAGATTTTGGTCCCTGTTCCTTCTCCATGGCTGTTAAAGTTTTAAGGAGATGGTAATTTTCTTGCGGCATCACCTTGTAGCCTGACTGAAGGTCTGTCAACTCTCACAAGTCCTCACATTGTGAGAAACACTCAAGTACCACACACAAAACTGTATGCTTGTCTTTTTTTGTAGATTTTCTTTCCACACTTACAGTACTGAAATAAAGGATCTTTTGATTTTGGTAGCAAGGAGTGATGACAAAATACACTTACAATAAAAGTAAAAGAAAACATGGCAACAGCTAGTTGATGACATTTCCCTCAGCAGGTCCAACAAGTATGATTGACGGCAGAAAAATAACAGAGGTGATGGGGCTGCTCACATTTATACAGACGCTGATGTATGACGTCTTTGTTGGCAGCCCTCCGCTAGCAAAAGTCTCCATGTGGTTCTAGTGCCTGGCGGCTATAGTTCCAAAGAAGTGAATTACTGGAAGAGATACCCTTGAAGAAGATCTACAAGTACCTCATGGGGGTGAACAGGGTACAGGAGGGGAGTCTGTTTCAAATGAGAAAGTGCACCAGAAGAAGAGGGCATGCAATGAAGCTGGAAAGGGGGAAGTTTAGGAGGGATGTGAGGAAATACTATTTGACTTCAAGAGTGGTGGACACCTGGAACAGCCTGCCACCAGAGGTAGTGAGGGTGAAAACTGGGGGGGAGGGGAACTGTGGGGGAGGGGCCTCCAAATATGCAGGGGTAGGCACAGGGGAATACTGGGAAATAAGCGGGAGGGGGGGGTCGCCAGAGACCTGTTAGGGTCTGCAGAGACAAACTACACAGGGAACACCTGGGCAGATTGGGTGGGCCAAGCTGCCCTTTTCTGCTGACAAATTCGATGTTTCTATGTAACTGGAGAATTGTTCATTTACCTGGTCTTTACAGCGTACAAGTTCAAATGCATGTGTGTGTCTGTATTGTGAAGGGGCTTTGCTACTGCAGCCCCTGGGTCATGTAGTTTTGAGCACTTATCACGCTGTGGCTCAGTGACCACATGCACAAATTGTGTGTATGTCTCGGAATGTCCACATGTGGAGTGCACTGCTATGCTGTCCAGATGTGTGTACACCTCATTACCACACAGCACTTAGTGTGTGCAGTGGGTCGGTGTACATCACTAAGCATTGACCTTATGCAGCTGCATAGCACTCCTAGACACTTTTTGGATCAGGCCCTAAATACAAACCCAGCATTCATAATTGAAACAGGGTGTTTTCTTTGTATTCATTTCTGTAATACACCACAGTTTGTAACACAAATACAGTAAGCAGGCAAATATCAATTTATATGGTGCCAATTCTTAGGGGCTTAGAGAGCCACACAATAAAATCAACAAATAAAGCTAACAAAAATAAAATCAATAAATAATCAAATAATAAATATGTGCAAAAACACATTTTATCATTAAAATTACTAAACCTAGGTGGCATCAGATCAGTGACTCATTAAGAATAGCTGAAAGGAGATCCAACAGAAAATTAAAACACTGAAAAATGAAAAATCCCCTGGTACTGACGGATTTACGTCAGAGTTTTATAAACAGTTTGCCACATTAATAATGGAACCACTTTTGGATGCATTTAATGCCCTGGTTATGGGGCAGCCCCTGCTTCCTGGAACCATGCCCAAATTTCAGTTATCCTCAAACCAGAAAAAGATCCGGAAGACTGTAAATCCTACTGTCCCATCTCCCTTCTTCCAGTAGACTTAAAGATATTCACAGGTATCCTAGCAGATCGGTTACAGCAGGTAATTTCATCTTTAGTTCATAGAAACCAGACTGGCTTTATCTCCGGAAGATATTTACAAGACAACATAAGAAGATTCTTAAATATTATCTCAGCTCAAAAAGGCAAAAAATCCCTTCAATTAGCTATTAGTATGGACACAGAAAAAGCGTTCGACAGGGTAGATTGAGTATTCCTGTCTCAGACCCTTTGGGAGTTTGGTCTAGGAGACAAATTTACAAACATAATTATATAACCCATAACTCCACCCCTTAAGCTAGAGTAAAAGTAAATGGATTTTAGAAACACAGAAACATAGAAGTTGACGGCAGATAAGGACCGCAAGACCCATCCAGTCTGCCCATTTTTTTTCCTATCTTATGAATGTACCATAGGCCTTTACTCTGTCAATGGCCTATCTATTCGTACTCATCTTATGTCTATCCCATGCCTGTCTGAAGCCCTGCACTGTATTCATATCCACCACTTCCTGAGGTAGGCTGTTCCATGCATTCACCACCCTTTCTGTGAAAAAGAACTTCCTCACATTACCCCTTAATCGGCCTCCCTCTAATCTCATGCTGTGTCCTCTTGTCCTGCTATTTTTCTTGTATTGAAACATGTTAGATTCTTTCACCTTGTTAATGCCCTTAAGGTGTCTGAATGTTTCGATCATATCACCGCTCTCCCTCCTTTGCTCTAGTGTATACATACTGAGCTCCATTAATCTGTCCTCATATGTTTTCTGATACAGTCCCTGCACCATTTGGTTGCCCTTCTCTGGACTGCCTCAATTTGGTTAATGTCCTTGTGAAGTTACGGCCTCAGTACTGCATACAGTACTCCAGATGGGGCCTAACCAGTATCTTGTAAAGAGGGATTATTACTTCCCTCTTATGACTTGTGATACCCCTACTAATACACCCCAACATCCCCCTAGCCTTACCTACTGCTTTCGTGGTCTGCTTGGATGATTTCAGGTCATCTGAAATCGAAGTCCAACCAATTTCCCTTAAAGAGAGGTACACAGCAGGGCTGCCCCCTCTCCCCCCCTTTTTTTGCCCTCTCATTGGAACCTCTAGCTATAGCTATTAGGGCCAATAATAACAATAAATGAGTGATGGTGTTGAGGCACAAACAAAAGCTGGCTTTGTATGCCGATGATTCCCTTTTCTTTGTGGCCGATCCGTAATCCTCTGTACCTCACCTCTTACAGGCACTTACAGAGTATGGTACCCTAGCTGGCTATAAAATTATTCTACTGAAATCAGAGGCCATGGTATTAAGTGGCACCCTGAGGCCAGCATTTAAAGCATCTTTGCCCTTTACCTGGGCTCCTAGGAACACATTTCGGTACCTGGGCATCAGAGTCTCAGCAGACACCTCTCAACTGTACAAAAACAACTACTGTACCTAAAACTTTTTCAAGAATTGCAAGTGGACATGGCAAGGTGGAACCTTCTACCACTCGCACTATATGGGAGAATTCAAACATTAAAGATGAACATACTACCATGGCTCATGTTTCTATTCCAGACTCTCCCCATTCCAATTCCTGGATCCTTTTGGACCCAGTTACAGAAGGAATCACAGCAGTTTGTCTGGGCAAGTAAGCATCCCTGACTGGCTAGGGCCCTCCTTCAGGTTCCCCATGGGGAAGGAGGCTTGACACATCCCAACTTCCCTCCCTACTATCTGGCGGCCAGAGGAGCACGGATGTGCACATGGGCCAAACATAGAGAGGAGTCTGGTTGGTACCGTTTAGAGGAAGGCACAGTGTGTGGTTGGGCACTTTAGGCATTGCCAACCTATAACATTCCTACAAATATATGGGCCAACACAGATAACCCATGGGTGAAACACTTGCTCCATATACTTCTTAAACTAAGCAAAATCACACATACTTTCGTCCGTGGTTCTTCTTTTTAGGCAGGGGAAGGGCCCAGCCACCCACCCCCATCCCCAACCACCCGACGCTACACTCCATTTATAGGGTACCACAGTTGTGACATTTCCTGTGGCAGAGCAGGATGGGGCGGATCAGTGGGGCCTCCACAAGGTGATCTCATTTACAGGGCACTAGTAATTTAACTTGTTATGACAAGTTAAACAAAGCACAATTAAACCATTACTTGCATTTTTTTTTTTTCTTCCAATTACTCTGACTAGGTTACAAACCCAGCAACTTATTTGGAATGGATTTCATTAACTGCAGGTACTGTGGAACAATTTTCAGAAGGACATTCTTACAGGATTTAGGACACTGTCCTACATGCTGGGCCTTTGGAGATCTTAGGTCTCAGCTCCGGCAGCATGGGCAGAGATTGCACGCCTCAAATTTCATATTGAAGAGGAAATACATTATAAAACCACCCGCCATTTCCCCAGCATCCAACAGAAAAACCTCAACCGAGAGGGTAGTTGGTCCAGGAGGTTGGCAGGTGGTTAGAGGAGCAAATCAGGTGCCCCATCACTCTCTGCTCTCCAACACATTACCTCCAAAACCATATAAACACTACAAACAGGTATCTGCCTCTATCTCTGAAATCAAATAAAGAGGCAGAAGACACTGCAGAGCAGGACACTGCGGCACAGGAGCTAGCACAACAATACTCACCCAAAACAGGAACCAAAACTAAACAAGTACAAAGGAAATCCAAAAACTTCTGATCATAAGCGACTCCATGATTCGGGGAGTTGATACCATCTCAACCAAGGGTGATGGTCAGATGTCTCCAAGTACATCAGCATGGAGAGACACTGACCGCATTACTAAGATTGTTCACAAAGCAGGAGAAAACATTGATGTCCTAGTACACATAGGGACTAATGACCTCGCCAGCCGGTCAGTTGTAGGAGACCAAGGAACACCTGACTAGGCTGGGTGACAAACTATCATCTATTTCGTCCAGCATCTCCTTCTCTGAGATCCTGCCAGTCTGGGAGAAGGGAGCAGATGGACGGAAGGTCAGAAGAAGGGAGATAGGGAGCTAAACACATGGCTCAAGGACTGGTGCCAGGAAAAAGGACACAGATTTGTAGGGAACTAGCAACAGTTCTGGGAGCGAAGTTCTTTAAATTTGATGGACTGCATCTGACTAAAGAGGGAGTCAGTGCATTGGGGCAGAAGTTTGGCGTCTTTGCAGAATATTTAAACTAGCAAATGGGGAGAGGGTGCAGCACCCATACGTTGAATGGGAAGAACACCCTCCCCTCAGCTAGTGGTCAAACTGGAATTCAGTGTGTTTGCCGCTCATTTGCATCACCAGGAAGAAAAAAGGTTTGTCTCCCCACACGATGCACAGGGTAATGCCAAACCTCACCCAACAACCAACACACCAAAATCTGGGCAATGGAAAATCATGTACACAAATGCTCACAGCCTGGGAAATAAGATCCCAGACCTGCAGGCAATAATGTCAGAGGCTAAACTGGACATAGTAGCAATTAGTGAGACGTGGTTTACCAGTAACCACCTTGGGAGACTTCAGTACCTGGCTATGTATTGTTCAGAAGAGACCGAGGTGCAAAAGGGGGAGGAGGCCTGTATGTTAATGAAAATATCAAAGCTACAGAAATTCAGAATACACATAAGGAGCCAGAAGAACTGTGGGTCACCCTGGAAACAGGAAATGGGACAGCCATAAGAACTGGGGTTGTCTACAGGCCCCAGACCAGAGGAGGACATAGACACATTACTGTTAGAAGATATACAAAACATGACAGCTAAAGGGAGGTTCTGATAATGGGAGACTTCAACATGCCAGATACAGATTGGTCAATACCAGCAGGAACATCTGCCAGAACTAGACTCATAGTGGATTCCCTGCAGGGGGAGGGCCTCAAACAACTGGTACAGCAACCCACAAGAGACAGGGCTATCCTAGATCTAGTACTGACTAACAAAGAAGGGATCACAGATCTCCAGGTAGAAGGTCACCTGGGGGCCAGTGACCATCACATGGTATGGTTCAATTTGGCTACTACATCTAAATCATCCCATTCCAAGGCAAAAATATGGGACTTCAGAGGAGCTGACTTTGATAAGATGGCCAACAGAGTTAAGCTAGCCTGGCAAAAGAAACACAGGTGAGGTACAGGCAAAGTGGGCAAGCATTAAGGATACAATACTTGAAGCAACATCCCATTGTGTTAGACAGAAAAGGAAGTGCAAAAAGAGGAAACCACTTTGGTTCCCAAATACAGTAGCAGAAAAGGTCAGAGCCAAAAGGCGGCCTTCAGAAAATATAAGGGAACACAGCGGGATGAAGATAGGGGGCATACCAAACTGCCTAAAGGGAAGCAGGTAAGGCAGTAAGGCAGGCAAAGTCCCAAACTGAGGAAACACTAGCACAAACAGTAAAAGAAGGTGACAAGACTTTCTATAGATACATTAGTGAAAGGAGAAAGTCCAGAGGGGGTATTGCTAAGCTTAATGGAGAAAAGGGAGCATGTGAGGAGGAGGACCCTGTAAAGGCATCTATCCTAAATAGATACTTTTGCTCAGTATTCACTGAAGAGAAGGTAGGGCAGGGCCCACAGCTCAGCATCATGGACACAGGGGGGAGGGAGGTGAGCACTACTCCCTTCACAAAAGAAAGGGTCCTACAAGAGCTTGCTAAGCTCAGGGTGGATAAGGCAATGGGACCTGATGGCATACATCCCAGGGTACTTAAGGAGCTAAAGGAGGAACTAGCAGAGCCATTAGCAGAATTGTTTAGTGAGTCTCTGAGCACAGGAGAGGTCCCAGAAGACTGGAGAAGGGCTCATGTGATCCCACTCCACAAGAGTGGTAGCAGGGAGGAGGCGGGGAACTACAGACCGGTCAGTCTTACCTCAGTAGTGGGCAAGATTATGGAAGCACTCCTTAAGGAAAGGATAGTGCAACACCTGGAATCCATAGGGGCACAGGATCCAAGACAGCATGGGTTTACAAAAGGAAGGTCCTGTCAAACTAATCTCATAGATTTCTTTGACTGGGTAACCAGAGTGGTGGACCAAGGGGGAGCAGTTGATGTCGCCTACCTTGACTTCAGCAAAGCTTTTGACACTGTTCCACATAGAAGATTGATAAATAAGCTAGGTAGGCTCGGGGTGGGTCAGAAGTTGGTCAACTGGGTGGCAAACTGGTTGGCAGAAAACAGAGAGTGGTGGTAAATGGTATACAGTCAGAAGAGATGCAAGTCACAAGTGGGGTACCTCAGGGATCAGTCCTGGGGCCAGTCCTATTCAACATCTTCATTAGTGACCTCGCAGATGGACTAGAGGGTAAGGCTTGTCTGTTTGCAGATGACACCAAGATCTGCAACAGAGTAGATGATCCAGATGGGGTGGCAGAATGAGAAGAGATCTGGATAAACTAGCAGAATGGTCAGAAGAGTGGCAACTGGGATTTAATGCAAAGAAGTGCAAAATCATGCACATAGGGAAGAAACCCTGAAGCCACTTATAGGCTGGGAGGGAGTTGCTAGCAGTCACAAAGGAAGAAAGAGACTTGGGCATCATCATCACTGATGACCTGAAATCATCCAAGCAGACCTCTAAAGCAGTAGGTAAGGCTAGGGGTGTTAGGGTGTATTAGTAGGGGTATCACAAGTCGTAAGAGGGAGGTAATAATCCCTCTGTACAAGACATTGGTTGAGCCCCATCTGGAGTACTGTGCAGTATTGGAGGCCACACCTTCACAAGGACATTAACCAAATTGAGGCAGTCCAGAGAAGGGCAACTAAAATGGTGCAGGGACTGCATCAGAAGACATATGAGGACAGATTAAGGAGCTCAATATGTATACCCTTGAGCAAAGGAGGGAGAGAGTGATATGATTGAGACATTTAAACACCTTAGGGCATAAACAAGGTGAAAGAGTCTAACATGTTTAAATATAAGAAAAATAGCAGGACAAGAGGACACAGCATGAGATTAGAGGGAGACCATTAAGGGGAATGTGAGGAAATTCTTTTTCACAGAAAGGGTGGTAGATGCATGGAATGGCTTACCACAAGAAGTAGTGGCTATGAATACAGTGCAGGGCTTCAAACAGGCATGGATAGACATAAGGGAGCAATACAAATGACTATGAATAGATAGGTCACTGACATAGCAAAGGCCGATGGCACATTTATAAGGTAGAAAAAGAAATGGGCAGACTGGATGGGCCTTGCGGTCCTTATCTGCCGTCAACTTCTATGTTTCTATGTTTCTATGGGACCTGGGCCTCTATCTCCAATACGATTCGAAGCTGCTTTTAAACCACCCAGAATAGATCAGGGGTGCCGATATTGGGCTGTAGAGAAACTGGCAACCTTTACACAATGTTTGGATAATAACAGATGTCTATCCTTTGCACAACTTAAAGCTAGATACCAACTCTGTAATGAAGATCATTTCAGGTTCTTGCAGGTAAGACATTTTTTGCAGTCCCCAGGGGTCATACACCAAATTCTGAGAGAAAGAACAGACCTAGAAATTTTCTTTTACTATGCAATTGCACTGAAAGGCAATTCACATTACCTGACACAGCTCTACATTATCTGAAATAAACAACAGTTATCACCTCTTCACAAAATGAAGGAAAAATGTGAAACAGAATACCCATATACAACCCGTTCAGTGGATAAAGAGATTAGGGAGAGGTTAGCAAATAACAGCATCTCCCACCTGGAGAGAATTTAACTGGAAAATATTGGTCCGGTACTTCTTGACCCAAACTATCACCAAATATTTTGGGACCTCCCAATATAGAAACATAGAAACACAGAATTTGACGGCAGATAAGGACCACTTGGCCCACCCAGTCTGCCCATTTCCCTACCTACTGGATAAGCTGCAGATCCTAGTTAACCAGCAGTCTACTTCTTCTTACCCCAACCCCCCAGAATTGCCTTATGACTGTCCCATGCATGCTTGAATTTCACCACTGATTTTGACTCCACAACCTCCGAAGGCCGCTCCATGCATCCACAACCCTCTCTGTGAAAAATACTTCCTTAAATTACCTCTGAGCTGCCCCTCTATCTTCTAAATTGTGCCCCTTGTTCTTGCACACTCTTTTTGAAAGACGCTACCCTCTTGGACTTTGTTGATTCCTTGAGGTACTTGAAAGTTTCTATCATGTCCCCCCTCCCTCCTTTCCTCGAGGCTATACATATTAAGCTCCTTAAGTCTCTCTTCATATGTCTTCCGGTGCAGACCCCACCATTTTAGTTGCCTCCTCTGGACAGCTTCCATCCTGTCTATGTCTTTGCGAGATTGGGTCTCCAGAACTGCACACAGTACTCCAGATGGGGTCTCACCAGCTGTCTGTACAGAGGATAATAACTTCCTGTTTTCTACTGGTGATGCCTCTCCCTATGCATCCCAGTAACCCCCACCCTCCTGCTGCCCTCTCACATTGCTTGCCCACCTTTAGGTCATCTGATATGACTACCCCCAGGTCCCTTTCTATTTTGTTGTTGTTAGTATCTCACCCCCATTGTGTACTCTTCCCCTGGGTTTTGTTTCCCAGGTGCATTACCTGCACTTCTTAGCATTGAATCTAAGCTGCCATACATCTGACCATTCCTCTAACCTTGCCAAGTCCCTTCTCATCCTTTCCACCCCACCCTGTGCATCAACTCTGTTGCAGATCTTAGTGTCTTCTGCAAAGAGACATACTTTTCCTTCCAGTCCTTCCTCGATGTCGCTTATAAAGACATTGAAGCGGACCAATTCTAATACTGAACCCTGCGGTACCCCACTAGTAACTCTCCTTTCTTCTGAGTGGACTCCATTTACTATTACTCTCTGTGTCCTATTCTCCAGCCAATTCTTTACCCAGGCTGTCATCTTGGGACCCACTCCCAGGCTGGCTAACTTGTATATTAATCTTTTGTGTGGGACTGTGTCAAATGCCTTGCTAAAGTCTAGGTAGGCCATGCCCACAGCCCCTCCCTGATCTACTACTTTGGTCACCCAGTCAAAGAAATCTATCAGATTTGTCTGGCATGACCTTCCGCTGTGAATCCATGCTGCCTTGGGTCCTGTGCCCCTCTGGCCTCTAGATACTCGACAATTCTTTCCTTCAGAAGTGATTCCATCATTTTCCCTATCACTGAATTAAACTAACAGGTCTGGTTTCCTGCTTCTGCCTTGCTCCCACTTTTGTGAAGGGAATACATCTGCCCTCCTCCAGTCCTCGGGTACCACCCATCCTCCCATGATTTGTTAAAAGGGTAGTCAGTGGTGTCACTAGTTCTACCCTTAGCTCTTTAGAATTCTGGGATGAATCCCATCAGGCCCCATTGCTTTGTCCACCTTCAGTTTTAAGAGTTCTTTCAGAACCCTTTCTTCTGTAAATGGGCTGGTATCAACTTCTGTATCCAGAGTGTTACTACTGTTTGTTTTATGTACCTCCCCCTCTTCATTTGTAAATACTGAGCAAAAATATTTGTTTAGTATCTCTGCCTTTTCAGTCTCCCTCTGCCCACCCTCCCTCCCCTTTATTAAGCCTCACTATCCCTCCCTTGGTCTTCCTTTTGCTCCCTGATGTACCTATAAAGGTTTTATCCCCTTCTTAACTGAGTTGGCTATCTTTTCCTCGGTTTGGGCCTTTGCTGTTCTGACTGCCTTCCCAGCCTCCTTTTGCTTTAACTGACACAGTTCTCTGTCCTGCTCCTTCTGCGATTCCTTGTACTTCCTGAATGCTTTCTTTTTCTCTTGAACCTTCACTGCCACTTCCTTTGAGAACCATAGTGGTTTCTTACTTCATCTTGTTTTGTTTATTTGCTTTACACAAAGGCTTGTTACCTCTTTGATGGCAGTTTTTATTATTCCCCATTGTTCTTCCACCCCTCCTTCCTGCCCATTTGCTAGTGCATTCCTTAGGCACTCACCCATTTTGGCAAAGTCAGCCCTCCTAAAGTCCAGTACTTTTGTCTTTGTATGGCTTGACTCTATTGCTGTGTTATTGTGAACCATACTGTTCGATGGTCGCTAGTTCCCAGATGGCTACCCACTTCTACATCTGTGATCCTCTCTCCATCTCCATTTGAGAGAATCAAGTCTAATATTGCTCCCTCTCGAGTGGGCTCCAGTACTAGTTGTCTAAGGCATGCCCCCTGTAGGGCATCTAGAATAACTGCACTCTTCGAAGTGGCAGCTGCAACTGCACTCCAGTTAACATCTGGCATATTCAGATCACCCATCAGCAATATCTCCCCTTTTTCTGCCATTCTAAGTATACTTTCTATCATTTCCCTGTCCATTTCCTCCCCTGAGAAGGGGTCTGTGCTAACCCTGTTGTATTGTGGTGCCATTGCCTGTCTCCAAATTTACCCACAGTGCTTCTTCTCCTCCTGTTTACCCTTTTGTTCTGTTGCTTTTTATTCCTTCCTTATGTAAAGAACTACCCTCCTCCTCTTTTACCTCCTGTCCCTCCTGTAGACAGTGTATCCTGGTATGTTTATGTCCCAGTCATGGTTTTGTGTGTACCATGTTTCTGTGACTGCCATGATATCAGATGTTCCTCCTCCATCAAGGCCACTAATTCAGAAGCTTGTTACCCAGACTACGGGCATTAGTACTCATTGCTCTCCATTTTTGATGGCTTTACCTTCTGTTGCAGCATCCCCCACTGACCATTCTACCGCAGTCTTTTTCTCATTTAGTACCCTGTTTTGTAGGGAGAGGCTGGGATTTTCCTGCTGCTTGTCAGTGCCTCCCCCTTTGACTAGTTTAAAAGCTTGCCAATGAAGCATTTAAACCGATTGCTCATGTTGGAGGGGTTGTGGGCAAAGTGGGACACACAGACATATTTTTGGGGCTTGTCCACTGATTCAACCATTCTGGAAAGGAATACATGCACAAATACAGGCCCTAACAGGACTTCAAGTCCCTTACACAGCCACAGATTTAGTACTGGGCTTTCCCACTCTGCTCACAGGTACTAAAACAGCTAGAACCTTGACTCAGATGTTTGGAATAGCAGCATTAAAGTGCATCACCTCTAGATGGCGCTCCCCCTTCCACCTACAATGACAGACTGGCAAACTAGAGTGGGGGAGTTGGAGAGAATGGAGAATATCACTGGCCAATTACAGCTTCAACAAGGGAAATTCTTGGAGATATGGAGCCTACTGCCTATGGCACCTTTTAACCAGTGAGCTCACACCCTAAAAAAGTATAAATCTGGAGGAAAGGACTAGGAGCAGGAGAAATTGTGCATAAGGACATTGTTTATGTTAATTACGATGTGTTAGAAATGTTTTAGCACTCATGAGATTAGGAGAACTATACTTCCTAACATAAAGACTTATATGTTTGTATTGGAGACATATCATGATTATTTGAAGATGTTATCATAATTGTATGTGAGTTCAAGCTCTGTTACTAATGTGACTATAAGTGCACTGTACTTTTTCACTATGAGAAATAATATGACCTGTTTTAAGATCAATAAAATTCTCATGAAGTTAAAAAAAAAAGAATGGCTGAAAGCTTCCTGAAACAGGAAGGACTTTAAGTCCTTTTCAAAGGTCTCCACTGAGGGAACCTCCCAAAGAGAACAAAGGAGCCTGTTCCACAGGGCAGGTCCCACCATTGGAACACTCGTTCACATGAAGATCTTAACCTTGCCCCGGGAATGGCTAGAAGGCCCACCATGAAGCAGTGGAGGTGGTGAGAGGTCTGGTAGGGAGTCAGGAGATCTCTCAGGTAGCCAGCATGCAGTCCATACAGGGCCTTATAGGTCAGTAAACTTACCTTGAAGGTGATCTGCCACTTCACCGTCAGCCAGTGCATTTCACGCAAGACCAGGGTCATGTGGCAAGACCTAGCAGGGTGGCTGCAGTGCCTTGCACCAGCTGCAGGCATCATAGCACATCTCCACTCACACCGAGGTACAGAGTGTTTACAGCAGTTGAGACTGGATGTGACAAAGGCATGTACCAGTGATGGTAAGTCTCCAGGGGATCACCGCTTTAATCCGGGAATGTTTCTAAGACGGTAAAAGAAACTCCAGACTACAGCTGACACCTGAGCTTCAAATGTCAGCATTTCATCCACAGTGACCCCCAGATTCTTCACCTTAGCAGAGGTCACCAAACTAGAGGAGCCAAGTACTAGGCCTGCCATCTCCTCAGTGACCTCTGCACCCCAATGGCGACCAAGTTCAGTAACCAGTACCTCCCTTTTATATGCATCAAGTCTAAACCAGCTTGATGACATTCAGTCCTGGATGTTGGCTGGGCACAAATTTAGTACCCACATTAGGCATGCCAGGTGCAAAAGACAGGTACAACTGGGTATCATCAGCATAGCAATGAAAACCCAGATTGCACCATCTAATGATCCCTCACAGGGTCAGCATATATACTGCAAACAACATGGGAGTGAGAGAGGATCAAACCCTGAGGAACACCACAGAGTAAGAGCTTCCGAAAGGAGGAGGAGAAATTCCCCATCATTACACTCTGCGTCCTATCTCTGAGGAAGGACTCAAACCAGCCAGTTACTGTGCTGGCGATTCCACTGTGCTCCCTGAGCCAATCCAACTAGTAAGGATTAGGAAGGAGGGGGGTTGGGTGGAAGCAGGGTGCGATAAGGCAGAAGGACTAAATGAGTACTTCTGCTCAGTATTTACTAAAGAGAAGAGGGACTGACACCTAGGGAAGAAATGGCAGAAACAGGGAGGGGTGACAGATGGGGAAATCATGGAGGCAGAGTTTGGGAGGGTTTGAAGGCACTGAGGGTGGACAAGGCGCCAGGCCAGATGGCATCCACCCCAGGGTACTAGAAGGAGCTGGCAGAGGTCTCAGGACCTTTGGCAGACCTATTTAATGCCTCACTACATTAGCGGTGTGTACCTCCAAGACTGGAGGGATGGCTCATGTGATGCCCTCCACAAGAGTGGCCCCAAGGATGAACTGGGAAACTACAGACCGGTGAGCCTCACATCCATCGTGGGTAAGCTAATGGAGACTATCCTGAAGGAGAGGCTGGTGGCCCTCCTAGAGGCCAAAGGACTACAGGACAGCAGACAGCATGGCTTCATATGGGGCAGATCCTGCCAAACCAACCTGGTGGAGTTCTATGGCTGGGTAACTAGGCAGCTAGACAGGGGCCATGCAGTGGATGTCCTGTATCTGGACTTCAGCAAGGCATTCGACTCGGTGCCGCATGGAAGGCTGGGAAGTAAGTTAGTAGGCATGGGGCGGGTGCAAAGCTGGTGATATGGGTAGGAAACTGGCTTCAGGGAAGGCAACAGAGGGTGGTGGTGGGTGGGGAGCTCTCACACCCAAGGGTAGTGATGAGCGGTGTTCCACAGGGCTCAGAGTTGGGACCAGTGTTGTTTGGGATATTCATTGCAGACATATCATGGGACATCAAGAGCAAGATCAGTCTGTTTGCTGATGATACCAAGGTAGGAGCGGTGGTGGATGACCTAGGGGGATGGCAGGGGTTGCAGGATGATCTGGCAAAGCTTGAAACCTGGTCAGACACCTGGCAACTGGGGTTTAATGCCAAAAAGTGCAAGGTGCTGCATTTTGGGATGAAGAACCCAAGGAGGAGTTACCAGCTGGGGGGAGTGCAGCTAGCCCAGACAGAGGAGGAGAAGGATCTGGGGGTGCTCACTACAGGGTCAATGAACAACTCGGCACAATGCAGGAAGGCAGCTGCAAAGGCCATCAAAATGATGGGTTGTATTGCAAGGGGTATATCCTCGAGGAGGGAGGAGGCGATTCTGCCACTGTATAGGTCATTAGTTAGACCGCACCTGGAGTACTGTGTGCAGTACTGGCGCCCGTATCTGAAGAGAGACATTAAGTTACTGGAGGGGGTGCAGCGCAGGGCGACAAAGATGATCAAGGGTCTGGGGGACTTATCATACGAGAGGAGGTTGAGGGAGTTGAACATGTACTCACTGGAGAAGAGGAGGGACAGGGGGGACATGATTGAAACCTTTAAGTACATGAAAGGAATAAACAAGACAGGTACAGAGGGGCTATTCAAAGTAAGGAAGGGGAGGGACACCAGGGGCCATGATATGAGACTGGAAGGAGGAAGGTTCAGGAGGGAGATGAGGAGACACTTTTTTACAGAGAGGGTGGTGGCTGGGTGGAATGCGTTACCAGCAGAAGTGGTGTCCAGTAGAACAGTGGACTGCTTCAAAAGTGGATGGGACAGGACAAGGGGGAGGATTAATGAAGGGGAAGGGTGGAAGGGAGGGGCAGCTGCAGAATATGGGGTGCTAGCTGCACAGTCAAGCAGACTTGATAGACCTCCAGGCCTTTATCTGCTGGCAAATTTCGTATGTTCGTAACCCATAGGCCATGGTATCAAGTGCTGATGAGAAACTGAGGAGTACAAGAACTGACCATTCTCCTCTATATCCTGCTCTAAGAAGATCTTGTGAGCCCTTACAAACTCAGTCTCAGTGCTGTACTTGAGCCAATGATTTTCCATTTTCAAAAATGGCCAATTCCATTGACAAACTCTCAAAATCCATTTATTTCCCCAAAAGTGAGGAAAATCAGCATGTTTTGCACAAAAATTTGGTTCAAAATCGAGGGGTTTGTCCAGAAAACAGGTGCAAAGTGTGGTTTTCCATGAAAATTTGGCTTCCTAGTGCTGGCTTAAAAATTACAAACTCTGCTTTTTACTGGTGTTTTCCACTGCAAATGCAAAATCTTTGGGTCTACTGTACCTTGACCTAAACCTAGACTGGAGAAGTTCATAGATGTCAAAAGCTGTGAGGTGTTCCTCAAGCTGCATCACCACCACCTTCTCCACATTGTTACACAGAAAGGGGAGGTTAGAGAATTGTCTATAATTTGCTAAGTAGACCAAGTCCAAAGATGGTTTCTAAAGGAGTGGCCTAACTAGCACAACTTTTAATGCACTAGGAAAGACCCCCTCGGAAAGGAAGCACCAGACTATCTTAGTGAACACTGGGCCCAGAAACCCCACGCACCCCACTGCAAGGCATGTCAGGCCTGGGTCCAGTTCACAGAAGGTGGAACACAGCTTTGAGATGCCCTCTTGGGCCTCTTCTACTGAAACTAGCCTAAACTCTTCCCAGACAGTGGAGGGCCCCCATCCACTACCAGGCCAACCATGCCAGGTCATAACAACCCGGTTGCAGAGATCCTGGACCAAATCCAAGACACCCTGTCAGAGAAAATGAGCAAATTCTTAGCAATATGTGAATGAAATTGCTCTTGCTGGTTGTAGACAGACAGTATGTAGTAGTCTGTCAACTGTCCAGAAAAACTGAGCTGGTCAATTTCTCGCTACAATTTCCCTGGAATGTTGCCTTGTTAAAGGAAATTGCCTTTTGATACTCACCACAGTGAGTCCTTAAAGCCAGTCTGTCTTCATCAGCCCATGATTTCCTCCAACGATGCGCCAACCTCCGACATCACACAAACTCCCTGAGCTACCTGTTAAACCATGGAGCTCTCAAGTGCAAAGTCCTGGGCTGTATATGAACTGGTGCCACTGTATTGAAGGCCGAGGCAGTGGCCCTATTACAGGCCACCACTGCCTCCTCCAATCCAGTCCCACAAGTAGCCATCATGCCCGATACAACAATCACCACCTGGAGACCTTCTGGGGACAGCCCCTTCAAAGGGTGGTAGTTGATCATCTCCACAAGGGGTGGACTATGGGGGGGGGGGATTCCAAATGAGAACCACGCAGTACAGCGATCTGACCAACTGACCATATCGATCTCAAGATCATTTATCTCATGTCCCAGTGACAAGACTAGGTCAATGCATGATCATGATGATGGGTCACACAGGTAAAGAACAGTTAAATAAGAACTGACCGGAACAGTAGATCTTCGAGGGGGTCTCAGTCATCAGGTCATACGTATGGAATGTCACCATGGAAGATTTTCAGCAGTACCACTGGGGCCGCCCACGCTGAAGTCATCTGATGATGTCACCAACCCTATAAAGGCATGAGCGGCCCCGCACCCTCCTCAGTTCTTTCCCCCAGAGACTAAGGGAGCAAAACTCTAGCCATGGGGAACTGAGGAGAGAGTGAGGTGCCCAAGCCAAAATAAAAGGCTGTAAACAACAGATAACCAGTTCTGAGAGGGGAACCCCTAAAAATTGGGGGATGGTGGGAGGGAAGGCAGACCTGATGACTGAGATCCTCTCGAAGATCTACTGTTATGGCAAGTTCTCACGTAACTGTTCCACCTTCACCAGGGGTATCTCAGTCATCAGGTCACACATATGGAACGAGTCCCAGGCAGTTACAGATGCACGCTGACAGTCTGGGAGGAGGGCCAACCCAAATCTTAAGACAGGAAGCCCTGCAGAACAGCCCTGTCAAAACTTTCACGGGCTCTAGGGTCAACGTCCAGACTGTAGTGCTTGGTGAAGGTATGGACGGTATTCCAGGAAGCAGCAGCGCAAATGTCAGTGACTGAGACCCCTTTGAAACAGACCACAGAGGTAGCCATGCCCCTTGTGGAATGGGCTTTCACTGCCCCAGCAACTCTTTGCCATGCTTGTTGTAGCAGATCACAAAACAATGTGTCAACCATTTGGACGAATGTTGTTTAGAAACCTGAATGCCCTCTCTACAAGGGGTAAAAGAAGCAAAAAACTGCTTCAACTTTCTGCATACCTTAGTTCGGAGCAGATAATACTTCAAAATTCTGTGCACGTCTAATGTATGGAGCAGTGCTTCCCCTGGACTGGCATGCTTGGGGAAGTAAACTGGTACGTGGATAGATTGGTTCAGGGTAAACTCAGACACCACCTTAGGGAGAAACTCAGGATTTGTGCACAAAGACACCCTGCCTTTGTAAAAAAATAAAATAAGGCTCCTCACTTTAGAGGGCCTGAAGCTCAGAAATCCTTCAAGCAGAAGTAATTGCAGCCAAAAGTAACGCTTTCCAAGAAAGAAAGTGTAGCACGTAAGTTATGGCTGGTTCAAACGGACACAGGGACAACTTCTCCAAAACAAAAATCAAATCCCAAAGCTGAGACAGGGGAATGGATTGGAGGTTTAAGATGCAGGATGCCCCTGAGATATGTGCAAGACACATCCAATTGAGCCATAGTACGACCGCCCACCGGCTTGTGAAAGGCCGAAATAGCTG
The DNA here is from genome assembly GCA_016271365.2 of Neoceratodus forsteri. Taxonomy (NCBI): domain Eukaryota; kingdom Metazoa; phylum Chordata; order Ceratodontiformes; family Ceratodontidae; genus Neoceratodus; species Neoceratodus forsteri. The sequence goes on from CM057456.1 coordinate 1,274,193,117, forward strand.
AAAGGAGCACCTTGGGGGAGGAAGACCTGAGTCAGACGGTGAAACCAAGTAGTCTAGAATCTGGCTCACTGGACAAGTAAAAGGTTCCAGATGAGGTTTGGCAGCCCAGATGGCAAACTTCTTCCACTTCATGGCATAAGTGGCTCTAGTGGAAGGTTTCCGAGCTGCCACAAGGACACCGCCACTCTCTGAGATACCCAAAATCAGGCAATGGCTATGTCCTCAGGAGCCAGGCATGCAGATGAAGGGACATAAGGTTAGGATGGACCAGGGTCCCCTGAGCCTGTCAGCAGATCTCTGCAGAGGGGCGGAGGGACCAGAGGTTACTCTGCTAACTGTTGCAGTAATGGAAACCATATCTATCATGGCCAGAAGGGTGTGACTAGGATCATGCTGGCCCCCTCCATCTGCAGTTTGATTAGCACCCTCTGAATCAGAGGGAAAGAAAGAAAGATGTAAAGGAGCCTCCCACTACAGGAGAGGGACAGAAAACTCCAGGCCCTGGATCTAGCATGCGGAAACTCAGCAGTTTTGCATCAAGTGGGGATGCAAAAAGGTCCAACTCTGGATGACCCCATCTGGCGAACAGATCTTCTGCAACAGATGAGAGAAGTTCCCATTCATGCATGCTGGACTGCACCCGGCTGAGGCTGTCTGCCAGGGTGTTTAGCATTCCTGGGACGTGGACTGCTGAGAGAACCAGACTGTGGTCTAGTGCCCAGTACCATACTCTCACAGCCTCCCTGCAAAGGGGATACAAATGTGTCCCTGCCTGCTTGTTAATATAGTAGACAACACTGAGATTTTCGGGCTGGATCAACAGCTGAGTCGGAGACCAGGACCAACTGGTTCAGGTTGTCCATGCGTTGGTCCCACTGGACCTTCAAGGTCCACTAAGGAACATGCATATGCAGGCGGGCCAGGGGGACCATGGCAACTGCCACTACCATGTGGCCCAGAAGGCTCAGGACAACCCTGGTGGGGACCTGCCAGATGGAGGAAACCAGACAGGCCTGCTCCATCAGTCGCTCTGTCCTTGGGCAAAAAGGCCTTGCCCTGGCTGATGTCCAGGACAGCCCCTATGTACTGAAGGCATTGGCAAGGAGAGAGGCAGGACTTCGGCAGATTTATAGTGATCCCCAAGGCCTGGAAGAGATGAAAGGTGTATTTCAGGGTCTGAACTAAGCGGTCTATTGAGGGGGCTGCGAGCAGCCAGTCATCCAGGTAGGGGAACACACAGAAGCCCTGCCCCTGCAATGCGGCAACCACCACTTCCAGGCATTTGGTAAATACCAGGCGGGGGCAGAGGAAAGGCCAAATAGGAGGGTCTGGAATTTAAAATGGGCTCCCTGAAAATGGAAGTAGAGGAAGCAATGATGGGCAGGAAAGATCTGGATGTGCAGGTAAGCATCCTGCATATCCAGAAAGCAGAGCCAGTCCCCCTGGTGCAGAAGGGGCAAAGGCCCCTGGAGGGTGACCATCCTAAAGCGCTTGTACTTGATGTACAGATTCAGATGGTTCAGGTCCGGGATGGGCCAAAGATCCCCGGTCTTCTTGGGGACGAGGAAGAAGTGGGAGTAAAATCCCCTTCCCCACTGAGCTGGAGGGACAGGCTCTATGGCTCTTTTGTGAAGAAGAGACTAAATTTCCTAGCAAACCAGAGACAGGTGTCGGGTGGGGGTTATGTAGAGTGAGCGGGGGGTCCGGAGACCACTATAGGAACTCCAGATTGTGACCACATTGTATGATCCGGGCACCCAGTTGTCCATGGTCACCCCAGTCCACCCTCTAGGTGGAGGCGAGGAGCCATTGACCCCCTTGGATGCTTGGCCGGGGGGCTGCTAAGGAATCAGGAGGCAGGGCCGGGCACAGGCAAGGGGCTCTGGTAGCAGTAGCAGTGAGGCTGCTGTGTCCTTACACTTGTGCTGGCCCCTAGCAGGCTGGCTCCGAGACTACTTGCGGGAGGACTGACAAAAGGGGTGATGCTGGCCTGCTCTAGGTTGGGTGTGACACAGCGAATGGACTGACTTGAGGGCCCGCCCTGACTTCTGCAGGGTAGAAATGATGTCAATGTCATGGACATGCCCCCCAAAAAGGACCAAACCCTGGAAAGGGGTGTCCAAAATGCTTATTGGCTTGCACATCTGAGGCAAAACTGGACATCTGGAGCCAAGAACGGCGCTGGAGAGAGAGACCCCAGCAGCTGCCTCATGCCCGGAGATGTCCACAACATCATCAGCTGTTCGGAGAAATTGACTGCCTATGTCCAAGCCCAACTTCATAAGTTGGGCGAGCTGCATCTTGGTGGGGTCCTCTGGTAAGGTCTGCACCAGGTCCCTGGCCTGGTCCCAAAAAACATTTTGGTACTGGACCATGTTGGCCAGATAATTTATGGCCCGGATAGCCAGGGTAGTAGCAGCAAAAACACGTTTTCCAAGGTGATCCAGCTGCCTGGACTCCCGGTCCGGGGGAAGGGTACTAAGGTGCTTGAACTTCTTAGTACGGTCATGCGCTGCATTAATCACCACTGAATCCGCCTTAGGATGACTCCCCAGAAAATGCTTGCTTGCCGGAGCATAGTAAAGGCAGTCCGCCTTCTTAGGGAGAGGAAGAGTGGTAGAAGGGTGATTACAGGCCACCTGAGTGACATCCTCATAGGAGTCGATCAAAGGGGGCACCACCATGGGGAGGGCATCTGGCTACTGGAGACAGATGGCCAACAAGGGCATCTCCGGGTCCTGCTCCTCCATCTCCCAGCCCATAATGGACTGACTGAATATGGTGCATGACATCCACGAAGGACAGATCCTCAGGGTGGACTTTGACACCTCCTTAGCCTGATCCTCCTCCTTCGAAGATTCACCAAGAGAGGAGGAAGACCCTGAAGAATCAAAGTCAACCTCAGTAGTATCACTGTCTGGGACTGATGCTAGGGGCCGGTGAACGTCCCTCCTAGAACCTGAACCAACATCAGGTCAAGCCACTGAGGACCCCGTCATGCAGTGTTTGCTCGGACCAGCCCGGTCTGGGTTCTGGGGCAGGGGGTCCTGGGGAGGCTAGAAAGGAGTCGCTGGAGGTGGCCCTGGTGGGCCAAGGGGTCTGCCTTTGCATGAAGGACCACCACGTCAAAAACAAGGCATTATAATCTACCTGGGGCTGTATACAGTACACTGGCAGAAATTGGAAAGAGGGTGCGGGAAGGGTTCAATGTCTGAGGAGTCAGTGAATGGTACCCAGGCCTAGGTCCACCTGGCGCTGGTTGAGGGTCCAGCAATGGCCCAGCAGGCATTGGCTGCGGCACAGGTTGCAACAGGGCTGCCAATGAAGTCAGGTCCATAGGCTGGAGCTGCGGCAGCACTGGCAGTGGCCTAGCAAGTGACGGCCTGGGGCACCCGGAGGAAAGATCCATTGGCGCCGGCCCAGCTGGAGAAGCTGGAGAATGAGGGGATGGAGACCCCTGAGTCAAAGGCAGAGGTGACGCCAGTGAGGAGGAGGAGGAGATGGCACTAGCCTGCTGCGGGTGTTGGCTGGCAGGACTGACGTCGATCACAGACATGGGAATCGATGAAGGCAAGGCCATGGCTGGGGGGGGGGGACAATGGTTGTGGAGCCGATGCCCAAGGAACCAGCACTGGCCAAGCCACCTGGCTGAGAGCCCCTGGAGGATATGGGTCTCAGCATCAGGGGCTGGGTAGTAGGAGAGGAAGTCCCCTGCCCCAAAGAGCCGCCGCCCAAAATGGAAACAAGGGCAGGCAGCAGAATCACCAGGAGCCTGGAAGAAGAGAGGGCTGGCGGGGCTGGAGAAGACGACCACCAGCGGGGGAGACGTTCCTGTCATGGTTGATCATTTGTGGGGCTACCGCAAATGGGAAGCTGACCAGGCCCGGTCCCAGTGTTTATCCCGATACTTATGCTTCCCAGACTTCTCCTTGTGAGAAGATGAGGAGGCCCCAGAGGACTGTCCGGCAAGGCTGAAGAGCTCCTGGCCTGCAGCTCATACTCCATCCTGACCAACTTCTGCTTCAAAAGGTAGCTCTCCAGAGTTTTTAAACGAGGTCTCCGAGTGGCCTGGTTGAATTTCTGGCAAAACTGGCAGGCTTCGGTGTCATGGCTGGGGACTAGGCAGAGGAGACACGCAGAGTGTCCATCCTTTTCAGCAATCTGTTGGATGCAGGCACACTTCGAGGAGCGGTTGGAAGACGAGGCTAATGGAGAAGACAGAAACTTGTCGAAAAGAACATTAAAAATTCAATGTTTTATACAGAAGAAAATGAAAATTAAAAAAGCACACTAAGCACAGGAAGTGGTGGTCGACTGTAGCTGCTGTGTCTGCTGAGGTCCAATGTGCTCGGGTCGATGGCAGGAAAAGAACTGAGGTAGGTGTGGGGGAACACCCACCTATATACAGTAGGCTAGGCTGATATCAGCTGACTTGACGGCAGTGGATGGTCCCCCGTGAAAGACTGTTAGCTAGAAGTTTTCCATGTGGTCCTAGCACCTGGTGGCTTAGTCCTACCAGTGTGGCCTGCTGCAAGAGCCTTCCTCGAACTAAGATTTATAATTTCAAGGCAGGTATAAGCAACAAAGGCAACTAAAGTCTAATGGTCAAAGAGACTGGTTTCATGCTCATGTATTTAATAATAAAGAATGGAATGTTCTAAAAATATTTTTTTAGAATGTTGTGAGAGTTAAATCCTGCTGAAGCCACTTGTAATTTTTTTCTTACAGAAAACTGACCAGAAAGCCAGTTACTTGACTATTCCCCTATAATGGGTCTAAATGGGCTTGCAGCACCTTCCTATACCCAGTGGCAATGAAGTTCAGTCCCAGAAACACAACTCAGAATGGGGTCAGACTTTGTGAAGCAATATGGGGACTTTTCTAATCTGGATTTGTTCTTCATGTAACCCCCCTGTTACCCGGGGCTACTAGAATCCCAGTAAGACCTAGTGGTAGGCAAGGAAGGCAGCTTGTGAAACTCCAGTTAAATGGATTTCTCACTGTCTCACTCTGTTCTCAGTCTCAGCTGAGACTGAGGGATGACATCATTTAGACCTGTTGCAGCTGCATAAGCCACACTGGAATGTTGCAGTTGGAGGTTAGAGTAGAATGCTGGGGAATTTGAAGTAGATTCTGTAGAGTTCGGTAGAGTGTGTGCAGTCTGAAAGAGGTGCTCTGCTGTAAGCAGGCCCTCAGAGCTCTAAGCTCTGACAAAGAGCTATTATTTTGGTATAGGTGTGTGTTCTCACCTTAAGAGGAACACAAGAAGAGCATATTGAAGTGGTGGAGACCACTTTCAATGGTTCAGGGCCCCATCCCTGAGGGGAAGGGTGGAAGGTATCCGCCTGTTTCCAGGGGCAAACCCCCTTGGTCCGGCTAGGGAAAAGAAGCTGCCTTGTTTAAGTTCGTGCAGAGGCACCAGAAGCTCTGGAAGAGAGTTCCTTGAGGAGGAAACGCCTGTGGAGCACCTGCAACCGAAGGGTGAGTTCACTCTGCTAAAGGGCCATGTGTTTTCACCTGCATCAAGATGAAACTAAAGGGACTGTTACCGTGGAGTCAGGAAAAGACAGCCAAATACAGTCTGGAAGATGTGGGGATTGGACTGCTTAACTCTGTGGGGGGTCTAGAGTAATGGACAAAGTCACTTATTAAGTATGTTCAAGTCCAGCACAGATTATTTATTTATTTATTTAAATTTTGTTGACCGGTTAAGCCCACTGGGCCCCGGAGGTCCCTTTTTCAGGGGCGACCCAGAGTTAGTTACATGGAGTTGAACAAGTACAGTTGATAGATACAGAGTAGTACATTGCATACAAGTGAACAATGTTTTTGTACAACAATAATTGGACAACAGTCAATAGATACAGAGTAGTACATAGCATACAAGTGTACGATGTTTTGTAACACTACACAACATCCGTAGCAGCTGGAGAGGGCAACTATTTACAGGTGGAGTACCCTAGGTCAGCTGTGGTAATTAGAAGCCGGTGGCGTGACTTAGCTAGCCTTCCGGACATACGCAGGAGCTGAGATTTTGAAGGTGAGCACGTAACCTTGTCTTGAAAATAGCTGGGGAGGGTGCTTCTTGTAGTTGACAGGGGAGCTTGTTCCATAGTGTGGGTGCTATATGGGCGAAGGACTTACTACCTGCTGCAGATCTACGTCTGGGCTGTTCAAGCAGTTTTTTGTCCGAAGTGTGAAGGGACCTGCTGGGTCGTTTTGGGGTGATAAGCCCAACAAGCTCTGTGGGGAGATCGTTGTAGAGGAGCTTGTATGTCCAGTTTAGTAGGGGGTACTGAAGTCTTAGGTTCACGGTGGGCTGAGTGCAGCAAGGACTTCGCAGTGGTGGGTCCTTGGATGGGCTTTAGTAGTGAATCGTGCGACTTTGTGGTACAATGTCTGTAGTCTATCATAGTCTAGCTTAGAGATGTCGAGTAGGGTTGGGGCCGCATAGGTAAGAGTAGGCAGGAGGACACTCTGAGCGATTGCCAGCCTTGACTTAGGTATCAGATTGGCGCTTAGACGGTAGAGCAGCCAGAGTTTTTGGTGGATGTTTTTGGCCACCAAGTCTACATGTGGTTTTAGTGTGAGTCCTTGGTCCAGTGTAAGACCTAAATATTTGAATGACTGTACCACTTCGATAGGAGAGCCGGATGAGATGACCAGTGGGAGAAGATGTGCTTGGGAGGGCCCAGGGATTTGGGACCAAACATGAGTGTTTTGGTCTTGGTAGGGTTGAGAACTAAGCGATTCTCAACCAACCATGCTTCAGCCTGGGAGAAGTCAGCCTGGAGCAGGGGTCCTAGGTCATCCTGATGTGGTGCAGCTCTGTAGAGTACTGCATCATCGGCGTACTGCACAATGAAGCTGCCCTCGCAGTGGCGACAGAGGTAGTTGATGAACAGGGAAAACAGGAGCAGGCCCAGGATGGAGCCTTGTGGCATGCCCTCCATTAGCGGTAGAGGATCAGAGGTAGCACCTCTCCACTTAACTTGCTGGGAGCGGTCAGTCAGGTAGTTGTTGAACCAGTTCAGGGAGTGTTGGCCCAGTCCAAGTGTGCTCAGTTTATTTAGTAGGAGTGGGTGATCCACCAGGTCGAATGCCTTGGTCAGATCTATGAAGACCGCCCCCGTGGGAGTGCCCTTGTCCAGGGCGGCTAGGACGTTGGAGGCAAACCTGATGAGGGCTGTGTCAGTCCCATGTTTTTGCCGGAACCCTGCTGTGAGGGGGTCAGGAGCTGATTGTTTTCCAGGTAGTCCCTCAGTTGGCCGTAGACGAGCCGCTCCTGGATCTTTGACAGGTGGCAAAGAATAGAGATGGGTCTGTAGTGGCCAATTGGATCTCTGGATCCCCCCTTGTGGATTGGGACCACGTGGGCCTGTTTCCACATAGTGGGGACAACTCCCTCCTGTAGGGAACTGTTTATTAGCACAGTGATAGGTAAGGCTATGGCAGGAGCCGCAGTCTTGAGCAGCTGAGGGTCCAAACCGTCTGGTCCTGGTGATCCCCTAGGTTTTAAAGATTGCAGGAGGGATAGTACTTCTTTGACACGTACAGATTCTTAGATGGAAATGGGGGGGGTCAGAGGGTCCTGTGTTTCCTTGACTGAGGGACCCTGGGGATGAGGGTGTCGGTCTTTTCTGTAGATGGCCAGGTCCGTGAAGAAGCTATTGAAGGCAGCGGCGGCCTCTCCACCATTGGCAAATGGGATGTAAAGACAGTAGATTGAATGTGAAATACATTTAAAAAGAATCAACACAGCAAAGTGTGCTAAAGGGTGAGGTGTTACAGTCCAGAGAAATGGCCGGGTATGAATTATGGGAGCGACAGGTGGGAGACCCCCCATCAGTAGTAACCAAATTCACCTCTACGGATTTGCTCTGCGACACCTGTTTATTTTCTCTCAGGTACTTGGCCAGTGCCTGAGGAAAGTACCCAGACGTGGGATTGATGAGGAAGATTCCCTTATGGAGCAGAAGTGCTCATAGGTGGTTTAGGGAGCCACCAGTAAATGTTTCCATGCTATATGGAAAGTGTCCAAGTGGCTGGCAAGGGAGCTGAGCCAGGGAAAACCCAGAGCAGCGTACAAGTTCAGGCTGTGTGCCCAGTGTGTTTCAGAGCCTGAGGGCTAAAGTGATGAGGATATGTTCTGGTCTCCTTAAATCTGCATTACCAGGAGTGTAGCCCCGTGGGGGTCCATCTATGCTTTGTTTATTCTGTTGGATGTGGATGTGAATAAAAGCCACACTTTAGAATCCCACTTCTGGTATTGGACATTACAGTTATTGCTTCCTTTGTCCGGAGTTACCTGGGTGCCCCTGTTGCAGAGTAGCCAAACCTAGCCAATGTGCCAAGTGACATATTCCTCCCCGAACCCAGCCCACCAGGTAGACCTGTCAAGATAGAAATGGCATACCTGGGTGGGGGTTACACTTCATATTGAGTAACAGAGTGCCCTGGGGCAGGGGAACTTACTGACCTTGCACTGTTTGAAGCATATAATTACACACATCCCCTAGTGCAATTCATCACAGGTAACAGATGCAAACACTATGAAAGGACTCCTTCATGACATTTACATATATTATCCATTATGCATTGCATTAGGGGGATCTGCAAAATGCACAATTCTATGCTTCTCTAAAACATGGCTTTACTGCATACAGACGCTCTTTTGTAAAATTCTCACACTCAGTTGTGCATTCTCCTTGCTACTGACCCCAGATAAAGTTCATACTGAGGTTCATACCTAGGTCTGTAGGGTACATGAAAGACATGTGATCCACAGTAACTTCCATCCCACTTCTCAGCAGCAGTACTCATTAATATTGCCACCCACAATATATTTATCCAACGGGCTTTGAACAATGCTTTATTATCACATGTAACTCTTGGATGGTGATGAATTCCAGATATTAACCACCCTCAAAGTGAAAAAGACCTTTCTTTTCTCCGTTCTACAGCAATTTCTCTTTAGCTGCCTGTTGTGTATTCTCAAAGACTAATAATGCACTGCAAATTACAGATTCAGACTAATCAGGAGATCATTATCGCTTGTCATGTCAAATAATAGAAGATTACCTGTAATTCTTCTTCTTCCGAGACTTAACTTATTTAAATTATCCATACCCTCCTGATGCCATTTTTTTTCCTATGCCCAATATTGATTTTGTAAACCTTCTTTGTGGCTAAGGCAAATGAGGAGGTCAACTTCATTACTCATTTTAGCCCCAAATCTGCAAAAATTAGGGATACTCTGGCATGAAATTGGCACATCTTATCCACTGAACCAATCTTGCATGGAGTTTTGGCTGGTTCCCCCAAAATAGTCTATAGAAGTGGGGAGTGGGTCAGTCTCAGGGATATGCTGGTACACAGTTTTCAACCGTGAGAAAAACCACAACACAGGAACTGTCTGCTCCCCCCTCCCCCGGGGATGTTCTACATGTGGCCAGTGTAATTTCTGTAAGGTGGCCAAACAGAGTAAAACATTTGATAGTGTTAATGGCCACAAGACATAAGACATTACATGGATCATTAATTGTAGTACTGGGGGTTATTTACAATCTGTATCTGTCAATCCTTCTATGTGGGAAGGACAAAACGCATGTTTTAAAGTACGGATAGGTGAACATACATAATATGGATGCAGAATTCCCGTTTAGGTGTCTGAGTCATGTACGGGGGGATGAAGTACATGCATTTTCATTTTGTGGTATACAGCAGATTAAGATGAGCCTGAGAGGAGGGGACTATGAGACTACAATTTCTAGAAGAGAGTCTTTCTGGAGTTACCAGCTGGGGGCACTTAGAAATCCAGTACTGAATGAATAGGAGTCCATTTGACAAATGATTATTTATTCTATTACCCAGTAGCCACTGACAGAAGAAGTTGTAGCAGTTATAAATGTGAGAGACAGTAACCAACTGTGACATTCTATAGGAAATCCCTTTAATTTTTATTCCTTTGATGTACTAAGGAATGGAATTACCTTGGAACACAATACAGTTACGTCTTTGGTGTTGATTTATCTAAATTTATTTATTTAATTTTGGTAACCGGATAATCCCCCTTGTTTCCTTCTAATTCACAAGTGCAAGGAATGGTGCAGTCTTTTTAAGTGTTTTTGACAGCTGATAAACTGTTGCACATACTGCACTATGAAAACTTAAATTCCTAGCCAGCCCACTGGTGCAGCGGTAGCACTACAGCTCGCCGGTGACCCTGGTTCGGATGCGCACCCAGGAAACCGGAGGGCTGGCCAGGGAAGGGGGAGGAGGCTTCAGCATCCGTGGGACTGCTCGTCTCTCCAAGGGGGAGGGTGTGGACTAATTTGGCGCTTGCCTGGCCTCTGGTGGAGACCAGCTGTACAGCACACCCACGCTTCACTCTGAGGGGGGAGGCGGGACGGACGTCAGTGTTAGGCCTTAATGTCACAGTGCACATCACGCCTCCAGAGGTCTACATGGGAAGAAAATTACAGACCAGGCCATTGTCCTCACCTGCCGGACCCCGCAGCACCACGGAGGACCCGAAGAAACAAGAGGTATGAGTGCAGCAGCCAATCTCATCCCTGCCTGGGGGAGGGGTATAGCCAAGGCTCCGTGGGGGTCATTCCAGAGCTGGTCAGTGATGTTCTTGTGCAGCTGTCGGTGCAGCAGGGACTGGAGGTCCAAGTGGATAAAAAGAAATTACAAAAAAAAAAAGAAACCAAATTGTAGAAATAACATATAGGAGGCTACCAACACCAGGACTGCACTAGCCATACGACCTGAAAGCTGTTAATTTGCAGATTTTTATGTATTTTTTTGCATTTATTACACTTTAGATTGTTTCATGTGGGGTTTGGATTCACTGTTTTTGATGAAATGTTGCATTTGTATGTTTCTTTATTACGTGTGATTTCTGTGCACTGCCACTTAAAATATTTACAAAAAATATGTGAATTTAAATTCAGGTGGAGCAGAGCTGCTAATTACACCCCCTGATGATGCCTCAGTGAAACTGATCAGAGTGTTTTTGTGGTGTCTATCTGCCTACGTCACTGTAAGGGGTTTTGACAATTTTATATCACGTATGTCTTTAATAAATAGCTTTTTTATACTTTCTTTATTGAAAAGCCATAAATTTGACATACCATACAGAACATACAGTACATCCATTCCATTCTAGCCACATAAGATCCAGTACAAGGAGAAACTCAGTTAAGACCATTAACAATTACTGGTTGCTATGAACTAGGAAATAAATTAACTAATAAAACTCTATAAAAAAAACCCCAAAAAACAGCTACAATGGGTCTGATAATCATAGTCCATCGAGATATTCACTTATTATCAGCAGAGTGTCTTATTATTTCCCTTATTTGATTACCCAGTACAGAGATCAAACAGTACACTTGATCTAGAACCAAAATGCACTGAAGCACAAAAAGGAAAAAAAAGAAGAGAAATCTTGGGTCTGCAGTGTCAGTATGTGCACTCCATTTTCTAACCTTAAGATTGCGTTTGGCATGGGAGGTCATCATACAGATCCCATCTGGTCCACCTATTCTGGTACTTAGTCATCTGTTGTACAAGTCCAAATGTAAGTTTCTTTGATCTTTGTACATGTGAAATCACTTGTACTCAGTCCTCAACCCGGGGTGGGGGGATCAGGCTACAGCCATCGTTTGGTAACCGTTTTTTGGCTGCTATAGTTAAAATAGCCCACAGGTATCTGCCCTCTTTACCCTTCACCTCCTCTGAATAGATACCCAGAATCATATTCTCCAGACCCAGCCCTGCCTGAATCCCAAATATACCCTGCAGGTGCTGCTGCACCTCTCTCCACAATGGAGCAATCACTGGGCAACTCCAATGAACACCTATTTTTGCCTGAATATTACAAGTCGCTTATTGCTTTTTTTTTTGTTTGGCATTACTGGCAGCACTGGAGCTAGATGAGGTGGCGCTGTTCTGCATGCATTAGCTGGTTCTATTACATAGCCAGGATCTTACCCATTCTGTAAACTATTTACTCCTAGTATCAATAATTTACTAATAGCATAGTGTGGTACCAGATCAAATCTTTACTAAAGTCAAGCAAAATGATGTTCACAGGGCAACAAGCATCCAGACCCGTTCCCTGCTGACATGCTCATAAAAGCAATGGACATTTGTTGTACATAACAGGCCCTTCCGGAATCCACGATGTTTCTTATCCATCTGACTGGTCCATGTTCTGTGATCTAGTAATCTGTCTTTGATTACTGATTCCATTACTTTACTAATTGTAGATGTTAAATTAATTGGTCTGGAAATGAAGATTACTCACCTGTAGCTGGTGTTCTTGTAGTGGTATTTAGTTAACATCCACACTCTGGCAGTTGTGTTGGAGACAGCGGAGTCATCAGAAATCTTCAAGCTAAGCTTCTCCCACCACTTGAGTGGTATAACCTTTGGCTCTGCCACACGACATTAGATCTTTGCTTGCTGGAAGCACGGATCCATTTGCCACTTACCAGGCGAGGTCAGGTGGGTTGTGTGGATGTGAACCGACTGACTACCATGATTAGAACTATTGTTTACAAGTGAGTAACCTTCATTTCTAGGATCATGGATCCAGTTCACTATCCACACTCTTGCAGACTCCTAGCTGTCCTCTGGAAAGAGGGGACAAGGCACATATTCCTATTTGGTGAACACAGACTGGAGGACTGAGGCTCCAAAAGCAGCATCCTGACGACTCATTACACTGACGCTGTAATGGAAGATAAACGTGCACTTTTGCCAAGATTGCAACCATGCATATCTCCTCAATGGTGATATCCCTGGAAGCAGCCACTGAGGTAGCAGTATATCTGGTATACATAAGCCTTAAGCCCCTTGCATAACTCTCTACCAGCCAACCAATAGCAGAGCTCAGTGTAGGATGTGATCCACTTAGCACTCTTCAACTCTGCTGCTGGTGTGCCAGGCATGGCTTCAGCATAGTAGTTAAATATGTAAGCCCCACCCCAGCCCGGCACTTACATAAGGTGGGCGGGTGGCTCCCGCTGTCCTGGGGGTACTCACGCCTGGTCCATTGATGTGGCTAGACCTGATGCAAGCCTAGCTGTGACTGTGATTATTGTTGGTGCTAGTTAGGAACCAGGTGTCTAGCTAGAAAAGTGCATGCTACTTGTTTTGGGTTGCTACAAAGAGAAAAGGCAGCTTTTCCCCTCCCCCCCTCCAAAAAGCAAGAGAGGAGGAAACTGCCTACAGGCAGGGAGGCTTTGGCTACCCTTCCCCCATGGCCTGCTTTGGCTACCCCTCCCCCATGGCAGGAAGAAGAAAGGGGTGGAGAAAGGCAGAGCTCGTGTGAGAGTTTGGGAGGGAGAGAGCAGGGTGGAGGAGCAGGAGGAAAGGGAATCGCAAGTCCCCCAAAGGAAACCAGAGAGCTGTTTTGGTGATTTTGCCTGGCAAAGGCCCTGGGGCTGCATCCTTCCCCACCCTCTCTCTCCCCCCTTCCAATCATGAGGAACAGGAAGGAGACAGACTGCCACTGGGGCTGTGCAGGAGGGCCCCTCAGGTTGGTTGCTCAAAAGTACTGGGGCAGACTGTTTGGCCTGAAGGTACTGCGACCTCCAGCCTGGGGTGTCTGGGAGGCTGCTGCATCAGGGACAGATCTTCCTGCCAGGGGAGAAGCTGGGGAAACTAAAAAGGTATCAGGGGAGTTGAACTGCTGTGACCCCCCCCCCCATTGCAAAGATCAGAGGAACTGTGGAGAGAAGGACAAACAGGCCTGCCTGGTGAAAGCCATATACAAAGGCCTGCGGGCGAAGCTGGAAAGGCCAGGCAGGTGAAGAACTACGCCACCCATTTCGTGGGAGACGACGTGCTGTGGACTGCAGGGGTCATCGCCCTCTCCAGGCACTGTGAGTACCCCGAGCTGCAGCTCAGGGGAGACCATTGTTTTCTTTGCCAGGAGGGTCAGCAGGGAACCGTCCTCTACACCAGTTTCTCTTTGTTTTCTTGAACTTATGCGAGTGTGTAAGGGCCCCAACGGTAAACAGCAGGCCTGCAGACTAAGGGACCCTGAGGTTCCCACTAACTGTGACTGGTCTGGGTGCACCCAGGGGAAAGGGGGGAAGTGGGGATAAGTGAATGTTTGGTAACCAGGAGGTTTTGGAGGAGTAGCCCCCACCTCCTTTGTATTAGCTTGTAGTAATAAACTGGATATTTATTGTTCATCTGTTTCACCAGTTGTTTGTGTAAAACCATTGTGGAGAGTGACTGTGGGTCTGGGGGGTCATCACGGGCAGTCGTTAGAGGGAAGACAATTACTTATCCTGGGGAAATGTTCTAACCTGTTCTACCCACAGGAGGTGACACAAGGGCCCCATGTAGGCACTAAGGCACCACAGAAACTGCAATGGACTCATGACCCCTCAGAGGGAAGTACTGCTGAGCCCGGTCCCACGGGCAGCTCAGGTGAGTGGGATTATCGGGGTGTTACAAGTGGAGGACCCGCTGAGATTCATTCATGGCTTGACAACCCTGTAACTGCCCAAACGCGACTGTGGTTGACTTCCCTACCCCACATTCAGTTGTACCCCTTTAGTATTCCTTGACTTCTGAAGTTGGGTGATAGTTTGGACTGGGACCAAGGAGATGGCATTCCAGGACATAGAGGACTGGTGCGACTTTGAGGGGCTAGACTCCAATAAGATGCTACTCGTCCATAATGTGGCCATGGGGCGACGGAAGGAGGACATATTAGACTTTTTAGAAGGGGCTTTGCCTGACTGTGGGGGGTTGAAGGTCCAGAGGGTGACAACCGACCGAGTCTGGGGTGGAGGAATATCACCCTGGAGGCTGGGCAGGATTTGGGGTCCATGGAGGTGCCCCCCGAGGTCACCCCTGGGGGGTCCAGAGAGACCTGGACCCTATTAAAGAAAGGCTTGGCCAGTGGCCTGCCCCTCAGGGAGCCAGGCCCCTCAGGCCCCACCCAGGAACAGGAGAGTTTGTAACTCATCTGAGGAAATGGCTCAGAGGAGGAAAACCCTGCATGATATCCAGTCTCTGCTCCCCGGCAGAAGTTGCCCTCGATAGGGCTGCCGGGCGGCTCGACCCCCTACAAGGGGGTAGCCCTCGAGCAGTATAAGAGGTTGCACACTTTCTCGGGTGCCCTCCCCACGCCTGAGGGGGAAGATGATTTCCACTCCTGGAGAAGCCAGGCGGCCCAGATGATCCAGGTCTGGGGGTGCCTGGAGGAGGAGAAGGAGAAGTGCAAGTGGGTCTTGGAGAGCCTCAGGGGTATGGCGCTAGATGTGATCCGGTCCCTCTGGGCCAGCCAGCCCCACTGTACACCCCAGGACTGTTTGGACATTCTGCAGAGCACCTTTGGGGTGGTCGAAAAGAGAGAGGCAGTGCTGGGCCAGCTGTGGGGCACCACTTAGAAAGTGGGCGAGAAACTGTCCCAGTACATCATCCGAGTCGAGACTATGGTGCGCAAACTGGCAGAAGCGGGGCACGACCCTCCTGCCAGGGTGGCGCAGATGCGGTTGGAGCAGATACTGAGGGGAGCAGTGCATTGCCCCTTGACTGTGGTTGCCCTCGGGCTGCGGGCTTGAAAGAGCAACCCCCCTCCTTCAAGCAGCTACTGGACGAGGTCAAGGAGGAGGAGGCGCAGCAGAAAGTGGGGGCCCTGCAGGGGGCACTCGCCACCACCAGTGCCGCACTACAGCCCAAGGAGCTGGCCCAGACTGAATTGGTCGGGTTGCCAGACCTGGGGGCGGTGTTGAAGGAGGTCCAGGGCATGAAGGACGGGGTATGGGCAATGAAGCTGGCCATGGAGTCCCTCTCTCTCGATCCCCTAGCCAAGGAGGCACCTGACACTTGGCGGCTACCCCCGAGCTATATGGCTTCCCGGTCCAGCCCTCGAGGGTCCCTAAGGCCCCAGGGTGGGTGGCTTTGCTTCAGGTGTGGGCAGGATGGCCATACCAGGCGGGGTTGCCGCAGGGAGATAAACCCCCAGCTGGTAGCTGAGAGGCACCTGGACCAGGAAAAACTTTAACGGGGGCCAGTAAGGGAGCAAACCTCACCCCCAAGATGGCCTTGCTCCACCCTCTGGTCCGACCACCATATACCTACCAACCGGGATGTTCCAAGGGGCCTAATCGGCCCTCGGGCTGACACTGAGGTTCTGGTGGAAGAGATGGCCTGCTCAGCACTGCTGGACAATGGATCCCAGGTCACCATCATCCACCGGCCGTTTTATAACCAGCAACTCACCCACCTCCCCCCCAACCTCTGTCTAGATTGTCCATGTGGGGTATTGGCAGCACGGATTACCCTTACGATGGGTATTGTGTAGTTAGTATCTTTTGGTTTGTCCAGAGCCAAAGAGCATGTCAGACACCCCAGTGCTTACTGGGACCAATGCCAACACGTTTGAGTGTTTGGCCCACATGTGTCATGACCGGGGTGGCATAGGTGAGCTCGCAAGTCTGTTGGTTCCTGCCGCTGTGAAGCAGTTGGGGCTTGAAGTGACCGGCGATCCCACAGGGGTCGAAAGGGTGGGGTCGGGGTGATTCGGCGATTGGAAGGGGAGAGACTGACTCTCCCCAGGGGCTGAGTGCCGGGTGGTAGGAATCGCCCAGTTTGACCGATCTCCCTTGGAGGAGATGCTCATTCTTGACGCTCGTCCCCCGGGCGGTCTGCCGCCTGGGCTCTTAGTCCAGAGGGGGGTGCTGCCGGCCCCGGCCAGTCCCCAGGCCCGGCATGTTACGATTGGGGTCCGGAATGAATCAAGAAAACCGGTGACCATCCAGAGGGGTTGTGTGTTGGCGTCCATCTTTCGGTGTGGCGGGACCATGTCTGTCGTCCCTGAACGAAGATCCCAGGGAAGAGACAGACTCGTCCTTGTTTGATTTTGGAAGCTCACCAATCTCTGATGCCTATAAACAGAGCCTGAGCCAGAAGTTGGCGAAGCGCCGGCGGGTCTTCTCTTTGCATGAGTGGGACATGGGATTTGTCACCGGGGAAGAGCACCACATCCGGCTGAGGGACGACCGCCTGTTCAGACAGCAGTCACGGAGGTTAGGCCCCGGGGATGTGGAGGATGTGAGGAAACACCTAATGGAGTTGCTGGGTGCTGGAGTCATCACGGAGTCCTGCAGCCCATATGCTTCCCCCATTGTGGTGGCTAGGAAAAAGAGCGGAGCGGTGAGAATGTGCATCGACTACCGCTCGCTAAACAAACGAACTATCCCAGACTAGTACACGGTGCCCAGAGTGGAGGACGCACTGGACAGCCTGTATGGGAGCAAGTGGTTTTCTGTGCTGGACCTTTGAAGCGGGTACTACCAGATACCCATGGCCGAGGAGGACAAGGAAAAGACCGCTTTCATATGCCCACTGGGATTCTACCAGTTTGAGCGTATGCCCCAAGGCATATCAAGGGCCCCTGCCACCTTCCAGCGTTTGATGGAAAGGGCTGTGGGAGACATGAACCTGCTGGAGGTCATAGTCTATCTGGATGACCTTATCATTTTTGGGCAGACCCTGGAAGAACACGAGGCCCGGTTGATGAAGGTCCTGGACTGACTGTAAGAGTTCGGCCTGAAGGTCTCCATCGACAAATGCCAGTTCTGCCAGCCACAGGTTAAGTATGTTGGGCATACAGTCTCAGCAAAGGGGTACAGACTGACCCGGCTAAAGCAGAGGCCCTCAAATGCGTGGCCCGTACCTTGCATCCTGCAGTCTTTCTTAGGGTTCTGCGGGTATTATATGGCGATCGTGAAGGATTACTCCCTGGTAGATCGTCCCTGAGCGACCTGATGCGGGTTATCCACCGGCGAACTGGAGGAAGGGTCAGGCCCGCCAGTGTCCTCGCATTGGGGAACCTTTTGGGTCCCGCTGGACGCCGGAATGCGAGAAGGCTTTCCGGGAGATCGTCCAGCGATTGGGGGAGGCTCCAGTCCTTGCTTTTGCAGACCCGCGTAAGCCCTACATCCTGCATACTGACGCCAGACTTACCGGGCTGGGGGCGGTCCTGTACCAGGAGTATCCCGAAGGGTTCCGCCCGTGGCATTTGCTAGCCGGGGCTTGACTTCCTCCGAGAAGAACTACCCGGTGCATAAACTGGAGTTCTTGGTGCTAAAGTGGGCAGTCACAGAGACGTTCCATGAATACCTGTATGGGGTACCATTCACTGTGCGCACGGACAACAACCCTCTGACCTATGTCACCACCACAGCTAAGTTGGATGCTGCGGGGCATCGGTGGTTGTCGGCCCTCTCCACGTATAACTTCAGCCTGGAATATCGGAGTGGGTGGGCCACTGCGGACACGGACGCCCTGTCTTGCTGTTCACACCCTGACACCGCAGACCCCCCGGTCCAGGTCGAGCCGGCTCTGGTGCAAGTGCTCTGCTCCCAGGCCAGGTCACCTGGCAACACCACCGACTGTCCCAACCAGAGCATAGAGGTGCTGGGAGGAAAGCAATCCCTCCGGCTTATCTGAATTTTGCTGGACTGGACCTTTCGGACTTGCCACAGCCTAGTAAGGCAGATCTGCAGTGGGAGCAAAGGGCGGACCCTGGTATCCGAGATCTGCTTCAGGTCCTCTCCGAGGGGGGGATCACCCCGGCAGGTGCGGAGCACCAACCCCTAGGCTCGGGGGCTCGTTAAGGAGTGGGACAAGTTGGTGCTGCAGGATGGGTTGGTAATGCGGACAGTACAGAATCGAGACTCCTCGGGCCATTCAAGACAGCTGTTGGTGTTGCCTGATGTCTACCAGGAAGTGGTCCTCAAGTCACTGCATGATGATATGGGGCACCTAGGCTATGACCGCACCTTGGATACCTGCCGGGCCAGGTTCTATTGGCCACGGATGAAGGCGGACGTGGAGGACTACTGCAAGCGCTGCTTGCGGTGCATCCAACGGAAGACCTTGCCCTGACAAGCCGTGCCCTTGGTCAACATCCAAACTAGTGGGCCCCTGGAGTTGGTGTGCATGGACTTCCTGTCCTTGGAGCTGGACCGGAAGAATGCAGCCAACATACTAGTCATCACTGACCACTACACCCAGTATGCTCAGGCTTTCCCCACCAGGGACCAAAACGCGAGCACCGTGGTTAAGGTCCTGCAGAAGTATGTCCAACACTACGGTCTCCCTAAATGGGTCCATTGTGACCAGGGCCGAGATTTCGAGAGCCGTTTGGTGAGGGAGTTTATGGCATGTTATGGCATACAGAAGTCCCACACCACCCCCAAGGGGACCCCCAGCCCGAGCGATTCAACCGAACGCTGCTAAACATGTTGGGCACCTTGGACCCCACCGAAAAGGCTAATTGGAGTCAGCAGGTGGGACAACTGGTACTGCATACAACTGAAGAGCGATGCACCAGCGCTCCCCTTCTACCTCATGTTTGGTGTGAGGCCCGGCTGCCGGTGGACCTCTGTTTCGGGGTATCTGCTGATGAGACCTCTCATAAATCGTACCTGGAGTACACCAGCGACCTACTGGAACAGCTCTGCGCGGCATACAAACTCGCCTCTGAGGCAGTGGCTCGGAGCTGTCAGGGGACTAAGAGGAGGTATGATGCCAGGGTGCACAGCCAGGACTTGGAGGTGGGGGACAGGGTCTTGCTTTGAAACCTGGGGTTCCAGGGTAAGCACAAGATCCAGGACCAGTGGGCCTGAGATGGTTATCTGGTGGTGGAGAAACTGACTGACCTGCCGGTATACCGTATTAAGCAGGAGCATGGCCGGGGGCTCGAGAAAACGGTACACGTCAATCACCTGCTCCCATAGGGAGATGGTGCCTACCCAGCCTTGGAGTCCAACTCGCCAATGGCAAGGTGCCCCATTACCGAGGGCAGCATGCCGGCAGGGACTTTTTTTCCCCACCCTGGGACCCTCCACTGTGGGCCCTGCTTTGGACGTCAACAGCCCTCTGTGGGCCAGGGCTCCTCCAGTGAGGTGAGCGAGGGGGAGGAGGGGGACTCCATTTGTGCACAGTGGGAAACAGGGCCTGACTGCTCCCTCCCCTGCTGGGAAGGGTCCTGTGGAACCCCCGCCCCCTCCAGCAGCTCCAGCCACTTGGAACCCCTGACCTACTTGGATCCCGAGGCCCCACCCTTTGTCCCTGAGGCCCGGCCCCCGGTCCCGGCCACACCTGGAGTGGGTTTTGGGGAGGCAAGGGGGCCCCCAGGCGTGCCTGCCTCCACGAGATACTGAGTCACCTGCTGTTACAGACTCTGCCCAGGTTCCAGACCCAATCCCCGACAATGCATAAGTACAGGGATTGCCGGGGGGGGGGATGATGGACCATGGCCTTACCGGACTGACCGCGCCCCTGCCCCGGTGCCAGCCGATGCCTTGCCCTGCAGGTCTGCATGGCCCCCCCGGCCCGCCGTAAAGCTCACGTATGAAAACCTAGGTGAACCCGCAAATCTACCCCTTGATGTTCTCCTCCAGCCTGTGGTACCGGTTCTCCATCCTCCAATGTGTTGCTCTGGGGGGTAGTGGAGGCATGTAGGTGCCCACCCTTTCTTACCCGCATACAGTATGCTACCATGATCCGACCTATCCAAGCTCGTTTGGGGATCCGATAGTTGCTGGTACTAGTTAGGGACCAATGGTAGAGTCAGTAAAGTGCCTATTGTTGGTCATGGGTTTCCCAGAGGGGCTTGTCGGGATGCCAAGTTTCCTGCCAGGGGAGTGTGTAAGCACCCCCCCCAGGCCAGCACCTACATAAGGTGGGCGGGGGGGCTCCTGCTGTCCTGGGGGTACTCGCGCCTGGTCCACTGATGAGGCTGGACCTGATGCAAGCCTAGCTGTGACTGTGATTATTGTTGGTGCTAGTTAGGAACCAGGGGCCGGATATTCAAACTGCGCTATTTTGTGGCGCAAGCCCTTGTGCTGCACAAAATAGTTGCGCAGGGGTGTGGTCGGAGCAATATTCAAAGGAGTTGCGCTATTGAGCAACTCCTTTGAATATCACCCCCTGGCCACAGCCACTGTGCATGGCACAGTGAAACTTGCGCCACCGCAAGTGGTCAGAGGTCAAAGGTGACATGCAAATGGGGCCATAATTCATGCAAGGCACAGGGGGCCATTTGCATCTGTTTATGGCTCCATTTGCATGCCATTACAGCATGCAGGTGCGCCCGATCCCGGGACTGCGCCTGGCGCCTGCCAGGCGGCAGCCGTCGGGATGCGCGCCCTGCAGCCCGATCGCGGGCAAAAGAGTAAAAATCCCCACCCCCGACTGGCCCGATCGCGGGCAAAAGCATGAAACTCCCCCCTCCCCCCGACTGGCCCGATCGCGGGCAAAAGCTGAAATAACCCTCCCCCCAAGCCCTGCAATACGGCAGCTCACCTGTGGGTGGCTGGCCGTTGCTCTTTTTTTGGGGGGATCAACTTTGGGGTTGCGCATGCATGGCTCAGCACATCCCGGGCTGAATACAGACAGGGAATGGCATCACAATCTGCACAGGGGTTGTAAACAGACCCCCGTCTCAAGGGAAGGAAATGGACAACAAAATGATAGAGGACATTCTCAAAATGGCTGAAAAAGGGGAGATACTGTTGATGGGGGACCTGAATATGCCAGATGTTAACTGGATAACAGGTACTGCAGCCACATCCAAGAGCAGGGTCATTCTCAATGCCCTGCAGGGGGCAGGCCTTAGACAGCTTGTGTTGGAACCCACTCGGGAGGGAGCAATATTAGACCTGGTACTCTCAAATGGAGAGAGGATCACAAATTTAGAAGTCAGTAGACATCTGGGAACAAGCGACCACTGCACAGTGTGCTTCACAATGAGCACAACCATGGAGATAAGCCACACAAAAACAAGGATACTGGACTTTAGAAGAGCTGACTTTGGCAAAATGGGTGAATACCTGAAAAATGCACTAGCAAATGACCAAAAATTAGGGGTGGAAGAACAATGGAGAAAAATCAAAACTGCCATCATAGAGGCAACAAGCCTTTGTGTGAAGCAAATAAAGAAAACAAAGCGGAGTAAAAAAACACTATGGTTTTCAAACGAGGTGGCAGGGAAGGTTAAGGAGAAAAAGGCTGCATTCAAAAAAGTATAAGGAATCACAGAAGGAGCATGACAGGGAACTGTATCAATTAAAGAAGAAAGAAGTGGGGAAGGCAGTCAGACTAGCAAAAGCCCAAACCGAAGAAAAAATAGCCAACTCAGTTAAGAAGGGGGATAAAACCTTTTATAGGTACATTAGGGAGCACAGAAAGGTTAAGGGAGGGATAGTGAAGATTAACAAAGGAGAGGGGATGTGGGCAGAGGGAGACAGTGAAAAGGCAGAGATACTGAATGAATACTTTTGCTCAGTATTCACAAAAGAAGATGAGGAGGAGTTACCTAAACCAGACAATAGAAGCACTCTGGGTAGGGGGGTTGACACCAGTCCATTCACAGAAGAAAGAGTCCTGAAAGAACTCCTAAAACTCAAGGTGGACAAAGCAATGGGGCCTGACGGGGATTCACCCCAGAATCCTAAAAGAACTAAGGGAGGACCTAGTGACACCACTGACCACGCTTTTTAACAGATCATGGTAGGATGGGGCGGTACCTGAGGACTGGAGGAGGGCAGATGTGATTCTCCTTCACAAAAGTGGGAGCAAGGCAGAAGCGGGAAATTACAGACCTGTAAGTTTGACCTCAGTGGTAGGGAAAATGATGGAATCACTTCTGAAAGAAAGAATTGTTGAGTACCTAGAGGCCAGCGGGGCACAGGACCCAAAGCAGCATGGATTTACAGCAGGAAGGTCATGTCAGGCAGATCTAATTGATTTCTTCGACTGGGTGACCAAAGTAATGAGACCAGGAGGGGCTGTGGATATGGCCTACCTAGACTTTAGCAAGGCATTTGACACAGTCCGCACAAAGATTAATAATCAAGTTAGCCAGCCTGGGAGTGGGTCCCAGGGTGGTAGCCTGGGTAGCAAACTGGCTGCACAACAGGACACAGAAGGTAATAGTGAATGGAACACATTCCGAAGAAAGGGGGTTACTAGTGGAGTACCTCAGGGCTCAGTACTGGGTCCAGTCCTCTTTAACATCTTTATAGGTGACATTGCAGAGGGTCTGGAGGGAAAGGTATGCCTCTTTGCAGATGACACAAAGATCTGTAACAGCGTTGATACACAAGGAGGGGTAGAAAAGATGAGAAGGGACTTGGCAAGGTTGGAGGAATGGTCAGACATGTGGCAACTTAGATTCAATACAAAGAAGTGCAAAGTAATGCACCTGGGAAACAAAAACCCAGGAGAAGAGTACACAATAGCAGGGGAGGTACTAGCAACAACAAAAATGGGAAGGGACCTGGGGGTAGTCATATCAGATGACCTAAAGGTGGGTAAGCAATGTGAAAAATCGATAAGGAGAGCCAGGGGGATACTGGGATGCATAGGAAGGGGCATCACAAGTAGAAAAAGGGAAGTGGTTATCCCTCTGTACAGACAGTTGGTGAGACCCCATCTGGAGTACTGCGTGCAGTTTTGGAGACCTCATCTACGCAAGGGCATAGACAGGATGGAAGCAGTCCAGAGGAGGGCAACTAAAATGGTGCAGGGTCTGCAGAAGAAGCCATTTGAAGAGAGACTGAGACAGCTTAATATGTATACTCTTGATGAAAGGAGGGACAGGGGGGACATGATAGAAACGTTCAAGTACTTCAAGGGAATCAACAAAGTCCAGGAGGGTAGCATCGTTCAGAAAAAGAGATGTGTAAGAACAAGGGGGCACAATTTAAAGATAGAGGGGGGACGGCTCAGGGGTAATGTGAGGACATTTTTTCTCACGGAGAGAGTGGTGGATACATGGAACAGCCTTCCTGAGGAGGTCGTTGGGTCTAAAACAGTGGGGGAATTCAAACATGCATGGGACAGACACAAGGCAATTATAGTTGGGGGGTGCAGGAAGTAGGCTGTTGGTTAACTAGAATCTGCAGCTTATCCAGTAGGTAGGGAAATGGGCAGACTGGGTGGGCCAAGTGGTCATTATCTGCCGTCAAAGTCTATGTTTCTATGTAATACCGGGATGTGCAGAGTATGCATTGTCACGCCCCCCACCTGCGCCTGCATACATTACTGATGCGCTCCAGCGCATCGGGATTTGTGCTAGGCGCAATTCCCGATTGAATATCAGCGCAGGGCGCATCAGTGGGTTGCGCATGGCGCAACAATGCTCAGCGCGCAATCCTTTTGAATATCTGGGCCTAGGTGTTGTCGTTTTTTAGTTGTTTCTGTTGTTTCTTATTTTAAGATATTCTAGTTAAGGTATTATAGTTTTCTACAACATTTACAGGAAGTTAGAAAATATTTTTTCTGCTATAAGAAGTCAGGACATGCAGTATTTTTTATGTTTTTTCGCAGGACACAGCTGCCCAAATCAGGACTCTCCTGCGAAAATCAGGACAGGTGGTAACCCTATTGTCATGACTGGGTAGGCAAGGGGATCAAGCTCCTTCCCCTGACACCACAGTGAGAATCTCTTCCACTTAAATGCATCGGTTTAGAGAGTTGAATCCTTTCGGGATGCTTCCACCACATGGAGAACGTCTTCTGAGAGGTCAAAAGCCTGGCATGCTAGCCGCTCAGGAACCAAACTAAGTGGTGCAGGGACCAAAGGTATGGGTCTAGGACTGTCCCCTGTTGTCTGGTCAGCAGGTCGTGACAAGAGAGGCAATCTCCATGGCAGTCTGCTGCTGAGGCTGAGGAGATCTGGATACCAGAACTGTCTGGGCTAGTCTGATGCCATCAGGATCATCCATGTCTTTCTGGGCCTCAATCACTATCTTGTGAACCGAAGGGGAGGGAAGGTGTAAAGGAGGCCAAAAGTCCAGGGCTTTGAGAAGGCAGCTCCCTGCAGTGTCCCAAACTGAGGGGGTGGGCACGGAACAGCCTCAGTTTTCTGTTCTCCATGAGGCAAACAGATCCACCAGAGTAGTGCCCCACTGGGAGAACAGGTGGTGTACCACTTCCTGATGCAGGAACCACTCATGTGATATCTCTCCGACCCGACTAAGAGCATCCTCCAGCTGGCTGTCCTATCCCATGACATGGACTGCTAGGATATCTGCTTGCAGGCTGTGCAGAAGGGTCCAGGTGCAGAGAGCCTACTGACACAAGGGACAGGAGTGCAACCTGCCTTTCCTGTTCAGGTAGAACATGGTGGTCATATCGTGCATCTGGACCTAGATGATATGATCTCAAATCAACAGAGCGAATTTCATCAGAGCCAGACACACTACATGGAGCTCTAGCAGGCTGATGTGGTAATGGGACTCCCAGGGTGACCAGAACCCATGGGCTCCTTGGTCTCCAAGGTGAGTTCCCCACCCTGAGATGCATCCGTTGTGAGCATGACAGACAGCTCTGAGCAGATAGATGGAATTCCTTCTTCCAGATGTGGGCATAGCCACCACTAGATGGCATGCCACATCAGTTGGGTCACCAAAATCGGGTGGTCCAGGCGGCTTGTGTAATGGGACCACTGGTGGCTAAATTCCCAGTGCAGGTGTCACATCATCCAGCAGGCCCTACGGATCATGCTGGTAGAGGCCCCCATAAGCACCAGCAGTTGCAGGAAATCCCAGACCCAGAGTGAAAGCCTAACCTGAAATGATCGAGCAAAGGAGGTAACATCAATGACTGGTCTGCCGGGAGGCGGGCCTTGGTCAGCAGTGAGCTGTGTTCTTCCCTGTTGAACATGATCACTGTAAGGGGACCAGCTCTGACTTTGATGGGTTAACCAGAAGGTCTAGAACTCAACAAGTCTGCTGGGCCAGATCCCTGGACTGTTCCACAGCCTCCTGGAAGGGACCGGCTAGCAGTCAGTCCGGATATACCCTGATGCCTCTGTGCCACAGGAAGGCCACCACCACTGCTACACACCTGTTGAATACCCTTGGCGTAGATGAGAGGCTGAAAGGCATGACATGGAACTGGTAGAGTACTCTCTCTGCACAGAACTGAAGGTACAGGCAATGGGAGGGACAGACTAGGATGTGGAAGAATGCATCCTGGAGGTACAGGGAGCAAAACCACATCCCCTACTCCAAGGACAGCATGATCTAATTTAGCGTAACCAACTGGAACTTGTGTTTTCACATGAATTTATTCAGATTGTGCATGGCCAATATGGGCCACCAGCTCCTCCGTCCATTGCGGAACCTGGAAGTACCTTGACACATAATGCTGTATGACCAGAGTGTCTGGGATGCGCTCTATTGCCCTACACTCTAGGAGCTGGCCTATGTCAGCCCTTAGCACAGGCATACATTCCGGCACCCTGGATTCCAGAGAGCAGCTCAGTGGTGGTAAGGCAGGAGAGCCTCGAAGTCTGGAGGTAAACCTCGGCCCACCACTTCTAGGACCCAACTGTCCAAGGTAATAGCAAAGTACTGCGGAAAGCAGTGGTGCAACCAACCCCCGCCTGGGACCTGGACAGAGACAGGACAGGAGGGGGAAATGGCACCCTGTATCCCGTTACTTTGCAGCCTTGGAGGGGGCTCTGGCAGACGGAGTCCCAAAGGAACCTCCATCTTCGCCTCCCCCCCATCTTTTTTCACCACTGATTCACACTTATGCATCTGGGCAACCAAAATGATGCAGGGTCTGCATCAGAAGACATATGAAGAAAGACTAAAGGAACTAAAGATGTATATGTAACCCCTAGATGGCGCTATCCCAGGGGCTACTACCCCTGCCTGATTTGCCACTAACAGGTTGAGGGGCCTGGATCCAATGGCGGGTGCCTCCACCCAGAGGTCAGGGTTTGCAATAGTTAAACTAACTTGGTCACAGCCCTCTGGGACACTGCAGCCCCCCTTTCTTCCCACTAGTGGCCCACACAATATATCAGAATTACCTTCACAGTATACACTTACCCCCAGGTCTGGTTCCGGCACTGGGACCTCCTGTGAAATGAGATACAGTGCAACAATCACAGTACAGTACTTTAACATAGACAAATACCTCAGGCAGTATAACTTTGCTGAAACAAGCAGCTCTGATTTAATTAGGGGGATATAACAAGGACAGGGGGAAATCAGGTTAATTAGCTTATCACTCTAATAATCTACCTATGGCTCTGTGCACAGGCCTATCCCTATCAGTTACTGTCCCTGGGTACCCAAGCCCTAGTGGCTAGTCCAAACCGTGGCAGCTGGTAGGGGCCTTTCACACAAGAAAAGGAGAATTAAACAGTCAGCAGTACAGTAATTCCATTTGGATTTAATGTGGCAATTCAACAGGGAGCGACCCTGAATTAGTACTCACGACCTCCAAACAAGATAGGGTCCCTCAATGTCAGCAGGGCTCACTTGAGGTACACAAACCTCTTCACACATCCATATAAAGAAAGCACTATACCAGGCAGGCTGCATCTGTATCCCGATCGCAATTACTGCACAATACCGGAGAACACACGGCAGATTCAGTTCCTGACAGACCGAGTAGCAATTTTCAGAATTCTCCAGTCTTCTACAGGGTGAGCCTGGTTTCTACTCTTCAGAGATCCTTTGATTCTTTTCACAGGACCGGATTCAGTCCTAACAAGCAGTTACACAAGCTGCAGACCGGAACTCTGGGCCTTACACACGTTTTTTGACTAAAACTGCACACTGAAAAAGCACAGGGCTCCTTCCTTCTTCACTGCCAAAGCTCAACTGAAACTCCAACTGACAAAACCGGGCACTTCCTTTGAGTTCCTCCCAGTTCTTGACTGGATTGGCTGTCACTCACAATAGACTGCTGCTGTTGGTCCAAAAAGATGCTGAAGTCTAAACTACATCTCCCAGAGTCACTGCCCATACAATCCTCTTGTGGCTGGCTCAGATTATGAGTCCAAGTTCTGATTCGTCCAAGGCACCATTTTAGAGCTAGCTTACCCCACACTGATTGGTCCAGTTCAGCAGTTCAAAACTAGAATGGGAACTAGCAGACACAGTTCTGACTGCAAAGAAAGCAGGTTAGACAAACTGTAATTTCATTATTACTCTAAATAATTTCTGGCAAACAGTTACATCTTTCAGATAGGTTCTCTTTGCACTCCTAGTGACTGCAAAAATGAAATGAATTGGCAGCAGCTTGAGTGGTACTCAATCAAAGAAACACACAGTCCCCCATACAAACTAATTATGTCTGCAAGCAGACAGCTCTTAAAGAGACAGTACCAGAGGTTCTAAAAACACTCACTGATAAATGGCTTAAATGCCAAACACCATTCAGGCTTGGAGCATTCAAGCAAGCTCCTGGAAGTCTTTTGGGAACCCCCATTTGCAGGGGGGTTACACCCTTCCTGGCCTGGGAAAGCTTGACGTCCGCGTCAAGCAAGTACCCTCATAAGTTTCAACTGCAACCATATACATTTGCATTAGGCTCACATGTAATCATCAGTCAATATATCATTTTACCAAGAACACATTTTGAAACATTGCAGTACGTCACTCTACACAGTATTACATACACATTGTACCATAACTCAAGTTATTACCTCTTGTACATGAAACCTGAAGAGAGGGCCCTTCCCTATCAGTTACCTTGGGGCTGGACGGGGCAAGGGCACCATATAGAGGGCAACACAAGTAACTTGAGTTAGCACTGACGCTCAGTTTGGGCAATGAGCTGGGGACACATACACTCCTTTATGGACAACATTGAGAGGCAAATCCACAGGCCTCCCAAGGGAATCATAACTGAGGTGCACCACAGGCTTTACAGCTCGACCAGTCTTTCTAGGGGAACTGTTACAGTCTCTGCACTCTGAGCCTCATTTTCAGCATTGTCCTCACTTGTCAGGAGTCTCCCTGGGGTAGAGGCTAGAACTTGGGGCACTTTCAGCTCCAGGAGTTACAGTTTCTGAGTCCACAACATTTGGCTCATGGAGAGCTTTCAGACACTGGCAGTGGACTGTCAGGGCACTCAAAATACTCTTCTTGTTCGGGTGTATCACCAGTCTGCCCCTAATCTATCATTTTCCTCCCTGAAAGCTCAAACAGTTCAACCATGCACAATGATTCCATTTCATCTGATCTGATGCTTTGCACTTCACTTTCTGGGAGCATTGGCTCCAGGGATGAAGCTGGGGCTTAGACAGTCCAGAAGGCCCAGCTTCATCTCCAGTATTGACTAGGGATTGCCCGAAACAATTGACTCAGTTCGTAAGAAGGATAGTATTCAAAGTCACTCTCACTTTCTTCCGATATGGACTGACAGTCATGCTCAACTGGGACTTGTGGAGGGGAACACTTAACTTTGCTTCTGTAGGTGCAGACTTTCTTGATCTTTTCTTAGCAGCAGCTCTAGTCACTGGTCCAGAGGGGCATCTTCTAGGGGCTCAGACTCAATTAGATTTGTCCAATGGGCAGTAAATGATTTCTATGCATTGTTTTTACATCTTTTGAATTATTCTCAGGCCTTACTTTGTACACTGGCAGATCATCTAGTTTGCCCACTACAATGTGAGGGAGATGGTGCCATCTGTCAGCAATCTTGTGCTTGCCATGCAGTCCCAGATTTCTTAGCAATACCCGATCTCCTCCTGGAGTTCCTGTGCTTTCACCTTTTATCATACCTTTCTTTGTTGGCCAGATTTCTTTTGGCAGCCATGGTTTGAGCCAGTTGGTACGCATGAGTTAGCTGGGCCTTTAACTTTGTACATACTGTAAATAGTTGTCAGCTTGAACCCCATCAGGAGAGACCCCAAAACACATCTACTGGTAGTCGAGCTTCTCTTCCAAACATCAGGCGGTGGGGAGAATCAGTGGCATCACTTTGGTGCAGTTATAAGCATGTACCAGGGTGCTAATTTGTTGGCTCCATCTAGGCTTGTCCTTTGGGTGCAGGGTGCCTAGCATATCTAGCAAAGTGCGGTTGAAACGTTCAGGCTGTGGGTCCCCCTGGGGTGGTAAGGAGTGGTTCTGGACTTTCGCACTCCCACAGAGAAAGCATCTCTTTGATCAGACGACTCTCAAAGTCTCTCCCTTGATCAGAATGGATTCTTTGTGGAGCCCATAGTGAACAAAAAGTTTTCTACAAGTACTTTGGCCACAGTGGATGCTTTCTGGTCTTTGGTGGGGAAAGCTTGGGCATATCTCGTGAAATGGTCAGTGACCACCAGCAATTACTGATATTTCTTTGATCTGACTCCAAACTCAGAAAATCAATACAGACCAGCTCCATGGGTGCACTGGTGTGTGATGTTAACAAGGGGGCAGCCCTCTGGGGCAAAGCTTTCCTCTGTAAGCAGCGACTCACAAGTTCGAATGTGTTGCTCCACATCAGCCCCATCTTAGGCCAATAGAATCTGGATCTCACCAAGTCAAGTGTTCTGTCTACCAAGGTGCCCCATGTGGTTGTGCAAGGACCTCAGTACTGAGTCTCGAAAGGCAGTGGGCAGCACTAGTTGTTGTTTGTCTACTTGTCCCCTCTGTCTACTGTTTCTCTGTATAACAGTTTATTGATCAGTTTCAACTTAGGACCTTCTTTGTATAACAATGCAGTTCTCAAATCAGTGGAGCGTAATTTGGACACATCTTTTCCTGCATAGAGGGCTTCCAAAGCTGCTTTGATCATGGGATCGCGGGATTGAGCCAGCCGAATACTGTCATTGTCCAGCTGAGGCAGTGTACCAATGTCTATTGCAGAAAAGTGGCAATAAGCAGCAGGTATGCAATTCTCAGAGGGTCCCAAGCAATCCACCATGCAGTCCACTGCGTCCGTGGACATTTGTTCCTCCCTGTCAAACTTCCGGCAGAGTGCCCGAATGTCAGGTTCTGCCAATCGGACCCAATCATTCTGGGGAACAGGCCTACGGAGAGAGCATCAGCATCTATGTGGTTCAGACCTGCTCGGTATTCGAGAGCATAGTCATATGTAGATAATGCAGAAAGCCACCTATGGCCAGTGGCATCCAACTAGCTGAGGTCTGCACATATGTCAAAGGATTATTGTCAGTTTTACTAGTATTTTAGCCCCATACAAGTACTCATGGAATTGGTCAACAATAGCCCACTTCAAAGCTAGGAACTCTAACTTATGTACAGGATAGTTCTTTTCGGATGGGGTCAGGCTTCTACTGGCAAGGCCACTGGTCTCAGGCCATTCTCGTGCTCTTGGTACACAGCTCCCCAACCCTTGCAAGCTAGCATCAGTGTGCAGGACGTAGGGTTTTCTTGGATCGGCATAGGCCAGCACTGGAGCATGGGTAAGTTGATATATGATCTCATGAAAAGCAGTCTCACAATCAAGAGTCCAGCGGGCCCCAAATACTTCACTCGGATGAAAATACACTCTTTCAGTCTTGAGGACGCTGACTTTTGGTATTTTTGTGGGTTGGGGATACCCTTGAGTAAGGTTAAGTAAAGGCGGATCACTCTTGAATAGTCCTTGATGAGAGCGCGATAATAACCACAGAATCCCAGGAATCTTTGCAGTTCTTTTAGATTTTGGGCTGTGGCCAGGTGGTCAAGGCCTCAACTTTACTTGGGTCGGTCTCTATTCCTCGGTGGATACTATGTGTCCCACATACTTTACTGATGTTTGAAAGAATTGACACTTATCAATGGACAGTTTAAGGCCAAAGTCCTCCAGTCGGTCCAATACTTTAAATAATCTGCTCTCATGTTCCTCCAGTGAGCTGCCAAACACAATAACATCATCTAGGTATACAGGCACTCTAGTAAGTTCATGTCCCCACTGCACGCCCATCAATCGTTGAAAAGTGGCTGGGGCACCTGAAATCCCTTGAGGCATCCTCATGAATTCATAGAAGCCAAGCGGACAGATAAAGGCCGTCTTCTCACGGTCCTCTGGGGCCATCGGGATCTGGTAGTACCCACTCGGAGATCCAGCACAGAGAACCACTTGCTCCCGTTTAGGCAGTCAAAGCATCCTGAATGCGGGCATTGTGTACTGATCAGGGATAGTCCGCCGGTTTAAGGTGCGATAATCCACACACATCCTTACTGTTCCATTCTTTTCCTCACTACCACAATGGGGAAGCATAAGGGCTTCTGGATTCTTGTATTACACCAGCAGCTAACATCTCTTGCAGATGCCGTCTCCATCATCTATGTCAGCAGGTGCCAGGCGTCGAGACCTCTCACGAAATGGTCTTTCGTCATGCAGCGGATATTGTGCTCAGCTCCTTGCACGCATCCTACATCCCATTCCTTTAAAGAAAACACCTGGTCTCTCTGGGCAAGCTTCTCACTGATCCTCACTTTCCATTCAGCTGGCAGCGAGGGAGTCGCGAAATCAAACAAGTCAGGCGTTACTCTGTCATTCTTCCTTGGACTCTTGCTGCTGGGTAGCACTGCAGTGTCTGCACAATGCACATTAGCCAGGATGCAACCTCTGTTTACTCGAATGTCTCTTTCAGACACATTATGAACTTGGACCATTACCCTTCTGGCATAAGCATGGGCTCTAGCGGGCAAAATACTAGGCTTGACCAGCAGTCCCTCTGGCAATTTTCCATCGCCTGGTGCATCCAACATTAATATTTTATTCTTAACATCCTTTCTGATACGGACCTCTCCTGTAAGGTACACTGGGCATTTGGCGCCAGGATCAGAGACTCAGGATCCTTCTTCCATACAATTCCGACCGGTTCCTCTGGTTCTGTTTTTCAGCATCTCTGTGCCTCATAGGCCTTCTTAATTAAAGCCAGAACTCTTAAAGCTCTACTAGTCTTTGACCCCTGTTTTTCATAAGACAACTGTGCCAGCCTTCCGAACATATGAGCATTTGTTTCAATCAACAAAGGGACACCATCATACAGTCCAGTGGGGACACACTAAGGCTAGGGTCTCTACTTGTTCGCCACTCCAGCCACAGAGGTGGGGAAAGACAGCCAAATTCGGATATACCCGAATAGGGGTAGGCTTCTCACTTAACCCCCATACATGCAGTCCTTCTAATGGTTGTAAGGGTCGCCTGACAAATGCTTCTGATACCAATCCTGGAACATAATTGTCACTTGGGAGCCACTGTCTAATACAGCTCTTGTAGACACTCCATTCACCTTTACAGTGGTCTCCATGGAGGGACCCACTATTCTGGACCAGTCTGGAGAGGCGGTAGTGGGGGCCTGGGCAACTGACCTTGCCACAAAGGACGTGAATTAGCATTTTGGTGCCCTCACTGGGATCATGTCGTGGCACCTCTTAACCACTGATTTCTTCTCGAAGCTCTCCTTGTAGCCTATATGCAACTTTGTCAGTGTCTTTTGGGACTGGCATTCCTTTTCATGTGCCCATCTTTCCCACAATTATAGCAAAACATACTTTCTGGAGTTTGAGCTGGCGAGGTGCCACACTGGGAGCCAGGGCGGGGTATACTAACTGGAAACCTGGTGCCATCTCTGCCTCGGCGTGATAAGCATTTGGAGACATCTCGTCAGCTTCTCCACTTCCATGGTCAAGGAATTGAGTTTGGAGCTGTTATCAGCAGGAGATACATGGGTGGGTACCCCCACCCCCATAGCAGATGCAGTCGGATATAGGTCAGGGCCCGTACTTGCAGGCGTGGCCTTCATAAAGGGACTGTTTTTGAATTCCCGGATCTCTCTCAACAGTTCGCCCCATTGTGGCATATCTTTTTCCTTGTCAGAGCACTCATTGACTGTCAACCTCTGCCTCTGAACTTCACTTGATGTGTCACCCTCAGTCACTCGGGTCGTAGCCACAGCTGTTGGTGCAGGTACCTCCCGAGGTCGCCTTTTCTCAACTCCTCGAATTTCTCTCATTAACTCATCATAGGAGGGTGGGGATTCCAGTCGATTTGCCAGGCGTAACTGAAGCAACAGCAGTTCTGAGAAGGGGCAGACTTAAGGATTCTGTCCAGTCTGGTTCGGTCCTGTTCAATCGCTGGCAAACTACCCTTTCTGAGGCATTCTTGCAACAATTTTCCAGCGAGAGACATACACAGACAACAACTCCCTTGGTACTGTTGTGCATTTCTTACTCTCCACCATAGGTCCTCATCAGAATCTGGGCTCCCATACACATTCTCCAAGGCCTCAAGATAGCCTGTGCAGTCGCTTCAGGGTTACTGGCCCGTTTAGCACGGATGGTAGCCAGGGCAGGACCTGGAGGTCTCACTAACCCTCTTCTTTCGCCTTCCGAGCATTGCCATTCTAGTACTTGAGGGCAACATAGTTATCCAGGTCTCCCAGTCATCCTCCCTTGGGGGTGGGAGGTGCCAGAGAAGATCCTCAACCTTCGGTAAGAGTCGTGACTAATGGCAGGTGCAGAAATAGGAGTCTGCATTGGTTCAGCCACCATTACGGGCACTGGAGCAGGAGAGGGTGTTGGGGGAGGAACACCCCCAGGTGGCAAGAATAGTTTCTTCAAGTCCTCCACAGTTTTCCCCTCTCCCAGCAACCATTCAGCAAATTTCTCCTCAAAAGTTTCAGATAGTGGTGGGGGCTGATTCCCCCACGGGTCTTTACTGTCCTTAGTTATCACTCTCCAAGCAGTGAGGGCTCCCTCTGGGGTAATGGTCTGTGGCACTTTGGAGCTATCTATGGGATCCTTAAACTCTACTAGGGCCAGGAAAGTGTGGGTGAGCAGATTAGCATGCCGACCCACCACCACAGGGTTTTGTAAACCTTCCACCTTGGAAAGTACTCCCTGCACAGTGTCCGTATTGATACCCAGGGGGATGTCCAGGATAAGCATAGCATTTTGGGGGTCGATCTCCTCCCCAGTACACCACTCCACCAGCCGGTGCACAGCCACTTCTGTCGGGTACCATTTTTTTTCTTAACGGTGGTTCAGAATATGGCCACCAGAGGACACACAATCCCAGCGGTGAGCCTCCAAGATGTAACCCCTAGATGGCGCTATCCCAGGGGCTACTACCCTGCCTGATTTGCCACTAACAGGTTGAGGGCCTGATCCAATGGCGGGTGCCTCCACCCAGAGGTCAGGGTTTGCAATAGTTAAACTAACTTGGTCACAGCCCTCTGGGACACTGCAACCCCCTTTCTTCCCACTAGTGGCCCACATCAATTATCAGAATTACCTTCACAGTATACACTTACCCCCAGGTCTGGTTCCGCACTGGGACCTCCTGTGAAATGAGATACAGTGCAACAATCACAGTACAGTACTTTAACATAGACAAATACCTCAGGCAGTATAACTTTGCTGAAACAAGCAGCTCTGATTTATTTAGGGGATATAACAAGGACAGGGGAAATCAGGTTAATTAGCTTATCACTCTAATAATCTACCTATGGCTCTGTGCACAGGCCTATCCCTATCAGTTACTGTCCCTGGGTACCCAAGCCCTAGTGGCTAGTCCAAACCGTGGCAGCTGGTGGGGCCCTTTCACAGAGAAAAGGAGAATTAAACAGTCAGCAGTACAGTAATTCCATTTGGATTTAATGTGGCAATTCAACAGGGAGCGACCCTGAATTAGTACTCACGACCTCCAAATAAGATAGGGTCCTTCAATGTCAGTAGGGCTCACTTGAGGTACACAAACCTCTTACACATCCATATAAAAGAAAGCACTATACCAGGCAGGCTGCATCTGTATCCCGATCGCAATTACTGCACAATACCCGGGAGAACACACAGCAGATTCAGTTCCTGACAGACCGAGTGCAATTTTCAGCAATTCTCCAGTCTTCTACAGGGTGAGCCTGGTTTCTACTCTTCAGAGATCCTTTGATTCTTTCCACAGGACGGATTCAGTCCTAACAAGCAGTTACACAAGCTGCAGACCGGAACTCTGGGCCTTACACATGTTTTTTGACTAAAACTGCACACTGAAAAAGCACAGGGCTCCTTCCTTCTTCACTGCCAAAGCTCAACTGAAACTCCAACTGACAAAACCGGGCACTTCCTTTGAGTTCCTCCCAGTTCTTGACTGGATTGGCTGTCACTCACAATAGACTGCTGCTGTTGGTCCAAAAGATGCTGAAGTCTAAACTACATCTCCCAGAGTCACTGCCCATACAATCCTCTTGTGGCTGGCTCAGATTATGAGTCCAAGTTCTGATTCGTCCAAGGCACCATTTTAGAGCTAGCTTACCCCACACTGATTGGTCCAGTTCAGCAGTTCAAAACTAGAATGGGGAACTAGCAGACACAGTTCTGACTGCAAAGAAAGCAGGTTAGACAAACTGTAATTTCATTATTACTCTAAATAATTTCTGGCAAACAGTTACATCTTTCAGATAGGTTCCCTTTGCACTCCTAGTGACTGCAAAAATGAAGTGAATTGGCAGCAGCTTGAGTGGTACTCAATCAAAGAAACACACAGTCCCCATACAAACTAATTATGTCTGCAAGCAGACAGCTCTTAAAGAGACAGTACCAGAGGTTCTAAAAACACTCACTGATAAATGGCTTAATATCCAAACACCATTCAGGCTTGGAGCATTCAAGCAAGCTCCTGGAAGTCTTTTGGGAACCCCCCATTTGCAGGGGGTTACATATAAGCCTCGAGGAAAGGAGGGAGAGGGGGACATGATAGAAACTTTAAAATACCTCAAAGGAATCAACAAAGTCCAAAAGGGTAGCATCTTTCAGAAAAAGAGATGTGCAAAAACAAGGGGCACAATTTGAAGATGGGGGATGGCTCAGAGGTAATGTGAGGAAGCATTGTTCACAGAAAGGGTTGTGGATACATGGAACAGCCTTCCTGAGGAGGTCGTAGAGTCAAAAACAGTGGGGGAATTCAAGAATGCATGGGACAGACATAAGTCAATTCTAGTGGGGGGTAGGAGGAAGTAGGCTGTTGGTTAACTAGGATCTGCAGCTTATCTGTTAGGTAGGGAAATGGGCAGACTAGGTGGGCCAAGCGGTCCTTATCTGCCGACAAATTCATGTTTTAGCAGGAGGGAGCCGACATCATCTACTGATGGGGCCTGCACTCCTTTATGTGACACCGCATGCACCAGCTAATAACCGACGAGGGATCCATCATGCACTTCAGTTTGTTCACCAGAAGAGAAACAAACTGGAGAGAAAATAAAAAAAGAGAGGACTAGATACTACCCAAAGGAATACGGAAAGGATATAGAAAATAAAATAGAAACATAGAAACATGGAATTTGACGGCAGATAAGGACTGCATGGCCCACCCAGTCTGCCCATTTCCCTACCTATAGGATAAGCTGCAGATCCTACTTAAACAACCTACTTCCTCCTACCCCCCCCCACTAGAATTGCCTTACGTCGCTCCCATGCATTCTTGAATTCCCCCACTGATTTGACCCTGCAATCTCCTCAGGTTGGCCTTTCCATGCGTCCACCACCCTCTCCGTGAAAAAATACTTCTCTCACGTTGCCCCTGAGCTGTCCCCCCTCTATCTTCAAATTGTGCCCCCTTGTTCTTGCACATCTCTTTTTTTGAAAGATGCTACCCTCTTGGATAGAGATAAATAAACCATAAAATAAAACCCAACCACCAACAGAGTACCTAAGGGTTGTGCCTACTAGGTGGCACAAGGGTGGTTGGGTTTAAAAGATCCAGAAGCTGGTATTACTGCCCAGACTGGAGTTGGATAGTGATAAGGAAAAAGAATTGGGCAGCAGCTCTGCACATACGGCTCTGGCAGATTCAAAAAACGTGAAGTCCAAAACAAGGATCCCCTTGCAATAAGATGGTGAAATGTGCCAAAAATTGAAACAAATGACATCTTAACTCAAAAATAGCTAACTCCATCTTACCAGATAAGAACCGAGTGAACCCCAAAATAAGCTCACCTCCCTCTTTACCTCATGACGGGCAGAAAATAAAGTAGAACCTAGGAGCATTTAGAGTTACAGGACTGGGCAGTCCCAGGGAGTCAAGATATGATCATCTCCACTGGCATCCCTCAGGGGTTGTGGGCTAAAGCCCAAAAGCACAGGGAATAGTAACAAAGGGTACACCAACCAAAAATCAAAGATAGCTAGAGAAGGAATAGAACATGATTGGCTTCTCCTTGAAACCACAGGGATGAACCTTATGAAAAGCCAGCTTATTGATTGAAAGCAAGGTGCACTGCACCTCTCCACGCACACAGCAGCTGTTCAGTGAAGACGACTGGATAGTACCCAGGACACATGTTGCACTTAGCAACTAACCGGGATACACCCTTAGAGGGAATATACCCCAGGCAGGGAGAAGGA
The DNA here is from genome assembly GCA_016271365.2 of Neoceratodus forsteri. Taxonomy (NCBI): domain Eukaryota; kingdom Metazoa; phylum Chordata; order Ceratodontiformes; family Ceratodontidae; genus Neoceratodus; species Neoceratodus forsteri. Next base: position 1,274,231,258 of record CM057456.1, read on the forward strand.
GGACAAAAAAGAAAAATGAAAGGATGGGGCTACCTACTTACTCAACACAAAACTTTTTATTTTTTGGGGGGTTGGCGTTGGCAGAAGGAACACAGAAGATCCTCACTTCCTTTTTTTTGGTGAGTGTTGGCACCAGGGTGCTCAACTCTCTGTTTTATAATTTTGTATAACCAAAAAATAACAACCAACCCTTGAAAGGACTATGGCAGAGGAGAGGCTCACCAATTAGGAGAAAAGAGTGCTGTCAGCACTCACAGGGTGTGTTGCCCAGAGGCCCTGGTTCTGCTTGAGCGGAGGATGGTGGGCGAGTGTGTGACTCAATGGTGAAAATATTCTGGAAGATCAACAATTATGGTAAGTACTTAGTTTTTATATCTTCCAGGAATGAGTCTTCATCACTGATTCCTACTTATGGTCTGAGTACCAAGCTTCCCTAATATTAGGGAGGAACTGATTCACCCTGAAGGTAAGAATTACCCTTAACCCTCTGCATGTGGGAGAACACCTGAGAGCAGGGCCTCCTAACGGGTCTAGCGAGACCCGAGACTGGTCAGGACCAGGCAGAGGCTCCTGTGTCACGGGATTAGGAGGGCATCCAGACAGCTCTCGCCAGACCCTGCAGGAGAAGTGATGAGCCCCTTCAAACTGTGAGTTAAGCACCTTATGCTGACCAGCCATGTCACTCTTGAGAAATGAAGCCATGCCATCCGAATGCTGCAGACTGCAGTTCCCACCAGCCTGGAGGCCACCTCGCCAGAATTGTGTAATGCTCTTGACTGGTGCCACTGACTGGTGCCTCGCCAACTCCAGGCCCCTGATAAAATGGAAAATGATTTGCCCAACTAACAATGTGGCAAGGCAGCTAGGAGTTGACCTAGCTGCGTCCACAGGCGCCTGTTGTAGTGTTGCAATGCACATCATGGCACATGCCGAAGTGAAAACCTCTCTCCTTAGGACATCTGCCTTAGAGGAGTCAGCCTCAGGAGGTCAGTACCTTAAGCTCTGAAGTAAAGTGAGGTACTGCCTCTGCAGAACCTGAGCATGCACAGCAACAAAGCAGAACATCCCTGTGGGCTGGAGAACACGAAAAGGAACATCTGCAGACTATCCTTGATGATTCCTCAAAGGTTCTAGGCCTGGGAGGGATGACTGAAGAGCCATCGCTGAACTTTCCTAGCAGTCCCAGCTGCAAGAACACAGGACTGTGACTAGAACAGGTGCCCACATCCAGCACCTGCAACATGTCTGCCAGGAAACTATGGTACAGGAAGTACTCAGAGGCTGAGGACATATGCAGGGAATATTCTGTGTCCTCAGATGAGAACGAGGCTACAGAGGAGGTGTTGGCCACAGAGAGGGGTGGCGCAAGGGGAGCAGGTTGACTCTGAATCCTATTGGTGTATCTACGGAACTGGTATAGGGCACCAGCCACCCTTCCGTACTGAGTCCAGGTGAGTGGTTCCAGAAGGCCAATGATCCTTGGAAGCTAGAAAAAAGGTGGCAGAGACCTGAGAGGAAAATGGGAACCAGGGGCTACAGGCCTCTGCCTGGGCTGTGGGGATGTGCAGGGGACCTCGCTTGAGGGGAGATCTTGGCAGGACTGCCCAAACATGGTCTGCCTACGAAAGGGGAATGACCTTATTGGTGCCCATGGGGGGATTTCCCCAGGTGAGGACAGCAAAGTCACACAATCCCCTCAGGGTAGCTCTGGTCCTCACTGGTGATGGGTTCCACACATGGGTCTCGGAAGAACTCTACCTCCTGGCTGTCATCTGACTCCAAGCCAGTGCCACCTCCGGCACCAAGCTGAGGGCTGACGACAGGCCTGGAGATGGGTTCCTCCCCATCACCATGGCTGGTGCCATCCTCAGTGCCAGGCTTGACTTCAGGTTCAATGTCAGCCCCGAGGCCATCCCTGATGCTGCATGTGGCATCGGGAGCCAGCCCAGTGCCACAAAGAGCACTGGAACCGTGGACAACCCCAGAGGTGACACCGGCACTACGCCTGATATTGGGTTCAGGACAGACACAATGACTGATACCGTGTCCATTGCTGGGATGGTGCCATCCCAACTCCTGGAGCCACTAGGCTGCCAAGGGAAGAGATCAACACAACTTTGGCAAGCTAATGTCGCAGGACCCCTGAGTCAGTCTCTCTCTCTCTCTCCTGACAATGCAAATGGTGTTGGGAGAGGACCCGATGTCACGGCCGGCAACACCCTGCTCACTGATACCATGAACAGTGCAAGGAGCTGGGGTAGCACCAGGCCACAACACTGAGGTGTCTGCCGAGGAAGGCCGAGTGTATACCCTATGCCTCACCACCAGGGACATCTGCTGTCCAGGACAGACATATGGGGGGGGGGGTTGCACAGCTAACTGCCCAGAAGGAGCCAGCTGTCCACCAGACCCACCCCTAAGGCCTCCCACGCCTCAGCAAGGTGAGGTTGAGGAGGACCCTGTGTTTCCTTAACACCAGAGATGCTGAGAAGGGGCCCAGGGGAAAGGCCCAAAGACTGCACCATGTCCTCACGAGTGCAACGCCTTCCTCCAGTAGCTGCCCACCCAGTATTCTCAATTTTCCAACTTACTTCTCTTTTTTTCTGATTCTACACTTAATATTTCTTGAATTACATAGAAACATAGAAAGTGGTGGCAGAAGGAGACCTCCAGATCCATCTAGTCTGCCCTAAACCTACCCCCTCCCCTAACTGCTATTTAGGTTTATGATTCTTTTGTACCTATCCCAAGCCTTTTTGAATGTTCCAACTGTTTTTGCTTCCACCACCTCAGGTGGCAGGAAGTTCCATGCACCCACCACTCTCTCTGTAAAGAAAAACTTTTTTGCGCTGCCCTTAAATTTGTCCCCTTCTAGCTTCATCTGTGACCTCTGGTTCTTGTGCGAGTCTTGAACTGAAAAAGGTCTTGAACCTGTACCTTGTTTATTCCCTTCACATATTTGAATGTTTCTATCATGTCTCCCCTATCTCTCCGTTGTTCAAGGGAATACATGTTGAGTTCTTGCAGTCACTTCTCGTGGTTTATATCATGGAGTCCTTGTATCATTTTTATGTTGTCTTGCACGTGCGCAAGCAACATCTTGCAGTAGTAACACAGGGAGAGGTGTGTCAGTGTTGGCGAATGCAGGGCACGCTTTAGTAGGTGCGTCCCTCATTCCCCAATTAGCCAGCATGCTAGTGCTGATGCAAAAATTATGTAAAGTGCCACCAACTTGAAAGAAATCTGCCGCTGCAATCAGAGACATCCTCGTCTTGCAGCAGCAGAGATGACACACTTCCTGTACATACCTTTCCTGGTGAAACATTTCAATAAGCATAGCAGTGGACAATCCCCAAACAAAGACGACATTGGGGGTGTAATCCCCGTGTCGGCATGTTCCCCACCTCCCCACACTGTGTGGCACACTGGGAGCCCACCCCAGTGTACTGCCGCTCACACAAAGCCGACTGTGTCAGCATGTTCCTTCCCCAACCCCCCCTTGTGTGGCACACTGGGAGCCCACCCTGTGTGCCCAACAAACTGCCTCGCAATGTCCATTTTTCTTTACCTGAAAAGAGAAGCGGTCCCTCATTGTCTCAGCGGTGCCCCTCCTCCCCAACCCGCACCCACCCTCTGTGCACCCACCTCCCACACCCCTCCTCACCCCTATACTTCTTAGCCTCTGGAGGTCCGCGCTGCAGTCTTTGGTGAGCGGAACATGTCTGGACTCCTCAGAGCCGAACTGCAAAATGAAGAAATGCCGTAAGCTGTACAATTGGGGGGTCAAATGAGTGGATAGCTCAGCCATTTTTTCAATTTATTTATTTATTAAATTTTGATGACCGGGTAGCCCCACTGAGCCCCAAGGTCCCTTTTTCAGGGGTGACCTGGAATAACATTACATGGTGCAATACATAGAGGGAAATTGTTACAGGGTACATACAGGTAACTGACAGGTTACGGTCATAAATGGCATTTTACAGTAGATTATGGCATATAGGCTGTTGTGGAGTTGCAGAACCTAGTACAATGGTTGGTTAGGGTGATTAGAGAAACAGTGCTGTGCTAGGATTGAACAAATGGGAGGGTTGTCATAAGTAGGAAGGGGCGGGCTATCAGGAGCCATGACAACGGCAAGTGCTGGCTTCAATCATGTGGGCCTTGGGTCTAGTGCAGAAATTCAAAAGTGAGGGGGCTTCCTGTACTGAGGGTGGAAGTTTGTTCCACTGGTAGGGGGCAGTGTAGGAGAAAGACTTGCCTCCTGCATTGGTCCTGACCCTGGGGACTTCCATCAGGGTCCGACCAGAAGTTCTCAGGCTCCGAGGGTTGAGTTTGATGGCAACAGTTCCTGCTAGGCTGGGTGGAGCGGAAGGGCTGAGTAACTTAAATGCTAGGCAAAGCAGGGGGTACTGAAGGTGAGCAGCAAATGAAGGCCACTGTAACTGGGCTAGTGTGTCACAGTGGTGGCTTCTGGAGTGATCCTGCGTAGCAAACTGAGCTACCTTGCTGTACAGTATCTGTAGCCGGTTGACCTCCTGCTTGGCCATGCCCTGTATTACCGGGGCAGCATAGATCAGTGTGGGGAGCAGGACGCTAGAGGTAATTGAGAGCCTAGCTTCTGGGATTAGCTGGTCTTTTAATCTATACAAAGTGCCGAGTTTACCGTGGATTGTCTTGGTCACTAGGTCGACGTGGTTCTTAAAGGTGAGACCTTGGTCCAGTGGGAGCCGTAGGTATTTTAAGGAGGCCACTACTTCTATGTTATTGCCTGAGAGCAAGTTAAGCTGTAAGGCTTTGGTCCTGTCTTGTCCCAAGGATCTGGGTCCGAACAGCATGGCTTTAGTTTTGCCAGCGTTGAGGACCATTCTGTTCGTTTTTAGCCAAGCCTCAAGTGACGCTAGATCAGCCTGGAGAAGGGGGCCAAGATCTGCCAGGTTATCCAAGGAGCGGTAGATGACTGTGTCATCAGCATATTGGATAACAGAGCTACCCCCACAGTGGAGGTTTAAGTCGTTCGTGAACAGTGAGAACAGAAGGGGACCGAGGATTGAGCCCTGCGGTACTCCCTCTTTTAAGGGTAGTGGGTCTGAGGGCGCACCCTTCCAGATGACCCTCTGTGTACGGCCTGATAGGTAACTCGTGAACCATTTGAGGGCCAAAGGGTCTAAGCCAATTTTGTTCAGCTTTACTAGCAGGAGGCTGTGGTCGACAAGGTCAAAGGCCTTGGACAGATCTATGAATACCGCACCAGAAGGCGTACCCTTGTCCATTGTTCTGAGTACATCTGCCGTGAAGTTAGCAAGGGCAGTGTCTGTGCCATGGTTGGTTCTAAAACCACGCTGGGAGGAGACTAGGAGCTGGTGAGACTCCAGGTAGTTGCAGAGTTGACCATATACGAGCCTTTCTTGCAGTTTTGCAGGTATACAGAGCAAGGAGATAGGCCTGTAATTGCTTATGTGTTCCCTGGAGCCACCCTTGTGGATGGGAACATTTGCTTGTTTCCACTGGTCAGGGACGGTTCCTTCCAGCAGGGATCTATTTATGAGCCAGGTCAAGGGTCTGGAGAGGGATGGGGCTCCATCCTTAAGTAGCCTAGGGTTAGTCCCGTCAGGTCCTCCTGAGCCTTTGATTTTCAGGGCCCTCAGGAGAGTTAGGACCTCATTTGTCTTAACCAGTCTCAAGTGAAATGAGGGTCGTTTCAGGTCTGGGGGTTCAGACGTATTCGGTGATGAGGCTGGAGGGGGTAGTCCCGACTTGTAACTGTCGAGGTTGGTGAAGTGGAGGTTGAGGGCTAAGGCAATTTTTGGGCAGTCACTCACTAGCTGACCGCTGACTTCAATAGGGCCCGGTTCAGCCTTGGTGTTGCCCCGGATCAGCTCGTTGATGTGAGACCAAAATAGTTTAGGGCTACCTAAGTTGTTTTTTTGGAGGTGGATCACGTATTCCCTTTTCGCAAGTTTGGTGGCGCTCTTGCATTTGTTTCTTAGGACTTTGTATGCCACAAGATCGGCCGGGAGAGAGGAGAACTTGAACTACTTCCAGGCCTTGTCTCTACTGATCATCAGGGATTTTAGAGTTGGGGAGATCCAGTTATAGCAGCTGCCCTTTGCTCTGAGTTTTTTCAGCGGGGCAAAGAGGTTAGCAGTCGTAATGAATGCGTTGTGGAAGTGTTCCAGGGCCTCATCCAAGGTTGGAAGGAGCCCGATAGGGCTCTAGTCCAGGTTGCTGAGGTAGTCATTAAATTGTGCTGCCATGAAATTTGAGTAGTCACGAGCGGTGAGTATTCTAGGTTGGACCTTGGGCGCCCTATTCTTCCAGATGCAGAATATAAGGGAGTGGTCACTCAGGGTGTCGGCCATTAAGCCAGCTTTCTGGATGTTGAGAGGATTTCAATCAATCAATCAATCAAAATCTTCATTTAATCAGGCGAACATCATTGAGCATAGCTCATTTACAAGATGGACCTGAGTGGTCAAGAAGTGCAAGTGTTAATACATTGACAAGGGTAGCATAAACAGTAATACAATGACAGGGGTAACATAAACAGTAATACAATGACATGAGTGCTAATATATAACAATATACATATGTACACGGCACATTAAAACTTTTAATCTGTGAGACAGAAGGCAATGGGCACATCAGGAGTAATATGTAGATTATAGGACCTAGCAGGCATTTTGAGGGTGAATCTTGGGACTGGAAACGGGAGTTTTATCAGCATATAGGAACACGAAAAAAGAAAGGGGGGTAGGTAGGGCCGGGGTTTAGGCCTTGTGGAAGCAGTTGCAGAGTTCTGGGAATAGGGTGGTGAATAATCTTTTGAAGGATATTAAGGGTAGGAGGTTATTTAGCTTCATGGTTTTTTGGAGTGAATTCCAAACAATTGCTAGTGAGTAGCTGATAGCAGCCCTCCCAAACTGGGTGCAGACATTGGGGACCTTAAGAATGATAATTTTGCTGATCCTTAGGTTGTATGGCCTAGAAGTAATTTGAGTAAAACAGTCTGAGATACAGGTAGGTAGCTTGCCTGATAAGGCTTTGAATATCAAATTGTAGCATTCCTATTTCTTCTGTGTTGTAATGATGTCCAGTTAACTGCCTTATAAAGGAGCAATGATGGGTGCTGAAGGAAGGTCAGTAATGAATCTGATGGACTGTGGTATAGGGTGTCCAGTTTATTTAAGAGGGGAGTGAACAATGTCCGTACAGAAAGCCAGCATAGTCAATGAGGGATAGGAATGAAGCCTGGATTAATCTTTTTTGGAGTCTCTGTTGAGGTAGTGCTTTATTCTAAAAATAAACCAACCTTTGTCTCAGTTTCTTTAGTAGCTCCTCAATATGGACAGAATAGTCAAGTATGTTATCAATCCAGACTCCAAGGTATTTGAAGTTATCAACAATTCAGCTTCTCTCCAAGTAAGGTGGTTAGTTGTAGGAGTGGTGGATGGTGGGGTAGTGGCAGAGCAACTCTTTGAGGTAAAGAACATAGCTTTTGTTTTTGGCATTTAGAAGTAGTTTTTATCCAGTAGGTTGTGTTGTAGGATGGAAAATTCAGATTGTAGCAGTTCACAGGCTTTAGATAATGAAGGATTGCTAACATATAATACAGTATCATCAGCAAACAGATGGATGTTGGATTGAGTGAGGTTAGCATCAATATTATTAATATAGATGGCAAAGAGGATGGGCCAAGAATAGAGCCATGGTACACCTCTTAACAGTGGTTTTAAGGTGGATAGGTAGTTTCCATTTTTTACCAGTTGTGACCTATCTGATAGATAGCACTTGAACCAACTGAGTGAAGGGAATCCAACCCTAGTGAGTCAAGGAGGTGATTAATGATTCATGATCCACTGTGTCAAATGCTTTGCTCAAATCCAGGAACACAGCACAGGTACTGTTCTTCTTATCCATAGCAATCTGCCAGTCGTTGGTTACTTTGGCTAGGGCCGAAATGGTGCTATGCCTTGATCTAAATCCTGATTGTGCTGTATTTAGGAGGTTATTGTTATCCAGGTAGTCCCTTAATTGTGAGTTTACTAACTTTTCGAGCATCTTGGATAGAACTGATTTGACACCAGAGCTCAGTCCAGGATGGTGTGGTTCCCAGTTTTGTAGTTAAGTCTAGTACGTTCTCAGATAATCTGTATCAGATTTGCCTCGAGTCAAGGCCGTAAGGGCTTTGTTTGGGTCGTGAGCCCAGTTAAGGTGGAAGTCCCCCAGGATAAGGAGCTCCGATGAGACATCTTTGACTGTGGTTTTGGTGCTAGCCTCTAGGGATTGGAGAGCGGACTTTGGAGGGTTGTAGACGCAACCTATAGTAAGGAGCTTTGAGTGACCGAGGGTAACTCGGATGAATATAGATTCATTGTCATGGCAGGTATCCTGCTGAAGGGTTCAGTGTGACACAGTTAGGGTGTCTTTCGCGTAGATTATTACACCACCCCCTCTTTTGCTCTCCCTGTCCTTACGGAAGGTGTTGTATCCTTGGGCAGTGATCTCATGAACGAGGATATGTGCCTTAAGCTAGGTCTCAGAGATGGCAAGAATGTTGGGCTTATAGAGGTCAAGCCAGGTTTGTACCTCTTGCATTTTCGGTCTGAGGCTGCAGACGTTCATGTGCGCTATCTTCAGCCCCTTGGAGGAACTCCAGTGAGGGTCCTATGGGGAAGTAATTAAGAGATTGGCAATAGGAGGGCCAGGGTTGGGCTGGATGTCTCCTGCCAGGAGTAGTAGCACCAACAGCAGGCAAACTAACTTTGGGCTGGCAGATGGGATTAATTTACTTCGAAGCCTCCTACTTGTAAAGGCAAGGCAAATTTTATTTGTATGACGCTCATTCCCAGAGGCTCTGGGTGCCTCACAGAGATTACAATTAATAAATAGTACAAAAAAGAAAAAATTACACGACAGTACAATCACATCATATAGTAAAAACTAAAATATAAAACTCTTAAATACTGATAAAAAAGAGAAACTGAAACATAGGGACATAACAAAATGTTCTAATTCAGCATTCGTTAAAAGCCAGGCCAAAGAGGTATGCCTTCAACTTCATCTTAAAGATCTGTACTGAGGGGGACTCCCGGATTGTAGAAGGTAATCCGTTCCACAGGGACGGCCCAGAAATGCTAAACGCACAATCTCCAGAGGTTTTGAGCCGTACCCTGGGAACGGCCAGGAGGACCCTTGAGGAGGCCCAGAGGGAGCGGGCTGAGTGCACCGATGACAGAAGCTCTGACAGATAGCCAGGACCCAGTCCACTTAGGGCCTTATAGATAAGAAGTCCCACCTTGAAAAGGACCCTCCACCTGACCAGCAGCCAGTGTAGAGCAAGCAGAACAGGGGTCACATGGCTAAACCTAGAAAGGCCAGTTAGGAACCGAGCTTCGGCATTCTGCACCAGCTGCAGCATGCAGAGGGTCCCTCCCGTGCCCCCGAAGTAGAGAATGTTACAGTAGTCGAGTCTGGAGGAAACAAAGGCATGCACTAGCATCAGCAGGTCTTCGGTCGGAACGAGGGGCTTAATCTGGGCAATGTTTCATAGATGGTAAAAACCACTACTGACAACAGACGACACCTGATCTTCAAAAGTCAGCCTGCTGTCAAGGATCACGCCTAGATTTTGCACTCTCGGGGAAGCCATCAACGGGGTAGAGCCCAGAACAAGACCAGAAACCACCCCAGACAATGACCCATCATGCCCGCGACCAGGCTCGATCACCAGCACCTCCGTCTCAGCCGGATTGAGTCTCAGCCAGCTGGAAGCCATCCAGTCATTGACTTTAGCCAAACGGATTTTAAGCACGTCCACTGCTCCTGATGTTCTGGGAGCAAAAGACAAATACAGCAGTGTATCATCTGCATAGCAGTGAAACTCCACACTGTATTGTCAAATGATCTCACCCAGAGGCAGAATATACACTGCGAACAACATCGGCGACAGGATCGAGACCTGTGGAACTCCACAAGACAGAGGCATTGGGGAGGAGGAGAAATTCCCCATCACCACCCGCTGCACCCTGTCCGAGAGATAGGACTCAAACTACCTGATGACAGTACCGGCGAGTCCAACAAACTCACAGAGCCGATCCAGCAACACGACATGGTCCACAGTGTCAAAGGCTGAAGAGAGATCGAGGAGAGCAAGAACTGACCTGTCTCCTCTATCTCTAGCTCTGAGGAGATCATTATGCACCCTCACTAGAGCTGTTTCAGTGCTGTGTCTAGCCCAAAAACCCAACTGAAATGGCTCATACATGTCCAAGGACACTGGGTGATCCTCGAGCTGCTGTGCCACCAACTTCTCAACAACCTTGCTCAAAAAAGGCAGGTTGGAGATAGGACGGTACTTCGCCAGGACAGCAGGGTCGAGGGAAGATTTCTTAAGGAGGGGCCTTACCAGCACCTGTTTCAAGACAGCTAGGAAGACTCCCTCCACCATCGAGCACCTGACAGTCTTGGTGAACACTGGGCCAACAGCCTCGACACATCCCATTAAGAACCGTATTGGGGCTGGGTCCAGTTCACAAAAGGTGTGCTTCTGCTCTCCGATCACCTTAGTCACATCGGACACCTCAACTGGCCTAAACTCCTCCCAGATAAGTGGAGTGCCACTGGTCCCCCCAGCCCGACCACTGCTAGGCACAAGCCCAACTGGCAGAATCCCCGACCGGATAGTCGACACTGTCAGAGAAGAACAGAGCAAACTCTTCACACAGAGTGGATGAAAAAGCTGTTTTCAGCTGCAGACAGGCAGGATGTAAAAGCTTGTCTACAGTTTGAAACAGCTGAGAAGGTCTGTTCCTCCCTGCAGCAATCTCCCTGGACAGGAATTCTGCCTTTTTACGGGAGATTGCCGCCTGGTACTCATCGTAGTGAGCACGCAGGACCAGCTTATCAGACTCCAGCTGAGTCCTCCACCAGCAACACTCCAACTTCCGACCGCTGATCTTCATCACTCTGAGATCCCCATCAAACCATGGGGATCTCACATGAGAAGACCTGGGTCATAAACGGACTGGTGCGATGGCATCCAGAGCCCCGGAAACCACCCTATTATAGGTGGCAACCGCTTCTCCGATGCCAATCGTACATGCTACATCAACCCTAGATAGAACAGCTACTGCCAGCAGTCCCACTGGGTGCAAGCCCCTCAAAGGGTGATAGCTGACCATCTCTACAGGGGAGGGACTTCCGGGGGGCCCAAACGTGAACTCCACAGTATAATGATCACACCAAATGACCGGATCAATCTTGAGGTTATCAACCTCAAGACCCAGCTGGAAGACCAGATCGAGTGCGTGGCTGCACTGGTGGGTATCAGAAGCAACTACTTGCGACAGGCCCAGAGACTGCGTCAAGTGGAGGAGGTCATAACCGAAACATGAGAATTCATCGTCGATCCAAGCATTGAAGTCCCCCAGAATTGAACATCTGGGCACCTCCAATACCTGGTCTACAATGAAATCCGCTAACTCCTGCAGGAATTCTCCCCCTACCCCAGGGGGTGGTAAATAAGAAGAATCCTGCAACCTGCACCTGTACCCCCACAAACGGTGACACACTCAAAGGATCGGGTGCTACCAACCAGGTGCACCGAGAAGCCCAGGCTGGATCAAAAAAACGATGGCTACTCCCCCACCCCTGCGATCCTTCCTTGGGCAGTGCACCATGGTATACCCAGAGGGGACGGCGGCTGCAAGAACTGGGCCAGCATCATCACCTAACCAGGTCTCCGTAATACAAGCCCGGTTGACAGAGGAAATCAAGACCGAAAAAACAGCGGTCTTGTTCCTCATCGACCTGGCATTGCACAGCACTGCCCGAAGAGGATTAGAGGACGCAGCCAGCCCTCTAGCTACCTGCCCACTCGGTCCGGTGGGAACCCAGGACACGAAAGCCAAACACATCTGGCTTCTCCCCAAGCATCGCTTATGCCCAGTGGAGCATCTCGTAGCATATGCCTCTTCTTGCTAGCTCATGGGCTATCAAGAGGGCTTGTATATTGGGGTGGATCATGCTGTTGTAGTGGTCTATGGGAGTAGTGTCACCGTCCAGTGGTCCCCTGATGTCTGGGTCACCTCGTTACATGATCATGTCCACCCAGAGGAGGGACAGAATGTAGAGTGTTGCCAGGAGTACTCCCAAGTTGGGGAGAGAGGCACAGGGCTTTCTTGCACCTCGTGACCCAGGGTAGACTGGGCTGAGATCAAGGGTCCGACCCATGGGAGACATGCTTTGAGAGTGGTATAGCCCTGTTTTGAGGAGGGTGCAAAACCTGTAAAAGGGCAAGTTTTTAGGTGTGAGCTAGCACCCTAAGTAGGAGGGCTATGGTTGTTAATACTGCCTTTTCCAGATGAGGTTATAAACTAGTATCAGCAATACACTCTTGTCAATTATGCTAGCAGTCTAGAATTGCTGTCCCTTGTTGAAGCCTAGGCAGAGAACAATTGCTACTTCTGCCCTACACAGTAGCTATGACATAAAATTAGGGAGCAACTAAAAATATTGTGCACTGTTTAGGAGGATTATGCAATAAATGATTATCTCTTTACACACCTGCATATTTTGGTACTTTTTGGCAGAGAGCACCTTCTGGCCCTGTTTACGTTCTTAAATTGTATCACAGATGGATATTAGCAGCAAAACGCTAAAACACTAGCAGTCTGATTATTCTGTTACGCTTTGGCTGACTCGTGGAACACAAGCTGTAATTAGGGAGAAGGTAGTTTATTTACCTCTGCCTACTGTAAATCATACTGGCAATTGATGCATTACAAGAATATCACAAGGACATTTAGTAGCCCTTTCTAGGACTGGCCCACAGGAGATATTCTGATTGGCAGCAAAAATGCTTAATGCTAGCAGTCAGTTTTTCTGTTAAGATTTGGGTGAAACACTACAAGAACCATTTGGTAAACACTACAAGAGCCATGGCTCCAATTTTGGCTCCAAAGTTTCAACATGGGATTCTGGGAACCCCACGTCGTGAACACATGCATTGTCATCTCGTTATTTGGTCCCAAAAGGTGATTTTGCGCTCACTGCGCGGAATCACCTTTTGGGACTGATTAACGAAACAAAAGTGCCACTGTTCATGAGGAGGGGTCCTAAAAAGCCTATGTTGCAAATTTGGTGAAAAAAATTTCCAAAAATGATTCTGTTACGAGTGTGCATTGTGCAGTTTCCACGCACGCTCGGAACTTCAATAATTTTTAATATTTTCACTCCAGATTCTCAACATTGCCATTTTTTCACACCTCCTTATGAACAGTATAGCTGTCATTTTTCACATCCTGCCTGAATGTGTTTTCGCACATCTGGCGCACAATAGTGCGGTCGCTGTAGGAAATCAACTTTTGGGACAGATTAACAAAATCACAGTGCCACTGTTCATGCTCAGAGGTCCCAAAATGCCTATGTTGAAAATCTGGTTAAAAATATCCCTAAAATAGTTGTGTTACAGGTGTGTGTTATGTAGTTTCTACGCACGCTCGTGACTTTACCAATTTTTCATATTTTCACTCCAGATTTTCAACATTGCCATTTTTTTACACCTCCTCATGAACAGTACAGCTGTCATTTTTCACCCCCTGCCTGAAATGTATTTTCGCACCTGTGTCACGAAATTGCACAGTCGCTGTGCAAAATCACCCTTCGGCTAATGAATTGATAATGCCACTGTTCATGAGGTGGGGTCATAAAAAGGCCATGCTGAGAATTTCGAGTGAAAATACCAACAAACGCCTGGGGCATTAGGGTTTCCAACTGTAATGCCCCACCCTGCAGAGACTGAAAGGCATAAGGGGTGTGACTTGGGATTGTCGGCTGTAATGCTCAAACCATTCCACCCCCACCCTGCAGCCAGTGACAGGCATCGAGGTGTGCCTTGGACTCTTCGGCCCCAAAGTTCACCCCATTCTCCGATACTGCACCCATCTCAGCGTAGTTCCTTATGGAATGGGGTAAGCGTAAGGCCCGAAGACCCCAAGGCACACCGCAACACTTGTCGGTGTCTGCAGCATAGGGGGAGGTGAAACGGCGTGAGCATTATGGTTGATGACCCAAAGGCACACCCCAATGCCTGTCAGTCTCTGCAGGGTGGGGGTGGGGATGGCGCCAGTTCAATACTTCACTGCCATTCGTACTATGCATCTCTCTAACTCCTGCACTACCAATGCCAGCAAGACAACATTCGGCATTGACAAATGCTTGTTATAGCTTTCCTCTGTACTGTCTCAAGTTTGTCTATGTCCTTTTTGAGGTGTGGTCTCCAGCACTGTACACTGTACTTTGTACTCCAGATGCGGTCTCACCAAAGATCTGTAAAGGGGGACTCTAGAGAGCCATCTTCTAGGTTGGACGAACTTTCTGTGTGCTCTTCACCTCGAGGGGTTAAACATTGCCTAAAACTCTTACAAATCAAACTGAAAAATAACGCAGCTCACTGAAATGAATCGTTTGATATAAAATTCAACTATGGGAAGACAGAAGGCGCAACCACTGGGCTCGCCAAAAGAACCTCAGCCGAATACCAGCAAGGCCTCCGGAGATACAACTAGTAGCAGCAATGGTGCCTGGGACACATCAGAACCACCATGGGCTGCAATGGTACAGTCCATGCATGCTATGGATGCAAAGATAGAATGGACCTTACAGAAACTTGAAACGCACGATACAGCCATCCAAAAACTATCTGGGACAGTGGCGGAGGCAGAGAAACGATCAGTCTCCACCTTGGCATCCGTGGCTACACTCTCCAAAGAAAACAGGTGTTTCTGAAGCCACCTAGAATCCATCGAAAATTAGATACGCTTGGGTAACATAAGAATTGTGGGGTTACCAGAGGGGCTGGAAGGAGCAGCCCCTATTGTAGTATTTACAGAAATGGCTCCAAGAGGTTCTGGTATTGCCAGAGGGATTCAACTTGTACTCTTTAACTAAGGCTTACCGGGTAAACCCTTGAGTGCGCCCATCAGACCCGAATCAGTCCAGCATGGTACTACTAAAGTCCACCGGTGCGGAGATCAGAGATACGCTGATTCAGGCGGCACGAGCAGCTTATCCTTTGGAAGTCAACGGCGCTGATGTGAAATTATACCCAGACCTCTCCTTCCAAACTCGGGCTCGTCGGAAGGCTTTCAATGCAGTGAGGCACAGATTGAGGGCCCTGGGAGTTATTCACTCGTTTCTGTTGCTGTCTAGATTACGAATGGTGTATGGGGAAAAGACCTGACAATTCAACACACCACAATATGCTGGCTGATGGGCAGAACAGATTGCAGAGGAATTTGCTTCCTGTAAGGATCCCCTGAGATCAACGCATTCATCTTCCAAAGGAGACTGAGCAGTGAGTTCTCACCGGACCAAATAATATGGGACTAGATGATACGTGCAGACTTTTTGACTACTATGATGTTGTTTGTGGAACAACATTTAAATGTTAAATGTTTTGAGTACTGGTGGAGCAGTTAGGAGCTTCAGAGTGATGCTATTTTGATATAGTAAATGGGAGTGGGAAATCCGTCATCTTGGTTAGCTTTGAGCTCTTAAACACTCCAAGTTTGTCAGAAGACTGCCATTTATATGTCTATTTAAGAATGAAAACATAATTCTGGTTTAAAAAGCGTTTAAAGAAATATTGTAAGTTGTAAGAGGTTAAGTGTGACACTAAACAGCCTATATGAGTGTATGAGCTCTACATAAAGTTCAGATATTACGGTGTTTTTTTCTGTATCCAGGTTAAATAGCATTCTCAGGAATGTGTGTTATTATTTCTACATGTATCCCTAAAGGACATACCTTTCTGCCATTGAAGAGGCTAGCACTACCTAAAGGATTTCGGGACTTAGGGTTTTTTATGACCCTTTAATGTTTTGGATTCCCCTAACTCCTTTTGTAACAGAATGCAGGGGAAAATGTAAAGTGAATTTTATATGTTTAACTATGGGCCATGTCGGCCAGTTTGGTATCTCTGTACCCTGTATACGATGGATATCAGTATATTGTACGATTATACAGAAAACAATAAATATAAAGTTTAAAAGGAGGAGGCGAGGGTGGCCCTACAGAGGGACCTGGAGGCTCTAGAAAGGTGGTCGGGAAAGCGGAAGCTGAGGTTCAATGCAGGAAAATGCAAGGTACTGCACCTGGGAGCCAGAAACCCGGGCCAAGTGTACACCCTGAGGGGGGAAATGCTACAAGTCTTGATGACTGAGAGGGACCTAGAGGTAGTGGTGGATGTCAAGATGAACAACTCGGAGACTTGTAGGAGGGCAGCGGCAAAGGCCAACAGGAAGCTTGGATGCATCACTAGGGGGATCACCTCCAGAAGGAGGGAAGTGATACTCCCACTGTAAAACTGCTTTGTGAGGCCACACCTCGAGTACTGCATGCAGTTTTGGAGGCCACATTTAAAGCGGGACATTGAACTCCTGGAGAGGGTTCAGAGGAGGACAACCAAAATGATTTGGGGCTTGGGGGATAGGACCTATGGGGAGAGGCTCGAAGAGCTAAATATGTACACATTGGAAGAGAGAAGGAACCGGGGCACCACGATAGAGGTCTTCAGGTACATGAAGGGGTAAATAGGGAGGAGCAGTCAGGGTGCTCGAAGAAGAGGGGGGCAACTAGAGGCATGGGTGGAAGCTGGAGTGGGGGAGATTCAGGGAGAAAGGAGGAGGTGCTACTTCACTGAGGGGTGGTGGAGCCATGGAATGCGCTGCCCATGGGGCTGGTGGAGGGGTTCAAGAGGGGGTGGGACAGGTACAGGGAAGGGTTCTGGAAGCAAAAACCAGTGCAGCGAGAATATCCGGGACTGGGAAGGCAGAAGCCAGAGAGGGAGAGGGGGCAGCAAAGTCAGCTCCCACGGTGGAGGCTGACCAAACAAGCAGACACAAAAGACCGTTAGGCCTATTCTGCTGGCATTTTAGTATGTAGTAAAAAAAAAAAGATCTGTAAAGTGGCATGATAACCTCTTTTTCTGCTAGTAATTCCCCTCCCTATGCAGCCCAGCATTCCATTTGCCTTTAATGCTGCTTTCTCGCATTGTTTGGATGTTTTCAGATCATGTGATATGATTACTTCTAGATCTCTTTAATGCTTTGCTGATTCTAATTTGACTCCTCCTAGAAGGTATTCTGTGTCTGGATTACTCTTCCCTATGTAACCACCCCCCCCCCCATCTAGGGGCATACTTTTCTCTCACAGATGTTCCAGGCAGAAAAGGAAGAGCACTCCTAAGCACTAACATTCGAGACCTTTTGCACATCAGTAACAGCAGGGAAACAGTTGTTTCCTACCTTCTCGGCGTCTTCACATCTGTGCACTTTACCTCTCTCTCAGGCTCGGATCTCCTCCTCGAGCTGTACACAGGACCAAGACCTCACTCTGCGCCTTCAACGGTCTCAGAAGCCCTTGCAACCCCAGCCAGACTGGATCGAATATTTGCCACTGGAATGCAACTCATGGAAAATTAATCAGACTGCAAATACACAGGGAAAAAGGATTTCATGTCATTTTTGCCTCCCCCTACAGCCAAATAATGCACAACCCACTATTTCTCCCCAAACATGCTTTTATTTTGCACCTGTACTGCAAATGATTCCAGCGATACAGGGGTCACCATACTTCATTAAAAAATAGATAGAGCAACTCCATGGGGCTGTTTACTGTCTGGACAGGATAAGGCAGACTGAAACCGATGGATTCAGACAGACACAAGCAAGGAATCTCCTCTGCCTACTATCTCTCTCTCTCTCAGGTGTTCTACCCAAGATTTACTGGAACACAGATCCCTGCAATTCCCTCGCTTCTACAGGATTAATCAGAGAGAAATCCACAGCACTTGAGGTATGTGAGTAAATTAGTGGATTTCAAGCACAAGCGGTTGTAAAATAAATAAGCATAATCGGGAGGCTTGTGTAAGCACTGTGCTAAAAAGGTAGTTTTGTCCATTTTTTGCAGAGAGCTTTGTTTAAAGACGAGATACCTCACAGCACAGTTAAAAAAGTGATCTTACGGGTAATTACCGGATACTATCATTGAATTATATATGAAATAAAATATACTGTAATAATGTTATTGAGGAGAGAGTTCTAATGAGTATGTTTTCTGTTTTTGTCAAAACAGCTAAAAATTCCCCCGTGAACAAGATCAAAGGAGTGAAACATAGGGGACCATTTAAGAATTAAAGAAGTTATTAAAGCACCAAGTTGAACAACGAACTCCTTCTTTAACGAAGTTTGTACTCCCTGCTTTATTATATTTATTGTTGATTGTGTGTAAGCACCTTCAACGGAGTTGTGTATAAAGTAGTCACCATTACCCAAATGTTTTTCTGCATTCTATAGGATCTGGTAAGCCAATCTTCACTTTTCTTTTCTTTTCTTTTCTTTTCTTTTCTCGGGTCACCTCCAATCTGGCTCTGGTTGTTCCCCCTTACACTGGCACGGGAAAGCGAGTGGCCTTCCCAACCTGGACCCTGGGTGCTGGCCAAAACCACAGGGGCATCCAGGAATTTTCCAGACGAGCCAGGTCCTGACCCACCTTCAACGGCTGGCACTATTCCCGGTGCTGAGGCCACACCTGCCACGGTCACTTGGCTCTGCCTCATCACCCCATGGCCCCAATTTACTCTGGGGTTCTGCTGGTACTTACTTCCTCGGGTGTCCCTGCCAGGCCCACATTCCTGCTTCAACTCCTGGGCTCGCATTAAGCTCCAGCACAGGGATAACTCTCCAAGTTCTAGCATTTTCGGCCTGCGACCCGCCCGGACCTCAATGTACCGGCACCCTAGGACCTGTCCCTCCAAACAGGCCCCTTTTTGGGCAAAATGCTCCCCAACTCCCTCGACCCCCCAGGCTGCCCTGCCATACCGGGTACGAGGGGAACCACTGCCACTAGTTTCCCTCCGGGGAGGACCCTGCCACTGCCCTCCCAGCCCTGGCAGCCTGGGATAACACACAAATGCGCTTCATAAGGGCTCCTACTCTCTCTGGGCTTACTAAAACCTCCTACTGCCTCAGCCCCCAGTGATGCAGGACCTGGCTACCTGTATCCCCACAGAGCTCCATACCCCCACTCCTTGTCGACCACGGCGTATACAACTGTCCTGATTGCACTCTTTTGGGGGGAGTCCCCACTAGCCCTCCTGGGCCAACGAGCTCCCTCACTTGCCCACCTTATCTGCTCCTGAATCTACTCTTCCAGCCTCCCCCCCTCCAGCCCCAGTCCTACTGCCCAGGCTGGAAAGGCTCTGCTACTTCCTGTCAGTCCCCTTATATACCCTTTCACTACTCTCTGCTGTGCTGCCACCTTGAGGCGTCCAGAGCAATAAACCCATTTCCTAGCTTGGGGGGGAGGTAGGAGGGGGGAAAAGGGATGTCTAACAGTGGGAATATAAGCCCCGCATTTACAGGGGGCTTACACCTATGTGCGTGATTTTGCACTTTTTAGCGTTGAAATTTAGTTGCCATGTGTGACCAACTTTCTAAGGTCAGCCCTCATCCTTTCCACTCCACCGTTAGTGTCCACCCTATTGCACATCTTTGTGTTGAGTTTTTCCTTATAGATTGCCATGTCCTCCTTTACCCCGACCCCTTGAATTTTTTATGGCATTATTGTTTTCTTTACCATGTCTGTCGTCCACAAGAAAAAATTACCGTAGTAATATTGTTTCTTTCAAGGTGTTCTTTAGCATCAGTGACAGTGTGCAGCAAGCTGACTAGGTTGAACTGACTCGGAGGTGGAGACTATGATAATGAACTAGATGAATTAGCCAATCAGGAGAGAGTTGGAGGGTGTGCTGAAAGGGGCCTGCCCAGGGGCACCATAATTTTTTCGAAGATAGAGTGGGAAGCATACTCATGTTAAGTGTGAACAGGATTTCAAAAATCATGCAACAGCATGAACAGATAATTAAAAAAAAACATGTAAACTTTGCTTTAAATGCCATTCAAAAGTTCAGGAACAGATTTGGTAAAAGAATTGAGGCAGCAGAGTCCTTTTCAATTAGGTGAATTGGGGGGGAAGGGTGGGAGCTTACTGATGCTAAAGGGCACCTTGGAAGAAACAACATTACTACGGTGAGTAAAAACAGGTTACTCACCTGTAACAGTAGTTCTAGGAGTGGTATATGTTGCTCATCCACACTTATTGGCATGTCCCTTTCCCCTTTAAATCTTGCCGGAAATCTTCAAGCTGGCTCCTCCCACCCACCTGGGTGGTATATACCTCGGCTCCACCCCATGACGCCAGATCTTGGCCCGCTGGAAGCCAGGTTGTGTGTGTCCGCAGCCGGGGAGGTCGGGTGGGTACGTGTGGATGAACAACATATACCACTCCTAAAACTACTGTTACAGGTGAGTAACCTGTTTTTCTAGGATCGTGCATATGTTATTCATCCACACTTACTGGCAGACTCCTAGCAGTTCTCTGGGAAGAGGGAGGCAAGGCGCACACCCCCTCTATACTTACTTGGGAAACAGAGATTGGAGAACTGAGGTCCCAAAACCAGCATCCCGGCGTGACTCAAGGTCAACGTGGTAGTGGGTAATGAAGGTGTTTGCTGACTTCCAGGTAGCAGCCCGACAGATTTCCTGGATAGGGATGTTCCTGGAAGCAGTCACCGATGCAGCAGTATGTCGGGTAGAATGAACTTTTATGCCTCTGGGAGGCTCCTTGCCCGCCAACTCATAGCACAGACCTATGCATGATGTAATCTATCTTGCTATGGTCCATTTGGCTGCAGGTCTGCCAGAAGCGGTTTCAGCGTAGGTGACAAACAGCTGGCGAACCTCTCCACGAATTTCTGCTGTCCTCTCCTTATAATAGGACAGAGCATGTTTCAGGTCCAAGGTATGGAGCCTGTACTCAGCCTCCAGGGTATAATTAGGGTAGTATACTGGCAGAGTCAACACCTGGTTAAGGTGAAACTCTGACACCACCTTTGGAAGGAATTTCGTGTGGGGGCGCAGAACAACTTTGTCCCTGTGGAAAACTAGATAAGGGGAGTCCACTGGAAGCGCCTGGAGCCCCCCTGTCCTTCTGGCAGACATGATAGCCACCAGGAAGGCCGTCTTCCACGACAAGTATGAAAGCTCACACTTGTGCATTGGTTTGAATGGCTTGCCCATGAGCTTTGCCAGTACCAGCAGTAGATCCCACGGAGGTGGAGGTTCACGCACCGAAGGGGATGTGTGATCCAGGCCTTTGAAAAAGCGCCCGACCACTGTCTCCTACGCCAATGTCGGCTGACCGGCCCACGCCCAGTAAGAAGAAATGGCTGCCAGGTGCACCCTAAGGGTCGATGACCGTAGACCCCCATTGGAGAGAGACCAAAGGTAGTCGAGAATGTTAGCCACAGAACAGGATAAGGGGTCCACACCCTTACCCTGACACCAAATGGAGAACCTTTTCCATTTGAAGGCATAACATTTACTGGTTGATTCCTTTTGAGATGCCTCCACCATGGTGTAGACATCTTCGTAAAGACCCAAAGCCTGGAATTCTAGTCACTCAGGTACCAGGCTGTGAGGTGCAGGGACTGAAGGTCCGGATGGAAGACCTTCCCCCAGTTCAGAGATATCAGGTCTGGACGTGTACAAAGCCACTCAGGGGGCCTGCAGCTGAGGCTGAGGAGATCTGGATACCAGAACTGGTGCGGCCAGACTGGGGCTACCAGAATCACCTTCACCTTGTCCCTCCTAACCTTGAGTAACACCTTGTGGATCAAGGGAAATGGAGGGAAGGAGTAGAGGAGGCCTGGGGTCCACGGCCTCAAGAAGGCATCCCCCTGCAGCGAGCCCTGCTGAGGGGCGGGCATGATACAGCCTCAGCTTGGTGTTTTCCCTGGACGCAAACAGGTCCACCATCGGTTTGCCCCAATGGGAGAGGCATCAGTCTTTACGACCGATGCCAAGGTGGCACTGGACTGCTCAATATGCTGTAGGTGACCGGCCACTCCTGGGAGGAACAAATCAGTCCCAAGGAAAGGCACATCAGCTAGCTTATGCTGAGTATCCACTGGGAAGGAGGAGAGCCTCAGCCAAGCCCTGCGGCGAGAGGCACTGCAGCGGCCGTCGAGCAGGTACAAGAATCCCCAATGTCCAGGGCCATCTGGAGCTGCTGTTTGGCAACAGCATGGACCTGGTCCCGGACCTGCTTAACCGTGGTTTGCATGTCCACGGGGAGATGTGGGAAGACTTCATCTAATGACCCGAGAAGGGCATGAGAGAAGTGTGCCATGATGACGGCCAAACTGGCCTGACGAAGGCCCAAGGAGGAAGCCGTATAGACTTTCCACGCCGAATGGTCCAAAAGCGGTGGGACAGTCAGTGTCGGCAGAACTGCCAATACACCTGAACACAGAGGTGGTCACCAGTCTCTCGGCCGAAGGGTGCTCTGTGAACCCCACAAGGGACCCCATGGGCACCGTGTACTTGCGGGCCATGCGGGCAGACAGTGCTGGACATGAGGCAGGGTGCTGCCATAGTTCGCGTGCCGGACCAACAATTGCCTCGGCCACAGGAAAGGCCTCTGTCCGGGTATCCCCTCTCTTGAGGATGTCCATGAGAGGGTACTCCGTCTTTTTCTGGATGGGTTCCAGGGGTATCCCTGTAGAATCAGAGATGAGACGGAGGATCCCTTGGAAGGAGATAGGACCTTCCTCCATCCCTGTGCCAGCAGATGACTCATCATCCCTGGGATGAAAGTGGAGCCCGGTGACATTAGAGTCTGAGGAGCTGGGGTACAGCGGCCTGCCGCCCAATTCACCCTCGACCCGTCGAGGACGGTCCGAGGTGACCGTGACTGACAGACGTCGAGGAAGTCCGCTATCTGGTCGGTCCTCTTTGGAAGGAGCCCTTCCCACAGGCTGCTTAGGTGGTGACTCCACCACTATCGGTGGAGAGACTGGCAAAGGCCGAACCGGAGGACAGGCCGGCCCCGCGGGTGGGGGAACCAAAGGCTTCGGTTTCGAGGGGGTCGGCTTCGGCCTGGGAGGCAAGAGCAAAGTAATGGCCGAGGTAGGCGAAGGAGCTGTCTTCTGCCTGGTCAAAATCAGCTGTTGCCGCATAAGGTCCTCGTAGCGCCGACGGAGTTTCTGTCGGAGCCTCTCCTCATCCGAGGAGGATGAGGACGACCTGTGGTGTCGCCTCTTTTTGGAGTGCTTATGGCTCTTCCTTGGCCGTTTGGCCGAGGGGGGTTCTAGACCTCGACCGAGATCGGGCAGGGCCGGGACCTTGATGTGGACACCAGCGCGCTGGTTCTCCTCATCGGGGAACACGAGGACCAGAGTCCTCTCCAAGGAGTCATTGGCCACGGCACAGTGACAGAGGGTCAATTGGGTCGAGAACAATCTCGACCTCATCGGCCACTTCCTCGGTCGTCTGGCCAGACGGAAGGTCCGTGAAGCCTGCAGCTGAGGAAGTGATCTCGACCGAGGTCGAGACCGCATGCTCCTGGGACTGAGACCTCTCCCGGTCCCAAGAGCGCCTTCGTCGAGACAAAGACAAGCTGGGTTCTTTGTCCCTCTTTTGAGAGCGGGAGGAGTGCAAGCCCATGGGCGCCTCACCCTGGGTGGGGAGAGACTGGCACAACTCCTTAAAAGAACATGTAAAGGTGGAGCCCAGGTTGAGTGGAATGAAAAAGCTTTGATTCACTGAAGCGCGGGTGGCTTCTTCTTCGAACACCTTCATGCATTTCAGCTGCTCGGCGGAACCTGTGGCAGCGGAAACTGCCCACCTAGCCTCCTTAGACTTCACCGGAAGATTCATTTTCTCCGGTCTCCCCAACTTCAAACGTGCCAGGTGGTCGTCCAGGACATTGGGATGGAAGGCCAAGCAAAAACTGCAGGACAAGGTGTCATGACCAACACCTAGGCAGTAGACGCACGTGAGATGGGGATCGGTGCGTGACATCTTCTGCCAGCAACGACACTGGCGAAATCCTGGAGAAGATTTCACTTCCATGATCGAAGACACAAAAGCGCGATTGCTAACTCGATCGAGTTTTAATTTCGGTAAAACCGAAGTTTTGAAAGCCAGGGCCTACGAAATGCGTGAGCACGAGGGAGGCAACCTGCATCTTCCAGTGGAAAGGAAGATCTGGCGTCATGGGGCGGAGCCGAGGTATATAGCACCCGGATGGGTGGGAGGAGTCAGCTTGAAGACTTACAGCAAGATTTAAAAGGGAAAGGGACATGCCAATAAGTGTGGATGAACAACATATCCACGATCCTAGAATTTTTTCTTCTCACCCCAGGGGTCCTTTAGCATCAGTAACTGTGTGCAGACTATAAAGCAGTGCAGTTGGGAGGTGGGTAGAGAACCTACTTAGGGAAGAAGCTCTGCAGGACCACCCTGCCAAATTTGGTAACAGACCTTGACTGTACATCCAGGCAGTAATGTTTTGTTAATGTGTGTACAGTCTTCCAGGTTTGCTTTACAGACATCGAGCAAGGGGATGTCCCTTGCAGCTGCCACTGTGGCAGCAGTGCCCCTGGTAGAGTAGGCCCTGAGGCCCTCAGGGGGCTGTTTACCAGCCTTGTCATAACAAAACTGAATACAGGAGACTATCCATCAAGAAATAGTTATCTTAGTGGCTGGCCTTCCTCTACTTACCTACCCACAGGTGAGGAAATGCTGGGTATCGGAGCCCCTGAACTGTTTGGTGTGCTCCAAGTAGTAGGATAGGGCTCTTTTCACATCCAGACTGTGGAGTTTCTGTTCTCTGGGAGTGGATTTTTTTGTGAAGAAAACAGGAAGAGTGATCAACTAGTTAAGGTGGGACTCAGAGACCACCTTAGGCAGAAATTTCCTGTTTGTTCTGAGCTCTTCCTTGTCCCTGTGAAGGATAACGTAGTTAGGATCTATGCAGAGTGCTTGCAACTCTGAAATCCTTCTGGCAGAGGTAATGGCAACCAGGAAGACTGTCTTCCAAGTGACATATTTTAGATGGGCCATAGCTATGGGTTTGAAAGGTGACTCCATGAGCTTGGCAATGCACATGTTAAGGTTCCAAGGGGGAACAGGTTCCCTGATTGGGGGCTGAAGGTGCAGAAGGCCTTTAAAGAACTTTTTGAAAACAGGCAAAGAAAGGACTGACTGGTCTTTGCCTTTGGACAGGTAAGCAGAAATTGCAGCTAAGCGCAGCTTCAAGGATGAGGCCTTCAAGCCTGAGGCCTGCAAGTGCACCAAATAGTCTAAAAGATTAGGGACTGATGCTTTGAGAGGATTTATACGCTGCCTTTTGCACCAGAAAGAACATCTTTTCCACTTAGCAGCGTAAGTTTTCTTGGTACTAGGTTTCTTGGACATGCTCAGGATTTTAAGGACCTGCTCTGAATACTGGGGATCTGGGTACTCCAACTCATCAAGAGCCAGACTCTGAGGTGAAGAGACTGCAGATTGGGATAAGTCACCCGTGTCTGAGGAAGAGTCAGGAGAGAGTGACTGCGAGGAGGCTGGACAGGCTTGCTGCAGGCCAGGGCTAGCAGGAGAGAGTACCATGACTGCCGTGGCCAATCTGTTGCCACCAGGATCATCGTTGCAGGCTGGTACCTTAGCTTTAGCAGCACTCTGTGTATCAGAAGGAAGGGAGGGAAGGCATAAAGGAACCTCCCTGATCAGTCCAGGGACAAGGCCTCTGTCTGAAGAATCCTTAGTGCTGGGTGCCTAAAGCAGTACAGAGGAAGTTGATGACTGAGGTGAGAGGTAAACAGATCTATTTCTGGTGTGCCCCATCTCCTGAAGACTGTGGCAAGGATCTGCTTGTTCATAGTCCACTTGTTGTGCCCCTGGCTGATGTGACTGAGGGCATCCGCCAGAGTGTTGTTCTTGCCTGGAAGGTGTATGGCTGAAAGGCTGACGCCGAGAGAGTAGGCCAGGGACCAAATGTTCATTGCCTCTGTACAGAGCACTGTAGACTTTGTGCCACCCTGCCTGTGTGTTGTCTGTTCTGATTTGCACTGAATGGCCCTTTAACTGCGGGGCAAGACAGATGGCTCTGAGCTCCAGAAGACTGATATGGCTTGCAGATTCCTTGGGGGTCCAGGAGCCACTGACTGAATGACTGTCCAGATGAGCTCCCCATCCCAGGAGTGAGGCATCTGTGGTGATGACCTTTGTGGGAGAAGGCAGTTGGAAGAGGATTCCCACCAACAGGTTGGTAGGGTCCTTCCACCAGTCCAGAGCTTGGAGTAAGGTTCTTGTGACTGGGACCAACTTGGAAAGAGAATGTCTTTTTTGGGACCAGTGAGCCCGTAGGTGGTACTGTACACATCCCTCAACTGGAACCTGACTCCTGGAACAACCGCTGTCATGGATGCCATGTATCCCAAGAGCTTTAGAAAGCGTCTGACTGGCCTGGGCTGGCACAAGACAAAGGAGTTTGCCAGTGAGAGGAAATTCTCTATCCTGTCTCCTGGGAGGAAGACCCTGCTTTGCTGTGTATACAGCTCTGCTCCAATACAAGTAAGGAGCTGAGCTGGGGTCAAATGGGACTTCTTTTCATTTATAAGGAATCCCAGAGACTGCAAAATTTGCTTTGTGATGTTGAGGGCCTCTTCCACCTGCAGACAAGTCTTGACCACCAGGAGCCAGTTGTCCAAATATGAGTAGACAGAAATGTCCTGTTTTATAAAATAAGCTGCCACTACAGCTGGGTACTTGGTGAATACTATTGGAGCTGAAGAAAGGCCAATGGGCATGGCTGCAAACTGGAGTGCCCTGATGACAGCCTGAACCTTTGGAACTGTGGGACTGCCTTATTGGGATATGAAAATAGGCGTCCTTGAGATCCAGGGAGACTAGCCAGTCTCCTTGCTGAGAGAATGAATCACTGTTGTGAGAGTGACCATTTTGAATTTTGGTTTGAGTAAATGCCTGTTCAGATGCCTGAGGTCGAGGATAGGTCACCATTCCCCATTTTTCTTTTCTGCAAGGAAGTATCTGAAATAGAGACCTTTGCCTCTCTGGGGAGGAGGAACTTTCTCTATTGCCTTTGCTGCTAGCAGCTTCTGTACTTCCAACTCCAGAAGAAGTCTCTCTGTAGGAGTTTGGGGTTTTGACAGGAAGGGACCCCTGAGAGATGGAAACTTTCTGAACTGAAGGGGTAGGCCCTTTTCCACTATCTCCAGGACCCACTTGTCTGAAGTTATGAGGGTCCAGGACTGGAGGTAGTGGGAGAGCCTGCCCCCTACTGGTAGAGGGCAGGCAACCTGGACACTGGAATCAGGGCTTAGATCGTGAGGCAGGATCAGGGGTGGAGGTACCCGTCCTTTGCCCTATTCTGCCTGTTCCTCTGTAGAAACCTCTCATTTGTGTATAGTCCACAGGCATAGAATATGGAAAAAAGGGTCTAGGGAAGTAACCCCTTCCCCTATTCCCTTTGTTCTGAGCTCTTTGGTTAGTAGGAGCTTTCCCACTGGCTGTATTACTCTGGTGGGCTGTTTTGTACTCGTCTACCTTCTTCATGTACGCCTCCTTTCCATCATCAAAGAGGGAGTCAGAGGGGAAGTCCATTGCTCTGGACTGGGTGTCCTGTGACAGGCTGGTTGTTCTTAACCAAGAAAGCACCTGAGGGAGATGACCTGGGCCATAACCCTGGAGGCTGTATCACTGCTGCCTGCTGCCATATGGAATTGAAACTTAGTAGCTTCCAAGGGAGTTTTTGCTTCCTCTGTTATGTCTTGGACCACAGTGTCTGGCTTATGCTGGGCAATAGCCAGGACAGAGTTCCAAAGAGCCTTTTGGTATTTGGCAGTATAAGCCAGGTAGGAAGAAAGGCGCAGGAGGAGAGAGGCTGAAGTATAGGATTTCTTTGCTATGACGTCAAGTCTCTTTCTCAGGGGGCTGAGAGGAGAGAGGGACATTAGCCTTATCACAAGCTGCCTGCTGTACTACTCCTTCGTGACTAGGATGGGTATTGCCTATCGCACTAGCTATGTGCTAACCCCTTCCGCCAGGCTAGCAATAGCTCGAGGTATTCCACTCCCCTCACTTACCTATGGCGTTGCCACCTATACTGCTGCACCAAAGTCTAGTCTACACAAGTGGGACGTCACCTACAATAACATCTGTCGCTATACTTCCTCTGCCCACCGACTTAAACACCACTGTCTCCTCTACTCAGACCCGAGTTGGCTACCACCAAAAGAGACAAGGCTCTACTCTCTTGGCTCTATCATAAATAGGATCATCAGTTCACAAACTCCTACGTCTCTTGCTGAGTACTTTCTGAGACAGCCCTCTCACTACGGGTTGCGCTCTGCGGACACGTCCCTTGTCTGTATCCCTAGGCACAGTTCTTCCAAGGGAGCAAGTGCCCTTGCCATTCTAGCTCCCCAAAACTGAGACTCCATCCCCCTATCTGTGTGCCTTGCTCCCTCTCACAATGCCTTTAATACTGAGCTTCACAAGTACCTTATCTCAACAAACAAATGCTCCTGTTTCAAAGTCCCTTAGCCCCCACCTCAACATTAGCACTGTCCTGCACTAACACTCACTTTTGTTTCTATCTCTTTTTAATCCCGTTCTCTCTTTTCTCAATCTCTCTACACTCTATACTGTTTAACTACCTTTCAGCATTGCTTCTTTCCTTCCTGCATCTCTATTGTTTATCAATTAATGTAAACCTATTTGTTATGATGTACTGCTGAAATGTTTGATGTATTTACCTATCTCTCCAGACCAACTTTGTTTTACTGTTGATATTGTTATCCCCAAATATATTTCTGTAAATTGTCATGTTTTGTTGTTGTATTGTACTGTGTCCTCCCGTGTCGTGCCTGAAAATAGTCATGGTTATGGCTAGTGCACCTACCCGGTAAACAAAAACTAAATAAATAAATAAAAAAATACAGGAAGTCAGTGTCAGTCTTGGATAGCTGATACTTTTTGTCTGTTTTCTTGTCCACTCCAGACAGGGAAGTAGGGGTGTGGAGCAGCTTCATAGTGTTTTTTTTTGAATGCCTTATATATAGGGAGGACCATCTTTTTTGGAAGGGGGAGACCCATCATGTCTCTGTAATCTTCATCCTCCTCATCACCCTGTGTGGACTCTGTCGTCAAGGCACAGGTCAGGAAGCATAGGAAAGCCAGGAGCAGTTTCAAAATACGCAAATAGCATTTTATTATTAATAACAGCAAAATAAAAAAAATAAAAATTGCTCAGTATAACTATTTACAATGGCAGTATAAACATAGAAAACAGAGTCCTTCTGAGTTTTTTCTTCTCAGTTTCAAATCTCAGTCTATGTCTCTCTCTCTCTCTTACAAAACATTGCAGCTCTTTTTATAACAAGTATTTTCAGGGAACTCATCAAGAGGACAGTCTGCTTCTCACACAGTGTTCTTGTCAGTTTCTTGTAGATGCAGCAAAAAGAACATTGTGACCCGGAACTGACCTCATGTTGCCAGCATCTCAAAGAGTTTGCAAACCAGGTTCTCAGGTTAACCCCTTGAGTTCCAAATAGCTTTTTGCAATCATTTCAACAGTATAACTACATACATTTTTAAACGAAGGATCACAGTATCAGTGACATTTCCACATAAAGAGTCACATATATCTTTATACCCACAGACATGCAAGGGGGAAGAAAAGACAGAAATAACAAGGCAAGGTAGAGAGAGAGAGTGAGAGGTGGAGAATTGCAAAACCATTGGAGTGATGAGTTCCTAGGTCTCACAAGAAAATTTGGTTGCACAACCAGACAGAACAGAGACAGAAAAGGAGGGGATGGAACAGACCCTTGCATTTAACCTCTTTCTGCATAACGAATTGGGCAGGGCCTTCTCAACCCTGTCACAAACTCCTGTGAGGGGAGATCCAGGGTTTCCACCATATGCTGTAAGAAGGTTAGCATTGAGGGAGCATCCTCCTGATCACTGGGGAAGCTCCAATGTTTGGATCAGGGGAAACATCAGGCTCCAAGGAATCCCCCCCCCCGTCATCATTTTCATCCTAGTAATCCTCATCCTCCCCAAGAAAGCTGCCTGCATCAGAGGGAGCTGCACTGGGGGGTTGACTAGCAGTGGCAGGGGGATGTAAAATGGGCCCCATGCCCTGTAGAGTCCGGTAGAGATGCCAGGCTTTACCTATTTCTTCAACAGAGGGTAAATCCCTTTGTAAGTCTAGGGGGTTATGCCCCTGAGCCACGTTTTTTGTTTTGTCTTTATGTTTCTTGCCTACTGACGTCTCTCCATGCTTAGTAGTTGGAGGGGCAGTGGCATGTTTTTCTTTATAAGGCTTCTTGGCAGGCACTTCATCAGTGACCTGGTCTGATTTTCTTTTAGTGGTTGGCACTTCATCAGTGCACTTGGAAAGCTTAGACTTAATAGGCACTTCATCAGCACCTTTGTTTTCATTTTTTTTTAGATGGTACTTCATCAGCACCTTTATTGTTACTGTTTTTAGGTTTAGAAGGCACTT
Source organism: Neoceratodus forsteri (assembly GCA_016271365.2). Lineage (NCBI taxonomy): Eukaryota > Metazoa > Chordata > Ceratodontiformes > Ceratodontidae > Neoceratodus > Neoceratodus forsteri. The sequence continues at coordinate 1,274,261,693 of CM057456.1, forward strand.
CATTAGCACCCTGGTTAGAGCCTTTATTCTTAGAAGGCCCCTCATCTGTAGCCTTAGCAGCCATCATTCTTAACCTTTTTGCTCTGTTTCATAGAGTTTTTGAATATAATCTAGAGCAAAGTGAACAGTAATGAGTTGGACCTAAGCACTGCAAACACAGGTCATGGTTATCAGCTTTGGCCACAGTTCTGTGGCACTTTACACAATTTTTAAAACCTGTGGGTCCAGTTCTCTTATTTTGACTCTTCGGACATGCCAGTTTGTCAGAAATGCAGAAATTATCTGTTTCCAAAAGGGAAGAATTGAAAAAATGGTCGGTTCAACTTCCGGTGACGTCTCGGACCCGATAACTGCCTAACTGAGAGAGCTCCTGATTCCTGGGATTTAAAAAAACCCTCAAAACCTAATTAAACCAAGAGAAATACTTCAACATAGCAGGAGGGGCTAAAGCAGAAGACAAGGGACCTAAAAATCATCATAGAAGCCGCAATAAAAATGAAGATGACACCGGACAGATCTCAGAGGCTACAGCCTGTAGCAGATCCCTGTGACCAGCCAGTTCACAGGCTGCAAGCTACGATACTGATAGGGAACAGGAACAGCTGACCCGCTCCCATTTTGAAACCTTACTCAGGGAGATCAAAGCTTCCAGAGCAGAGAATAAAAAAGAATTTAAGGACATACAGCAGAAATTGATGAAAATAGAGACCCTCATTGATCATATGGAACAGTGGGTCTCCGAGGTGGAGGGCAGGACACATAAGCTCATAGGATTGGTGGAGGTGCTGCTCACTCAGACTGCCGAGCTGCAGGCCAAATGCCTCGATCTGGAGGGTTGGTCGAGGCGAGACAACCTGAGACTGTATGGTCTACCTGAGGGCTCCGAAACGGTACCCATGCGTGCATCTCTAGAGAATCTGCTCAGGGACACTTTGGAATTGCTACCTAATTACGAGCTCTCCATCAAACGAGCACATCAGTCTCTGGTTCCCAGGCCCCAGGATGCGAAGGCAAGACCGCACTTGATTGTATTTAAAGTCGGCTCTTACAAGGTGAAGGAAGACCGGTTGAAACATGCCTGGGCAAAAAAAGACCTCACATACCTTACTGCCAAACTGAGCATGGATTATGACTACCCACCATTGTTCCAAAGCAACGTCAAGAATTTGCCCCTCTGTTGCGAATCCTTAAGGAGAAGGGGATCAGATTCCAGACCCCCCCTTCCCACATGGCTACAGGTGTTCTGGGCGGAGAGGCCGAGGCTTTGTGATTCATTCCAGGTGGCCTGTGCAACTTTCAAAGGAAAGTATCTTCTAATGCCATCTGCTGGAGATCAAAGAAATTTCCGCTGCAACAGTGGGAACCAAAGTTGGCAAGCGGTGTTCCATCGGAAGTGTACAAGAGGGAGCACTCCGACACCTACAGAAGCTCTACTTCACCTCCAGGAACTTCTGCAGAAAAGAGTACATACCACCAGCTCTCCGAAGTCTGCGCTGAACCGCTGATCAGTTATTCTCTGTATTGAGCAAATTGGTGGGTCAGCCTATGGTTCGATTGCTTCAGCTCTGAGTCAATTCCCGGACGCAACAGGGAGCTGCGACTACAAGCAGGACTTGAGTGAATGGCAGGTACAACCTTTTTTTCACCTGAACTGCCCAAATCAGTCAGTTGGACACTCGGTCGCTTGGTGACTGGTCCTCAGGTCCACTATGGGATAAACTTTAAATTGGGACACCACTGGATTTCCCTGCATAATTCAGAATTGTAGGGGATCTGCCAAGTGACTGACAAAGTTCATTCATTTTCTCTTCAGGCAGCTCACCTATCTGGACAAATGAAACAGTCAATTGTTTGTAATTTTTTTTACAGGGTATACACAGTATTTTCAGACTACAAGAGGAGTCTTTTCCTTATGATTATAGCCAGAATAGGTGAATTTCATCAAGTACATTTTAGTTCTACAAACAGCAGGAGCTGGTTATTATCTGGGGATGAGCTGGGGAGCTGGGCTCCCCATGCGGTACTCTTCCTCAGTTAAACCCCAGGGTGCATTTCCTACAAGTTCCCAGAGCAATCATATTGTAGACAAAGTGGCTCCAATTATTATTATTTTTATTTATCTATTAGCTGAACAACAGAATCAGCCTTTTTCTGTTATTAATTTTTTATTTGATAAATAGCAGTCCCAGGGTCAGGAGGTGAAGTAACCCCTCCACCGTAGCTTCCTACTTTGTGGCTATCTGGTGCACACTTGCATTCACGCATTAGAGCCATGGTTCCATCAGGCTCTGGAGAAGAATTCTCTAAAGGGAGGGTTCACACTTCTCCTGCATACCCAGATTTTGCTCTTTTATCGGGGTGGAATTAGAGGTCAATTTTTATTATTGATCTCCTACCTTGGAAGTACAAAGTTAATAGTTCACGTCTTTAGCCATGTTGGCTAGTTTGATGTTTAATGTTGCAGGCCTTATGAGTTTTCTTGCTTTTCATACACAGATGTCTCACGGGATAATAATGGGGTTTTATTATTTATGTTTAAGGCACAGACCTGACGGTTTAGAAACTCAGATGGTTTTAACTACATAATGGCGGATTCAGGTTATACTATCTGTTCTTATAATATTAATGGGCTCACAAACCCTATAAAGCGCAGTAAAATTCTTTCTTTGCTTGAAAAATCAGGTGCGGATATCTCGCTACTGCAGGAGACTCATCTCTCCGTGCAGGAACACAAAAAGCTGGAGTGCTTTGGGTTTGCACATGCAATTACTGCTTCTTATAGTGGCAGCAGACGTAGAAAGGTGGCAGTTCTTATCCCCTTGAAACTTCCTTTTGAGTTACAAGATACACTGGTGGATAAGGAAGGCTGTTTTACAATGGTCAAGAGCAGACTTAATGCAAACTTGGTTGCAATAGCCTCAGTGTACTTTCCACCAGACTCACCCTATATGAAGTTCTGCACCTTCTTTTAAATTTGGCACAATGGGGGCAAATCATTTGTGGGGCCCTAAATTTAACGCTCAATCGCAAGGTGGACACTACCTCGAAATACTCTAAGCGTGGCTCGTCACATTTCTAAATTATTAAAGAAGATGGGGTACATAGATACTTGGCAACATGTCAATGGTTCTACCAGAAATTATAGTTATTATTCAGCAGTACATTACATTTACTCTAGAAGTTATTATATTTTGACCCCGCAGGAGTCGGTCGAGAGGGTGACAACAGCTTGGATGGGTGACATCATTTCGGACCATGCCCCGATATTTATTAAAGTTTAGGTGGGGGCCTTCCAGAAAAATACATTTTGGAGGTTAAATAATTCACTATTATGGGACCCACAGGTCCTGAAACAAATTCAAGAATTCATTAAAACAGCCCTGGCAGATAATGACACCCCGGACGTCAACCCGTCCATATTATGGGACACCCTCCAGGCCCTCCTGTGGGGCAAATTCACTGAAATATCTGCTAGGAAAAAGAAAAAAAGGGAGGCGAGGCAGCAGGCCCTTAGTTCTCAGATACGCTCATTGGAAGACCAGCAAAAGACAAAATTTGACAAACAGAGAGTGAAAGAACTGACAGCTTTGAAAAAACAAATACTTTGTTGGATTATTATGTGGAGCAAAGACTTGTGTTTTTGTGCAAAAGTTATTACGATGGAGGCCCTAGAGCATTGCGTCTTCTGGCAGGGCGACTATGGGTACAGAGCGCCAAAGCTTCTATTACCACTAAAAAGACACCCTGTGCTCCCCAACCTTGCAGAACAATTACAGATATCTCCCAGGCCTTTAGAAATTATGCTAATATATATGCCACAGCTCTCTCCCCCATGGATACCGAGGTAGACCAGTTTTTGCAGTCACTGCACCTCCCAACCTTGGTGGATTAACATCAGACCTCTTTAATGGCTCCCATAACTGGGGTGGACGTTCTGGCTCAAATAAGGAGACTTAAGGCTGGGAAGTGCCGAGGCTTAGATGACCTCACAGGAGAACTCTATAAAACTATTAAAGCAGAATTATCACCCCTCCTGCAGAGAGTTCTTCCTTTTGTTCTAAGCTCTAAAGGTACTATCCCTCCCTCATGGTCCCATGCTATTATTTCTGTGATTTCGAAGCCGGGTAAGGACCCAACTACCTGTGCCTCTTTTAGGCCAATTTCTATTCTAAATATAGACAACAAAATATTAACTTCAATCTTTGCCACCCATTGTGACGTAGACAGCCAGCTCTGAGTGCTGTATCTAAATTTTTTTATTACATATAGAATATGTGATGGGAAGGGCAGTCAGAAGACCCACAGTCTTGTTGAACTGACACATAAAGACCCCCCAGGGATAAGTTCAAAGGACAGGACGTAGCTAAACTGCAGATATCTGGGGTGCAATTACCTTGTCAATTTGCTTTCATCCCAGGAAATAAGATTAGCCATTCATAATTCCCTCAGGGAAAATCCTTTGACTTACAATAGTTGTCAGGAAGAACTTGAAAGGAAGGGGTGTCAGAGAGAAGCCAGAATGGACATTGAAGAGAGGTTGATGTCTGAGCCAGGGAGGACCCAGACGAATTTGTAAGGTCCAATATACTTTCCCGGGGAACCCTTGAATTACATCAGAGAGACCTTTGAGGTGTAGATTCCAAGGTCCAGACGGGATTAAAGTGGCAAATACACTTTTGCTTGAATACAGTGATTTAGATCAAAGAAACATTTGAGATGTATATGTAGCAGAGCACAAACCGGCTTGGTCTGGTTAACCTGAGGGAGGAAAGGCAGTGAGGTCACCTATTAAGTTTTTTTAAATATTTTATTTGGACATCCTGCGAGATAAAATATAGATGTTGTTACATCAAGGCAGAGTTAGTGACCTCATGAGAAGGCCGTCTCAGAACTGTGTTTAATTGCTGAGAGAACCTGGACAGAAAACACAAGACAATATTTCTGACTGAGAGAAGGGCAACATCAGCATTGTAGGAGAGAAGTATTATGTGGATAAGAGAGCTTAGTTTGTACCTTTAAAAACCTGTTTTGTTTTTAAGATTGTATGTGTTTGGCATATTTGTTCTGTATTTATTGTTCTGTTTTGATATTTTAAAGTAAAGATATATTTTACCACGGAAACTGCTGGGAGTGCCTTGACATTTCTTTTTATTTAAGTAGAGCTTAAAGTGGTTATAAGTGACACTGTATTTTAAGCTTATTGATATACCAAACTGGGAAACGGATAGAGTTCTCTAAAGTCTTGCATAGAATTCTAAGGGTTCATTTGAAAGACCTGGTTGGGTGCCGGTAGGCAAAGATATCTGGCCCTCCGAAGACAGAATTATCTGAGCCTGATAATTGGGTACGCCAACAAGAGGTTATCAGTTTGAATCCCTCCAGAGCTTGAGACCAAGGTGACTTGAATCCACAAAACAGACAAGAGGGTTACCTTGTTCTGTTCACTGTACACAAATCATACGCTCAGAGGTTGGCACTTTGGGAGTAGAGGGCTGAGCGAGTTTGTGACAGATTGGTTGGCAGCAGTGGCATAAAAAGTTTGGTGGTATATGCTTCATTGTACAGTGTGTCAGCTTGAGACCATTTAGCTCACTTGAAAAAAAGGAAACAGAACTATATCCCTTGACTTACAGTTAAGTTCCCACCCATTTTATTTTTTTTTTTCTAAAGTGCCAGTCAGATTAGCATAGTCAAAGAAGAAAATGGCTTCCAACTACAGCAGGCACACTGTAGATTTCTTAAAGCAGTTGTACGGGGACAGGGGGTCCCGTTTGGGGGTGAAAGCCAGTAAGCAGAACCTCATAGAGGCCCTGATGGTAGCAGATACCCAGAGCAGCGAGTCACAGACCATGACTGAAAGGGACCAAACCTCAAGTCTGGAAGGGCTAGTGGCCAGTGAGGGGTCCCGGAGCCGATGAGGCGGACAGCAGGGCCACTGTCAGTGAAGGGCCACAGCAGCAGGGGATGGTCACCAGTATCCTGAATCCAGAGGTACTCAAACTGCAAACTGAGTTGCGCAGGATGGAACTGGAGGCAGAGCGACAACAGAGGGAGGCGGACCGTGAGGAACGTGAGCGCCAGTGAGAGGCAGAGGAGAAGAGAGAGCGAGAATGCAGAGAGGCAGAGGAGGGGAGAGAGAGGAGCGCCAGTGGCAACGCGAACTGGAGAAGCTATGACTCCAACCAGCGGCACCAGGGCAGGTAAGTGGCTTGGGTTTAACTGGGACTGCAGGACTGGGTTACAAATTGAACTCCAAATTAATGGCAGAGTTTAAGGACGGGTAGGACATGGATGCCTTTTTAAATTCTTTTGAAAAAGTTTGTATTCAGGCTAAAATTCCTAGAGAGTCCTGGAGCTTCCAGCTATCCCCGCTACTTACCGGGAAAGCTCAGGATGCATTGGGTCAAATGGACAATGAAGATAGCAATGATTACAGCATTGTTAAAGGCTGCACTGTTAAAAAAGTTTGACTTAACTGCTGAATCATACAGAGCTAAATTCCGTAAGCTCAGGAGAAGCCCTGATATGAGCTATGAGGAGCTAGCCATGAAACAACGTCAGTTTTTAAAACATTGGTGGGAAGGAATTGAGGCAAACACTGCTGATAAAATTAAAAAAATTGATTTTATTAGAACAGTTTTATTGGGCATGCCCAGCAGAGTTAAAAACCTGGCTAGAGGACCGAGATCCAAAAACAGTGCAAGAGGCTGCTGAATTCTCGGACCGCTATGCCAAGAGCAGACCTGCTCCGAGAGTGAATGGGCGAGTGTGGCATGAGAAAGGGAAAGCTGCCTTCAGGGCAGCTAAAAACCCTACCGCCTCCACCAAACCAGTTAGTCCCAGGTTTCAAAGAAAAGATTTCTCTGAAGTAAGAAATGTTTGTTGGTTATGTAAAGAAACTGGGCACATTGCCAGACAGTGTCCAAGAAGGGAAAGCAATAATACGCAAAGTAGTACCAGAAAGGAAGTGGGTTGTTTGTGTCTCCCTGGAAGCATGCCAGTGAACATGAGGGAACACATGCACCCAGTCATGGTAAATGGTGTACAGACGCAGAGGTTAAGGGACACAGGGGCATCCCTGACATTAGTAAAAAGGGATCTGGTACAGCCTGGTCAGCTTATACCCAATAAATATGTGACTGTACAGGACTTTGCGGGTGGAGAGAAAACATTGCCACTGGCCAGTGTTCTCCTGGGCTGGGGTGAAACAGGGGGAACTGTGCAACAGGTGGCTGTAGCTAACACATTAGCAGTGGATGCGATCCTGGGTAACAATCTCCAGCAGGGGGTGGTATGTGCAGTTACCATAGCCAAGCGGCCAGGGAAAATTGTAGTTCCCTGAGCCCCCCAGAAGCCATTGGGGAAGATACTGAGAGGCTAGTTCCCCAGCCTGTGTCTCCAGAGGGGAGACTGATTAAAAGGGGTAGAAATTTCCCCAGAAGCAAGTAACCACCCAGCTACAGAGGGTTACTCTGAAGAGGGAGGGGTGACCCCTTGTCAAAGGGTAGGGATTGACAGTGATCCTGAGGGCCCTGACGCTAGTGCTAGGGACCCTAGTTTAGCAACTGAAGGGGACTTGTCCCATGCCTTGGGAAGCTGTGAGGGGTTTGCAGCTGCTCAGAGAAGTGACCCTAGTTTAGAGAAGCTGAGGGCTTGGGCAGACTCGGACAGTGCACAGGGAGGTGATGGCAGACATAGGGGTTTATTGGGAAAATGGACTTACGTATACACAGGCAGTACAGACAGAGGGAGGGATGTTAGGCAGGCAGCTAGTCGTTCCCCAGAGATATCATGAGCAGCTGCTCAAGGCTGCCCATGATATTCTCTTGTCTGGTCAACTGGGAATCGCGCGCACAATGCAGTGGTTGGCCCAGAATTTCTACTGGCCTAACTTTATCCAGCAGGTGAAGGAGTATTGCAGGTCTTGTCACCGGTGCCAAGAAATAGGGAAGGCGGGCAAGAAAACCCAAGCCGCCCTGATTCCATTGCCCGTAGTGGAGAAGCCATTCCAGAGGGTGGGAATGGATATTGTGGGGCCTTTAAACACCCCAGTTCCTCAGGGAAGAGATTCATCTTGACTGTGGTGGATTATGCCACCCGGTACCCAGAGGCAGTCGCCCTATCCTCTCTGAGGACAGACAAAGTGGCAGATGCCTTACTTGGGATTTTCTCCTGTGTTGGGTTTCCGCAGAAGGTAATCACTGATCAAGGGGGTTCCTTCATGTCGGACCTAGTGAAATGTTTATGGAAGAAGTGTGGGGTGGTGCAGAGATGCATAACACCGTATCACCCCCAAGCCAGTGGGCTTGTGGAACGCTTCAATGGTACACTAAATTCAATGCTCCGGGCGTTTGCTGAACAGCATGGGAGGGACTGGGAGAAATACCTTCCCCACCTGTTGTTCGCATACAGGGAGGTGCCCCAAGAGTTGACAGGATTTTCCAGGTCTTGTCACCAGTGCCAAGAAATAGGGAAGGCGGGCAAGAAAACCCAAGCCGCCCTGATTCCATTGCCCGTAGTGGAGGAGCCATTCCAGAGGGTGGGAATGGATATTGCGGGGACTTTAGATACCCCCAGCTCCTCAGGGAAGAGATTCATCCTGACTATGGTGGATTATGCCACCCGGTACCCAGAGGCAGTCGCCCTATCCTCTCTGAGGACAGACAAAGTGGCAGATGCCTTACTTGGGATTTTCTCCTGTGTTGGGTTTCCACAGAAGGTAATCACTGATCGAGGGGGTTCCTTCATGTCGGACCTAATGAAATGTTTATGGAAGAAGTGTGGGGTGGTGCAGAGATGCATAACACCATATCACCCCCAAGCCAATGGGCTTGTGGAATGCTTCAATGGTACACTAAAGTCAATGCTCCGGGCGTTTGCTGAACAGCATGGGAGGGACTGGGAGAAATACCTTCCCCACCTGTTGTTCGCGTACAGGGAGGTGCCCCAAGAGTCGACAGGATTTTCCCCCTTCGAACTCTTGTATGGACGCTGGCTACGTGGGCCCCTAGACTTGATCCGGGAGGATTGGGAAGACAAGCACGCTACCCTGGGAACTCCCATTGTGGATTACGTCCTAAGGTTTATGGAAAGGCTGAAGGAGCTTATGGGGACAACCCAGAGCAACCTGGCAGCTGCCCAACAGAAACAAAAGGTATGGTACGACCGCAGAGCCAGAGCTCGCTTGTACATGGTGGGTCAGGAAGTCATGGTCCTTATTCCAGTCCAGAAAGACAAGCTGCAAGCTGAGTGGGCAGGACCGTACAGAGTGGTTAGGAAGGTAAATGACATAAACTACATTGTGGAGTTACCTGACCGTAGACAGACAGAAAGGATGTACCATGACAACATGATGAAGCCATATGCAAATAGGGCTGACATGGTGTTCGCAGTGTGTAGTCATGGGGAGGAGGATGGATGAAGGAGACCCCTTTCTGGACTTGCTGGAGGAAAGTAAGGGGAAGTCCTCTGTGGAGGCAGTAAAATTGTCTCCCCAGCTGACCCCGGGCCAGATCCAGAAAGTGAGGGAGGTTTTAGCAGACTGTGCCCCCTTGTTTAGCGCCAAGCCTGGACTAACCCCCTTAGCGACACACAATGTGGAGACAGGGGCACAGATGCCCATACGGCGGACAGCATATCGGGTGTCAGAGGCTATCCAAAAGGACATTAGGAGGGAAGTGGAGGAGATGCTAGATTTAGTGGTAATCCAGAGATCCCACAGTCCCTGGGCCTCACTCGTAGTCCTTGTACCCAAGCCAGATGGCTCATCTCGTTTCTGTGTAGACTATCGTGGACTGAATGCAGTCACGAAGTCAGTCGCCCACCCGATGCCCCGGACGGATGAACTCCTGGACAAGTTGGGGGGGGCGACCTACCTTATGACCATTGACCTGGCAAAGGGGTATCCGTTTCTTTGTCAGGGGTATTGGCAGGTAGAGCTGACAGACAGAGCTAGGGAGAGGTCAGCCTTCATCACTCCGATAGGCTTATCTGAGTTCAAAGTAATGCCTTTCAGAATGAAGAACGCCCTGGCCACTTTCCAAAGGTTGGTGAACCAGGTGTTAAATGGTGCTGAGGAGTACGCCGTGGCGTACCTGGATGACACTGCCATCTTCAGTACCAGCTGGGAGGAACACCTGTCACATCTTAGGGAAGTGCTGGACAGAATACAGAGGGCCGGGCTCACTGTCAAAGCTGAGAAATGCCAGGTGGCCATGGGAGAAGTGGCATACCCCGGGCCTGTGGTAGGTCGGGGACAGCTCCGTCCTAACCAAATCAAGATAGAGGTAATACAGGCATGGCCCAGACCAGAAACTCAGAAGCAGGTCAGGAGTTTTCTCGGGACAGCAGGGTACTATCGAAAATTTGTACCAAATTACAGTGTCCTGGCTGCTCCCCTATCTGACCTGACAAAGAAACGGATACCCAAGAAAATTACCTGGGGTCCAGCCTGTGAGGAAGCCTTTACCAAACTAAAGGAGGCACTGTGCAGTGCTCCTGTTTTGACAAGTCCAAACTACAGTAAAGCCTTTATAGTTCAGACAGATGCCTCAGACGTGGGTATTGGGGCAGTACTAAGCCAGACATCCCACGAAGGGAGGGACCACCCCATGCCTACCTGAAAAAAAAACTGCTCCCCAGGGAACAAGCACACTCCACAGTGGAAAAGGAGTGTCTTGCCCTAGTGCGGGCCCTAAAGAAATTGGAGCCATACTTGTACGGGCAGTCTTCTGTGGTGCAGACTGACCACAACCCCCTGGTTTGGTTGACGCAGATGGGGAAAAACAATGGCAGACTGCTCAGATGGAGTCTTGCTTTACAAAGGTATGATCTGAAAATCGTACATAGGGCCAGAGCCCAGAATCAGAACTCAGATGGACTGTCTAGGGTCTATGAGGAGTGAACTGATTTGGGAAGCTCATCCCATGTAGGGGATAGAGCCCCCAAATTCAGTCTAGGTGGGGAGGAGTGTGACGTAGACAGCCAGCTCTGAGTGCTGTATCTAATTTTTTTAATTACATATAAAATATGTGATGGGAAGGGCAGTCAGAAGACCCACAGTCTTGCTGAACTGACACATCAAGACCCCCAAGGGATAAGTTCAAAGGACAGGACATAGCTAAACTGCAGATATCTGGGGTTGCAATTACCTTGTCAATTTGCTTTTATCCCAGGAAATAAGATTAGCCATTCATAATTCCCTCAGGGAGAATCCTTTGACTTACAATAGTTGTCAGGAAGAACTTGAGAGGAAGGGGTGTCAGAGAGAAGCCAGAATGGACATTGAAGAGATGTTGATGTCTGAGCCAGGGAGGACCCAGACGAATTTGGAAGGTCCCATATACTTTCCCGGGGAACCCTTGAATTACATCAGAGAGAACTCTGAGGTGTAGATTCCAAGGTCCAGATGGGATTAAAGAGGCAAATACACTTTTGCTTGAATACAGTGACTTAGATCAAAGAAACTTTTGAGATGTATGTGTAGCAGAGCACAAACCGGTTTGGTCTGGTTAACCTGAGGGAGGAAAGGCAGTGAGGTCACCTATTATGTTTTTTTAAATATTTTATTTGGACATCCTGTGAGATAAATTATAGATGTTGTTACACCAAGGCGGAGTTAGTGACCTCATGAGAAGGCCTGCTCAGTACTGTGTTTAATTGCTGAGAGAACCTGGACAGAAAACACAAGACAATATTTCTGACTGAGAGGACAACATCAGCACTGTAGGAGAGAAGTATTATGTGGATAAGGGAGCTTAGTTTGTACCTTTAAAAACCTGTTTTGTTTTTAAGATTGTATGTGTTTGGGATATTTGTTCTGTATTTATTGTTCTGTTTTGATATTTTAAAGTAAAGATATATTTTACCACGGAAACTGCTTGGAGTGCCTTGACATTTCTTTTTATTTAAGTAGAGCTTAGAGTGGTTATAAGTGACACTGTATTTTAAGCTTATTGATATACCAAACTGGGAAACGGACAGAGTTCTCTAAAGTCTTGCATAGAGTTCTAAGGGTTCATTTGAAAGACCTGGTTGGGTGCCCGTAGGCAAAGATATCTGGCCCCCCGAAGACAGAATTATCTGAGCCTGATAACTGGGTACTCTAACAAGAGTTATCAGTTTGAATCCCTCCAAAGCTTGAGACTAAGGTGACTTGAGCCCACAAAACAGACAAGAGGGTTACCTTGTTCTGTTCACAGATCATACGCTCAGAGGTTGGCACTTTGGGAGTAGAGGGCTGACCGGCTGAGCGAGTTTGTGACACCCACCTCCAGCAAATGATTCCTGAACTGGTCCCTATGGATCAGGCGGGGTTTATATCGGGTAGGCAGGCACAAGACAATATCAGACGCACGGTATACCTTATAGAGCAACTTAAAAAACAGAAAACTCCGGCTTTGCTTTTCAGCCTTAATGCAGAAAAGGCCTTTGATAAGGTCTTGTGGGCCTTCCGGCGAAGGGTCCTTGCCGGCTTTGGATTCCCCAATTCTTTTATTACCTTTCTTTTTAAACTTTATGAGAAGCCGCTAGGCTTTGTTAGAACCAATGGTCACATCTCCAATAGTTTTTGTTTTACAAAGGGGCACCCATCAAGGATGTCTCTTATCTCCCCTACTTTTTGCACTGTATACAGAGCCTCTGGCTCAAAGCATCAGATGACACCAGAGACTCACGGGTGTCCATTTTGCCAACCTGGAGCATAATATATCCCTGTATGCCAATGATGTATTGGTGTATCTTATGAGCCCGGACACTTCTCTGCCGTCTCTCTTTGACCATCTCCACTTTTTTTCAATTATGTCAGGCTACACATTGAATGCCCAGAAAACCGAGGTTTCAGTATTCGATTATGAACCACCCACATACTTTTATACCTCCTTTTCTATGAAATGAAGGTTGACTACCCTAAAATATCTAGGTATCAGGATAGCCCCGGTTGGCCTCTTCCCAACTTTTTTTTTATTATTAAATTTTGCCTCCCTTGTATCCCAGCTGAAGATAGATGTGTGTCATTGGTACCTACTACCCTTATCCCTGTATCAAAGGGTGCAGGTGGTGAAACTAAATGCTTTACCCAGGCTCCACTTATCTCTTTCAGTGTGTCCCATGCTTGGTCCCTATGTCAGAATTATTGAAATGGCAATCAATGTTTCTCTCATTTATTTGGCAATATAAAATACCTCGTATTCATCAACAACTTTTGATTTCACCCAAAAATCATGGGGTCTGGCTTTCCATAGCCTACCAAATTACTGGGCAGCGGTGCAAATGAAGTTGGCACTACTGTGGGGCTATTAGGCTCACCGGAAAGGAATGGACCTATCTAGGCCGGTGCTTATATCTCTGCCAGTAGCATTATTTTCACTAACCCACTTGACCTCAGTGCAAGGCTCTCTTCCCCCAGAGACCTGGGTTATCCTTGAGGGCTGGCGCAGAGGTACCTCCTCCAAACAGGTTAAATTACACTTTTGGAAATACAAGTGGAGGACAGGAGACCCTCTGTTTCCCTCATCGGCATTAGATCCTTGGTATAAGGCCCAAATGAATAGATGTTTTTATGCTCCCTGGAAGCTAATGCAAAAACTAACAATAATTCCTTCTGAACAGGCACAATGAACATCTGGTTGGGGGGAATCTGACAGATTTAGATATCTACAAATGAAGGATATTTTTAAACATCTTAGGGCAAGCTCTACTCAGCCTCAGATGCAGGAAGACCATCTTCCCTTCTTCACGATCTGGTCAACTAGGAGTGGAGAAAAAGCAATATCATTATTGTATCAAGCGCGTTTATCAACCCAGTTGCATCATGCTGATGTTTTGAGGGAAAGTGGGAATGAGAACTGGAAATAGTGCTGACTAACAAGCAATGGCAGCAGATCTGGAGGCGGACATGGGAGTACTACTCTGTCACCCCATGGAGAGAATACACTTGGAAAATTAAAACCAGATGCTTTTTGGTTCCCACGTTTCTGGCTAAGTGCTCCCCTGACAGTTCCCCGAGTTGCTGAAGGAAATGTGGGCAGGAGCAGGCCTCGTAGGCACATATTTTTATATAAACTGCCCCAACTTCGCTCCTTCTGGGCCTCGATAATCCACCATATCCAATCCTTGTTTGGTGTCATAGAACCCCTTACCTTAGAACACCTAATATTAAATCTGGCAACCCTATCCCTTCGGGGAAAGGAAGCATTATATTTGTGGGATATTTTGCTGATGGCAGCCTATAAAACTATAACACGAAAATGGTTACAGGTAGACCCCCCTCTCCTATGCAGTGGAAGCAAACTGTTAATTCTATACAAACGATGGAAAAAATTACTTTCGATTTGCAAGAAAAATCTACTTTATTTCTGAATAGATGGAAAAGATGGGAATTATATCAAGTGAATATTGTTTAAATATATGTAACTGGATGGTTGTCAGTCCCTTGGAATTGTCCAGTGATAATTAGCCACATAGGATTTACTGAAGCCATTGGTCTATCAGGAAATTTTCATTTGAGGTCTTGACTGCTGATCTGTGTCTTCTCATTATCTGTTTGTTTTTTTCATTCTCTCCTACCTTTACTAATCTTAATGATGTATTTTACACTCATAGGACATGGTTGGCAGTCTGGACCCAGGAAGGTATTTTGTAGAGCTCTACCCTGAGTTTAAATATGAATTAATTTGACATTGAACTATATGAAACCTAAGGTCACTATTTGTTTGTATCCATTTTCCTGTTAGTTCAACAGTATGAACTTCAGAAACTTTACGTTTTTATAATGGAACAATAAAAATGTGGTGAAACTTACATTCTATGTACTTTTTTTAAATAAACAAGTACATAAAAAGGAAAAAACGGTTGGTTCCCTCGCAGTAAAGAATCGCGATTTAAAACGGCAAAAATGTGAATAAAAAGTTAGCAAAATAGCGGTTCCTAGTAAAATAAGGGAACCACTATTAAAATAAACTTAAGAACCACTGAATACTATAAACGCAGTAAAGTTTTACCTCAGAAAACGAGAAAGGGGAACCACGGAAAGAAGGGTAAAACGCAGTTTCTGGGAACCGGTCAGAAACTGCTAAAAACCCCTTCTAACAGTAAAAAGGAAAAAAATACAGTCTCAGCACAAAAGTAAAGTTTTAGGGCCAAAAAAGTGGTTTTCTCAAGATGAGAAACAGCACCTCAGAGGGAGTGTTTCTAAGTCAGTTGGAGAAAACATTCTGGTGCCCTCTGGGCAGGCTCCTCTCAGCACACCCTCCAACTCTCTCCTGACTGACTAATTCACCTGGTTCATTATCATAGTCTCCACCGTCGAGACAGTTCAACCTAGTCAGCTTGCTGCACACTGTTACTGATGTTAAAGGACCCCTGGGGTGAGAATGGTCTCTTCCCTTCAGCATGTACCCTTTTTGTCATCCACAATGGTCTTTGCCCTTCAGAGTTACATTTTACTTTTCTTCATTATATAGGAGCTCTCCATACTTCCTCTGTGTCTTGCAATTCCAAGTCACATTCCCATCTCCAATTTTGTAGCTCTTTCATAATAGTTCTCTGATCTGCCTCATTATACTGGTAGCTTGTTGTTGTTCTCTTATTAATTGCTTCCCATGTGCGCCCGATCATAAATTTCACTACTGTACATTGGGGTGATCTTGAATTTTACTACTGTACATTGTGGAGATCTTGAATTTCACTACTGTACATTGTGATGATCTTGAATTTCACTACTGTACATTGTGGAGATCTTGAATTTTACTACTGTATATTGTGGAGATCTTGAATTTCACTACTGTACATTGAGGTCACTATTCAAATGGAGTTACCTTGTGGGACACGATTTATTTGAAATTGCTGATGTACGTAAGTCTACATCTAATATACTTTTGACCTCTACTGTGGATTTCTATATATTGGTTCAAGTTGTTTCTATACAGTACCTGTACCAACCATGGCTGTTTCTTCCCTAACTCCTGTTATCTGACCATGTTTTATGCAGTAATGACCAAGAAGCCAGTCATTTCCTAAGGATTAATTAGCAGTTGGGGGGATGGATGGCATGAGGTGCAGTCGAGGGCCACCTCCTTTTAGCTGGTTGTTAAGCCACTGAAATCACCGGCTTTGAGGCTGTTACTGCAATTGTAAGTCTAATCGCAGTAACAACTTTCATTTTTGCCTGTTTTTTCTTACATTTAAGTTTTAGCTGTGTGGCGTGAGCCGTTAGTGCCACACAGCATCAGGTGGCAGCTGGATCAATCATTTTGTAAGATGCTACTGACCAATCCAGTAGCAAATCAGAATCCTCCCTAGGCTCATGAATAATTAATTAGACTTATAATTCAAGTTTATATGTGGCATATTTAAATCTCCCATAGTTAGTACCTCCAAGGGCATGCAGCTCTATTAATATCATATATAAGGGACATATGTGCATTAAAGGCCTTTCAGCACCTGCTGTAGACTGGTTCCATTCATACATTATGGGCCGTAAACAGTCAGTTCAGGTGGATGGTGTCCTAACTCCCCCTCTCTATCCTAGTAGGGGTCCCACAGGGCTCCATCCTGGGTCCGATCCTATTCTCAGTTTGCCAAAATAACCTCCCCTCTGCCTGTGTCTCTTCACATATCCACATGTATGTGGATGACACAGTCATCTACACTTCTGGCCCATCAGCCTCAGCTGTAGAGGTCCTGCTCCAGCCCGACTTCTACAATGAGCTGCACTGGTTCCATGCCAACTAGCTCAGGGTCAACACCAAGAAGACTGTATCCACGATCTTTGGCACCAGCCTTTTTTTAACGTAGCCTCTAGAAGGCAGCCACATTTATTAATTGTTTGTTGTGACTGTTTGTACTTGCTTGAAACTTCTCACAAATAGAAAGTAAAAAAAAAATAAAACTGGCAAGGCTCTCGCCTTCCTCTGTCTTCTCCACCTTGGATGGCACTCACCTGGAGGTTGATCCCCTGCCTCCAAGTACCTTGATGTGTGGCTAGATAGCAAACTTGACTTCTCTGACCACACTGACACCATCCATACCAAACTTCACCCTATGCTTGGCACCTTGTACTGTAACAGGGACTACCTCTCCCTCCAGGTCCACCAGGACCCGGTAACCAAATGGTCCTCCCAGTTTTTGACTATGTGGATATGGTTAATGGCACCGGTCCCTCCTCTTCCCTTGCCAGACTGGACACCCTCTGTAATACCTTCGGTCACTTTGCTATCAACTTTCCACTCTGTGCTCACCGCTGCTCACCCTATTCCTCCCTTTCCATCCTCTCACTACCTTTACATTGTCAGTCCAACTGTAACACCTTCACTGCCAAATACTGTTTTGGTTTGGTTCCCTTTCCTCCTCCCTCTCCTCATTTCTCTCCCCCACCTTCTCCTCTTCTTACTCTCTATACTCCAGTGATCCCCACACTTTCTCCATTCCCCATCCTTACTCATATGCTGAGCAAGCTGCTTTTTCTGCCGTCTCCCTTCCCTCTGGAACCTACCTCCCCTTCATCTCTCACCCTCTCTCCATACCTTTAGACACCTGAAAAGGCATATTCCTGCTCCCCCATACCTGTCACTCCTACTCTTCAACCTTCCAACTTTTTTCTCATACTTTCTCCTGGTCCCCAACCCCCCAACCTGCCTATGACTCCCTATAGCTTGACTAACTGTGCTCCTCGCCCTCAGTCTGCTCTCTGTTCAATGTGGTGCATAATTTATGCACTCTAGTACACACTGCTCAGTGTATCTATATATGAATACATGCACTGTTCATTTTATTCAGTGTGAGATTCCATACTGTAGTTAAAGCGACACATTCATGTACAGTGGCAGGCATAGTTTGAAAACCCATGAAAAGTTCTTTCAATTGAGGTATTGAGTATACCTGTAGCTGTAAGCAGTCCAGAGATATTGATGACTGAGTCTGTGCAATATAAATACTACATTAGAGCCATTCTTAGAACCTTGTGATGTTGATGATCAAGCAGTGCTAAACTCAATGCAGTTAGGCACTCCTTAATCGTCATTGACATCACAAGGTTCTAAGAATAGCTCTAATGTAGTATTTATATTGCACAGACTCAGTCATCTATATCTCTGGACTGCTTCCAGCTACAGGTATGCCCAATACCTCAATTGAAAGAACTGTTCATGGGCTTTCAAACTATGTCTGCCACTGTACATGAACGTGTCCCTTTAATTCACGTGGGAATTCCTGCTTAATCACCTCAGTTGGAATGCCTATGTATTTTTGCACTCTGGATGTTTGTAATGCTTTTATGTCTGTACTCCCATGACCCCCTCCCCTGGGTAGCACCTGGTAATAAGCCTTGTCTCAGTGTGCGTTTCCTGGTTACCAACATTTTACATAATTAATTAAATAAATAAATATACTACATATCTGGTGATCTGTAACAAAGACCAACCACTACAGATCTTACATTAGGTACTTCAATGTTCTTCACAAGTGTTTCTACATGTTTCATTGCTCCTTATGGATTCCAAGATCTTTCATGAATAATGTCACACCACTACCTATTTCTATAACTCTATATATTGTATGTTTTGTAGTCAGGTAATGTACTGTATTAACATATACCAGTTCAGTCCTGGCATAACAGGCACTGCTCTGAGCAGTCATGTAGGGCATCTACGGAGGGAACTCAAGAGACATCAAGGAAATAAAACAGCATCATCAAATATCAAATACATACTGTAAATAACAAATAATTATGGGCTGTTTTCACACTTCCTAGCTAAAAGCATATTATTTCATTTAAAAGAGTTTGATTTGCCGGCCCAGTGGCGCTGAGGGCTAAGGTGCTGAACGCCTTACCTCGCGCTATGCCAGCGACCTGGGTTCGGGAATTACCTCAGGTCATTGGGGTGCCAGCACGGGGAGGGCGGGAGCAGGATCGAGTCTTGCCTCTTCTCTCCTGGGTGGAGGGTTGCCCGTCCGTACTCCCGCCATCACCGGATGGAGGTCCAGTGGCAGGCGTAGGTGGTAACGGAGCGACTGGTAGGATGGGGTGTCCCATAGTGTGACGGATGTGCTATCCACGCGTGCATTACGCGGGACGTGGGATCGGGACGGGAGAAGAGCGAAAAAACAGAAAATCTACCTATAGGGGGAAAAAAAAAGAGTTTGGTTTGCCGGCCTGCCAGTGCAGTGGTACATCTAGCACCTGCGGTGCCGACAACCATGGTTTGGGAGTGGACCTTGGATGTCGGAGGGTCGGCCCGAAGGGAGGAGGCTGAGCGTTCAGCGGACTGCTGCCTTCTCTGGGGAGGGAGGGGATCCAGCACCCCTGGAGTTTACTGACCTCTAGCATTGTCTGGAGGGTACGGCAGCCTGGGACCATGCTGTGCACCCGTCAGGGCAGAGACTGGCAGACCTCTGCATGTTGGGGGTGGGAACACACCCAACCGTGCCCTGAGGTTACTGCACGTCTGGCCTTTCTCCAGTGAGTGGGCACACAAGGCAAAAACACCTCTGTGCAATCCCTATGACACCAGGGATCTCGGCAAGTGTCAGGACCCAGCCGATACGGGGAAGTCCTCACCCAGCAGTGCCCAAGGCCAAAAATACATACATAAACAAAGAGTTCGGTTTAACTTCAGTCTAAACTAAGCTAAACCACAGCACACATAAATGCTGAATATTATAGTTCAAAAAGCAACCTACAAACATCATTTCAGCTGGTCTGGCGGCGCAGTTGTAGGGCTATTGATTGTGACGCTGGCTCGGGAACAAGTTTAGGTCATCAGAGGACCAGGCAGGAGAGGAAGAATTGTCATCCCAGAAAATGCTCTCCAGGAAGGGAGAGTTACTGCCTTTGCTGCAGCACTGGCTCATGGGTGACCATGGGAGGTAGCAAAACAAAAGGCAGAATGGGAGGGAGGACATCAGCCACGCCATGTGGCCAGTGTGCCATTGTGCACACCTCCACACCGCGTCATAGCATGTTGAAATCTTAGAGGGCTGGGAAAAGCAAAGGAAAATTGTCTTAGAAGTGGCAAAGGACCTCAGTATATCCAGGTACCACACCACCGCTGCCGACACCTCCTGACAAAACCAGAGACTCGGGGAAAAGCTCCCCTACCCAGTTCCTGTCTGGAAGGGTGGGGGTAAGCCATTGCTCAGTGGAAGATGGCACTCACAGGTAGGTGTACAGGGGATCAGTCAGGTGTGCGTCGGGTGCTCCTGAGGGAGGTTAGGTGCTGCAGACAAGAAGGAAGCAATAAAGAGAATGTAAAAAAAAAAAATCATTTCAGATTTAATTAAAACATTCAGCCTTCACAGATGCAAGGTGTAAAAATTAAACCATATTTCCATAGGAAAATTGAAATATTAGTCCAGTTCAACTTAATATTCTGAAAAAGACATCAAAATTACTGCTACGAGTCAATGAAGCCCTGGGCTGCTATAATCACTGTTCACATGCAGCATACGGTAATGTGCATCTGCTTTCACTTCACATTGCTTCACTGTGTAGAAATAATGAATTACAAACAATGAGAGAGAGAGTGTGTGTGTGTGTCTCTCTCTCTCTCTCTCTCTCTCTCTCTGTTAGCCTCTTGATTCCATCTGAGAGCACAACTCCCCAGAACTGAACAGTAGTAATACAAAAAAAAAAAAAGAGGAGGACCCCAAAAGCCTTGTAAAGTAATGACTGGACCACCTACCCTGCTCCTGTCATATTCCTTTCGCGATGCAGAAAAGAGTTTGGCATTGGAAATGGATATACCACAAAATGGCAAATACATCTGCAGAACCTAGAAAAACAAACACAGCAATGTTTGTAGTTCCAAAGAACTAGCATAACATGAAAAAGTCACGTTTCTTAGAAACTACCATCATAAAAATGCAAAAAAGATGTTTGGCCAACTAATCATCTGCTGCAACTGGAAACGTGCCACGTGTTTAAGAAACAAAGTCTTCAGAACTGGCTTTAGTGCCCAGCACTTTTTACTTACACAGTGGTTCCCCTATGTAAGCTAGTGCAAGGTCTGCAGCATTACCCTTGATTTCTTTCATCCTGTATTCCTGATGGATGTTTTTACTGGCCAAAGCCATTTTATGCTCCAATGACCCTATAATAAACATGTTATGAAAAGGAATACTGTGTACCTGTCATACCTGTGAGCTTCGGCACAGGAGATTGAGTTACCGAAATTCCTGTACAATATTTATTTTTTTTGCATGTGTTTTTTTGGGCCTCTTCTGAACTGGCTGGTGAACATCTCTAAAGCAGTGACACCAAATTATTTTAGGCCATTGTTTTGCATTTGATTTAAAAGGTGGATCCAGTTCTTGGGGTTAGATGGTTATGAAAGACAAAAAAAACACTAAAAGCAGGTAGAAATCACAAACTGCCCCCAAGGGAGAAGCCAGATAAAAGAACTGACATTGGTCTGTTGATAAGAGTCTCAGCAGACAGTCGTAAATATAAGACATGCTGAAGAGTAGTGCCAAGAGTCTGTCAAACCTATCTCACTGAAAGCCTGACACCAATTAACTGAGAGATAGGGGATCTCGGAGTTTGGATCAAAGCCTTTCTGGCTCAGCTGGAAGATCAAATCAGCTTTGAAAGAAAATTCCAGAAGTCTATAAAAGAAAACTGGCTTTTTAGCTTCTTTTCACTTCAATGAATTTGGAATGACTTGTTTGAGGAACAAAGTAAAAGACCCAACTCGAGAATCATCTTATTTCATCTCTGGCAATTTAAAAAATACATACGTAGATATGAAAAATTAAAAAGGGGAGTAGCCAATTACATGAAACCTTTGATCCAGTTTCAAAAATGCCTCTCTCGAAGAAAGAAGTATTTCATGCAACCATGTTTTAATCCATTTCTCTTTTTTTAAAGCCAGGCAGTGTTGCTCTTCTTGTTTTAGGACTTCAAGGTACACTGTTTATCATGTTGGTAGATAGGAAGCTGTAGCAAATAATCATAGGTGTGGTCCAGTATTTTAAAAATAGGGCGATAATGACACGAGACTGAGCTAACTGGGTTGGGTTATGGGTAACAGTAAACGTCACTGCATATAGTTTTCACTTAACCCATTCTTACTGGTAGCGCCATAGGACGTCGGAACCATCCATTGCTTAATCTAAACAAAAATGGCCGCACAAGATAGAATGAGTATGAATGTAGAAAATACAATCTCCAGTCAAATATACAGAACTCTAAATATTACATAAATTCTATTACTGTATAGCCAATATATAACAAGTATTGCACTTGCTACCATAATTAATAAAACATTTTCCAAAATTCTAATGTGTAGCTCAGATTACAGACAGAACAGTCGACATACATCATAAAGACACAGAATAATATGTCATAGAGGATTGTGTATGAGCAGTCATACACGACAAGGATATTCTTGTATTGAGAGGATTCCTTGGTAACAGATGAGCTCGAGAGGTGCTCTGTTACCAAGGGAACCTCGAGATACAAGAATATCTTTATAGTGTATGGTGGAATCTTGTTATGCAAGGAATTCCATGCCTGGAATATGCTTGTTCTGCTGCAGTAGTGACATCATTATGTTATAGTGCATGGTGGAACGCTGTTCCGCATGGAAATCCATGCCTGGAACAGCGCTGTTGTGCTGCACTCAGTGCATCAGTATGCTGTTGTGCTGCACCGAGTACGTCACTAGTGCAGCACAACAACATCGAACGTGGGCACGCATGCGCAATTGAGCAGCCGCGGTGGTGAGGAAGTAAGCGGCGCGATGGAACTGCTGCCTAAGTAAGGAGTTTTTTTTTTTATTGGAGACCTGTTTGGGGGATAAAGGAGTGCCGACCATGGCTGCCCATACACTATAAAAGATTGTGTATGAGCAACCATACACAAACAAGGCAGTTGAACAATCTCGAGGTTTCCATGGTAACGGACCTCTCGAGCTTTGCTCTCGAGGTCTCCAGTCACCATGGAAACCTCTCGATCGTACAACTGCCTTGTTGTGTATGATTGCTCATACACAATCCTGTATGTTCTGTTGCAGTACTGATGTCACTACTGCAGCAGAAAACCTAGGAATGCTGACACATAGTTGCTTTCCTCTATCCAGTTAAGCTGAGAATTGTTTTGTTTTGCTTGAACTTGCAGAAACATCAGCAGCATACTGCGTCAGTTAAAAAAAAAGAAAATGTTAAACTTTCTATTCTCTGTTGTCTTCACTAGCTAGTTTTGTGTGATTTTCTATGCTGCGACTGCCCATACACTATAAAAGATTGTGTATGAGCAGGCATACACAAACATAGAGGATAGTGGATGGGCAACAGTGAACAACAACACTGTTGTTCACTTCGAGAGGTTGTCATGACAACCTTGTAAATCTCGAGAGCAAAGCTCGACAGGTTTACGGTTGTCATGAAACCTTGAGAAGAGAAAACAGTGTTGTTGTTTACTGTTGCCCATCCACTGTCTTTTATAGTGTATGGACACCAGTAAATCAACATCGGAACACTTCTTTTGCTTCGTTTTACCATTTCAGTCACTGGTACTGCCTGCCACTCCTTGCGCTTATTCAAACTGCTGTGCGGCAGTTCAAACATTCATGGACAGTGGCTGGTGGCCGCGCGAACTAATTCCAAATTGTTGTACCACTGATGTGACGTGACATTGATGGTATAACAGCAGCTGGGCGTCACATCAAAGGTACCACAATGCTGGTAAATGCTAGATTTCTACTAAATACAATGTTCCACCATACACTATATCACAGTTTTATGTTTATATAAGGCCCTGTACACACTAGGGGCTAGATATTCAAAGCATTGCGTGGTGCACAAACCGTTTGTGCGGGATTAGCGTGGGTCTGCCATATTCAAAAGGCCAAATAGCGCGCGCAAACTGCATTAGCGCCGGGCAAACCAAAACTATATGCAAGGGGCAAAGTGAACATGAATACAGGCACTACGAGATATTCAGCGACTAGCGCCGTGCTAAGGTGTTTAGCGTGACATAGCACGACCCTTAGCGTGGTACAAATTACCGCCCAGGTGCTTTGCGCGGGATTAGCGTGGCTTGCGCGACCCTAACATATGATCATGACACTTAGAAAATGCCAGACATGGAGGATACACGCTGCTCACTGATGGCACCTCCATGATGCCAACAGCTGCCACCAGTCCCACCCAAACACAGAGAGTAACGGGTGATCCGACCCACAGGGGGACATCATGATAGTGTGGCCATACTGCACACATCTGCAGACCACACGTCTGTGGTGACCAACAGATGCCAGCACACACATGCAGCACTGTGGGCATGGTGGCAATTGAGGGGAGGGTGTACGGGTGGCCAGACCTCGCCACAGCCCAGGTGTGGTCACAAGGCTGGGACACATCACGCAGTGCACAAGGGCCAGTAGTGGGAATACCCCACCACATGTGTGCCTGTTGGATCTTACATGCCCCCCCAGCCACATACCGCACAACTGTACAGATGCCACACAACACACTGCCGGGCCATGTATATGTCACTGTGAGCATCCCATGCCACATGTGCAGCATCTGTGGAGCACACAACAGCAAAACAGTACTGTCCACTGTCAGTAATCACCTGCAAGCTGGGCCTGTCACTGCGTACAGTGCAGTGGTCATCACTGCCCTACATACCATAGGCATTGCTGTATCCCTCACACTATCGGCCCCCTTGCTACTGTAGTGTCTGCTGTGCACTGTAGCATGGCCTACAGTGTGACGGTTGCATGCAGCACCACCACCACCTGTGCCTATGCTGTGTTGTCTCTGGGGCACACAATGCTATGCTGTACTGCATACATATAGCCTGCAGCAACCATCATGCACTGTCAGACTGACCTACAGGTGGTGCTGCGGCCAGACCTGGCTAGCCCCTGTACTTCCAGACTGACCTACAGGTGGAGCTGTGGGACCCTGCAGTAACGCTGGGCAAACTGCATGCAAATCAGGGAATAATGAGATGCTAATTTGGCTGTTTGCCCAGAGACTACCGAAGTAGGCTCATTTGCATATCACTTTTGAATATGGCAAATCTTAGTGCCGGGCAAACAGCTTAGCTCCATGCTAAAGCCGCTAGCGAGCTAACGGTTTGGGGTATTTATACAGTTTTGATCGCTGTTCCTTCACATCTGCTGCTGCCTGCAGCTGTACAGGGTCCATGCATTTGCTGGCACACACATTAGCTACATAGTTCATCTCTACTTGCCCTCACGTCACTGCGCACTGTGTTGTTGTTGTGGTCTGCACTTCCTGGTTGCTATATTCAGTGCTGTCTTATTCCAGGGCTATGTTTGCCCTGCACTCCCAGCCTACTTTACACGGTCTCACTCCCATGCCATATTCAGAAGCTGTTTGCCCCGGGCTATTCCTTTTGAATACAGCTTGCTTTGTGCTCTGGGCTAAGTTTGCCCGCCAGGCAGTGTTAACTTTGCCCAGGGGCAAAGTTTTGAACATCTGGCCCTAGGTTTCTAAAATCCTTTTAAGCAGGTAAAAATGGTTTAAGAAGTGCTAACACAGTTTGTGGCCACATTACAGTGTGATTTAAACCGTTTTTAAAAAACATGCTAAAACCCTGCTAGGTACCTTGTCTTTAGCCTGGTTTTAAAAATGGTTTAAGCTAAACACAGTTGCACTTAACAGTCAGTAAAGGCTGCCGTGTTACCTCTGGACTGTGTTACCATGCATCCATAGGTAGTGACAGGAATGCTGGGATACATTGCCCACAGATGCACAGCATGGCTGAAGGCTGAACTGATGAATGGGGCCAGGGAGCGTGTTATAAACTGGTTTCAAAACCGTGCTTAAACAGGGTTATGCTGTAATGTGGCCACGGTAGTATAATGAGTATTAACCCAGTTTAAAAAACGGTTTTGAGACTGACTGTGCAGTGTGTACAGGGCCTAACAGTATTAATAGTTACGTATAATTGGAATACTAGTGTTTCAAAGAACAGTGCTGGTCAGTGGTTAGAATGGAAAGACGAGGTTTTAAACAATCATACCACAACATGTCCCCAAATAATTTTAATATTCAAGGTAAGCAAAATACTACTGGAGTCATAATCCTCCTGTTCTGTTTGTTCGATAGTGAGAATAAAGGATGAATGAAAAACAAAACCATGTGCAAAATGACCAGCATGGTCAGGAAGAAAAGGATAGAGGAGTTCAACGATTTGCTGAGGGAGTGGTACAAGGAGGAAGGATATGACTGTAATGGGGGCTGGCGGAGACCTGGTCAGATAAAAAATGGTTTACACCAGACAAACTGCACCTCAGTAGAGGGGTGTCGAGAGTCTTCAGATACAAGCTGGGGAGGAACATAAAAAAATAGGTTACTTACCTGTAACAGTAGTTCTAGGAGTGGTATATGATGTTCATCCACACGTATAGGCAGTGTCCTTTCCCTTTAAGATGTGCTAGAAAGTCTTCAAGCCAGCTCCTCCCACCCAATCAGGTGGTAACTCCCTCGGCTCCACCCCATGATGCCAGATCCTGCCTGCTGGAAGAAGTGGTGTGCGACAAAGCCAGGGGAAGAAGAGTGGGTTCATGTGTATGATCATCATATACCACTCCTAGAACTACTCTTACAGGTGAGTAACCTGTTTTTCCTAGGGATGTGGATATGTTGTTCTATCCACACTTGTTGGCAGACTCCTAGCAGTTCTCCGGGAGGTGGGAGGCTAGGCGCACACCCGCTATTTAGGAAACAGGGACTTGAGAACTGAGGCCCCAAAACCAGCAACCCGGCACGACTCTAGGTCAATGTGGTAATGGGAAACGAAGGTGTGTGCTGACCTCCAGATAGCAGCCCTGCAGATTTCCTGGATAGGGACGTCCCTGGAAGCAACCACCGACGCAACGGTATGGCGGGTGGAATGAGTCCTTAGGCCTCCACGAGGCTCCCTACCCGCCAACCTATAGCAGTGATCAATGCAGGATGTGATCCACCTGCCAATCGTCCGCTTGGCTGTAGGTCTGCCAGGTGCGACTTCAGCGTACATGACAAACAGCTGGCAAACCTCTCCCCGAACTCCAGCCATGGAGCTCTTTATAATAAGCGAGCGCTCACCTCAGGTCCAGAGTATGGAGCCTGTGCTCGGTCCCCGAGGTATGACTGGTGAATTACACCGGGAGATTTATCACCTGGTTAAGGTGAAACTCTGACACAACCTTCGGGAAGAATTTCGGGTTGGGGCAGAAAACCTTGTCCTCATGGAAGGCCAGGTAAGGAGACTCCGCCGAAAGTGCTGGAGCTCACTGATCCTTCTGGCCTACGTCACAGCCTCCAAGAAGGCGGTCTTCCACGACAGCTGAGACATATCACACCTATGCATCAGTTCGAATGGCTTGCCCATGAGCTTTGCTAAAACCAGCAGCAAGTCCCACAGTGGTGGTGGTTCATGCACCAGAGGGCAAATGTGGTCAAGGCCCTTGAAGAAGCACCGGACCAACTTCTCCTGTGCTACCGACTGTTGATCGGCCCGTGCTCGGTAAGCAGAGTTGGCTGCCAGGTGTACCCTAAGGGTAGTCGACTGAAGGTCTGACTGAGAAAGGGATCAAAGATAATCAAGCAGTGTCAGTGGCTCAGTAGGTAGCACACTCACCTCTGAGGCCGGGAGATCAGAGGGCTGTGGGTTCAGTTCCCACATCTGGCACTTGGGTTAATATCCCAGTACTAACACTGTAATGCAGCATGAGAGGGGTGCTGCATTTCTGAGGTACCGTCTTCCGGATGAGACATTAAACTGAGGTCCCATCTGCCTGGACTGGTGGTAGTTCAGGTGGATGTTAAAGATTCCATGGCACTTATCGAAAAGAGTAGGGGAATTTCCCCGGTGTCCAGGCCAAATTTCCCTCATTCACTAAAAATACCACCAACAGCTTAATTTGGTTCAAGATCAGTTGGCATTCATCTGTATCCCCCCTCCCCCAGGTCGTGCCTGAAAATAGGCAGGATTTGTCTAGTGCACTTACCCGGTCAACAAAAGCTAAATAAATAATAAATAAATAAGAATGCTAGCCATTGGACTGGACAAAGAGTCCACTCCCTTGCCCTGACACCAAATGGAGAATCTCTTCCATCTGAAGGCATAGCACTTCCTAGTCAACTCCTTCTGAGATGCCTCCACAACAGTGAAGACAGCTCCGGAGAGACCCAAGGACTGGAACCCTAGCCGCTCAGGAACTAGGCTATCAGGTGCAGGGGCTGAAGGTCCGGGTGGAGTACCTTCCTCTTACTGATGTAAAGCAGGTCCAGGCATAGGGGAATACGCCTCAGGAGCCTGCTGCTGAAGCTGAGGAGATCGGGGTACCAGAACTGGCGTGGCCACTCTGGAACCACCAGGATCACCTGTGCCTTGTCCCTCCTGGCCTTAAGGAGCACCTGGTGGATCAAGAGAATTGGAGGTAAAGCACAGAAGAGGCCTGGGGTCCAGGGCCTTGAGAAGGCATCCCCCTGCTGAGGGGGGCAGGCACAATATAGCCTCAGCTTTGCGTTCTTCCTGGAGGCGAACAGGTCCACCTGAGGGCTGCCCCACTGGGAGAACAGGCTGTGTACAGCCTCTGGGTGGAGATATGACTCATGAAACACCTCACCCAACCGGCTGAGGGTGTCCATCAGCTGACTGGAGGCTCCAGTCACATGGATCGCTAGGAGATCCGCTTCCAGACTGCGCACGAGGGTCCAAACATGGAGAGCTCCCCTGCACAAGGGCAGTGAATGCATTCTGCCCTGTTTGTTGAAGCAGCACATGATCATGGTGTTGTCCATCTGGACTTGGACCACCTGACCCTGAATGTGCACAGTGAATGCAGTCAGCACCAGCCAAACTGCTTAGAGCTCCAGCAGGTTGATGTAGCATCGGGACTCCTTGGGGGTCCAGAGCCCGTGGACCTGTGTTCCCCCAGGTGGGCACTCCAGCCCATGAGAAAGGTATCAGTCGTCAGGATGACCATCGGCTCTGGGCAGACAAACAGGATCCCTTCCTGCAGATGTGATGGGACCAACCACCACTGGATGGCGTCCCACATCCACTGGGTCACAGTGACCAGCTGGTTGAAGTGACCCTTGCGCTGAGACCACTGGCCGGCCAGCTCCCACTGCAGGGAGTGCATTCTCCAGCGGGCCCAATAGACCATGCTGGTGTAAGCCGCCATTTATTTATTTATTTATTTAGCTTTTGTTAACCAGGTAAGTACACTAGACAAAACATATGCCTATTTTCAGGTATGACCCGGGAGAGTACAGGAGATTAAGAACATATAGAGTACAAATTGAACCAAGTAAGGCATATACACTGAAGTCAGGTGAAGCATAGAACACATAGTAGGATTAGCTGAGGATATAACAGTAGACATCGTCAAATGTGAAACAGTATAAAGTTTCTAAAGCAATATTCATAGCAATATATACAGATATATACAGGATTGACACACTTTACACAGGCCGCACCCAGGCAGGCAGGCAACAACAGCAGGGCCGGAGCCAAGTACATGATATGATGCGCCCAAGTACAGCACAGGGACCAGGGTACTCAGGGAGGCCTGTGACAGTCACATACTGATGAGAGCTTCAAGTGCATCCATAGGAAGGATCGTAGACACACCTGGGAGGGGGAGATCCTGGCCATATAGCCCAGCAAGTGCAGGAAGTCCCAGGCAGGGCACAACTGCCCAACTTGAAATGATTGGGCACAGGAGGGGAGAGCCTCTGCCCTGTCTGCAGGGAGCCAGGCTCCGGCTCTGTAAGAGTTGAGCTCGGCCCCGATGAAGTTGATCACCTGCAAGGGCATGAGTTCCGACTTGACCTCGTTGACTAGGAGGCCAAGGGAGACACAGGTCTGGAGGGCCGGGTCCCTGGATTGCTCCACCTCCTGTCTGGAGGGACCCACGACTAGCCAGTCATCCAGGTAGGAGTAAGCCCGGACCCCTCAGCGCCTCAAGTAAGCTGCCACCACTGCAATGTACTTGGTGAAGACCCTGGTAGCCGAGGAGAGGCTGAAAGGCATGGCCTCGAACTCAAAGAGGGTTCCCTCTGGCTGGAAGGCAAGGCCTCAAACTAGTAGAGGGTTCCCTCTGCCCAAAAGCGGAGGAACCTTCGATGACACGGACGGATTGGGACGTGAAAGAACGCATCCTGAAGATCCAGGGAGCAAAACCACATCTCGCTCTAGAGATGGTATGATCTGAGACCGAGTTACCATCCTGAAGGTGCGTGACTGAAGAAATTTGTTCAGGTCGTGCAGATCTAGAATGAGGCGTCAGCCTCCCGTCCACTTTGGCACCAGGAAGTACCTGGAGACAAACCCTGGGTATTCCGGAGGATCCGTGACAGGAACCATGACCTCCTTGTGGAGAAGCTGGGCTATGTCGTCTCTGAGAGACGACAGCATGTCTGCAGAAGCCAAGCAAGGAGGATACTGCTCTCATTCTGCAGGCAGACCCTGACCCACTACTTCTAAAACCCACCTGTCTGTGTTGACAGCAGACCGAGCAGAAAGGAAGTGGCGGAGCCGGCCCTCCATGGGACGACCCAGGGGAGGCATGACGGGCATGAGGGAGGCACCCCTCAACCCGTCACTCGGCAGGCTTGGCTGAGGGCCTGGCTGAGACGCCACTGGAGCCTCTCCCTCCAGGCTTAGGGTCAACCGAGGCCACCGACTTTGGCTGAGGTCACCAGGGCTGGGCTGGTTTGGCTGCAGGACTGTAGGTGGACCGAAAGCGTTTCCTCTTCTGTTGCTGCTTGGATCCCTTGGGGTCTCTCTGGGCAGATGTCACGGAATCCAAAATGGTGCTGGACTTCTCAAAGCAGGTGAGGTGGCCCTTGACCCTGGGCCTGAACAAGTCAATGCCCAAGGAAGGGACATCTGCTAGCTTGTGCTGAGTGTCTGCCGTAAAGGTCGAGATCCTCAGCCAAGCCCTGCGGCACATGGCCACTGAGGTCGCCACAGAGTGGGTGCAGGAGTCCTCAATGTCCATGACTGTCTGGAGCTGTTTGGCTACAGGCAGCCCAGCCCTGGTCCAGGACCTGTTTGACCATGATCTAGAGGTCTGCAGGCAGATGAGGAAGGACCTCATCCAAAGTGCCCAGTAGGGCATAGGAGAAGTGGGCCACAATGAGGGCCGAACAGCGGAGACCAAACAAGGAGGCAGCGTAGACTTTCTTAGCCGCATGGTCCAACTTCTTGGACTACTTGTCCAATGGCTTGTCAACATCCCCAGTATTGCCGGAGCACCTAAACACAGACTTGGCCACCAAGTCCTCAGCCGAGGGGTGCTCTGTGAATCCTGAAAGGGAACCGATGGGCACAGTGTATTTTTGGGCCATCTGGGCAGAAGGCGCAGGGCAGGAAGCAGGGTGCTGCCAAACTCCCGGGCAGGACCAAGGAAGGCTTCTGCCACTGGGAAAGCCTCCGTCGGAAAGTCTCCCCGGCCAAGGATCTCGGTCAACGGGTAACGAACCCCCTTCTGGACAGGCTCCATTTGCATACCCGTTGACTCAGAGATCAAGTGGAGAAGCCCCATGAAAGAAGATGGGCCTTCATCTGTCAAGAGGTCCCCCATGGACTCAATGTTGAATGGACAGGAGTGCAGGGAGGACCCTCAGACTCCTTAAAGAGTGGTTGACTACCCGAGTCTCCACTGACCCCCCGCGGACGGTCAGGTGTGATGGTGACCGACAGCTGATGGGGAAGCCCCTTGGCCAGTCGAGACTCCTTAGTTGGAGCACAGCTGGTGGCTGCATAGGTGGCAGTTCCACCATGACTGGCATAGACACCAGAGTCAGGCGAGTTGGGTACATTTTGGTCAGCTCCATCGAAGGAGATGGTGTCTGCCATTCAGGGGACAGCCAGATGATGGCCAGTGTGGGAATTGGGGTCAGTTTAGCACCGGTAAGCACCAACTGTTGCCACATCAAGTCCTCGTAGCATCGACGCAACTTGTGCCAAAACCTCTCCTCACCCAAGGAGGACACGGACAAAGAGTAGCAGCGGTGCCGCTTCCCGTGGTGCCAAGAGTGGGAGCGCCAATGTTGGCGGGACCGGTTCGACCCACGGAAGAAAGACCTCGATCTCTGGGGGGACTGGCGATAGGGCTTGGTGGGAGTCGGCAATTACCGAGGCTCCTCCTGGTCCAGGTCCAGGACTAGAGGTGGCGGGTCAGCGGACTGATCTGTCCCTCCAACAGTCTGAGTCAGGACCGGAGTCCTAGACAAGGAAGTGTCGGCCTCTTCGGTCGACAACTGGTCGGTCGGCTCGAGAAAAATCTCGGCTGAGACTTCGACCAGCGTCTCAGCCAACAGGCCTGATGAGGTCACCGTGGAGCCTGCAGCCAAGGCCGAGGATTCGACCAAAGTCAAATCCGGAGAAGCTCTGGAATAAGAGACCCTCCAATGAGAGCGCTCCCGATTCCATGATTGATGATGAGCCCTTTCTTTTTCTTTTTTGGACTCTTTCTTAGATTTGGATTTGCCGGAGAGTCCCTGACCGAGGGTCGGCAGAGACTGGCACAATTCCTTGAAGGAACCCGCAAAGGTCGAGACCAGCTGAAGCAGCACGAAGGCAGATGCCGAGGAGGAATGGGCTGCGGCCTGGGCCGCCTCCTCTTCGAAGGTCACAAGCTGCTTGGCGGACCCCACAGCCACAGAGACCACCCAATGGGTATCCTTAGATTTTGCCAGTGGGTTCCTTTGCACTGGGTGGCCCAACTTTAGGCGAGCGAGACGGTCCTCCAGAAGGGTGGGGTGTAATGAACAGCAAATGTCACAGGCCAGGGGATCATGGTCGTGCCCCAGGCAGTAAATACACGTTGCATGCGAGTCAGTCCTGGACATCTTCTGTCCGCAAGGGCACCGTTGGAAACTGGGAGCAGACTTATCACCCATTGTGGTCGCGAATGAAGACTGAGCTGAAGACTGAACTCGAGGAGTTTAAGTTTTGGAAGTAAATCCGAAGATTTTAAGCACTAGGGCCTACTAAATGTGGGAGCGGTAAGGAGGGAACCTGCTTCTTCCAGCAGAAAGGAAGATCTGGCATCATGGAGTGGAGCTGAGGGAGTTACCTCCTGGGTGGGTGGGAGGAGCTAGCTTGAAGACTTTCCAACACATCTTAAAGGGAAAGGACACTGCCTATAAGTGTGGATAGAACAGCATATCCACGTCCCTAGAACCAAAAACTTTATTTAAACTACTGGAGGGGACAAGCAGGTCTGCAGGCACCGAGTCTCTGGGAGTAGAAGGTCATCAGACCTCCCCCCATACCAGTAGAGGTGGACTGGAAGGTAGACGTGATGGTAGGGGGTAGCGAGGAGGTTAGCAGTAGGGGGTGGGGGCTACAGGTAAAATGGAGTAATGAAATAGGCAGACAGGTGGGAAGGGAAGGAGGCTCAGACTCTAAGTGGAAGGTAGTGTCTATAAGCACATGAAGTCTTGGAAACCAGATGGATGACCTGCAGGCATTGTTGGCGGAGAGGGAGTGGACATAGTGGCGATCACAGAGACATGGGCCACACCTAATCATCACTGAACCTCTTGATCCTTGGGTTTAAATTATAAAGGAGAGACAGGAAGGTAGGAAAAGGGGAGGTGTGGCGGTTTACATCAGGAAGGTATAACTTCCATGAGGGAGGAGTAGGAAGAGCAGGCAGAAGCAATGTGGATTCAATTAATGTCTAAGAGAGGGAGGAAGGTGAGGTTGGGGTGGTTTACAAACCACCCAACCAGGAGGAGGAAAGAGAAAGGAAATTGAACTCACAAATAATGGATGCTGCAGGGAAGGGAGAGGTATTAACAGTAGGTGATTTCAATCTGCCAAAAGTGGATTGGAGGGTACCTGCCATGAATTGTGCGAGAAGTCAGCTGATCCTAGATGCACTGCAAAGTGGGTTCCTGACACAAGGCATCACTGAACCCACCTGAAAGGGGGCAATACTTGATTTGGTACTGATGAACAGGGAGTACATTTAGTATATAAAGGTCGAGGATCCCCCAGGTGGAAGTGACCATTGCATAGTGTGGTTTCAGTTGGACATGGGCAGCAAAAAGGCCCCCACTAAGACTAAAATCCTTGATTTTAGAAACGCAGACTTCAGAAAGATGGGCGAGAAATGTAGACTTCAGAAAGATGGACAAGCTGCTAAGGAGTCATCTGGCAAGCATCCAAGTGGATATGGGGGTGGACCAAACATGGTCCATCATCAAGGAGGGAATAATGGTTGCCACCAGGGCATGTGTTAGGCTCAAAGGGAGAAACCTGAGAGCCAAAGCACCCAGCTGGTTTAGCAGTGAGGTTGCCAAGGCGGTAAGGGATGAGGCCAGCCTACAAGAAGTTCAGGAGGACCCTGAGGGAGGAAGACAAGGAGGACAACCGGAAGATAGCCAGCATAGAAGGTAAGGTAGTCCAAAGCTCAGAGAGAGAACTACACCTAGCTGAGGGAATTAAAAAGAGGGGAAAGACCCCCCCATATTAACAAGACAAGGGACATGAAAGATGAGATTGTTAAGCTCAGAAAAAGGGACAAGTGGTAGAGGAGAATGGGGACAAAGCAGAGGAACTGAACGAGTACTTCTGTTCCATCTTCAAAAGAGAGAGAGAAAGACCAGTGCCACTAGAAGGAAGGAGAAGAGATGGCGGGGCCACACTGATGCTTTAAAAGAGGTGCATAGGCTGAGGAAAGAGTTGATAGCATTAAGGGTAGATAAATCCCCAGGCCCAAATGGGATACACCCAAGGCTGCTGAGGGAGCTGGCGGAGGAGCTTGCAGATCCCTTGGCTGACCTGTTCAATAGGTCACTGGAGTCGGGTGTGGTACCACAGGACTGGAGAGCAACACATTTTATTTTGTTTATTGAAATGTTTCACCAGGAAGGCACACTGAACAACAAGTTGCTCGTCTCACGTAGCGACTGCGGGTGGGGGGAGGGTTCAATGAGGATAAGAAAACAGAGATTATACAGATAATAGATGGTAAGAACAGTTACAAATGATGTGGGAAGCATGTAGGTAATATAATACAACAATTAAGGCACAGTACAGACAATTACAGCTTGTAAAATTAATAGAACAAATAGGAATACACACATCTAAGATACAGTATTACAGACGGTGCAATAATGTGACAGTACAATCATAGTGCAATAATGTTCTGAGTGCTAGGCTCAAAGGCAGTAAATAAGTGCAACTGAAGAAGTAGAGAGGGAAGTAGCTAAAAGTGCTGTAAGGAGGTGTAGCGAAAAGGAGGAGGGTTGTTTGTTTGGGGAGACAGCCAAAACCTATTATCCTTCAGGATGATGAGAACCCTGCAACGGGGCAGAGAGCTGGCAAGCAGGAACAAGGTACAGAGGTATTAAGGAGGATTAAAGCAGGAATAGATGGAAGACAGGAAATTGTGGAAGGCAGTATTAAGGAAGTAGGTAGAAGAAGAGTGATGTCTTTGAGGAGGGAAGGAGTTCCAGATTTTAGGGAAGCGGTGAGCAAATCCAGACTGGCCGATGAGGGGCGAACGGTGTAGGACCATCAAGGTGCATGTGTCGCTGGATCTGAGGGAATGGAACGGTGGGGGAGGGGTGGACAGGGAAGATAAGAGGTAAGGAGGGAGTTCACTAAGCCAGAATTTGGAGGTCAGTTTGGCACAGTGGGAATGGCGCCTGTTTGACAATGGAGGAAAGGTTAGGGCATGACAGAGTTCACAGTGATGAGTACAAGAGGGAAAGTCAAGGGCAAAGCAGCAGAAGGAGTTAAAGAGAGTGTCCAATTTGGTCAGGGAAGATTTGGGAGCAGCACCATAGACTACATAACGGTAGAAAAAATTGGGGAGTATCATCTTCTGGACAAGTTTGTGCCTCGCAGTCAGTGGGATGCAACTACGGTTCATGTACAGGTCACCAATCTTGGGGCACAGTTTCTTCAGGATGGTGCTGACGTGTACAGAGAAGTTAAGGTATTGGTCCGACCAAACCCCAAGATATCTAAATGAGGATGTGTGCTCAAGGGTTGTCCCATCAAGGGTGTGGAAGGACAGCAGGCCAATGAGCCTAGAGAGTCTCTGCCTGGTGCCAAAGGTCATACAGACTGTCTTCTTGGCATTTAGGAAGAGCTGGTGGGAGGCAAACCAGAGCTGTAGCTAGTTTAAGTCATGCTGTAAGCTGGTTTCCACAGCAGCTGGGCTTCTGTCGGAGCTGTACAAGACAGTATCATCAGCATACATATGGGTGGAGGAGATGGAGCAGGCTGTAGGAAGGTCACTAAGGAAGACAGAGGAAGGCAGGGGACCAAGCACTGAGCCCTGAGGGACTCCAGTGTTAACAGGGAGTGGAGGGGAAATGGAATCAGAGATTCTTACCGATTGAGTCTTTCTGATGAGGTAGGATTTAAACCAGTTCGCTGCAGACAAGGCCAGGCCTGCTGCAGAAAGGGAATCAAGAAGCAGTGTATGAGAGACAGTGTCAAATGCTTTGGCTAGGTCAACAAAGATGGCTGAAGTAATCAGGTCAACGTCCATCCCAGTAAAGATGGAGCCGGTGAGCTTGAGGAGAGAGGTGGTAGTAGAATTGTTCTTCCAAAAACCAGATTGGAATAGGGTGAAAAAGGAGGAGTCAGAGAGAAAGGAGGAAATTTGAGAGAAGCACGTCTTCTTGGGGTTTTGCAAGGGTAGGAAGGACAGAGATGGGGCGATAGTTGCCAGGAGCGGAAGGGTCACTGCCCTTGGGAAGGGGAAGGACAACAGCGTGTTTCCAGGAGGTGGGGACCAGAGTAGACATAAAGGAGAGATTTAAAATTAAAGAAATAGGATAGGCAATAGCAGGAGCAGAGAGGTAGAGAAGTTTAGTATCAAGATCACCCGGTGAGGAACCTTTTGAGGGGTTAAGGGAGAGGAGGGCACTTAAAGCTTCATCGGGGAGATGGTGGAGAAGGGGGAGTCACACGCTGGATGTGGAGGTAAGCACGGAGGGGGGTGGGTGGTGAGGAGGGAGCTTAGCAGAGTTGTGCGCTAAGAGGTGTAGTAGGCATTAAATTCATTGGCCACCAAGCTGAGTTCAGATACCAGGGAATTATTTATTTTGAGAAATGGGGGGGTGCGAGGGAGGGAAGGGGAGAAGAGGGTGTGGACCACCTGCCAGAATTTGAAGGGGGTGTTTATGTTTGTGAGGAATGAAGATTTGAAATACTCGGACTTTGCCAATCTGGTAGCTTTGGTACAGGAGTTGCGGAGCATTCTGTACGTGGCACAGTCGCTGGGGAGCTTTGATGTTTTATATTTTTTTCCAGGCCCGGTCACATTCCCTGAGGCAGGCCAATAATTCTGGGGTAATCCGGGGAAGTGTATCCCATGAACTCTGGTCCACTTGAAGGGAGCTAATGTGTTACAGGTGGAGATGAATTTTTCCTTGAAGCAAGCGAGGGTGTGGTCGATGGAAGGGGCAAAGGAGAGAGGGGCCCAGTCAATGGAGGCAAGTTCAGACTGGAGTGGGGCAAGATCTAAGGATTTAAAGGAGCGAAGCTGAATGATTTTGTGAGGGGATTTGGGTCAATGGACCTTGTGAACCAGGAAGATTGAGTTGTGGTCGCTAAGGGCATCTGGGAGGATATCTGACTTGATGACATGGTATGGATGTATAGTGAGTGCCTAGTCAAGCAGGGTGTGATTTTGCGTTTTATGATTTGGACGTGTGGGCTCAAGGATATGCTGAGTGAGGTTTAGTGCAGCAACATCATTCCATATCTTATTCAACTTGGGAGACAACCAATTTTGGTTCAAATCACCCAATATGAACAGCTCTTCAAATTGCGAGATGGAGGTAATGGAGGATATGAGTTCTGCCGCGACTGAAAGTAGGGTGCTTGGATGACAGTAGATGCTAGTTATGAAAATTGGGACAGTGAAAGGAAGTGTAATAAGGGTGACTAGGGAGGTAGCTGGGAGGAAGAAGATAGAATAGTTGTAAATTGCAATGAGGACGGGATATGCATGGCCACTCCCCTGCCCCGTCCTGTCTGGTCTTGTCTGGAGAGGGAATAACCAGGAATAGCGATGATGTTGTCTGGGATGCTTTTAGTAAGCCAAGTCTCAGTGATAATTAAAATGTCTGGAGTGTGTGAGATCACAAGAGTTTGGATGAGGTCGGTCAATTTTGTGTAGCAGGCTGCAGATGTTCAACTGAAGAAGTTTCGGCCCATTGTGGATAACCGTAGGGGCTGGGGAGCTAGGTGTATTTGAGTTAGGGGTGACAGCCGAGGAAAGTAATTAAGGAGGGCCAGAGTTAGGGTGGATGTTACCTGACGAGAGAAGGAGGAGGGCTAGGATGAAATAATGTAGTTTAGGACATTTGTATTGTAGCTTGGACTTTAGGGTGGATGTGGAAGAGGGAGGGGATGGATAAAAAGAGATTAAAAGGCGAAGATAGGCAAAGTAACTAGGAAGAGGAAAAGAGAAGCAGGAGGGAGGAGTGGAAAGTAAGACCAGATTTTGAAAGGGGCAGAGGGAGTAATTGCAAGGATGAAGGAAGCAGCAGGGAGAGTAATGGGGAGGGATGTTACAGTGGGTGTAATGGGAGAAGGAGAGATGAGAGTCAAAACCAGGAGGGGGGGGAGAAGAAAGAAGAAAGGGGTTAGCATGTTTGAGGAGGGACGTAGGTGCTTCTTTCTGTATGAAATCAATATACAACTGGGTGAGAACAAGCAGTATGATAAGATTTGGCAGGGTAGGCTGAGTAAATAAAAGAGCCAGTCAAGGTTGTAAGGAGGATAAACAAAAAGGGTTAGGTGATAAAAGCAATACAGTGAATGGCAGTGACATGTAGTGCCTCCTTCATAAGAGCAGTACCAAGAACGATTCAGGGCACTACAGACTGGTCAGTCTGACCTCAATCATGTGCAAGCTACTGGAGACCATATTTAAGGGAAGGTTAGTAGAGTATGTGGATGAGAATGGCCTCCAACATGAGCAGTAACACAGGTTTATGGGAGTGAGGTGGTGTCAAACAAATCTGATTGACTTCCTTCACAGGTTCACTAAAACAGTAGAGGGGGCCAAGTGGTGGACATTCTTTACCTGAACTTCAGCAAGGCCCTTTGACTCTGTACTCAAAAGAGGTTAAGCAGAAAGTTGGCGGATCTAGGGTATGATAAGAAGTTGACAGCGTGGGTGGAAAACTGGCCGAGGGGCAGGACCCAGAGCATGGTGGTGGGAAGTGAGCTCTCCAGTACCAGGGAGGTCACTAGTGTGGTCCCATAGGGGTCAGTGCTCGGACAGGTATTTTTCAATGTCTGCATCAATAATACTGGGGAAGGCATTAAAGGCAACATTTGCCTATTTGCAGATGACACAAAGCTCTGTATGAGAGTGCACATAACAAAAGGGGTGCAAGACCTATTAAGGGATAATCCGGAAAAACTAGAGAAGTGGTCTGGGATTTGGCAACTTGGCTTCAATGCAAAGAAATGCAAGGTTATGCATACTGGACACAGGAACCCAAGGACTAAGTACAGCCTGGGTAGAGTCTGGGTATCTGCATCTGAGGAGGAGAAAGACCTGGGGGTGATGATCATTAGTGACCTGAAACACCCCACACAATGTAGAAAAGCAGCAGCAAAGGAAATACAATGTTGGGCTGCATTGCCAGGGGATAAGTAGCAGGCTTGAGGAGGTAATACTGCCTTTGTACAAGTCATTGGTGAGGGGACATCTGGAGTACAGCATACAGTACTGGTGCCCATACCTTGAACAGGACATAAACCTGCTTGAGAAGGTCCAAAGGAGGGCAACTAAGATGATCATGGGCCAGCACACGTGACTGAGACCTTCAAGTATTTGAAAGGAATAAAGCTTCAAGCTTAGTGAGAATTGAACACGAGGGGACACAGTCTTAAGCTGGATGGTGGTGTGGGGGGGTTAAGAAAGAGGCTAGGAGGCACTTCTTCATGAAGAAGGTGGTGGTGAGTTGGAAGAACTTCCTGAATAGATGGTGTCATTGAAAACTGTAGGCAACTTCAAGAGAGGGTGGGAGAGAGTTGAGGGAAAAAATAAGGGTCAAGAGAGGGATAGGGAGTGGAAGGGCTGACTGGGGGGGGGGCTGTAGCTGATGCGGTGGACCCTGCAATATGAGTAGACACAACAGATTTAATGGGCTTACTCAGCTGGCTTTGTCGTATGTTCATAAAATTCCCAGGTTTACATACAGTTATGGCTACAGGTGTCAACAGCCTCAAGAAAATGTCAGCACGAGAACAGCCTAGACCCCGGAGCCGTCGTCGGCAGTCGGAATTGTCAGCTGCAATTCAATGCAGTTGCAATTAGTTGCAATTGCTTTGAATTGCAGTTATATCATGCTGGAGTCGTATAATTAGTGAGTCGGCAATTCTGTTACAGTACAACACTGAGTGAAAGTTAATTTGCTGCCCCTGCAGTTTCTTTTGTGAGCGGCAAGCTGCAACCGCAAGCACACTAGCGCAAAAGACGGGGGCACGGGGGACGTGACTCTTACTCTCACACACTACAGTACTCTACTAGTCAGTGTTATTTGGCGCCTATATGTTTTTTTTTTACAAAGTTTGCCTCGCACCGTGACCACTTAAATGGCCCAATAATGCTCCTTCAGGGTGCTGTGGCGCGAATTATGGACCAATGATTGGGTCGGTGGAGGAGGAGTCCAGTCAGGAGAGCGAGAGCTGATCAGATGATGCACGAGGAGTTGGCAGTTAGCGCCTTTGGCGGGGAGAGTGTGCGACTAGTCTGAGAGCAGTGCGAGCGAGGAGTCGGACGAGGAGCTGCGAGCGAGCTACACACTAAGCAATAAATATTGTTGTTAGGTCTGAGTGGGTGTGGGTGAGTCGTGAGTGATTCAGTGCAAAAGTCAGTGGCCCGAGTCAAAGTGACTGTGTCCTGGATCCAGCGACAGCTGCTGGGATAGTGAAAGTCCGTCCGTGTCCGTCTGTTAACTTCAGCAACTAAAAAGTAAGTTCAAGTTGTACTAGTCTAGAGCACTGGAGCATATGGTCTGTGTGTCGCCTCTGCATCTTAAATATTAAATACATTAACCCAAGCAAATACAAAATGTGGTCAGTACTTAACCCTAGTGCCACTGTGGACAACACAACTAGGTGATTGTGAATGTGAAGCACCGGACAAGTCCTGCCCTTATTTTGTAGAGTGCTTCATTCACAGTCATGTAAAATAGACACAAATGGAATTCCTGCAATGTTTTAATAAATCTTCAAAAGTTCAAATTCCAGAATTGTGAAACACAGAAAATTTAATGCTGCCTTACACCCTCTCCAATCGAGTAGTCCCTCCCGTCGACTCCCGTAACTGCCCATGCTTTGTTTCCTGCCTGTCACGGACGGACTGCGCTCCCCTCCTCCCGAGAGCAGCCAGAGATCATAAAAACTCTGCAGCGCTCTGCTGGGGTTGGGCCGGGAGAGACTAGTTGCCCTTTAGTTCTCTTCCATGTAGTCTAGTGGCGTCTGTGAAGAAGTGACAGTCATCCATCGACTTGACTGACCTGACAAACGACGACAACAAGCAGTAGCATGCTCTACATGGGTAGTTTTCAGCATCATGTTGCCTAAACACCACAAAAACAGTGACATAAATCTCCTTCCCAAAATGCCAAACCAAACATCAAACTCTAGCCATCCGGTATTTACAAAGGTAAGCCAGGCAGCCCACTCAGATGCTGTAGCGAGAATCTATTGTTCAGTTATTCCTAAAAAGGACTCAAGCAGTGGCACGATGTCCAGATTAGAGCCTCAATTACAGAACACTAAGTAATTTTTAATGAGTGGCTGCTTAATACCACATAACAGGCAGTAAGACAGAGCAACTGAGGCCAGAAAGGGAGGTTAAAAAAAGCCAGATCATGTACTAGGAGGCCCAGGCATGAGAAACTCACTTACAATATTAACACATTTTAAAATATCATGCTTTAAAAGGGATATTCTACAAGTAGCAGTGAATGGTGGTATGTGACTTGATTAAGAGGGTGTATAGCCTGGTGGCTAGAACACTGAACTGTTATCCTTGGGACCCAACAGATCCAGGTTTGAATCCCACAACCATCACTTGCATACTGTGTGACCCTGACAAATTAGTGCTCTGCTATTAATCCTACAGTTTGCTGTTGAGTGATCAGCATTTCTGCTGCCACACATCACTGTATGATGTGGGACTGCACCTTCTCCTCTCGGGACAGAGCGCCACTGAATGGTAAATGAGGAATATCTGTCTTAAAGAGGGACAGCTGAGAAAGCTGGACAGGGGTTCTAAGGGAGTTCTAAGGGGTTCTAACGGAGAAAATGAGGATCAGCTGAGAGAGCTGGACAGAGAGGTTTTGAGGTAAAATGAGGGACAGTTGAGAGGAGATCTGAGGGTAAAATGACAGTTGAAAATGAAGGACAGGGGTCTGCAGGGTAAAATGATGTAAAATTAGAATTCACAATCATGACAATTTTACTAGTTTATTAATTTGCACATTATTGCCTCTGCACTATCAATGCCAACCACCTAAACAGCAAATACAAGCAAGCAACATTTGGCATTGACAAATGCTTGTTCCTTTTGCCTTCACACAACACTCTGGTAAGGCCCGACAAATGAGGTGCTGAAATGAACCGGAGTGATAGTACATTATATTTGGTAGACTGGGACTGATATAAACAAACCCAGAATACCCTAATTGATTTTTTCTTCTATTCTGTGTGAC
Organism: Neoceratodus forsteri; assembly: GCA_016271365.2. Classification (NCBI taxonomy): domain Eukaryota; kingdom Metazoa; phylum Chordata; order Ceratodontiformes; family Ceratodontidae; genus Neoceratodus; species Neoceratodus forsteri. The sequence goes on from CM057456.1 coordinate 1,274,304,380, forward strand.
ACAGCTTAATGATCAAGCTAATTTTCAATGCAAGTATTTTTGCGGAGGGCATTACTTGAGAGCCATGTGGAAGGGGGTTAACCACTATATTTCTATGGGATGTGAATGGAGTGGGAGATAATGTCCCAGAACAGCTCTTACCCCCAAGGTCTTATTGATGTTGCTCTCCCATCTGATTTCTCCAACCTTAAGGGAAGACAGGAGGCACACATCTCAGTCGTATAATATCTTGATACCTTTTCAGCAGCGACAATGAGACTGTCCTGCTCTTGTAGCTAAGGCTCCTGATAGCTGTAGGGTAGTCTGGAGTGCTCTGTCACTGCCTATGTCAACAGAAAATCATCTTGCTAGTTAGGTCGGGCCCCCATGCACAGCTAATACCAGCGCAATCTGCTGGACCAGTTACTGATGCTGAAAAGCTATTGATTGCCTCAGTTTTGGGAAGGGGGCATCCCACGCCTTATCACAGGCAAATAGAGAATGTGCAGAGCTGCATTCGACGGTGCTGAGGCTGGTTAAAACTGTCTGCAACAAGGTACAATGATCATCACTGCACCTTGCCTGGGTCTCCAGATGGGGGGGCAGAGGGCAGCACTCTCAACAAGATTACTGACTGAAGTCAGGTACAAGCAGCTGATAAACAGTACAGCTTAGCACAACATATGATATGGCCAAGTAATTCCTGGGATGTATAAGGGGTTGCGGTGCTCTGTGCTACTCTAAGCTACTCCCACCAAGATAACCTTAAAGCCATGAAGTACAGGCACAGGGATAACCCTGTACTGATTTAGGGGTCACAATGTATTGCTTCCAGTGACCACTGTTGGCCGGGTGGTGGGCATGGGTACAGGGGATTATCCACCCCCACCCCGGAGACCATTTAAAAATTAACCAGGAACCATTCTATAGACAGGCCCAAGGCAATTATCAAAACTACCTATTTGCCAGACATGCCCTCCCACACTCTTATGAAATGATGACACCACCGTCCAAATACTTTCAGGCAATGTGCCAGGGGACAGAGATGGAGATTATGAACCTCTTGTTTCTGTCTCCCACCTCCCATCCTTCTCCTCAACTTTAGCCTTCACCTTTGTATTATCCATGACAGGGACCTCGAGCTTAGCTCACTTCACGGTGGTAGGGGTGGGGTGGGGTCAAGCTCACCTCTACAAAGTGAGCTTGAGTGTATCCTTTCATGTGCACCCACAGAAGCTTAGATACACTGATCTCCACACCTCTTTTTCATCCAGGAAGCAAAACTGGACTGTGTTAATATGTTTTTGCTATTAATGTTTGTGTGGTTACAGGGGATCAAGGGGAGTTTGTTAAGCCCTGGAACCCCCCCATCCCATTCTTATGTTAGTAAACTGTTGGCTATTTGGGCTTTGCAGCCATCTTCACATCAGAGTTCAAAATAACATCTACAGAAGTATTACAGTTCCATGTCATTTCAGCTACTGAAAAAAAACAGCGAGTGCAATTTCAGTGATGTAATCATAGCAACGCACATTTCAGCGACCGGCAACTTCAGCGAGGGACATTTCAGCAAATATAGTCAGATCTTATTTTTGCTGCTAGTTATTGCAGGGGGGCTATGCCACCCTGCACCCCCCATGGGGGGCTGCACCCCCTGAACCCCCCATTTCTAAATTAACATCCTCCGAGTCGCTCATTGACATAGGAGGATTGCTGAAATGTTGCAGTTGCTTTAATGCTGCAGTCGCTGTAATTGTAGTTGCGGATTTTGCTTCACTGTAATTGAGTAGCTGAATTGATGTGCTACCAAGTATTACATGTGTTTGGAGTGGTCTACAGACTAGAGAATCACATGGTTATCTATGGCTCAAACTACTAACATATAATGTTAAGAGCATTAATTCCTCAATTATGTGGAACAGAATCATGGCAGAATTGAATCATCTTAATGCAGATAGTGCATTCATGCAGGAATCACACCTATCTGACAAAGAACATGACAGGCTCAAATGGGACTGGATGAGCCAAGTGGCTGCAGCCTCCCATCCCAACCACAAGAAAGCTGGCATAGCTATACTATTCCATAAGAGACTACCAAGGACTGTCTTACAGTATGACACAGGATTTGAGGGTAGGTTAGTTATGAAGTGAGCCGAGGCTTCCTCTCGTTTGTCTTTTATTGTTGTTGGTCATAGATGAGACACAAACCATTGTGTCTGACACATTTACCCCTGCTGAATATTCCAGATGTAGTGAGTCAAGAGGTGGTGCTCCTTTTTCATGGTAGAGATGAGTGTGTCTTTCTCGGAGTGGAAAAGAGGTAAACCAACTGAGTGGTAAGGTGGTTTTTCAACAATAGAACTTAACAATCTAACCCAACTAATAATATGCACACTAGCCAGGTTAGACTTGAAAGAAGACAATCAGATTTAATTAGGAGCAGTGAACACATAGGGTCCTGAATTTATCAGAATGATTAGCAATCTGATTTAAATCAGGATTGTTCATATGCACTTTAAGTCCCAACTTGACAGTTCAACAGCCCTGGGTACCCAGTATATCATGTAGCTAACCTGAAGTGTTGCCTGGGTTGGCAGGCATTGCAGCTGATGTCGGGCCCTTAATGAAAGAAAACAGTTAACATGCACATAACCCAATAATTAGTAATTCAAGATGGACGCTCAGTCTGTTGCAAGAACCCAGTGAAAAGAAACAATTAGATGGTACCACGATGATTTTTTTACTTTTGTTGCAGGGAGCTACCCTGGACTGTACTCACACTATCAGGACTTGGATGTATAGCAGGCGAGATGTAGACCTTGTGGTGATGATCAGGGGTGCCAGGGGAAGCAGGGCCAACATGACTCACCTCCAGGTGGTTGCTATCTGCTCAATGCTGTTGGGCAGGGATAGACCCCGGAGCCGCCGTCGAATCGTCAGCTGCAATTCAATGCAGTTGCAATTGCTTTGAATTGCAGTTATATCATGCTGGAGTTGTATAATTAGTGAGTCAGCAATTGCCGCGATTCCAACACAGTAAATAGCAACACTGACTGAGTGAATTTGCTGCCCCTAACCGCACGGTAGGCACTAGGCAGATATCATACAGGAGGTGTAGACATTTTCCTGTTTCTGTTTCTAAATGTCTGTGAATGGGTGATGTATGGTTCAGTATTCCTTATGTACCCAACAGGGCAAGACATTATCTGGGACCCGACCAAATCACAACATGACATAATATATTTTATTGGGGGGGATTATAGCTATCACTTTTTATCATATTTTTATCTCCACTGGTGTTGTATTGGCTGTTATTACTTAAATGCAATATTTTCCATTTTACTTCTTATTAGTAAAGCATTTTAAACAGTGAGTGCTATTTCCCAGCTCTTGTTTTTTTTTTTTTGGTGAATGTGAATCTGTTTTTCTCCTTGTCACTGGGCAGTCCCCCATCTGCCAGCCATCCCAGCCATGTCTGTCACTTGTCACCCTAATATCTGTACTGGGACATAACTGCCTGCCACGCTCCCTCCCCAACAAGGGCCAATGGGGTTACGCAGCCTCCGTCAAAGGATCTAGCTACTGGCTGGTGAGCCCAGCTAGTCAGGTGTGGGGCCACTGGTGTTATTTTTTCTTCCCGTAGTGCCTCTGAGGAGTGTGCCATGCAGTGAGACAATAGTGTGCACTGGACACCGCACATCAGTGTCTTCCATGCCACTCGAGCCCACTATGCAGTCCTGGGTGCCTAAGTTTACACCAGCTTCAGCTAGGTGCCAGGCGAGGACCAGGATGTGCAAGCTGTTTCCTGCTGACTAGGAGAGCAGCAGTCCATCGGATGCTCGCCTCGAGCTTCGGCCTCCTCCCCCATGGGTGTCCCTCTGCCCCGTCTTCACTTGTGAACCCAGGTCATTGGCATCGCAAGCAGTAGCGCTCTACTGCTGCATCAGTGGGCTGGCTGTCTGATTAATTATTTAACAAATTCTGATTTCTTTTTGATAAGCTCATGAATAGTTCTGTGGTAGAGCAACCTGCTTGAGGTGATGGGACTAAATAAAAGATAATAGTATTATAGAAAATACATAAGGGTTATACTTACAGTTGCAAGGGTTGCTCTGTGTGTGCATATGTGTGTGTGTGTGTCTCTCTCTCTCTATACCCACACAGTGTGTTATCTGTTCCTGGTGGAGAGCTTGAGTAGTTGGTGTCATTGATTTCTTTAAGGCCCTGATTAGGCAGTGGGGTAAATAGCTATTTCTGTTTATGCATGGTAAGCTTACTCTGCAGCTGAGGCTGTGCTCTGCTGGTCTTGGACTCTGACTGCAGCACAGTAATCATGCACCTCTTAGTTTTTCAAATGCTTCATCTCATTATTTACACCTTTTTAAATATACAGTGTCATTTGTGCTGAGATCAGGTTGGTGCGATTAGTGTAAATGCCTTTGTTCGGCAGCTGTTTTACGTTGGATCTCTGTTGGGTACAAGCTTTTGATAGAAAAAAACAAATTTCCCCTTTAGCCAGCTTAAAAGTGTTTTTTGGTTTTTTATTGTTGCACAAACTAAAGCAGAATCATTTTATTTCGCAAATTTGCATCGTGTGAGGCAGTGGGACTTATGGGGCTAGGGCTAGTCAGTGGTCACCTTATGGAGAGAGCATGGCATGGCACAAGTTACAACTGGACTTTCTGGAATACTTACAGGACAGGTAGGTGACGGACTGCTGCCACCACTAGTGCAGGACTTGGAGCTAGCTGGCGTGGTGGACTGGTGAGGGGCCCCAGGTCCGCAGGTCCTCGATATTTTTTACAGGTCGGGTGAAAAAAAGAAAATCTCCTTTGAGTGTGAGATTTGCAGTTTATAAATTTATTTTCGTTCAGTTGACTATGCATTACTATTTCAGGTCTTGACTTGTACAGTATATCTAATCTGAAACTTTTCTCACTGAAATGTGGGTCAATCTGGCAGTCATGATGTGGGACTGGGAAACATCATCAGACATGCATGGAGATACAAGTACATCGTGAACACCACCAGTCCTGAGTGAGAATTTCTATTGAACGTCTGAGTTTACAACACCTGCTCATATGGGTGGGACATTTTCTAGTGTGGGATGAATGTGGGACAGAACAATTTTATGGGGAAAATGAGGACTTAGTGAAAACCACACCTTCAGACTGGTAAAACCTGGACTGGCTGGACCAGGTGCAAGTTGTGCAAATATTGCTGGTCCAGACACTCTGGATAGACAGACAGTGGTCTGGCATACTTATCTGGGGCAGTATGGTTTTCACTCAGTCCTGGGCAAGGTTGAAAACCAGAGGGCCAGAAGCAGACCTGACCTAGGTAAAGTTGGACTAGTCCATCCATCCAGCCCAAAATATTCATGCAACTTATGCCTGGTTCTGCCAGACCAGCAAGTGTGGATTTTACCAGTCTGAGTCTGGAGGTCTGGTATTCACCCATACCAGGAAAACAAGGAACGTCCTCCATAATGAGGGGTAGTTGAGAGGTATATTTTTTTCATAAAACTAGTTAACTCTCTGGGTTGGGTACTAGCTTAAAAGGATGAGTGTATATAGATAAATAACGTGTGTACACTGTAACCTTGTCTGTTGTCTCAGATTTGTTTGTTGCCCTCAGTTGTACCAATTGTTGTTCTACAGCTGTATACCCAAACCAAAAGCTGTATTAGGTATGGGAGAAAACTAAAACTAAAACACCACTCCGTTTTATGCATCTGCATAGTGGCTTACTTACGTAGAGCAAAACAATCACATCATTGCTAGTTTGCATTAATATACACATAGCTGTATGTAACCCCTCATCCCTGCCTTTTTACCAGAACGACAGGTGGCATGCTGTTGGCGCTGGCAGCAATACCTGGTGGTGACCTGGGTTCCGGGAGGATGAGGGTACCTGGCACAAGGGGACCTAGGTTTGGCTACTCTGCACAGGGGCACCCAAGTAAATCCGAACACAGGAAGCAATAACTGTAATGTCCAGAACCAGGTTTGGGATTTTTCAGTGTGGCTTTTATTCATATACTAGCTGAACATAACAAAGCATAGATGGACCCCCATGGGGCTACATTTACTGATAATGCAGATTAGAGACTACAAGGCGGTCCACTTAAAGAATGAACCCATTTCTACTGTTTTCAGGCTCTGGACCCACCAGGCACACAGCCCAGACTTGCATGCACTTTGGATACACAGCCCGACTGGCCCGGCTCCCCTGCCGGCCACTTGATTGACGGTCCATTTAAAGAATGAACCCATTTCACTTGTTGTGGCTTCCCATACCACTTAGAATCTGCGACCCCTAGAGAGATTTTCTTCTTACTTCTTCTGACTCCCATCTCACAAGGAGAATTCTTTCCCAAGTTGTGGCTCCCTACACCACTTAGAGTCTGCGACTTCTAGAGAGATTTTCCCATTTGTTACCCACGTCTGGGTAAGCAAAATGCCTGCACTTGAATAAGAAATATGTTTGGATATTCTGTGTCAGTGCAGAAAAATGTGTGTAACTCCAGACCTAAAAAGTCTAGATGACTAATTGCCCTGGTGCCTTGGTCCTCAGCTGACCTTTGTTAGGGACTGTCCTTTTTTGCAGTAACACAGAGTGTCCGAATATATTTCTTCTTTGAGTGCTGGTATTTAGCTTATTATGGTCTGTCGTGCTGGTTGCCCCATTCCTGGAGTGCTTCCCATCCAGGATGCACTGCTATTGTGTGTGGACCTGTCTTATGACAGGCACTCTGCTTTCTCCCTTCAGGGTTCACTGCTTTACTACTGAAACCATTACACTGGTAGTGTTTTAACAAAGCCACCCACTGCAACTAATGCTGCCGCAGCTCTGGTATTTCAAAGGCCTGGCTGCCTGCTGGCACCAAAACTGCAATTCTAGTGCTCCAAAGTCACACCAAACTCCCTCAGCAGTAAAAAGAGAGAGGAAGACAGAATGTCACATGATGGTGCTTTTATGGGACCTCACCATCAGGGGTGTAGCTAGGGATTTCAGATCTGCACACCAAGTGGACTCACAGAATGAAGAGGGAAAGCTGAATCTTGCAGGGTTCTTGGTTGCTGGTACTGTGTAAAGTGTTGCCAAAAATAGCAATTTCCATCTATATTTAGGAGAAGGGATACAGCAAGTGTCACAGTTCCAATGTTTTAATGTTAGTCTTTTAACCACAATAATATTTCCTTTAAGAATTAATGTATCTTCTGCTTTTAGCCCTCTAATACTGTACATTTCCAGACTTTGTGTTATGGTTGCCACTCAGCTTAAAGACACTCTCCTTATCAACCTTATTTATCCCTTTCAAGTATTTGCAAGTCTCAATTAATTCCCCCCCTTCCGTCTTCCAGGAAGTACATGTTCAGTGCTGTCAACGTCTTTTCCTGCTGACTGTCATTGTTGTAACCCTGCCTCCTGTGGACCGTCTCCAGCAGGTTAATGTCCTTTTTCAGGTAAGGGCACCAGCACTGAACTGTATACTCTATATGAATGTTTACCAGTGACCTTTACATGGGCAATATAACCCTTTCTCCTATTGCTGATTCTCCTAGCTATGCATCTCAGCAAGTTGTTTGCCTTTGCTACTGCAGTACTACTACTACTACTACAGCACTGTGTGTGATAAATAAAACTATCTTTTTTATTGAGGACCCAGCTGCTAACAGAAGTAAAGCTGTTCAGCTGGTGGACTGTAGGCCAGTAGTCTTTCTGATTTGGGGTAAAATTTGTTGCATATGCACACCTCTGGGGGGAAAGACAGCAGTAGTAAAGGTGATATTTTTATTTAATATTATATTTAGGGAACCAGTTCCAGTACTGTCATTGATTGAGAGGCCTGAAGGCAAGGAAGATCCCAAAGAGAAGAATAATCATGACTACAGTGTAGTGGGAATTCTCAGTCATCAGATGTGTCGTTCAGAGCTGGATACAGGAGACTTGACATCAGCTGCCTCTTTGAGACTTCTGTTTTGGGTATCAGTGGAGTCACCAAGGGATAAGTAAATGCCTATCCATCATTCCTGGCTCAGTATCTGTCTCACTCGGGGATAGTACTTGATAGACAATGGGAACGCACACTACAAAAGAAAGTAAGACTTTTAAAAAACTAATGTAGTTGATTTCTATGCACATGATGGTAATGTACAATAGTATTTGGCAGCAGCTGCAATGCTAAGTTAGATTATACTACCTTTCTGTTATAAGAATAATATAGTGTGGGGTAGTGAGGCCTGTATTACTATTTAGCAGTAAGTAGAGAGTGATTCCTTCCAACCTTGTTATGTCATTGATATGAGAGCACTCTCTTGTTACACCTTCTTAACTATGTCATATCAGCGATATAACAAAGTGGAAAGCTCACAGTAGTCAATGTTCAGCTTTTAGAAAAATATTGAAGATAAAAAGAAGTTAAAGTCAATAAATGTTGTTGAATCAATCTTCCTCTTTGATTTCAGCCTGTTTAAAGGAAAGCTGTCAAAATCAGGTGGGGATGCTCCAGCTTTTACCCTCCGGGCCCCAGCCGGAAGGCTTACCCCACTTTAGTAGTTATATTAACAACAGTGTTTTTGTCGTGCCACAACTTCCTGTATTTTACTTTTGAGAAGTCTGTGACCCGGAAGTACTGTGGGGAGGGAGGGCTGCATTTTCTGTATGTAAAGGTGCGATGCCGCAGCAGCAGCACTGTTTGCTGCCATTAATTTGTATGGAAGTGAACAGTACGTGCCGCACCTATACAGTCCAGGAGCACCCTTGACCCCCATCCGCCATACTTCTGGGTCGCAGACTGTCTTTCCAACTTAAAATACAGTAATGTGCACAAGAACAATGCAGTTTTCACTATGAAAAGCTAAACTGGGGTAATCCTTTGTGGTGGAGCTATTAATTTGGTCTGCTTCCCTTTCAGCAGACCACCTGAATAAACATCCTGATGAATCAATCTTCCTGTTTGATGATGGAATGTAAGAAGAGCAGCAAGTCAATATACATTATTGTCGGATCAATCTTCCTCTTTGATTTCAGCCTGCTTAAAGGAAAGCTGTTGAAATCAGGTGGGGTGCTCCAGCTTTCACCTTCGGGCCTCGTCAGAAGGCTTACCCTACTTAGTAGTTATATTAACAACAGTGTTTTGTTGTGCCACAACTTCCTGTATTTTACTTTTTGAGTATTTTGTGACCCGAAGATTGTGGGAGGGCTGCATTTTCTGTATGTAAAGGTGCGATGCCACACTGTTCACTGCCATTTATTTGTATGGAAGTGAACAGTGCGTGCCGCACCTATACAGTCCAGGAGCACCCTCGACCCCATCCACCATACTTCCGGGTCGCAGACTGTCTTTCCAACTTAAAATTAGTAAGTTGTGGCACAAGAACAATGCCGTTTTCACTATGAAAAGCTAAACTGGGGTAATCCTTTTGTGGGTGGGAGCCACCAATTTGGTCAGCTTCCCTTTAAGCAGACCACCTGAATAAACATCCTGATGAATCAATCTTCCTGTTTGATGATGGAATGCGTAAGAAGAGCAGCAAGTCAATATACATTATTGTGAAACAATCTTCCTCTTGATTTCAGCCTGCTTAAAGGAAGCTGTCGAAATCAGGAGGGGTGCTCCAGCTTTCACCTTCCGGGCTGACAGAAGGCTTACCCACTTTAGTAGTTATATTAACAACAGTTGTTTATAGTACCACAACTTCCTGTATTTTACTTTTGAGAATTCTGTGACCGGAAGTATTGTGGGAGGGCTTGCATTTCTGTCTGTAATAGTACGATGCCCACTGTTCACTGCCATTTATTTGTATGGAAGAACAGTGCGGCTGCACCCATACAGTCCAGAGCACCCTCAACCCCATCCACCATACTTCCGGTCTAGACTGTCTCTTCCAACTTAAAATACAGTAAGTTGTGGCACAAGAACAATGCTGTTTTCACTATGAAAAGCTAAACTGGGGTAATCCTTTGTGGTGGGAGCCACCAATTTGGTCAGCTTCCTTTAAGCAGACCACCTGAATAAACATCCTGATGAATCAATCTTCCTGTTTGATGATGGAATGCGAAGAAGAGCAGCAAGTCAATATACATTATTGTCGAAACAATCTTCCTCTTTGATTTCAGCCTGCTTAAAGGAAAGCTGTCAAATCAGGAGGGGTGCTCAAGCTTTCACCTTCCGGGCCCCGCCAGAAGACTTACCCCACTTTAGTAGTTATATTAACAACAGTGTTTTTGTCGGTCACAACTTCCTGTATTTACTTTTGAGAATTCTGTGACCCGGAAGTATTGTGGGGAGGGCTGCATTTTCTGTATGTAAGGAGCGATGCCGCACTGTTCACTGCCATTTATTTGTATGGAAGTGAACAGTGCGTGCCGCACCTATACAGTCCAGGAGCACCCTCGACCCCATCCGCCATACTTCTGGGTCGCAGACTGCCTTTCCAAATTAAAATTAGTAAGTTGTGGCACAAGAACAATGCCATTTTCACTATGAAAAGCTAAACTGGGGTAATCCTTTTGTGGGTGGGAACCCCCAGTTTGGTCAGCTTCCCTTTAAGAAGACAGGCTCAATAAACATCCTGATGAATCAGTCTTCCTGTTTGATGATGGAATGCGTAAGAAGAGCAGCTCAATAAACATTGTCACATAAATTAAGAATCAATCTTCCCTAGCTGATCCTCTGTTAGGGATACATGACTTATTCACTCCAGATTTGTTTATTGGGGAATTATGCAACAGTTACAGTGAAGGAAAGGTCGGGATAGGATAATGGGGGGCGGGGGGAAGAGGGTATGTTAGGGGTCAGATAGTTACTGCAATGTATATGTATTAGGACTAATGTAACATTTGCTGTATTGTTTAATGCATTGTTTGTATTTTGGCAATTTTTTTCTTTGATAATTGAATAAAATAAATTAAATGTAAAAAAATGAATCAAATCTTCCCATTTGCCTTTACAAATGGTAATTTAAGACTCAGTCATAAAAGTAATTCAGTCTGCAATGAGTTTTCTCGTAGCCTGTATCCACTGTGATATAGCGTGTCATCTTTGGATATACTGATTACCATGCTGAAAAGTCTTGAGCTGCTGCTTGCCATGACATGTTGTAAACCACTGGAGCTACAGTATGAGATCATGGTTTACGGTACATACTACTTAACGGATGAACATTACAGCAATGATGCCATGCAGCCTTGCTATCTGTCATCTCGCTCAGTGTTCCATAGTAGAGGGGTGCAGTCCAGAAGTATGGTAATAAGTGGTTGCACCACTGGCTTATACCTTTTTCCATACCTTAGTGATGTGACAGAGTTCTAATATTACATGTATAGGTGATGTTTAAATGCACTTGTTTTTAGCTATGAAAATGGCTGCTGCAGGAATATTGCAACATATACTACCAATACCTGGGCCTTACAAGAATATTTTGTATTGTAGGATGAGGTAGATTACCTGAAATGTAAGCTGGAGGAAGCAATGAAGGCTCACTTTATTGATCGGACTGACACTTTGTATTGAGGAAGTGACGGGAAAGACAGGCCGGAGTTCTACAACATTAATTCATCAAGAAATAGACATTTTCTGAATGAATCAGATCCAGGAAGACTTGGTGGTGCATATCCAGTTGTGCAAAACCCCAGCCCTTCCCTTACTGGGGTGTATGTTCACTTGTCAGGGTGGACGGGATAGGCACTGTAGGGAACTGCAGCATTTATGCAGGTAACCATGAACACATTGGTGGTCATGGCATGAGTTGCGACTATGGTCTTTACTTTCACAGTGCTGATGTGTTATGTGCTACTGGTACTGCACTGCAGCATCATTCTGTTAAAGTTCTGTGTATGCTATGCCATGTCTTGTCATGGAACCGTGTTATGTTGATTGAAATGTGCCATTAACTTCCTGGTTGAATAACAGTTTTCTTGTCTATGCTGGATATCGCATGTTGTTCCTGTTTTTTCAAGTGTTGACTTGGTGGTATTTTACTGTATACATATATCCACTACTTATACGCAGTATTATTCTAAATCATAATACTGTGGTTTTGTTACAAATTCATTTGTTCCAGTTTGTTACAGACAGGCCAGTACTGAGTAGTAGTACTGCAGTAGCTGTCAAAGTTAAATATGGCTGGTGCATCACCTCGTCATAAAACTAACAAGTATGTAAGTACATCACTACTGTCACGAAGTGAGAAATCTGAAATATGCAATCTGTTTGTTGCTCCAAAATTGAGGTGTCACGGCAATAGTAAGTCTATTGTTTGGAAGTACTTTGGCTCACTGTATGTTAAAACACAGGTCCCAGGTACATCTTCAGGAGACCCAGGCTCAGTTTCTCCGAACTTGCTTGATGACAGTAGATATTTCTGTTCCCTTTGCTTAGATGCACAGCAAGCAATGTATGCAAAAGCTCAGTCTACTGCGCACATTAGCAAAGTTAAAAGTTATGCCTTGCAGACAGCTACTACATCCTTAATGGAACATTTAATTCACATTCATAACATAGATGTACATGAGGGTAACAAACTACAGAAACTGAAGCAGACAACTATTAATTTAAGTCTTGGTGGTGGTACTGGTAGTGTGCGGCCAGCTTCCTCTGATTTTGAACTGGTTCGCGATGTCTTGGTATGGTTTTCTTTGGATATGATGCCTTTTGAGTCAGTCAACAAACAGGGATTCCAACTTTTCTTCTCCAAGAATTTCCCAAGTATGAAAATACCTAATGAGAGAAGCTTACGTGGTAAAGCTCTACATGATGTATACAGCTTATTAAAAAACAAAGTAAAGGAAGACCTCTGTACAGTGCGTTCAGTCTATTATGTTTGATGGATGGACGGACAAATACAAATGTCGCCCTACCTTGGTATCCGACTGGCCTATATTAACGTGGGTTGGGACTTTCGCATTGTAACATTGTCTTGTAAAGTGTTGCCTAACCACACCGGAAGCAGTGGCACAGCATGTCCGCAGAGAACTTGAGGATTTTAGATTGACAGAACAGTGAAACTTTTCGACCCATGATGGAGAGAGAACATGAAGAAAGCTAGTCGCATGCTACGGGTGGAACATTGTAATCACTGTGTTGCGCGATGCATTGCATCTGTTGTTGATGACGGATTCCATGAATCGTGTCAATGATGTACAAGACTTGATTGAGAAATGCAAATCCATAGTGAGCACATTACATTTCAAAGGGCATCTCATTGAGGAGGAAGTAGCCAACAGTAATGACCAGCAAGTGATGGACAGCCTCCTGGAGAAGATCGCAAATACGCAAAATATTCTGTCATTGGATTCCGAATACCCCGTTGAAGACAGTGGAACTGGAACAGATGATGAGGATATGCATTCACCTTTTGGACTCTATCTCAGTGATGATGATGATGATGATGATGATGCAGCACCAGAACCCATTCGCAGTGGCACACAGGAAAGACACAGTCGTGACAGTGACTCGGTTAAAGGAGCAACATCCTCCAGAATTGTGCAACACAGACAAAGGCATCACATAACTTTAAAACAACAGGTCGTGACTAGGTGGAACTCTGTACTTATTATGTTTGAAAGCATTATAGATCTTCACCGGAGGTTGAGCAAGCTTTGAAGCGCATTGGACCCAGTGAGCTGTGCCTCACAACTGAGGAGTTTGATATTGTTGAAGAACTCAGACATTTTCTTATCCCATTTAAGGAGCTGACAGATCTTGTCAGTAGTAATCAACCACACCTAGCACTCATACCACTCATAAAAATGAGATTGTGGAAAATCACAGATAAGTAAAAAGATCATCCTACTCAGCAGGTGAAGACGGCTAGTGCTGAAAAATGTCGAGAGGCGCTTTCAGAAAGTGATACTGTAAAACTGGCATGCTTACTGGATCCAGCCACCAAAGATGCTTTGCAGCTGTCTAGGGAGGAGCATACAGCAGTACTGAAACATGCAGTGGAAGAAATGAAGGAATTTGAAACTATGACAACAGCTTTTTCAGCAAGTACTCCAAGTAGACATCCCAGAGCCAGCAGCACACCATCAGTGACATCTCCACTTTCAAGTGTCTCCTTCAGTGATGAAGAGACAGAGGATGAGGATCCAAACTGTCATGCCAATGAGGATAAAGGCATTCCTATGAGTAAGAAGAGGAAAATGCTTCAGAAGATCAAAGTAACCTTGCATCTCAGTGATGATAGCTCAGCTGTGGAAGAAGAAATAAACAGATATTTGACGGTGAAACCTACAAGTGAGGAGGAAGATTTCCCACTGACATTTTGGAAGAACAACGAACACAGATACCCTACTCTGGCTCAGCTTGCAAAAACTTACCTTGGCGTAACAGCATCTAGTGTGCCAGTGGAATGCATGTTCTCAGTGACCGGGTTATTGCTGAATGGTAAATGGTCGAGCATTGCCCCATATCGTCTGAACTATATGTCATTTATTCATGATAACTATCCACTCTTTTTTCCCATTGCCAAATAAAAAAAAAAAAGACCAACCCCAACAAGCGTGTATGTCTGTGTGGGGGATATAAGACATCTGGTGCAGTACAACTCTACAAAAGTTCTTGTGGCTGCCTACTGCCAATACTATCTCCCATCAACTACTTGTCTTGCAGTTGCTCACAATAGACACCATCCATGCACCCACCATTCCACAGCACATTCAACCACTATACCTGTTACTGTTCGTATGCTGCTAGGCATATATGTGCCAACAACAAAAATACTAGTCATGTAAATATGACAACAGCAATCTGAGTCTTTCCTTTGTCTACCCTGAGTTCCTGTTACCACTTGACTTAAAGAGCACCTTTCATCACTGGCTTCAATATTTTGCATCACATGTACCTGTCCTGGACTGCTTTCTCCACAATTAGATACATCACCCTAGGCACAGTACTAACTACTTTCAGCATACGGCACTCTGTGTCACAGCTGTTTTGTAAGGGGAAATTACCAGTAGTCACCAAAGTTTGTGTTCTCCTTCCCCAACACATCCATCTGTTGCTGTCAGCTGTGCATTGTGCCTGCCAAATCATCCATGTCTTGTCACTCAGTTTACTTGTAAAGCTTTCCACTGCCTCTGCATGGCATCTCTTAGAAGAACCTGCTTGACTCAGATCTGCTACTCCGTAGTGAGACTCCCCCCACAAGTGACCCCCTCCAACAGACATATCGGTCCACCAGATCTCCCCCCCCCCCCCCAGGGGGCCTACCTCTCCTGTTTTTAGCGGCATCTATCTGAAGTTACAGGGATCATCTCTGCAGGTGGTGCCTGTGGATCAGCACTCCGGTGTTGGGGATGCACGGCCTGGTTCCCTAGGCCCTCATCGCCTCATCATCCATCCTTGGATTATTCCTTGTGTGTTGTCCACTGGAGTGTGGATGTGCAATGACATCCAGTGCAATGCAGGTAAGCTCCCCTAACCTACTTGCAGGACATCCACCATTGCTCCCATATCACTAATGTGTGTTGTGCATCTTGCTGCAGTCTATGAGATTTCACCAGGAACAGCTAGAGCAGTGACGAGCACCAACAACCCACCCCAGGAGAGGAGAGCAGTCTTACAGATGCTCAGTCCTCTCCTCCACCTACTGACCTCTGGCGCTGAAGTCCGGTCTCGAACAAGGTTCAATGGCACAGCACAAGGCAAGGTGTCTGGCCCACAGATCTATTGTTAATGGTAAGATGTAGTGTAACTGTTCTTCTTAGGATGTGGATATGTTGTTCTTATCCACCTTGTTGGCATGCCCTTTCCTTAAATCTTGCCAGAAGATCTAAAAGCTGGCTCCTCCACCCACCCAGGTGGTACAGGGCAGCCTCAGACACATTTCCACTACACTGCATGAACCACCACCTCCTTGGGGATTTACTGATGGTTTGGGCAAAGCTTGTGGACAAACAGTTTAAACCAATGTACAGGTGTGAGATGTCACATCTGTCATGCAAGACCACCTTCTCGGTGGCTATCACATCAGGCAGAAAGACTGGGAACTCACAGATGCTCTCTGAGTCTCCCCATCTGGTGTTCCACAGGGAAGGTTGTCCTGTGCCCACCCAAAATCTTTTACGGTAGGAGTCGAGTCCCACCTGAACCAGGTGTTGACTTGAATTTGCTGGTGTACCACCACAATTGCATTTCAGAGGCAGAGTACAGGCTCCATATTTTGGTCCTGAGATGAGTGCTCTTGTTAATATAAGGTGAACAGCTGACGTTTGGGAGAGGTTCACCAGCTGTTTGTCCCATATGCTGAAGCTGCACCTGGCAGACCTGCAGCAAAGAGGATGATTGGCAGATGGATAACATACTACTATGATCTCGGCTACCGGTTGGTGAGCAAGGAGCCCCATAGGGATAACAGCTCATAGTCACCTGACATACTGTTGCGTCAGTGGCTGCTATTAGCGCCCCACCCTATCCAGAATATTTGCAGGGCTGCTACCTGGAAATTAGCAAACACCTTCATTATCAGTTCCACATCAACCTAGAGTCACACCAGGATGCTGGTTTTGGGGCCTCAGTTCTACAATGTCTGTTCCACTCGACCTCCATAACTTCAATGCACAACCTCTGCTTACAGCAGGCAAGATCTGCTCTCCTGGGGTGAAGCAGAGGCTAAATATTGAAAACGGGTGGGTGGGTGGGTAGGTAGGAGGAGCCAGCTTAGACCTTCAGGTAATATTTAAAGAGATTCTCCAAGATAAAGTACTGGATGTGGCGCTTTACCTGAGCGGCACTTGCGTCTAAGTATAAGTAGTCTAAACGTAATCAATATTAAATGGTGAAAGGGATAAGTAAATTTGGGAATAGCCAATTCTCTTCAACTTCCTTGTGCTGGAAACTGATTAAGACATGCCCGCGCTCAGGCACATAAGATGTGTGCTCAGGGTGAGCGCGGGGGCTCGCTCCATTATTCTCTGTGGAGGCTAAGTTTTAAAACATTTTTTTGATAAATTTGCGGTCATTTTGTCTTTAACCACTGACACCAGTCAAGTTGGGCCAACTAACGAGGTCCTTGTTGGTCACCCACTGCTCATGGTTAATGACACAATGACAGTGAATATCTTGAAAAATGTTTTAAAAGTCAGCACCCATAAAGAATAATGGAGCGCACCCCTGCGCTCTCCCTGGGCACACGTCATTATGTGCCTGAGCGTGGGGGTGGGTCTTTAGTTAGCTCCCAGCACCGGCAAGTTGAAGTGGTCATCTGTTCACAAATGTACAGTCCCTTCCACTCTTTAATATGGATTATGTTTTGGGCTCAATATAGGCAGATGGGCCGGGTGCTGCTCAGGTAAGGCACCATACCACGTGGTGCACATGATATTCTACATGTCCAGGACCCGCCACTCCTTTGGGCAGCCACAGTCTCTGACATCCCTCCCACTACTCCTCCCCCTGGAGCCCCCTTAATTCATATTTGTAGCCTTACCCCAAGGTAGCCCTTCGGGGGTGCGGTAGACTCAGCTGGCTGCCATCATCAAGTCAGTCCTGAGCAGTTTGCCACTTTCTTGGCACATCCCTCTCTTGCGATGATCATGCAGTGCTCCCAGTCTCCACCAGGGGCTGTTGCAGAGCGATGAGATCCTGCTCCTACCCTAAGAGAGGAAAGCAGTCAGTGCAATGGACGGCTTGGATGCTCAATCCTCTGCTCCCTTGCCGTGCCGACCCCCAGTACCCTGAGTCACTTTCTGAACCTGGGTCACTGGCATGGTTCGAGGTAAGACACTAGTGCCTCAGCCCTCTGCACCACTGGGCCAGCCCACACATGGTATTTTAATTAACTTGTTGAACCTCTTTAAAGGGGAAGAGTAAAGGGCATGCCAACAAGTGTGAAAAATGAAGAACAACAACGATACCACTCCTAGAACTTGTTACAAGTGAGTAGCCTGTGTTTCAGTCCCCATGCTGCTTTGCTACGGAAGCACAAAACAGATAAAAAATAAAACTTTTGAGGCATTTTGGATTTTGGCATAATGCATTGCTAACAGGTGGGAGTCTTGGGGAAGGGGGCTCACGATCCGTAGGTTGACTACTGTTACTTTACCCTTGCAAAACCAAGCCTGCCACTGCACTGTGCTGCACAGCGACAGTGAGTCACTCCGCCTGCCCTAGTACCTACAGTGATGTCAGCACTGCAGCCATGGTTACAGCCACAGCCCACACCAGCCTGCTTGCTATACAATCTGTGGCACCTACAATAATTTTTTGATGCTCACTCAGAATGCTAAAATGAACTTCAGATGACAATACTGTTTGAAATACAGTGACAAAACTGGTTAAATAACAGTTTATTCATGCATAAAAGTAAAAAGGCTGTGAACGGTGCTCTTTAATCATTTAGGTTCTGAAATGTAATGCAATGACGGGGCTTAGTTTGCCATTTCAGCCATAAACATCAGTTCAAGAATTTGTAACAAGAGTTTAAAACCCTCAGCTGGGCATTTCTCTAATCTTGCAATGCGATTTATTCTTGTATGTCAGTGTGCTTGGTATTGGTAGCAGATTTAGAAAGCTGTGGTTACACCACACATGGCAAACAAATTCAATATCCAATACCAAGTTCATCACTTGCTTGGTAGGCCACTGTCTGTTGTGGCTAGCCAGCTGCCACAGCTCAATTTCCTGCTCGCACAGTGTGATGATCTTTTCACTTATCTGTGATTGTACTACTGTATGAATGTTGTCAGAATTCATCATTGATCACTTGCTGACTAATTTTTGGTGTTGGGGATGGTGTAGTTAGGTGCATCATCATACAATACAGTTAAGATCACTTAATGGGAAAATAAATGCCTTCTCTTCAACTCTGGAGATAACTGTCCCAAAACTTATTTCTTGGCCTACATGCCATTCAGGGAGTCGGACATAACAGCAAACTACCCAATGTCACTTATTTACATTCAGTCATATAGTGGTTGTAGTGTAGTTTTATTATCACTATTATTGAATTGTTCACACAATAAAACTTTCTCATTGACAGTCATCTGACTCAGACTCTGTGCTGGACACCAAGTTGGGCCTTTAATGTGCACTCCCATTTAAAAATCATGATCCGAGCCACTGTCTGTTACTGTTTTTTGGCCTGGCACGCTACATTGCACAATATGCCAGCCTGAGGACTGGGAAAATAAATGGGTGGAAGGGATGTGCAACAGTCAACTCACTGTTGACATTGAACAGGTGCCACAGGACCTCTCACCATGTTGATCCCCACTGGTGAGACAGTGGGGAAGTGGTACTGGGTTGAGGCATCAACACCCAAAGGCTGCTAGACTTCTACATACCACTATCAAGTCAAGCTAGAGTCAAGTAATATACTGCAGCTGCCCTGAATTCAACAAAACACATGTAATCTGGCCTCATTTCTGAAGACTTATACCAAAATATTTCATTATCATTCAAGCAAACAATGTTTTAACTGAACACACTCTGACATGGAATAGTTGCCTTGATTGTCTTTTATGTATCTTTCAGTGACTCTCGATGGAATGGATCACTCAAGAGTTGTCTATTTTGCCCCTCCATTGCACAACATGCCAGCCTGAGGACTGGGAACATAAATGGGTGGAAGGATGCGCACCAGTCAACTCAGTGTTGACGGTGAACAGATGCCATATGACCTCTCTCATGTTGATCCCCACTGGTGACACAGTGGGGGAGGTGCTGGGGTAGAGGCATCAATGCCTGAAGGCTGGACCCTTCCCTGACTACCATCTATCAGAACATCAGAAGTTAAGGAGCCTCTGCACTCAGTGATATACAGCATCTGCCCCAAATTCACCATTGTCATAGACATATTTTGGTATAAATCTTCATAGGACACAGATTCAACAATACAATAAATGACTGTTTTACCTTTATTTCACTGAACGAATCGGACATGAAACAGGTTTATCTTGATTCTGCTTCTTGTGTTTATTTTTGACCATATCATGCTGGTTCACAGCTATCAGCATTTCTATACCTGGACCACTCTGTTGCACATATGACAGCCTGAGGGACTGGGCAAATAAATGGGTGGAAGGGATGTGCACCAGTCAACTCAGATGATGGTGAACAGGTGCCATATGACCTCTCACCATGCTGATCACCACTGGTGCCACAGTGGAGGGAGTGCAAGTGGTGCTTAGGGTTGAGGCATCAGGATACCCTAAGGCTGGACATGGTGATGACGGGACAGTCAGGCATAAGTTGTTCATAACCAACAGATATATGTTAAACTCGTTACTTACAATCATTGTCCAGAGAAGCTGACAACTGTGATCAAACACTATTTTGTTAAAACAAAACATATGATGCAATCATATACAAAAAACTTCAAAAAGTAAATTCATAATGCTAAAACATTGTCACTTGACAGACAGACATAGTTTTTCAGAAATAGGTAGTGCAGATTGCTTTCCCTGATTCATGAATGGGAGCTGCTCATCATCATCATCATC
Source organism: Neoceratodus forsteri (assembly GCA_016271365.2). Lineage (NCBI taxonomy): Eukaryota > Metazoa > Chordata > Ceratodontiformes > Ceratodontidae > Neoceratodus > Neoceratodus forsteri. Next base: position 1,274,324,810 of record CM057456.1, read on the forward strand.
ATTAGGATTTGTGCGGATAGGGTGCATGTCCTTACAGCTTGGCATCCAGCAGAACACAACAGAAATCAAGAGATGAGTTATTTCTTGCCATGAAAATGGCTTAATTAAGTCCAAACAGAATTAGGGCGGGCCTAGTGGTAACTTATTACAGTACACCTCTTCTACATTACATAAAGCCTCCTTGAATGGCGGTATGCCCTCACTCAAATCTTTACTCATTGTTACCAAACCTTCACATCAGTCTCCACAACCTTGCCATAATCATTAACTGTATCTGGCCAATGGCCACTTTTTGTCTTTTGTTGCTCTCTGAGTTGACCAACATTCTCCTGGACATGCTGTGCCACTGCTTCCCTTGACACCGTGTGGTTTGCCTCAACATAACAAATAAATTAGGACAATTCACCAATCCATGGCATTCTGTGTACATCCATGTTCTCACTGTTCTCTGTGATCATAATTTATGTACTGTCACTGTAAATTTCAATGCAGCTTGCTGCTGTAAGGAGTAATGACAATGTGAACTTGGATGCGATGTCCAGCATAGACAAGAACTGCTAAAGAAACCAGAATTTATTTGGGCGTACTAGGACTATGCACACTTGTGTTATGTTGTGACATGCATAGGTAATAATAATCTTGTTTATATTATGGTAATGTGGTTTATATTACAGAGGATGTTGCTGTATATATCCCCATTGAATAAACCAAGATAAGTAGACCTGTACAGTCAAGGAGTTAGATTGAAAATGGAACATATAATTAGTCCGCTATTTTACTTACACTGCAGCATGAGATTCCTGCAGCTATGGTATACTTTGTTTGCACCAGTGAAAAGGAAAATGGCTTCTTGTAAACTAGCTACTAGGTCTGATTATGCAGCACATAACTACAAAACTGTGGGTGGGGACAAAAGACATCTGCCTATGCTAAGCTTTCATTAAGATTTTCTTAAATACTTTCTGGTTATGGATAAGTTTCTGGTTATATCTGGTTCTGGATAACTTTCTGGTTACATGTTGATGAATATTATAGTTCCAACTTAAATGATACACAGCTGGCATTAAACAAGTCAAGAGGATGGGACTTTTCTCTACTGGCCTGGTGGAACATGTGAAACTACTCTACCTTAATGCAACTAGGCTAGATTAAAGGGGAGCAGTCAGCAAAGCCTCACACCCAAGTATGAGGCTGATCACATTTTTCACTTGATGTACAAAAATATTTTTAATTACTGTTACTGCACAACAGAATGCACTAGACCAATTTAACTGAGAATGATTTGTAAGATACAATTTCATGTAACCATAACTCCCAGAATCCATGATGCTCCCATCAGAGGAGGAGTGCTCAGATAAGATATGCATTCTTCAGTAGCCTGCACCCTGTAGTATACATGTTCATTATCTTGTAAGCTAAAAGCAGATTTTGCTGTCCTCGTGGTGCTTCCTACAGTCCTCTGACTTCACTGTACCTAGCCCGAGTCACCCCACACAAACAGCTGTCCAACAAAATAAAGATTAAAGCTTACAAAACACTCTGGCATTTATTGCAGGCTGGCTATTAAAGGCAATCAAATCTACCAGCTCTGCAGTTCTCCTCTGAAGTCAGCATTATGGCATTCTGGAATGTCTGGTTACATGAAATTACATCGAACAAGTTACTAACATTACTTAGCCTGAGTCCTGTATTGCACTGCAGTGATCAGTAAGTAAACTGGTGTCACTGCACACAAATGCTTAATTACAATTAGCCGCACACCTGGGGGTTGTCACAGGCTGTCAGATTATTTGGATACTTACTTACCCATGTATAATCTTTAAAGAATGCAAACCTAATTTCTTGCATGTTTATTATCTTATGTCATCGTATGTACATCCTGTTGCTCATCTGGTGGAGGGACTTCACTGTATTCTTCACAGAACACTGGGTTTGGATAGAACCTCTGATTAGTATGTCTGTCTGTACTGTATGTATTTGTTATGTATTGCTGGTGAGGGGTGATTGCTGTCTATATTTCAAATCCGAAAAGCCTGCCTCTTACTGTATGTCAATTATACATATGTCTTGTAACATGCAGAATATGCCTACTAAGTGTAATCATGTATTCATTCAACAAACAGAAGATATGAAGTTAATGTATACAAACATACAACATAATAAAATTCAACAATGCTGAAAGTTGAAAAAATTGGTTGCATTTTCTTTACTTAGCTGAAGTCAGAAATTTCAAACTAGTTGGAAAAATCAGTCATAATGTGTGGTAAGTCAGTCAGAATTTGTTTTTCAACTGACTCCGGGGTCTAGAACAGCCTTCATTAAAATTTAGATTACAGACAGAACAGTCAGCAAACATTGTAAAGACATGTGATATGACATCTCAGTTTTATTTTTCTGTAATGGTAATTCGATTAACATATGGTTAGAACAGATGATAAACAGGTTGCAGATGATACTAAAATTGGTAGGGTGATAAATACACAGGAGGATGTTGGAAAGCTGCAGGCTGGACTGACTAAGCTGGAAGACTGGGCAAGGGAGCACAAGCTCCAGTTTAAATAGGAAAAGTGCGTAGTGACGCACTTTGGTCGAGCAAACCCTAAGACTCATTACCATCTTAATGGCACAACTTTCAGGGAAGTTACGGAGGAAAAAGGTCTTGGTGTTATAATCACTAACGATCTTAAATTCAAAAATTAGTGCAGTGTGAGTGCCAAGACTGCATCTAGCACCCTTTGCAAACTGTGTGAGAGGCCTTTTGGCACCATGCATTTCTGCTTAAAGTTGGACCAGCATAACATTCTGTGGTGATTTGCATATGCAGCCCATGATGCTTTGCATTGTGTGGGCATGTGTGATTTTGTATTTTCTTAAAATATTATATTGCATTAGAAGGCACATAAGAAGCTGTGACAAAAGGATTGTGATGCTCCTTTATATTTCCCTTGTGAGACCCCATCTAGAGTATTGTGCCCAGTTATGGGCACCATATACCAAAGGTGGAACAAACACATTAGAGAGAGTGCAGCGTACTGTGACCGGGATTGTGACTGGACTCAAAGACTTGGTATACAAAGGCAAAATAAAATCCTTGGGGTTATACTACTTAAAATACAGAAGGCTTAAAGGGGACCTATGCCTCCTTTTTTCAGCATTTAATAACAATGATTTGTGGGAATGTTTGTGCCTAAAGCTCAAGGGACAGCATTACAACACCAGGGCCCACATTCTACAACTCAAAGGGGAAATATGTAACATTACGCGAAGGGTGCACTGGTTTAACCAAAGAGTGATAAATGTCTGGAACGATTTCCCACTGGAGGTGGTGGGTAGTAAACATTATGCCAGAATTTAAAAATAAACTTGACATTTATTTTGCTGGTACAAAATTGACCTTTCCCCCTGATGACAGAGGCAAGCATCGAATAGGTAATTGGCCTTTTTTCTCGCAACAATCTATGAGATCTATGAACACCAGTGCTTCACACAGCCCTGCAAGTTGGCAGTCAGGATGGAAAATGGTATTTTACACCACCCTACCATTGAATATCTTTAAAGAATTCTAATATTTGGAATAAAAAGAATTTTCATATCTGGAATAAACAAAATATTACTGGAATCGATGACTAGCCTTTTCTATTCAATCAATAGCGAGAAGTAAAGAAGAAAGAGGGATGCCCGCTGGTGCAGGGGTTGGATTTCCACTTGCGCTGATGTCCTGTGTTTGAAGCGGACTCGAGACATTGGAGGGGCGGCGGAGGTGGGGATTAAGCGTCCTATGGACTTCCTTCTTCTCAGGGGAGGATATTTGTGTGTGTGTGTGTGTGTGTGTGTGTGACGGCATGTAGTTAACCCTAGCGGAGGCTGGGGGACTATAACTACTGGCGCCTGTCTGTGGGGGCGGGCCAGACGTATGCAATTTCAACCCTGGACGTCACTGAAGGTCCCGCCTCTCGGGGGTCTTACAATGAAAAGTCCTTGGGGTTCTGTCGCCAAAATGACATCCGTGCTGCCCCGGACCCCGCTCCGTGGCCAGTGACCCTTCCCCCTCTGGTACCATATATCAGTCCATTGGGGAACTAGCGGCCCCACCCTGGGAAGTAAGCCAGGGTGCCTTCTGGTACCACAGTAGGAGTTCCGTCGGGGAATCAGCGGCCCCACCCTGGAGGGAAAGCCAGGATACATGTGGGGTGAAGGTGTGTCCCGAGGTTGCGGCTGTTGGGGCAAAGCTGTGGGGATTGCAGGTACAGAGCAAGGGTGACTGGCGAAGCCCCAGCATAAAGCATAGTAAAAAGCAAAAAAAAAAAAAGGAAAGAAGAAAAGAAGGAAAACCATATGCAAGATTTCCAGGTTTACATACCATTATATTTACAGACATCAACAGCCTTAAAAAGATGGATAGTGAGCTCCGAGAGGCCATGACATACAGAAATAGGGCCTGGGGTCAATTTAAAAAATCTGACTGGAATCTGACTGGCACTAGAGATGGGCAAAGTTGGCTAAATTCACTCCACGAATTAACCCACGAATTCAGCGCAATTTGTGAAGTGCAGATCGATCCGTAAAGTGCGGAATTTTGCCACAAATAACAGAATTCCGCCCATGAAGTGTGGAATTCTGCCATTTGCAGGTGAAATTCCACACATCGCGGGCAGAATTCAGCCATTCACGTGGAAAACTTTGTGATTTCGGGTGATGCTGAGGGTACAGAAAACTTTGTGAAACTCCGCAGATGCAAATTTTGGGCACTTTGTGGCAACTTCGCCAGCGAATTGAAACTTTGACACATCTCTAATTGGCACATATGCAGAAACCTAAGGAATACCAGCAAAATTAATCTTAACAGTGCAAAAATAAGTTATTTAAAAAGTCTCTAGGTCAAAAATCTGTCAAATCCTAAAAATGACTGGACAAAGGTAAACTCTCCTGAAGGGATGCTCTAGAACTCCCCGTTCATACCTATGATGATGTCTGGATCTTGTCTCAACCAGTAACCTCAGCAAATGTTTTTAACAAGTTCTTCATGGATGTGGGTAAGTTTAAGGATCCCTTAAGCAGATCTCTCCAAATCCCCCAATCCCTATCCAATCCTCTCCCCACGGGACATGGCCCAAATTTCATTTCAGGTTAATCATCAGGAAGAATGTACCTGCACACCTGAAATGTATCAACAGTAAAAGCTCACCAGGCTATGATCACCTGGAACATTGATTCTTCAGAATCAATGTCCGTGTCATTACCGTCACTCCCCTTGAAACTCTGTATAACAACTGGGGAGCATTTTCTTCCATAGGGAAACCGGGTTATAATTCCATCATAATAATCAGCTGGTTGTAACAATGAACACGTGCACAGTTTCCCTAGTTAAGTGCAGGCGCCAAGTGCAAACTTCCTCTTCTTTGCGCCATCTGTCCCCACTCCTCGGCGCTGCAAACTTCCATGACAGAAGTCAGCAGTAAGTTCTTTCCTTTTTATTTTTTAAACAAAAAATATCACTGGGCACAGCAAATGTTCCTAATTGGAGTGAAGAAAAAAAAAACACTACTTCAGTTTAGGAGCCGCAGCCGCTACGGACCGTGCTAAAACCCCAACGATCCGCGGCTTGACTCCATAGACAAATCCACCATTTTGTATAATTGTTGTGGCGAAAAAAACTCTCCAGCAATTATACAAAATAAAGGATGGGTAGGTGTGTAAAACTGGGATTTTACACACCCCCTTGGGGTGGGATGCCTTAATAAACCCGAGTTCCGCTCTCGGGGTTTAGGGGTGGGGTGTAAAATCCTCGTTATAACCACCTACCCATCCATTATTCTCTATATAGAAAACCCCTACTACATGGCATCATCCAAGAAACATGGAAAACTGCAGTGGTGGTTCCCATACACAAAGGAGGGCAGAAAGAACCAAATGAGAATTATAGAAACATAAACAATGATGGCAAAAAAAAAAAAAGACCGCTGGTTCATCCAGTCTGCCCCAATTCCCTATCTAACCCTGGGACCTAATGTCCATACAGGGTTCTAGCACTCCATATCCACCCCTGTTCCTCTCCCTGTTACTGTCAGCCTGAGTAACCACTGTACTCTTCACTTTCACTCTGTCCCAACCAGGCATGAAACCATGGTTCTGGTGCCTACCACCTTGGCTAGTAGACTGTTCCTCAGTTCCACTACTCTTTCTGTAAAATAATACTTTCTCATATCCCTCTTGAACCTCCCTCCTGTCAGTTTCCATTTGTTACCTCATGATCTCAAACCAGTACTCATGCTAAATAATTCCCCACAGTTCACACTGTTTATTCCTTTCGGGAACCTGAAGGTCTCTATCGTATCTCCCTTCTCCCATCTGGTCTCCAGTGAGTACATGTTCAGTGCCTTGAGGAGATCCCCGTTAGACCTGCCCTGTTGGCCCTGAATCATCTTTGTCTCCCTTTGCTGCACCATCTCCAGCCTGTCCTTATCTTTCCTGAGGTAAGGACTCTAGAACTGGGCACAGTACTCCAGGTATGGCCTCACCAAAGATCTATAAAGAGGTAGTATTACCTCTGTTCTTCTGCTGGTGATACCCCTCCCGATACATCCCAGCATCCTATTTGCCTTGCTGCACTGAATTCATTGTTTGAAGGTGTCGCTAATGACAATTCCAAGGTCCCGTTCCTCAGCCACAGTGCAAACTCTTACCCCACCCATCCAGTACTTTGTCCGGGAGTTCTTGTTCCCTAGGCGCATCACCTTGGACTTTCTGGCATTGAATTTCAACTGCCAAACCTTAGACCACCTCTCTAGTCACTGCAGATCACTCTGCCTTTCCCTGATTCACTTGTCGCAATCCACCCTCCCACAGAGTTTAGTGTCATCATGCAAAGAGACAGAACCTGCCCCAGATTCCTTCTCCAATATTGCTGATGAACATTATGAAGAGGACCAGGACAGATCCTTGTGGTACCCCACTCATGCCCTCCCTCTCTTCTAATCTGACCCCGTTAACACCAACCCTCTGCTGTCCCCCCTTAGCCAGCTACCTACCCATTGTATTATGTCCTTAGCCGCACCCAGATTCTCCATCTTCTTCAACAAACATATGTGAGACACAGAGTTTAAAGCCTTGCTGAAGCTGAAGTAGAGTAAATCCACAGCATGGCCCTTATCCATTCCCCTCATCATCCAGTTAAAGAAAACTATCAGGTACAGTAAGCCTGACAAGCCCCTCCCTGCCACAAACTCATGCTGTTTACTATCCTGGAGGCCACTGCTCTCCAGGTGGTCCACAAGGTTGTCTTTGACCAATGACTCTATCGGCTTCCCTACTACAGAGGTAAGACTGACAGGTCTGTAGTTCTCCCCTTGTTCCTTGCCCCCTCCCCTTTATGGAGAGGAACTATATCCACCACCATCCAGTCCTTTGGAAACCACCCCCCTCTGTAATGAGCCACTGAACAGTCCTACCAGGGGTTTAGCCAGTTCCACAGCCAGTTCCCTGAGCACCCTCAGTTGCATCTCATCCAGTCCCTGGGCCTTATCCATCTTTAGGACTGCTAGCCCTTTCCAGACCCTTTTGCATTTAAGTACTGGCTGCCCATCTCAGCGACCCCCTTTGTAGCCACTTTGATGCCCCTCTCTGGTAAGGGCCCACAGTCTTCCCTTGTGAAGACAAGCCAAAAGTAATCATTAAGGACGGCAGCCTTTTGCATGCCTTCTTCTATCACACTACCTGCACCCCCTCATTAAATAGCCTAACAATTCCCCATTTATTCCTTTTTTCTCTAATATACTGGAAGAGGTTTTTTCTTCACTTTCAACATCCTCCGTAACAGGCAGTTCAGTGTCTGCTTTTGCCTCCCTAACTGCCTTCTTTGCCCCCTTATTTCTCATTATGTATTCTGCCCATTCTTCTTCCCCCTGATTTCCTTTCTACCTTGTGAAGACCTTTTCTTCTGACCCCCACTACTTCCCTGTCCCTTACCAAGAACCATAATGGTCTCTTATACTTGTTACTTTTGGTTACTGTTCTCTTGCATAACTTAGATGCCACACGAATGGCCCCCTTTATTACCCCTATCTCTATTTCACACCTCTTATGCTGTCTACCCTGACTGACTTGTCCCAGACCAACTCCCTCGATCTGCTGAAGTCTGCCCTACTGAAATCAGGGACCTCAGCTCTCGACTGGGGTTTTCCAGTCCCAATGGCCAGTTCGAACCAAATAAGAGTTGTAGTTGCTGTTCTCTAGTGAATTCCCTACTCTCACAGCTCCTACCACTGCTGAGTTGGTGAGCACCACAGTGAGAATGGCAGCCTGCCTAGTGGGCTCCTTAACTAGCTATACCAGTAGACAGTCCTGAACTGTATCCATCAAGGCTTGACTTCTAGTACTCCTGGCCACTGGAACACCCCAATCAATAACCAGTAGGTTCAGATCACCCACTACTTCCCCTTTTGCCACTCCCCTTTCTAGTTCTTCCACGAGCTCCCTGTCCCTCTCTTCCCCTTACCCTGGTGGTTTACAGATCCCCCAACCATAGTTTCTTGCCTGAAGCCACCATGAGCCGAACCCACAGTGACTCTGTCTCCCCATTACTACACGATGCACCCATCCACCACAACCTCAATGCCATCCCTGACATAAAGGGTACACCTCCCCCTCTACCTTTTCCTTAACCCCTTCTGAACATTATGTACCCAGGGAATGTCAATCCCAGTCATTATTTTCAGAGGCCCAAGTTTCTGTGATGGCCACAAGGTCCATCTCAGTGTCATCTGCCATCATTACCTGAAACTCGCTGATTTTATTACCCAGGCTCCTGGCGTTATGGCAGACCTCCTTACATCTAACTCCTGAACCCTTTTTGCTATCTTCCAGTCCTTCTTCCTTATTCTTCCCTGGTCTTCTTAGTTTATTGCTTTTTGTGGTGATTGCACACTTCCCCATCTCTACTGTCCCTTCCCCTAGCCCAGTTCGGACCTCAACCTTATTTTTACCCGCTGCACTGCTACAAGCCCCCAGATATAGAGAAATACTAGCTAGGTTACCCTTCCTCTCTCCTATCACCCTGGTTCCCCTAGTCACTGTCTCCCCCACAGTCAGTTTAGCTGTCCAATATAGACGTCAAACGTCTGCACCAGTGCACTGGTCCCTTGTCTTTTCAGGTGGAGTCTATCACCCTTGAGGAGCCTCCTGTGACAGAGGTCACTCCAATCCTTAACAAAATGGTATCCCTTCTCCTGACACCATCCCTTAACTCACCCATTAAACTGCTCATTCCCCTCAACTCCTGTCTCATTCCTCCTTACTCTAGCCTTCATCCCATCCCTGACCCTCATGGGAAGGACCATAGAAAAGGCCAGGGAGGCTGAGAGTGCCATCAGTCTGTATCCCAATCTGCTAAAGTTCCTCTTCACCATCTCCACCAACTGGTTCGCCAGATCATTGGTACCCAGGTGTACTAGCACCCCCAGCTCCCCCCACCATCCTCCTTATCCTGTCTAAATCTCAGATGGCTGATGCACCATGAATGCAGCTGACCATCCCCCTCCAACCACCCTCTCAACTCTCCTAATCAATGAGTCCCCTGCCATTAAGATTCTCCTGGTGGACTTTCTCCTGTTCATCCCCCTGGGTGTCATCATACTGCCCTGCTCCTTTCCTCCAACTGACTCTGAGCCCCTCCCCCCCACCGGTGAAGTCTGGTACCTCAGCCTCCTCTAGAAGCACTAAGGGGTTTGCCCTCTGGATAGTGTTGGGTTGGACAACCTCAACGTGGTTACTGCTGCCTCCTTTCTGGCGCCCTAATGACCGGTAAGGTAATACAACTGCAACATGTTAGTCAAAGACCCAGTCCAGTTATAAACAACAGCAATTATCTATTGCACCTTTTTACAGCACTTCGAGTCACAACACATGGGTTACCTGAGCGCTCCTCATAGGCTGATGCACAAAGGAATTCCAAAATTTGAAATACGATCTGTCTCTTCCCTTTTCTCTCGCATAATCCTCAGTTCTTTTTGTGCATCATACCAGGCTGGTCATAGTTCACTTGGCTCTGTGTCAAACCCTTTAGGTAAGAAACTTTTGGGCATTAGCCCCATGTCCCTTTTCAATAATTTGCTTTATTTTGGATATTTAAGTTAACTCTCTTACACCTCCAGCTGCCATGTGTGGTGTAATCATTTATTTATACTTAGCCAGTTTAGACATCGTTGCAGCAGGCTTATAGTCAGGTACTATGTGCTAATACACTGCCTAATATCCATTTGCTTTGTTTGGGTAACAACTGATCTGCCATGCTTCCTATAACATGGGACTTTGAAACCTCCCTCTATAACATGGGACTTTGGAACTTCCCCCTCAGTTTCACCTCGCTCTGCAGAGGAAGGGAGGGGATCCTGCACTGCTTCTAACTGTTTCCTGATACAAGCAGCCCAGCAAAGTGCACAACCCCCAGCTTACCTTGTTCAGCTGGGAGTGTGATGCCTTCTGCAGTGTGGAGCTCCTTTTGTCTCTCTGATGGTCCCGCTCCACGATGTTCTCACGTCGCGGTTCACCTTGTTTCAACCATGAACATGCAGGAACATTGGCCCGCCCACACTAAGTCCCATAAAAGATTAGAAGCAGCCCCCAGTATTCCTACCTCCTCTGCTCACTGCCAGTTGCCATCTGCAGCCTCCTAGTGGATTGCAGGGATCTACCGTGTACCAGGAGCGTTTAGCCCAAATCTAAGACTCAAGCACAGGCGGGCAGAGATGTATCCATGAGTCAGGGCAAGGCCCGGACCCAGTTTTAGTCCTGCGGAGATCCTGGTGTTCGAAGTAGGCACCACGAGGAGTCTCCATTGCGGGGAGTGGCACCGCCATCTTAGGAGATCCTACTTGTGTTATTACGAGAATTCCCCCCTCCAAGATGGTGGCAACTGTTGTTTACTTGTGGAAGCCTCCTCTAAGATGGCAGCCACCACCGAGACACCTCTCACAAGATGGCAGCTGTGATTACTGTTAATGAGCTCTTAACAGGGCACCAGCTTTATTTTTAAAATGGAAAATGCTGGGACTGCTGGCTATCGCAGCTCTGTTCTTAAAGGGGAAATGACCAATTTTAGAAGAGCATATGGCTGTTGGCTATTGGCCCTAACTTTGCTCTTTTGGAAGACACCACAGCCAATGAAATGCAATAATAAGGTTGGAGACTGCTAGCTATCGTGGCTCACTGCATTGTTTTTTCTTAAACCTGCAAGTAGCACACAGACAACTAAATGCTGCTCAATGTTATGTCTTACAAGACAATCATCAGGATGGCAAGAATAGGAAAATCAAGGAGGGTGTGCAGGAAATGCCCTAATATCCTGCTAGACAAAGAAATCAGGGAGCTATGCTCCCTCTGCAAGGTGAACTCAGATCCGCATGACCTTAGCCTCACTGGAGGATCCCCAGAGGACAAGCCCATCACAGACAGTGCATCCACCTCCTCTCATAATGCAGTGGTGGAGCTATTTCAAAAATTGTTGAACAAAATAGATGCTCTGAGGATGGATTAGAGACACAGAACACCAGACAAGGGGGCCCAGAAACCCAAGAAACCAAGGATCTCAAAAGCCCCAGAACCGGATAACCATTCTGATACATCTGATTCGGGGGAAGAGGAAGAATCTGAGGAGGAGGAAGAGGAGGAGTGCTAGGACATGTCTGCTACACTTTCCTCGTTTAACCTCATTCCAGAACTAATCAGGGTGGTCTGTGAGACTTTGCGTATCAAGGAACCAGTGGAACAACCTGACAGCAGACTAGACCCCCTAGTCAGGGAAAAGAAACAATCCTCAACTTTTTTCCCTATATGCAAAGCATTAGACAGCATCCTTGCTAAGTAATGGGAGGCACCAGAACCACTCAAGACTACAGAGAAAGGGACCTTCGAGAGAAGGTACCCCCTGAATCAAGAGAAGGAGTAAGTGTGGTCAGCATCCCCAAAAGTGGACTCGGAGTTATCCTTGCTCAGTAACGGCTTCAGCATTGAAGGAACCAATGGATAGGAAAGTAGACAACATAGCCAGGAGGGTTCATGACATGATACCTATGGCTATGAGCGCATCCATGGCAGCCACCTACTCCTCCAGAGCAGACATCAGATGGTTAGAGTCCACTCGGAAGGACATTCCTACTTCCAGCGCTCACAGAGCGATCATGGACTATGCAATACAGGCAGTTAAATGTGGCAGATGCCACCATGGACAGTTTCAAGATGTCATCTAGATCAGTGGTGGCTATTAACAGGGCAAGGAGAAACACCTGGCTTAAGATGTGGAGTGCGGATTGGGAATCAAAAAAATAGAGTCATAAAGCTGCCTTTTTCAGGTGATAGAGTGTTCAGCCCTGGCACAGAGCAGTTCACGGTAAAGAAAGGCAATTACAAGCATAATCAGGGAGGCCAGCAACATTACCGTCCTTTCTGCCCAACAAATTTCACAATTTTGGTAACAGAGGCAAAAGAGGACAGGGTCAACAAGGCCAAGACAGACGCTCATTTGGTTTTAAGCAGAAATTCTTCAACCGCAAGCACCATCACCAGAACAACAGGGGCCGCAGAGGCAATTACAATAGCAAGCAATCATACAAGCCCAATAATTCCAACATGAGATTCCACCAATGAGAATCCACTGATCCAGAAGGCACCGGACGCTGTGGGGGGAAAGACTATAGAAGTTCGCGGCAATCTGGGCCAGATCAGTTTTGGACAAATGGGTCACGGAAATAATGTCATAGGGATACGCAATAGAATTCAATGCAACTCCCAGACGAGAATGGGTCATACAGTCTCACATCACAGGGGACAGAGTGACCATAAGACAAGTCAGGGCTATCCTAAACCAGCTCCTTCACAGCAAAGCCATAATTCCAGTTCCAAAACAAGAACATTACTCCAGCGTCTACTCAGTCTTCTTTCTGGTCCCAAAGAAAACCAAAGACCTCAGACTCATCCTGGATCTCAAGTTCGTTAATAAGTTCATAAGATATCAGAGGATCAAGATGGAGACACTGAGATCAACAATTGCGGCAATCTTTAAATGGGATATATTAACCTTAATAGATCTGAAGGATGCCTATCTTCATAACCCCATCAGAGCGACTAACCAAAGGTTCCTTCGATTTTGCCTGCTGGGACTCCACTTCCAATACCAGTGTCTCCCCTTCAGACTGTCATCAGCACCGTGGGTATTCATAAAAATCATGGCACCTCTGGCGTCGAAGTTGTGCATGGAAGGGATAAATGTAATTCTGTACCTCGACGACTGGTTAATATGAGCACGGACTCAGGAGCAGTCATAGACAGCGACTTTATGGGCCTAGCAGCTGCTCATGGAGCATGGCTGGATAGTCAATAAACAAAAAGCACCTAGCACCTTTGACATCGATTGAACATTTAGGGGCGATCTTTGACACCGTAAGGGGCACAGTCAGATCTTCAGAGGACCGAATAGCAACCCTAATAACACATTGCAGGAAAATTCTGCTTCACAAGAAGACAACTGTGTGGCATCTAATGCAACTACTCGGCCTGATGGCAGCTTGCATAGATCTGCACGACTGGGCCAGAGCACACAAGGCAACTACAGCGACTCCTGCTGAACAACTGGGATTATGACTTGCAAAACTACAACCAAAGGGTGACCCTCACAACAGCGATAAAATATTCACTGAAATGGTGGATGAATCCAAACAACCTGAGGCAGACAGCAACATTGGACAAATGCATCATATGAACACTCGAAACAGACGCAAGTCTGCAAGGTTGGGATGCTGTTCTGAACAGATAATTTGTACAGGGAAAATGATCAGAAGCAGAATCTCGTCTACTGATAAATGTTTTGGAGACCAGGGCCATTCATCTGGCTCTCAAACACTTTCAAACACAAGTCAGCAAGAGACACATAAAAGTAAGAACAGACAGCAAAGTAGCCATGTCTTACATAAACAAGCAGGGAGGAACAAGGAGCAAGGCAATGGCCCAAGAAACGCAGGCACTGATGATATGGGTGGAAAAACACCTTCTCAGCCTCACCGCAGTTCCCCTGGCGGGAAAACTCAACACAAGGGCAGAATGGCTGAGCAGACAGTCAATACAGCAGGGGGAGTGGCAACTCAACCTGGAGATTTTTGAAAGAATCCAGAAGAAATGGGGACCCTTTCAAACAGATCTCATGGCATCAGCATAGAACAAGCAGCTGCCAAGATTCATATCCGGGTACAGGGAGAAGGAAGCAGTAGCAGTGGATGTGATATTCACACCCTGGAACTTCCAGAAGGCACATATCTTCCCGCCAATATCAGTGATACCGCAAGTTCTGCAGAAGATAAGAGACACAGGCAGCATGGTCCTGCTGATTGCTCCGGACTGGCCGAGAAGAACTTGGTACATCCTCATCAAGAGGATGCTCACAGACAGACCAATGCCATTAACCTTATACAGAGAGCTCCTCAAACAGGGCCCAATATAGCACGAACACCCTAGACCTCTGAGACTAACGACATGGCTGCTCAGAGGACTAGACTGCTGAAAGTTGGGTTATTTGGTAAGGTGGCCGAAACAATGGTACAGGCCAGGAGAGACTCTATCAATAGAACATATAGCAGACATTGGTTAGTGTTTACGACATGGTGCGAGGCAAGAAACCTAGTTGCATCAGAGTGCACCATCATTAATGTTTTAGAGTTTTAACAAGATGATTTAGACAAGGGTTTAGCCCCAGCATCCCTGTGGGTGCAAGCAGCAGCCATTGGAGCAATTTGAGGTGAGACAAACAGACACCTGCCAGGTGCACACCCGTTGGTCCAAACCTTCCTGAAGGCAGTAGTCAACATTAGTTACCATCCCAGACCTTAACCTGGTACTGGATGCACTAACTGGTGTCCCGTTTGAGCCTCTGGACACGACACCCCTAGCTGTTCTTACCATGAAAATGGTGTTCCTGGTGGCAATTTTGTCGTCCAAGACGACCAGTGAGATTCAGGCTCTATCCTGTAGAGAACCATTCATGACTTTCTTCCCAGACCGGGTACTCCTCTGAACAGACCCGTCATTTGTTCCCAGGTGGCCTCCACCTTCCATTTAGTGCAGATTTCGGTGCCTACGTTCAACCCACAGAAGGATGATACCCAGTGGGATATCCTAACCCGTCTAGATCCGAGTTGGGCTCTTAGGACCTACCTCACCAGAACAGCTCCTTTCAGATGGTCAGACAGACTGTTTATTATTCCCCAAGGACCAAAACAGGGATTGCAGGCCTCAAAGTCCACTATTGCTTGGTGGTTACGATAAACCATAATCAAAGCCTACACCTCCGGAGACACACCGGTTCCACCCCAGATCAGTGCCCATTCCACTAGGGCAGTAGCCACCTCCTGGGCAGAGTGTAACTCAGTGTCCATAGCCGAGATCTGCCAAGCAGCTACCTGGGCATCTCTACATACCTTCACAAGGTTTTACCGACTTGATACTGGCCTAACTAGCAACTCAGACTTTGGTCAGAAGGTAATCAAGACCGCATTAACTCCTGTTCTTCCTCCCACCCAACAAGAGAAAGTTACTGCTGTATAATCACCTACGTGTTGTGACTCGAGTGCTGTAAAAAAGTGCGACAGATAATCGTGATTTACTCACCTGGTAAAGGTGATTATAGGAGCACCTTTATGCAGCACTCCATGGCCCACCCACTGAGAAGGAAAGGAGAAGAAGGGGATGTTACCGGCATAGGAGAGTGCCGTGGGAAATGATGAGAATATTGTACATGTCTGGACATTGGTGTTAATGCTAGATATTAGAACAGATCTGAACATATATGCTTGAATACGCTGTTAGTTCAGAGTAAGTATGCATGGGATTTCTAGTAACAATCATTAAAGAAAGTGAATATAATAATGAAACAACTTGTTAAGTGTCTTATTACCTAATGGCACCCCAGGGGGGCCCATTAGGGTCATTCAATTATTGCTTATATCGTTTTCAGGAGTATTTCAAGCTTCAGAAGAACTCGTACTGAGGATTATGGGAGAGAAAAGGGAGGCGATAGATTGGATTTTGAATTCTGGAATTCCTTTGTGCATCAGCCTATGAGGAGAGCTCAGATAACCCATGTGTTGGGACTTGGAGTGCTGTAAAAAGGTGCTCCTATAGTCCCCTTTACCAGGTGAGTAAATTACCACTTGTGGCCACAGGTATGCAATAAGTAAGGCAACTAAGTAGCAAGGCTGGGAGTGTAAATCTGCAGCACTCTATCAGGCCTGATTACTGCACAGAGGACAATATTGCAATGGTAGGGCACCCAGAAAGGGACGTGCCAGAACCTAACACATGTATTAGGGAACTGTCAACATTAAATTAGAAGGTTACAATTATGGGTCCAAGAAGCAAATAATAGGGCACCCCAGATACAGAGTTGCAGAGATTAGCAATATTAGGCAACTCTGATAAGTAGCTTTAGTACTGACACAGTTCGCAATTAGTTGCTACAATTATGTATCCAAGTAGCAAACAAGGCACCCCAGATAGGGAGTTGCAGAGATTAGCAAAAATTAGGCAACTCTAATAGGCAGCATCAACACTAACAAATATTTGGTATAATCAACTGGGCAACAGAGCAAACAATAGGTTCTCAGTGTAAACAGTAACCAAGCAGCAGTATCAATACAGCGAGAGACAACAACTAAATGAGAATCCTGCTGGGTACTAATGAGCAGCAGAGCAGGGAGTACTCACTGTTGACAGAGTCCAGGAGCCAACATATAGAGAGTCTAGCTAATGGCTGCCTCACAGCTGACTCCGGCAGCATCCTTCAATGCCCTTTGCACTGTTGCCCTTAGTGCTCTGGATCACAGCATGGAGAATCACTGGGGTAACTACCTTTTGAAGGACATGCTCCTGATGGATGGACTTCACTGGAGGGGGTGGGGCTAACTGATGGTTGTGGTGCTGGGTCCCAGAGCACTAGAGGACAGCAGTTGTCATTCAGAGGGGGGAGGGAAGTCATGGATGTAGCTGAAGTGACTTTCTCGAACCTCACACTGTGGCAGCTGATCAAAAGTTCAGCGTACTCAGGATTTAAAACATGCTAGTTGCCCATTTCAAATAACGTGCCTCTTCTGGTCATGCTCCCAACAGGTGGAATTGGCTGAAGGGGGTGAAGTTAACCCCTGGTCTAGTGTTGGGTTCTGGAGAGCAGAAAGAGCTGCAGTTGTCATTCAAAGGGGCCAGATAGTCACTGATGTAGCTGAAGTGACTCTCTCAAACCCCAGGCTGTGGCAGCTGATCAAAAGTTCAGGGTACTTGGGATTTAAAACAAGTTGGTCACCCGTTTCAAATAGTGCACCTCTTCTGGCCACGCTTCTGATTAGTAGACTTAGTTGAAGGAGGGGGGCTAACTGATGGTCTGGTGCTGGGTCCCAGAGCGCTGGAGGACTGCTATTGTCATACAGAGGGGGAGGGGAGTCACGGATGTAGCTGAAGTGACTCTCTCAAACCCCAGGTTATGGGGTTATAAACTCTAGGACTACTTACAAGGCCACCACACCCTGACAAACATCCAACATGGGTTCAGAAAAATATCATGGCACAGACACTGCTAAGGTCCGGTTAACCTCTATATCCTGGATGCGGTGGAGAGAGGGAAAGCTACTGGCGCCTGACCAAGACATTTCACCTGGTAAACCACGACCTGTTGGCAAAGCTTAGGCTAGTTGAATTAGACAACCATTATATAGCCGTTTTAAAAACTACCTGTCCATTTGGAAACAAGTCAAGTGGCAAGACAGTTTATCAGAGCAAAGGAACATAACTGATGGTGTTCCCCAGGGCTCAAAATTGGGTCCCCTGCTTTTCTCACTATTTATTAATTGCATTAATCTGCCAGATGTAGAGTGCAGCCTACCTGCTCCAGCATCAGCTAAGAGCATAGACATCTTGAACTCTCTGCAAGAGGCATTCCTCAGCCAGCTGGTCAGTGAACCCACTCAGGGTGGGGCATTTCTGGACCTGGTACAAATGGGAACAGTGTGGCAGACGTCAGAGTGGGAAGTCATCAGGGGACCAGTGACCATCGCACAGTATGGTTTAGTATAAGAAGAACAGCAAAATCCAGCCACACAAGAGTGAGGGTCCTGAATTTCAGAAGGGCTGACTTTACAAAGATGGGGGAATGCATCCGAGAAGACCTGGTGGGGGGAGATGTTAAGGGAAAATAGGCCAGAATAAAAGAGAGCATAGTAAAGGCTACAAACTTGTACGTTAGACAAATAAGCAAAAACAGAATGAGGAGGAGACCATTAAGGTTCTTGAGGGAAGTGGCAGAAAAGATAAGGGCAAAAACAGTGGCATTCAAGCAGGTATAAGGAGACCCAGAGAGAGGAGGACAGAAAAGTGTATCTGGTGAAATGGAGGGAGGCAGGCAAGACAGTAAGGAGCACAAAAATGGCAAGCTAAGAAAAGAATAGCCTGGATAGTATCAAATGGGGACAAGACATTTTTCAAGTATATCAGTGAGAAAAGGAAGACCAAGGGAGGGATTGTGCGGTTAATAAAGGAGTCAGGGGGCTATACTGAGAGGACCAAGAAAAGGCAAATATCTGAAACAAATAGTTTTGCTCAGTATTCACAGTTGAAGGGGAAGGAGGGACCACAACTAAACACCAAGAGGCTGGGGAGGTAAATGGACATCAGTCCCTTTTCTGAGGAGGGTCAGGAAAGACGCTGAGGGTGGACAAAGCCATGGGGTGCATCCAAAATTTTAAAGAATTCAGGGATGTGCTAGGTGAACCCCTGACAGACTCGTTTAACAGTTCACTGGAGACCAGCATGATCCCGGAGGACTGGTGGGTGGACGTAGTTCCACTTCACAAAAGTGGTTGCAAGAACGAGGTGGGAAATTACAAGCCTGTTAGCCTGACATCTGTAGTAGGGAAACTGACAGAAACACTATTAAAGGAAAGTATTGTAGGACACCAGGAATCCACTGGACTGCAGGATGTCAGGCAGCATGGCTTTACAGAGGGGAGGACATGCCAAACAAATCTGATAGATTCTTTTGACTGGGTAACCAAGGTGTTGGATGGGGGCTGCAGGAGTGTGGTGGACATGGCCTACTTGGACTTCAGCAAGGCCTTTGACACTGTTCTGCATAACAGTCTGGTAAACAAGTTGGGTAGCATGAGGGATGGCAATAAGGTGGTAACCTGGGTAAGAAACTGGTTAGGGGATAGGCAAAGCGTGGTGGAAAATGAAATTCACTCTGAGGACCAGAGGGGCACCGTATAGGGGCCAGTCCTCTTTAATGTCTTCATTAGTGACACAGCAGAGGAACTGGAAAGGTCTGCCTCTTTGCAGATGACACCAAGATCTGCAACAGGCTGGACACTCCGGAGGGGGTGGAAAGGATGGAAAGAGACTTGAAATGACTGGGGTCGCAGAAACATGGGGGCACAGTACAAAATAGGGGGGGAGATTCTAGCAGCGACCAAGCAGGAAAGAGACCCGGGGTTAATCATATCAGATGACCTGAAGGTGGCCAAAGTGTTTGGGAGAGCTAGTGGGATGCTGGGATGTACAGGTGGGGGTATTACCAGCAGGAAGAGAGAAGTGTTGTTGCCACTATATAGGTCTTTAATAAGATCCCACCTGGAGTATTGTGTCCAGTTTTGAAGGCCACATCTCAGTAAGGACATAGACAGGATTAAGGCTATCCAAAGGAGGGCCACCAAGATAGCACAGGGTCTACATCAAATGACCTATGAGGAGAGGCTAAAGGAACTAAACATGTACACCCTGGAGGGAAGGAGGATATGATTCACAGGGTTGAATAAGGTACAAGCGGGAGATATTCTTCAGAGGAAAGGGAGCTCCAGAACAAGGAGCCATGATATGAAGCTGGAGGGGGGTTGGTTTAGGAAAGATTTGAAGAAATACTTCTTCACAGAAAGGGTTGTGGATACTTGGAATGGTCTTCCAGTGGAGGCTGTAGGTGCAAAAACAGTGGTGGGATACATGACAAAGTCTGGGATAAGCACAAGGGAGTCATAAGGGATAGGTAAGGGGGTGGCAAAGAAAGTACCATAGACCTGGAGGGGTCTACAATGCTTTGGCATGTTCTAAGTTAGATGCCACTGGTTTTTCAAATAATGTTGTTGTCTGGGTTAGCGACAATTTAGTGAATCGTTTACAGTATGTAAATATTGGATCTTTAGAATCTCAGGTTTCTTCTATAAGGTGTGGCGTCTTTCAGGGGTCCATTTTGGTCCCCTTACTATTTTCGTTATTTGTCAATCAATTGTCCCTGCAGTGTAGTACCAGTGATTCTATTTTATATGCTGACGATTTAATTCTTCTCTCCCAAGCTTGTTCACTGCTTGAGCTGTCAATCGCCATCGAACATGATTTTAGGGATGTTTGTTCATGGTTCTTAAATAATTCAATGGTTTTTAATTCAAAGAAGACAAAGTCAATGTTCTTCGGTACATCAGCAATGTTAAAGGAGAATCCAAGTTTGTTATTGCAAGGCTTTAGAGGGTGCTGTGATTGAACAAGTATAGCAGTTTAAATATTTGGGAGTCTTGCCTGATCCCGGGTTAACTTTTTCTTTGCAGGTTAGATTGGTTAGTATTACGATTAATCAGAAATTGAGTATTCTTTATAAATTCAGAGCTTTTTTTCCCTGGAAACTAGAAAATCAATTGCAGTGGGTTCTCTTCTCCCACATTTTGATTACATAGCTTACCTTTATTATAATCTGTGTTGTAAAGAGTTTAACGTTTTGTCAATTACGTATAACAATATTTGTCATTTTGTTTTGTCTGTTCGTTATCGAACCCATCATTGTGATCTTTATTTACAATTAGACTGGCTGTCCTCAAGATCTAGAGTTGATTAGTTTTTTGGGTTGTTCGATTTTTAAATCCATTTTTCTTCTGTTGTGTTTCCCCTGTCTGATTTGGTTTCTGTTTGTCCAATGCCCTCTAAACTTAGATCTGCTAGGGGTACATCATTAAATCTAATTTTTCATAAACATAGGTATGGTTTCCATTCTTTTTCCATCGCAGCACCCTCATTTTGGAATGCCTTGCCCATATCACTCAGTTCTGCATCATCACATTCTTATTTAAGTATATTTTTAAGCAATTTTTATTGGAAAACACTATGTGTAAATGTATTAACTTTATGTTATTGTTCGTTAATGTTCTTATATTTTGTTGTTGTGTATTTTGTTGTCTCCGGGTCAGACCTGAAAAAGGACTGTGTCCAGTGTCCCTACCTGGTTAATAAATAAATACAAATATAAAAGGGCAAACTGGATGGGCCATGCAGCCCTCATCAGCCATCAGCTTCTACGTTTCTATGACATATCCAACGACTGGGGTTGGGGGGCTTCTCTACAACTGTATGCTGATGATGCTGTCCTGTACAGATCCCCTGCTGACATTAACTGGATTAATGTGAATCTGGAGAGAGACTTCAAACAACCTGAAGCATGGCTTCTAAAAAACAAGCTTGTCCATAATGTCAAAAAGACAAAAGCTAATCAGTCCCAGATTACTCGGTAAAGAAAGGCTATATATGCTAAAACTGCGTATCCACTGTAGCTCTCAAACAGAAGTGGTGGTATCAGTGAAATATTTTGGGGTGCTACTTGACCAGGATCTTTCATTTATTCCCCATGTTGATGTTCTAATGAGGTCTCTACACTAGAAGCTTGGCCTTCTATTCAGGCTTTGCCCTTACCCTTCCATGGAAGTGCACCTTGCTATTGCTAACAGCACACTGTTGCCTGTACTCCTACACGGTGCCCTATTCTTCAGTTCCTCCTTAACTAAGAGCTAAGAAGGCTTAAGATATTGTACAACAAAGTGGGTCAATTTGCAGCAGAAGCCCTTACAAGGGTTCAGACTGAATCCAGACAAGACAAGTGTTGGTAGTGGACCCAGGTTGTCTGAGGGAGGGTTTGGGGGCTGGACAAACATCAGACTAGTTGCTTGGTGGTATACAGCTCACTACCTCAGACCGGGTGCGTAACCTGGGTGTTATTCTCGACGATGGTCTGACTCTAAAACCTCAGGTTTCAGCAGTCGTCAGATCATCTTTTTATCATCTCAGGAATATCGCCCAGGTGAAACACCTGGTTCCTCTGGATGATCTTCCAACATTGGTCCATGCCTTTGTCACTTCCTGTCTTGATTACTGCAATTCCCTCTACCTAGGGGTACCAGGGTTGATATCCGCTGCTTGCAGCTGGTACAGAATGCGGCAGCCAGGCTTCTGACTGGGACCTCTAGGACCAGTCATATTATGCCTGTGCTCCTCAAGCTGCACTGGCTGCCTGTTCAGTGGTGGATCACCTTCAAGGTTGGCTTGCTAACCTTTAAAGCCCTACATGATCAGGGACCCGACTACCTGCAAGATCTCCTTGTACCCTACTGCCCCCTCTGTCCTCTCCGATCTGCCGACAAGGGATTACTGGAGATTCCCAGGGTACGACTAAAGACATCTGGTTCTCGAGCTTTTTCTTTCTCGGCTCCAACCCTGTGGAACTACCTCGCCGGTTACGAGAATGCCTGACCGTCGATAGGTTTAAAACTGAGTTAAAAACTTATTTATTTCATTTAGCCTTCCCAAAATATGGATAATTTGTCATAGTGCTTTGTTTTAATCCTATTTATACCTGCTGTATTTAGATTTATGTACAGCGTATTGGCTTGGAAAGGCACTATAAAAATAAAGCTTGACTTGACTTGACCACTGTAATATATTCGCTGCACTGCATTGGCCCTCACTTAAAGTGAGAATGGCTTACCTGCTCTGCCTCACCTTCAAAATAACAAATATCTCTACTGCCCCCAGCATCAGTGGAATTCTCAAGGCCAGGCCTCAGATGAGGCTCCCTCATTCCTTGTCCTGTCTGTTGCTAGAAATACCATGGATGAGAACAGGCTTGGGCAGGAAGTCTCTCTCCTTGACTGCCCCAACCCTTTGGAATATGCTCCCGTGAGAGGTCCAACACTGACCCACCTTTGTGTGGTTTAAGAAAAGCCTTAAGGCCTACTTATTAAAGGATAGCGAGTGCAAATGTAACTGCTGATGCTACATCTGGCTCTACCCTATGGTTGATGGGACCTCTATCCACTAATACTGCCCTCCCTGCAGGGGTTTTTAAACTCTGACTGTATGTGCACTTTGTTATGTTAGTTTACGTTATCAAAACTGAACGTACTGCTGCATATGCCATATTGTCTCTGTATGTAGTTAACTGGGTACCATGTACAGCATGTTTGACTATATTTATACTATATTTATTTTTATATGACCTTCCCTCTACCTGCTTATCTGCATCCATCCACATGTATGCAGATGATACGATCCTGTTTGCTTCTGCCCCCCACCCTTAACAGCCAGGTTCCAACATGATTTTGATGCTTTCCAGCGATGGTTCAGATCAAATCAACTATCCCTAAATGGTGAAAAAAAAACCTGTCTCCATGACCTTTGGTACCAGACAGAGGCTCTTCAAACTCACATCCCTCCTTCCCTTCCTTCCACACCTTAGATGAGGTCACAACTGATGACGTATCCTCATTTAAGTACCCTGGGGTCTGGCTTGACAGGCACCTTGACTTTTCACAGAACGTAAACACCATTCACAAAAAACTACACCCCAAGCTCAGTGCTCTTTATAGAAAGAGAAGCTGCATCCCATTTCCTGCCAAGATATCATCTCTAAAATTATCCTCCCCATTACTGATTATGGCAACATTGTCTACGGAGCTGCCTCGAAATCCACCCTTGCCAGAATGGATCCCCTCTTTCACTACTTCTGCTGTTTTGCCTTGGACTTCCCACCTCGCAGTCACCACTGTTCTCTGTATTCTGCCCTCTCCTCCCTGATAAATTGCTGCCTAATCCACTATGCCTCTTTTATCTCTAAATTTTGGCTGGCTTCTCTTCCCCTTAGCTTAGCTCTCTCCTCTCCCCTCTGTCCCCCCTCCTCATACTCTCTCCGTAACTCAGGCTATTGTTCCCTCATGTTTCCCTCTCGTAAATCCCTTGCTGATCAGGCTGCCTTCTCTTTTCGTTTTCCAAAACTCTGGAATTATCTCCCCCCTAACCATTCACTCTGAATCTTCCAAACACTCTCTCTCCTCTCTACTTCTTGTTCACACTGCTCCCTCCTGTGAATGCCATTAGTCTAAGCTATTCCCTGATCCACTTTTTTCTCCTTTTTCTTCAACACCTTGCTCCTTCCCACTCCTACCTCTCAATTTCACCTCTCCTTCCATATCCTCCTCCCTCACTAACCTCTCCCATCTCTTTCACGATGTACTCCTTTCTCTTTCACTCTCCTTCCCTCCTCTATTCCCTTCCTCACTAGATCTCTACCTGCCTTTCTCCTCCCCTACCTCAGCTCTCCTTCCTGCTACTACACCCTATCCCATTCTACCTACACCTATTTAATGGTCGTATTTCCCTGTTTCTACGTGATTTATCTCCCTCCCTAGACTTGTTACTTGTTATGCGATATGCAATATTCTTTGTGTGTCCCTAGTTCACCAAAATTCCTTATGTACATACCTTTCACTGTCTAATTTTATAGCTCTATAAGACGGTTTTGTTTTATTGTATAATCAATTGTTCTGTTTTGTACCTATTTCCCTATTCCTCCACCCGCCCCGGACGGACAACTGGAAACTAGCTATTTTTTAACTCAGTATGTCTTTCCTAGTGAAACATTTAAAAATAGATAAATATTTGCACAATTTGTATGTCTAAGAATGTTTGTACAATACTATTGATGTATGTAACAGGAAAAGGATGATGTGGAGTCTGCCCTCAATCTTTTCATTTCAACATTCCTGTCCCTTCAGGAAACACACATGCCTAAATGTACACGGCGTGTTAGAACTAAACAGGCCAGGTGGCTACATAAGGAACTTCTCTCCTCCCTCCAGTCCCGCGACAGGAGTTGGAACTGCTTTAGAGCCTCAGGTCTTCAAGCTGACTATGACACATACAGAATACAGCACAGTATGTGCAACTAACAAATACGGCTAGCAAAGAGCTCGTACTGCCAAAGTCTACTAACTGAAGCTGCGGAGGATCCAACAAAATTCAGGGCGCACGTGAAATCTTTTCTGGGGGCAAACCAGTCTTGTCATACTAACGACATGGTCCTTAATGGAGTCCACTGCAATGATCCTCTTACTATTGCAAACTCCTCCAATAAACATTTTACTGACCTATCTAGTTACACTGCCTCCTTCCTAGCATATCCTAATTTGCCACCCTTCCTGGGCACTGGGTTTTCTGAACATCCGCCTTTCTACTTTAAAGCTACTTCTAAGACTGACGTTCTTAAACTTCTAAACTCCATCTCTGACAACACCAGCATAGGCTCAGACTGCCTGAAGCCAAAACTTTTGAAACTAGCCGCCCCTTTCATCGCTGCACCGCTGGCTAGAATTTTTACCATGTCCCAAGGACATGTTCCTGATATCTGGAAAATCTCAAAAGTCACCCCAGTTTTCAAGAAAGATGATAAAAAGGACACTATTAATTATAGCCACATAGCCAGCTTATCGGTACTTAAACTTCTTGAGAAAACAGTTGCCACCCAGGTCACCGAGTTCCTCAGTAAGTACTGTCGGTTATCTCCTACTCAGCATGGCTTCCATAAAGGACACAGCACTTCCACTGCATTGCTCCAACTCACCAATGATATCCTGACTGCAATGGACCAAGGCCTCATGACAGGTACAGTGTTCATAGACCTCTCTAAAGTGTTTAATCATGTTGATCACTCTCTCCTGCTTGCCTGCCTTACTTCGCTTGGCTTCTCATCTCCATTGGTCAAATGGTTTCATAGCTACCTAACTAATAGGAGCCAACATGTAAAATTCAACTCTGTGGTATCTGACTCTGCAATGGTAAATATCAGTGTTTCTCAAGGATCCATATTGGGGCTTCTTCTTTCTTCAGTTTTTATTAACTGCATATCCCCCAACTCTGAGCTGTGCTCGACTATTCTATACACAGATGATCTTGTGTTATACTCCTCCTCAGTGGACATCCAAGTAATAAACAAGTGTCTAACCTTGGCATTTACTAATGTACAAGAATGGATCCACAAACATAGACTTGCCCTAAATACAAGTAAAACACTGGCATGCTCTTTGGATCTACAAATAAATTCAACTTAAACTAGAAGCTCATATGATGTCTCCTGTAACGGTGGCTCATCCCTCTTGACTGTAACTTCTTTTAGGTACCTAGGTGGTCTGCTCGAAGAAACCCTTAGTTTTAAGCAGCACATCATGGCTACCTGCAAGTCAGTAAATACTAAGCTCGGAGCTGCCTACAGAACTAGTCTCATGCATACTCCCTCGGCTAGGCTGGCTATAGCTAGAGGAATCCTACTCCCATCCCTAGCGTACAGGGCAGTGACCTAATCAAATGTTCCTAAAAGCACTCTTAGCAAATGGGATATTACGTACAATAATATCTGCCTGTATGCCTCTGCCTCCCCATGAATAAAGCACCATTGTTTGTTATATGCTGACCTCAACTGGCCCTCTCCATCTGTTTATCAGCTTCTTGCCCTCGGAACTTTACTTGACAATATCGTAAGATCTAACCTCCCTACCTCTCTTACCTCGATGTTAGTACCCCGACCCCCTCCTATAGCCTTCGCTCAAATGAACTCTCACTTCTATACACTCCTAGGTGCAAAACCCAGAAAGGTACCTTAGCCTTCTCAAGTCTTGCTCCTAAATATTGGAACTCTCTGCCATTCGAAGTTTGCTCTGCTCCCAGCTATGCTGCTTTCAAAAATATGTACTACCCTCTCCTCATCAATCATGCTCAATGTACCTGTTTTAACCCTCCTTAGACGACTCACTCTGTTTCACATAGATCTTGTCCTCTAGGTGCCTTTGACTAGCTGTTTCATAGATGCACTTACTGCTA
Organism: Neoceratodus forsteri; assembly: GCA_016271365.2. Taxonomy (NCBI): domain Eukaryota; kingdom Metazoa; phylum Chordata; order Ceratodontiformes; family Ceratodontidae; genus Neoceratodus; species Neoceratodus forsteri. The sequence goes on from CM057456.1 coordinate 1,274,351,792, forward strand.
TCTTGTATGACACAGTTACTCATACTATCGCCATATGTATTATGCCCATATATCCATAATTGTATCTCACCTTCTTCAATATAATGTGTGTTATTTTGCTTGATTTGTTACTTGAACTTCGTCCTAATAATGTTGAATCTTGGTTGACTGCTGTATTGCTGTTCTTTCTTTTGTACACTGTCTACTGCTTTTTGTTCCTTATTTACCGGGTCGTGTCAGAATTTGTTCAGTATCTCTGTACATTCATATGTAATTTGTACACTGCTTAATTGTTTGTAACCTTCCGGGTCATGTCTGAAAACAGTCACCTCATGGCTATTGACATCTACCCGGTTAACAAATACTAAATAAAAAAATAACATAAAAAAATAACATTAACTCAGGGTCACTCCTGAAGAAAGGGCATGCACGTCTCAGTGGGCCTACCCAGTTGACAAAATTCAATAAATTAATAAATAAATATACTATGGTCTCATCATTTATGGCTCGGCCACAACCACAACCCTTAGACGCCTCACAACTGCCTTAAATAAGGCATGTCGGCGCTCATCACTGGTGCTCACCGTCTCACCCACACATGTGACCTGTACACTCAGACCAGCTGGCTCCAACTATCAAACCGCATAAAGTTTCTCACCTGCTCCATGGCAAAAAAAATCTACCTTGGCCTTGCACCTTCTGAAGTCTCAACTCTGTTACAACACCAAATTAACAAATGGTGCCTTAAGAGATCCACGCTACAGCTACTGAAAGTCCCCCACTGTCACACTTCACAGGGACAAAGCTCTTTTGCTTATCGAGCGCCACTCGGGTTCAATGGCCTCAGCTCCACCATCTCCTCTGCCCCAACAACTGGTATGTTTAAAACTAGGCTCTGGGACTATCTCACTACCAACAGCTCCTGTGACTGCCCAACTTAACCTTGTTTCTCCACTTCACTTCCTGCTCTAGTGGTCCCCCCCCCCACTGGATTCTACCCTCACATCTTGGTATACCCAGTGCTGCACTTTTTACCCTCTCCCCACCCTTCCTACATTCCTTCCCCCCCTCCCCTCTTCCCTCTCCCTATGACTCTGGCACTTCTTATCTGTTGTCTATTTTCTCTGACAAATGCCGCTGGCTGCCTTGTTACAATGCTGCCCTTGAATTGTAATAATCTGTACTCTGTTTGCAATGTCCACATTGTTGTAATGTCTGTCTTGATGTTCCCCATAATTTGTATTTCTCTGATGTGGAACCTTTCTAAAAGAGCCAAGGCTCAAAGGTATTTGTAATACTAGACTTAATTAATAAATAAATAAATAAATAAATAAATAAAATACTCCCATTTCTCCTCCCTTATTTTGCCGTCCCATCTCTTATCCAGCCCTTGTACCTGTCCCACCCATGTTTGAATCCACTCACTGTTTAAGCAATAAGGCACAACAGGGTGAGCACTGTGCTGGGATAATGGCATGTTGTGGGTGGGCTGAAGCCTGAGGCGAAGCAAAGTGCTTCCACTGAGAAGTGCCACATCCCAGCACAATGCACACTCTGGAGTGCATTATTGGAATTATGAAATGGGTCCCTTACTGTGAATAAATAAAATCATTTTTAAATTTTTTCTATAGGATTTGTAAAACAAAAACAAAAAAAATTAGAAAATTGTCCCTTTTAGTAGATGTACTTCATAGATTGGTCAGTAGGTGGCGTCAACACTGCATGGTTTTTAAGTAAGGGCATGCATGAGGCTAACAACATGAGTACCTTAATCATGTTTCTTTTTTACGACTGTGGGTGGAGCCAACAGGAGTATTGCATGTACAAAAGGAGTGATGTCATGTGTACTGTCCATGGAACTGACTGAAGGTGTAAATCAGGGGTCAACCAAAACTTTTTTTTGCACTAGCCAGCAGGGCAAGTTGATTCAAAATTGCACTACCCCGCAGATGATTGCACTAGCCCTTAATTATTATGGTAAATTTTGATCACTTATGCAGGAAACAATGCAAGCAAAGCCAAGAAATATTCTGATTATTGCACATTTATCTTGCTCCCACATTGCTTCCAGCTCCCAGCAGAAAAAGACTGCAGTGCCATCACAGTGAGCCCCCCATTGTTTTGTACCATAGCCTCCTCTCTTCCTCTTTCTGCCCCCCCCCACACCAAATAGAGAGAAGATATCACAACAGCAAATGTTCAATCAAGCAGTCCTAGCTCTGCGCACATAACAGCTGACATCATCAAGCACCTCACCACACTGTCGCCACCACCCACAGGGCAATAAACAGAGTCAGGCATAGAAAGACACTCTCGGTCCCCACCCTATAGTCAGCTGGAGACCTGTACTTCTGAAAGTTTTTGTACAGTCTCAAGTAAGCCAGGAGCACATCTAAGATTTCTTTGGGGTGGGGGATAGACAAACCTAAGGGGCTTGGGAAATAGAAAACTATGAGATTTGTATTCGTAAAAGCATTGATTTTAATATGCTCTGCCCCAACAATAACAGATTTTTCTTAAACATTGTCCTTTCATCAGCCCAGGGGACACAGTACACAAGCATAACACTATACTATTTCTATTTCTGTATAGGATGATCTATGCACCCCAGGAATGCCTATTTCAAGGTTTCAAATTATGTATTTTATCAAGGTTCATTTTTATACCATACATGATCCAAAGCTTTGTTCTTAGGCTGAAAGGACATGCTGAGTGGGATAAGGATGGAACTGTATGGATGGTGATGGCTGGCATGGTCTATTTAGAAGAGCTAATGGACCCCCTACACTTGCCAGTAATGGCAGCTATGGATGGTCACTTCAGAGTCTGATCTGCAGTGGTGTCCAGGGAAAGAACAGAATTAAGAGATTTGGAGGGGAGAGGGAAGTTATGGTGAGGCTGGGATAAACCCTCCACCTGCAGGGCTGATCCTGTATACCTCTTTGCATTTTGTCACTGAAATGTTGGATACAACACTCAAAATGTAGAGAAATGAGGGGCACTGGTCTTAATAATATTGGACAAATTGTTAGACATAGAGACATTCAGAAAACTGGAACCTAGTGACTTAACAGCACTCGACCCTTGATCACACCCTGAACACTAGCTTGACTCCTGGGGTGGTGGAAGCACTCGGCTTTGCCTCGTGCTTCAGCCCACCCCAGGAGTGACATTATTACATGATAACGCACACCCTGTTGTGCCTTGTTGCTTAAATATGCCCTTTCTCAATGTACTGTACTTTGATTCGGCTAGTGTATGCAACAGCCTTCATGTGAACACTCTGGGCTTCTCTTTGACTCCTGATGTCTATTTGCTTTAGCTATTGTATATTGTTTGAATTGCTTTGGTCTTCTTTTGTGGTGCCTATGTGCCTAAACTATGTAATCTGTTTAGCTACTATTACCCATGTATCTCCAGTGAATGATTGTTATAACTGTCTGCTCTCCGAGCCATTGTTTTTTGACTTGTTAACTGTCCTGTCTTTGTATTAGTTTAGACGAGGTGCCTTTTTAAATGAGTCTGACTCAATGGTTTGTAAATCTGATTTTTAAAAAAATAAATAAATAAATGTTTATGTTTAAGCCCATGAAACACCCTTATCTAGTTAATGCAGTCACAGTCGTAGTGACTCTGCCAGATCTTGTTCCTTTTCAGATTGCCGGGTACCATTAGCCCTTTTCTGGGAGGAGCTTTTAATTTTCAGGTCTGTTCCAGGAGTACCTTATGTTTCTGTTTTAAACTGTGTGTGCTGTAATTGTAATTTGTGTCCCCTAGTACCCTTGATATGATCCTTAATACTTAAATTCAGTTCATCCATTAATTCAGAATGCTGTAATACATTAACTTAATACCATGTCCCCCTAATCATTCTCTTATTGAGTGGCATTAAATTTAGCTTTGTCAGCCTATCTTCGTATCCCAAGTGCTTGCATTCATAGACAATTTTATTTGATTGCCTCGGTACCCTCTCAATGTTGTCCCTATTAGTCCCCCTTATAGGTCCCCATGGTGGGTTACCATAATCCAGATGAGGTTTGATATACGCTCTGTACAGAGGCATAACAACTTTAGCCTCTTTACTTTTGAAATTTCTCTTAACTGTCCACAGGACTCTTTTTCCTTTGGCTACCTGAGTCCTACAATGTGTTTCAAATGTTAGTTTATTAGATATAATAATTCCAAGATCTTTTTCATCACTGCTAGTTTTGAGGGAATTGTTCTTCATAAAATGTGTAGTATTTGTGTTGTGATTTCCAAAATGTAATACACTACATTTTTCCTGGTTAAAAATCATACCATCTGAATCAGCCCAATCAGTTTATTTAGAGCATCATGTAGTTTTTGGCTGTCAGTACTATCTGAAACCACACTGACCAGTTTAATATCATCTGCATATTTGCTTATCCAAACTTCTGCATTATGTCATAATTTGGATATGTATAGCTGGAATAGTAAAAGGCCCAGCATCGAGCCCTGTGGTACACCACTCGTTACAGGGGTAGGTGCTGAACAAAACCCATTGATACTAACTTTTTGTGTTCTCCGATAGCCAGTTCTGAATCTAATTTATCAATCATCATCAATTTCCAGATTAATTAGCATTTGGATTATTTGATTGTGGGGGATTTACAATCTACTGGATATCACTGATCCAAAGCTGATGATTTCTTTTCATAGAAGCATAGCTGATTCGTTATACACTATCTTCCAGGCACAAAGCCATGTTGGGCGAGGTCTAACTGTTTACTATCCCTTAAAAATTTATAAATATCTTCTAGGGCACTAGTAATTTAACTTGTTATAACAAGTTATATGAAAACAAAACACAAAATCAAACCACTACTTGCATTTTCTTCCAATTACTCTGACCAAGTTATAAACCCAGCAACTTATCAGGAATGGATATCATTAACTGCAGGTACTGTGGAACAATTTTCAGAAGGACAGTCTTACAGGATTTAGGACACTGTCCTACATGCTGGGCAATTGGAGATCTTAGGGCTCAGCTCTGGGCAGCATGGGCAGAGATTGCATGCCTCAAATTTCATATTCAAGAGGAAATACATTATAAGAACCACCCACCATTTCCCCAACATCCAACAGAAGAACCTCAACCACAGAGGGTAATTGGTCCAGGAGGTTGGCAGGTGGTTAGGAAGGGCAAATCGGGTGCCCCATCACTCTGTGCTTTCCAACATATTACCTCCAAAAACCATATAAAAACTACAAACAGGTATCTGCCTCTATCTCCGAAATCAAACAAAGGGGCAGAGGACACTGCAGAGCAGGACACTGCAGCACAGGAACTAGCACAACAAAACTTGCCCAAATCAGGAACCAAAACAAAAAAAGCAAAGAAAATCCAAAAAACTTCTGATCATAGGAGACTCCATGATTCGGGGAGTTGATACCCATCTCCAGCCAGGGGTAATGGTCAGATGTCTCCCAGGTACATCAGCGTGGAGAGACACTGACCGCATTACTAAAATTGTTCACAAAGCAGGAGAAAACATTGATGTACTGGTACACATAGGGACTAATGATCTACGCCAGCCGGTCAGTTGTGGAGACCAAGGAACACCTGACCAGGCTGAGTGACAAACTATCATCCATTTCGTCCGACATCTCCTTCTCTGAGATCCTTCCAGTCTGGGAGAGGGGGGCAGATGGACGGAAGGTCAGAGAAGGGGAGATAGGGGAGTTAAACATGTGGCTCAAGGGCTGGTGCCAGGAAAAAGGACATAGATTTGTAGAGAACTGGCAACAGTTCTGGGAACGAAAGTTCTTTAAATTTGATGGACTGCATCTGACTAAGGAGGGAGTCAGTGCATTGGGGCAGAAGTTTGATGTCTTTGCAGAATATTTAAACTAGCAAATGGGGAGAGGGGTGCAGCACCCCATACGTCGAATGGGAAGAACACCCCTCTCCCCTCAGCTAGTGGTCAAACAGGGATTCAGCATGTTTGCAGTTCATTTGCATCACCAGGTAAGAAAAAAGGTCCGCTCCCATACGACGCGCACAGGGGAAATGCCAAACCTCACCCAACAACTAACACAGAATCTGGCCAATGGAAAATCATGTACACAAATGCTCACAGCCTGGAAATAAGATCCCAGACCTGCAGGCAATAATGTCAGAGGCTAAACTGGACATAGTAGCAATTAGTGAGATGTGGTTCACCAGTAACCACACTTGGGAGATTTCAGTACCTGGCTATGTACTGTTCAGAAGAGACCAAGGTACAAAAGTGGGGTGGAGTGGCCCTGTATGTCAATGAAAATATCAAAGCTCCAGAAATTCAGAATACACATAAGGAGCCAGAAGAACTGTGGGTCACCCTGGAAACAGGAAATGGGACAGCCATAAGAACTGGGGTTGTCTACAGGCCCCCAGACCAGGCGGAGGACATAGACACATTACTGTTAAAAGATATACAAAACATGACAGCTAAAGGGGAGGTTCTGATAATGGGAGACTTCAACATGCCGGATACAGATTGGTCAATACCAGCAGGAACATCTGCCAGAACTAGAAACATGGTGGATTCCCTGCATGGGGAGGGCCTCAAACAACTGGTACAACAACCCACAAGAGACAGGCTATCCTAGATCTAGTACTGACTAACAGGGAAGGGATCACAGATCTCCAGGTAGAAGGTCACCTGGGGGCCAGTGACCATCACATGGTATGGTTCAATTTGGCCACTACATCTAAATCATCCCATTCCGAGGCAAAAATATGGGACTTCAGAGGAGCTGACTTTGATAAGATGGCCAACAGAGTTAAGCTAGCCCTGGCAAAAAGAAACACAGGTGAGGGGGTACAGGCAAAGTGGGCAAGCATTAAGGATGCAATACTTGAAGCAACATCCCATTGTGTTAGACAGAAAAGGAAGTGCAAAAGAAGAAGGAAACCACTTTGGTTCTCAACTACAGTAGCTCAAAAGGTCAGAGCCAAAAGGCTGGCCTTCAGGAAATATAAGGAAACACAGCGAGATGAAGATAGGGAGGCATACCAAACTGCCCTAAGGGAAGCAGGGAAGGCAGTAAGGCAGGCAAAGTCCCAAACTGAGGAAACACTATCACGAACAATAAAAGAAGGTGACAAGACTTTCTATAGATACATTAGTGAAAGGAGAAAGTCCAGAGGGGGTATTGCTAAGCTCAAAGGAGAAAAGGGGGCATGTGAGGAGGAGGACCCTGTAAAAGCATCTATCCTAAATAGATACTTTTGCTCAGTATTTACTGAAGAGAAGGTAGGGCAGGGCCACAGCTCAGCACCATGGACACGGGGGGGAGGGAGGTGAGCACTACTCCCTTCACAAAAGAAAGGGTCCTACAAGAGCTCACTGAGCTCAGGGTGGACAAGGCAATGGGACCTGATGGCATACATCCCAGGGTATTTAAGGAGCTAAGGGTGGAACTAGCAGAGCCATTAGCAGAACTGTTTAGTGAGTCTCTGAGCACAGGAGAGGTCCCAGAAGACTGGAGAAGGGCTCATGTGATCCCGCTCCACAAGAGTGGTAGCAGGGAGGAGGAAGGAACTACAGACCAGTCAGTCTTACCTCAGTAGTGGGCAAGATTATGGAGGCACTCCTTAAGGAAAGGATAGTGCAACACCTGGAATCCATAGGGGAACAGGATCCAAGACAGCATGGGTTTACAAAAGGAAGGTCCTGTCAAACTAATCTCATAGATTTCTTTGACTGGGTAACCAGAGTGGTGGACCAGGGGGCTGTTGATGTCGCCTATCTTGACTTCAACAAAGCTTCGACACTGTTCCACATAGACTGATAAATAAGTTGGGTAGGCTCAAATTGGGTCAAGTTGGTCAACTGGGTGGCAAACTGGTTATTGGACAGAAAATAATGAAGGTGGTGGTAAATGAGCATACAGTCAGAAGAGATGCAAGTCACAAGTAGGGTACCTCAGGGATCAGTCCTGGGGCCAATCCTCTTCAATATCTTCATTAGTGACACTGCAGATGGTCTAGAAGGTAAGGCTTGTCTGTTTGCAGATGACGCCAAGATCTGCAACAGAGTAGATGATCCAGATGGGGTGGGCAGAATGAGAGGAGATCTGGATAAACTAGCAAAATGGTCAGAAGAGTGGCAACTGGGATTTAATGCAAAGAAGTGCAAGATCATGCACATAGGGAAGAGAAACCCCGAAGCCACCTATAGGCTGGGAGGGGAGTTGCTGGTAGTCACAAAGGAAGACAGAGACTTGAGCATCATCATCACCGATGACCTGAAATCATCCAAGCAGACCTCTAAAGCGGTAGGTAAGGCTAGGGGGATGTTAGGGTGTATTAGTAGGGGTATCACAAGTCGTAAGAGGAAGGTAATAATCCCTCTTTACAAGACACTGGTTAGGCCTCATCTGGAGTACTGCGTGCAGTACTGGAGGCCACACCTTCACAAGGACATTAACCAAACTGAGGCAGTCCAGAGAAGGGCAACCAAAATGGTGCAGGGACTGCATCAGAAGACATATGAGGACAGATTAACAGAGCTCAATATGTATACCCTTGAGCAAAGGAGGGAGAGAGGTGATATGATCGAAACATTCAAACACCTTAAGGGCATTAACAAGGTGAAAGAGTCTAACATGTTTAAATATAAGAAAAATAGCAGGACAAGAGGACACAGCATGAGAACAGAGGGAGGCCGATTAAGGGGGAATGTGAGGAAATTCTTTTTCACAGAAAGAGTGGTGGATGCATGGGAACAGCCTACCTCAGGAAGTGGTGGCTATGAATACAGTGCAGGGCTTCAAACAGGCATGGGATAGGCATAAGGGAGCAATACAGACGAATATGGATAGATAGGTCATTGACAGTGTAAAGGTGTGTGGCACATTCATAAGGTAGAAAAAATGGGCAGACTGGATGGGCCTTGCGGTCCTTATTTGCCGTCAACCTCTATGTTTCTATGTTCTTTAATTATGGATTCCAATATCTTTCCTGGAACTGATGTTAGGCTGATTGACCTATAATTTGTACAGTCTAATTTACTACCTTTTTTGTGAACCGGTATCACTGTGGCAGTTAGCCAATCAATTTGAACTATTTGTTCTGAGACAGATTTATTGAACAGCATGGTTAGGGGTGCAACAATACATGGGTATAATATTTTGAGCACTGCAGATGAGATATTATCTGGTCCTGCTGACGTAGTATTTTTTAATGCATTTATTTTATCAATGATTCTACTGGGATTAATCTTAACATCTGATTAGACCCCTCGGGAGTGGTTATATCTAAATTAGATTTTGCAGTGAATATTGATCCAAAGTGTGCATTGAATATACTGGCAATATGCAGCGGTTCCTCTATGTTTCGATTATTGTGTGTTAATCTTATTCCAGTATTATTACCCCTCAAAGAGCTGACATAACTATATAATTGTTTAATGTTGTCCTTTGTTGCTGTGTTTGCTACTCTTCGTTCCGTTGTTATTTTTTTTTTACTTTTACTAATCATCTTTTCACATGTCTTCTGACCAAAATACATGCGATTTGGTCTTATTGTATCTATTATATAAATTTCTTTTTTTTTAGCATTTTCTTTATTTTTTGAGTTAGCCATTTGGGTTGTATGCCATTTTTATCATATTTCTTTATTTATTTGCTTTTGTTAACCGGGTAAGCACACTAGACAGCCAAGTACCTATTTTCAGGTGCAACCCAGGAGATTACAAGGTACATTACAAGGTACATACATGAACATAGGGCAAATACAAGTGAAGGATTACATTACATAGAATTGACTTGGTTAAGTATTTATCACAGATAAGAAATATCTCACTTTTTATTATCTCCCACATCTGTATGGTATTTTTACCTTGTAATTTGGTCTCCCGTGATATATTATCTATTTGTCTATACACCCTTTCCTTATTTACAGATCTGAAATTATATATTATTCTACACCCTCTAGAGCTGATTACTTTACCAGATAGACTAAAATGAATACTGCTGTCTGTGATCACTGTTCCCTAGTGGTTCCCTGGTATCACACTTAGTGACCTCGATATTATTTGTAGTCAAATATTCAGTATATTTTTATCCCTTGTTGGTGCTTTCACATGCTGTAGTAGGCCTAGTTCTTGAGTTGTTCTAAGAAAATTCTTTCCAGTAACACTACGAACTTTTGATTCCTCCCATGAAATATTCCCATAGTTCAGATCTCCTAGGAAAAGTACTTGTCCCAATTCGAAGGCCTTTTCCAGCTCTTCATTAATTTGGTTGGCACACCTTGATGTTCTGTACTGTTTTCAGGTCAGCTGTCTCCACTGGTAGTCTATTCCATACATACACCGCCCTCTGGGAGAAGTGCCTCCTGACCACAGAAAACTGAATGACGATCAGACTGAAATCTCCACAAACTGATAGCTTGAGGAAAAATACGAAGTAATAACTGAAGGTCAGACAGAGCTCTAGTTCCAGAGTGTCCACCCTTCCAATCGCTTCAAGTACTACAGTACTTCACAGGGATTTCCCTACTATTCTAATCCCCAATTTCCCTACTATTCTACCCTGTGATTACCTTGGTAAGCTGCGATTTGTCAAGCCTCAACTTGTGGGCCTGTATTGTCTTCATGGCCACAGTCTCTGCTGGTGGGGTGTTCCATGGGGTCACCACCCTCTTAACATTATCCCCCAATGCATCCTCTCTGAGCTTCAGGCTGTGTCCCAGTGTCCTGCTGGAAGACATAACAGCAACCATCTCAGTCTATCAATCTGGTCAAAACAGTGAACATGCTAAGGGTCTCTGGCCTCTCCTCACAGCTTTTATGCTTTACTTCCCTGACCATTTTAGAGACCCTGTACTTCACCCTCCCGACTGCCTCAATGTCCTCTTTGTATTGGGGAGCACAGAACTGCACACAGTACTTCCGATGGGGTCTGATCAGAGCCTTGTAAAGTAGAAGAATTACTTCCTCTGGTCTGGTAACCCTCTTTTCATATACTGCAACATTCTGCAGACCCTCTTTATAGGGGCTGTGCACTGTTTGTCATGCTTGAACCTCTTGTCTATTATGACACCCCAGTTCCTTTACCTCCTCCACTGCAACAAGGGTACATACACAGTGTGAAGGTCATACCTCTGTTTTTCTCCCCAAGTGTTGTATCTTGCATTTAGCTGCACTGAATCTGAGACTCCAGTAGTCTGACCTATTGCCAAGCCTGTTCAGGTCCTCCTTATTCTGTTCTTCCTCATGACTTCCATGACCTTGCTCAGCAGTTATGTCAGGGTGATTGCCTGTAGTTGCCTGGGTCCAAACTTGCCCTCTTTTGGAAGACGGAGACCACATCAGCCACTTTCCAGTCCTCTGGTACACCTGTTCAGACAGACTCATAAAATATTACTGCATGCAGCCCTGCCAAATGTTCCTTAGCTCCACTATTATCTTGGGATGTATCCTGTCTGTCCCTTCGCACTTATCTGGCTCAATTTTCTCCAGGTAGTCTGCTACCACTACGGCTATGATGACCTCAGGCTGCATCATTCCTATCCCTGATGCCATGGGCCCTCCCAATGAGCACTTTCTCTACACTAGCAGCCCTTTGGTGAAACACAGAAGCACAGTGATCATTCAGAATCTCAGTCATTGCTCCTGGTTCCCCACAGGTTCCCTCCCCCAAACCAAGTCCCCTGTTTTCACTTTACCTTCCTCCTTCTACTTATGTACTGGAAGAAGGCTTTGGTATTGTTCACAGCTCCTACTGCTAGCCTCAATTACAGACCCTGATTGACTTTCCTAATCTAGTCTTGCAATTCCTAACTGCTGCTCTGTACTCATCTCCAGACTGCAAACAAGCCACCCCTTTTCAGTCATCATTTTAATGACTGGTCTGGAGGACCCAGCTATTCTGTAATCACATGACCTCAAGTAAGATCTGTCTCCATTGATTTCTATGGGTGCAACAGCAGCTAGGAGAAAATGTAAAAACTGGTGGTGTGTGCCCACAGGTAACTAGGCACTCCATAGATGGCTGTTGCCAAACTCAAAGCATCACATTCCTGACCACCATCCTTCTGACTTCCACAGCTCTAACCCTGCATGCTCGTGCATGGTAGTCAGGCATGTCGGCAGAAAAAAAAAAAAGGGTCCCTCGATTTTTCACACACACCTGCTGTAAGCCATCACTTGTTCTATCACCATGCCTGCCCCCCCCCCCCCATGCACAAACATCAGGCTTGCAACTGCAGCAAGGCCAGGGACCTCCACTGCTGCCACACCTCAATAAAACTGTTCTGCAACTGCAGCAAGGCTAGGGAAATCCACTGAGCTCCCCCCCCCATAAAGCTGCTCTGTGGCACAATAACTCAAGTCTGATGGTTGTATACAGACCCCCATCTCAGGGGGAGGGAATGGACAAGGACATGATAGAAGGAATCCTTAGGATGGCAGAGGAAGGGGAGATACTATTGATGGGCGACCTGAATTTGCCAGATGTTAACTGGTGCACCTTTGCTGTAGCCACATCCAAGAGCAGGGCCATTCTCGATGCCCTACAGGTGGCATGCCTCAGATAGCTAGTTTTGGAACCCACTCGTGAGGGAGCAATCTTAGACCTCATACTCTCAAATGGGGACAGTGAGAGGATCTCAGATGTAGAAGTGGATAAAACCTTTTATAGGTACATCAGGGAGTGTAGAAAGACAAAGGGAGGGATAGTGAGGCTGAATAAAATGGACAGTGGGTTGGCAGAGAGGGACAGTGAAAAAGCAGGGATACTGAACAAATATTTCTGCTCAGTATTCACAAAAGAGGAGGAGGGAGAGGTGCCTAATCCAATTAACAGAAGCACTCTGGATAGGAGGGGTTGATCCCAGTCCTTTCACAGAAGAAAGGGTTCTAAAGGAACTCCTAAAACTGAAGGTGGACAAATCAATGCGGCCTGATGGAATTCACCCCAGAATTCTAAAAGAATTAAGGGGAGAACTAGTGACACCGCTGACTACCCTTTTTAACAAATCATGGGAGGATGGGGTGGTACCTGAAGACTGAAGGAAGGCAGATGTGATTACCCTTCACAAAAGTGGGAGCAACACAGAGGCAGGAAACTACAGACCTGTCAATTTTACCTCTGTGGTAGGGAAAGTGATGGAATCACTTCTGAAGGAAAGAACTGTTGAGTACCTAGAGGCCAGTGGGGCACAGGACCCAAGACAGCATGGGTTCACAGTGCGATGGTCATGTCAGACAAATCTAATTGATTTCTTTGACTGGGTGACCAAAGTAGTAGACCAGGGAGGGGCTGTGGACATGGCCTATCTAGACTTTAGCAAAGCATTTGACACAGTCCCACACAAAAGATTAATAACTAAATTAACCAGACCGGGAGTGGGTCCCAGGGTGGTAGCCTGGGTAAAACATTGGCTGGACAACAGGACATAGAAAGTAACTATAAATGGAGTCCACTCTGAAGAAGGGGGGGGGGTTGCTAGTGGGGTACCGCAGAGTTCAGTACTGGGTCCAGTCCTTTTTAATGTCTTTATAAGTGATGTTGCAGAGGAACTGGAAGGAAAAGTATGTCTCTTTGCAGATGACACAAAGATCTGCAACAAGGTTGATACACAGGGAGTCGTGGAAAGGATGAGAAGGGACTTGGCAGGCTGGAGGAATGGTCAGAAGTATAGCAGCTTGGATTCAATGCAAAGAAGTGCAAAATAATGCACCTGGGAAACAAAAACCCAGGGGAAGATTACACAATGGGTGGGGAGGTAGTAACAACAACAAAAATGGAAAGGGACCTGGGGGTAATCATATCAGATGATCTTAAGGTTGGCAAGCAATGTGAGAAGGCAGTAAGGGAGGGCTGGGGGGAAACTAGGATGTATAGGGAGAGGCATCACCAGCAGAAAACAGGAAGTCGTTATCCCTCTGGACAGACAGTTGGTGAGACCCCACCTGGAGTACTGTGTCCAGTTCTGGAGACCCCATCTCCGCAAGGACATAGACAGGATGGAGGCAGTCCAGAGGAGGGCAACTAAAATGGTGCAGGGTCTGCAAGAGAAGCCATATGAGGAGAGACGAAAGGAGCTTAATATGTATACCCTTGAGGAAAGGCGGGAGAGGGAGGACATGATAGAGACTTTCAAGTACCTCAGTGGAATCAACAAAGTCCAAGAGGGTAGCATCTTTCAGAAACAGAGAAGTGCAAAAACAAGGGGTCACAATTTGAAGATAATGGGGGGACGGCTCAGGGGCAATGTAAGGAAGTAGTTTTTTCAAAGAGAGGGTGGTGGGCACATGGAACAGCCTTCCTGAGGAGGCTGTGGGGTGTAAAACTGTGGGAGAATTCAAGAATGCATGGGACAAACATAAGGCAATTCTTGTGGGGGGTAGGAAGAAATAGGCTGTTGGTTAACTAGGATCTGCAGCTTATCCTGTAGGTAGAGAAATGGGCAGACTAGGTGGGCCAAGTGGTCCTTATCTGCCATCAAAGTCTATGTTTCTACGTAGAGATCTATGCAGCAACCCTGGACTTTATGGCCTTTGGTTGATTGTAAAAGATAGGGGTGAGTGTTGAGTTTGGGGCTGCTCAGTGTGTTAGGTCCTCTAAACTAACAGACTAAACTTGGGGTGGATGAGGAGGGGGTTCAAATACCTGATGGAGACTTTGGGTGCAAGTCTGGTAGGAGATGAGAAGCTGTATGAGGATGTGGGTGCTACTTTTGTGTGTGTGTGTGTGTGTGTGTGTGTGTGTGTGTTGGGGGTGGGGTTACATGTTTGGTAATCATCCTCTGACTGGTAGCTTTATTCTTTCTTATACCATCTGATACCACAATAAGGGTTCCCGGCACTCTTGCCATCACTCCTCCTCATGTAAACTGTATCAAATACAAGACACTGCACTTGTTTTTACAATTAAAAAAACAAAAACCTAAATTTTCTTTATTCTGTAATAAGGCTAAGCGGCAGTCAGTACTGAGCGTGCTCTATCATCATGTGAACTGGAGAGATGTTTTTGCTTATTCATCCTGCTATGTTTGTAATGTGTTGCTGCCTTGTTTGTTCAATGTGCACTGTTTTCCTCTTTACATTCATTCCAAACATGTCACTTGAAAAATCTGTTGACTGTTTATTGCTTATCGGGGGAAGGTGGCAGAATATACACAGTGTTGTGGTTACAGACCGGGGACACTTTTTATTCTGGATAGTGGAACTAGTATAATAATAAATTATATTATTATATCATTATATAATATATTATATTATATAGTGGAACTAATATAATATAATAGCTGTAGGAGATGAGGAGAAGGCGGCCCTCCTAAATGAATACTTTGCATCTGTTTTCAAGACCGAAAAGGAAGGGAAAGGGCCTGTATTGAATAAAAAAGGGGAAGGAGGGTGTGGAGGCTGACACAAGTCCCTTCACAGTGGTGAGGATGTTGGAGAAGATGGGAAAAATAAAAAAGGGACAAGGCCATGGGACCTGACCAAGTACACCCAAGGGTGCTTAGGGAGCTAAGGGTTGATTTGGCAGGACCTCTGGCCAGGCTGTTTAATCTCTCCCTGGAATCGGGGAGGGTCCTGGGAGACTGGAAAAAGGTAGAGGTGGTACCGCTATACAAGGGAGGGAGAAAGGATAAGCCTGGCAACTACCACCCAGTCAGTCTCACTTAAGTTGTAGGAAAGCTGATAGAAACTTTCATAAAGGAGAGACTGGTAGGGTACCTAAAGGAGGATGGTCTGATGGATGACAACTAGCATGGGTTCACAGGTGGCAGGTCTTGTCAGGCCAACCTGATCGAATTCTTCGAGAGGGTTACGGAAGTTTTCTGTCGGGGGGGGGGAGAGGTGGATGTGGCTTATCTGGATTTCAGAAAACAACTCCATCCCCCACAAAAGGTTGGTAAGCAAGTTGAGTAGTCTGGGTGTGGGAGCTAGGCTCACAAAGTGGGTGGAGAATTGGCTAGGTGGGAGGACCCAGACTGTGGTGGTCAGTGGGAAGCACTCCAGGGAACTAGGAGTGATGGGCGGGGTACCACAGGGTCGGTGCTGGGGCCCATACAGTTTAATGTGTACATGAGGGACTTAGGAGAGGGTCTAAATGGAAAGGCGTGATTGTTCACGGACGACACAAAGACATATAACAGAGTGGACGCTCCACAGGGCTGGGGTGGGGCGGATGAGGCAGGATCTGGCCAGGCTGGGGGAGTGGGCAGAAAAGTGGCAACTGCACTGCAATGCAAAAAAGTGCAAAATAATGCACATACGGTGGAATGACCCAAGGGCCACTTACTGCCTCAGAGGGGAAACACTACAGGTGTCAGTGTGACTCAGATGGTAGCACATCCGCCTCTGGACCAGAAGGTCATGGGTTCCTTTCCCACACCGGGACTGGACTCATATCTACATCACTGGCATTCGACTGCAGTATTAGGAGGTGCTGTACTGCTAAGGTGTGCCGTCCTCGGATGAGACGTTAAACCAAGGTCCCTTCTACCCATCCTGGTGCTGTCCTGGTGGGTGTCCAGGTAGAAGTAAAAGAACCCAGGGCACTCTTCGCAAAGAGTAGGGACATTCCCGGTGTCCTTGCCAACATTCACCTACCCATAAACTGGATCATGTGTGTTATTTTGCTTGATTCATTACTTGAACTTCATCCTGATAATGTTGTATCTTGGTTGATTGCTGTATTACATAAGCAATAATGCCTGACAGGGTGTGTGGGTGCTGGGATGACGGCACCCCTCAGGTGGTTGGGCAGGAGGCCACAGGCCGAGTGCGTCCAACAACTGAGGCGTGACGTTATCCCAAATGACACACACCGTGGAGGGCATTATTGCTATTATACAATGGCTTGTTGTTATATATAAAATAAAAAAATAATTTTAAAGCTGTTTTTGTGTGGAAAAATAGTTTTGTTTTTTAAGAGAAGATGAAACAATCAATCAAAGGCTCCATAAAACAATCAATCAAAGGCTCCATAAAACAATCAATCAATCAAAGGCTCCATAAAACAATCAATCAAAAGCTCCATAAAACAATCAATCAAAGGCTCCATAAAACAATCAATCAAAGGCTCCATAAAACAATCAATCAAAAGCTCCATAAAATGCCCATCTGCAGGTTCACAGTGAGGCTGTGACTAGACCAGTAATGTTGTACTGGGATAACATCACGGGTCCAGCCCAAGACTGACCAATCAGGGACCAGGATTTTTTCTTGCCATTGTATAGTGTTCTTTCTTTTGTACACTGTCTACTGCTTTTTGTTCCATATCTACCGGGTCATGTCAGAATTTGTTCTGTATCTCTGTACATTCAGATGTAATTTGTAAACTGGTTAATTCTTTGTAACCTCCCGGGTTGTGTCTGAAAACAGTCACCTCATGCCTATTGACACCTACCTGGTTAACAAATTCTAAATAAAAAAATAACATTAACTCCGGGTCACTCCTGAAGAAGGGGCATACACGTCTCAGTGGGCCTACACAGTTGACAAAATTCAATAAATCAATACTCCCATTTCCCCTGCCTTATTTTGCTGTCCCCTGCTCTTATCCAGCCCTTGTACCCGTCCCACCCATGTTTGAATCCACTCACTGTTTAAGCAGTAAGGCACAACAGGGTGAGCATTGTGCTGGGATAATGGCATGTTGTGGGTGGGCTGAAGCATGAGGCGAAGCAAAGTGCTTCCACCAACCGAGAAGTGCCACATCCCAGCACAATGCACACGCTGGAGTGCATTATTGCAATTATGAAATGGGTCCCTTACTGTGAATAAATAAAATCATTTTTACATTTTTTTTTTTTTTTAGGATTTGTTAAAAAAAAAAAAGACATCTGAAAATTACAAAAAAATAAAAACAAGTGAATAGAAAATTGTCCTTTTTAGCAGATGTACTTCATAGATTGGTCAGTAGGTGGCGACAACACTGCATGGTTTCTAAGTAAGGGCATGCATAAGGCTAGCAGCATGAGTACCTTTAATCATGTTTTTTTTTTTCCTTTTCAGAATGCCAGGTACCATTAGCCCTTTTCTGGGAGGAGAATTTAATTTTCAGATCTGTCCCAGAAGTGCCTTATGTTTCTCTGTTTTAAACTTTGTGTGCTGTAATTGTAATTTGTGTCCCCCAGTATCCTTGTTATGATCCTTAATACTTAAATTCAGTTCATCCATTAATTCAGAATGCTGTAATACATTAACTTAATACCATGTCCCCCAATCATTCTCTTATTGAGTGGCATTAAATTTAGCTTTGTCAGCCTATCTTCGTATCCCAAGTGCTTGCATTCATAGACAATTTTAGTTGATTGCCTTGGTACCCTCTCAATGTTGTCCCTATTAGTCCCCCTTATAGGTCCCCATAGTGGGTTACCATAATCCAGATGAGGTCTAATATACGCTCTGTACAGAGGCATAATAACTTTAGCCTCTCTACTTTTGACATTTCTCTTAACTGCCCACAGGACTCTTTTTGCTTTGGCTACCTGAGTCCTACAATGCATTTCAAATGTTAGTTTATTAGATATAATATTTCCAAGATCTTTTTCCTCACTGCTAGTTTTGAGGGAACTGTTCTTCATAAAATATGTAGTATTTGAGTTGTGATTTCCAGAATGTAATACACTACATTTTTCCTGGTTAAAAAGCATACAATCTGAATCAGTCCAATCAGTTTATTTAGAGCATCATGTAGTTTTTGGCTGTCAGTACTATCTGAAACCACACTGACCAGTTTAATATCATTTGCATATTTGCTTATCCATACTTCTGCATTATGTCCTAATTTGGATATGTATAGCTGGAATAGTAAAAGGCCCAGCACCGAGCCCTATGCATTACAGGGGTAGGTGCTGAACAAAACCCATTGATGCTAACTTTTTGTGTTCTCCGATAGCCAGTTCGTAATCCAATTTATCAATCTTCCATCAATTTCCAGATTAATTAGCATTTGGATTATTTGATTGTGGAGGATTTACAATCTACTAGATATCTCTGATCTAAGGCCGATTTCTTTTCATAGAAGCATAGCTGATTCGCTTTACACGATCTTCCAGGCATGAAGCCATGTTGTGTGGGGTTTAACTGTTTACTATCCCTTAAATATTTATAAATATCTTCTTTAATTATGGATTCCAATATCTTTCCTGGAACTGACATTAGGCTGATTGACCTATAATTTGTACAGTCTAATTTATTACCTTTTTTTGTGAACCGGTATCACTGTGGCAGTTAACCAATCAGTTTGAACTATTTGTTCTGAGGCAGACTTATTAAACAGCATGGTTAGGGGTGCTGCAATACATGGGGATAATATTTTGAGAATTGCAGATGAGATAGTATCTTGTCCTGCTGACACAGTATTTTTTAATGCATTTATTTTATCAATGATTCTACTGGGATTAATCTTAACATCTGATTTTACCCCTCGGGAGTGGTTATATATAAATTAGATTTTGCAGTGAATACTGATCCAAAGTATGCACTGAATATACTAGCAATATGCAGTGGTTCCTCTATGTTTCGATTATTGTGTGTTAATCTTATTCCAGTATTATTACCCCTCAAAGAGCTGACATAACTATATAATTGTTTAATGTTGTCCTTTGTTGCTGTGTTTGCTACTTTTCGTTCCATTAATTTTTTTTTTTTTACTTTTGCCAATCATCTTTATACATGCCTTCTGACCAAAATACATGCGATTTGGTCTTATTGTATCTATTATATAAATTCCTTTTTTTTAGCATTTTCTTTAGTTTTTGAGTTAGCCATTTGGGTTTTATGCCATTTTTATCATATTTCTTTGACTTGGTTAACTATTTATCACAGATAAGAAATATCTCACTTTTTATTATCTCCCACATCTATATGGTATTTTTACCTTGTAATTTGGTCTCCCGTGATATATTATCTATTTCTCTATACACCCTTTCCTTATTTACAGATCTGAAATTATATATTATTCTACACCCTCCAGAACTGATTACTTTACCAGATAGGCTAAAGTGAATACTGCTGTGATCACTGTTCCCTAGTGGTTCCCTGATATCACACTCAGTGGCCTCAATATTATTTGTAGTCAATATAATATCCTGTATATTTATATCCCTTTTTGGTGCTTTTACATGCTGTATTAGGCCTAATTCTTGAGTTGTTCTAAGAAAATTCTTTCCAGTAACACTACGAGCTTTTGATTTCTCCCATGAAATATCCCCATACTTCAGATCTCCTAGGAAAAGTACTTGTCCCAATTCCAGGCCTTTTCTAGCTCTTCATTAATTTGGTTGGCATACCTTGATGTTCTGTACTGTTTTCATGTCAGCTGTCTCCACTGGTAGTCTGTTCCATACATACACCACCCTCTGGAAGAAGTGCCTCCTGACTACAGAAAACTGAATTAAGATCAAACTGAAATCTCCACAAACTGATAGCTTGAGGAAAAATACGAAGTAATAACTGAAGGTCAGACAAAGCTCTAGTTCCAGAGTGTCCACCCCTCCAATCGCTTCAAGTACTACAGTACTTCACAGGGATTTCCCTACTATTCTACTCCCCTATTTCCCTTCTATTCTACCCTGTGATTACCTTGGTAAGCAGCAATTTGTCAAGCCTCAACTTGTGGGCCTGTATTGTCTTCACGGCCACAGTCTCTGCTGGTGGGGTGTTCCATGGGGTCACCACCCTCTTAACATTATCCCCCAATGCATCCTCACTGAGCTTCAGGCTGTGTCCCAGTGTTGCGGAAGGACATAACAGCAACCATCTCAGCCTGTCAATCTGGTCAAAACAGCGAACATGCTAAGGGTCTCTGGCCTCTCCTCACAGCTTTTATCCTTTACATCCCTGACCATTTTAGAGACCCTGTACTTCACCCTCCCGACTGCCTCAATGTCCTCTTTGTATTGGGGAGCACAGAACTTCACACAGTACTTCCGATGGGGTCTGATCAGAGCCTTGTAAAGTAGCAGAATTTCTTCCTCTGGTCTGGTAACCCTCTTTCCATATACTGCAACATTCTGCAGACCCTCTTTATAGGGGCTGTGCACTGTTTGTCATGCTTGAACCTCTTGTCTATTATGACACCCCAGATCCTTTACCCCCTCCACTGCAAGAAGGGTACACACACAGTGTGAAGGTCATACCTCTGTTTTTCTTTCCAAGTGTTGTATCTTGCATTTAGCTGCACTGAATCTGAGACTCCAGGAGTCTGACCTATTGCCAAGCCTGTTCAGGTCCTCCTTATTCTGTTCTTCCTCATGACTTCCATGACCTTGCTCAGCAGTTATGTCAGGGTGATTGCCTGTAGTTGCCTGGGTTCAACCTTGCCTCCTTTTGGAAGATGGGGACCACATCAGACACTTTCCAGTCCTCTGGTGCACCTGTTCAGACAGACTCATAAAATATTACTGCATGCGGCCCTGCTAAATGTTCCTTAGCTCTACTATTATCTTGGGATGTATCCTGTCTGTCCTTTCGCACTTATCTGGCTCAATTTTCTCCAGGTAGTCTGCTACCACTACGGCTATGATGACCTCAGGCTGCATCATTCCTATCCCTGATGCCATGGGCCCTCCCAATGAGCACTTTCTCTACACTAGCAGCCCTTTGGTGAAACACAGAAGCACAGTGATCATTCAGAATCTCAGTCATTGCTCCTGGTTCCCCACAGGTTCCCTCCCCCAAACCAAGTGCCCTGTTTTCACTTTACCTTCCTCCTTCTACTTATGTACTGGAAGAAGGCTTTGGTATTGTTCACAGCTCCTACTGCTAGCCTCGATTACAGACCCTGATTGACTTTCCTGATCTAGTCTTGCAATTCCTAACTGCTGCCCTGTACTCATCTCCAGACTGCAAACAAGCCACCCCTTTTCAGTCATCATTTTAATGACTGGTCTGGAGGACCCAGCTATTCTGTAATCACAAGACCTCAAGTAAGATCTGTCTCCATTGATTTCTATGGGTGCAACAGCAGCTAGGAGAAAATGTAAAAACTGGTGGTGTGTGCCCACAGGTAACTAGGCGCCCCATAGTTGGCTCTTGCCAAACTCAAAGCATCACATTCCTGACCACCAGCCTTCTGACTTCCACAGCTGTAACCCTGCATGCTCGTGCATGGTAGTCAGGCATGTTGACAGAAAAAAAAAGGGGCACTCCTTAAGGAAAGGATAGTGCAACATCTGGAATCCATAGGGGCACAGGATCCAAGACAGCATGGGTTTACAAAAGGAAGGTCCTGTCAAACTAATCTCATAGATTTCTTTGACTGGGTAACCAGAGTGGTGGACCAAGGGGGAGCAGTTGATGTCGCCTACCTTGACTTCAGCAAAGCTTTTGACACTGTTCCACATAGAAGATTGATAAATAAGCTGGGTAGGCTCGGGGTGGGTCAGAAGTTGGTCAACTGGGTGGCAAACT
This sequence comes from Neoceratodus forsteri, assembly GCA_016271365.2. NCBI lineage: Eukaryota > Metazoa > Chordata > Ceratodontiformes > Ceratodontidae > Neoceratodus > Neoceratodus forsteri. The sequence goes on from CM057456.1 coordinate 1,274,374,159, forward strand.
GGTTGACGGGCAGAAAACAGAGAGTGGTGGTAAATGGTATACAGTCAGAAGAGATGCAAGTCACAAGTGGGGTACCTCAGGGATCAGTCCTGTGGCCAGTCTTCTTCAACATCTTCATTAGTGACCTTGCAGATGGACTAGAGGGTAAGGCTTATCTGTTTGCAGATGGCACCAAGATCTGCAACAGAGTAGATGATCCAGATGGGGTGGGCAGAATGAGAAGAGATCTGGATAAACTAGCAAAATGGTCAGAAGAGTGGCAACTGGGATTTAATGCAAAGAAGTGCAAAATCATGCACATAGGGAAGAGAAACCCTGAAGCCACCTATAGGCTGGGAGGGGAGTTGCTAGCAGTCACAAAGGAAGAAAGAGACTTGGGCATCATCATCACTGATGACCTGAAATCATCCAAGCAGACCTCTAAAGCAGTAGGTAAGGCTGGGGGTGTTAGGGTGTATTAGTAGGGGTATCACAAGTCGTAAGAGGGAGGTAATAATCCCTCTTTACAAGACACTGGTTAGGCCCCATCTGGAGTACTGTGTGCAGTATTGGAGGCCACACCTTCACAAGGACATTAACCAAATTGAGGCAGTCCAGACAAGGGCAACCAAAATGGTGCAGGGACTGCTTCAGAAGACACATGAGGACAGATTAACAGAGCTCAATATGTATACCCTTGAGCAAAGGAGGGAGAGAGGTGATATGATCGAGGCATTCAAACACCTTAAGGGCATTAACAAGGTGAAAGAGTCTAACATGTTTAAATATAAGAAAAATAGCAGGACAAGAGGACACAGCATGAGATTAGAGGGGCCGATTAAGGGGAGATGTGAAATTCTTTTTCACAGAAAGGTGGTGGATGCATGGAATGGCTACCACAAGAAATGGTGGCTATGAATACAGTGCAGGGCTTCAAACAGGCATGGGATAGGCATAAGGGAGCAATACAAATGACTATGAATAGATAGGCCACTGACAGAACAAAGGCCGATGGCACATTTATAAGGTAGAAAAAGAAATGGGCAGACTGGATGGGCCTTGCGGTCCTTATCTGCTGTCAACTTCTATGTTTCTAAGTACCTAGAGGCCAGTGGGGCACAGGATCCAAGGCAGCATGGGTTCACAGCGGGAAGGTCATGTCAGATGAATCTAATTGATTTCTATGACTGGGTGACCAAAGTAGTAGACCAGGGAGGGGCTGTGGACATGGCCTACCTAGACTTTAGCAAGGCATTTGACACAGTCCCACACAAAAGATTAATAACTAAATTAACCAGCCCGGGAGTGGGTCCCAGGGTGGTAGCCTGGGTAAAACATTGGCTGGACAACAGGACACAGAAGGTAATTGTAAATGGAGTCCACTCTGAAGTAAGGGGGGTTACTAGTGGGGTACTGCAGGGTTCAGTACTGGATCCAGTCCTTTTTAATGTCTTTATAAGTGACATTGCAGATGGACTGGCAGGAAAAGTATGCCTCTTTGCAGATGACACAAAGATCTGCAACAGGGTTGATATACAAGGAGGCATGGAAAGGATGAGAAGGGACTTGGCAAGGTTGGAGGAATGGTCAGAAGTATGGCAGCTTGGATTCAATGCAAAGAAGTGCAAAATAATGCACCTGGGAAACAAAAACCATGGGGAAGATTACACAATGGGTGGGGAGGTACTAACAACAACAAAAATGGAAAGGACCTGGGGGTAATCATATTAGATGACCTTAAGGGTGGCAAGCAATGTGAGAAGGCAGTAAGGGAGGGCTGGGGGATACTGGTATGTACAGGGAGAGGCTTCACCAGCAGAAAACAGGAAGTTGTTATCCCTCTGTACAGACAGTTGGTGAGACCCCACCTGGAGTACTGCGTCCAGTTCTGGAGACCCCATCTCCGCAAGGACATAGACAGGATGGAGGCAGTCCAGAGGAGGGCAACTAAAATGGTGCAGGATCTGCAAGAGAAGCCATATGAGGAGAGACTAAAGGAGCTTAATATGTATACCCTTGAGGAAAGGAGGGAGAGGGGGGACATGACAGAAACTTTTAAGTACTTCAGTGGAATCAACAAAGTCCAAGATGGTAGCATCTTTCAGAAAAAGAGATGTGCAAGAACAAGGGGACACAATTTGAAGATAGAGGGGGATGGCTCAGGGGCAATGTGAGGAAGTATTTTTTTACAGAGAAGGTGGTGGCAGCATGGAACAGCCTTCCTGAGGAGGTTGTGGGGTCTAAAACTGTGGGAGAATTCAAGAATGCATGGGACAAACATAAATAAGGCAATTCTTGTGGGTGTAGGAAGAAATAGGCTGTTGGTTAACTAGGATCTGCAGCTTATCCTGCAGGTAGTGAAATGAGCAGACTAGGTGGGCCAAGCTGTCCTTATCTGCCATCAAAGTCTATGTTTCTATGAGTGCCCATCCCTGCTACCAGTGAGGGCAGAGTTGCCAGCATGAAGTGCAAATTGTGATCACTGTTGCCAGTTTGGATCACCTGTGGCAGAAGAAGATCCATGAATTAAACAGGATAGAGATCAGAGCAACCCCGGATGAGCCAGGGCACTGGAGCCCAAACGCAAGCAGATGATGATGATGATGATGCAGGTAAAGATCTGTGCAGCAAACCTGGACTTTATGGCCTTTGGTTGATTGTAAAAGATAGGGGTGGGTGTTAGTTTTGGGATGCTCAGTGTGTTAGGTCCTCTAAACTAACAGAATGAACTTGGGGTGGATGAGAAGGAGGTTCAAATACCTGATGGAGACTTTGGGTGCAAGTCTGGTAGGAGATGAGTAGCTGTATGAGGATTTGGGTGCTAACTGAGTGTGTGTGTGTGTGTGTGTGTGTGTGTGTGTGTGTGTGTGTGTGTGTGTGGGGGTGGGGTTACATGTTTGGTATTCATCCCGACTGATAGCTTTATTCTTTCTTATACCATCTGATACCACAATGAGGGTTCCGGGCACTCTTGCCATCACCCCTCCTCGTGTAAACTGTATCGAATACAAGACACTGCACTTGTTTTTATAATTAAGAAAACAAAAAACAAAAACCTGAATTTTCTTTATTCTGTAATAAGGCTACAGGACAGCCAGTACTGAGCGTGCTCTATCATCATGTGAACCGGAGAGATGTTTTTGCTTATTCATCATGCTATGTTTGTAATGTAGTGCTGCCTCGTTTGTTCAATGTGCACTGTTGTCCTCTTTACATTCATTCCAAGCATGTCACTTGAAAAATCTGTTGGCTATTTATTGCTTATCGGGGGAAGGTGGCAAAATATACACAGTGTTGTGGTTATAGACCGGGGACACTTTTTATTCTGGATAGTGGAACTAATATAATAATAAATTATATTATTATATAATTATATATTATATTACATAGTGGAACTAATATAATAATATATTATAACAGCTGTAGGAGATGAGGAGAAGGCGGCCCTCCTAAATGAATACTTTGCATCTGTTTTCAAGACCGAAAAGGAAGGGAAAGGGCCTGTATTGAATAAAAAAGGGGAAGGAGGGTGTGGAGGCTGACACAAGTCCCTTCACAGTGGTGAGGATGTTGGAGAAGATGGGAAAAATAAAAAGGGACAAGGCCATGGGACCTGACCAAGTACACCCAAGGGTGCTTAGGGAGCTAAGGGTTGATTTGGCAGGACCTCTGGCCAGGCTGTTTAATCTCTCCCTGGAATCGGGGAGGGTCCTGGGAGACTGGAAAAAGGTAGAGGTGGTACCGCTATACAAGGGAGGGAGAAAGGATAAGCCTGGCAACTACCACCCAGTCAGTCTCACTTAAGTTGTAGGAAAGCTGATAGAAACTCTCATAAAGGAGAGACTGGTAGGGTACCTAAAGGAGGAGGGTCTGATGGATGACAACCAGCATGGGTTCACAGGTGGTAGGTCTTGTCAGGCCAACCTGATCAAATTCTTCGAGAGAGTTACGGAAGTTTTCTATCAGGGGGAGTGGTGGATGCGGCCTATCTGGATTTCAGGAAGGCGTTTGACTCCATCTCCCACAAAAGGTTAGTAAGCAAGCTGAGCAGTCTGGGTGTGGGAGCTAGGCTCACAAAGTACTGTAGGTGGAGTATTGGCTAGGTGGGAGGACCCTGAGTGTGGTGGTCAATGGGAAGCACTCCAGGGAACTAGGAGTGATAAGCGGGGTACCATAGGGTCAGTGTTAGGGCCCATACTGTTTAATGTGTACATGAGGGACTTAGGAGAGGGTCTACATGGAAAGGCGTGACTGTTCACCAATGACACAAAGATATATAACAGAGTGGACGTTCCATGCGGCTGGGGTGGGGAGGATGAGGCAGAATCTGGGCCAGGCTGGAGGACTGGGCAGAAAAGTGGCAACTGCAATTCAATGCAAAAAAGTGCAAAAGAATGCACAAACGGTTGAATGACCCAAGGGCCACTTATTGCCTCAGAGGGGAAACACTGCAGGTGTCAGTGTGACTCAGTTGGTAGCACATTTGCCTCTGGACCAGAAGGTGGTGGATTCTCTTCCCACACCGGGATTGTACTCGTATCTAAATCACTGGCATTCGAGTGCAGTATAAGGGGGGTGCTGTACTGCTGGGGTGTGCCATCCTTCAGATGAGACGTTAAACCGAGGTCCCTTCTACCTATCCTGGTGCTGTCCTGGTGGGTGTCCAGGTGGAAGAAAAAGAACCCAGGGCACTCTTCGCAAAGAGTAGGGGACATTCCCGGTGTCCTGGCCAACATTCGCCTTCCCATAAACCGGATCATGCAATTGTCCAGTCTGTATGTGGGTGATGATGTGTGATATGGCCGCACTACACATTCAGTCACTTCACTACCAGTCTAGCATTGCTTGTAAAGCACTTTGGGATGCACTGTTTATGAAAAGCGCTATATAAATGCTGATTCTTCTTCTTCTTCAGGTCACAGAACAAGAAAAGGACCTGGGGATTTGGATCACGGACACGTTAAAGGTTAGAAATCAGTGTGAATGAGCAGCTGGGAAAGCAACAAGGGTGTTGGCATGCACTGGGAGGGGCTTCACTAGTAGGAGAAAGGAGGTGATCATGCCACTATACAAAACACTGGTCAGAACACAGCTGGAGTATGGAGTTCAGTTCTGGAGGCCCCATTTTCAGGGTGACAAGGATAGGCTGGTGAGGGTACAGAGAAGGGCGACCACGATGATCTGCGGGATGCAGGGGGGAGACCATATGGGGAGAGGCTGGAGGAGCTTGGTCTTTATATGCTGGAGATGAGGCCGGATGGGGGGGCATGGCGGAAACCTTCAAATACATGAAGGGTATAAATATGGTCAAGGGCTATAGCATCTTCAGGCTGAGCAAAAACAAAACCACCAGATGTCATGCATTTAAGTTGGAGGGGGGCAGATTTAAGGGGAATGTGAGGGGCAGTTACTTCTCAGAGAGGGTTGTACAACCATAGAACAGGTTGCAGGAGTGGGTGGTGGAGGTAGATACGGTGGAGAAATTTAAAAGAGCATGGGATAGCTACATGGGACCAGGAAGGGGAGGTAGGGGAAGGATGGAGGCTAGTGGGAGACACAAGGACGATGGGGGGGGGGCTATCTCGGGCAGACTCAATGGGCCGAATGGTCTTTTTCTGCTGGCACGTTTCTATGACTCTATGATATAATAATTAGAATAGTACGAGCAGCAGCATCAGGGCTCTGACCTTGTCCTAGCATGTGGAGATGCTACCTGCAGAACAGGCAGTGACATGCACCTTCCAAATCACCAAAACGTGTATCCAGTACAAGTGTTGTTGGCAAGGAGGAAGTTCTGGGCATTCAGTGGTCCTTAGGTGTGAGAGCGGTGGCCTGATTTCACATATTGTGGGATGTTTTATTTCACACCACTGTGCAACCCTCTCACCACCCAACCTGCATTAGAAGGCCAGCATGCAGGACAATCATATAGTCAGGTGGTGGAAGATGTTACGTGGTCACACAGGAGAGCAAAGTGATCGTAATCAGCCATAAAAGGTGCCAAAACAACCTGCACCCTCAATCAGAACCAGGGAGCAACACCTCCATATCACACCCTGCTATCCATCAACCTGTGCGTGGGAGTCCAGATCAGAAATGTGCCACCACCAGCTGGTACCACCAGACTGGGGCAAACTCTTGTTTTTTTGTTTTTCACATTCCCACATGCCGTAGTTCCCTTTCCAATTTTCTCTCTATTTCTGCTGAATGATCAAAAACGCAGTGCTGCTCAGGTTTGACAGACAGAAGTAAAGTGCTTCCTTTATTACAGCTTGTTTTTTCTTAATTTTATTTAGATATTTTGTACACCAGGACAGCTTTGTTTAGGTGAATCATTTACTTTTCAAGAGGGTCCTGGGAATGTTACAGCAGCAGAATGGTTACAAGTTGATTAATTCTACATCCGTGTTACATAAAAAATAAAAACAAACATTTGCACACAAGCTAGGCAACATAGTACCTGTTGGTAACTCGGTGCTGGCATAGACAGTGGGTTGCTGAATTATAACTTCTAAGGGTGGTTGGTACAGTATGCTGCTGACTAGGTCCACTACATAGGTTTTGCAGCAAGTACTTAGTCTAGCACTTGCCCCATCGACTACAGAACTCTTCCTGTTGCCCCACCTCCAGGTTTTTACTTTCCTAGCGAGCTGGTTATGTTGATCATTGAGAGATTTCTTCCAGTCTCACAGTCTAGGCTGCTCCAGCCTCTGCTGGTTACCAGGGAAAGTTAAGGCACAACAGCTGGCAGCTGGGGGTCACAACAGGTGGCAAACAGAGGACCTGCATAATGTGCATATAACAACTAGGGAGCATTTTCTCCCATAAGGAACCCCAGTTGTAATTCGCCATAATAGCCCATGGGTTATAATGGCAAACACGTGCTGGGTCCCCCTTGTTGTGTGCACAGAGATCAAGCAAGGAGTTTTTATACGTTTGGCCAGACTGTATCAGCAGTTGGAGTGGAGGCAAGTAGCACAGAGCATCAGTGGTTGCTATGCAAGGGGATACTAAGGACCCCCTTTACTCTTGCATGATTGAGATCGGAGTGGCTAGGGACTGGGCACAGGTGGCGAGCAGCGATGCAGGACGGACTCTGTCCCTTCTATCTCCACTGCTGTTCCAGTATTTACCCCAGGGTACTCTAGGGTGGGACTGCAACCTGAAATTACCCATCAAAGTGTGTTTGGTGGTGGTGGTGGGGGGGGGGTATGTAGGATCTGTAACTATCAACACATTAGGATCACAAATAATAAAAAAAAAAAAAAGTGAAAGTTAAAACCACACTTCAACTCACCTAACAGTGCTGCTGTTTAGGCAAGAAAACACTACCCAGTAATTAAATAAAACAATACATGGGTAGGCGAACAAAAAATATATATTTTTATACACACCCTCAGGGTGTGATGCTACTATGAACCTCTCAAGCTTCTCTCTTGGGGTTTATGAAGCATCGCATCTCTTGGTTGTGCATAAAATTCTCGTTATACACACACCAAGCCATGTATTATTCTATACATAATGTTACTATGGGGGTAGCTCTGCATCACATCTGGCACCAACTGTGGCACAGCCTTTTTTTTTTACTAGGGTACATGCACTGGTGTAGAGCTACCACTGGCTTGGGGGGGTGAGGTAAGAGCAATAATTCCAATTAGACAGTAGGTCCTGGGGTAGGATAGGGCAAAACAGGGCAGACTAGATGGCCCAATGGCCTTTTTCTGCTGACACTAAGTTTCTACGGGTTGCCAGAATTATTGAACCGGAAAGCCTTGCACTGCACTGAATCACCTTAGGTTTCATAAGCAGTTTTCAAGCCAACAGACTTGCGTCCATAATTGCTTGCCATATACCAACATTTTAAAATCAAGTAGTTATCTTACTGAAATGTCGGTCAAAGTTAACTTTAAAATTATTCATACTAGGGCTCTCCCACAACCACTGATGGAAGTTCGTTCCAGGGTACCACAACCCTTTGAACCAGTTCTTCCACAGGTTACAATTCCATTTAAAATGGACAAGTTGACTGTCATGCCTCCTACCACTACACCAACTGGATTTGGGCTGCATACCAACCTCTGCCCGAAGGATGCCGTCTCCCATGATTCTATATAAGAAACACAGATCTCCCCTAAACCTCCTATAATAAAGGGAATACAGGTTGAGGGATGTTAGTCTTGATTCATATGGTATACCCTTTAAACCCCTTACTGATCTAGTAAATCTTCTCTGAACGCCCTCCAGTCTGTAGATATCTTCCCTATTCTGTGGGGACCACACCTGGGCGCAATATTCCAGATGGGGCCTCACCAGAGCTACACATAGTGGCATAAGTACCTTTTCATCCCTGCTAGATATATGTTTAAGGATGCAGTTTAAATTCTGGTTTGCTTTCTTCACTTGTGCCCTACAGTGGGATCTGAACCTAAGATCAGCAGTGACTCAAATCCCCAAGTCTGTTTCCTCGTAAGTAACTGTGAGCACATTGTTAGCAAGGTTATAAGAGCCCATAGCATTGTGTTTACCGAAAAGCATAACCTTGCATTTGCCTGTATTCAAGACAAGTTTATTTGTTACTGTCCACTTTGAGATCTCATTAATAGCATTCTGCAGGGATGCTATATCTGCTTGTTTGTTCTAGTGTCTAGGGAGGCCTGGAAGATGCAAGTAACTGGTAGTGCCAGCACATCAGCTAGTCCACGTATGACTCTAGGGTGTAACTCCTCTGGGCCAGGTGATTTATTTATGTCAACCTTCATGAGCCAATCAAGTACATCTTTGGGGTTAATAATAATTTTCCCCAAGAGTGGATGTTTCCTTATCAACATGTGATACTGAGTTATTATTATAAACTGAGCAGAAATAGCAGGCCTGGTGGTGCTGAGGGTTGAGGCGCTAGATGCCACACCTCGCACCATGCCAGCGACCTGGGTTTGGGAGTGGACTCGGGTCACTGGGGGTCGGCCGGCGGGAGAAAGGCTGAGCGTCTGACAGCTCGCCTTCTCCGGGGGGAGGGTGGGGATCCATCCCAGCGAGCGGTGACCACTGGCGGAGGCTGAGGGCATGACAGCTCGTCAGCACCTCGGGGGGGGGGGTTGATTGATCACGGGCAGAAACCAGTGGACCAATCACCTCTAGGGGCTGTATCACCAAGAGGGAGGACATTGCGGAAGTCAGCGCTCGCGCCTTGACGTCAAGGGCTAGCAATGTCCTCACAGAACAGGGAAAAATCAACCTCCAGAGCCGGGTAGATGGAGCGCCGAACCCAGACTCGATATGCCACCGACTGCTGCTGTCTCGGGGACCGGAGAAGAAATTAAGGTACACAGGTTCGTCCCATCCTGAACCCCGCCCAGGAGGTAATCCGTGGTAAGATGAGGGACCCTAAGCAGCAGGTAAGTCAGTGGCAGGGATGGGTTTCATTAGCGTCTCCTGAAGGGGCGGCTCTTGCAGGGGATGTAGGAGAGGAGAAAAAAAAATAAAAAAAAAATAAATAAACTGAGCAGAAATATTTATTCAGGATATCTGCCATTTCTACGGTTGTAGCTGTCTGCCCCAAGTCATTCGAAAATGGGCCAATGGTACTGTGACCTCCCTGCATACTATTAATGTAGGAAAAGAAGGGTTTCTTATTATCCTTCATCCTGTTTGCTAAATCCAACTCAAATTGTGCTTTTACTTTTTTCATTTTTGTTTTGATATTCCTAACACATTCCCTATAGGTCTGATTAGCCCCAAGTGACCTGTTAAGCTTTTGTTTTTTGTACATTCTGTTCTTCCTGGTTATCATTTTTTTGATGGATGCATTCAGCCATGAAGGTTTGTTTTTTTTATGCTAGTGTCATATTTTGGTACACTTGGTATATAAGTTTTAACAAGACTATTATTGCAGTGTCAGTGGCTCAGTAGGTAGCACACTCGCCTCTGAGGCCAGGAGATCAGAGGGCTGTGGGGTCAGTTCCCACATCTGGCACTTGGGTTAATATCCCAGTACTGACACTGTAGTGCAGCATGAGAGGGGTGCTGCACTTCTGAGATGCCGTCTTTTGGATGAGACGTTAAACCGAGGTCCCATCTGCCTGGATTGGTGGTAGTTCAGGTGGATGTTAAAGATCCCATGGCACTTATCGAAAAGAGTAGGGGAATTTCCCCGGTGTCCTGGCCAAATTTCCCTCATTCACTAAAAAAAAAAAATACCACCAACAGCTTAATCTGGTTCAAGGTCAGTTGGCATTCATCTGTATCCCCCTCCCCCAGGTCGCGCCTGAAAAATAGGCAGGATTTGTCTAGTGCACTTACCCGGTCAAACAAAAACTAAAAAAAAACAAAACAAGATGTGTTACTCTAGCTAACAGCCGTTTCCACATATCCTGCACAGATAACCCCTAGAAATCATTTATCTAGTCCCATGATAGCATTTGGGTTCTGATGCTGAAGAAGTCTGCTCTCCAAAAATTTAGCTTAGTTGTGGTACCAGAGTTCTTAGAAAATACAGATTCCCTAATGCTAAAGTGGACTGAGCAATGGTCACTACTACCCACGGGGCTATTGACCTGTACTTTGTTAACTGTGTCACCTATATTGGTAAGCACTAGATCTAGGGTACTAGTTCCCCTAGTGCTACTTAGGACTAGTTGTTCAATTCCCATCTGGTCGAAGATATCGATATACGTCTTATCCAAATTACTACCTCCTTGCCCCTTCGTCCAGTCTATACTAGGTAGGTTAAAGTCCCCTGCTAGCAGTATTCTGTCTACTGGATTTAACTCCCCTATCATCTTTAATAGTGCCTCTTCATTTTCAGGTGTCATAGAAGGAGGCCTATATAGAAGTCCTAAAATGATCCTGGTACCATTTTGGGGCAGTAGCTTTACCCAAAATAATTCTAGGACTCCTGTATCCTGCATAATTGAATGGATTTATTTTATTTATTACTGTATTTGCTGTTTGTGCTATTGTGGTTTTAATCTTTGTACAACGCCTTGATATCTCGAAAGGCACTTAAAAATAAAATGTATTATTATTATCCCGCTGTAGCTCTTCCCAATGGATAGAATCAAGCACACATATGGCTATTCCACCCCCCTTCCTGTGGATTCCAGATTTAGAACAAACTAAAAAAAATTGCCGCATGTAATAAGTGAATTGTGTGCCAAAGCACCTTGCCTACTGTAAAAAACAGATATGGATATTTATGTCTGTCATTAGTTTTTTTTTCAGTCAGTATTTTATCTCCCCATGGGTCCTTTGGTCCCCCCCCCAGCCCCATCACCAGCCTTCTCACAGACTTACCAGTTATCCACCACTTGCACAGAACCACAGACTGGAGGGTGGCCAGCCATGTCGGTAGTGTGAGAGTCTGTGGGGGGTGCCTACATAGGGTAGCCCATCATTTTCTTCTGTTTTTCTCTCATGGATGCCACATGTGGTGAAGCAAGCACATGTGCTTGCAGCTGCACACACCCGTGCCAAGGTGTCTTATGGCAGCCCCCCCCCCTTTTCGTGTGCCCATAACTCTGCTGCCACCTGGTCTCCATCAGATGACAGTCGTGCAGCAGAGTCTTGTTTCCCCTTCCCTGAGGCAGGACAGCAGTCCATGGAGCACGCAATCCTTCCTCCCCTGACTGGCCCCCGATGAGCTACACTTGCTCCCGACTGTGGGTAACCGGTGTCACGAGCAGTAGTGCTATGGCTGCACCAACAGGCCAGCCTGTCAGCAGCCTTTTGACTCTACCACTTGTTATAGCAGATATTTTCAATGTGTTTTTAATTTGTTCTTTATGTATTTTTTTAATTTCAGTCTTTATTTTCTTCCAGTATAATTTATGCTTCTGTCGCCTTTGAGTTTTGTCAGTAACTCTGATGTTGGCTTTCATTTTTCTAGTTTCTTTTTCTGTCATATCTCTGCTCTTTCTTGTTTCCCCAAATAATTTCTTTTATGCTTTTCCTTTCTTCCCTATGTTACATCCCTCTACTCTTTCTCATCTCCAAGCTCATTTTTACATTTCCTTGCACTTGGGCAAAGCAAACAAATTGTTACAATAGTGGATGTCAGCAGTGTGTCACTGTTGGGTCCAATGCAAGGTAGTCTGCAGTGGGCTTGACAGTGTCAAGCCAAAGATCAGCGGAGAGGACCATGACTCTGACCTCTGCTTGTAGGGTGGAAACTTCATGCAGCTGAAAGAAAAAGAGACAGTCCTATGACAGGGCGGCTCTATGCTTTCGTCTGTATAAGATGTCAAAGCAAGCAGCTGAGTGGCATCATGATCAGCTTCGAGTCCCGCCACCATCCAAAGGAGATGTGCAAAAACAACTCCCTCCCACTGTTACGTATTCCACCCTCCTCTTGATCCTTCCCCATGCCCCATCCATAGAAAAACAACTCTCTTCCATTACCAAGTATTCCACCCACCTCCCAATCCTTCCCTGCGCCCTGTCCATTGAAACACAATATCCTCCCACTGTCAAGTATCCTGCCCCCTCCCAATCTTTCCCTGTGCTCCATAACTGAAAAATAACTCCCTTCCACTGCCAAGTATTCTGCTCACCTCCTGATCCTTCCCCATGCCCCCATCTGTAAACCTGTAAAAGAAGAAAACAGTCCAGCTAAGACTTCTGCTCCCCACCCTCCCATCCCAGCCCCATCTCAGCATCCACCACCCACCCCACATTTACCTACCTGATCCAGTACTGCTCCTTCTCAAACATCCTGCTTCTTCTTAGCTCAGTTAGGAAGTGACCGAAAACAAGGCAAGTTCAATTAATGGCTTTTTAATGCATTTTGAATTTTTACTCATAACTTTGCCATTTCTTAATACTGTTACCCTCAACTTTTCAAAATAGCCTTTTTTAACCTCACCTCAAGAACCAGGTAGCTGAAATTTTCCAAAACGCCCTTAAAATGTGTTTTCGCAGTTGCTCTGCAAAATCACATCTCAAACAGGATTTCAAAACTTTCACCTGTGTGGATCATAAATCAGGTGGGGTAATAAAAAGACCATGTTGAAAATTTGGGGTCAAAAGCTTAAAAAATAAAGTTATCAAGCAACGCTGCAATCTGTCAATGGTCACTCATAAGTCATAACTTTACTATTTTTCCATATTTTGACCCCAAATTTTTAATGTAGCCTTTTTTTGCCCCACATCATGAACACGACATTTCTCAAATCCCCTCTGAAACATGTTTTTGCAGTGGCTCCATGAAATCACATTTTGGACAGGATTTAAAAAATTCCACTTGTCCTGATCATACAGTGGGGCAATAAAAAGACTATGCTGAAAATCTAGGGTAAAAAAATCTTAAAAAAACAACAAAGTTATGAAGAAACATGGAAATTCTTCAATATTTACTCATAGATTTGCTATTTTATCTTATCGTGACCCCACATTTTCAACATAGCAATTTTTGTACCCCACGACATGAACATGACAGGTGTCATTTTTCAAATCCTGCCCAAACTGTTTTTTCACACTTGTGCCACAAAATGACATTTGGGACAGGATTTCATAAATGAGACCTGTCCTGTTCATAACGTGGTATAATAAATAGACTCTGCTGAACATATGAGGTAAAAACTGAAAAGTAAAATGAACAAACAATGACATTTTTTAATGTTTACTCATAACTCTGCACTATTTCTACTTGTTAGCACATATTTTAACATACTCATGTTTTTACCCCATTGAATGAACATGGCAGATGTCACTGTCAAATCCCCCCCCAAGAAACCTGTTTTTGAGGCTGTTCCACAACACAATGTTTTGGGTTGCATTCCATAAATGACACCTGTCATGTTCATATGCTGGGCAAAAAAAAAAATAGTATTTTGAAAATTCAAGGTCACAATCTAAGAAACAACAACATTATGTGTGAAATTCTTCACTTCCTAATTATGACAATTTCACTATTATAACTCATGAAACTCTGCGTCATAGCCTGATCCACAGTAAACAGCAGAAGGCAGGAGGCTTTAAAACATGGCTACCCACCTGCAGTAATAGTTGCTACGCCCATGGGAGATGTACGTACTGTGATGTTCTCTCACAGGATTTTATTGACCCTAAAACAGGTCAGACTATGGGTATTAAAGACCTGATTACATGCGGCACTAGTGGGGTGATTTATTTATTTAGTTTTTGTTAATCGGGTGGGTGCACTAGACAGAAACTGTCTTTTTTCAGGCACGACCCAGAAGGTTAGAGAGAGAAGGAACGAGCACAACAACATGATACATTTTGGATACAGCAAGTATAAAAATTGAGGACACAACAATAATAATAGTGATAAATACAAAGATTGAGAGTGCAAATGTATGAATCAGTGAGATAATACAGGTATGACACTAGGAGGCGATATTAGTTGTAGAGCATTAAAACGAGAAGGGGGTATAAGACAGGGCACATATGCAAATGTACACTGATACACATAATTTCTTAGAGGAGCAGTTATACTTGGAGGACAAGAATAAATGTTTATGGAGGGCATGTCGAAAACCCTCAGGAGTTGAACTGCTCCAAATCTCTGAACGGATGGTGTTCCAGATCCTAGGTGCAAAGTTCTGAAAGGCAGCGGACCCAAGGTTGGTCTTCAGTTAAGGGTACAGTGAGCAGGTGACAGTCCGTTGATCTTAAGGGTTAAGGGTTGATCTGTGGCTGAAGCAACGAAGCAAGTAAATAAGGCTGTTGATTTTTCAGAATACTGAAAACAGTGCCTCCCAGAACTAGGTCAAGCATAGCGTTAGGAAGTAGCCACTCCAGCCTCATATATAGGTTACAATGATGCTTGAGTCTGTTAGTTGCGAGTACAAACCAGCATATATTGTTGTAGGTGACTTCCTATTTCCTTGGGACAAGTTTAGAGGTAGAGGGTGCATATACAGCAGCGTTATACATAAGTTTTGGAAGGAGTAACCCCCTTGCAACAGATAGACAGGCAGCAGCAGTTAGGTTGTTACTGACTCTGTATGCCAAGCCTAGTCTAGAGTTTACATCTTTACAGGTCCTGGATATATGTAGGTGGAAATCAAGGAAGGGATCAAGAGAGACCCCAAGGTAACTGAAGGACTGTACAACCTCAAGAGCAGTGCCATCAGTACAGAGGATTCAAAAAGGGGTCTGACATTTCTTAAGTTTGGGGGTGGGAGCCAAAGAGCATAGACTGTGTTTTCTTGACATTCATGAGCAGTTTATTCTGTAGCAACCATGTCTGCACTGCTTGAAGGTCATCAGATATGACTAATTTTACCAATGTCAGAAGGGCATGCAATGAGAGCAAGATCAACCGCGTACAGTATTGGAGTACTGTGCTATGCTTTAGGCACCCGTGCATGTTACTGATAAAAAGAGAAAATAGGAGCAGTCCCAAAATGGAGCCCTGAGGAATCTCAACTACTAATGCTGCGTGCTCTGACAGAGAAAAACCTAGCTTAACCAGTTGCTGTCTGTCATGGAGGTAATTAATGAACCAATTAAGAGCCGGGGGCGGCAGACCAACATCTTTTAGTCTACAGCTCAATATGGTGTGGTCTACAAGGTCAAAGACCTTGATAAGATCTATGAACACTGTCCCAGCTAAGTTTCCTCTATCCATTGCAGTGGCTACAAGGTTAGTTAGAGTTAACAAGGCAGTAGATGTACTGTGCCCTCTCCTGAAACCATGCTGGTGTGGGGATAGCCGATTGTGATGAGTGAGGTAGTCATTAAGCTGGGCAGCGACCAACTTTTTGAGAATTTTGTTGAGCACGAGTACAACAGAGATTGGTCTGTAATTGCTAAGGTTTTTTGGGTCCCCTTTCTTAAAATTACGGACAGTATGGGATATTTTCCAGGCAAAAAGGACTACACCAGTTGATAGTGACAGGGTGAATAATCTAGTTACAGCAGGGGCAATTTCAGCTGCAGAAAGTGGAAGCAGTTTAGCTTAAGCCTGTCTGAGCCAGCGGATTTGGATACAGGGATACATTTAAGCAATTTGGACATCTCAGACACCTTGACTACTTTGAAGCAGAAGGAAAGAGGGCTATTCCTGCTGTCATCAGAGTAGGCGTGCCAGTTGACATTGGTGGATTTGGTTGATGGAAAGAACCTGTGTACGCAGAGAGATCACTGAAATGTACATTGAAAGCATTGGCAACAGTGGAGGTGCTGTTACAGTTTATGCTATCAATGACCATATTGGGGGGTGGGCAGGAGCATTGCTTTGGCATAGTAGCCATTTTACATGTTTCCAGAACTGTTGGGGGGGGGGGGTAAGAAGATTTGTGTATTTGTGTAGTATGTGCTCTTTTTTGCTTTATGGATTTTTTTCATAGGGATTGGACATGCCCATATTTATCCCAGTTGGAGGAGCTACCAGATGATTTAAAGGTCCCCCATTGTTTGCCACATTCTTTTAGCAGAGTGAGTAACTGTCAATCTAGCCATTTATCGGCAGATCCCCTATTCCTTCTAGTGGTCACAGGCATGTGCCTACCCTGTAGCTCAAGAAAGGCATTAGTAAAGTAAGAGACTGCATCACTGACCTTGTCAGTGGCCCAGAGGTAACACCAATCAATACATGTGAGATCCATCATAAATGCTAGGGGGTCTGTTTTAGAGAAATCCTGAAAACTAATAAATCTTGGAGGGAGTTTCTAGAAATTGGCCCTCCAGAGGCAATATACAAGGGAGTGATCCCTGATTGAGTTTGGGAGAATGCCAGAGAGGGAGATTCTGTCCACCCTGGGTGTTAGGATCCAGTCCAACAAGGTAGCCTTCCCCCCTGCTTTGGTGAGCCTAGTGGGCTCCTCGATGAACTGTGTCATATTCAATTTACCCAGATGTTGCTCTCCAGTGGTCCTATTAGTACTGAGCCAGTCTATGCTGAAGTCACCCAGGATAATGAACTCATTACCTTTGACCTGGGCACTCACTATTTCAACTAGCTTGGCAAGGGCATTGAAGCCACCAGTGGGGGAATATAGACACAAAACAGATGCAGTTTCTTGACTTTTCCAAGTTCAATCATAATATGGCAGTATTCCAGGCCATTATCAGAGGGTGATAGATTGGGCACATTGATGCATTTAGGTGGTCTCTAATATAGATCAATGTACCATTCCCTCTTTGGGCTTTTGTCTGGCTTGTCTAAAGCAGATGTAGCCAGGTAATGTGCTCAGGTTACTGGCATTAGGTTTAAGCCAGGTCTCAGATATCCCCAAGACATCCAGCTGATACTGTGACCACGTGAGGAGATCATTATAGTTGGGGAGCAGACTTCTTATGCTGAAGTGGGCAAATCTGAGCCCTCTGTGTCCAGCCCAAGGGGGTGGACACAGGTTGGGAGGTAGGCGTGAGGTAGGGCCAGGGTTGGGTTCAATATCCCCAGCAACAAGGAGCAATAACAGTACCACGAGGGAGAAACAGCAATACCTAGGGGGGTTTCAGACCTCGTATCTGCATGAATTTAGGTCTTTTAATGTTCCTAATGGAACATAGCAAAACATTAGGTATTCTGTGTATATTGTCCCAGTAGGGTTTTGTGGGGTTGGCAATTAGTTTAGACATATCTAAGTCTGAGTTGGAATACAGGTGCTGACTAGTTGGCACTTCTAAGGGCAAAATGTCCACCAGTATAAGGATGCCCAGTAAGACCACCATTGTAATAAACAAACGACATCCACATATATGAGCCATGGTGCTTCAGTGGAAGTCAAGTAGAAAGACCCAGCCTGGAAAGTAGCAAAGAACTCAGAGGGAGCACAACAGCGACCAAAAGAAAAAAAAGAATTGAGTATACTGCAGTTAGCGACTAGCAATACGTGCTCCAGCACCAGCAGTAGGGCAGCACTAAACTTTGGCAGTGACGGTGTACATGAGCTTAGGAGATGGTACTGGACAGCATAGATTAACAGGTGACTACACGAGCACCAGCGCCTAGATGGAGATTGTAGATGCAGACCAGGACCCCGCTCACTAATTGAGCCATGCAGTAGCGTATATTAGATATAAGTTGGGGGGGGGGTAGAGGTGGCTAGGCTGCAACCAGGTACATAGATACATAGATACATAGACAGTGTCGGCAGATAAGGGCCTATGGCCCACCTAGTCTGCCCATTTGAGCTTGTAAGTTCAGTTTGTTTTCCTAGAAGTCTATTTCCCCTTACCCCTGACCTCTAGAATTCCTTTATGTCTATCCCATGCATTCTTAAATCCGTGATTGTTTCAGCCCCACCACTTCCTCTGGCAGGGTGTTCCACTTGTCCACCACCTGCTCTGTGAAGAAATTCCTTCTCATGTTTCCTCTGAATCGTCCCTCCTCCAACTTCATCCCATGCCTCTAGTCCTGAAACATCTTTTTCGCTTAAAATAGTGTTTTCCTGCACCTGTTCCTCCCTGTAAGATACTTGTATGTCTCTATCATATCCCTCTCTCCCTCCTCTCCTCCAGGAGTACATGTTCAGTTCCTTCAACCTGTCTTCATAGGATTTGTGATGCAACCCATGCACCATCTTTGTTGCCTCCTCTGAACCTTCTCTACCCTGTCTATGTCCTTACGTGGTATGGTCTCCAGAACTGTACACTGTACTCCAGGTGGGGCCTCACTAGTGTCTTTATAAGCGAAATTATGACCTCCTTTTCCTGCTGGTGATGCCCCTGCCTATACATCCCAGCATCCTATTTGCTTTACCTGATGCCTTGTCACACTGTTTCCCTACCTTGAGGTCATCAGATGACAACCCCAAGATCCCTTTCCTGCTTGGTGCATGCTATATCCTCACCCCAAACTGATATATTGTGCCAGGGTTTTGTGCCCTATATGCATTATCTTGCTACTTTTGCATTGAATTTCAACTGCCAAACCCTTGACCATTCTTCAAGTTTCTGCAGGTCCTTCTCATTCTGTCTACACCCTCTGGTGTGTCTACTCTGTTACAGAGCTTTGTGTCATCAGCGAACAGTGAAATTCTGCCTTCTATATCCTGTGCAATGTCACTGATGAAGATGTTGAATAGGACCGGTCCCAGCACTGATCCTGTGGTACCCCACTGGTCACTCTTCCCTCTGTGGAGTGACAGCCATTTACCACCACCCTCTGTGTCCTGCCACCCAGCCAGTTACCCACCCACCACACTACTGTCCTGCCCACACCCATATTCCCCAGTTTGTGTATTAGTCTTCATGTGGCACAGTGTCAAAGGCCTTGCTGAAGTCCAGATAGGCCATGTCCACTGCCTCCCTGATCCACCTCCCTAGTCACCCAGTCAAAAATTCAATGAGGTTGGTCTGACATGACCTCCCCTGGTGAAACCATGCTGCCTTGGGTCCTGTAGTCCATTGACAACCAGATGTTCCACCAATTCTCCTTCAGTAGTGCTTCCATGATCTTTCCCACTACCGAGGTGAGGCTGACTGGTCTGTAGTTCCCTGCTTCCTCTTTGTTACCACTTTTGTATAGAGGGACTACATCTGCTGTCCTCCAGTCTTTGGGTACCTCCCTGTTTCAGTGATTGGCTGAACAGGATAGCCAGAGGTTCAGCCACCACCTCTCTTAGTTCTTCAGGACCCTGGGGGTGCACCCCATCTGGCCCCATTGCTTTGTCAACTCTTATTACTTCCAGTTCCTTCAGGACCCTTTCGTGTAAAGGGACTTGTGTCCATTTCTGCACCATTCTCACCCCTTGTACTCCCTTCAGACCCATTACCCCCTCTTCCTTAGTAAAGACTGAGCAGAAATACCTGTTCAATATGTCAGCTTTACTGTTGTCATCCTCCACGCTGCTCCCATCCTCCCCTTCAGTCTAACTATCCTCCCTTTGTCCTTCTTTTTTCACTTATGTACCTGTAAAAGGTTTTGTCCCTTTAACCACTGATTTTGCAATGTGTTCTTCTGTCTGAGCTTGGCTTCCCTTACTGACTCCCTGCCTCCCTTTGTTTCTCCTGGTACTTCTCCATCCCTTCTGCCTATGTCTTTTGTATTGCCTGAATGCAGTCTTTTTGGCTTTCACTTTCTTTGCTACCTCTTTGGAAAACCATAATGGTCTCCTCTTTCTTTCCTCTTGCTAACCTGCTTAATGCATAATTCTGTTGTTCTTATAATCCCATTTTAAATACTGCCCACTGTTCCTCAACTCCTGATTCCTGTCCCATTCCCTTAATGCCTCTTTCAAGCATCTCCCATTTTCCCAAAGTCTGCCCCCTAAAATCCAGGATACGTGTTTTTGTGTGGTTTGGTTCTGCTCTTTCTGTGATTTCAAACCACAATGACTGGTGGTCACTGTTACCCAGGTGCTCCCCACTGTTACCCCATCACACTGTCCCTGTTTGTGAGCACAAGGTCAGTATTGCCTTCTGCCGAGTTGGTTCCATGACCAGTTGCTTGAGGAAGGCACCCTGAAGGAGTCCAGGATAAATCTGCTCCTAGTTGATGCTGCTGCTGGGATGCTCCAGTCCACATCTGGTATATTGAAGTCTCCAACCAGTACTACCTCACCTTGTCAGCCATCCTTTGGATGGCTAGCATCAACTCCTATCTGTTTCTTCCTCCTGGGCTGGTGGTCTATAGACCACACCTGTGCGGATGGCTGGCCCCATTTTCCTTTCCAGCTTAACCCACAGTATCTCTCCCCCATTTTGTTCCTCCTGGATCTGTGTGGCCCTTATGTCATTTTTCACATACAGTGCCACTCCTCCTCCCTTCCTGCCTGCTCTCTCTTCTGAATATGTTGTAGCCAGGTATGGCCATCTCCCAGTCATGGTTATCATTACACCAGGTTTCAGTGATGGCCACAATGTCCAGGTCTGACTGTACCATGACAGCCTCCAGATCTTCCATCTTGTTGCTAAGGCTCCTGGCATTTGCACACATGGCTTTCCAGGATTTGACCTCCCTAGACTGCTTCACTGTTCTACTCCAGCCCCTTCCTTGGTTGTCATTTATCCCTGGTTCTCCTTGCTGTCTGCCCTTCTGCTGAATTTTGCCCCTTTTTTGCTTATCCACCTTTTGGACACTAATCTCCAACTTTTGCACACTGCTTTGCAGAGATAGCCACTCCTCCGGTTCACTGGTTCCATTACTAGCTGTGGGGGTGAGCAAGTAGGTACCATCCTTGCTGGCCTGCCACCCCTTTGCTAGTTTAAATGCTGTCAATGTAGCATTTAAACTTATCATTGAGTCTTGGATTCCCCTCAGGATGGATGCAGGCCGTCAGCAGACAAACCTCCATCCCTCCAGATGGGTCCCCAGTCACAATGAATCCAAACCCTTCCTCACAGCACCAGTTCTTCAACCATGAGTTAAAGTTCCTGGTGCATGCACTCCTATGTCTCCTTGCCTCTCACAGGTAGTACTCTGAGAAAGTGACAGAAGTAGCTACTTGCTTGAGACCTCTCCCCAGTTTCCTAAACTCTTCCCTGAACTTCCTTTGGCTCCCCATTTGTCAAGTCATTAGTACCTAGGTGGATAATGACATCCAGCTCAACCTCCTGTCTTGCCTTCCCAGTGATCCCAGTATCTTCCTTCCATCCCTCCATGCCGTGGCACCTGGTAGCACCTCACCTCCCCTGTCCTCCCCCTCCTGTGTTCCTAGCTGGATCCCTCTTATGATGGAGTCCCCCACCAGGATTCGCTTCCTCCTCCTCTGGGGTCCACTGCTTTCCCCACTGAGGTCACCTCCTTGCCTAACCTCCACATCCTTTCCTTCCACTTCCCTGGGTACCTCTATTTGGTTGTCCTCATTTGCCAGTGTGAGTTAAAATTGTTGAGCTACTCAGGTATATTACGTAACGTTAAACAGTGCTTACTGTGAAATGCTGCAGACTAACCAGATTCAGCTAGCAAGACGAAACTTGATAAAGACAGTTACAGTTCAGTGGTGAAATTAATTGAAAGTCATAGCTTGGATATCAGCTATGAGAATAGAAAGCCAACTTCAATTGGAGTCTCAATTCACAGAAAGGACACTTCAATTAGAGATACTATTTATCTTGCTATGTGTAACTGCAGGGCCTAACCATTAGAAAACTGTGTGTGCAGACTGGTGAACACTGTTATGCTATTCAAAACAAGAATCTTAATTATGCTATGGTAGCTTATGTCCAGGGCCCCTGGTGTTCTGCGGCAGAATTTTCTGATTTCTGCGGCAGGGCTCCTTAACTTCTGCGGCAGCATTTTCTGATTTCTGTGGCATGATTTATTCATTTCTGTAGCAGAATGCAGTCCTGTCATTGGCTAAATATGATGTGATGTCATCGATGACATCATATGCTGAGCATAGAGAAGGGGCTTCAAGATAAACGAGGTGGGAAAGAAAGCCTGACACTATGGAAAAACAGTATATTTATATGAAAATTCACCAAAAACAATTAATTCTGCGGTACTATATATATTCTGCGGCATGATTCAAATTCTGCGGCAAATTCCGCAACCGCAGAACCGCAGAATTCCAGGGGCCTTGCTTATGTCCATTCTGCAAGAGAGGGGGTGGCAACCATAAATTCCTATTCAAAGGGACTGAAAAAAATACACCCTAACCCTGGGGGCTGGGGATATTGACCAAAAGGTGCTATAGAGAGAGGCCTTTTTGTATTTATAACTTGGGGCAAGTGACTGGCCAGGATTACATTTTGGTTTTGACCTGGCACCATTTCTGAAGCATTAAAACTTGTGCCTCTATTGTTGTAATAACGATGTTCATCTTCTCTTCTCTTCTCGGCCTATCATCAGCAAGTTTAGCTATAGACATTTGTTTGTGATGTGAGGTTCTTGAGTACCCACATAAAGTATATTCTACCACCTTACTTCAAATCTTCACAAACCTGCAAGCACGACTTTACTTGTTATAAATGACACTACTGACCATGAGCTTGACCTCCAGTAAAAAGTAGCTTATTTAATACTGTATTTAAAGAGATCTTTGAATATGTTCTGTTTTTAGCATTTTTATATCTAATTTATATTCGGTTTTTGTCTGTGTTAATCTTGCATGTTGCACAGTGTTATTACTGCCAGGTATGTGGCACTGTTGATGTCTGTATACAGCTTTAAGGACTGCCATTATATAATGCCGTCATTGCCTGAGCGCTGTTGCCTTTGAAAAAGCCCTCTGTCAGCGTGAAATGTGTCAGTCACATGGGATCAAGTGGAGCCTGAGCTTTAAACTTTTTTGTATTTGAGATATGAGTAAACAAGCAATTGTCAATGCCAAATGTTGTCTTGCTGGCATTGGTATTGCTAATGCAGGAGTTAGAGAGATGCATAACAGGAATGTCAGTGAAGTATTGATCTGACGCCAACCCCACCCCCACCCTGCAGAGACTGACAGGCATTGGGGTGTGCCTTTGGGTCGTTAGCCAAAGCTCACGCCATTTCACCTCACCCACCCTGCAGACACCAACAAGTGTTGCAGTGTACCTTGGGGTCTTCAGGCCTTACGCTCACCCCATTCCATAAGGAAATATGCTGAGATGGATGCAGTATAGGAGAATGGGGTGAATTTTGGGGCTGAAGACTCCAAGGCACACCTTGATGCGTGTCACTGGTTGCAAGGTGGGGGTGGAATGGTATGAGTATTACAGCCGACGATCCCAAGTCACACTCCTGACGCCTATCAGCCTCTAGAGGGTGGGGCGTTATGGATGGAAACCCTAACGCCCCACGTGTTTGTTGGTATTTTCACTCCAAATTTTCAACATGGGCTTTTTGTGATCCCACTTCATGAACAGTGGCATTATCAGTTCATTAGTCGAAAGCTGATTTTGCACAGCGACTGCATCATTTGGCGCCACAAGTGTGAAAACACATGTCGGGCAGAATGTGAAAAATGACAGCTGTACTGTTCATGAGGAGGTGTTAAAATGGCAATGTTGAAAATCTGGAGTGAGAATATGAAAAATTGGTGAAGCCACGAGTATGCGTAGAAACTGCGCAACATACACCTATAACGAATTATTTTGGGGATTGTTTTAACCAGATTTTCAACATAGGCATTTTGGGACCTCCGCTCATGAACAGTGACACTGTGATTTTGTTAATCTGTCCAGAAAGTTGATTTCCCACAGCGACCATGCCATTGTGCACCAGATGTGCGAAAACACATTTCGGGCAGGATATGAAAAATGACAGCTATACTGTTCATAAGGAGGTGTGAAAAAATGGCAATGTTGAAAATCTGGAGTGAAAATATTAAACATTGTTGAAGCTATGAGCGTGCGTGGAAAGTGCATAATGCAGTAATTATTTTGGAATTTTTTCACCAAATTTGCAACACAGGCTTGTTGGGACCCCACCTAATGAACAGCGCGGCACTGTCATTTCGTTAATTGGTCCTGAAAGGTGATTCCGTGCAGTGACCGCGAAATCACCTTTCGGGACCGAATAATGAGATGACAGAGCATGTGTTCATGAGGTGGGGTCCCAAGAACCCCATGTTGAAAATTTGGAGGCAAAATAAAAAAAAAAAAAAAACTGGCTGAGATATCCACCTAAGTTGAAACCCCCCATCGATGCCATTACATAGCTTACCAACATTTCTTCATTTTGCAGTTCGGCTTTGAGGAGTTCCCACTCCACAGACAATCACAGCGCCGGACCTCCGGAGGTAAGTGGGACACTTGGACAGCTGGTTCTGATCACTGTATCATTTTTTGTAAGATAAAAATGGGTTATGGACACTCTCTCATGAGAACTGCTGAAACAGCATGTGAGTATGACACACACACACACACACACACACACAGGTTTTAGATACAAGGTGTTACCTGGAAGGCCAGAAGCTAATTATCGAATAGAACAGGTTGATCAAGGATCTATTTATCTAAAATTAATTATAGCTGTAGTTGCAAGAGGGAAATCATAAACGTTTATGACGTCCAGAGGAAACACAGTTAAATTTTCACATGGTGATACAAAGCATGTTGCACCTCCGTGAGATCTGGCAGAAAGACATAAATGCTTTGATGTCTGTGTGAGAGAGGATACTGCTTAAAGATCAAATAAATGTCATTTGAAAAAGAAAATGAGTTGTGCTGAGATCACAGAATATTAATTTACCTTCTGGAAAAGACAACCTGTTTTTGTATAGATATATCTTTTTATATACAGTATTCTGACAGGGAGGAGCTAGGTGACCTCATGCAAAGCCAGCTTTTAAACAATATTCTGTTTTCATTCAGAGGACACACTTTTATCTAGACTCTGACAAAGAAACATCTTTGAGCACTTCAAGCACGTATTTAGAGAAAGAGACAAATCTAAGTACCGTAGTAGGAACTGTACTGTTAAAACCTTGTTCTTTTAATAGATTTGTATGTCTTGTGATATAATAGTTCTGTATTTTATGTTTTACATATTTTTTTATCTGTTTTAGTAAAACTCTTATTTTTACAGCTTACTTGGTCTGTCTTTGATTTCTTTCCTTTACAAGTGAAGTATATATGGCTAAAGCAGACACTGTACATAAGCTTGAATGGTGAAACCAAACTGGAAAAAGGTAAGCGTTTTAAATCTGAGGTCTTTTATTACAGTTTTTAAGGGTTCATTTCTGTACACCTGGTTAGGTGCCCGTAGGCAAAGATATCTGGCCCCCCGAAGACAGAATTATCTGAGCCTGTACATTGGGTACGCTAACAATAGGTTCAGAGTTTGAATCCTTCCAAGACTTGAGACCAAAGGTTGATTCGAACCCCCAAAACAGACAGGACAGTTACCCTGTCTCTGTTAAATGTTCACAAGACTGCGCTCGGAGGTTAGCACTTTGGGAGTAGAGGGCTGACCTGCTGAGTGGGTTTGTGACAGATTGGTTGGCAGCGGTGGCATAATTTTGGTATCACAAGCTTTTATTGTTCAGCGTGTCAGCTTGAGACCGTCAGCTCACTTGCAAAGGAAGAAAAAGGCAGAGTTTTATTTTTAAAAAGGAAACAGAACTATATCACTTGGCGTACAGTCAGGTTCCTACCCGTTTAATTTTTTTTTTCTAAAGTGCAAGTCAGAGTAGCAGTAGTGAGGGAAGATGGCTTCCAACTACAGCAGGCACACTGTAGACTACTTAAAGCAGTTGTGCGGGGACCGAGGAGTCCCGTTCGAGGTGAAAGCCAGCAAGCAGAACCTCACAGATGCCCTGATGGTAGCAGATACCCAGAGCAGCGAGTCACAGACCATGACTGAAAAGGACCAAACCTCGAGTGTGGCAGGGCTAGCGGCCAGTGCAGTGTCCAGATCCGATGAGGAGGGCAACAGGGCCACTGTCAGTGAAGGTCACAGCAGCAGGGAAGGTCGCAGTATCCTGGATCCAAAGTACTCAGGCTGCAAACTGAGTTGCACAGGATGGAGCTGGGTTCCAGGAGAGAGCAAGAACACCGAGAGCAGACCGTGAGGGCGTGAGCACCAGCGAGCTGCAGAGGAAGAGGAGGCGAGAATGCCTGAGGCAGACCGTGAGGAATGTGAACACCAGCCGAGCCACAGAGAAGAGGCGAGCATGGGGCAGAGTGAGAACAGAGAGACACTGACTGCGGAGCAGGAGGCGCCAGAGGCAACACGAACTGGAGAAGCTCGACTCCGACCAGCGGCACCAGAGCAGGTAAATGGCTTGGGTTTAACTGGTACTACAGGACTGGGTTACAAATTGAATTCCAAATTAATAGCAGAATTTAAAGAGGGGGAGGATATGGATGCCTTTTTAAATTCTTTAGAAAAAGTTTGTATTCAGGCTAAAATTCCTAGAGAGTCCTGGAGCTTCCAGCTATCCCCGCTACTTACCGGGAAAGCTCGGGATGCATTGGGTCAAATGGACAATGAGGACAGTGATGATTACAGCGGCACTGTTAAAAAAATTTGAGTTAACTGCTGAATCATATAGAGCTAAATTCCGTAAGCTCAGGAGAAGCCCTGATATAAGCTACGAGGAGCTAGCCACGAAACAACATCAGTTTTTAAAACGTTGGTGGGAAGGAATTGAAGCAAACTCTGCTAATAAAATTGAAAATGGGATTTTATTAGAATAGTTTTATTGGGCATGCCCAGCCGAGCTAAAAACCTGGCTAGAGGACCGAGATCCAAAAACAGTGCAAGAGGCTGCTGAACTCTCGGACCGCTATGCCAAGAGTACACCTGCTCTGAAAGCCAATGGGGTGGGTGTGGCAGCACAGAAAGGGAAAAGCACACCTTCAGGGCAGCTAAAACCCTCACTGCCTCCACCGAAACCAGTTAGCCCCAGCTTTCAGAGAAAAGATTTTTCTGAGAGAAGAAATGAATGTTGGTTGTGTAAAGAAACTGGGCATATTGCCAGTGTCCCAAAAAGGTGAGCAATACACAACAGGGTGCTAGAAAGGAAGTAGGTTGTTTGTGTGTCCGTTCCTGGAAGCATGCCAGTGAACATGAGGGAACACATGCACTCAGTCATGGTGAATGGTGTACAGATGCAAGGGTTAAGGGACACAGGGGCATCCCTGACCTTGGTAAAGGGGGATCTGGTACAGCCTGGTCAGCTTATACCCAATAAATATGACATTGTACAGGACTTTGTGGGTGGGGAGAAAACATTGCCCCTCGCTAGTGTTCTCCTAGACTGGGGTGAAACAGGGGGAACTGTGCAACAGGTGGCTGTAGCTAAAATGTTAGCAGTGGATGTGATCCTGGGCAACAATCTCAAACAAGGGATGGTATGTGCAGTTACCCGTAGCCAAGCGGCAAGGAAAACTGTAGTTCCCTGAACCCCACAAGCCATTGTGGAAACCACTGAGAGGCTGGTTCCCAGTCTGTGTCTCCAGATGGGAGACTAATGAAAAGGGGTAGACATTTCCCAGTAGCAAGTAACCACACAGCTACAGAGGGTTACTCGAAGAGGAGGGTGACCCATTGTCAGGGGGTGGGGATTGACAGTGATCCTGAGTGCCCTGACGCTAGTGCTAGGGACCCTAGTTTAGTGACTGAAGGGGACCTGTCCCATGCCTTGGGAATGTGTGAGGGGTTTGCAGCTGCTCACAGAAGTGACCCTAGTTTAGAGAAGCTGAGGGCTTGGGCAGACTCGGATGGCGCACAGGGAGGTGACGGCAGACATAAGGTTTATTAGGAAAATGGACTTATGTATACTCAGGCTGTGCAGACAGAGGGAGGGAGGGATGCTAGGCAGGCAGCTTGTCATTCCCCAGGGGTATCGTGAGCAGTTGCTCAAGACTGCACATGATATTCCCTTGTCTGGTCATCTGGGAATTGTGCGCATGACGCAGCGGTTGGCCCAGAATTTCTACTGGTCTAACTTCAGCCAGCAGGTGAAGGAGTATTGCAGGTCTTGTCACTGGTGCCAAGAAATAGCGGGCAAGAAAACCCAAGCCACCCTGATTCCATTGCCCATAGTGGAGGAGCCATTCCAGAGGGTGGGAATGGATACTGTGGGGCCTTTAAATACCCCCAGCTCCTCGGGGAAGAGATTCATCCTAACTTTGGTGAATTATGCCACCTGGTACCCAGAGACAGTCGCCCTATCCTCACTGAGGACAGACAAAGTGGCAGATGCCTTACTTGGGATTTTCTCCTGTGTTGGGTTTCCACAGGAGGTAATCACCGATCGAGGGGGTTCCTTCATGTCGGACCTGATGAAATATTTATGGGAGAAAAGTGGGGTGGTGCAGAGATGCACGACACTGTATCATCCACAAGCCAATGGTCTTGTGGAAAGATTCAATGGTACCCTAAAGTCAATGCTCTGGGTGTTTGCTGAACAGCACGGGAGGGACTGGGAGAAATACCTTCCCCACCTGTTGTTTGCATACAGGGAGGTGCCCCAAGAGTCAATAGGATTTTCCCCCTTTGAACTCTTATATGGACGCGGGGTACATAGGCCCCTAGACTTGATCCAGGAGGACTAGGAAGGCAAGCACGCCACCCAGGGAACTCCCATTGTGGATTACGTCCTTAGGTTTAGGGAAAGGCTGGAAGGAGCTTATGGGGACAGCCCAGAGCAACCTGGCAGCTGTCCAACAGAAACAAAAAGTGTGGTACGACCGTAGAGCCAGAGCTCACTCGTACATGGTGGGTCAGAAAGTCATGGTCCTTATTCCGGTCCAGAAAGACAAGCTGTAAGCTGAGTGCGCAGGACCGTACTAAATGGTTAGGAAGGTAAATGACATGAACTACATTGTGAAGTTACCTGACTGAAGACAGACAGAAAGGATGTACCATGTCAACATGATGAAGCCATATGCAAACAGAGCTGACATGGTGTTTGCAGTGTGTAGTCATGGGGAGGGGATGGACGAAGGAGACCCCCTCCTGGACTTGCTGGAAGAAAGTAAGCTGGAGTCCTATGTGGAGGCAGTTAAACTGTCTCCCCAGCTGACCCTGGACCAGATCCAGAAAGTAAGGGAGGTTTTAGCAGACTATGCCCCATTGTTTAGCACCAAGCCTGGACTAACCCCCTTAGCGACGCACGATGTGAAGACAGGGGCACAGACGCCCATACGGCGGACAGCATATTGGGTATCAGAGGCTGTCCAAAAGGACATTAGGAGGGAAGTGGAGGAGATGCTGGATTTAGGGGTAATCCAGAGATCCCACAGCCCCTGGGCCTCACCCATAGTCCTTGTGCCTAAGTCAGATGGCTCTACTCGTTTCTGTGTGGACTATTGTGGACTGAATGCAGTCACAAAGTCAGACGCCCACCAGATGCCCTGGACGGATGAACTCCTGGACAAGTTGGGAGGGGCAACTTACCTTACGACCATTGACCTGACAGAGGGGTATTGGCAGGTAGAGTTGACAGACAGAGCTAGGAAGAGGTCGGCCTTCATCACTCCGATAGGCTTATTTGAGTTTAAAGTAATGCCTTCCGGAATGAAGAACGCCCCAGCCACTTTTTAAAGATTGGTGAACCAGGTGTTAAATGGTGCTGAGTACGCTGTGGTGTACCTGGATGACACTGCCATCATTAGTACCAGCTGGGAGGAACACCTAATCCACCTTAGGGAAGTGCCGGGCAGGATACAGAGGGCCGGGCTCATTGTCAAAGCTGGGAAGTGCGAGGTAGCCATGGGAGAAGTGGCATACCTCGGACATGTGGTAGGCCGGAGACAGCTCCGTCCTAACCAAATAAAAACTGAGGTAATCCAGGCGTGGCCCAGACCAGAAACACAGAAGCAGGTCAGGAGTTTTCTACGAACAGCAGGGTACTACAAGAAATTTGTACCCAATTACAGTGCCCTGGCTGCTCCCCTATCTGACCTGACAAAGAAAAGGATGCCCAAGAAAATTACCTGGGAGCCAGCCTGTGAGAAAGCCTTTACCAGATTACAGGAGGCACTGTGCAGTGCTCCTGTTTTGACAAGTCCTGACTATAGCAAAAACCTTTATAGTTCAGACTGACGCCTCAGCCGTGGGTATTGGGGCAGTACTGAGTCAGACATCCAGCCAAGGAAGGGATCACCCAATAGCATACCTGAGTAAAAAGTTACTTCCCAGGGAGCAAGCATACTCCACAGTGGAAAAGGAGTGTCTTGCCATAGTGTGGTCCCTAAAGAAATTAGAGCCATACTTATATGGGCAGTATTTTGTGGTGCAGTCTGACCACAACCCCCTGATTTGGCTGACTCAGATGGGAAACAACAATGGTAGATTGCTAAGATGGAGTCTTGCTTTCCAAGGGTATGATATAACAATATTACATAGGCCTGGAGCCAAAAATCAGAACTCAGATGGGCTGTCTAGGGTCTATGAGGAGTGAACTGATCTGGGAAGCTCATCCCATGCAGGGGATAGAGCCCCCAAATTCAGTCTAGGTGGTGAGGAATTGTGACACTTGGACAGCTGGTTCTGATCACTGTATCATTTTTTGTAATATAAAAATGGGTTATGGACTGTCTCTTATGAGAAATGCGGAAACAGCATGTAAGTATGACACACACAGGTTTTAGATACAAGGTGTTACCTGGAAGGCCAGAAGCTAATTACAGAGTAGAACAGGCCTTGATCAAGGATCTCCTGTTTATCTAAAGCTAATTATAGCTGTAGTTGCTAGAGGGAAATCATAAACGTTTATGACGTCCAGAGGAAACACAGTTAAATTTTCACATGGTGATACAAAGCATGTTGTACCTCCATGAGATCTGGCAGAAAGACATAAATGCTTTGATGTCTGTGTGAGAGAGGATACTGCTTAAAGATCAAAGAAATGTCATTTGAAAAAGAAAATGAGTTGTGCTGAGATCACAGAATATTAATTTACCTTCTGGAAAAGACAACCTGTTTTTGTATAGATCATTTTTTATATATATTCTGACAGGGATGAGCTAGGTGACCTCATGCAAAGAGGTGGGCAAAGCCAGCTTTTAAACAATATTCTGTTTTCCTTCAGAGGACACACTTTTATCTAGACTCTGACAAAGAAACATCTTTGAGCACTTTAAGCACGTATTTAGAGAGAGAGAGAGAGACAGCGAGAGAGAGACAAATCTAAGTACTGTAGTAGGAACTGTACTGTTAAAACCTTGTTCTTTTAATAGAATTGTATGTCTTGTGATATAATTGTTCTGTATTTTATGTTTTACTTTTTTTTTATCTATTTTAGTAAAGCTCTATTTTTAGAGTCTACTTGGTCTGTCTTTGATTTCTTTCCTTTACAAGTGAAGTATATATGGCTAAAGCAGACACTGTACATAAGCTTGAATGGTGATACCAAACTGGAAAAAGGTAAGCATTTTAAATTTAAGGTCTTTCATTACAGTTTTTAAGGGTTCATTTCTGTACACTTGCTTAGGTGCCCATAGGCAAAGATATCTGGCCCCCCAAAGACAGAATTATCTGAGCCTGTACATTGGGTATACTAACAAGAGGTTCACATTTTGAATCCCTTCAAGACTTGAGACCAAAGGTTGATTCGAACCCCCAAAACAGACAGGAGGGTTACCCTGTTTCTGTTAACTGTTCACAAGACTGGGCTCGGAGGTTGGCACTTTAGGAGTAGAGGGCTGACCTGCTGAGTGGGTTGTGACAGTAAGTATGAGGTGAGGGTGGGGAGGTGGGGTGCACAGAGGTGGGTGCAGATTAGGGGTGCAGGGGACTCGAGGAACCATTTCTTTCTACAGAGAAAAACAAAACAAACATTGAGGACAGTTTTCTTTCTTTACAGGCAAACTAAAAAAAAATGCTGGGCACACTGGGGTGGGGCCCCATGACTTTCGGGGGAGGCGGAAGTTGGGCACACTGGGGTGGGCTCCCAGTGTGCCCCATTAGTTTTTTTGGGGGGGGTGTTGGGCACACTGGTGTGGGCTCCACTGTGCCCCATGAGTTTCAGGGGATGTTGGGCACACTGGGTGGGCTCCCACTGTGCCCCATGAGTTCTGGGGAGGCGGATGCCTCAAGGGATTGGGCCCGTTGGCAAAGAAAAGTGTGTGTGTGTGGGGGGGGGGACTGATGCCACGGAGATTGGGCCCCGTCAGCAAAGAAAGTGTGTGGGTAGGGAACATGCGATCCGGGTATTGGTCACCCCCAATGTCGGTATGGGGACTGTATGTGACAGACGGCAGGAGCCACCATGTTTATTGAAAAGTTTCACCAGGAAAGGCATGTTGGGAAGGCTTGTCATCTGCGGCTGCATGATGAGTTTGTCTCTGATTGCAGGAAGATTTCTTTCAACTTGGTGGCACTTTCCATAATTTCCATGTCAGCGCTAGCATGCTAGCTAACTGCCCTGTCGGCAAAGAAAGTGTGTGGGGTGGGGGAACATGCCAATATAGGGGATTGGCCACCCCCAATGTTGGTATGGGGACTGTGTGTGGTAGACGGCAGGAGCCACTATGTTTATTGAAACGTTTCACCAGGAAAGGCATGTTGAGGAGGTGTGTCATCTGCCACTGCACGACGAGCTTGTCTCTGATTGCAGCGACGGATTCCTTTCAAGTTGGTGGCACTT
The DNA here is from genome assembly GCA_016271365.2 of Neoceratodus forsteri. Classification (NCBI taxonomy): domain Eukaryota; kingdom Metazoa; phylum Chordata; order Ceratodontiformes; family Ceratodontidae; genus Neoceratodus; species Neoceratodus forsteri. The sequence continues at coordinate 1,274,407,014 of CM057456.1, forward strand.
TTCATAATTTCCACATCAGCGCTAGCATGCTCGCTAATTGGGGGATGAGGGATGCATCTACTAAAGCATGCCCTGCATTCGTCAACACTGACACACCTCTCAATGTGGTACTACCGTAAGATGCTGCTTGCGCCTGCGCGCAAGACAACATAATAAAGGATTCTGCACTAACTTGCAGTTTTGCCTGTTATGAACATACAATAAGTGCCAGCAGATACAGGCCTCAAGGTCTATCAATTCTGCTTGACTGTGCAGCTAGCAGTTTGTCTCTCTGCAGCTGCCCCTTCCCCCAGTAGTGACCTTCCCCTTGACCCTGTTCCACCCTTTCCTAAAACTGGCCACTGATTTTAACGTTACCACCTCCTCCGGGAGTGTGTTCCACCCATCCACCACCCTTTCTGTGAAGTAGTGTCTTCTTATTTCCCTCTTGTACTGTCCCACCTCCAATTTCAGACTGTGCCCCCTAGTGTTTCTCCCTCCCTTTAATCTAAAAATCCCCTCTGTACTAACCTTGTTTATGTCCCTCATACATCTGAAGGTTTCGATCATATCCCCTCTATCCCTCCTCTCCTTCAGGGAGTACATGTTGAGCTCCCTCAGTCTGTCCTCGTAGGGTTTGTCCTCCGTTCCCGTGATCATCCTGGTGGCTCTGCACTGGACCGCCTCCAGTAACCTGACATCTTTCTTTAAGTAGGGCCACCAGAACTGCATGCATTACTCTAGGTCTGATCTGACCAGTGACCTGTACAGTGGCAGGATGACCTCCCTCCTCCATGAGGTGATGCCCCTGGTAATACACCCCCAGCATCCTGCTGGCCTTAGCTGCTGCCTTCCTGCACTGTGCTGAGTGGTTCATTTGCCCTGTGATTATCATCCCTAGATCCTCCTCCTCTGTATTGGATAACTGTAACCCTCTCCTCCCAGTCTATAGCAGAGCCTGTGGTTTCTGGCTCCCATGTGCAAAATCTTGAACTTCTTTGCATTGAAACGCAGCTGCCATGTGTCCGACCAGCATTCTAGTTTATCCAAGTCCTCCTGCAGTCCTAGCCCCCCCTCTGTGCTGTCCTATCCACCACTGCTCCAATCTTTATGTCATCTGCAAACTGGCTGATCTTGTTACTAACTATCTGCAATGTCAAAATGAAGATGTCAAACAGCACTGGACCCCCACTTGTTACAGCCCTTGGGAATGAGAGTTCCCCCCTTACAACAACTCTCTGGTGCCCATCCCACAGCCAGTTTTTGATCCACTCCACCATTATCTCCCCTACCCCTAGACGACACAATTTGCTAACCAGCCTCCCATGTGGCACTGAATCAAAGGCCTTGCTGAAGTCCAAGTACAGGACATCCACCGCATGGCCCCTGTCAATACCTCGATACCCAATCATAGAAGTCTACCAGGTTTGTCTGGCAGGATCTACTGGAGACAAACCCATGCTGCTTGCTGCCCTGGAGACCATTCTCCTTCAGAAAAAGTTACAGGCCTCTCTTTGAGAATAGTCTCCATGAGCTTCTCCATGATGGAGGTGAGGCTGACCAGCCTATAATTCCCTGGCTCGTCCTTGGGCCCACCTTTATAGATAGGCACCACATGTGCCACCCTCCAGTCTTGGGGCATGCATCCAATCCTCAGGGAGGTTGTGAACAAGTCTGCCAGCAGTCCTGTTAGGACCTCTGCCATCTCCCGCAGCACCCTGGGGTGTATGCTGTCCGGACCTGGTGCTTTATCCACCCTCAGTGTTCTAAGACCCTCTAGCACTCTGCTTTCTGGTATTTCCATCTCTATTGGTTCAACCCCCCCATAATCACTTTCCCCCTCCCCTGTGGTATTGGCCCCTGATTTTCCCTGGTAAATACAGAGCAGAAGTAGTCGTTTAGTGCTTCTGCTTGCTCCACCCCGTTCTCAGCCCATCCGTTGGCCACCTTAATCCTAACTATTCGATCCTTACAGCTTCTTTTCTCCCATATGTATCTGAAGAAATCTTTCTCGCCCTCACCTACCCTTGTGCCAGCCTGAGCTCCTTTGCTGCCTTGGCTGCCCTGACCATTCTGTTCATCTGTCTTGATTTCTTCATGTACTCCTCCCTGTCTTATGCTTTTTGGAGATCATGTATTTCTTGAAGGTTGTCCACTTTTCCTTTACACTTGCTAATACCTCCCTACTTAATCAGCTCGGCTTTCTTGATCTGGCCTTCTTGCTTTGGATCATAGAACATGAGTTTGTGGCCTCTTCTAACCCGTTTTTTTTTTTTTTTAAACTTTTTATTTATTGATTCCCGGGGGGGGTGGAGTAGTACATAAAGAAGCTTCACATTTATAATGAAATTAAGACAATAAATCCATTCCGATGCACAAAAGTTACACTTCATAACATTTTACTGTCTTAACAACCATCAATATACCAATAAAAAAAGAAATAGGTAATAAATAATTTCATAGATATGGGGGGGGGGGAGGCATACCAAGGGTCACTCTGGAAATTGAATTTATGGGACAAATGCTGGGTCTATTTCGGACATGTAAAACACCCAGGGCCTCCAGGTCAACTCAAATCAGGGAAGTCAGCCCTGAAAATGTGCAATACTCTGTTCCAAATAATAAATTTCATTAGCTATATCTTCTAACCCAGTTTGGAAAATCGCCCATTTCTGGTTGGCATCCATGTGTGGTTGGATTCTGGTGATATGTCCCTCCAGAATACCCCTCATTCTTCCAAAGTCGGCCCGTCTGAAGTATAATACCTTTGTCCTTGTATTGGTTGTCTCCTTACTCATACCAAGTGAAAACCACACTGTGTTGTGGTCGCTCCCTGCTAGGGGATCCCTCACCTCCAACCCCTGTATGTTCTCCCCATTTGTCAGCACCAGGTCCAGTATATTTCCTTCCCTGGTTGGTTCCCTTACCAATTGCACCAGAAAGATGTCCTGGAAAGCTTCCAGGAGGACCTGTTCCCTACTGTTTGAGGTAGCAGGAGTATTCCACTCCACCCCTGGTAGATTGAAGTCCCCCATTATCACGGTGTGACCCTTTGCACAGACCCTCCTTATCTGTTCCCCCAGGTCCCTATCAATATATTCACTTTGAGCTGGTGGTCTGTATACCACCCACATCCTTTTCTTCCTTCCTTTTGGGTCCTGTATCTGTATGCATGAGGCCTCTTTTCTGCTTTCCTCCCCCTCATCCCTACTACAAGTTATTTCCTACTTTACATATAATGCCACTCCCCCCCCTTTTCCCCTATCTTTTCGGTTCAAGCTGTACCCTAGGACCACCAGGTCCTAGTCATCGTACTGGGTGGCCCACATTTCAGCGATGGCTGCTATGTACACCCCTCCTTCTGCCATCACTGCCTGGAATTCAGCAGCCTTGTTTCCTGGGCTTCTTGCACTTAAGGAGACCACCCTCCAGTGTACCTGCCTCCCCTTCTTCACCCTTCCCTAGGGCACTCTTACCCCCCCGCGACTGAACTCCTCCTTTTTCTTTCTCCGCTGGCTTGAGGGGGAGGCCTACTGGTCTCCCTGTCTTTCAACCTTCTTCTGCCCCCCCCCCCAGTTTAACGAGAGATTTGTTGCTATATACTCTCCCCGCCTCTGCTTCAGGGTTCCAGTACTGTTACTTAGGTGGTAAATCTTCCAGTTTTCTTTTGCTGCACAGACTGTTTACTTGTGCGCACCCTTTTCCCATGGTGTGGAATCTTTATCTCTGCTGGCCATTAAATATACTATGTTGAACTTTTGAGGTTAAAATTGGAGGAAAAAATATGAACAAACATTGGCAATTGTCAACGTTTATTCATAACTCTTTAATATTTTTATTTTTTAACCCACATTCGTGTTTTAACCCCCACTGAGTGAATATGGCAGGTGTCATTATCAAATCCCTCTCCAAAACCAGTTTTGGTGGTCGCTCCACAAAACAATGTATTGAGTCGCATTTCATAAATAACACCAGTTGTGTTCATATGCTGGGGCAAAAAATAGTATTTTGAAAACTGAAGGTCACAATCTAAGAAAATAACATTATGTGTGAACCTCTTCGTTTCCCGGTCATGACAATTTCACTATTATAACTCGTGTTATTAATTTGTTAATTACTGCCTCTGCATTATCAATGCCAAACACAAGCACACAAACATTCGGCACTGACATATGCTTGTTTATTATCTTCTGGCACTTTTGCAGCCAAAGGCTGCAAAAGCAAGGAAGAATTGGTACTACTGGATAGGAAAGTGAAATGTTAGCCATGTGATTTAAGGTACAAGATGAATGCTTGTGATTATTACACTTATATACATTCCAACTATGGGGACATATCAAAATTTGGAAAAAGTGTAAAAAAAATTTTTTTAATTTTATTTTGTAAAACCATCATGACATTTTCCATGCTGATATTTAAAATGTATATCGATATATTTTATTGTTATGGAAAAAGTATACTGATAACATTTATTTCACAAAAAAATTTTCTGTTGTGATGTAAATATGTATATATCGATATTAGGCATGGGTGGGTACAAGTCCCGACCATCAAGACCACCCGAAGGTACCTCTAAAGTACCTTAAAAATACCCAGATGAAAACTGAGTAGTTGGTTCGGGTCAGGTAATTACTACCCGATTATCCGACCCTGACCATTACAAAAATCATGTGAAAGACTGTTTTGGACTATTACACCATTTGTTAGGTGCCCTGAGCCATTATACCCATGACGGGCATTGTTGAGGCAGGCATGAGAGGCGTAGCTGCTCTTAGCGAGCCTGCTGCTGTTTCCAAAAATTATACTCATGGTGGGCATTTCTCAGGCAGTTACTAGAGGTGCACCTGCTGTCAGTAAGGCTTCTGCTGTTTCCAAAAATTATACCCATGGCAGACATTACTGAGGCAGTTACTAGAGGTGCACCTGCTGTGAGTGAGCTTGCTGCTGTTTCCAAAAATTATACCCATGGCAGACATTACTGAGGCAGGTATGAGAGGTGCAGCTGCTGTGAGTGAGCCTGCTGGTGTTTCTAAAAATTATACCCATGGCGGGCATTGTTCAGGCAGGTACGAGAGGAACAGCTGCTCTTAGCAAGCCTGCTGTGGTTTCCAAAAATGATACCCAAGAGGGGCATAGCTCAGGCACGTGCGAGAGGTGCAGCTGCTGTGAGTGAGCCTACTGCCATTTCCAAAAATCATACCCATGGCAGGCATTGCTGAGGCAGGTATTAGGGGTAGAGCTGCTGTGAGTGAGCCTACTGCTGTTTCCAAAAATCATACCAATGGTGGGCATTGCTCAGCTAGGTACGAGAGGCACAGCTGCTCTGAGTGAGGTTGTTGCTGTTTCCAAAAATTATACCCATGGTGGGAATCAAAGTTACATAATATAAAACTGATGATTGACAAAGGAAAACTACGATTAGTGTGGCACATAAAGCTGGCATGGTGGCAATGGTGACGGTTCTATTTGTTTCATGCACAACCTAATCATATTCAGTATCACTGTTTGTAGGCTGTTGTTCATGTTCAGGGTCAGAATCATATAATTCAGTGTTTGGGACAATTGGAAAATTGTCAGCATTCATTTCAAAAAAATGTAAGCAGTTCCACATTTACAGGGCTTAGCAGTGTTCTTTGGTCAGTGATTATTCCTCCAGCTGCACTAAATATGCGTTCTGAATATTCGCCTGAAGGTGGACAACTGAGGGACATTACTGCAAGATTTGCTAGATCTGGCCAGATTGTTCTCTTTTCTTTCTGTAACCCCCGGACCCCTGCCTTTTTGCAAAACGACAGGTGGCATGCTGTTGAAGCTGACAGCAGTACCTGGTGGGGACTGGGTTTGGGGAGGACAAGGTTACTCGGCACAGGGGGCCTAGGTTTGGCTACTCTGCACAGGGGCACCCAAGTAAATCCGAACACAGAAAGCAATAACTGTAATGTCCAAAACCAGGAATGGGATTCTACAGTGTGGCTTTTATTCACATCCAAACTGAACAAACAAAGCATAGACGGACCCCCATGGGGCTACATTCCTGGTAATGCAGATTAGAGACAACAGAACACTTCTTCACATTTCCAGCCCTCAGGCTCTAAACCCACCAGGCACACAGCCTGGACCTGCACGCATCTTTGGGTACACAGTCCGACTTGTACACTACTTGAGTTTGCCCCACTGGCCTGGCTCCCCCGCCGGCCACTTGATCCGCGATCCATTATGGGAATGAACCAGTTTTCCTATTGGTGGCTCCCCAAACCACCTTAGAGCCTTCGACTCCTAGAGGGAATTTTCCTTCCATCCCACGTCTGGGTACTTCCCTCATCACTGGCCAAGTGCATGAGGCAAAGTAGAAATACACAGAGCAAATCCGTAGAGGTGGACCTGGTTACTAAAGATGGGGGGTCTCCCACCTCCAGCTCCCACAATCCATACCCGGCCATTTCTCTGGAAACTAAACAACTCTTTTGAAAGCTTGGCAATGTAGATTACTGGGTAGACGTATGTCACATCTCCTCTATATGTCTTGACTTCTCCTATGTGCTGGACTTGAACATACTTTTACTTCTGGCTAAGCTTATTACTCTAGGCCTCCCACTACTTCAGTAGTCCAATCCACACTTTAACACAGTTCAGGAAGAAACATGGGCCCTTTAGAAAGAGCAGAACTCACCCTTTGGTTGCAGGTGCCCCGCAGGCGAATCACGAAATCTTCTTGTACCCCACACACGTGGACAAAATAAGGCAGCTTCTTCCTCCAGCAGTAGCCAGGGGGTTGCCCCTGGAATAGCAGGCAAACCTTCCTGCCCCCATCCTCTGAGGGATGGGGCACAGAGACCTGAATCAGCAGTCTCCACCACTAAAAAATAGCTTACTGTGTCTCTCTTTAGGCAGAAACTCACACCTTTCCCTAAATGTAGCCCTGTTTCAGGGCTGAGGCTCCAAGAGCCTGAGCACAGAGCTGCTGTGCTCCTCTCACAACAATCTCCAAACTCCAACTGACACAGACTGACTGTTCAAACCTCCCAACATTCTATTCTAACTCCCTTCTAAAGATTCCATTGTGGCTCATGCAGCTGCGATAGTTCTATGGTGATGTCATCCCTCAGTCTCAGCTGAGACTGAGAACAGAGTGAGACAGTGTGAAATCCATTTAACTGGAGTTTCACAAGCTGCCTTCCCTGCCTACCACTAGGTCTTACTGGGATTCTGGTAACCCCGGGTAACAAGGGGGTTACATTTCCAACACAGTAATGGATCTTCCTCGAGACCAATCACAGTATGGTCTGCAAAGTACTCCAGGGTCACTGTGCTGTGTGAAATGGTTACCAGTCTGGCAGAGGAACCAGCTGCACTTTCTTTACAAGATACTAATTCATGTTGTTGCAGGAGACTCAGAAGTGATTTGCTTTTCTGATCCTGAACACATGATGCTCGAGAAGTAGCTGTAGATGTCCTTTCCCTTGCTAATGACACTGGTGATTGTGAAGCATTGATAGATGTGCTATTGTGTGCACCAGAGGCGCACTCTGGCAGTTTGGCACAGTTTGACTGCTGTACATCAGTTAATGGTTCTGGTGGGGCAATGTTATGGTTAGTAGAAGATCTCTCCAATACTCAATGTCTTCCCCTGCAGAAAGGATGGCACAACATGGCCAACACATAGCTGTCATTCTTAAACATGGCATTTATTCTCTGATCAGTCAACAGTCTGAGATGCAAGTCATCTGCCAGCATAACAGCGGTGGTGTCTTCTTTTGACTGAAAGTCTTTCTTTATGTTGTCAAGGAAAATATAAAGAAATCTTATTTGAGGAAGAATTTGACTCAGAGCTGCACTGTCTGCACCGACATCACTGTGGCAGTCTCAAATGGCTCCAATAAGGTGACTAAAGATTCATGCAGAGTCCAGTTGCTAGAACTGAGCATGATGTCTACTTTACCTATTTGATTCTGTATGGTGTAGTCATGTACAGCTTTTTTCTGTTCAAGAAGCCTTCCAACACATAAAATGTTGAATTTCAGCAGGTTGGAACTTCCTGCTTAAACATATGCAGTGGTAAGTTGTTTGACCTCTGCAGCTTCAGGATTTCTTTGTGCTTTCACAGAGTGGCTGAAATGCCCACATATTTTCCTAGCAAGACCAAACAGTTTTTTGCCATTTCTGTTCCCATTTAAGAAACTATGTCTCAGAAGATTCAAACAATGTGCAAAACAAGGTAAGTCTCCACCAAATATACTGTCCGCGGTTTACATGGGCAAACGGTTACTACGGACATTTATTCAAAACCATTTACCATTTTCAGTGGCTTATATAGCAAAAGCCATGGATATAGCAGTCATTATGCACCATCTATTTCGGGCAAATTTCAGGCACTTTGTGACCCATTACAGTAATCCCCTCACAGCTTGTACAGGTACTTAAGCGCTGATTACTTTCCGATTAGGTGTGGAGAGTTGTACTTGAGCACTACACATTACAGTCTATATCTTAACACATTGCAACAATGGCATCTAAACGAAAAGCTTTGAGGCTGAGCACCAAGACAGAACTGCTGAATAAGATGGGGGAGTTCCCGAAAATGAGCCAGCGTGAGCTCGCGGTTCAACTCAGTCTCCCTAAATCAACAGTTGCTGACCTGCAAAAGCAAAGAGAACAGCTTATGGTTGAGTGGCATCAGAACTCGAACCCCGATCGGAAAAGAAAAAGAGAAGGCAAAGATGGGGAGATCGAGGATGCTCTGCTCCCCTGGTTCCAAAGTGCTAGGGGCAGAGACTTTCTCATAAGTCGCCCCATTGTTACTCAAAAGGCTAAGCAGCTGGCAGAAGCGCTTGGAAAGCCAGACTTTAAACCCATCAGAGGGCTGGTTGCAAAGATGGAAATGCAAAAAGAACATCAGTTTCCGCCGAGGACACGGCAAATAACTTAATGCTGATGCAACTAGTGCTGATCTACGGCTAGCTAATGTTCTGCCTGTGCTACTGCAGGGCTATGAGTCACGTAACATCTTCAGTGCCGATGAAAGCGGGTTGCTTTTCTGATGTGTCAACTTTGAAACACTAGCTTTTAAAAATTAAACTGCCCAGGGACATAAGCGGGCAAAAGAATGTATTTCTGTGCTCGCCTGCTGTAATTATGGATGGGACAGAAAAATGCAAGCTGGCTGTGATTGGCAAGCCCCAGTCACCAAGGTGCTTTAGAGGCATAAATCACTTGCCAGTCATTTACATGGCAAACCGAACCTCCTGGATGACCTCAGAAATTTTCACTGAATGGGTTCGCAATTGGGAAGAAAACTGAGGGGTCGGAAAATTGCTCTTCTGCTAGACAATTTCTCTGGGCATTCAAACTTGACTGGCCTTCAAAACATCACCCTCATTTTTTAACCCCCCAACACCACCTGTATCAGATTCCAGACCCTTGATCAGGGAATTATTTATTCTATGAAACAGCACTATGTGAGGGCAATGAGGGAGAGAGTGCTGTTTGACCTGGACACCAATCCTGAACTAAGTGCCCTACACTGTGCCAAAAGGTTGTCTTTCCTAGATGCTGTATATATGCTCAAGCAGGCTTGGGACTCCGTGTGCCAACTGACCATACAGTGAGACTTCAAAAAGGGACGTTTTGTGGTAATTTCTGATACAAGACACAGTCGCAGGGAGCTGATGACGAGGAACAAGACACTCTTCACGCACCAGAAGGGGATGTCTCCAGAGGAATTTGCTGAGGTTTGTCACCTTGGTGACAAAGAAGAGGAGCCCAGCGCGGAAGATGACATCAGCGAGGTTGTGAACTCGCTTTGTTCAGGCACAGATGCAGATGAGGCTGATGACGTTGAGCAAGACCCGGATTACAACTAGGAGGAAACTATTGGGACTCCAGAGGATGTGTTGTTGGTGATGTTAATGCTCAGAAGAGCGATGGAGCAGCACCCTCTGCTAGAACTGGACTGGGAAACTAGGGAACAGTAGAGAGGGTTTGGCATCTCTACAAAGAAAAACAGAAGGCCCAGACCAGGATCACTGAGTTTTTCAGAAATGAGTAGGACACAAAATACAGTATAGTATATGTGTCAGTAGATGACTGTATTCACTTTAATATTTGTTTCATTACAATTGTTTTAACGTTTGACCAATAAAATCTTGCTTTTTATGGCTCTTTACAATGATATGGTGGTTAGTGCTAACATTTTTTTTTCATCGTGGTCCCGATTTGGTTTTACCATCCACTTCTTCTAGCGGGCATTATAAGCAAACACATATGTGCCCGTTACAAGCAGTGGGGGCTGTATCTGTTAGTAGCTTTCATCTCTAATAGCTCTGACTATGTTTGCACCATTATCTGACATTATGAACCCTGGAGATATGGAATACATAGTAAGCCATTTCTGGAATTGTTCTTCTAGTGCCTACAAAATATTCACAGCAGTGTGGTTTTCCTCAAAAGTGGTGACACATAATGCAGCCTGCTTCCTACTGCTTACATTACAGTGGGGATTATTACTTTCTGACCAAAAACTTTGGTAGAAACTTAGGATTAGTACGCAAAGTCACCCTGTCTTTGTGAAAAACTAAATCAGGCTCCTTACACATAAGAGCCTAAAGCTCGGAAATCCTCTGAGCAGAAGTAACAGCAACCAAAAAGAGCATTTTCCACAAGAGAAAGCTCAGCTCCCAACTCGCAGCTGGTTCAAAAGGAGGTTAAGTGAGTTCTCCAATGTGAAATTAAGGTCCCATGGAGGGACCGGGTCCCGAATGGAAGGTTTCAGATGCAAAATGCCTCGCAGGAAGGTAGTGGACACCTCGAGCCGAGCCACAGCTTTACCCTCTATATCCTCTATAAGTGCATGGTATGCAGAGATGGAGGAAAGATGCACCTTGAATGAGGAGTACCCCGAGCCGGAGTCCGAAAGTGAGAGAAAGCACTCTAACACCTGATTCACCGGGTAGGTGAAGGGATCCAAATGGTGAGCAGCAGCTCAAAGGGTGAAAAGCTTCCATGTCATAGCATAAGTGGCCCTGGTGGAGGGTTTTCTAGTCATCAACAGGACGTCTGCAACCCTAGAGGACACTTCGAAAAAGGTGATGGCGAGGTCCGAGGAAGCCACACATAGAGATGCAGGGATCTGAAGTCCGGATGGACTAGGGCGTTAGCTGACTAATACAGTAAATGACAGGGCTCAGGCACTTATACTTTTTCAAACCAGCTACCAGTGTCTTACCTTCTATGTTTTTTTGCCCCCCCCTTGCTCCTTCTCTCCCCAGCACTGCACCATCCACCTCCTCGACTGAGGCTGATCCCCTGATTCCCCCCTCCCTGAGATCATTTGAGTCCCCAGCCCCAACTCCCACTCCCTTGCTCCTTGATGGAGGTTTTTTTATTTTATGAATTTTTTTATTGAACTTTTCACCACGATTTATTTAGCTGCAGACTGCAGAGCGAGCACCAGATTCCTTCCATTCCAGCGTCGAACTGCTATCTGCGCAACTTGGGTTCACAGCAGACGAAAGCACAGACACCACTGACCAATCAGGTTGTCAGCCCGGTGTCATGTGCTCTTAATTCTACTGTAAGCTAGTGAAGGAACCAAGAGGCTGCCCTTTCATGCCTGTTTCCAGCCTGGACATTCCGGCAAGAGTCCCAGAACCCCCCAGAGGCTGCCTGTAATGCCTGTTTCCAAATTACTTGTTACCCGTGTCAAAACTACCCAGTCCAAGAAGTACACTGTTATGTTGGGTAGGGTAGTACATTACCAGAACTACCCTACAGGCCACAAATCGCCGATACCTGACCTACCCGATCCAGCTACCCAGCGGGTAGCCCATGCCTAATCAATATCGCTAGAAAAAACTTTTTTATATCGATAACTTAACTGCTACTGTTACATAATAACAGTATAATAATGACTATTTCTTAATGGCTGGACTCCAAGCTTTCATTTAAAAAAAAAATTAAGTTTCTAGACCCAACAGTTTCAGAGTAAGACCTTTCAAAAGATATTTTCTTTAAAATGTGATAACTTTGGAACTGTTAGGGCTGAAGACTTAAAGGAAATGTGGGATGTGCTGAAAACCACACGTTGGGCTTCACAGCCTGCTACCCTGGGGCAGCGATAACCCCGCTATGTGAAAATAAAAATGTTGTACTCACTGACTAAAGTTTGGGAAGGGATCATAATTTTTCCAAACCACGAGCTAGCCGATCCCTTCCCACTTCCTAGACTGCCTGCTCCACCCCTGTGCTCCCCCGTTTTGTGATGTGGTACCAGGGGGAGCGTGGGAACGTACCCTGTACAAGTCTATAGGGCTTATGTTCAGAATGCTTTTTTATAACTTTAAACTATCTTTTGATAAAAATGAAAGACACCGCACAACTAATAGGGACCCTGACAATGGTATGTTGGCTGCTTTAAACCAAATCATATGTTCATTGCTGTTATCTTGGTGAAGTTTTGGGATCTCTGTGGGGCCAGGCTACAGGACAAGGGTCAGTGTGGGGGCGGGGCAAAAATTTACCAGACATCACTTGTTGACCACACAGACACCTGGCTCCCCTACATACCACAGCACGCTGAGGCCGTCTACATTTTCTAACTCCACTTGTCCCATTTTAACTACATTTCTTACCTTGATTAAAATCATATGATCTTCATGTGGAAATAAATTATGCTTTTGTAGAGTCAAGCTATTTTACAGAGGACTTCTTGTCTGATGTTCCACTACCTATATTTAAAATGTATGTGGTTTGACGGTAATTGTTTCCCTTCTGAGTTTGTTTCCCCTTTTAAAAATGCTGCATGTGTTAATAAAATTAATGAGCTAGCTGTGGTGTATTGCTGTATGAGCAGGGCTCTCACTCTGGCTTTTTCGACCTGTACAACTTTACAGTGAACATTTAAAAAAGTCCCAAGCAGTGCAAGTGCCCAGTTATCGGGGACAGGTGGAGAATAGCAGCAGAGTGAGAGTTGTTTGTTTTCTGTCATAAGCCACCTACAGGGGTAGCTAACGTTGTCAGAAAGGTGGTGGTGGGGAGGGTTCACATTTTTAGTGGGTCCACAGAGAACCTTCTAATTTGGAGTAAACCGGGGATTCAAAAGTGGGGGTATAACCCTTGAGTCCCCTCTGAATCAGCAACAAATCTTCAAACTGTGTCACCGTGTGTGCACATATCACTGTATGTCCACCCCAACATAGGCACGATCACAAATAATTTCACACATCTGTAATTACATTGCCTGACCAGCTATTGGGGGCATTAGTCAATAGATTTTATTTTCAGGATTTGTCTTAGATCCCTTTTGAGCAGTGCGGTTTTCCTTCCAGGCATGCAGACCTCTGCAGCGGCTTTGAGTACCCTCTTAAAAAGATCCCACATGTGTTCTGCATTACCCGCTTCATGCAGCAACTCAACACTCATTGATATCAGACCCTTTATCTTAGCAAAGTCTGCCTTTCTAAAGCTCTTTTTCCTGATGGCTGAGGCACAGCTGGTCTTCCTTGTCACCAATGTAAACTGAGCCAGCTATGAGGTGTAGATATTAGCAGCACAATGAACAATAATGCATCATGTCTGGAATTAACAAGCAGATCCACAGAGCCTTGGAATCCCTTCTTTGAGGTTTCTGCCACATGCTTTTTTCCCCTCTACTCAGTGCCAGGATCATAACATACAAAAAACATCACTATGTGTGCACATTACGACTGTAACAAACTGCATGGTGGGTATATCTGCTGAGAAGGGGGCTCAAAAGATGGATAACTTCTTGTTTTTCCATCACTTGAATCCTACTATATTTTCCTATGAAAGTGCACACACCAGTAAGTACTGGGAGTGCAAGGTTAATTGGGTTGTGTATCTTATTTAGAGAGGAAGGAGGGATGCAATGTGAGAATTTTAAAACTTAAATAGCACTTGGAATGGGGGAACAGAGAAAGTCTATTCCTTCCCATATCAGGGCCATCATGTCAGTGGCCAGTGTTGCCCAGGAAAGGATCCCCTACAGATTAGGCCCTCTGATCCTAGGTGCGAGACAGTACAGTGGAGGACCCATCCTGTAGCTGGATGAACCACATCAAAAAACTAGAAAAACAATAAGACAGTGGCAAGCATTACCGAACAAACAGCTACAGCTGTGTCCACTACACCTTGATGAACTGTGAGCCTTTAAAGTGCTGTTATTTAATTCGTTCAGAGTTCCTATATTCACAAACGTAGTCAAATTTACAGACAGTTGAAGCATTCTACAGTTCTTATGAAGAATATGTAAACACTTAAATCCAACAAGAAATGTCAAGCCAGACAGATGTAGTAGCTTATACCATATTATACTATGCATACATTTGACATAATACTATATACTACAAAAAAAATACAGGATAAGCAACTTCATGAATAATCAATGTGTTCTGCAACCTCAGGGTTCTGATTCCCATGGACCTCTCAAGCTTTACTGTTGGGGTCAGAGGGAATCAGAACCCCTCCATGACAGAACACAGTGGTTGTGTACAGTTGCCCATTCAGGCCTGGATATTCAAAGGGGTTGCGCCTGGCACAACCCCCGCACTGCACCCCGGTGGGACATTGAGAAGGCTGCCTCGTACAGCGCACATCCCGATGCGCTGGGGTGCAAAGATAATGTATGCAGCGCAGATGCGGGGGCGTGCCCATGCATATGCGGCACATATGCCGGCGCACCCCTGCACTGCGCCGCATGGAGGGGCTCAAAGTTAAGCCTGTGTAGAGTAAGAGCAAATCCTGGCCACCCACAGGCGGGCTGCCGTATTATAGGGCGCAACACAGCAGCTCTCCAGATGTGGGTGCCAACCGCCCACCCAGAACATCGCCTGCAAGCACTCACAACCCTGGTGGTCTAGTGGAACCCCCCAGTCCCCAATTACCCGATGAGTATGAAACAAGGCCATCCCTGGTGGTCTAGTGGTCCCCACCCATCCAATTCACGGAAAATGGCAATATGACATCCCTGGTGGTCTAGTGGTAACCCCTCCCCGCCTGTTGCCGCGATCATGGTAAATCCTGTATTGTAATGCCCTGGTGATCCAGTGGCACCACCTACCACCACCACACAGAACCCCATGCACCCCTCCTCCCCATCATCGCGGCGGCGCATATCCCGCCCCACACTGCCTGTCTGCCCGTCCGAATGACAGGTACAGTATAAGCTGTTAGCCCACTGGTCCCCAGTGTGGACCAATGGGCTTGCAGGGCATACTGTACTAGACAGTCCCAAATCTGTGAATCCATTCATATATGTGGGACTGTCTAGTACAGTATGCTCTGCTAGCCCAGTTGTCCACACTGGGACCATGGGCTTATAGCCCATATCACCTGCTTATTCGGCGGACAGCCAGGCGGTAGGCAGCTGCCCGCCGATGATGGGGTGGAGCGGAGCGGAGGGGCATGGGTTCTGTGTGGGTGGGGGTGGGGGTGCCACTGATCACCAGGGCTTTACGATATGGGATTGTACTGCAATCGTGACTACGGGTGGGGGGGGGGTTACCACTAGACCACCAGGGACATCACAATGCCATGTATCGGGGAATCGGGTGGGAGGGAGGACCACTAGCCCACCAGGGATGGTCATGTTTCATCCTCATCGGGGACTCAGGGACCCGGAGGGGCCACTAGACTACCAGGGATTATTTTCTTGACATATACCCGCACAATCGCGGCTACGGAGATCCCCACAGCACACGTCATGCTGTGCAAGGCGTCAGGTGCAAGTCGCCAGCCTGCCCTGCGCAAGGCATGCAAATGGTGCCATAATGACATGCAAAAGGCCCCACTTGCGCCTTGCATATATTATGGCCTCATTTGCATGCCCACTGCTGAATAACATGGGTGATGAGCCCAGTGCAACTGCACTTGTACTGGCACATCCCTGTGCTCCCTATCTGTGGCTTGTGTTGGCGCAGTTCCACTGCACCATGCGCAGTTTGTGCGCTGCCCATGCCATATTCAATGGCACGGCGCAGTGCCACTGCACCATGCGCCGTTTGTGTGCTGCCCGTGCCATATTCAACGATGCGGCGCAGTGCCACTGCACCATGCGCAGCTTGTGCGCTGCCCATGCCATATTCAACGGTGCTGCGCCATGAATATCACCTGGAACCAGCCCCGGCACATCACAGTTGCCCTGTGCCCAGGCTTGTGCCACTGCCTGGCGCAGTCTGAATATCCTGGCCCTAGTATTTTCTATTTTCTTCCTTATGAAGGACATTTGCATGAAAACTGGATTATCTGTCATTTAATCTACATTTTTGTTAATATTTTTTACTGAAGTAAAAGATAAAAACAATTTAACAATTACACATAATTAATTCACACGGTGTAACAAAAGAATACATTATATGCAGATTTTATAAGAGTAGAACAGGTTTCCAATATCAGTAAAATATTATATAAAAAAAAGAATACCAAAGTCAAATTCATAAACCAAACTATAAAAAAACATGCACTTAAGAGACTTGAATTCTAATTAATAAGTAAAACTGAATAATCAAGCAAGTAAAACATGAATCGGTATTCCCTACTCCTTTAAGTTATTTCAAGCTTTTCCCCTTAAAAAAAAAAAAGTACAAAAGGGAAATAAGGAAACCAATGCAGTATAAAATGCAATTGAGTAAATGTATCAAAAATAAGATGTATATAAGGAAAGAGCTTGGACATAGGCCAGAAAGACAGAAGAACGAAATAAGGTGAAGGAAAATGTGTATGATTTACAAGTGGCAATAAAATCATCTACTTGTGGCATCAGTCTTGTCTACAGCAACTAGCAGAGGATTATGACAAACTGCTAGAGCAGATCAAGGCCAAGTTCCAGAGACCACATTTTCCTGAAAAAATTCATAAGTAATAAAGTATTAAAGGAAGGTCAAGTATGAGCTAAATAGTGCACAGTTTGTCATTAATTTTTTCTTATCCTGTTGCTGTCATGTCCACGGCCTTTAAGAAATGACACGTCCCATACAACCCATATAGATATCAGACATGTCCATGTGTGGCATATGCACATACTTTACGTGGTAGCAACTGAAAATACACTTTTTTCCAACCATGATAGTAACTAGTATCAAACAGAGCTTGAGGTCCACACAAGGAATGAGTTTCTACATTGTTTGTTTTCAGCTGAAACACTGGGAGTGGAGGGGAGAAAACATAGTGATGATACCCGATATCTTATCAAACCTTGAAGGATCCTTTTTGTTTGTTTGCACATTCATGAGCAGCAAACATTTTGTTACGATGAACTGCATTTCAGAGGTGTGCCACTGTCAGGTCCAGTGACGATCAAGCTGCGCTGGGCTCATCACTGACAGGCCAATAACCAAGGAGGCTGATTATGACAGTGGTCATTGCTTGTGAGGTATTAACTTCTTGTGGTTGAAAGGACTGAAGCATTCTTATGACAGCGCACCTCAATGCTTTCATCTGCATGGAGCTGCCCAGCAAGCAGCTGAATGGCGTCATGACATACTGTTGTCACCAGGCTGCTGGTAGTTTTAGGAACCCAATGTCCATGTGTCTCCCCCACCTAACTGTTGCCACCTACCCAGTGTTTATCGGATGATCCAGTTTTCTAGTGTGCTCTCCAGTCATCCGGTTTTACTTCTTGCTCCAGTTTTTCTCTGGTGCAGTGCAAGCACATGAGCGAGTTTTGGCAAGTGAACATTTTTTTTTTTAAAGCACCAATTGGTGGCATGTGGGACTCGAGAGAGGGACAGTAAGACAAGTAAGCCCCAAATCCCATGAAGAGGTCCCCTGTTCCCCCATATCAAACCCGCACTGCGGCGGCAATCCTGAGTCCCAATAGATGTAGTTTACATGCCATAGACCCAACCCAGTGGAAACAAAGCTTATTTAAAACAATTTGTGCCCGTTCACCCTTGTCCCCACCCAGCTTAGTCCATCCCCACCCTCCCACCGCTTCTTTGTGGTGGCACTACACTAGGTAACACCAGGGCATGTGTCCTATTTAAAAAAATGCTCTTTCCCAGTTTCTGCCCCGGTGATAAATGTCCCGTCTAACTGCTCCAGGCCCAGCAGTCACCCACTCCTGCTGGGTTCACGCTCAAACACCATGACATGTTAGTAAAATTTCTGCACCCAGACAGCCTTACCTCCTCTCCCCAGCCCCATGCCTCACTGAGTGCAATGGTAAAAGCCTGATCTCCCTGTATCTGAGCTACCTGAAGTGTCAATCTGAACTGCAAACCTGTCTCAGACTACTGTACACAGGCCAGCCGAGATGACAGTGGTGAGTGGCATCAGACATGACATACAGGATGTGATGGTGCATGCAGGCACTGACTGCCATGCGCTGCCGTCTTCCTGTCTCATCTCTTCCACAGCACACCGCATGAGTTAAGTTGTCAGTTAAGAGCTGCCTGCGTGTGTCCTGTCTGGCATCATGCCTGCCTCCTAACTCATGCATGCTTCTCCTGCAGTGCCTAGCTTAGTGGCACTAGCGATCAATGCAACCGACAACAAACCAGCTTTCCTTTTTTTTTTTATCAAAATTTCTGTCACTGTGTTGTACTGTCTGCCCAGTCCACACCTCGCCGACTGACTGAACGACACCTGCTGGCTGTCTGATTCATGCTCCAGTGCTCCCTGCCTCCAGTCCCGGCTTCTCTCCAGACCAGTGTCCAAACAGATCCCGGCTACTGCTTGCCTCATTGTTCAGAGGGGTCTGTGTGTGTGTGTGTCTGTGTGACTATCAGACAGACTACTTCATCACAACAGAAGTAAGTAGAATAGTAATGAATACTAATATATCATTACAGTCAGCCTCCTCCTCCCTGGGCCTGCTCTCATCTGTAACCGGAGGTTAATAACTGTTTTATGCATTGACTGAACACTGTTTTAGATCTGCACCTGCTGCCAGTGCCAAGACAGTGAGTCAGCATCCAAGGCATTACCCATGTGGGCAAGAAATGATTTTGAATGAGCAGCATGAGGAGGGGGAATCCGTTTACTTGAGATGAAATATCAAAGATATCTCTAGAAGCATAAAACATTGCATAGAGAAAGAGCATACAGCCACACCGCTGCCAGGTGTAGGCTTCATAGATAAAACAAGACACCAAGAGATACGTAATTGTACATAAATAATATCAATACACCCTGTACTGCAGGTCCTGGAGTCATGTATAGTGTCACAATAGGGTGTCACCATAGAGATCACATACATATATTGTTACACATTTGTTAATGCCGAATGTTCGTCGTGTGTACTGGTGTCATTGGGGGATGTTTGAACATTGCTTCAGTGAAGTTGCTTGTGAGGTGGGGTCCTAAAAACCATATGTTGAAAATCTGGGGCAAAAATATTTAAAAATGGCCAAGTTATGCCACTAAGTTGAAAACCCTCTTGAAATACATTGACGCCAAAAACCCCACTGAAATACACTGAAGCGCTTACTTCAAGTTTGCGGTTGGGCTTTGAACAGCAAAGACATGCCTGCAGTCCAAGGCAGATTACGGTGATGGACCTCCGGTGGGTAAGTATGGGGTACGGGGGATGTGGGGTCGTGGGTCCTGAGTAAGAGGGTAGGGGGTTGGGTAACAGCGGAATGGACAACGATGGACAGTTTTCTTTTTTACAGCGAAAAAAATGATGAGGCACAGTTTTCTGTTTTTCAGGGACTTTGCTGAACAGATGGGGACACTGGGGGATTGGGCACCCCCAGTGTCTGCATACTGTTTTGCGGGGGTTACACAGCACACAACAATGGACAGACAGATGAGGACACTGGGGGATTGGGCACCCCCAGTATCTGTATACTGTTTAGGGAAGGGCGGTTACACAGCGGACAATGATGGACGTTTTTCTTTTTTTTTTTTTTAGGATAAAAAACAAGGATTTGTCAATGCCGAATGTTTGATGTATTGAAAGATGTCCACCTCTGCACCTTGTTTATGCCCATGAGGTACTTGAACATATCCATCATGTTCCACCACTCCCTCCTTTCCTCCAATAAGTACATATTGAAGTCCTTTTAATTTCTCCTTATATGTTCTGTGTTGCAAGCCATGTACTATCTTGGTTGCATTTCCGTGGACTGCCTCCACCCTGTCAATGTCCTTGCGCATTTGTGGCCACCAGAATTGCACACAGTACTGTAGGTGAGGCCTCACTAATGCATCATACAATGGCATCACCACCTCTTGCCTTCTGCTAGTGATTTCTCTGCTTGTGCACCCCAGCATGCCACTGGCCATCCTTTCAACATCTGTGCTCTGCTTTGACACCTTTTGGTCATCAGAACTGATAACTCCTAGGTCCCTTTCTTCCTTGGTGATCATCAGCACCTCCACCCCATCCTGTAACTCTCCACAGGTTTCCCTCTCCTCAGGTGCATTATTTGGGCTTCTTTGCATTGAACCTCAGTTGCCACTCCTCAGACCATTTTTCAAGCCTCTCCATGTCCCTGTTTATTTTCTCCACCCCTTCTGGAGTATTCACTCTGTTACAGATGTTGGTGTCATCTGCAAACAGGCAGACAGACCTTTCCTTCTAGGCCTTCCGCAATGAAGACATTGAACACGATTGGTCCCAGGACTTATTCCTGAGGTACCCCACTGGTCACCCCCTCTCCCCGGATTGGATTCCATTACCACCACGCTCTGCCTCCTGTCCATCAGCCAGTTTCTAACCCAGTTTATCAGCTCATGCCCTGTTGCCAGACTACTTATCTTGTTAATCAGCCTTCTATGTTGGACGATGTCGAAGGCTTTGCTGAAATCAAGGTAGGTGACATCAAACATCCCTCCCTGATTTACTTCCTTAATGAGGCATTAGGGTTTCCAAACCTAACGTCCAACCCCCACCCTGCAGAGACTGACAGGCACTGGGGTGTCCCTTTGGGTCGTCGGCTGTAACGCTCATGCCATTCCACCCCAGCCCTGCAGACACTGACAGGCATCGCAGTGTGCCTTGAGGTCTTCGGCCCTAATGCTCACCCCATTCCATAATGAAATAAGCTGAGATGGGTGCAGTATAGGAGAATGGGGTGAACGTTTGGGTCAAAGACTCCAAGGCACACCGATGCCTATCACTAGCTGCAGGAGTGGGGATGGAATAGATGCGAGCAATGTGCAACAACTAAATGTACACGCTCAACACCTGTCAGTTTCTACAGGAGGAACGTGCAGTTGAAACCCTGCCGCCTCAGATGTTTGTTGGTATTTTCACTCCAAATTTTCAAGATGGGCTTTTTTGGGCACCACCTCATGAACAGTGGCACTATCATTTTGTTACTCAATCCCAAAAGGTGATTTCGCAGAGCGACTGCGCCATTCGATGCCACAGGTGCAAAACCACATTTTGGGCAGGATATGAAAAATGACAGTTATACTGTTCATGAGGAGGCCTGAAACAATGGTAATGTTGAAAATCTGGAGTGAAAATATGAAAAATTGGCAAAGTTACAAGCGTACATAGAAACTGTGCAACGCATGCTCATAACGCGGCCATTTTTTGGAATTTTTTCACCGAATTTTCAACACGAGCTTTTTGGAACCTCCCCTCATGAACAGTGGCACTGTGATTTTGTTACTCTATCTTGAAAGTTGATTTCGCACAGTGACCGCGCCATTCTGCGCGACTGGTGCGTAAAAACATTTCAGGCAGGATGTGAAAAATAACAGCTGTACTGTTCATAAGGAGGAGTGAAAAAATGGTAATGTTGAAAATTTGGAGTGAAAAAATTAAAAACTGGTGAAGTTACAAGCGTGCGCAGGAACTGCACAATGCATGCTCGTGACACAGTCATTTTTTGGAATTTTTTCACCGAATTTGCAACATGGACTTTTTGGGACTCCACTTCATGAACAGTGGCACCGTCATTTCATTACTCGGTCCCAAAAGGTGAAATCACCTTTCAAGACCGAGGAATGAAATGACAGTGACATGTTCATGAGGTGGGGTCCCAAGAACCCCATGTTGAAAATGTGGGGCCAAAAGTCATAAACATGGCTGAGATATCAACGTAAGTTGAAACCCCTATTGACTCCCATTTATATGGCTTACTTTTCATTCTTTCAGTTTGCCAGTCGGCTTTGAAGAGTGCAGACGTGTCCCACTCCGTAGAAGATCGCATCGGCGACCTCAGAGAGTAAGTATGGGAGTGAGGCGGTGGAGTGCATGAGAGGGGAGGTCAGGATGGGGAGATAATGAGGGACGTTTTCATTTTACAGGTGGGAAAAAAAAAAAAAAGACCACAATGGAAGGTTTTCTTCATTTACAGGTAAAAAATAAATATAAATTTAGGCACACGGGGTGGGCTCCCAGTGTGCCACAATGTGGGGAGGGTGCCGACACGGGGTTTGGGCACCCCGATGTGTCTAAGTGACCATGGGCTGGGGAGGGCTGCATCTGACACTGGAAGTGGACATCCTGGTGTCGCAAAAGGAAAGGGGAAATTGTTTAAAAAGGAAAGACACACTAAGCCACAGCTGAAGGGCTCGCATTTCAAAGGACACAGCCGTGTGCATCATCGGCTCAGTCCTTTGAAATGTTTGCAGAGATGAGCCCCCTAAGCAAACCAGTGTCATTAGGATACTGCCTGCTGAGCTGCCAGCCACAGACCGGCCCCTGCAGCACCGCTGCCCATTGAGCTGCACCCATCACACCTCTCTCTGTAACTCTCATAGCATGGTGGTCTAAGCAAAAGCTGCCTGACGAACATAAAAATTAAGGGGCCACTGCATGTTGTTTCCGGTGCTCTGGCAACAACCAAAACATGTGATGCCCCCTCTAGTTGGATGGTTGGGCACAAGGCCGCAGGCTAAGTGTATCCAGCACCCGAGAAGTGATGATATGTCCATGACACATGCACTCGAGTGCATTACTACAATTATAAAATGGCTTGCATGTTATGTTTGCATGCACGTATGTGCATGCAAACATTTTGTTAAAAGAATTGCATTTTAGAGATGTGTCACTGTTGGATCCATTGCAGTGCAGGCTGCAGTGGGCTCGACAGTGACAGCCCAATGATCAGCAGGGCTGATTCTGACACCATTCAGTGCTTGCATAGTGGAAATGTCTTGAAGATGAAAAGTGTCAGTCGCGCATATCAGAGAGCTCCTTTATACTGCATGACACCACCCAGAAAATAGCTGAGCGGTGTCATTATCAGCGTGTTTAGTTTCAGCAGCACAGAGTACTCTTGTTTTGTCACAAGTAAACCCCCTCCTACATACTCCCTGTCTGTGCTATCCCACCCTCCATACCACAATCCTGGCAGCCCCATGGTACAAGTAGACTCCTCTCCCGCTCACTCCCTCTGTGTGCTATCCCGCCCTCTGGTCCCCATCTTGGCAGCTCTGAAGTACAAGTAAACTCCTCTCGCTTCCTCTCACTGTGTGCTATCCCCCCCTACCCTCCATTCCCTAATCTCGGCAGCCCTGTGGTACAAGTAAACCCCCCTCTTGCGCCTTCCCTCTGTGTGCTATCCTGCTGTTACCCAATCTCAGCAGCCCTACAGTACAAGTAAACATCCTCCCGCTTCCTCCCTCTGTGTGTTATTCTGCCCTCCATTCCCCAATCTTGGCAGCAGTGAGTGAGGATAATTGTCAGGAAAATCTTGACCACTAGTCCTCAATGTCTAAAGCTAGGGATGGTTAATGGATAAGATTTCCTTCCAATTACCATCCGGCACTGCAAACATTATTACCATCTAATCCCCAATCTCCCCCATATGGGGCTCTCGTGCTCACAGTAGCAGTGACATCCACTGGTTGGGCTAAAGAACTGTTGCACACTCCCATTCCCCATGCCCTTTGTCATCCAGGCACAGATCAGGAAGCATAGGGAAAACCAGGAGCAGTTGTAGAATTCACCAAAAATATTTCTTTACAGTAGTAGTAACATAAAAAAATAAACTTGTTCAGAATAACTATGAATGAGGAGAAAAACAGTAGTTTAGTTCCGTCTCTGTGTCCCTTTTTCTTCTAATCTTCTTCAGCAACTGCAGTTTAGCTCCTTGTAAGTCCTTTCAACCCTCAATCTAAACAAACATCCTGTTTTTGTATATTTCAGGCAGGAGCTGCTAGCACACAGTGTGCTTGAGGCCCTTTTTGCAAAAAAGGCCTAAAAACTGAACTCTGGTAACCTCTTGAGTTTTCTATAGCTCTCTGTAATCATCTCAAAATATAATTATATACATTTCTACAGTAATACTATATATTTTCTAAACAAAAGGGATCCCAATATCAGTTTCATTTCCATACAACGATTTGCACACATTTTTTATATTTGCAGATATGTAAGGGAGGAAAAACAGACAGCAAGAGAAAACTGAGAGACAGAGAAGCAAAACACTGCGAGCCTGTCTGGTTGATCTAGTCCGAGGTCTCACAGGAAAATCTGATTGCACAACAAGACAGAGAACAGACAGAAAAGGAAAGATCCTTATTTATTTAGTTTTTGTTGACCGGGTAAGTGCACTAGACAAATTCTGCCTATTTTCAGGCACAACTCGGGGGAAGGGGGTACAGATGAAAGCCAACTGACCTTGAACTAGGGAGGCAGTATAGCACAGTGGTTTAAGGCTCTGAGCTGCAAATCTGCTGACATCCAACAAACCAGAGCTGGGTTTGAATCCCACAGCTTCCACTGGTATACTGTGTGACCCTGAGCAAGTCACTTAACTTCCCTGTGCTCCCAGGTCGCTCCTGTAAAAAAAGTTTTCAGCTTAGTGTGCTACTCCTGGTTAAACTAAAAAAAAAAAATGAACCAGATTAAACTATTGGTGGTATTTTTAGTTACAGGAGGAAAATCTGGCCAGTGCACCAGGGAAATTCTCCTACTCCGACGCTAGGTGGTGCTGCGATGTTAGCAGTGGAAGTAGTTGGCTGCAAGCTTACAAAGCAGAAAGACGTCCAGGAGGTTGGGGAGCATGCCTCCTCCTCGACCTCGGCTATGCAAGGGGCTCCGATGGATATAGAAGCTTCAGTAGAAGAGGATTTTGTGTTAGCAGTGGAAGGAGTGGACGTTTTTTACAAGTGGAGAATCAGCAGGATAGCATGGAGATGAAACGATGAGAAGGGATTAATGAAAACTGGATCACGGCGGAAGATATTCAGAAATTGATAGCAGATGAAGAGCGGCGATTTCTGGAAAAGAAAGGCCTTTTGGAGAAGGCGCTGTTGAGAGAAAAAAGCAGGGCTCAGGAAGAAGCATTGCTTTTGAAGCCTGAGTCAGTGACTGAGGTTTTGGAGAATCGGCAAGAAAAAGAAATGCAGCAAGTAGTGGAACAGAAAGTGGTTGAAGAGACAGCAGCAGTAAACCTCGACACTCTATGTAGCAATTTAATGACAGGGTCAATGGGGAGCAATGATATGGAGAAAGCAATTGACTGTCCAGCTTTATCACAAGCTGCGCAAGTTCCTGGTTGTAACTTGCTGCAGGAAAACTGTATTTCTTTCACTACTGGGGTATCTATTGAAGGGAATTTAAGAAAGTTACCACTCAAAGATGGAACGGGGAAAAGGGGAAAAGGAAAATTAAAATCCCCTGAAGTGGTGCAGGAACAGGTACCACCCCCAGTGCAGCAACCAGGGGTGTCAAAAGCGTTACAGGGTGCAGGCTGGAAACGTAGCCCAGATGGCCTGGGCTGGGATGCAAATTTCCCAATTGTATTTGGAGAAAGTGTTAAAGATAAAGAGATTGCAATAGTTGGGGAGGGACATGAGCAGATTAATATGCCAACTCTTACGGGATCCCAGATTACCCCAGGTCAGCAACAGTTGTTAGAGAGGGGATCTCCCACAGGCTCTGGGCCCAATCCAGTACCTAAACAAATATGGGGGTTAGAAAATGAGTCCCCCTCGGAATTGGTTATGATGGACCCCCCCCTCTCTTTCAAGGACAGGGTCAGGAAAATTCCCTGGATTCTAATATGACCCTCCTCCTGGAAACTCAGATGCCCCCCTGCCCTAGTACAGCAGATAGCAACACCTTCTGGTCCTGCCCCTAGTATATGGAATTATAATGTAAGGGACAGGTTGTTCCCTGAAAATATCCAGAATGTCTCAACGCCAGCAGCATGACGTAATACAGTATGTCTTAGGTATAGGGCTGATATGGCAGATTTACCAGATAGGCTGTTTGTGGGTAGAGCCTTACTTAAAGACAGTATGAAGTATTACGCGTACAAAATTTACACTCTAATACACGTCGGGAGACTCCGTTTTTGACATCAGCTTCAAGCATCCAGTAGGCCTAGACAGGTTTCGGAAACTGTATTTGGATTTGAAAAATACTACACTATGGAAACCTTTTCTAGCAATACCATTGATGAAACCTAGATTTAAAAAAATAACTGTGCTCTTCCGGAACGAAGGAGTTAAAGTGGCCAACATACTGTCTGAAGCAACGTTGTACAGTGAATGGCCTTCCAGAGCCCATCCTGGACGAAGAGCATTTATGGACAGAAGGAGAAGATGTAAAATTACTTTGCATCAGGAAAATGGCGTTACCAAGCACTTGCCGAATTGTTTATTTCTGGACAGAGACAGGGGTGTGCTCTTTTATCCAGGGCAACCCCGGGCCTGTTTTAAATGTGGTGAAATAGGTCATCTCAGCAATATCTGTGAAAAGCAGAAATGTGGTTTATGTTATGTTACTGGGCATATTGTTACGCAATGTACTTTACCCCCCAGATATAATTTATGTGAGGAATTGGGGCACACACATATAGGAATTGCTCCTGGGCCGCCCACAATAGTTTGGATACTCCATTACAAAGTGAGCAGGATGGCTATGTAACTAGTACGCAGAAGGACAGACTGAGGATGCAAGAACTTATGTCAAATCTCAATATGAGTGTACCACTGCCCGAGAGAGTGATACGGGCCAGGATCTCTGAGTCAGCATCTGTTAAAAATAAAGAGCAAAATTCAGAAGTTAGTTTTCAGGCTGCACCTCAGGTTCAGAGAAGACTTGGACGGCGCAGGAGACAGGTGTTCTACCTGATCCGGAGGTTATTGAACCCCCCCCCCCCTTGTCACTGAGGAGGTAGGTATGGCTATTACAGTGGACCTCTCATTAGGGGAAAAAGTAACTTCTACAGTTATGTTACCACCAGATTCAAAATCAGATTGTGCTTTTACAACAGTGATTAGATCAAAAGCAACAAAGCAACTCAAGGGGTCGTTACCCTTAACTGGAGACACTGGCCATTTTACAGTTGCCAACACATATGAGGTGTTGATGGAAGTGGAAGAAGAGGATATAGAGGGAGATTCTGATGCTTCTTCAGTCACGTCAGTTCAACAGGAGATTAGCGACTCTCAGCCAAAAGAGAAACCGAAGCGAAAAAACCAAAATGATAATGTTTTACGTTGTTGATTATTTAATTTTTAGCCCTATGTAATGGCTTTCTTTTGCATCTCTTCCTTTCTTTTTTAATGGCGGAGGGCATTACCTTAATAACTGCTAATGTTGCTAGCATTAAGACACAGGTAAAAAGGAGCGTAACTTTTGCTAGTTTAAAGGAGGGGAAGGGGCGGTTTTTTTTAATTCAGGATACCAGATTTCATACAATCCCAGAGATAACGACTGCTCAGAAGGAATGGAGGTGGGGCCCCTCACTTTGGTCAACTGGGGAGGATCAATGTTCAGGGTTAGGGATTATGTTTATGGGACTAGAAGTGGAGGTACTGAAAGTTATAGATATGCAGCCAGGGAAAGCCATGTTGATGGACATTCTATGAAATAAAATTTTGTATAGATTAATCAATATCTATGAACCTCAACTGAAGGCAGAAAGATCAAAGCTGTTCCAGTCTATAGCTCCATATTTACTTTCTTCCAAGCAGCTTATACGGGGAGGAGATTTTAATTGTGGATTGGATTATAGAGACTGGGGAAGGCAAACAAAAAAAATTTAGTGATAAGAACCCTCTTAATAACATTTTGGATACTTATAAGTTACAGGATGTCTATGATATGCTTAATATAGCCTCAGAGCATACTTTTTTATAAGGGATCACTATCTACAAGGATAGATTTTTTTCTTCCTATCAGACAAAAGGACTCCAGTGACAGTATCAGTAATACCACTGGAGAAGTCAGATCATCTAGTGGTAAAAACAAGGATAGGGTATCTTCCAAAGATTTCCACAGGGAGAAGTTATTGGAAAATGAATATGGATTTGTTAAAAGAGGAGGGCTATAGAAGGAAAATAAGAGAATTCTTTGAAGGGAGGGTTGATATTTAAATTTCTATATGATAGCCTAATTGACTGGTGGGAGGACACAAAGAGAGATTTAAAGGATTTATTTGTATCTCTCTCTTGTCATAGAGCAAGAATAAAATACTTAAGGTATTTGAGTCAGAGGGCTCAATATTTGAAAATTCTAATGTCAATCAAAACAACAGGACAAGATCTTAGAATGCAACTCTCTGAGATTAAAGAACAAATGTGTAATTACCTTAGAGAAAAGGAAAAACATACTGCAAAACAGCAGCAGTTTATGACAGAAGGGACTGAGAAACAGGTCAATCCGTTTAGAGAGGAAGCCCATCCTTCATCTAGAGTAACCATGAAGGGGTTGGTGAATGATAGGGGACAAATATTTCAAGATAGATGAGGGATGCAGAAGACAGTGCAAGATCACTTACAGAGCACTTTTCAGAAGGAAAGATGGGGTGGATCCAACCCTTTGCTTCAGAGGACAGAGGTACCTGAATTGACAACTCAGGAAGAACAAGAGTTGATAGCTCCAATTAGTATAGAAGAAATTCAAGAAGCAATTGTACATTTATTAGCACATACCACGCCAGGAAAGGATGGCATTCCTAATGATTTTTATAAGCTGTTTATTGATATATTAGCCCCACAATTGCAACTGGTGTTTAGGACAGTTCAACAGGAAGAGAGGTCGGTCCCTAGCATGAATGATGGGGATAGTAACTTTTCTTTATGAAAAAAGGAGATCAGAAGAACATAAAAAATTGGAGACTGTTAACTTTGTTGTCATCTGATTATAAGATACTAAGATCTTGACGGTTCGGTTGGCCTCTGTGGCAAAAGAATTAATACACTCAGCTCAGACTTCAGCAATACCAGGCAGAAATATTGCTCAAAATTTGAATTATGTTAGGGAGCTCGTGGAACAGGGTTTGGTTATGCAGATGGAAGGGTACATTATGACACTGCACCAGGAAACGGTGTATGATATGCTAAAACATGAACACATATGGTCTATGCTTCAACAGTATGGCATTCCTGACCAGATGATTAAATTATTGCAGATTATTTACAAAGAGGCTCAAGTTACACCACTCACTAATGGGCATTTAGGGTTATCAGTTTCCGTAAAAAATGGGGTAAGTCAAGGATGTCCTATAAGTCCGTTGTTGTATGTCTTTGGTTTTGATCCTGTTTTGAGACTTATAGAACATATAGAGGTGATTAAACCTAGATTGTCTGATTTTCTTATCCCACTGGTGACAGGTCACATTCTAATCTTAGGCCTTTTTTTTCGGAACAAGGGAAGCAGAGGTACTAAACTGGGACATGGCATATAAAAAAAGTATTAGACAAGGTGAACATCTGGAAATCATGGAAGATGACAAAAAAAGGGTATTTTTGATTCGGGCCTGTTTGGCGCCTTTATTTCTACATGTTTCACAGGTATATCCTCTCCCGTATGCTATGCATACCAAGATTATGGGATTTTTTTTTACTTCTATGGGGCAGCCGACTTAATCCGTTAAAAAGAGCTCATACTTATAGGTCCTGTAATTGTTTGGGAACTTCTTTTATTCCTCCATCAAACCAGTGTTGCTGGAAAAGGAAGGAATGGGGAAACAATGTATGGAAATATGGGGTTCGCAGTTTCTTACAGCATGGGGAAGAGGTAGATGCATATCTCTAATAAGTCACTACTGGGTAATAGGCAGACATCCCTGAAAAATATCAGACAGTGAGGTATAGAACTATCAGAGTTTATCTCTAAGGATAGAAAGAAATTTTATGCATCAACAGTGGAACAGTGTTACTGGGAACATCCTATTTTTCAGGTCTAAACAGGTATTGTTTGTGAAGCTCTACTTAGTATCACTGAACCACAAATTCCTTTAAAAATGCAGGATGTAATATGGCTTTGTGGTCACCAGAGATGTAATGTGAAAGGAAACCAAAAACACAAAAAAAGTAGAAGATAGGATTTGTGGGGAATTGCAATGTGCAGGGCAAACAGAATCTATGTTACACTTATTTTTTGAATGTGTGTTGGTTGAACATTTTTGGAAAGATTTGGCTGCCTTTTGAGGTGAGATCGTCTTTCAAGAGATGTTGTATGCCATTTTAGTACTAGGACAAATTCCAACTGAATGGGGCAAGTGGAAGAAGAGCACAGTGTATGCTATCTTAGCAGGTTTGAAGTGGACATTGTGGCAAATTCACTGTTTAAGAATACTACAGAATGTAGAAATCAGTAGAAATGAAGTGTTGTTTAAAATACAAAGTGAATTGGATGTGATTTATCAATATGAATATCAGACTATGGGGGCAATTGGTCTGTGATCATCTATGGAAAAACATGGATTGGGTGGGCTGATCGACTGAGATTTAACTTTTTTTCTTTTCTCCCATTTGATTTGTAAATATATTTTATTAGTTTCCTTTATAGAAATTAGAAGTGCTGTACATGAGCTATTTTGAGTCTCTGTTTTAAAAACCGCTCCTTGGTATCTTTTGATTAGCAGTAATTTAATGACTTCAGAGGAGAATCCTTTGGCTTATACTGTGAATTGTTTTTTAAAATATGGTAAACATTCCTTTATAATAAGGGTCAGAGGTAGGCTGCATTCTGAGCAGAAAAAAATATTTATTTTTTTGTTTCATTTTGTTTTAATATTATTCTTTATACAAGGAAGTCTGTATGGTTATGTCTTTTTCCTTTTTCATTTAGTATGATATACTGTGTTTTTTGGGAGGTGGGTGAGTGAAAAAAAAATAAAAAAGTGTCAATATGATTTCTTAGTTCTGTATTTAATGTATGATGCAATACTTGGATTAAGTTATTGCTTTATTGTTGTTATGATTTTGTGTTATGGAAATATGATTTGTATGTTTTGATTTTGATCTTTGAATAAAATATTCCCCTACTCTTTTCGATAAGTGCCATGGGATCTTTAACATTCACATGAACTACCACCAGAAGAGGCAGATAGGACCTTGGTTTAACATCTCACCCGAAAGACAGCACCTCAGGAATGCAGCACCCCCCTCATGCTGCACTACAGTGTCAGTACTGGGATCTTAACACAAGTGCCTGGAGTGGGGCTAGAACCCACAGCCTTCTGATCTCCCAGCCTCAGAGGCGAGTGTGCTACCTGCTGAGCCACTGACCTTGCATTTAAACACTTTCTCCATAACAACTGGGACAGGGTCCTAATCGACCCTGTCACACCCTCACAGCAGTGCTTTATGAGTGCCAGCTACAGTGCCAAGCCCAGTCATATGTCTTTTCTCGGCTTACTTTCTGTGCATATAGCATACTGCTGTGACTTAGGGTCTCAATACAGTCAGCTGCCACAGGATTCGAACTCACAGCTTCTAAAGGCTGCAGTATCTTTATGTAAATGCAACACTGGGCTGCACCAGTGTGCCACTGGGGAATTCCTGCCTGGTGACTCAGCATATTAGACTCCAGTGTTGTCAAGCGTGACCCAGCATATGGTCGGCAGAGAACTGTCTGGTAGATGACCTGCCCCTTCACTCCTGTTATCCCTACACTTCATTACCAAAAGCCCAAACCTCTGCCCTTTCCAGTTAAGGTTTTTAGTTTTCTGATGATAATCAAATTATCAGTTTCATCTTTTAAAGACCAACTCCCCCACACTAGACTGCTGCTGGGAACATTATCTTTCTGCATAAAAAACAGTCGCTGTCCCAGAGTTGCTGTTCCCTCTCTGTTCAAGCCATATCTCCCAGACAACACAAGAGGAGACAACACATGGAAGAGAGCAAAGAGATGGAAGTGCAAAGGCTTCCTACGCTGAGGGGAAAGTAACTGGGAGAGACCAAGGGCTGCATGTACTGAGGGGAGAAGTAACTGGGAGAGAGCAAGGGTTGCCTGAACTGAGGGAAGAAGTAACTGGGAGACAGCAATGGCTGCACTGTAGGGAAGTAACTGGGAGAGTGAGAGCGAAGGCTGCAAGTGCTGAGAGGAGGCCTCTTGTACTAGCGGTAGCAATAAACAATGTAATTGGCTAACCACTTAGACAAACGCTATTTGAAAGCAGGAGCGCCCCCCCTTGGGTTGAATGAAACAAAGAACTGATCAGTTTTCCTCAAAGACTTGGTGCGGTTTGTGTAATACCACAACATTCTATGAACATCCAAAGTATGGCGCAAGGCCTCCCCTAATTAGAATACTCAGGAAAATAAACTGGAAGGTGGATCGATTTATTTATTCTTTCTTTATTGGAATTGTACACTTAGCATCATTATTATACATTCCATTATGTAGTTTCCTTTCAATTCCATTTTCAGTCCATTGCTTTTACAACATTTAGGGAAAGGGGTAAGGGGATTACAACACAACTGATACAAACATTAGGAATATCTGACAGGGTTATAAAGCTAGGATTGGGTACTCATAGATCTATCTTCACATCTACAGTTAACACTCTTCTGTTCTGGACTACTAGCCATAGTGACCAATACCCTCCTTTTGATACCTGTTCCCCTTTCCTCTTTAACCACTCATCCCTATTGTAATATCCACTTAATCCATCTCTCTGTGAACTTGGGGGTCCTATCCTGTAGTTGGTACATGAGGGACTCCATCTCCTGAATTTCCCTTATAACACTCTCCCATTCCGTCACCGCAGGCGGCTCCTCTTTCAGACGTTTTCTTGTGATTGCCTTACCTATTGCTGCTATACATATATTCCAAAGATAAAGATCATTACTTCCCCAAACTCCCTTTGGGGTCAAACCCCATCCTAGGTGGCTTATCGTGATATTTTCTTCAATTTGAAAGACAGTTCGTAATTTGAGCTCTATGTTATGTAGGAATGTTGCTAGCTTGGGGCATGTGTAGAATATATGTGTGTGTGTGGGGGTTACCATGAGTTCCCCACAGCTTCTCCAGCAGTGGGTTGTTTTGGAGGGGTCAAATGTAGCAAACTCTCACCCTCCACACAAATTCTTGCCACTTAGGGGCTGCTGTGGTCCTAAATGTCCCTCTCCATATTTGTCACCAGTCCTCCTCCTTCAATTTACATTCTGCCTCCTCTTCCCACTTTGTAATAATATGTTTGGTATTATGAGCCTTTTGCCCTTGTAATGAGTTATAAATACCTGATACCAGCCCTTTTGCCGTATTTTTGTTTAATAGATCTCCTAGGGTGGGAATTTTAGTCTGCTTTGACTGGTCTGTGGTCTCCGCTCTGGTCTGTTTACATATATAGTTGTTTATTTGTAAATATCTAAATACATCTGGGGTCCCCAGCCAAAGGCCTTCTGGCATTCTGCAAAGGAGTACATGTTGGTCCCCTTAAGTATCTGGTTTGGGTATCTCAGTCCCTGTTGGTACTGTTTCTTATACCAGAGGTCAGACACTCCGGGTGGAAAATCTTTATTTTTCCACAGTCTACAATGTTTCCAGACCTCCTCTTTTATTGCTGGAGAGGTGATATACCTGTCCCAGACTTTCAATGTAACTACCATCCCAGGAAACCAGTTTCTCCACTGTAATCTTTGGGGGTTGTTTATAAATAAGTTCTCAAATAGGTCAGGTTTCCCAGCCTGTGAAATTTCCATAGCTCTCCAACATGTCTCTGTGTGATTGTTACCCCACAGAAAGGCCCACCTAACCTGTGTGGATAACCAATATTCCCTTAAATCTGGTATGGCCCAGCCTTCCCATTGTTTTTTCATCTCTAGCACTGACCATCTGAGTCTAGATTTTCTTCCTGCCCGTATAAATTTACTAATTGTTTTTTGCAGATTTACTAGCCATTGTGTAGGGGGTTCGACTGGTACACCCTGAAATACAAATAGGAACCGGGGCAGCAGCGTCATCTTGACAGCTTGTATTCTCTCAAACATTGGTAATGGCAATAGGGACCATCTCTCCACATCAGATTTCATCTGCTTGCTGACGGGGACATAATTAACTAGAAAAAGGAACTCTGTGTTGTTTCTAAGAGAAATCCCAAAGTATTTCATCATCTGAATCTTCCATCTCGTGGGGTATCTACTCTGCATTCTCTCAGAAGGGGTAAAATTAAGGCAGAACACTTCTGTTTTAGTGGAGTTCAGGGTATACCCTGATAATTCTGTATACTTCTGAATCAACTGCATTAGTTTCTGAAGTGATTGTTCCGGGTGTTTCATACAGATTAGCAGATCATCGGCATAAAGGGCTAGTTTATGTTCACAATTGGCAATCTCCACCCCCCTAATCTCCTTATCCTACCGTATTCACTGTGCGATGGGTTCTATGTAAATTAAGAAAAGGAGAGGGGATAGTGGGCACCCTTGCCTGTTGCCCCTACTTAGGTCAAATCTCTCAGACATTTGGCCATTTGCCCTTACATATGCCTTTGGGCAAGTATACAGTCTCTGTATTGCCCCCAATGAAATCCCCCGAAAAGCCAAACCTGGCAAGGGCCTCCATATAAAAACTTCCAGTCCACCTGATTGAATGCCTTTTCTTCATCTAAGCTTAGGAT
This sequence comes from Neoceratodus forsteri, assembly GCA_016271365.2. Taxonomy (NCBI): domain Eukaryota; kingdom Metazoa; phylum Chordata; order Ceratodontiformes; family Ceratodontidae; genus Neoceratodus; species Neoceratodus forsteri. Next base: position 1,274,441,717 of record CM057456.1, read on the forward strand.
CAGGGCAGGGTCTTTAGTTTTATTTAAATGATCAGTTATGTTCAAGGAACGTCTTATGTTATCTGCGGCTTGTCTGTCTGTTACAAACCCTGTCTGGTCAGGGGCTATAATCAGTGGGAGTAGGTTTTCTAATCTTTTGGCCAATATGGAGGTGAACAATTTATAATCAACGTTTAAAATCGAGATCGGTCAATATTATGGACATTGGATGGGATCCTTGCCAGGCTTTGGGATCACAGAGATCACCGCATGTGACCAAGATGGTGAAATAACGCCTCCCTCCTTCATTACTCCCATATATACTCTTTGTAGGATGGGTACTAGGGGCGCTCTAAATTTCTTATAAAATCCAATTGGGAGCCCATCCGATCCTGGACATTTCCCTGTCTTCCCCTTACTTATTACTAATTTTTTTTATACTTTTTTTTTTCATATGCAAGACATGAATATAGCATATAGCAGACAGACCAATAAGCTGTTAGCTTTTACCACTGGAAAGAAAGAAACTTCTCTTAATCAAAGTAAGTCCATGCATCAACCATATAGAGATACCTCATTAAGGGGATCCTACAATAGTTTCAAAAATGCAATAAACAACATTATGTGCTGATTAATAAGCCCATGAGCTACATGGCTAAACAGATGTAATTAAATTGTCCAGCAATTCGAGTCCAAAGATTAAGCAGTGCCCCTAATATGGACAATTGGTGCCATGTTACAAATCCTGATGTAAAATATTCCATATTCTAACAAATAGCAGCACAGTATTTAAACACAGTTGAAGGGAACAAAACTGCTCATTTCCCCTTAGTTAATCCCCCACTGAACAAAAAACTAACATTCCCACTGCAATTATATTAAATCAGTCAGTTCAACTTCAAAATGGTGGTAGAGTACAGTAAAGTCGAGAAAACTAAAAGTCTCAGTTCTACTATGGGAACTTTAAAGCTAGATTTGTAAATCTCTCTAACCAACATTTTAGGGAACTGCGTTTAATGTTATACATACAGTTACCCCAAACAATAGTGTTCAGTGTCCTGAGGGATAACATTCAAGGTGTTGCCTTGTCGTCCTCATCATCAGAACCCTCTGTGCGCCTTCGAGATTCAGCAGCCCTCCCAGTCTACCCACTTGTCAGCCTCAATAGGATCCAAGAAAAGATACGTTTTACTTTCATTCACGATCCGAAGCCAAGCTGAAAAAATGATAGTATGCGGCACTCCCAGGTCTCTTAGGGCCCGCTTCACTCCCTCGATTTTCTTGTGGCACTGTCTCGTTGCATAACTAATGTCCAGAAATATGTGGACCTGTTGATCCCCTTGAAATAATGGTGCTGCTCTATGGGCACATCTCAAGATTCTGTCTCAGGCTACGACCCCCGCGGTGACCAACATCAAGGTACGGGGTTCCTCTTGATTCTGCAGGTGACCATGGAGAGTAACGCTGTAAATTTTCTGTATCTCCCAATCCACTTCTGGTGTCTCTGGGGAGAGTTTTTCGGTAAGCCATTCTTTAATGTTGAAGGTCGGGTGATCGCCTTCTGAGCCTTCGAGGAGCCCGACTATCCTAACGTTGGCTGCATGGGCTTGATTTTCGAGGGCCTCCAATCGTGCCCTCAAGTATTGATTTTCTTTTACCATCAGCGTGGTTACACCAGAGGAGGCTTCAGCCTGCTTGCGCACGTCTTGGAGGTCACCCTTGAGGCCATCCACAGCCATTTCCAGGATAAGAACCCGACTGTTAAAGTCGTCTACCTTTTGGTTGAGGGTGGACATAGAGGCTATCAAAGTTTGCAGCTTATGCCCCCAGGGTAGCGATGGTCTATCCCAACTCAGGCCTGGCTTCAGTCAACATGACAGCTTCCGAACTCCCCGCTCCTCCAGTAACTTTAGTTTTTTTGACTCCTCCAGACCACTTTTCTTTTTTAGGATTACCCATTTTTAGTAATTTTGGGTCGCTCTTTCTGATGATGAGGTCAAAAAGATGTTTTGGAGGCTTCAAAAGAGTGGCTTTCAGCAGAGTCACCCTCCGCTGCTGAGAGCTGATTAAAGTTGCTCCTCGGGCTCCACAGCACCCCCCCACACACACTTATTACTAATTCAATCTCTTGCGAACTTACTGAGCCCACTATTGCCGCATTGTGTTCAGCTGTTAGTTGTGGTAAACAAAGATTTTGTATATATTCCTGGATTTGGTCCGGTGTGGCCCCCTCCCTTGCCTTGTATAGCTTCTTACAGAAAGTTTTAAAGGCCTCAGAATTTATTTTCCTGTATAATGCCATTATTTGGTAGTAGGGTGAGCAATCTTTGCTATGTATGCTTTGGCTGCTCGACTCCTTTAGCGACAAGCCAGTAATTTTAATGCCCGGGGACCACCCTCATAATATTTTTGTTTGAGGAAAATAAGTTTCTGTTCAACTTTCCAATTGAGTAGTTTATTTAGCTCCTTTTGTATGGTCTGTAAATCTTTACCCCTTTGTCTATCCAGCTTATTTTGCTGTGCCTGTTCCAGGTCAGTGAGTCTCCTCTCCAACTCCTGTTGCTTTTGTAATCTTTGCTTTTTCCTAGCATTGCTTATTGCAATCTGCTTCCCCCTTATCATTGCTTTGATCGTATCCCATAGGACTCCTATCCCTACTTCAGGGGTATGACTGTCTTGCATTGCCTGATCTATCAGTGCTGGGAGCTCATCTAGGACCTCTTTATCTCTCAAAAGAGACACATTTAGTCTCCAGAAATTGGTTTTATGCTGGGTGTGTAATGTGCTCTCTAAAGTGAGGGGTGCGTGGTCTGAAATAACTCTTACCCCAACTGTGCATTTCCTCAAATGCCCCAGGTATTCCTTATTCACCAAAAAGCAATCTATTCTCGAGTATATCTGATGAGCATGTGAGTAAAAAGTGTACCCTGGAGCAGAGCCTTCTATGTGTCTCCATGTGTCACAGAGGCCCAGTTTCTCTGCTAGTGTCTTCACCTGTCTGGCTATCCCATGTTCTTTCTTGGGGATCTTCGAGGCGGTATCTCGATAGGGGTCTAAGGTTAGATGGATGGACTGATTTAAAGTAAACTCAGACACCACCTTAGGTAAAAACTTAGGATTAGTATGCAAAGACACCCAGTCTTTGTGAAAGACCAAAAAGGCTCTTTATACATTAGAGCCTGGAGTTCAGAAATCCTTTGAGCAGAAGTAACAGCAACTAAAAAGAGCACTTTCCATGACAGAAAGGGCAGCTCGCAACTTGCAGCCGGTTCAAAGGGAAGTTAAGAGAGTTTCTCCAACATAAAGTTGAGTTCCCATGGAGGGACTGGGTCCTGAATGGGAGGTTTCAGATGCAAAATGCCCCGCAGGAATGTGCGGGACACATCAAGCTGAGCAACAGCTTTACCCTCAGTAGGTGCATGGTACGCAGAGATAGCGGAAAGGTGCACCTTAAGGGAGGAATACCCCAGGCCTGAATCCAAAAGGGAAAGGAGGTACTCCCAACACCTGATTCACCAGGCAGGTGAATGGACCCAAATGGCGAGCAGTGACCCAAATGGAGAAGCGCTTCCATTTCATAGCATAAGTGGCCCTGATGGAGGGTTTCCTGGCCACCACCAGGACATCAGAGACCCTAGAGGACACCCCAAAGTGGGCAACAGCTAGGTCTGCAGGAGCCACACATGGAGATGTAGAGACTTGAGGTCCGGATGGATCAGGGTGCCCTGCTCCTGGGAGAGCAAGCCTGTGCACGGGGCAAGGGCACCAGAGGTTCCACAGGTAGCTGTTGCAGCAGCATAAGTCAAATCTGGCATGGCCAGAAGGGAGCTATGAGAATCATCTCTGCTCCTTCCAACTGGAGCTTGAGCAGAACCATCTGCAGGAGCAAGAAGGGAGTGAATGCATACAGAAACCTCCCCTTCCCAGACAGGGATAATGTGTCTTGCCAGAAAACTCCAGGCCTGGGATCGAGCAAGCAAAAAGTGGCAGTTTTGCACTGAGTGGGGATGCAAAGAGGTCCAACTCTGAATGACCCTCCTGTCAAAGTGGTCTTGGATTACTGAAGTTAGAAGCTCCCACTTGTGAGTCCAAGACCTGGAGCGACTGAGACTGTCGCCGTGTATGTTTTGGACGCCTGGAACATGAACAGCCAAGACCTCCAGATTGTGCTCGATGGCCCAGAACCAGACTCTCATGGCCTCCTGACACAGGTGTAAGAATGGGTCCCCCACCTGCTTGTTGATGTAGTACACCACACAAATGTTGTCCATCTGCACCAGCAGCAGACCGGGAAGGAGATGAGTCTGAAAGGCTTGCAGGGCGTAAAGGACCGCCCGGATCTCCAGGACATTGATGTGAAGTTCCTGTTCCACTGGGAACCAGGTACCTTGGGTCGATGTTTGGCCAAATGTGCACCCCAGCCCAGGCCAGACCTATCTGTTATAAGAAGCTGTCGGGGGGTTGGAAGCTGAAAAGAGACTCTCCAAAGGAGGTTGGCCAAGTTCAGCCACCATGAAAGAGTCCTCCAGACCAGGTCAGAGACCATGACCAATTAGTCTAGGTCATCAGTATGCTGATACCACTGGACCCACGAGGTCCACTGAGGGACTCGCATGTGCAACCAGGCCAAGGGAACGACGGTGATGGCTCCCGTCATGTGGCCAGAAGGCAAAGAAAGACCATGGCTGGGACCTGCTGACTGGAGGAAACCAGTTGGGCCTGCGCCATCAGTCGCTCTGCTCTGTCCTCAGGAAGAAAGGCCTTGTCCTGACTGGTATCCTAGACTGCTACAATATACTGGAGGTGCTGGCAAGGAGAGAAGCAGGACTTCAACAAGTTTATGGTGATCCCCCCAAGGCCTGGAAAAGACTGAAGGTGGATCCCAGGGTCTGAACCAAATGTTCCCTGGAGGGGGCTGCAAGCAGCCAGTCATCCAGGTAGGGGATGACATAGAAGCCCTGCCTCCTCAATGCAGCAGCCACCACTGCCAGGCATTTGGGTAAATACCTGGGGGGCGAGGAAAGACCAAAAGGGAGGACCTGAACCTGATAATGGGCTCCCTGAAAGTGAAAGCGGAGGAAGCGACGATGGGCAGGAAAGACCCAGATATGCAGGTAAGCATCCTGCAAGTCCTGAGGATAGAGCCAGTCCCCCTGGTGCAACAGGGGTAATAGTCCCTGAAGGGTGACCATCCTGATGCGCTTGTACTCGATGTACAGATTCAGATGGCTCAGGTTCAGGATGGGCTGGAGATCCCTGGTCTTTTTGGAGGCGAGGAAGAAGTGGGGTAAAACCCCCTTCCCCATTGAGCCTGAGGGACGGCTTTACGGCTCTTTTTTGAAGAAGAGCCCGAATTTCCTCCCAAACCAGAGACAGGTGTGCTAGACAGTAAAAAGAGTGGACAGGAAGATATTCATGTGGCCACTCTAGGAATTCCAGGTTGTGACCGTGAATTATGATCTGGAGCACCCAATTGTCTGTGGTCACTTCTTTCCACCCATCCATGTGGAAGGAAACCGATCCTCAACTGCCTCCATTGGATCCTTGGTCGGGGAGGAATCAGGTAAGGAGCCAGGAGATAGGTCGGATGCAGGCAGAGAGGCGATGGCGCTCTAGAGGCTCTGACGGTGGCAGCAACCAGGGGAGCTGCGGTGACCTTAGCACTGCTGCTGGCTCCTTGGCCAGCTCTGTCGCTGGCTCCCCGAATTTGCTTGTGGAGGTCAAGAAAGGACTGACGCCGCCCGCTCTAGGCTGGGTGTGACAGAGTGACTGAACCGACTTAAGGGCATGCCAAGACTCCTGCAAAGTAGAAATAATGCCTTGGACATCACCCATAAAAAGGACCACCCCATGGAAGAGGGTGTCCAAAATATTAGCCTGCGTGTCCGTGACAAAACCGGACACCCAGAGCCAGGTATGGTGCCGGAGGCAGACTCCATCAACTGCCCCGCATCCGGAGGCGTCAACAGTGTCATAAGTCACACAGAGGACATGACTGCCGATGTCCAAGCCCGAGTTTAGAAGCTGGTGAACTGCATCTTAGTGGCATCTTAAGGCAACGTCTGGACCAAATCCCTGGCTTGGTCCCAGAGGACATTCTGATATTGGACCATATAGGTCAAATAGTTGATGGGCCTAATAGCCAATGTGGTGGAGGCAAAAACGCGCTTGCAAATGTGATACAGCTGCCTGGATTCCCGGTCTGGGGGAAATAGTACTGAGGTGCATGGGCTTCTTAGTACGATCATTTGCCGCATTAATCACCACAGAGTCAGCCTTAAGGTGGCTGCCCAGAAAGGACCCACCCACTAGGGCATGGTAAAGGCGATCCGCCTTTTTAGGTAGAGGAGGGGTAGTAGAGAGGTGGACCCAGGCTGCCTTGGTGACGTCCTCGTAGGAGTCAATAATAGGGGCACCACCAAAGGGAGAGCATCCCGTTGCCTGAGGTAGATACCCAAGCAGTGTCTCTCTCGGTCCTGTTCCTCTGTCTCCTAGCCCATTATATACTGGATGTGACACATAACATCCATAAAGGATGGGTCATCGAGGGGGGGACTTGGGCACCTCTTTTGCCATGCCTCACCCTCTGAAGACTCACTCAGAGAGAAGGAAGACCCCGAAGATTTGGAGTCATCCTCTGTAGTCCTGCTGTCGGGGACTGGCATCAGTGGCTGGTAATCGTCCCTTCTGGAGCCTGAACCAATGTCAAGTTGCGCCCCTGAAGACCCTGATGTCTGGGGTTACTGGGAACAGCCTGGTCAGAATTCCTGGGCTGCGGGTCCTGTAGAGGATGGTGGGGAGATGCCAGAGGCAGGCCCTGAGAAGCAGAGGTCTGCTTCTGCATAAAAGACCACCATGCCGAAAAAAGGGCATTATAATCCACCTGGGGTGATATGTTATACACCGACAGGAATGGAAGAGACAGCGGTTTGTGGAACATCAGCTGAGGAGCTGGTGAAGAGTATCCAGGCATTGGACTGCCTGGTGCTGGGTAGCGATCCAGCGACGAGCCAGCGGGCATCGACTGTGATGTAGGCTGCGGCAGCAGTGACATCGGTGCCGGACCCAAAGGTAGGGATTGCGGCAGGACTGGTAGCAGCCCAGTGGGTGCTGGCCTTGCGCGGCCTGGCAATGGGTCTGCCGGTGCCGGCCCTACAGGAGAAGCCGGTGCATGGGGAGAAGGAGACCTCCCTGGAAGGAGGCAGAGGCAACGCTGGTGAGGAGGAGATGGCATTGGCCTGCTGTGGGCGTTGCCTGGCTGGATTGGCGGCGGCCCCCAAAATGGGAGACAATGAAGGCAATGCTGGGGCCAGTGGGGTGGCGGTGGAAGAGCCGCCATCCAAAGTACTAAGATCAGCCAAGCCACCTGGATGAGAGCCCATGGAGGATAAGGGCTTGAGCATCAGGGGCTGGGGGGTGGGAGATGAAGTCCCCTGCCCTGAAGAGCTGCTGCCCTAGACAGAGATGAGGGCGGGCAGCTGAGCCACCAGGAACTCAAAGGAAGACACGGCTGGTGGGGCCGACCCCCCGCAGGAGGACGACCCCATTATGGTAGTAGGTTTGTGAGGTGACCACAACCGAGAAGCTGACTGAGCCCGTTCCCGGTGTTTGTCTTGGTGCTTCCCGGATTTCTCTTTATGAGAAGAAGAGGACCCAGAGGACTGGGCCGGCAAGGCCGAAGAGCTCCTGGCCTGCAGCTCCTTTTCCATGGTGAGCAACTTCTGCTTTAAAAGGTGGCTTTCCAGAGTTTTTAAACGACATCTCCTAGTGGCCTGGTTGAATTTCTGGCAGAACTGGCAAGTTTCGGTGTCGTGGCCGGGGGCCTATAGGAAGATCAGACACACAGAGTGATCATCCTTTTCAGGAATCCGTTTGCCACTGGCACACTTAGTGGAGCGGTCAGAAGATGAGGCTGGTGGAGAAGATATAAACTCATCGAAAAAACACCAACAAATTCGATATTTTATACTAGAAGAAACAAAATTAAAAAAATCACAGTAAGCTCGGGAAATGGCGGTCAGCTGCAGCTGTGGAGTCTGCTAAGGTCTGACATGCATGGGTCGACGGTGGGAAAAGAACTCAGGTGGTGTGGGGGACTGCCCTCCTATATAGGCTATGCTGATGTTAAGTTACCTGACGTCGGGGGGGGGGGGTCCCTGTTGTAGACTGCTAGTTAGAAGTTTTCTGTGTGGTCCTAGCACCTAGCAGCTTAGTCCTACTTGGGTGGCCTGCAGCAAGAGTCCTTCCTCGAAGTAAGATCTCGGAGAACAGGGACTGCACCATGAGGAAAGTAACCAGGAGAATGAGAGCAAAGGTTGCATGTGCTGAGGGGAAACAAAACTGGGAGGGAATGGAGCAAGGGCTGCCTGAACTCAGGAGAGAAGTAACTGGGAGAACAGGGGCTGCACCATGAGGAAAGTAACCAGAAGAGTGAGAGCAAGGGCTGCATGTACTGACTGAGGGGAAAGTAACTGGAAAATAGGAAGGGCTCCCTAGGGACGGATCCAGGAGTCCTACAGAGGTGGGAGCTCAAGTCAGATAAAAAATAAAAATAATAGGCCAGGGGTCTGGTGGGATGCCTAGGCCCCCAGACATTTTTTTTACATTTTGGTGCATTCTGATGCATTTTGGAGGGTATTTCTAATGCAATTTCTACCCATTTCCTCCCTCCCCATGCCCTGTGAGTTGTACCCTAGCACCATCCCCAGAGTCCCCACAGTCTGCATGACAGAATGTTGCCCAAAATACCCTCTCACCCCAAAAATAAAACAAAATACCAAAAGACCGCAGCTGGGCAGCAGCACATCTGAAACACATAAAAATGAGACAAGTTGAAAGAGACTTGGTGATAAAGACAAATTGCGGACAAAGTAAATGACAATCCAAGGAAACAAGTTCACAGATGTCACTCACTCAAGCATGTTATGACATTACCATAAAGCCAACCCATCCCAGTTTGTCCTGTAGTACAGATTAACCAATCCCCCAACCTTACCTCAGTAAAAAAATAAATACAATAACTTTAGAAATATGGGAACAAAGTCACTTTGCTATCTAGTTTCTGAAAATATAATTTCAAGTTTGCTTGCTATTTTTGCAAAACAGATTTTATTCTATAGAGCAACTTATTCCAAAGAAAATAATTTTTTAAATAACTAAAATATGTTTTATTGTTTTAAAATTTCCTTTACTGGGATAACCCCATGGTATGAGGCATCTCATTTTTATGATAGGCCCAAGAAGTCAGTAAGCAGACAGCAGAACAGTTTTTAAACAAATATAAAAATGCATTTTTGTTATTAGCAACAGCACTTGCTTGGGTACATCACAACTTGCACCCCTCCCCATTCAACACATATAACTACATAAACTAAATATTTGATTCTATCACTTTTTTTCTGGTTTTATAACTGCCTGTGTCAATGTGCCAAACAAGGTCTTACGACTTCTGTTGCTAATTTTGCTCTCCAAGTATGCAGAAACTCCTGCACATACCATAATACAGAAGAACACCTTCAAAACCCCTATGTTTATTACTTCCCTCTGTGCTCATTCACACTGTACAACCACGACTGAAAAGACCACACAGATTAGACTTACAGTACATGCTGAAGTTTTTACCTCAATTCAAACGTCTCATGTACCAGTTTCTGCCTCTCCTGGTTCTTGCTGCTGCTGAGACCAGACCTGCCCCAACATTAGTGCTGTACCACTTCTAGCATGCTACTAGAGTGCACTACCCTCCAACTCCCTCTCCTATGAATCCACACCAGAATCAATTTGCCATACAGGACAAAACCAGCAGTGACCTTTAATGTCATGAATTTAAGCTCCCCATACTAGAAATTAATAACACTAGTACTACATTTATTACACACCCAGTTTGATGGAACACTAATGTCCTGTCCCATCCCAGTATCCACCTCCCACCCACCATAGTTTGAGACTGTGAAAGTATTTTCTTTTTAATCAAGAAGTACCTGATTAAATGAAGACTTGATCCATATTCAACAGGCTGAAGTCTATGTGCCCCTAGTTGGGTACTGTCTCCGGTCACCTGGCCGCCGAACTCTTTCTCTCTAGACAGTACACACTGACCCCATGACTCCTAATGAGCACAGCTCTTAGCTACAGCTTGCTTCAGCTACCGGAAGATGACCTGAACCTCACTCCAACTCCTTGTGCTGATTTACCAAGGCCACACGACCCTGCGTTACTGGACTGCTGCTGCCTGAAACCCTGCGCTCTGCTCTTGACATGTGGGTTCCGCTCTCTCTCAGTCTGCTCCTCAATAGTACACTCGCTCCTCTCTTGCTCCAATGTTAATCTTCTGAGTGAATGAATTACAGCTCGCTCTTGTTTTGGCAACCCAGACATTTAAAGAAGGCTCTCCTTGCTAGCCACATCCACTGCTGGATGCAACAGTAAATTAGGAGCAGTGAGCACCAGGCGACCTGGTTGAGATCTGTATTGTTAAGGTCCACTCCGTTTTGTTGCAGCTGTACACCCCCCGCCACATGCACGAACCACCCCCCCCGCGCATGAACAAAGGAGCTGCACCAAGCCTGTAAAAGTAGAGAATGAATGCTCAGGCTCACCAAGGCAAGACCAGCTGCTGCCACAGTGCTGGGACTGGACCACATGGCGCAGGATGAAAGTTAGTAAGAAATTCATGCTGGAGACCGGCTTTTCCGGGGGATCAACTACGTGAATGCGGGTGGGGGTGGTTGTTTACTGCACTACCAGGACACTGGAGGACAGATGAGACCCGTGTGGCTCAGGCGGCTTTCATGGAGGCATTAGTGCGTGCCAATTAAGAATGCAGCACAGTGTGTTACTATTAGAGAGCTCCATGATGGGGGAGCTTATAGCTCCTTGCCCCGCCCCAAATCCACCTATGGGGGCTCCTCAAGGTACTGAGGACAGAGTAAATGGGGAGGTATGGGCTTCCTGAACTAAGGGGAGAAGTAACTGGGACAGAGCATGGGCTGCTTGAATTAAGGGTAGAAGTAACTGGGAGAAACCATGGGCTGCACTCTGGGGAAAACTGTGAAAAAGTAACTGGGAGCATACCTCTCAACTGTCCCACATTACAAGGAACAGTTCTTCATTTTACTTCACAAAAGCTCCTTGTTCCACATTTCGAGGAGTTGTCCCACATTCAGTGTTACAATTTTAAAGCAGAAATCCATAGTAAATGATCCAAAAATATATCATTAAATTAATAACAGACTTCTTGCTATGGGAATGAGTTTTACAAAGTTATGAAACAACAAACGGCGCCTGGGCTCCTTGGGTTGTTCAACACGATCCTGGAGGGGGATCCTCCCCCACCATCCTGGTCCTTTGCTACTATTTCGGTCATTCCGAAACCTGGGAAAAACATTCAACTACGCAGTTCTTACAGGCCAATCTCAGTCTTAAATACAGACTATAAGCTCTTTATGCATATCCTGGCTAAACGCCAAGACCAAGTTATGCCCCAGCTAACTGACCAGGATCAAACGGGTTTCGTGAGGAACTGATCCACTACTGACAACATCAGGCAAACACTTCACATTACCCACAAAATGCAAACATCGATCACCCCCTCAATCTTAATAAGCCTAGATGCTAAAAAAGCGTTCGATACGGTAATCTGGCCCTTTTTATATAAAACACTAGAGAAGCTAGGCATCCTTAAACCCCTGATAACAGTTCTGCAGAACATCTATGCATCTCCTCAAGCATGCATTAGGGTGGGGGGGTCATCATTCCAAATATTTCTCTCTCAAAAGGGGAACCCGACAGGGACGCCCCCCAGTCCCCTCTTTGATTTGCGGCCTACATTGAACCATTTGCACAATACATAAGGGAATCCCAAAATATCAAGGGAATGACGATAGGAGACATAGAACATTGTATAGCACTATACGCTGATGATGTTCTTTTATATCTCTCAAACCCTGAAGAAACCCTACCAGCCATAAAACAAGATCTGGATAGGTTTGCCCAAGTATCCACTCAACCCGAGGATGGATCCCTTAAGACAGGCCCATTACCTATGAATTTGAGAACTATTACCGCGGCCTTTATAGTCAAATGCATAGTATCCCCCACAGCAAAGAGTTGACGATTTTCTCACTCAGCTCCCCCTTCCCACTCTCTCAGATTCGCAAAGAGAATCGCTATTGGCACCATTCACGGAGGCTGACATCGTAAGGACAATACGTAACTTACTACTAGACAAAGCCCCTGGACCAGACAGGTATTCCCCTAATTTTTATAAAGTGTTCACACCCCAATTAGACACCTGGCTGCACAATTTATTTCAATACATCCTGTCATCTGACTCCGCAGACCACCGGCTGCTAGAAGCACTGATCATAGAGTTGCAGAAGCCAGGGAGGGAGCCCGAAAACGTTCCCAGTTATAGGTCAATTCGCTTCTCAATTTATGACATCAAAATTCTTGCAAAACTCCTAGCGGCCAGAATAGCATACTACCATTCTTAATAGGCCCCAACCAGGTCAGATTTATGAAAGGGTGGTCGCTCGTAGACCATCTTCGTAAGCTGGCTGACATTTTCTCTGCATCCAGGGATGCGACACTCCCCTCGGTGCTGGTATCCCTGTATACAGAGAAAGTATTTGATCACGTGGATTGCCAATTCATATTTAGGACCCCACTCCGGTTTGGTTTTCCCCCTCAATTTATTCGCTGGATTCAATCACTTTATGCCAATCCTACCACACGCGTATACCGTAATGGAGTTTTCTCTTCCACTTTCCCACTGCACTCAGGCACCAGACATGGGTGCCTCTTATCCCCTTTGTTATTCAACCTTTATTTAGAACCCCTGATAGTTAAATTAAAGGAATCCCAGGCGATCCAAGGCATCATACTCTGGTCACAAGAAGTGAAAATTTCCACTTATGAGGATGACATATTTTTACATTACTCCCACCCTGAGTTTCTATCCCAGCGACGCTGGAGATAATTCATGAATATAGTTCTCTCTCTCTAACTACAAAATTAACATCGAGAAAACATCTGTTTTCCCCTTGAATTCCAGAACCCTTAGGTGCGAAATATTAAATTGGGGTCTAAGACGGGCACCTAAGTCTTTAAAATACCTAGTATACATCTGGCAAGAAGTGAGCTGCAAATGAAGAAACTCAATCTAGACGCCCTCTTGCATACTGTGCAACAAGACTTGTCTTGATGCAAGTTGCTGCCTCTGTCGCTATGAGGGCACATTAATTTAATTAAAATGAATGTTCTCCCACGGCTATTTTACCCTATTAACCTTCTTAATCTGTGGCTACCTTTGAGATGGTTCAAGAAGGTGCTTTCGTGTATATCTGAGTTCATATGGTTGGGAAAAGTGCCGAGGAGGGCATATCATAAACTAGCAGCCTCCAAGTGCCTTGGCGGCCTCAGATTACCTCATTTCGGACTCTATTACTGGGCCAGTCAGGCCAGTAAGCATCTTCGTTGGCTCACAACTGATGCTGAACTAGAGGCACTTTCCTACATGCCCAACTGGCTTAGGACAGACAAAGATATGATAACAGCTAGTGGGATCTCCCCAGATGCCTTACTACACTTAAAGCCTGGAGCCCCTCCCTCCGGGTTATGGCAAACTTCGGTCGGGCTCTTGGTGAGAATCCACTCGAAGCTATGTTCTCTGCGGTGTCCCACTTTGACAGACTGGTTTTTGGGATGTGGGCAAAGGAGACAAGCCCATACCAGAGCATGGGAAGGAGGAGCCCCTTGGCTAGGGCGAGTCGTGCAGCCAAGTTAAGACAGCTTTTCACTTTGTATGCCAGGCCCAGCTTGCAGTTTGTAGCCTTACATGTGTTGCGAATATGCAGAGTGAGGTCCAGTTGCGGGTCAAGGGCTACCCCCCAGGTACCTGACAGAGTCCGCAACTTGCAAGAGGGAGCCATCAGCTCCAGAGATTTTTAGAGGAGCAGGGCAGGCTTTTGACTTGGCCAGAAGCCAAAGAGTATGGCCTGAGTCTTTTGAAGGTTGATAGTAAGCTTGTGTCCCTTTAGCCAGGTTTCAGTTAGATTGAAGTTGGAGTTTGGACTTCCGGTGACGCAAGGGTCGCATATGGCGCTAGCTGAAGCTCCGCTCAACTCAACGAAATCCAAAACAATCCTGGCATCCAAAAGAAAACAGAGAGCCAAAAAACCTGTACAGGCTAGCCTACATATGGCTACGCGACAGAAATTGAGAGAATTTGAGGGGCCAATCACATCTAAAGAAACTCTCCAAAGAACTCTGAGCTGGCAACCACCATCAACTAAGCAGCATCCCCAATGCACGATGGCAGACCCGGAGCAACCCACAGACGCTGGGGATGAGCCCGAATTCACAATTACCTCCAAACAACTCTGTGCCCAGCTAAGTATGATCGGAAACCCATAGCGTATTGAAACAAGCGGTAGCGACACTGCCAGATCTCCACGTAGTCAAGAAGCGCGTAGGGGCAGTAGAGGCCTGCCTAACTGAATATTGCAGAGAGACAGATCTACACAACACAGCGCTCCTAGATTTGCACCATAGAGAGATGCAACTTAATAAAAGACTGGAGGAGCTGGAGAATCATCATCGACGAAACAATATAAGAATCCATAGGCTCCCAGAAAAACAGAATCGGGCAACATGGTGTCCTTTATGGAAAGCCTGCTACAAGAGCTGCTAAACTGGCTTAAGAAGGTACCTCTCGGCATAATCCGCGCACATAGAGCACTCGCAGTCCCACCAGCAAACTCGAATGCCAGGCCGAGGTCTGTAATCCTTGCCTTTTTGGACTTTAGAGTTAAAGAGAAAATTCTCAAAACAGCATGGAGTCGCAAGGAGGTTATTTTTGGGGATCAGCGACTGTACTTCGAACACGATTTTGCTGCATCGACGATGCAACAAAGGTGACTGATCCTTGCTGCAATGAAAGCCCTGAATCAGAAGGGGCTTAAGGCATACCTCGACTGTCCGGCTAAGCTCCGGGTGAAGATCGGTGAGGGGGTATCCAACAACACTCCATAGACTTATTTTCGAGCATGGCATGATAGATGCCTGGAGATTTTTACACACCACTATGACAGATTATTCTCTGTACTCTCCCAGACACTCTGGGTACAGCAGGATTGATCTCCTGCTGGTTCCCGCAAAATGGGCCTGGGCGTTGGACTCAGCCCGTATAGGTAGCTTCACCCTGTCTGACCACGCCCCCGTCCTGCTAAAACTGCTATTGGGGTCCCCAAGCCGCTACTCGGCATGGAAATTAAACCTGAGTCTAATCAATAAAGAAGAATTTAATTCAATGGTCAAGGCAGAGATTAAACAGTTCCATACATTAAACAACCAGGCAGATGTCCCCCCCACGATGTACTGGGACAAGCTGAAAGTCTATTTAAGGGGTAAGATTATCTCATACGCATCTAGGGTTAATAAGGATAGAAAAGAAGCCCAGAGAAAGCTGGAAAAAGCAATCTTTGAATTAGAAGTACAGCACAAGCAACACAATCAGGCGGAAATAAAGAAAGAGCTAGATTCAGCCAGGGAAAAGCTGTCTCGCATGGTAAACCAGCAGATAGAAGCCAGTTGTCAGTTTGCCAGGCAGTTGTTCTATGAGAAGGGCAACAGGGCAGGCAAGCTACTACCGGCTCAGCTGCATAAAGAGGAAGCATCTAGGGCAGTGCTAAAACTCAAGAGGGAATCAGATGGGCACGTGGTTACATCCCAATCGGACATAACAAAGTGCTTTGCTGACTTCTACCAAGAACTATATGCGGTGGAGCGGAACCCGGATCATGAGACTAAAATTGCCCAATATCTGGGGGGGATTAGTCTTCCAGTCTTAGACACTGATAGTGGGGAGAGGTTGGGAGCCCCTATTACAATGCAAGAGCTCAAGAATCAGATCTCCTCTCTTAAAAATACCAAGGCCCCGGGATTAGACGGGTACCCGCTGAATTTTACAAAACCTTCCAAGTAGATCTTCTCCCCACTCTTTTGGAGGCTTTTAATGCAGTCCTGAGAAAATCCCTTCCGATCCCCCCGTCGTGGAACTATGCCAGGATATCTGTGTTGTTGAAACCAGGCAAGCTGCCAGAGGAATATGGATCGTACAGACCCATTTCCCTATTAAACACAGATTTAAAAATATTCATTAGCATATTGGCCCGGAGACTACAACTAGTTATCAGTAACCTCGTTCATCAAACCGGATTTATTTCTGGCAGATTTCTACAGGACAACGTAAGGCGTCTCTTGAATATAATCTCTTCCCAAAGAACAGCCTCTTCACTTAAACCAGCAGTAAGTATCGATGCCGAAAAGGCATTCGATAGGGTGGATTGGGTCTTTCTTCAAGCTGTCCTTAAAAAATTCAATTTAGGGGACAATTTCATTGGCGCCATCTCACCACTATATTCCCAACCGGAGGCGGTGATAAATGTGAATGGCTGTGCTTCTGCCAGATTCCCCCTACCTAGAGGAACCCGTCAAGGGTGCCCCCTTTCCCCGCTACTGTTCGCCCTCTCCCTAAAGCCCCTGGCGGAACAGATTAGACAACACCTCCAGGTGGTGGGAATCACAGTAGGCTCCCAGACCCATAAACTCTCGTTGTATGCCGATGACGCACTGATTTACCTGGGTGATCCAGTTAGTTCCCTCCCTTATCTCATGAAAATCCTGAATCAATTCCGCTCACTAGCAGTATACAAAATTAACCCTTCAAAGTCTGAGGCAATACGGTTAAGTGGGCGTCCACCGCCTGAATTACATTCCCACTTCCGGTTTGTGTGGGCACCTAATAATACAATTAGATACCTGGGAATAAACCCAACTCTTTTCTACCAATTACCTTAGACTCCGTGACTCCATTAGGCAAGACTTGGGTAGATGGAGACTGCTTCCTCTGACCCTTCTAGGAAGGGTACATTCCATTATAATGAACGTGCTGCCACGTTTACTTTTTTATTTCAGACACTGCCTATCACCCCTCCTAACTTGTTTCTAAAAGAAATAGACCACCTAATAACACGTTTCATATGGAATGGTAAAAAGCCTAGGCTAAGAAGAGCACTTCTTTGCACCCGACGGGAGCGGGGAGGGTTGGGTCTACCAGATATCAAAGATTATTACCTAGCAGCACAGGCCCCTAGACTCTATGCCTGGATGAAGCAGAGGGTGGATAATAGATGGTATACCATGGAGTTGGAACAAGCCCAAAAGTTAGCACTTTGGACTCTCCCTACCGCCTCTGTTTCCCCAGGCATGGTGAACAAGGTGAGGAACCCGTGGACTAGACATGCCCTGCAGGTATTACTTACTTTATGTAAACGACTGGGAGTCCCTGGAGAGTTGGGCCCGCTGTCCCTCATCCAACATCACGAAACATTTGGCCCCCCCAGCCTGGACGCAGGATATCGGGTTTGGGAGCGCAAGGGCCTCACTAGGTTTACTCATTTCCTAGAGGGGGGCATCTGCACCACATTCCAACAACTAAGGTTAAAATACGGACTCAGAAAAGAAGACCATTTTAGATTCCTGCAAGTAAGGCATTTTATACAACAATCTTCCCACCTACAACAGCTGTTAAGGCCCCGGACAGATCTAGAGCATCTCTTCTACAGCTGGATCACCTTACGAGTTAAAATGAAACCCATTTCCCAAACTTACAGGCTAATGACAGATCAGCACCCAGAACAAGTTGAGGTGGTCAAGACCAGATGGGAAAGGGAATCCAACTTACAAATAGAGGGTTCAGAGTGGCAGATGGCACTTTCCCAAAGTTGGCACATTACGGCCTCACCCACTTGGGGTGAGTACCACTGGAAAGTTCTGATGTGCTTTTTTAGAACCCCCACAACTACCCAACACTTCAGTCCTGACTACACGAACAAGTGCTGGAGGGGATGTGGGGGAGTGGGTTCCCACTTTCATGTTTTCTGGGGATGCCCAGAGCTTCGTTGCTTCTGGCAGCGGGTACATGAGCAGATCCAGAAAATTCTAGGGGTTCCTTTACCCAGAACCTTTGAGGCCCTGTGTTTAGGACTCCAGAATAAGGAACATTTAAAACTTTCTAGGCCTCAGAGGAAACTATACCACACCTTCAGACTGGCGGCTGTAAAAAGCATCACAATTTGTTGGCGGTCCATGAGCCCACCTACCATTCGGCTCTGGAGAGATAAGGTAAAGGAGCTAGAGCAAATGGAAAAAATGACAGCAGCTCTAAAGCTTAATATGGGGAGATTTGGGTTGGTGTGGAGGGACTGGTATGAGAAAGGTTCCTCGCCAGACATTCAGAGGGGGAGGGATATAGACACAGAGATAGATATAAATACAAATTTGGACCCAGACCTCAGCCAAGATACTTCAGCCTAGTCTCGGGGGAAGTTGCTTATATTTGGATTGGCAATTAAGATCAGACAGGAAGATTATTTGGTACCTCCAGGGTCTCAACGAACACAAGAGAGGATTGGAGCAGACGACAGAAATCCATTGATTAACCCATCCTCCACCTGTCATGTATGCTGGAGGATTTGTCAACCAAGCATCCATCTTGGGGATTTCTCAAGCCAGCGGAGGGAGTGGGGGGGGGATGTGGGGCTGAGGGAAAGAGTAGAGAAGTAAAATAATAGAGATGCAAAGGAGAGGAAGGGGGTGTTCCAGTGAACAGCAGATGAATTCGTCACACACACATCACTAGTTATTTATTTATTTATTTAAATAACTTTGGTCTTTGTATGGTTTAAGGCTATGATTTATTAAATGTATATATACAGTAGTTCCTCAAATCTGGAGGTGTTTTGTAACAGATAGAGGAGCTTAGGCTAAGAATGGCGTTAAATAAAAAATCAACTGTGTGTGAACAGAGGGAAATGAACTGTGGAACACTTTTGGATTGCAGGGACATGGACTTTTGAGGTCCCAACTAGGGACTCTATTTACAATACATAGAAAAGGGACATTATGAGCTCCTCTGGTTGTACTAGACCATTAATACTAATTGTATTCATATTTGAATGTTGTACGGATTAACTGTTGTTATGTCAATCTGATGTATTTTCTGTGCATCAATAAAAAGTAAGTAGCAAAAAAAGAAGTTGGAGTCTAGCCTGGAGTTGATGACACTAATGTCATGGGAGCTGGTTTGGATGACGAAGTCACCCGCGTACAGGGTGGAGTGCTCATGGGCTGGGGCCGAGGGCAGCTCATTGATGAAGAGGGAAAACAGAATGGGCCCGAGAACGGATCCCTGGGGGATCCCACAGTTCACCAGAGAAGAATAAGAGAGGGCCTTGTTGAATTTAGTGTATTGCTGTCTGCCAGAGAGGTAGTTTGTGAACCAGGCATGGGCTGGGGGGGGGGAGGCCAAGGGACCAGGGAGTGGAGCACAGGAGCGTGTGGTCAACCCAGTCAAAGGCTTTCGAGAGATCCACGAAGATGGCTCCGGTCAGTTTACCTTGATCAGTAGTGGGCCTGATCTCAGAGGTGACCACGGCTAGGGCAGTAGAAGTGCTGTGCCCTTTTCTGAAGCCGTGTTGTGCTGGGGACAGTACGTCATAGCTCTGTAGGTAGTGGGTGAGCTGTGAGGCTACCACCTTTTCGAGTAGCTTACTAATCGCAGACAGAATAGCTATAGGGCAGTAGTTCTTGAGAATTTTCGGGTTGCCCTGTTTGAAGACAGGGACAACTTTGGCCACTTTCCATACATCAAGGATGATTCCCAAGATTAGGGAAGTGTTAAAGATATGGGTGATGGGACGGGCTAGGAGAGATGCCCCCAGACAGAGCACTGTGGGCTCAAGGTTGTCATGCCCAACTCCAGTGTGGGGCGAGAGACCAGCAAGGAGCTTCTGGGTCTCCATGGTGGAGACGGCCTTTAAGTAGAAGGGAGGTCGGGGGTTTTCCCACTAAGGGAGGGGCCTTGTGGTCAGAAGAATGGGGGGGGGCAGTGGGCAGGTCAGAGAACTGGGAGTTAAATGCACTGGCAATTGTAAGGGGGTTGTTGCAGTTAACCTCGTCAATTTGCACGTCAGTGACCTGGACTCTGTCGGACCCTCCAACCGTGTTTTTGATGTTTTTCCAGAAGCTCCTCAGGTTCCTGGCCAAGGATAGCAAGGCGGATTGACAGAATTCGCTCTTGGCTGAGCGAATGGCTCTTTTGCATGTGTTTAGCAGCTGCCTATATTCGAGGAAGTCAGTACTGGTGAGGGAGGTCTTGTATCTCGCCCAGCATTTGTCCCTTTGCTTCAAAAGGGAAAACAGGCCGCCATGGAGCCACTTAGTGACAGTGCCCCTCACCCTCCTTTTCGTAAGAGGAGTGTGTTTGTTTTGCAGGGGAGTAAAGTCAGCTAGAAAGTTGTCAAAGGCCTCCGAGGGGTCGCTTTTGGCAGTGACCCTGGACCAGTCTGTTTAACGTAGGTCAGCATGGTAGTCACCAGTGTGAAATTTGGAGTAGTCCCTCATCTGGATCACTTTACAGGGGATTTTGGGAGGGGAGATTCCCCAGGTACAGTAGGTGGGAGAGTGATCCGAGATGACATCAGGGAGAATTCCTGATGAGACTATTCTATCGGATCTGTTGCTCAGCACCCAGTCGATGAGGGATCCTTTATCCTAGTGGGAGGAGAGCCTTGTGGGTTCCTTAATGAGTTGGCAGAGTGTGAGACCAGACAGCAGGGGCTCATATTGTTTGGCGCTGCGGCCCATCCAGTTTAGGTTAAAGTCACCAAAGACTAGTAGCTCATTTGAGTGAACCGTAGCGCTGAGGCTGTCAAGGAGGAAAGAGAGCCCAAGCACGCCTCCCTTAGGAGGATTGTAGGAATAGACCAGGTGTACCTTTTTTGTTACCTAGCAGGAGAAGGGCATGCAGGAACTCACAGGTGGGGGATGCAGGGGGGTATGTCCTATAACAGATGCGTTTAGGTGCACCTTATAGTAGAGGAGCACGCCTCCCCCAGGTTTGTTCCCTGCTCTGTCTTGCCTATTGGAGTTGTAGCCCGGGAGGGCACATGCAGAATCAGGGGTGTGGGGCTTCAGCCAGGTTTCTGAGACCCCAAAAATATCAGGGTTGTAGTGCGCCACACAGGCTGTTAGCTCCGCTAGATTTGGTAGGAGACTTTGTACATTCAGGTGTACCATTTTTATGCCCTTAGCGGATAGCCAGGCAGGGGGGGTTTGAAGGAGGGCATGGCAGCCGGTAGTCCAGAGTTTTGAGCTGTGCCCTCCAACCGGGAAGGACAGAGCAACCACTCAAGGGCAGCATCCTGTTTGGCCACAGAGGGGACGAGTGCCCAGGTATATTACTGACCTGTGGCAGCAGCCTAGAGCTAGGAGGAGAGGAAGGACTAGTGCCACTGCACTCAGTATAGCATACACTGGGCTTATTTCCAGCCCCAGACAGCCCAAGAATAGCACAGGTATATAAGAGCAAAAGCCTAGGGCTGCAGTTAGCAGGGTGGCACTGAGCAAATGAAAGACACAAGGGATCAGTGCTGTAACAGTGGTTAACAGAGAATAAGCTAGGTAGGTCACTAAAACGGCAATTTGCAGCCAGCAGATCGTAGCTTATGACAGGTTACGTAACTCTGTAAAACAGTATGATTGCTATTTCATACTCTAGTTGCTTAACTTGCTCTAACTCTATAATACAGAATGTTGCTTTTACTTGGTCTAATTGCTTTACTAGCTCTAACTCAATACGACAGTGTATTGCTTTACTAGCTCTAACTCAATACGACAGTGTATTGCTTTACTAGCTCTAACTCAATACGACAGTGTATTGCTTTACTTGCTCTTATAAGCACAAGTGATTTTTAAAGCATTTCAAACAGCAGGGCTATAGGTTGTTACTTGTTATTGGACTGTTTGATAAGTCATTATAGTCTAACTTATCAGGAGAGAAAACCTTAGCATACTTGTTAGTCCACAGCAAGGCAGATCAGAGGGTTTTTCCCTAAAGTAGCACTTTTAGCTAAGTGAAAATAGAGCACTGATCCAGCTGGGCAGAGATATGACAGGCCCCCCGAAGCTAGCGGAAGGGGCTTGAGTGGATTTAACAGGAGGAGGGAACGGGGCAGGTGGGTGGGAAAAATTTGTCCCGAAAAGCTGTGAAGCCCCACTGAGCCACAGAAGAGAAGTTCACTCGATGCAGCCCCGATCTGGTGAAGTTTTCTTTTAAAATGTGTCCCAGTAGAGTTTCAAGGAGCCAGGGAGAGTCCACTGAGTGAAGCAACAAGCCGACTAACTACCCAGGTCCAGAGCTGTTAGGCGGAGAAAAAGGCTGTTGCGGGGGGGGGGGACACCTGCTGAAGAAGGGTCTCCCTCGCCTCCCTGGATCCTACGATGGCAAGAGTGAGCCGCTGGGCTCGGATACCGCCTTTTGACAGGCTGTCCAGGCGTCACGGCAGTCAGAGGAATCAATCAGGCACGATTGCGAGATTTGAACTTGGCGCCTAATTCCTCTGCCTCTTTGTGCTCCAGCTCAGGTTCAATATTGGTGAGAGAGATTCTGGTCGAGCTTGTCCTGAAAAGCTGTGCAGCCTCAGTGAGCCACGGAAGAGAAGTTCACTTCATGCAGCCCAGATCTGGTGAGTTTTCTTTTAAAATGTGTCCCAGTAGAGTTTCAAGGAGCCGGGGGGAGGTTCACCCGACGAAAGCAGCAAGCTGGCGCCTCTACCGGGTCCGGAGCCATTAGGCTGAGAAAGAGTCCATTGCAGGGTGGGGGGACCCACTGAAAAAGGGTCTCCCTCACCTCCCTGGATCCTACGATGGCACTGCAAGGAGTTCCAGCAGGTTGATGTGGTGATGGGACTCCTTGGGGATCCAGAACCCAGGAATTCTGTGGTTCTCCAGGTGCGTGCCCCATCCCACCAGGGATGCATCCATTGTCAAAGTGACTTATCGTCTCTTAGCGGACAAATGTAACTCCTTCCTCCAGATGTTCTGGGATGAGCCACCACTGGATGGCATCCCACATTGGCCGGGTCACTGTGACTGGCTGTTCCAGGTGACCTAAGCTCTAAGATTACTGGTGGCCCAGCTCCAACTGCAGGTGGTGCATAAGCTAACGGGCCCATCTGACCATGCTGGTGCAGGATGCCATGTACTCCAGCAGCTGCAGAAAGTCACAGACAGGGCACGAGTGCCCAACCTGAAATGATTGGGTAAAGGAGATAAGATCTGATGCCCAGTCTGCAGGGAGTTGGGCCTTGGCCTGGAGGGAGTTTAGCTCTGCCCCGCTAAAGTGAATCACGTGCAAGGGGTTGAGTTCGGACTTGGCTGGGTTCACCAAGAGGCCCAAGTCTCTGCAGGCCTGAAGGATAAGGTCCCTGGACCGCTCCAGTGCTTCTCTGGATGGCCCAACTATCAGCCAGTTATCCAGGTAGGAGCAGACTCTGACCTCTCGGCACCTCAGGAATGCGGCCACCACAGCCATGCACTTGGTAAAGACCCTGGGAGCCAAAGACAGGCCAAAAGGCATGACTAGGAACTGATATGTAGTAGTAAAATTTTATTCATATGAACCAGGATATACTCGATTGAGCTTACGCACATTTACAATGAGGTCCCAAGCATACAGTCAACATCAGTTATACCTAATCAACATCTATGATATATAATACAAATAGACATAATACACACACTACAATTTCCATGGTTTACACTCACTTTTATATACATACTATATAAAATTAAATTAAATAATACAATAATCCCATTATGTAAAAAATGGCAGAGAGAAACATAATATTAGAAATTCAATTTAAACAGCACAATCTAAGGCCTGGTACTTTCTGTCTAAACCACTGTTTAATTCCCATCCAGGAAGGTTTTCCCTTATAAAATTTTACTTCTGATGGAATCTTATTCCATTCAGAAAAAACCCTAAATAGGACAGATTGACGTTCTATAGCTAAATTACATTTAGGAACAACAAACTCTTGAGCATTTGCTGATCTTAAAAAACCTGGTTTAACACGATCTAGTACCTCTTGTACTATATAAGGCGGCAAGGTTCCTGCCCAGCATTTAAATATAAAGGCCAAAAGATGTTATTGCCTCTGTTCTGAGGGTCTCAGCCATTGGAGACTATTAAATAAAAAGCATTTATGGGTAATCCAGCTAACATCTAAAATGAACCTGGCTAGTTGTCCATAACACACATCTATCCTATCTAAGTCATATGTCCTTACACTAGCATAGATAAAATCCCCATAGCGTAATGTTGGAATCACCATAGAGTTAACCACCTTCTCTCGTGTCTCAGGGCTCATCATATATTTTGCTCGATATAGAGCACCCAGTTTTTTCCTAATACTAATTAACATACTATCAATATGGACTCCCCAGTTTAGAAAGTCATCCAACCACATACCCAGGTACTTGTACGTCTGGACATGTAGGATCGGGTGCCCCCCAAGGTTCTAATCATCAGCTTTGGGTCTTCCTGCATCACTGAAGAATGGAATAATATAGACCGTGGTTTTTGTTTTATTTAAAACTAATTTACTTTCATCAAGAAATTTCTGTAGCTCATCAAAAGCAGTCTGTAACTTACATTGAATGTTATCTACTGAAAAATCAGAAGAATAAATGATTGTATCACCTGCATACAGATGACAAAATATAGATGGATCTGAAAATGTTAAGGAATTAATGTAAATGTTAAACAACGTCGGACCCAAAATGGAACCCTGGGGGACCCCCGACCCAACCGGAACTATACCCGACATCCCCTTCTGCGGGGAACCAGAGGTACCACCTGTGGGACGGACTGGAATGTGGAAGAACACATCCTGGCGGTCCAGGAAGTAGAACCACATGCCCTGCTCCAGAGATGATACAGCCTGGTTCAGAGGTATGGGGAGCCAGCATCCCCCCCCCCCTTTTTTCGGGAACAGGAAGTACCTGAACATGAAACTCTGACCTGCCATAGTGTCTGGGACATGAGCTATGGCTCCTTTCTCAAGGAGTTAAGCAACGTCCTCCATAAGGGTGGACAGTGTGTACTGCAACATCACAGACTCCCTGGGTGCGTGGTATCGGTAAGGCGGGAGAGCCTCTAAGTTGAGAAGCAATGCTCTGCCCACCACTTCTAGCACCCATCTGTCCAAAGTAATGACAGACCAGTTGTGCCAGAAATGGTGAAGCTAACCCCCCCCCCCAGGAAGCTGAGTCAGGGACTGGACGAGCAGCAGGTAGACACCCCCAACCCATCACTGGGCAGCTCTGGAGGGGGCACCAGCACCTGCTGCCGGGGGCGGGGGTCACCTCTACCCCAACCCCTGCCCTTTTTGAGGCCCTGACTGGTGAACTTGGTCTTGGGTGCCAAGCTGAAGACTGCCCCTGCTAGGGTTGCTGTTTTGGCTGCTGTGGCTGAAAGGGCCAAAACTGAGAGAGCTTCTTTTTCTGTTTCTACCCTCTCTGCGAGGAGGTCACAGAACCCAGGGTGGTACTGAACTTGATCCTCTCAAGATGCCCCTCCACCCCAGGGCCAAAGAGCTCAGCGCCCAAGAAGGGAACATCTGCCAATTTATGCTGGGTATCCACCGTGAACGTGGAAATCCACAGCAGGCCCTGAGACGCATCATGACGGCCGCTGCCAAGGAACGATGCAAGAGTTGCCGATATTCAGATCTGGAGCTGGTGTTTAGCCAGTGCTTGACCCTGGTCTCTGACCGTTTTCACCGGTGTCTGCAAATCAGAGGGATGACATGGTCTGGCACGTCCATCAGGGAGTGACCAAATTTGGCCATCATCAGAGCGTAGCTTGCCTGATGAAGGCCCAGGGAAGACGCAGCACACACCTTTTTCGCTGCATGGTCAAGCTTTTTGGACTCCTTGTCAGGGGGCTTGTCCACATCTCCAGCATTGCCAGTTTTCCTAAAGAAAGAATCAGCCACCAAATTCTCAGCCAAGGGATAGTCCGAGAAACTGGACAAGGTGCCTAGAGGGACCACATACTTTAGAGACCATACAGGATGAGGGTGATGCACAGGATGCTGGATGTTGCTAAAGCTCCAGAGCCGGTCCCAAGACAGCCTCAGCCACTAGAAAGGCAACCCCTGGGGGATTCATCCCCACCCAGTATCTCAGTAAAGGGGTATTTAGCCCTTTTTGGGTTTCAGAAGGACTTCCATGGATTCAGAGATCAATCTGACAAGAGCCCCAAACGACGCTAACCTGTAGTCGGTAGTCAAGTCCGCGACTGATTCACGATCCAACCCACGGGTCCTCAAGGACTGCATAGAGGACCCATCGGAGTCATACAAGGACTCTTCAAACACGGCCCTTGGCCATTTCTTGCAGTGCACAACCCGGGATTCAGCCAGTAGCCAGATGGGAGTCCTTGGTAGGTGATCCCTGCAATGGTTGTTGTGGCAGCAGTTCCACCCAGATCAGTGGAGAGACAGATGTCGGAGACACTTGTCTCAGCAAGACTTGAATGGGCTGGACCGGAGGTGACCGGGGAATCACCAGGGTCATGAGTAGAGCCCTACCCTGCCCAACCAAGGCCCACTGCTGCCACAGCATGTCCTCACTGTGCTGCTGCAACACGTGATGGAGTCCCTCATCATCAAAGGAGTGAGATTGGGAGTACGAGGAATCCTCAACTGCGATCTCAACCACAACCTAGACTGACGATGTGGCCATCGACGAGGAGGAGAGGTTGGCGGAGGGGCCATGTACACTACCGGGGACTGGCTCCTGCTGCACTACGAGGAGGGAGGCAGTTCCTGAGAGAAGACAGTCTGGTCTGCTGACTGCTCCTGACCCTCCTGAGTGAGGGCCAAAAGGATCTGGGTCTGAGAGATCAAATCATCTTCGATCCCTTCTAACAACGGGTCGACTGGGTCAAGAAAAATCTTGGTCCCTTGGTCAGCCTGTGTTGAAGCCAAAAAGCCTGCCGGGGTTACCGTGGACCTAGCAGCCTGACCCTTGACCAAAGACTGCTCGACCGAAGTGGAGCGCTTGACAACAGCCAAGCGGTAGAGGAAGTTGTGGCAGTAGGAAGAGGGTGCTCTTTCTCGGTCCCATGGCCAATGGGATTTCTTTGACTTCTTGCCATGGCAGTAGGGGCTCTCCATGAAAGTCTGGAGGGACTTGCACATGTCATGCAATGGCTCCCATGAATGACGCCCCGACACTGGCCCTGGCCTGGAGCAGTACTGAGACTGACAAGGCACCTGCCACAGCTCTTGCTACTGCTTCTTCAATCGCCATGAGCTGGACCACAGATCCCACAGTGCAGAAATTGCCTTACAGGCATCCTTAGACTTTACTGGAGGGTCCCGGTCGGCCGGCAGACCGAGTAAAACATGGGCGTAGCGGTCTTCGAGGGACAAGGGGAGCAAAGTCTTGCAGAGGCCACAGGCGGCAACATCGTGCTCTGCCCCCAGGCAGTAAATGCACGAGGTATGTGGATCCGTCCGAGACATTTTCTAGTTGCACTGGACGCAATGTTTAAAGCTAGGACCCAACTTAGATTCCATACGTTTCATTGCGAAGGTCAAGCAATGTGAGCAGAACCAAGAAATATACTCAAAAGTTAAAGTCTGCCACAGGTGCACTTAGAAAATGCCTATACCACACATGGAACTGCGAAGAAAGAGCCCTGACACTTTCAGCTGAAAGGAAGATCACACATCACGGGGCGAAGCCAGGCAGTATACCACCAGGGTGGGTGGGAGAAGCTTAGATTAAAGACATCCGACAAGTTTCAAGGGGAAGGAAGACTGCCAGAGTGTGGATAGTGCACCATATCCACACCCCTAGAACAAACAATAAATAGTGCAGTGCCTCCACCCAGAGAGTACGTGGGCCAGGTGTTTTGTGTAGTACCACCACCTGGGATGCAGTACCTACCAACCTCCTTACACTGGATAGGACCACTAAGACAGTTTTTACCCTCACCAATAAATACTTCAATCGGTTTATACAAACTGGGAACACACATAGAAGTAAAATTCAACAAATTAATAGTGCTTTTATTTAAGAACACCAAGAAGGGGTTCAGCAGTTGCAAGTCACGTTGAGCAATCCCACTCTATAGCAATGGCCCCTGAGAGCCACTGTACTGTAGGTCACTACCACCCCCTCAGATTCCACACAGCCTATAAAGCTCCCACCCCATCAAGGGACACAAAAATATAAATTATGCTACAAAGTGTGCAGTAAACTCTTCAACTGATACCAGTAGAAAACCAATAACTTCAAGTATGTCACAATAATCAATGACTCTGGCTATCTAGGAATTACACTAGAGTCTTGGTGCAGATCTGGTAGCTAGATTGCCCAAGTTCTGTTGGTGGTGCACTTGATGAAGTTTAGCAAGCATGCAGTTTAACCCCCAAAACAAGCACACAGTGTCCTAACACAATTTAATGAACTTGAATTCCAACAGAAAAATGCTTGAAACACAACTTGTAATCCAAATGCAGTAATAGTAATCCAAAACTGGAAAAGTACAAAAGACCATAGGATGCCAGCAATGACAGCACTCACATGACCCACACATGTAGCAGCTCAGTTGAGGCAGAGGCAGCACACAGTAACAGGGTGAGCAGCAGTCAGGAACAGGGCCCAGTGGCCTGGGGATGAAGCACTTTTGATTCCCTCAGACGCTCTGCAGCAGCACAGCCTTTCTGGCTCAGCTATCACAATACAAGAGCACAATGCAGTGGCTTCCTGGTCCCCAAGGAGCCCAGACCCCAGAAGTGACCCCCACGGTCCAACTCCCCTCTGGATCAAGAGTACCCATGTACAGGGCACGTGCCCTGTGGTACCCTATTCCCCTATCCACCCCTCTAGATAAGGGCTAGCAGGCCTCTTACCTAGCTCTAGAGCAACCTGGGTAGGATGCTAATCTCTGTCACCACTCAGTGCAGCTCAGCAGCTTCAGTATGCAGCAGTGGCCCACAGGCTTACACACTCAGAAACTTCTTGCTATAGGTGCTTTCACTGTTTATGAACAATATAAGCCCAGGACATGGCTCACAGTGAGTTTACTGAATGAACCCTGGTAAAGGCTCACAGGATTGTTGGCCTAGCTAGGCCTCTCACTTGGTCTCATCAGCAGCAGGTCTGAAAACCTCAGAGTCTCTCTCAGACTGCCACAAGCTCCTCGAGAGCCCAAAAACTTCTTTACCTCCTTTCAGTGTCTCGCTGGACAGGCAGGGCTGTCCATCAGTCCTGTTGCCCAATCCTGCCCCCCCGAATGGCCTTCATAGCCCACCAATCCACTGTGGCGAGTCTGACTGCATTATCCTCCCCACAATCACTTTTTTTTTGTGCTCTCGTTTTACGCTCCTGTTGCTCTGGCCCTAGCTGTAGAGGAAGCCCCAGTCCCATTCCCCCAAAGTCCACCAGCCAGGCGCCGATCAGTACCCCAGGCTCCCCCAACCCCCACCGATGACTGGATCCAGTGTGGCAAGCACTGCCAAGGGACTCATGAGGCACCCTCCTGGCTATCCACCGAAGCAACCTTTTCCTCCAGTTTTACTCCCTCACAGATGGAGTGTGGAATGATGCCAGCGGGCAGCCACACACTCCCATGCATGTCACCAGGTGTCTGCCCGTCTCTGCCCACATCATTCATGCATCAGCATGCTGCCCCCAGCCTCCGCTAGGGGCCAGGCATTCACTGACCACTGGCACCCCTCGTTCCCCGGAGAAGGAGAGCAGTCCCTGGGATGCTTGATCTTTCTCCTCCCCTGCTGACCCCCGGCGGCCTGCGCTCATTCCCAAACAGGGTCGCCGGCGTGGCGCGAGGTGTGGCATCCAGGACCTCAACCCTCAGTGCCACTGAGCCGGCATTCCTCACACTCATTTGCAGTCTCTTGCTGGGCTTTCAGGTTCTTGGACTGGTTGAGCCACAGGGTCAAGGGGTACAAAACTGGTTGCCCCCATGCTCTGCTGGAGCCTTGTACTCCAGTCTCTTATTTTATTATTTTGCCTCAGTAAATGTGCTGGCCACCAGGGTAGTTGCAGCCCCCCTTGGGCTCTTATCTAGTTTTGTTGGTAGGTTCATGAGTGAGGTAGGTTTCGCACTGGGCAGCTGGTAGGGTCGGTTGGAACTAGAAGGGCTGGGGAACAGCCCCTGCAGCGTGCACTCCAGCTCGTGTGCCATCAGTGGAAGAGGATGGCTTGGTGCAGAATGTGCCGGAAAACAAAAAGAAGGCATTCCCATGCTCCCGGTCCCATCTGCCAGAATCCGGGGACCGGGATCACAGCAGCATGGTTGCAGCTGCCAACAAGGAGGGTACAAGATGCACCAAAGACCAGCAGTCCGGCAGCTCTCTCTCGCTGTGCTACACAGGCAAGGGGGGTAAGCTGCGAGGAGTCCAGCAGCAGTCAGGAGCATTGGGAGAACAGCAGGATGATAGTCCAGGTAAGCCCCCTCTCGAGGAGGGGGGTTACATCTCTACATGCAGGATAAGACTGAATCCTTTGACAGGAAAATGGATCCTTTTTTGAAAGGGTACAGGTAAAGCAGCTTGAGAAAGGGGACCGTAAGTCTCTTAACACTCCAATTAGTCTAGAAAAGGTACAAACAGATATAGCCAACTTAAAACCAGGCAAATCTCCAGGACTGGGTGGTCTAACCCCAGAGTTTTTTAAGACCTTCAGTGAGACTGTAGTCCCCTGTTGACTGAGGTATGTTGGACGGTTCAGGAGTGGAAGGGGGCACCAGCTTCATGGAAACATGCTTAAAATCACTGTGCTGCCCAAGCCAAGGAAGGATGCCTCCGTGTGCAGCTCGTACCATCCTTTATCCCTTTTACATGTAAATACGAAGGTGTCAACCTCTGTGCTGGTGGGGAATTTGAAAAAATGAATGGGATCCCTGGTTCACCTGGACCAGACTGGATTTACACATGAGGGGCTGATACATGTTAATATTCAATGCCTTTAAAATATTATTTCTCTGCAACATTAGTCTCCAGCTTTTGCACTGGCTGTCTTTATGGATACTTAGAAGGCGTCCAACCGGGTGAACTGGGGATTCCTATGTAGAATACTGGGGGAGATGCAGGTGGACTAATCCTTTCTGGATTGCGTGCCAGCACTCCATGCAAGTCCACAGGCCCCAGTAAAAGTGAATGGGATCCAGTTACAAAGATTTTACCTAACAAGGGGCACTAGGCAGGGATGCCCCTGTCCCCTCTCTCATTTACCCTGTTCATCAAATCCCTTGTGGCAGCAGTCCATTTTAATCAGAATAACCAGGAAGTTGGAGTGGGGACAGGGACCATAAAATATCCCTCTAAGCGAATGTCTCGTTTTATTTAACATCAATGGAGACATCCATCCTGGATCTGTAAACGGAACTGGGGAAGTACAGAGCTACCTTGGGCTACGGTATTAATTTTAAGAAAGTCAAAGCCATGAAGTTGAGCGTGTTTTGTCCTGGGGACTGCAGGGTGTCTATCCCCCTTTAAGTGGTCCCAGTGCAACGTGGTATGGTGCGTGGATGTTAGGATTACTCTGAACCTGCCGTCATTGTTCTCACTGAACTATGAGAAACTATATCGGGAGGTCAAGGCGGACATCGCCCTTTGGGATTATTGCCATTGAGACGGGGGACTGCATTAATAACATCCTCAAGATGAGCATCCTACCCAGGTTTCTTTTCTTCTTCTTCTAAATGCTGCCCCTTTGTATACCAGACAAATTAATGGCACTGCACCCAAAACTGTTTGTCTTTTGTTTGGGCTACTGGCCAGCATTTTTTTTCTTTCCTTCCACCATCCTTCTCTCCTTTTCTGGTGGCTCCCTCTCTCTTCTTCTGGACTTTTCCCTTAAGTTATCTTTAACCAAAGAGCTTGCATGGTAGTTCCTTTGGGAACAGAGAATGCAAAAGGCCATGTAGGCTCCTCAAATCTAACCACTTTACTAACAGCCCTGAGCTACCTACGGTACTCAGCAACTCATTCTATTCAGTTGCACAAGCACTACACTATGCTGCACAAGCACTATACTATGCTGCACAAGCACTACACTGTGTTGCACAAGCACTGCACTGTGATGCACAAGCATTCACCACAACAATTTAAGAAATAAGCTGTAGTAGTTACTCCATACTTAGCCGGCAGCTGAACCAACGAACCACGGGGCACGGGTCGCGTTAAGGGTGTGCTCCGTTCTCTCAGCACAGTTTGATTCTGTAGGAGCATGTTTTAAATGCTCAGTTTGGCGTTCTATGTGCACCTGTTGTATAGCAGGAGCACGGAGGAGAGAAGGGCTATTATAATGTTTTGACAACAATCTGAGCCCTTTTTTTAAAAACTTGAACCGATAGTAAAGGGGTCATGCACTTGTTGCTAAGGGTGCGTACAATGATTGGCTGTTGCCTAGGTTCACTTTTCAGTGGAGGTGGATGCCACTGCAGACATGCGGGAGAAGGGCTGAGACTACCAAGTGGTGCCGATGATCGCATGGTTGGGTCTTGGGAGAAGCCAAGACTACCAGAAGGAAGATTCCACCTTTTATACAGTCAAAGGTAAGCTGATTTTCTCCTTGCAGTGCAAGATTCCGTCCACCTCAAATTCTATTGAGTGGAGTGTGTATCTGTGGTGGTTTTCTGGTTCTGAGGAGATTTTGTGCAATTCTCTTGTCTGTGTGTGAGACCGCTGTTAGTAAGTGCACAAGTATCAACCGGCTGTTTTAATGTTGGGCAGTGTGGCTGGTTTACTCTCTCTGGTGTGTAGCGCAGTCTCACAATTTGCTGCAAGCTTATGCTACATCAGAATGGAAGCAGCTTGCTTTCAAAGTCAAACAGTACAGACTTAGGATTAGAAGTTTCACGGTATACCTGTGTGAAGGAATACAGCGGTTTCCAAGTAGCATGTATTTGAAACTGTGGCAGATTCCCCTAACAGCGATAACTATCAACAGTGGTATAATGTACAGGATAGTGTGACAAAAGTTAATTTTTGCAGTTTCCATTCAAGTCATTTTACACCTGTTAAAACCTGGATACTTGTAGTTATGATACAGAGGGTACTAAGATCTGACAGCATATCTTGCCAATTGGAAATGTACATTACTAGCCGATCAAGTGCTTGATGGCGTGACAATGAGTTTTTGGTTACAGAAACCATAAAGGTGCCCTGCTTGAGTGTCAGGTCGTGCTGCCCGCTATGTGCTGTTGTGTGGCCATGTGATAAAAGTTACTCAGGTGATTGTGTTTCACTCCTTGTCTCATATTGTAGACCAGTGCATAATGAATGCTAGCTTTAATTGAAATAATTAAAAAAAAAAAAAGTATGCCCCAGCTTGTAAATTGTTACAGAGCCACTCATGGGTCGGTTTAGCCATCTTCCCTCACATGTATCACAGAAACATAGAAGTTGACAGCAGATAAGGACCGCAAGACCCATCCAGTCTGCCCATTTCTACCTTATAAGTGTGCCATCAGCCTTTGCTCTGTCAATGGCCTATCTATTCATACTCATCTGTATTGCTCCCTTATGCCTATTCCATGCCTGTTTGAAGCCCTGCACTGTATTCATATCCACCACTTCCTGAGGTAGGCCGTTCCATGCATCCACCACCCTTTCTGTGAAAAAGAACTTCCTCACATTACCCCTTAATTGGCCTCCCTCTAATCTCATGTTGTGTCCTCTTGTCCTGCTATTTTTCTTATACTGAAACATGTTAGACTCTTTCACCTTGTTAATGCCCTTAAGGTACTTGAATGTTTCAATCATATCACTTCTCTCCCGCCTTAGCTCTAGGGTATACATACTGAGCTCCGTTAATCTTTCTTCATACGTTTTCTGATGCAGTTCCTGCACCATTTTGGTTGCCCTTCTCTGGACTGCCTCAATTTGGTTAATGTCCTTGTGAAGGTGTGGCCTCCGGTACTACATGATACTCAGATGAGGCCTAACCAGTGTCTTGTAAAGAGGGATTATTACCACCCTCTTACGACTTGTGATACCCCTGCTAATACACCCTAACATCCCGCTAGCCTTACCTACTGCTTTAGTGGTCTGTTTGGATGACTTCAGGTTATCGATGATGATGATGCCCAAGTCTCTTTCTTCCCTTGTGACTGCCAGCAACTCCCCTAACAGCCTATAGGTGGCTTCAGGGTTTCTCCTCCCTACGTGCATGATCTTGCACTTTGCATTAAACCCCAGTTGCCACTCTTCCGACCATTTTGCTAGTTTATCCAGATCTCTTCTCATTCTGCCCACCCCATCTGGGTCATCTACTCTGTTGCAGACCTTGGTGTCATCTGCAAACAGACAAACCTTACCCTCCAGTCCATCTGCAATGTCACTGATGAAGATATTGAAGAGGACTGGCCCCAGGACTGATCCCTGAGGTACCCCACTTGTGACCTGCATCTCTTCTGACTGTATACGTTTACCACCACTTTCTATTTTTTGCCCGTCAACCAGTTTGCCACCCAGTTGACCAACTTCTGACCCACCCGGAGCCTACCCAGCTTATTAATCAATCTTCTATATGGAACAGTATCGAAAGTTTTGCTGAAGTCAAGGTAGGTGACATCAACTGCTCCCCCTTGGTCCACCACTCTGGTTACCCAGTCAAAGAAATCTATAAGATTAGTTTGACAGGACCTTCCTTTTGTAAACTCATGCTGTCTTGGATCCTGTGCTCCTATGGATTCCAGGTGTTGCACTATCCTTTCCTTAAGGAGTGCCTCCGTAATCTTGCCACTACTGAGGTAAGACTGACTGGTCTGTAGTTCCCTGCCTCCTCCCTGCTACCACTCTTGTGGAGCGGGATCACATGAGCCCTTCTCCAGTCTTCTGGGACCTCTCCTGTGCTCAGAGACTAACTAAACAGTTCTGATAATGGCTCTGCTAGTTCCACCCTTAGCTCCTTTAGTACCCTGGGATGTATGCCATCAGGTCCCATTGCCTTGTCCACCCTGACCTTAGCGAGCTCTTGTAGGACCCTTTCTTTTGTGAAGGGACTAGTGCTCACCCCCTCCCCGTGTCCATGGTGCTGAGCTGTGCGCCCTGCCCTACCTTCTCTTCAGTAAATACTGAGCAGAACTATCTATTTAGGATAGATGTTTTTATACAGTCCTCCTCCTCACATGCCCCCTGATCTCCTTTGATCTTAGCAATACCCTCTCTGGACTTTCTCCTTTCACTAATGTATCTATAGAAAGTCTTGTCACCTTCCTTTACTGTCTGTGCTAGTGTTTCCTCGGTTTGGGCCTTTGCCTGCCTTACTGCCTTCCCTGCTTCCCTTAGGGAAGTTTGGTATGCCTCCCTATCTTCATCCCGCTGTGTTCCCTTATATTTCCTGAAGGCCAGCCTTTTGGCTCTGACATTTTCTGCTACTGTTTTTGAGAACCAAAGTGGTTTCCTTCTTCTTTTACTTCCTTTTCTCTCTAACACAATGGGATGTTGCTACATTGCATCCATAATGCTTGCCACTTTGCCTGCCCCCTCACCCGTATTTCTTTTGCCAGGGCTAGCTTAACTCTGTTGGCCATCTTATCAAAGTCAGCTCCTCTAAGTCCAATATTTTTGCCTTGAAATGGGATGATTTAGTTCTAGTGGCCAAATTGAACCATACCATGTGATGGTCACTGGCTCCCAGGTGACCTTCTACCTGGAGATCTGTGATCCTTTCCCTGTTGGTCAGTAATAGATCTAGGATAGCCCTGTCTCTTGTGGGTTGTTGTACCAGTTGTTTGAGGCCTTCCCCCTGCAGGGAATCCACCATGTGTCTAGTTCTGGCAGATGTTCCTGCTGGTATTGCCCAATCTGTATCTGGCATGTTGAAGTCTCCCATTATCAGAACCTCACCTTTGGCTGTTATGTTTTGTATATCTTCTAACAGTAACATGTCTATGTCCTTCCCCTGGTCTGGGGGCCTGTGGACAGCCCCAGTTTGTATGGCTGTCCCATTTCCTGTTTCCAGGGTGACCCACAGTTCTTCTGGCTCCTTATGTGTATTCTGAATTTCTGTAGCTTTTTTTTTTTTTAATTCATGTTTATTGCATATTTCAGCACAGTTGTACATTAGTTCAAGGTCACTTTCAGCAGTTCTGTTTACAAAGGTACATACACTTTACACCAGAGACATTCTTGTACATAGTCATATTCTTTCGGCTGAGTCTCTCTCCACCTGGAAAGTCTCATTTTATATTGCTAGGAATAGAAGTTTTATTCATACCCTTCAGGTGATCGCAACCAGGCTCTCATATCTCCAAACCTTTCTCTTAGTCCTCTCCCCTCCCGCTCTGTTACCCCCTACCTCAAAGACACCAGCCATGGGGTCCATCTTCTCACGAAAACTTGTGTCCTCAGATTTATTCTATAGGTGATCTCCTCCATGTCTTTTATCTCTCCTATAATGGAGACCCATTCTTGGTGGGTCGGAGGGGACTGTGATAGCCATTTTTTTGTTATGGCCTTATGGGCCGCCGCAAGAAGGATGTTCCACATGTAAGTCCTGTCCGACCCCCTCATTTCTTCTGGTTTCATTCCCAAAATCAAGTTTCTAGGGCCCAGAACAGTCTCTAAGGAGAATATCTGTTTTATCGATTGATTAATTTCTGCCCAGTAATTCTTGAGGGTCGAACATGACCAGAAGACATGGAGATAGTTGCCATAGTTGCCACATCCCTCAGCACCCCCTGTACAGTTCCTGTCCCATTTACTTTGAACATTTGGTGTGATAAAAATCTCATTCTTACTTTCCATTCATACTCTTTCCAGAGTGGGGATGATGTGGTCTTAGAGGTCTGTGCAAGAACGGTCCTCTTCTTCTAAACTCACCCCCAGCTCCTGCTCCCATCACTTTTAGTTTGGGAAGACTTTACCCCCCTCCATCCCTCAGGGTTCCATAAATAGATGATATTTGCCTTTGACCTTTGTTAGGTTTATTATTTCAGTCATCGTGTTAGCAACCCATCTGAGGGTTTGGTTTGTTAGTAGGAAGATTGTAGTTTGTGTATGTGGGCTCTTATCTGCAAATATCTACAATAGTCTCCCTGTCTTAAGGAGAATTTTTCTTTGATCCGGTTGAATTCCATAACAATACCGCCCTCTATAAACTGGTCTAGGGAGTACAGTCCCAATCTCCCCCATCTTTTGAAGGTAAGGTCTTGTCTAGAGGGGAGAAACTGCGGATCCCACGCAAACTATCGTAATGGCCAGGCCACGACGTCGATGCCATGCTTGGCCCATAGATGTCTTAAAGAGCCCAAAGGTGTTTTTTATTGATAGAGATATCTCTCCATCTATGGTCCGTGAACCTGGTGTCAGGGCTCATCCCCAGAGCATACCATCAGTCAGGACCTCTTCAATCCTTCCATCGACGTATATGTTCTGGCCGACCATAGGAGGCCCATCTTAACTGGGTGAAGTAATCTTCAGGCAGATGCGTTTCTACCCCCATATTTTCTACTTGTCTGTATTATATTCTTAATTCTAGGTCTCCTATTATTCCAAATAAATTTTGTAAGCATCCTTTGCCATATTTGGAATTGGTTTTATGTATTTTTATTGGGAGACATTAGAATTGATATAGATATTTAGGAAGGATGTTCATCGATACTATTTGTATCCTTGAATATAAGGGTAAGTTCAGGGCCTCCCATCTTTTAATGTCATGCCTTATCTGAGACACAGTTGGGTCAAAATTATCTACGGAAAAGCATTGACAAGTTTTTGGGATTTGGGTGCCAAGATATTTTATTTTCCCCTATTCCAGTTATCCAATAGCTGCTTAATGTTGGGTGAGGGGTTATAGTGAAATTTCAAAACTCAGTTTTATTTTTATTTAGGGTGTATCCTGAGTGGCTAAATTTATCAATTATGGACAGATTTCAGGGATGGATCTGCTCAGGTTAGTTATATATAAAGAATGTCGTCTGCATATAAGGAGATTTTATGGTCTCCTTCACCTCTCTACCCTCTCACCTCCTTTGCTTCCCTTATCGCCTGTACTAAGGTTCTATGTAAATATCAAAAGGAGTGGCGACAATGAGCACCTCTGTCTGGTACCCCTCCCAGATTGAACCTCTTCGAAATGCCCCGTTTACCCTAACGAAGGCCTGTGGAGAGCGCACAGGAGCCTTGATTGCCTCCAAAAACAGTGTTGGGAAGCCCACCCTTTTTAATACTAAGACAAAAGTTCAGTCGAACTTTGTCGAGCAGCTTTTTCTAATCAAGGCCCATGAGACAAGCAGGATGTGTTGTTTATTAATGATGTCAATTATGTTTATGGTCCTTCTAACATCCTCAGGGCCTGCCTACCCTCTATGAAACCCGTTTGATCTGGATGAATTAGGTTTGCAAGAAAGGTCTGCAGCCTCTTGGCTATTATAGCTGTAAAGATTTTATAATCTACGTTAAGGAGTGAGATTGGTCTATATGAGCCACAGTCCGTCGGGTCTTTTCCCTCTTTCGGGATCACAGTTATAGTGGTGTAATTCCATGATGGAGGAACTGCCTCTCCCTCCAGCCAGACTTGATTATAGACCGTTTTTAATATAGGGGTTATTTCCCCCACAAATGTTTTATATAATTCTCCTCCAAACCCATCCGGGCCTGGACATTTCCCCACCTTGAGATCCCCAATAGTGCTCAGAATCTCCTGTTGGGTGATTGGACATTCCAAGTTTTGTCTCTGGGTCTCCGTAAGCTGAGGAAGACTCAGAGTTTTCAGGAATTCCCAGGCAGCCCAGGACACGATTACTGACTAAGGTTGGTATAATTTTTTGTGATCGTTACTAGTGCATCCGTTATCTGTTCCCATTTACATGAGATCTGTGGTAGTCGAATAATAGAACCGTAGCTTATGTGATCGGGCGGACTCTTGCTTTAATCGGTACGCTAGAAAGCGAGTGGCCCTTGGGCCACCCTCATAATAAGCCTGTTTTGTATAGAGCAGGGCTTTCTCAGTCTCTAGCATCTGCAACCTCTGGAGCCTTGTCTTTAACCCCCTTATCTGGCCTTCTCTATTTCTACAGAATTTTAACTTCTGTTGCTCTTCCAAAGTTTTAAGTTCCTGATTTAACTGTTCTCTTTGTTTAACCCTCTCCCTCTTTTTATATGTAGCTATCGAAATCAGCCTCCCCCTAAGCATGGTTTTTACCATGTCCCACAAAATTTGGGGTGTGGTATCCGCATGTTCATTTAACTGAATAGCCTGCTTTATTGCTTCCCTGATTTCCTCTTTCACCTTGTCCTCTCTAAGTAGGCTAGTATTCACCCTCCATTGTGTTGCCTTTTTTGGCAGCTGCAGGTCTAGCTCCAGATAAATAGGCTTATGATCCGATAGACTCTCTGATCCCACCCACACAGACTCAACCACTGAGATGTCCCTTCCATATGTAAAAAACATATCCAATCGCGAAAATATGTTGTATCTTGGGGAGTAATATGTATAGTCTCGCGCCAGTGGGTATTTCTCTCTCCATATGTCTAGCAAACCCGTGTCCCTCATGAGCCTTCTCACAGACTTGGAGGTCCTACCGTTCGGCGCTGGAATCCGTGAAGTGGTATCCAGAGATCTGTCCATAACCACATTCCAGTCCCCTCCTGCAATCACCACTCCCCTAGCCCTGTCTGCCAGTAACTTAAATAATTCTGCAAAGAAGGCTGTTGCTGAGCCTGGAGGGACATAGACATTTAATAATGTCACCTGCAGGTCCTGTACCGCCCCACCACCATCACGTATCTGGCCCTGCATCCTATTACCTCATCCTCCTCAAATGGGAGAGAGGCCGACAGTAGTATTGCAACGCCTCTCTTTCTCCCATTCTCCAAGGATGCATAGTAGATAGTTGGGAATTCCCGAGTTTTTAACTTTAGAGCTTCTTTGGGAGACAGGTGTGTCTCCTGTAAAAACTGTATCTCGCAATTCTGACTTTTAAGGAATTTTTGAAGCTGTTTTCTTTTGATGGGGTGGTTTATACCATTAACGTTGTAGGAGATTACCTTAGATTTTACTTTAGCCATAGTGTAGGTTTTTGGGTCTTTTTCAATGTTCTATTTCCTGTCTTAAATCTAAAGGATTCAGCTTTAGCCTCAGCAGCCTCTATTTCTTTCCCCAGCTTCAATAGCTGTCTTTTTTTTTGTCCCTGATGTATGTATGCACCCGTCTAAAACTTTCCTTGTGCCCTTGAATGGACCCAGTAAAAAACAGTAACCTGCTGGTTCCCAACCACTGACCAGCCTGAACAAACAGAACAATAGGTGATCTGTCTCCCCCTAGTGGGGATAACATTTCTATAACACAATTTAACCATTGTTTCTTAAACAAACACCTTACAGTCTTTAAAGATTTATAAGTAAACAATTCTGACAAAAGGTAGAACTCCCCCCCTCCGTCTTCCTTTCAATATATGCTCCACCTTTGTAGTACAAGAGTTGCACAGGAAGTGAGGCAACCAAATCTGCAAGACTGCAACTTCCTAGGTTAGTCCAGCCCCCAGGAGTGGGCTGGGTTGTGTCTCACTTAGGACACCTTGCCCTTTATGATGTTGTGGGCTAAACCTTCTTAGAGCATCTTGTCTGGGTCTGGACCCTGAGCTCCAAGATGTTACCAACGTCAGCAAAGCCAGAAGGCAGAAGATATCCTTCTCAGATTCCAGTTTTCAAAGCCATCCCCCTAGTAGAATTCGAGGATTTTCTCCTCACACCACTTTGATTGTAAGGCAATTATCTTTTGGTCCCCCCCCGAGTCAGTAGAGAGCTCGGGGGGGGGGGGGACCATCAAACCTTATGGTCTGCCAGCCGACTGCCTGCTAGGTCAGAGTTCTCCCAATGGCATTCGGAGACTGTTTCCCTTCTCCCCTCCCCCTTTTTAACTTTTTACTCTGTATTCCTGGATTACATTTATCCTGACCAACATGTTTCAATGCTTAAGAAAATCCATTTCATACCCAGCTCTTTTCTATCAATGCAATCTGGACAGATAATTAAAGTAGAATCCCTTCCCCACTCCCTTCCCCTCCCAATTCCAACATAGCCCTCCAACTCGCATCAACCACTGAACAAGAAACCCCTTCTCCATTTTTTAACCAGGTCCCCTAAAATGACTCCGTGACCAATGCAGTTTGCAACATGTTTTAGGTCTCTTACTATAGTTCCAGCCAGGCAGGCAGTCCAGTTATATACTCAGCCCTTGTATGTCCTATTTTTTCCTCCCTTTTTTTTTTATCAGTCTGCAGGGGCTCTTTCCATCTGGGGATCCACTGCCTGTACTTGTACCTCTGTATCAGCATCCCCTCGTGAAGTCAGGTCTGTCAGCTGCACAGCGGAGACATAGAGTTTCAGCAGATCAGTGATGTCTGCTCGGAGATTAGGTGACCGCGTTTGGTTCGAGCGTGCCACTCCCCTACGTGCAACCATCCAGGCCAACCTCCGGAGCTCCTTCTCTATCCGTTCTTTCTCCATTCCCGGAACTGGGATTCCGATGCCTTCTAAATAATTTTTAGCAGCCAGCAGATCTTCAAAAACCTTGGGCCCCTGTTTGGTTTCCACCCTTAGCCGAGCCGGAAAGAGCATCTGTGCCTTTAAGTTTCTGGCCCTGAGTTGCTTCAAGATCGGCCACATGGTGCGACGTGCTTCCTGAACCCCAGCAGTGTAGTCGTTGTCGATCGTTATACGCTGTGGGCCAAGCATGATTTTTTTCAGCCTCCAAGCCCTCCGGAGGATTTCCTCTTTAGAGGTATAGCTCGACATCCGCACCACAAAAGACCTCAGACAGGACCCAGGACTCGAAGGGGGCTGGGCAAGGGAGCGATGCGCCCGGTTCATTGATACATCAAATTCCGCAGGCAGTTTCAGTAAGTCCCTTAAAATCTTTTGGATATAGGTGATAGTGTCTGTGGCACCTTCCTCGGCACCTTCCGGAACACCATAAATTCT
The DNA here is from genome assembly GCA_016271365.2 of Neoceratodus forsteri. Classification (NCBI taxonomy): domain Eukaryota; kingdom Metazoa; phylum Chordata; order Ceratodontiformes; family Ceratodontidae; genus Neoceratodus; species Neoceratodus forsteri. Next base: position 1,274,483,575 of record CM057456.1, read on the forward strand.
GAGATTTTGCCTTCTGCTCCTTCCCTCAATATCATCGATTTTGGCCCTTAACTCCCTCTCCCTCGCCATCAGGAACAGCAGGAGGCGATCGTGACGCTCAGTCTGGTCCGCGACCAAGGTGAATCCCAGCTCCAATTTATCCGCTCTATGCTGTATATTGCCAATATCAGCTCTCAACTCTGTTAGGGATGTATCTATTTTTTGTACAGTTCTGGCGGTTTGCATTATTGAAGCTATCAGTTGTGTGTGCTCGTCTTCTGAACCAGTTTCCACTGCCGTGTCCACGTCTTCGGTAGGCCCCGGAGTTGTCAACAGTTTTTCTCCTTGTAGTAGCAGGTGTAGTTTTTGAACCAGGGTCTGTGCATTCCTGGATGCTCCCGCTTTTGATCTGGTCATTTTTACCGGCGACTGCATTATTAATTGCTTCAGATGCCAATTGATTGTGTATTGGGCCAGGAGGCTTGCTAGGTTAAGCTGCCATTCAGGTTGCTGACGTCACCGGAAGTCAAATTTCTGTAGCTTTGATATTTTCACTGACATACAGGGCCATTCCATCCCCTTTTGCACCTCGGTCTATTCTGGAACAGTATATAGCCAGGTACTGAAGTCTCCCAAGTGTAGTTATTGGTAAACCACGTCTCGCTAATTGCTACTATGTCCAGTTTGGCTTCTGTCATTATTGCTTGCAGGTCTGAGATCTTATTTCCCAGATTGCGAGCATTTGTGTACATGATTTTCCATTGGCCAGATTTCGGTGTGTTAGTTGTTGGGTGAGGTCTGGCGTTTCCCCACAATGCGTCGTGGCAAGTCGGACCTTTTCCTTACCTGGTGATGTAAATGAACTGCAAACATGCTGAACTTCTGTTTGACCACTAGCTGAGGGGGAGGGTGTTCTTCCCATTCAACATATGGGGTGCTGCACCCTACTCCCAATTTGCTAGTTAATATTCTGCAAAGACGTCAAACTTCTGCCCCAATGCACTGACTCCCTCCTTAGTCAGATGCAGTCCATCAAATTTAAAGAACTTTCGCTCCCAAAACTGTTGACAGTTCCCTACAAATTTGTGTCCTTTTTCCTGACACCAGCCCTTGAGCCACATGTTTAGCTCCCCTATCTCCCCTTCTCTGACCTTCCGTCCATCTGCCCCCCTCTCCCAGACTGGCAGGATCTCAGAGAAGGAGATGCCGGACAAAGTGGATGATAGTTTGTCACCCAGCCTGGTCAGGTGTTTCTTGGTCTCTACAACTGACCGGCTGGTGAGATCATTAGTCCCTGCTGGTCATCAGATGCGGTCCCCTCATCAAATGGCTCGAAAAGGTAAAACTTTTATTATACTGCTGTAGATCCTGTGTCTTTGTAAAGTTTGATCTGCTACTGCTGTGGGGTACTACTGGATTACTGGTGGTGGTGGTGGTGGGGGGGGAGATGGATGCTTGAGGGATCAGGCCGTGTGGTGAACAGCGATGAGTAAGCAGTCTGGTGTCTCTGGTCAAACAGAGAATGGGGGGGGGGCATGGATTATTCTAGAATGCTTTAAATTAAAACTTACCGAGGCTTAGGATTTGTTCAGGGATTTTGTGGCTGCAAGTGTATGTAGAGTCAGACTGTCAGTTAACTGCCCTGCCTATGTTATGTCTCACTCCCACTAGGCTTCATGTGGCTCTCTACCACTCACAAAATCCTACAGAACTCTGTTTCTCCCTAGCTAGATCTAGAGAATGTTTTGGTTGATTGCATGGGAATCAGTCTAGCAGGTGAGGTCTACTGAAACTGTTAAGTTTCACGTGGTGGGCCGAGGGTCAGAGGGGAAGGTATTCTACTGGCGCAGTGCACAAACCAGCCAGGGGCTAAAATATTCCCTAAGTCTTGAGGTCTGGGCCCGATCAAAATGAAGCAGGACTTTCATTTCTAACCCTGTGAAAATCTGATGAACTTACTGAGCTGTTAGAGATTTTGTGCGCATGCGCAACTTACTGAGCTATTAGGAAGTCTAGCTCCTTCCTCCCTTCTACTGCCCGGACTCGGAGCCATGTCAAATTGTGCAGCCCTTTTTTTTTTTTTTTTTTACGGGATTTCTACCACCCCTGCCATGCTCACCTCCGTGAGGAGCATTCATCAGTGCACCCACATGCATTATGTTTAGTGGAGGGCAGGGTTCTCACCATTTGGTTCTGCCATTGGCTCCTTACAGTCACCCACTTGGTGAGAGTGCACATGATCACGAAGCGGAACAAACTGCAAAAGACTTCAGTGAGGCCAGCAATGGATTGCATGGTGAGTAATCTCTGTAAAATGCTCACCATATGATAGTCTTACTGCCTAAGACAATGCACAATACAGCTACTTAGATTATTTATTTTTATTTAGTTTTTGTTAACCGGGAAAGCAGGACTAGACAATTCTGCCCATTTTCAGCCTCATCTTGAGGAGGGGGATACAGATGATTGCCAACTGACATTGAACCAGATTAAGCTGTTGGTGGTATTTTTACTGAATGGGGATATTTGGCCAGACCACCAGGGAAATTCCCCTACTCTATTGCCATTTCACCACACCCTACCCTGCAGACACTGACAAGTGTCATGGTGTGCCTTGGGGTCTTTGGCCCTTATGCGCACCCCATTCCATCAGGAAATACGGTGAGATGGGTGCGGTATAGGAGAATGGGGTGAAGTTTGGGCACGAAGAGTCCGAGGCACACCTTGATGCCTCTCACTGGCTGCAGGGTGTGGGTGGGGGTGGAATGGTATGAGCATGACAGGCAAGAATCCCAAGTCACACCCTGATGCCTGTCATACTCTACAGGGTGGGCGTTATGGTGGAAACCCCTAACGCCTCAGGCATTCGTTGATATTTCCTCCAAATTTTCAACATGTTTTTTTTGACCCCCACCTCATGAACAGTGGCAATATCAGTTTGTTAGCCGAAAACTGCTTTTGCACAATGACTATGGCATTTGGCACCACAGGTGCAAAAACACATTCCGAACAGGATGTGAAAAATGACAGCGGTACTGTTCATGGGGAGGTGTAAAAAATGGCAATGTTGAAAATCTGCTGTGAAAATCTTAAAAAAACTGGTGAAGTCACGAGCGTGCGTAGAAAGTGTGCAACGCACACCCGTAATGTAATTAGTTTGGAGATTTTTTTACAGCAGATTGTTAACACAGGCATTTTGGGACCTCCGATCATGAACAGTGTCAGTGTGATTTTCTTTATCTGTCCCGAACAATGATTTCCCACAGCAACCACGCATCTCTGCACTGAAAGTGTGAAAACACATTGTGGCCATGTTGTGGAAAATGACAGCTGTACTGTTCATAAGAGGTGTGGAAAATGCCACTGGTGAAAATCTGACTGAAAATATTACAAATTCATGAACCTACGAGGGTGCGTGGAAACTGCACAATGCTCTCGTAACACAGTCATTTTATAGGTTTTGTCACCAAAATTTTCAACATAGCCATTTTAAGACCTCTGCTCATGACCAGTGTCACTGTGATTTTCTTAATCTGTCCCAAACATTGATTTCACCACTGACTGTACCATTGTAGCTACATGTGCGGAAACATTTGGAGCGAGATGTATGAAATGGTAGCTGCACTGCTCATAAGGAAGTGGGGTAAAATGGCAATGTTGAAAATCTGGAGTGAAAATATTGAAAATTTATAACTTATGAGCTAGCATAGAACCTGCAATGCATGCTCGTGAACAGTCATCTTAGAGTCTTTTCACCAATTTCAAAATAGCCATTTTAAGATCTCTGCTCATGAACAGTGTCACTGTGATTTTCTTTAATGTGTCCGTACATTGATTTCAAGACACCGACTGCGCCATTGTGCACTACATGGGCGAACACGTTTTGGGTGAGATGTGAAAAATGACAGCTGTACTGCTCATAAGGAGGTGTGGTAGAATGGCAATGTTGAAAATCTGGGTGAAAATACGAAATTTATGAACTTACAAGCGTCTGTGGGAACTGCGCAACACCGGCTAAATAAAACAAACCGTTTTAGGAATTTTTCACCAAATTTTCATAGCCATTTTAAGACACTCTGCTCATGAACAGTGTTACTGAGGATTTTCTTAATGTGTCCCATACATTGATTTCAGACACCGACTGCGCCATTATAACGCTACATGGGTGGAAACACATTTTTGTGATGAGATGTGAAAATGACAGCTGTACTGCTCATAAGAAGGTGTGGTAAATGGCAATGTTGAAAATCTGGAGTGAAAATATTGAAAATTACGCGAACTTCTGACAGTGATGCGTAGGAACTGCATAGCACTTACTCGTAAAACAGTCATTTTAGAATTTTCACCAAATTTTCAAAATAAGCTTTTTGAGACCCATCTTATGAACACTGGCAGTGTCGCTTACTCAATTGTCCCAGAAAGGTGATTTCGTGCAGTGGCTGCTAAATCACCTCGGGCCCGAGTAACGCCATGACAGTGCAAGAATTCATGAGGAGGGGTCCCAAAACCCCATGTTGAAAATTCGAGCAAAATTCCAAAAATGCCTGAGATATGCAACAAAGTTGAAAAACCCTATCTATCCCATTATACAGCTTACCGGCATTTCCTCAGTTCGCGAGTCGGCTTTGAAGAGTGCAGGCGTGTTCAGTCCACCGAATCGTCGCCGGTTTCGAGGTAAGCAGTATGGGGTGGGGGTGTGTGGGAGGCAGGTGCGCAGTGGGTGGGTGCGGGTTGTGGGGAGGGGCAGGAGACTGCGAGGGACGGTTTTCTTTACAGGTTTTTTTGTAAAGACGACGTGAGGCGTTTGACACGCTGGGGTGGGCTCCTAGCGTGGCAGAAGGATGGCTGGGGGTGTGGAGCCAATCGGGGATTGGGCACCCCGTCCGGGCCATGGAGATCTATTGCCACGCTGGGGTGGGCTCCCCAGCGTGGCACCCTGTACCGGGATAGTGGAGCCGACGGGGATTGGGCACCTCTGGCCGGTGACAGCATGGGGGAAGTGGAGCCGACGGGGGACTGGGCACCTGTCGGCCATAACATCATTTTGCCGTGCTGGGGTGGGCTCTCAGCGTGGCACCTGGATGCTTTGGGGGCATGCAGCCGGCGGAGATTGGGCACCCCAGTCGGCCGTACACTGCTGGGGGGAGGGGAAGGCGCATGAGCACGCCGGTGTGCGTGCGCGACGTGTGTGGGGGGACAGCTCTGCTCATCAAGCCGGGCTCTCCTTTCAACTGTATGCCACTGCATTTTCAGTTGTCACAGACAGCTGGAGCAGTGATTAGCGCTCTGCAACCGCGCCTGCAAACACACTGACTGAACTGGAAGAGGCTGATACACCTCTGGAAAACTCATATGATGGCACTATGTTTCTTGCACATGCGTGCAAGCAAACATAAAACCAGCAGTACTATCTGCTGTGTCAAAAGATCGTCTTCTCACCCTCCTAGCTGGTAGAGAATGGTGCAGTCATGGCAGCTGGCAAGAGATGTGGTGTGAAAAGGGAACAGAAGCCTGTCTAATATGACACGCATATCCACTAACCTAATATACAGTTAGTTAAATAAACTAAACCAATAGGCTGGATTACTGCTGTATTAGTGCTCCTCTGTTCCTGCCTTTTCCCTCTCCCAGGACACATCTGGAAACGAGCTGTTACAAGCTCAGTATATCTTTCCTGGTAAAAGTTTTGAAATAAATAAATCCATCAGTCAATGCAGTCCAGTCTGTATTACTACAATACTAGCACAATGATTGCTGAACTGGTTAATATCATTGGAATGGTCTGGGATATTTTGGAATGGAGACATATTGGTATCCCTGAACTACTTAAAATAAAAGTTACATACATCATTTATTTGCAGATCACTGGTTTTGTCAATATTTTTTCAGTCTTCAGTATGCAAGGGACTGAGTAGCAGAGAGGCACTGAACTTCCTTATAGAATTATGCACACATCTTATGCCACCCTGTGGCTAGTTAGAGTTCCTACACTGAAATGTTTACAGCTCTGTAATTATTATTCACAGATTTGAAGACCACACAAATAGCTACAACAATAACTGTAGACAACATGTTTCAGCACTACTTATAGATCATTTGGTCTAGATGTTTACTATAATTTTCCTCAACTACTGGATCACTCCAAAACTCCAGTCTGTTACCTCTCATGGTAAGCTTCTCTCTCTGTTTTTTGCAAATCCCAGTCACCAACAACATACTCACATAGATGCATTTAAATCAAATCTATCTAGTTTGGTCCAGTAAGGTCCTTATGTATGAGCATTCACAACTTTCTTGCCTTGAATTTTTTAAAAACGTGTATAATTCTTAATAAATTGACATTCCTAGAGCAGACTGTTTTTAGGAACTATTGTCCTAGCAGTCGTCAAGTCCTCATTTTACCACCTTAGGAACATCGCCAGGATTAAGCACATTGTTCTATCCGGCGACCTTCCAACATTGACCCATGCCTTTGTGACCTCGCGCCTAGACTACTGCAACTCCCTGTAGCTAGGGCTGCCAGGGGTTGATATCCGCCGCTTGTTGCTAGTGCAGAACGCTGCGGCGTGGCTACTGATGGGGACTCCTCATTTGAGTCACATCACGCCAGTGCTGTGCGAACTGCACTGGCTGCCTGTTCAGCGGCGGATCACCTTCAAGGTTGGGCTTCTGACCTTTAAGGCCTTGCACGGACTGGGTCCAAACTATCTGCAGCAGCTCCTGAATCCTTACTGCCCCGGCCGACCTCTCCGCTCAGCTGACAAGGGGTTGTTAGAGATTCCCAGGGTATGCCTTAAAACATCAGGGGCCCGTACTTTTATATATGTGGCTCTGACCCTGTGGAATTCTCTGCCTTGGCAGATCCATGAGTGCAAGACTGTGGAGAGCTTTAAGAGGGCCCTGAAGACCCACCTATGGCATCTTGCATATGGTGTTTAAATTGTTACAATTAGACCAGTATTTATTGCCTGCTGTAGTTGAATTTTTACGTTTTTTATTCACTTGATTTTATCTGTTTTTAAGTTGTACAGCGCCTTGATTAAAGAAAGGCACTTTACAAATAAAGTTATTATTATTATAATGTTAGGAATAGCCCATGACAGGGGGTGTGGCAATGCTGCAATTTAATCACATGCTCCAAGTTGGTGGCAAAGCACAAGATGCAGTCAAGGGCTTTCAACAACCAGCAAAGTGCAGTTATTGCAGAGTCACTTCTTTCCGGGAGTGGGTTATTCCAATTTCTGCCTATGGTATAACATCCATATATTGGTCAAAAGTGTCACAGAATTAATTTCCTGGTACATTACTCTACCGTAGGATTTATTTATTGATTTAAAATTTGGTGACCAGGATAGGCACACAGCCTCAGGGAAGGGGATACAGCAGGAAGTGAAACAGCAATTACAAAGTCACAACAACAGGTGCATGAACACATACAATAAAATCACAGTGCAAGTAATGAGTTTCAGAGAAAGAAGAAAACATGTGAAAAGTGTACGTGTACATCAGTTATGGGGATAACTTTCTTTCTCTTGCTCATCATGGTCCTCATATCTGGCTTTTTTTTTTTCATTATATTTTATTATTTTCACACAATGCAAAAATACATTACATAATCATACATGATGCTGTGCAAAAAGTTATGTAACCCTGGCACCATTATTCCAAGGGCTACTACCCCTGCCTGCCTTCCTAACTGCAGGTTGAGAGGCCTGGTTTCTTGACTAACTTGTACTGGGGTCTCCCTACCAGTAGTAGTGCTACAATTACAGTGCCTCCACCCAGAATAGTGCTTAAGTGGGTAACTGTCACAGGTACAGCCCTCCGGAAGGCTAATACCACCCACTATCCTGGTTACTGCCCTTTTACACTTAGTTTTACAACTGCAACTCTTGACACCTAGAACACAGGTTAATGCCAGCATTAATTATATACTCATGTACAACCACTTACCAACAACGTTCGGTCTCTTAGTATTCACCCTGCAACCCGTGTAAAAGACCGTTTTCAACACAAACATGCACTTTCAATATACTTTGCACTGTGTCAATAACTTCTGACCAGATGGTGATATACTCACAAGCCAGGTTAACAACAGAACAATAAATCAGGTTTGAGGGGACATGAACAAGGGAGGGGCGAGAATCTAGATTAATGATTACTTTGCTGTACTGAGACAGGTTTAATTTACTTTAAATCACTTTAGTCCCTGACTTTATCAGTCCATGCAACTACTGGGTACCCAGAATGGAAAAACAGGCATGTCTGAGGCGGTGCCGCGGGTTGGCCGGCGTTGCAGCTGTAGTTGGAGCCCTTGGTGGAAGAAAGGTGGTTAAATATGAGCAACACACTTGTAGAAACATAAACCCTTTGTAATCCTGGCTGGATGGGTGAGTCACATTTAAACACATTAAACTGACAAACTGAATCAGGTGGTACCCTTAAACTTTTAATTGCTTGGTTGCAGGGAGCTACCCTGGTTTTACTCACTGTACCCAGATGGATGGAGTAAGGTGCTGGAGACATCAAGACCTGTTGCTTCCTTGAGCTGTTGGTGGGGACTGGGGCAGACATGACTCACCCCCACTTCACAGCCTTTCCCTGTAGGAGGTCGCAACCCGAGTTCAGTTGCTGTGCAGAGGCTGATTCCCCAATGCTGGTCTCTCGCCAGGATGCTGGTGATGGTAAAGGAGTAGTCTGAATAAGCCTCTGGTGGCATAGGCCCAGATGAGGAAAATGTGTTTTGCAAGTCTGGTCTGCATGCTGGTGAATCCTCCAGCTGGGCTTTAGCAAAACCTTTCTACACAGGAACGGCTCCTGGTTTTGCACAGGAGTCCCGGGATCAATGTTTCCACACATGCGGTAGGCCACAATTGTGGTGGCTGAAGTACAGTAAACTCTCTACTTTCAGTATCTAGCTAGTTTTCCAGTTCTAGCTCTTGGCTACAGAAACCTCTTGGTCCACTTCTTTCCTGCTGTTATGCAGTCCTGGAATCAATCAATCCCCTTTTTTGAATTGAGCTGGGTCCACAGGAGGCAAGACAAGCCTCTCCCGGTGGGGTTTCTCTCAGCCCACAAGCAGGCTGTTTCCTTCTCAGTGGCTTGAGCAGAATTTAACTGCCTTGAACACAGTTTTTACTGAAGGACCGTGATATCTGGATTCCGGTTGGCTACCCTTGTTGTCAATCACAGTTCAAGGATCCTCATTGGTCAATTTAGGCACCAACAAGACAGTTCACAGTTTCACCCAGAAGGCACTGTAATTAGGACCCCTTGGATTCGATTGGTCCAAACTGGAAGTCCAGGACCAAAAATGGTGGCTCCCATCGGAAAGTTTGATACTGGCAACATAAACAACTTATTTAGTTGACAAAAGAAAGGATTTACAAATAAATATTTATAGCACACTGAAAAACTCCCTCTGCACTATAACTGACAGCAGAATGGAATGAATTGGAGCGATGCCTGGCTGGTCGTGAGCCTTGATTCACTCAGACCCAGCCCAGGCTATGTATACCATACACAACCTGAAGCTCTTAAAGGGGTAGCGCAGGGGCATATCTGTACACTCACGCAGGACACCAGAACTTTACTGTACATGGATTTACCTTCTTAGGCTGGACATCTGCCAGGCAGTGGGCATCAAAGAGCCCATGAAGATACTTAAGGTAAGTCCCCGAAACTGGAGGGCTACCTCTCCCTGCCAAGGAAACCTGGCGTACACGTCAAGTCTATTAATACAGATAATCACATTTAATAAGGCCTTTTGTTATGTACAAGTCTAGTATATACAAAATCTTCGCAGGCATGAAACAGCTACACACATTATACCATGGCTTTTACTCTAAATGACATCTTGCTAGCAACTGCATAGTTTCCACAGTTATACTTTAATCATGACATTCGGGATTTAACTGGTTCCCACTGAATCACAGGAAATAACATTTGACCTTCTGAGCCCTCTTGAACATTTGTTTAGTGTAAACAGATATTGGGCACCTTTCAACTGACCCCTTTAACTCTAAAATGATAACCCCTAGAATACTGGGCGGAAAGCTTCATTATCACCTTAGAGGATGCAGTAAACACTAGTTCGGGTAGGGAATTTGCTGTAACATATACTCCTTTATGAACTACATTCATGGGCAGGTCTACAGGCTTTCCTCACAGGTTGTGAGTCAAATCACAGGCTTTACAGTTCTGTCTAAACGTCTTGGCGTAGGGGACATTGGCACTTGTCTTTCAACATCAGCATTCGGGTTAGCTACTCCCAGTTCATTGTCCAGCAAACAAGACAGCTTCTGACAAAAGGGGTACCACTGCACTCTCTTGAGATTCAGAACTGGAGGTATTACTTGTAGTTGGTGTAGCACTTGAACTTTCTGCTTCTTGAGACTTAGGTTCACCTGAAAGAGGTATTTCAACAAAGCTTAAATCATCCAACACACAGTTAGCATCTGCAGGAATAGCAACACTTTCTAGTACACAATCTAGTTCACTAGGCCCACTTACTTCAGCATCACTTGAAGGTTCACTAGTAGGTTTACTATCTTCTTGATCAGAATCAACCATTTCGATCTCGGACAATTCCACCAGGCATAATGAGTCGGCTATTTCAGAGGTCACACTTTGAACTTCACTTTCAGGGGGTACTGGTTCACTTGAAAGAGCAGGATTATCTGGCATTACTAGACTTTTGACACTATCTTCAACATTGTGAGGAGTGATTCCTTGGAACAGCTGAGCTAGTTCAAAAGAGGGGTAGTAAACAGCTCCATATTCACCGTCATTAGCTTCAGAATCAGCATCATCATCATTAACTACATTACCTGTAACAGAAGGCTCTGGCTGTTGAGCAGCAGGTGGCTGACTTTACGGTAGCTTACAGGCAGCAGTTCAGGTAACAGGTCCGGTAGGAGTCGCATTTGGAAATGCAGTGTCTATGACTATTTGCACAGTTGGCAGAAAGTGATTCCTATGGATTGTCTTTACAGCACAAGGATCTCATGAGTTTGAGAAGGTTGATGTGGTAACTGGACTCTCTGGGGGTCGCTGTGGGTCCATGTTCCACATAAGGACTGGTCCTGTAGGTGAGTTTCCCATCCTGGGAGGGAGGGAGGCGTCTGTGGTAAGGACCCTTGAGGGTTGACTTTGCTGGAAGGAGACCCCTTCCCTGAGGTTTTCCCTTTCTTTCCAACAGTCTAGAGCCTGTAGTAAGGTTCTTGTGACTGGCATTAGCTTTGAGAGAGAGTCTCTCTCTTCTGGGACCAGTGAGCCCTCAGGTAATAGTGGATGTCCCTCATTTGAAACTTGGCACCTGGGACTACAGCCATCATGGAGACCATACGCCCCAGGAGTCTAAGAAAATAACTGGCGGGCCTTAGCTGGCCCAGGGCAAAGGAATTTGCTAGGTTGAGGACATTATGCACCCTGTCCATAGGAAGCAGGGCCTTCCCTTGCAGGGTGTTGAGTTCTGCTCCAATGAAATCCAGTACGTGAACTGGTTTGAAGTGGGACTTTTCCTTATTGATTATGAATCCCAGGGACTCCAGAGTACTTCTGTAAGGCTGAGAGCTTCTCTGACCTTCTCTGGTGACTTGTCCACTATCAGTCAGTGGTCTAGGTATGAAAAGACAGACACTTGCTACCTCTTATGTAAGCTGCTACAACTGCCAGGCACTCTGTGAAGACTCTGGGAGCTGATGTGAGTCTGAACGGCAAGGCTGCAAACTGGTAATGGCCGTATGACAGCCTGAATCTGAGAAACTTTCTGTGGGATGGCCTTATAGGAATGTGAAAGTAAGCATCCTTGAGATCCAGGGAGGCTAGCCAGTCTCCCTGCTGCAAGGAATGGATCACCAGAGTCAGTGTTACCATTTTAAATTTGGGTTTCAGTAAGTGCCTGTTCAGGAAATTGCAGTTACGTAAGAACTTACCGTAACAGTAGATCTTCGAGAGAGGTTCCTGCAGTAGGTCTTCACATATAGGACTGTGCCCCCTGGCGTCAGGTCCGCACGGCAAACTTGTAGATGGCAATCATCAGCGGGGACCGCCCCCAACGTCAGGGCAGCGTGACGTTAGCCAGACTATAAAAGGGGCAATCCCGCGCCCGCTCTCCAGTTCTTTTCCAATGGAGACCTATAGATAGGTAAGAATAAAAACCAGAGTGAAAACTCCTCAGACCCTGCTTCTACTCTAGTCCCGAAGGGCTAGATAGGATGGAAAATAAGGATAAAACATCCAAAAACTGGGGGAAGGAGGGTGGAAATCTAGACCTACTGCAGGAACCTCTCTCGAAGTTCTACTGTTACAGTAAGTTCTTACGTAACTACAGTAACTTACTTCGAGAGGGTTCCTGCAGTAGGTCTTCACATATAGGACTGAATACCAAGCAGTCCCAAAGAAAAGCAAAAACATAGGTGCATCCGGGAGGAGGAGAAGTCGCCATAAGGAATCATGACAGAAGGCCTTGCATGACTGCAAGACCAAAGCCAGTTCTACGCCGAGAGGCAATGTCCAGACTGTAATGCTTAGTGAAGGTGTGAACAGACGACCATGCGGCCGCAGCACAGATCTCTGCCATGGACATATTCCTAAAAAAGACAGTGGAGATCACCACGCTACGGGTGGAGTGGCCTCTGACTGCCCCCAGAAGGGACTTCCCCTATATAGTACATGAAAAACGGATGCAGTTAGCAAGCCATCTAGAGATGGTCTGCTTGGAAATAGCCTTGCCCTGGCACTGAGGGACAAAGGCTACGAACAGTTGGCTAGATTTCCTAACCTCTTTAGTTCTGTTTGTATAGTACCTCAGGATCCAGTGCACATCAAGGGTGTGCAGAAGGTGTTCCCCCCTGTTGGAATACTGTGGATAGTACACTGGTAATTCCATGCTCTGGTTCAAAGTGGTTTCCGAAACTACTCTGGGCAAAAAAGAAGGATTAGTCCGAAGGACCACCCGGTCCTTATGAAAAATCAAATAAGGTTCTTTACAGATGAAGGCCTGTAATTCGGAAACCCTTCTGGCCGAAGTAACTGCGACTAAAAATAAGGTCTTCCAGGAAAGGAAGCGTAAGTCACAAGAAGAAGCTGGTTCAAATGGAGGGTAAAGTCAGCTTCTCGAGCATGAAATTCAGATCCCAGGGAGTACAAGGATTCTGAATCGGAGGTTTTAAATGAAGGATGCTTTTCAAAAAAGCTTTGGCAACCTCCAGCTGAGCCAAGGTTTTGCCCTCCACTGGGAGGTGGTAGGCCGACACCGCAGAAAGGCTGACCTTAATGGAGGAATAGCTAAGGCCCGCTTCAGACAGATGTGCGAGGTACTCTAGACCCTGGGAAACCGAGTACGAAAATGGATCCCAACTCCTTGCTTGGGCCCATATCGTGAATCTCTTCCACTTCATAGCGTAAGTAGATCTGGTGGAGGGTTTTCTGGCCGCCACTAGAATATGCGCAACCTGCGAAGATACCCCATAGCGAGACATCGCTATGTCCACAGGTGCCACTCATGAAGGTGGAGAGACTGAAGGCTCGGATGCACCAGGGTGCCCTGCTCCTGAGTCAGAAGGTCGTGGGAAATGGGCAAAGGAATCAGAGGTTCCAGTGCCAAATGTTGCAGTAGAGGATATCAAATTTGGCATGGCCAAAGAGAGGCAATCAGGAGGGCGTGAGCCCCCTCCTGTTGTAGTTTCACCAGAACCTTCTGAATGGAGGAAAGACGTACAGAAACCTCCCTGTCCATGAAAGAGACAGCACGTCTTGCCAAAAAGCACCACGCCTCGGAACGAGCGAACAGAAGACAGGTAGTTTTGCGTTGTATAAGGAGGTGAACAGATCTATCTCTGGCTGACCCCATCAAAGAAAGAGTTCTTCGACTACCTATGACTTTAGCTCCCACTCGTGGGCCCTGGCCACTGATCGACTGAGACTGTCCGCCAGGACGTTGGTGACACCCAGAACGTGGACTGCTGTTAAGTAAAGGCTGTGCTGAATCGCCCAGTACCACATCCTCATGGCTTCTCTGCAAAGAGGATATGAACGGGTTCTTCCCTGTTTGTTTAGGTACCAGACAGTGGACATGTTGTCCGTCTGGACTAAAAGAGATTCCAGAACCAGAAGTGACTGGAATGCCTGGAATGCGTAAAGAACTGCCCTGATCTCCAGAACATTAATGTGGAGCATCAGCTCCTGGTCAGACCAAGACCCTTGTGTCTTGTGAATCCCCAGATGGGCTCCCCAGCCCAGATATGAGGCGTCCGTGGTGAGAATTTGGGTTGGAACTGAAGGATGGAAAGAAATTCCCTTCGATAGGTTTGAGAGATCCTGCCACCAGAGAAGCTCTCTCTGAAGACTGTTGGAGAGCATGACTTTTTGGTTCACGTCGTCCATCCTCTCGTCCCACTGGACTCGAAGAGACCATTGGATGACACTCATGTGAAGCCTGGCCATGGGAACTGTTGAAATGGCGGCCGCCATCAGTCCCAAGAGACGGAGCACAGAGCGTGCTGGGATCTATCGGGCCTGTGCCACGAGAGTGGCCTGAGAAGCTAAGGTCTCGGCCCGATCCGATGGCAGGAAAGCCTTGCCCTAAACTGTGTCTAGTACAGCTCCAATGAACTGGAGTCTCTGGGATGGTACTAGCTGGGACTTAGGAAAATTGACCGTAATGCCCAAGGAAGCAAACAAGTTTAGAGTGAAAGAGAGAGACTCTTTCAGGCTGGTAGGAGAGGGAGCTGCGAGGAGCCACTCATCCAGGTACAGGAACACATAAATGCCCTGATGGTGCAAAAACGCCGCCACCACTAGGTATTTGGTGACCACTCTGGGAGCCGAGGAAAGGCCAAAAGGGAGTGCTCTGAATTGGAAATGCTTCTCCATGAAGACAAAACAGAGAAAATGGCGGTGAGCCGGGAGGATGGGAATATGCAGGTAAGCATCTTGCATGTCCAGGGAGCACAGCCATGAATTGGGGTGGAGCAGGGGAAGGAGCCCCTGAAGGGTCAACATACGAAACTTCTTATTTATTTATTTATTTGCTTTTGGTAACCGGGTAAGCACGCTAGACAGCAAGTGCCTATTTTCAGGTGCGACCCGGGAGAATTACAGGATAATTACATAAGAGAAATACATAGTAAACATGACAATCTGGAGCAGCATACTCCAACAGTGGTATTTACATGGGAGAAATACATAGTCAACATTGCTATCCGGAGCGGCATACTCCAACAGTGGGATAAGACAAAAGAGAATTATAAAGCAGTAGGACACAGCAAACAGGATTAATATATCAACAATCACAGGTTTCCAACATACAAGCCAGGGGCAAACATGGAGATATATGACCTCCCCAAGGTTGAATGAGGAACAATGTCACATACCCAGTGGTAGAGTGAAAACACTGAGGCGGCGAGGGAGCAAGAGCCTAGCTGGGGTACCAGTGCAGATGGGTTGGAGGGCTGAAGGGCTGGGGATTAGGCAGCACACAGGCAGGACACAGCAGATGTCTGGAAACTCCAGAGGGAGGTTTTGAAGGTGGAGTGAGAGGGGGAAGCACGAACTTGGGAGGGAAGGGAGTTCCAAAGCTTAGAAGCGTCGGTGGTAAATGCTCTATCCCCAGCAAGGGTGCGGGTCTTGGGAACCAGGCGGGTCTGGGATGCACAAGACCTAAGCTGGTAAACGGGGGAGGGATGTTTCAGGGGGAGGGCGAGCGAGGCAGGGGTGGCCGTTTGAATTATGTTGTCAATAAAGTATCCCATGTTGTAGATCCGGTGTTTTTCAGGGGGGAGCCATTCCAGACGAGAGTAGAGCGTGCATCGGTGGGTGAGATGGGGGGCCGCGAGTGCAAAGCGGCATACGTTGTTGTACGTGGTGTCCCACTTGGCTAGGCTAGAGGAAGGGACAGAGGTAAAGGCAACGAGACCCTAGGAGAGGGTGGGCAGTAGTATTCCCCTGGCAAGTGCCAGCCGGGCGGCCAGGGTGAGGCAGTCTTTGGCCCTGTATGCTAGGCCAAGTTTGCCATTTGTGGCATTGCATATGGATCTGATGTGCGCGGAGAGGTCAAGTTGAGGGTCAAGGGTGACTCCAAGGTACTTAGCAGAGTCAATTATCGGCAGGAGGGAGTCGCAGGTACCATGAATTTTGAGGGGCGTTGTGCAGGAGGAGACTTTTTTCGCGGCGCCAAAGAGCATAGCCTACGTTTTCTTGAGGTTCACTATGAGTTTGCTCCAGTCAAGCCATGCACTGATGCGAGAGAAGTCCGAATTGAGTTGGGCATTAATGCTGGAAACATCAGAGGCACTGGCTAATAGGACAAGGTCATCCACATACATAGTGAGGTGCCCTTCTGTGACCACAGAGGGTAAGCCATTGACAAACAGGGAGAACAGGATAGGTCCGAGGACAGATCCTTGCGGTACTCCACTGAAAACGGGTAGGAGGGGCAAGAGGGTTCGGTTGAAGCAGGTGAGTTGCTTCCTGTCCCCAAGGTAGCTGGTGAACCAGTCAAGGGAACGACGGGAGAAGCCAATGGTCTGGAGTGTGGAGAGGAGGAGGAGGAGATGATCTACGCGGTCAAAGGCTTTGGATAGGTCCACAAATATGGCCCCTGTCAACTTGCCCTGGTCAGTTGCAGTCCTGATCCTGGTTGTGACTTCAGCAAGCCCCATCGAGGTGCTGTGGCTTTTGCGAAAGCCATGCTGACAAGGGGAAAGGACATTGTATTCATGGAGGTAGTGGACAAGTTGCGACACTATAGCTTTCTCCAGAAGTTTACAGGCAGCTGACAGTATGGTGATAGGACGATAATTGTTGATGTCCTTAGGGTCACCGTTTTTCAGGACGGGGACAACCCGGGCAACTTTCCGTATGTTGGGGATGACCCCTGTGATAAGTGAGGTGTTGAATATGTGGGCAAGTGGCCTGGCAAGGTATGGGGCCCCCAGGCTGAGGAGCCTAGGTTCGAGGCCATCCTGACCCACCCCTCGTGGTGAGAGAGACCGGCAAGGAGAGCCTGGGTCTCACTCACAGAGATCTGCTTGAGGTAGAAGGGCGGACAGGAAGGTGGGGAGTCACAGGTGTGTGCCGGGGAGGCAGACTGTGAGGGGGTGGCGGACAGTAGGTCCGTGAAGAGGCGGTTAAAGGAGGAGGCAATGGTTAGGGAGTTATTACAGTTGGCCTCTCCAATAGTCATGTCGGTAACTTGAGCTTTGGACGAGCCACCGACTAGATTTTTTATGTTCGTCCAGAAACGTTTTGAGTCACGTGCGGTGGCAATCAACGCAGAACTGCAGTATTGGCTTTAGCAGCACGACGCCTCGCTGCAGGAGTTTTGTTGACGGTACTCCTGGAGGTCGTTTTGGTCGTTCTTGTACTCGACGAAGACGTTTAGTGTGCTGAGGTCCAGGATCGGTCTCAGGTCGCCTGTTTTCTTCGGAACCAGAAGAAGTGGGAGTAAAATCCCCTTACTATTTGGTTTGATGGGACGGGTTCTATGGCCCTCTTTAGAAGAAGTGCCTGAATCTCCTGAGAGACAATGGGGACCAGATCCCAAGGATAGAAGGACTGTCCTGGCTGTTGAGGTGCTGGAATTTTGCTGAATTCTATGGAGTGACCTCACTGGATGAGCTGAAGCACCCAAGCTTCTGTGGTGACGAACTTCCAACCGTCCAGGAGGAGGACGACCCTCCCTCCGACCTGTTCCTCCTGTGTTACTGGAGGGAGCGGAAGGAGGGGAAAGGTGTCAGGACACCGAGGGGAGGGCAGCTTTTGCCCCAGAGGCCTGTTTGGAAAATTTGGCCTGTGTGGTTTGAGCTCCAGATCCAGGTGCGCGTTTCTTTGTTTGGCACTTGGCCTGGGATGTGTTCCACCTTCATTGGTGATGAAAATGCTGCTTTTTCTGGCCTGTCTTGTATAAGGAACGGACATCCCGCAAGGAGCGTCCGCTCTCCTGCAGCCCAGTAATAATATCTTTGGCGTCGCCGCCAAAGAAGATGGAACCCCTGAAAGGGGCATCCAGAAGAGAGGACTGCACATCCTGCACCAGTCCCGCTATACGAAGCCAGGAGAGGCAATGGAGGCAGATCCCCGTGGCTGTCGCTCTAACCACCGAGTCAGAGTCGTAAGTCGCCCGAAGGGCGTGGTGACACGAGGATTTCCCCATCCTAACCTTTTCCAACAACTTCTTTCTCAGGGTTTCGTCCTGAACCTCTTGGAGGTCCCTGTCTAAATCCAAAAGCGAAGCTTTTTGAAAGGCGACCATGTGCGAGACGTAATTAAGGGAACGTATCGCACAAGAGGAAGAAGAGAATATTTTACGCCCAAATTGGTCGAGTTGGCGCTAGTCCCCAGCAGGAGGCGAAGAGCTCAAATGTTTGGGCTAGGCTGAATGATTATGAGCGGCTGTGATGACCATGGAGTCAGCCTTAGGATGGGAGTTAAGGTGAGATATCCCTTCCGGGGGGTAATAGGTGCGGTCAGCTTTGCGTGAGACCGCTGGGATAGAAGATGGTTGTTGCCAGACTGTGGTCATAAGGTCCTTTTGGGGTGCCATCCACAGAGGAATGGGGCAGGGTCCGAGATGGCTAGATCCAGGTGTTCTGCAAGGCGTTTTCTTTGCGGATCGACCTCTTTGGATGGCCATCCGCCAGCCACCTGGATAGAACGCAACAAATCTCCAAAAGAGGGATCCTCTGGAGGCAACTTTGGAGAGTCTTCCGGAGGGACCTCTACGGGAGACCTAGGCTCCGACGCATCCGTGTCGGAGTCGGTGTCCGAGGGTTCGGAGCTACTAGGCATGGAAGGGTCTGGTTCCGTGGTGCCAGCAGTGACAGAGGTCGATGCTCTGGCCCAAGGAAGTGGTGGAGAGGCGACCCTGGGGCCGGGTGCTTCCCACACCGGCTGTCTTAATTCTGACAAAAGTTGTGCTCTAGCCTCTTTCCACCAAAGAGGGACGGACTCATACCGTGGAAGGGGGAGGCTGGTAACTCGGATACCCCAGGTACTGAGGATAGTGCCAGGATGGGTAATAAGCAGAGTACTCAGGATAACCTGGCGTGGGGTGTCCTGGAGTAGGATATCCCGGCATCAGAAAAGATGACGATGGATAACCCGGCATCTGGTAACCCGGCATCTGGTAACCCGGCATTGGGAGACATGGTGACGGAGGCACCTGGCCCTGCTTCGGGTACTGAGTGACCGACGGAGGGACGCTTGCACGTGGTTGAGAGGGTTCAGAGACTTGGAACCCAGTCAAAGGACCCATAGGGGGCAGTGCCATAGCGCCAGAAGGTGGCGTTGGATCCGGGAGCGCGCCCAAAGAGCCAGAGGGTGGAGGCTCCATAACAGGATCCCCGGTCGGCAGCGGAACCTTGTCCAGCGATGGCGGAAGGCCTGGCGAGGGGGGGGAGGCCTCGAGGGGCCCCCGACGGCAGGTCCGAGTGCGACTTTGCTAAGGCAAAAAGCAAAGGGTCGGGTGGAGAGGCTCTGGGATGAATAACCCTGAGAGACGACAGGCTGACTTGTCCCTCACTCTGTCCGACGTCGGAGGCCAAACTGAAGCCCGACACGAGAGTGGATGGATCCGACAGGCGTCGGAGGAGCCGGCGTCCGAAACAGCAGATCCGGCCGGGCTAGAGATAGCTGGAAGGCCACCGCTAGTCTGATCGGCCGAGGCTGTGCACCCTTTGCTAGAGGTGACTTATCGGCAGGACAAGGCGATGAAATTACCACCTCTAAAGAGGCTACCCCCAGCTGCCCGCTCACCTCGGCAGGAGGGGGCCTGGCCCAAAGAGGCAGACGGGGCGCCCGAAAAAGTACTTGCTGTTGCAGGCCTCTCGTGTGATGATGGGCTCCAGTCCCGGCACTTCTCTTTACTCTTCTTCTTTCTCGGGGCCGGCGACGACAACCTTTCCCTGAGTTTTTGGAGCTCCTTTTCCATAGACGCCAAGTGTCGGGTCAGAAGATGGGCCTCGAGGGACCGCTTGCACCTGGTTCTGGTTGAAGGCCTGGCAGATGGAACACTCCTGGACATCGTGTTTTGAACCTAGGCAAAGGAGGCAGCGGGAATGGTCATCCCCGTGCGGGATTTGAGCACCGCACTTAGAGCACTTTTTCTTCTATCTAGAAGACATCAATTTGAAGAAAACTTTGAGATAAATTTAGATAAAAGGTGAAGGAAACTTCAACAAAATACAGTGCGGACGTTGGATTGCTGTTCTGACACAAGCCAAACGTTACTGAGGCGATGGCAGGAAAGAACTGGAGAGTGGGCTCGGGACCGCCCCTTTTATAGTCAGGCTGACGTCACACTGCCCCGACGTCGGGGGCGGTCCCCGCTGTTGATTGCTATCTAGAAGTTTGCCGTGAGGACCTGACGCCAGGGGGCGCAGTCCTATATGTGAAGACCTACTGCAGGAACCCTCTCGAAGTAAGATCCTTAGGTCTAGAATGGGTCGCCATTCCCTATTTTTTTGTGTGTGAGAAAGTACCTGGAATAGAGGTCTTTTCCCCACTTGTGGAAGGGTACTCTCTCCAGTATTTTTGCAGCCAGAAGTGCTTTTACCTCTAATTCCAACAACAGCTTTTCTGTTGGAGTTAGGGGTTTGCTACATTGGGGCCCTGCAGAGAGGGAAACTTTTTGAAATGCAGGGCAAGCCCTTGACCCACCACCTCTAGCACCCATTTGTCTGTGGTGATAAGATGTCATTGCTGGAGGTAGTGGGACAACCTGCCTCCTACTGGGGGAAGGCGACCTGGATGTTGCAGTCAGTAGGTTTTTTTGGATTGAGTGCTAGGAGAAAGAGAGAAATTGGCCCTTCTTTGACCTCTCCTTCCTCTTCCTCTGAAATAGCCTCTCATCGGAGAGTAATCAAAGGACATAGGCATAGGGAGGAAAGCCCTTGGGAAGTAATCCCTGCCTCTGTTTCCCCTGTTCTGAGATCTTTGGTAAGAAGCGGCTTTCTCTTTAGCAGCATTGCTTTGTTAGGTGGTTTTATATTCCTCCACCTTTTTCATGTAAGCTTCTGTTTTGTCCCTGAAGAGAGAATTGTTCTCGCAGGGGAAATCCATAGCTTTGGTCTGAGTGTCCTGGGAGACTGGTGGTCCTCAGCCAAGCATAATGCCTCACGGACAGAGCCTGGACCATAGCCTTAGAGGCAGTGTCATTAGTATCCACAGCCATGTGGAACTGGTATTTGCTAACCTCTAAGGTTTCATCTCCTACCTGTCGGGGCATCTCTCAGGCTCCTTCGCTCAACCTGCAGCTCCTTACCACCTGCTTGAACCAATCACCCCGACTGTATCATCGGGATCAGGACCCTCATCTCCCCCTGGCCCCCTGGAGAGGCCGAGGATCCCCAGGGGTGAGAGTCGGGGGTCAGGCTGGCGTTAGATGTGTGGAGCCTCGGTTACTGGAGATTGCAATTGCCTCACCAGGCCGGAAAGGGGTTTTCCAGCTTTTCTCCCCTTGTCTTAGATGTGCAATGCATCCAGCGTGGGCATGCACACTCCTGTACATGCCTGCAGGATCGCCGCTGCCGCAGCCAATCCCCATCGTTGCGGATCTCAGGCTTGTTATGCCCATGACTACCACCAGGAGCCCTCAGAGCCTGAGATCTGGATCCCACTCCCTCCCAGGACAGGAGAGCAGTCCTCCGGATGCTCAATCTTGTCCTTCTCCTGCTGACCCCCGGCGACCCGAGTACACTCCCGAACCCAGGTCGCCGGTGTGGCGTCCAGTACCTCAACCCTCAGCGCCATCGGGCGGGCTACAGTTTCTGCCAGGTCATGGTCCATTCTATCTGGGGCCTGTTGATTTATGGCTAGCACAGAGTTCCAGAGAGCCTTGTGATATTGAGCTGCACAGGCCATATAGGTGGAGAGGTGAAGCAGCAAAGAGTCTGTGGTATAAGACTTCTTGTCCATCGAGTCCAATTTTCTAAATTCCTTTTCAGGAGGTTGAGAGGAAAGAGGCACTTTGGCTTTGTCACAAGCTGCAGCCTGTACCACTCATTATGGTCTGGGTGCATGTAAAGGAATTCAGCATTAAGATTTCTCTACGTGATACTTCTTCCCAATTTTCTTGTCTACTCCAGGTACAGACGTGGGATTCTGGAGTAATTTAAAAGTTGCCCTTCCAAGGGACTTATAGATAGGCAAGAGCAGCTTTTTAGAAGGAAGGAGATCCATCATTTCCAAAAAAGTCCCCCTGAATAGTAAGGTCTAGGGTGTCCAGTATGTGCTGCACTAATTTACAGTGAGAAGAAAAGTCCTCCTGGCCATTAGAGGGGTGCCAAACTAAGGTCAGGGGATACATCCAGCTCTATAGATTCATCCTCTGGTTCATTTTCATCACCCTCCTCATAATACAAGCACTGGGGGAGCCCAGAGTCCGAAGGATAAGGAATATTAGAGCCAGCAGGGGCACTGAAAAGGTTGCCCATAGTCATGTTTGGTATATTTGCCAAGCCTTAGTCATTTCTTCAGAACAGGGTGTATATTTTTGTGTCACTGGCATCTCCCTTTGTCCTTCAGCGGAAGGGGCAGTGGTATGTTTCTCTTTTTGTTTCTTTTTTTGTAGCCACTGAGTCAGGTACATGCTCATTTTGTCTTTTTTTAGCTTGGTCACTGTTATTATTTTATCAGACTTTTTTTCTAGGTGGTCCTTAGAGGACCTATCTTTAAGCTTATGTTGACAAGAAGACCCCTCTTCAGGATTTTTGGCAGAGGGGGATGCAGACTGAGAGGCCATTATTTTCAATCTTTTTGCCCTCTTTTTAACTGTTTTTGAACAAAATTTAGAGCAAAGCTCACAGTTATGCTCTGGACCTAGACAACAAAGATGGTGGCCATCTGCCTTGGCTACTATCTTAAAGCACTTTATACAATCTTTAAATCCAGTTGGTCCAGTCCTCTTTTTAGGTGTTTCTTACATGTCAGTTTGTCAGAAAACCTTTAAAATCGTTTTTCCCAACTGGTAAACGAAAGAAAAACAATCAGTTCCCTTGAGAAATGCAACCATGAATAAACAGTTCCCACAGTAGAGAAGGTAAAGTTTTTGAAAGGAAAAATGCGGTTCCTGAAAAAATTGGGAATGTTTAAATATTTTTTTTTTATTTAGCCATTTGGTCCCCTTTGCCTCCTCCTGCCAACTGGCGACGGGGACACACAGGCATTTCTGACATGCTTTCTCCTGGACCCCCCCCCCCCGAGGCTCCGCACACAGCTGTGTGAGCGTGTGGAGGCACACTACGCACCTGTGGCACCAGCTCAACCCCTTCCACCTCCCGTAACTGCCACCCCCTCTCCGCCTATGCTACCCACCAGACCCTCCACCTGGTGGGAACGGAACTACGGGGGGGGGGGCGCCAACCCACCCTCACTACCCTCAGGAGAGGAGAGCTGCCCATCGGCACGCTCGAGCCTGCTCCTCTACCCCCCCCACGCTGGAATGACCTGGGGTTGTTCCCGAACCCGGGTTGCTGGCGTAGCACGAGGTGTGGCATTCAGCACCTCAACCCTCAGTGCCACCAGGCTGGCTTTATGTTTAAATAGTTTTAAATTAAAAGCATGACTTTTATACCACAAGCGCTAGAAAATTTACCTCAGAAAAAAAGCGGGAACAGCTAAATAAAACTGAATTTGTGGATACCGGCAACCAAAGGCAACCACAAAAAAAGTGGTAAAAATGTAAAGAATACCTGAAAAAAACACTAAGGACACCACAAAAGTAAAAGAAATAGGCACTTCAAAAGAAATAAACTTTCTTCAAGCAAAGTGAGAAGAGAGAGCTCCGGGGCAGTATTGCTCAGTCAGTGGAGAAATAATTCTGACTGCCCTCTAGCTCTGCTATAGACAGCGCAACCTCTTACTCTCTCCTGATTGGCTAACTGATATAATTCATTAGCATTAACTCCACCTCCGGGGCGGCTGAACCCAGCTGGCATACTGCTATTGACAAGCATATTAAAGGACCCCTGGGGTGAGAACCCTAATTATACAGCTACAAGCTCCAACATACTGCTGAGGTAGTGAGCCCAAGAGCAGTATGACTAATTGCGCAGAACTAAAAGTCTCAACAAGTGTCCTCTACTGCACACTCTGCCAGAGGGCTAATGGCATCATACTATGTTCCTAAAGAAACAACTCAAGAGTTGTATGGCAGTAAATACAATATCAAAGCATAATAGGTTAGAACGATAAACATTACTGATGTCTGCCGATGTGCACTGCAGGTAGTTATGCACTGAAAAGCCTCTCATATACCTCATTCCTCATCCCCAAAGTCAATTCTCATTTTGGTTGATCTTCTATCAGCTTCACACTCCCTTTACTGTGGAATAAACTTCAAAAAACCTTGAAGTTAGTAATCCCTGTAAAACTGTCCACCTTCAAAATGCTATTTGCACGTTCCTTCAATGAGCCCTGCAATTCTTTCCCCCAATTGCCTGCTTGATACCTAGGGCATAAGACATCTACCCTGTGTGGCCCTCTGGCTGCCCCTCCCATTTCTTCTCCTTGATACCTACCTTGTAATCCCTTTTTACTCCTTCTCTTTTATCAACCTCATAACCTCCTCTTACTCCTCCTCCTCAAATCTGTTTCTGTATTGGAACCCCTTCTTACACTTCCTTATGACATTCCTCACATTTATTGCACATTACTGTACTTTTTGTCAATACTGTATATAACTGCTGTATTTCTCTTGTACTAATTGTGTTCCCTCTCCTGTGTATTCTGAGCATTTATTGTCTGTACTCTCAATTTTATACCCTTTTTGCATTGTTTTATGTTATGTTTCCTTGTCTAGGTCCACCTTGCAAATGAGTTCAACTCATTGGCGTCTTGCCTGGTAAAATAAAGATTGACTGACTTGATTGATTGATTAATCTCCATACTCCCACCTCCCCATCACGGAGAATCAGCAAAAGTGTATTTTAATCACAAAAAGAATCGGCCATCATAGCCAACAGTGATCTGATAATGCTGCAAACTTGTAGGGATTAGGTTAATTAAACTTATTATACCTTATATGCAGCCAACAGGTGTTATTTAAATGAATCCCAAATCATATGTGTACCCCCTCCCCCCACTACAAATGACTGTACCAACAAGGTTCCACTTTCCTACACATAGGGAATGACTTACATTGTGTACAAGAGTTCAAAGCAGGGCAAGTGAATAAGCACAGAAAAAAACAAAGTTCCCCTGGAAAGTCAGAAAAATCCTATAAAATAATAGTATACTGTCTTTGTAGTCAGGTGAGGAAAGCCAGTAAAGCACGCTGCATTACAAAGTCTATAGAAATATAATGGTTAGTCAGTGCTATACTCAGCCTGACCAAGAGTCCTCCTCATCCATTGCGGGTGTCCAATCATCGGGATGAAGGTTCTGGAGTCCCGATAATGTCCGATTGACCCACCTGCCTGCCTCAATTGCATCCGAGAAGGCCCACACTTTCCCCTAGGGAGGGAGGAGGAGGAGGAAGTTTTCCAAGGGGAGCCACTCAGTTACCACCCGGGGGGGGGGAGTCTGGCCAGAGAAGAAGGGAGGGCCGGGGGAAGGGAAGGAGGGGGTCACTCACCCATACTCACCTGAGTGGTAAGGGCTGTAAAATTCTAAACATAAAAGCCAGGTAGAGTACCCACAGAGCTTAGTATTTACAAGAGTTCATAAAAGTGCCTTACATCAGTGAAATATCAGTGCTCTGTGTAGCCAGGTGATCATAAGGGGCAGTAGCTGACCTCCTTTCCCAGTGTAGCTCAGGGAGGGCATGGCAAGTCCTTTCCCCGTGCAGAGGGGGTAATGTTGTCTCTTGTGCTTAAGGGGGAGGAGGGGAAAGGTGCCCACATCACTTAGTATTGTTCTGTACCTTTTTTTGCCGTATGTGACATTCTGGCCAGTGTGGGTAGGTTTCAGATCACAATCAAGTATTCCTTTCCTGTGGATATGTGTAATGGTAGTTTACTCACCTGGTAAATGTGATTATAGGAGCACCTTCTTACAGCACTCCGAGTCTCAACACATGGGTAATAGCGCTCTCCTCATGGGCTGATGCACAAAGGAATCCCAAAATTTGAAATCCGATCCCTCTCCTTTCCTTGTTGTTCCCAGAATCCTTAGTATGATATTGTCCAGATCTTGTTTCCCTCCTGAAAGTATAGTGTTGAAGACCAAAAACTCTACCCTCCACCGGTCCCGTGAGTGACTGTTGGGTAGAAGAATACACAACACAAGTTGATGTTCTATCAAGAGATATTCTTTACTACATCTGTTATTTATACTCATCTGATAACATGTTACATTGTTAGTGACTGAGTGTGGCAAGAGTCCCGTCACCATATACAATTAGTGAATGAAATCTTTTATATACATTCTTAAGGCGGTTACTCTAGATGCTTTTCTTCATCTCTAACAACTATATCTATATATGTTCTTCCGCAATGGGTGGGATACGGAGTGCTGTAAGAAGGTGCTCCTATAATCACCTTTACCAGGTGAGTAAACTACCATTATCTATCGCACATTCTTACAGCACCCTGAGTCTCAACACCTGGGTGACTGAACAGCAATATTAGACCTTACCCTGGGTGGAAGGAGGAACTTGGATCAAAGCTGTCTGGAGCACCTTGCGAACAAACTCTGAGTTCCCCGTTAGGTCAGTGTCTAACCTGCAGTACCTGAAGAAGGTGTGCGGGGACGCCCAGGTAGCTGCCTGGCAAATATCTCTGACAGACGCAGCATTGCATTCCGCCCAAGATGTGGCTACTGCTCTCGTGGAGTGTGCTCTGATGTTTGTTGAGGGGTTCTTGCCCCCAGATCTGTATGCCTCTGCTATAGCCTCTCGCAGCCATCTAGCAATCGTGGATCTGGAAGCTGCTAGACCCTGTTTATCACCTTGGAGTAAAATGAAAAGCCTGTCTGTCCAACGGAAACTCTCTGTTCTGGCCAGGTAGGTCCGGATTGCTCGGGCTGGGTCTAGGCCGTGTAGGGCTTTGCTGTGAGGGTCTTCTATTTGGTGATCTAGGGTAGGGACTGTGATCTCTTGGGAAGTGTGGAATGCACCGACCACCTTCGGAATGAAAGATGGGATGGGTCGGAGTATGACTCTGTCTGGGAAACAACAGGTAAATGGTTCCCTGCATGACACAGCCTGTAACTCGCTAGTTCTCTTGGCTGATGAGATAGCTACTAGGAAGATGATGGGTTCGAATGGTGCGGTGGCGAGGGCGTTGAGCACCAAGCTGAGGTGCCACGGAGCCATTATGGGTCTAGGGGGGTGTGTGTGATGAGATTTGCAGCGTTTAGGATTGATTGAACCAACGGGTGGGCTCCGGGTAAGTAGCCAACAGTTCCCCCC
This sequence comes from Neoceratodus forsteri, assembly GCA_016271365.2. Taxonomy (NCBI): domain Eukaryota; kingdom Metazoa; phylum Chordata; order Ceratodontiformes; family Ceratodontidae; genus Neoceratodus; species Neoceratodus forsteri. The sequence goes on from CM057456.1 coordinate 1,274,510,906, forward strand.
TTACAGCCCCTATGGCGGCTCTCTGCACCCGCAGAGACGCGGCTGATAACCCTTTTTCCAGTCCTCTTTGTAGAAATTCCAAAACATTTACAATACTACATTGAGTAGCCCTTAAGTCCTGGTTCTTGCACCAAGAAGCAAAAGCCCACCACTGTCTGTTGTAGGTTTTGTTGGTGGACTCCCTTCTAGCTTGTACCAAGGTGTCCACCACCTTACCTGATACCCCTAGCCCTAACAATCTAGACCTCTGAGCGGCCAAGCCGTCAGTTTCAATGGTAGGGGGGTTTTGTGCCAGATCGGGCCTTGTCTGAGTAAGCCCCGGTGGTGTGGTAACACCATTGGATTGTCTGTCAACATTTTCCTGATGAGGGTGTACCAGGTTCTCCTCGGCCAGTCTGGGGCTATGAGTACTACACTGCTGCCCGTGTCCCAGATTTTCTGTAGTACTGCTGGTAGCATGGATATTGGGGGGAATACATATGCCCTTTTGAAGTTCCATGGGGTAGATATGGCGTCCACTCCTACTGCTCTCTTGTCTCTAAATCTGGACATGTAGATTGGAAGTTGAGTGTTGGTCGCTGAGGCCATGAGGTCGATGTCGAAGGGCCCCCATTTCTTCTGGATCTCGTTGAATATCCCAAGATGGAGTTGCCATTCCCCTTGTTGTAGCGTTTGCCTGCTCAGCCAGTCTGCCCTTGTGTTCAAGCTGCCTGCCAGATGGACTGCTGTGAGGCTGAGTAGATATTTTTCTGCCCATTGCAGTAGGATTTCTGCCTCTCGAGCCATGGCTTTGCTTCTTGTTCCTCCCTGTTTGTTGATGTATGCCATTGTTACTCAGCTGTCGGTCCGTACCCTTACATGGTGCCTTTCAACTTGAGACTTGAAGTGTATGAGGGCTAGTCATATGGCTCTTGTTTCTAGTACACTGATTGGGAGTTCTGACTCCCGGTTTGTCCATTTTCCTTGAATCGACTGCCTGTCCAGAACAGCAGCCCATCCTAGCAGGCTTGCGTCTCTTTCGAGGGTTCTTGTTATATCTTTCTCCAATTGTGCCCCCTGCGTGAAAGTGTGTGGGTCTGCCCACCATCTTAGTGATTTCTTTATCGATGTTGGAATTGTCACTTTCTGGTTGTAATTCTACTGACTTTAGTTCCAGTTGTCCAGGAGTAGGCGTTGTAGGTGCCTCATGTGTAACCTGGCCCAGTCGTGCAGGTCTATGCAAGCTGCCATGAGACCAAATAGTTGCATCAGATGCCATAGTGTTGTCAAGTTCTTCTGCATAATTGCTCTGCAGTACGCTGTCAACATACTGATGCGTGTCTGTGACAGTCTTACTGTGCCTTCCACTGTGTTGAACGTTGCCCCCAAGTGGTCTAACAATGTGGTCGGTGTTAGGTGGCTCTTTGCTTTGTTGATAAGCCACCCGTGTTCGGTCAGTAGTTGCTGGGCTCTGAGGGTAGCTGCCCTGGCCTGGTCCACTGTTTTCACTTGTATCAACCAGTCCTCTAGGTATGGGATCATGTGAATGCCTTCCATACGTAGTTTTGCCACTAGGGGTGCCACGACTTTGGTGAACAGTCTTGGGGCTGATGCCAACCCGAACAGTAGGCACTGGTACTGGAAGTGATAACCCAGTATGCTGAATCGGAGGAACCTCTGGTGGGATGGTCTGACAGGTACATGAAGGTAGGCATCCTTCAGATCTATGGAAGTTAGAACATCGCCCTTGTATATGGCTGCAATGGTGGACCTTAGGGTTTCCATTTTGAACTTCTGGTACCATACAAATCTGTTGATAAACTTGAGGTCCAGAATCGGTCTGAGGTCTCCGGTCTTTTTTGGGACTAGAAAGAACACGGAGTAGATGCCGGAGTATCTCTCCTGATTTGGAACGGGCTTTATGGCTCTGCTGTGTAGTAATTGGTTTAGAATGGCTCATACTTGTTGTGAGGTCGCTTTGTCCCTTGAGAGGTGGGATTCTACATATCTGTCCTGCCTTGGGACTGAGTTGAATTCTTTGGCGTAGCCCTCTGCGATGATTTCCTTGACCCATTTGTCTTTGATTGATTTGGTCCAGGTCATGGCGAACTGCTGTAGTCTGCCTCCGCTGCGTAGTCTGCCTCCGACTGCGTTCTTCTGGCCCTGGACTGGCGGATTCTCACTGGCAGAATCCCCTGTTTGATTTGTTTGACTTAAAACCTTGTTTGCTATTGTAGTGAGAGCCTCTGCCCCTGTCACCCTGAAAGTTCTGTTTGTTATTGAAAAAGTTTGGTTTGAACCTGAACCCGCGTCTATCTTGCCCTTGGTCCCCTTGACCCCTCTTGGCTCTGCCTGGGTAGTGACGAAATTTGTTGTTTTGAAAGGATGGTAGAGTAGAAGGTCCTCCTTGATCCTTGTCGTCCCCTTTCTTTACCATGAACTCTTCTATGCCAGGTCCAAACACCTTGTCTCCTGAGAACTGTAGTTTCATTAGTCTTGATTTGGACTCTTGATCTGCATTCCATAGTTTGAGCCAGACCTGTCTCCTGGTTCTACTGATGGAAGCTGCTGACCTGGATGCCATCTTAAAGCTATCGATTGTGGCATCGGCTACGTACTTCATGGCTTGAATGGCATAGTCCATTGTGGCGCCATGGGCACTGGTTTCGGGGATGTCTTGCTGGACTGCTTCCAACCATTGGAGTACAGCCCTTGCTGAGTAGGTGGCAGCCATGGAAGCTCTCATGTTCATAATCATATTGTGGACCTTTCTCATGATTTCGTCCACACTTCTGTCCATGGTGTCCTTCAGGGCCGAGGCTGACTCTGAGGGTAGTACAGTCTTGTTGCTCAGGGAGGCGACCTCAGCATCTACTCATGGGGCAGTTGCCAATGTTTTTCCCTTTCAGTGGGCAGTGGACACTTTCTTTCAAAGGTTCCCTTCTCCCTTGTCTTAATTGGATCTGGGGCCCCCCATTCTTTGGCTAGTATGGTCTTTAGTGCCTTGCATACTGGGAAGAAGGTGGAAGATTGCTTCCTTTCCCTAACTAGGGGGTCTAGTCTATTGTCCAGCTGCTCCACCGGTTCATCCATCCTGAGTGTCTCACAGACAACTTATGAGCTCGGGGATGGCATCGAATGGGCATAATCGTGCCGTCATATCCTCCTCTTGCTCCTCCTCCTCTTCCTCAGAGTGGTCGTCTCCCTACATGTCTGACGTGTCATCTGAGGTTGGGGCACCCCTGGGGCGCTTTGGGTGAGGGTTTTTTGTGGGTGACCTGGTCTCTTGTTTGTCCCCAGGGAGTCAATTCTGTCTAGGAGCTTTTGGAATAACTGCAGCACCACGCTTTGCGAAGTGGTGGAGGCGTTATCATTTAAAGGGCCCTCGTCCATGGATCCTGAAGTATGGGTGAATTCCCTTGGATCAGAATCCACCAAGCATAGGGAGCAGAGTTCCCCCAGATCTGAGGTAAGTAAGATGTTAGGGCATTTCTTACATAATCTTCTGGTAGAGGACACTCTGAAAAATACAGGTTACTCACCTGTAACAGGAGTTCTAGGAATGGTATATGTTGTTCATCCACACTCATTGGCAGTATCCTTGCTGCTTTAAATCTTGCCGGACGGTCTTCAAGCTTGCTCCTCCCACCCACCCGGGTGGTATAACTCTCGGCTCCGCCCCATGACGCCAGATCTGGCCCGCTGGAAGCTCAGGTTGTGCGTCGAAGCCGGGGAGGTCGGGTGGGTCGTGTGGATGAACAACATATACCATTCCTAGAACTCCTGTTACAGGTGAGTAACCTGTATTTCTAGGGACATGGATATGTTGTTCATCCACACTCATTGGCAGACTCCTAGCAGTTCTCCGGGAGGAGGGAGGCAAGACGCACACCCCATATACTTACTTGGGAAAGAGAGACTGAGAACCGAGGCCCCAAAACCAGCATCCCGCGTGACTCAAGGTCGATGTGGTAGTGGGTAATGAAGGTGTTTGCTGACTTCCAGGTAGCAGCCCTGCAGATTTCCTGGATAGGGACGTCCCTGGAAGCAGCCACCGTTGCAGCAGTATGGCGGTAGAATGAGCTCTTATCCCTCTGGGAGGCTCCATGCCCGCCAACTTATAGCAGAGATCTATGCAGGAGGTTACCCACCTGCTTATCGTCCGCTTGGCTGCAGGTCTGCCAGATGCGGCTTCAGCGTAGGTGACAAACAGCTGGCGAACCTCTCCCCGAATTTCAGCCGTGCGCTCCTTATAATAAGCGAGCGCCCTTCTAGGGTCCAGAGTATGGAGCCTATATTCGGCCTCCGAGGTGTGATTGGGGTAGAACACCGGCAGAGTCAACACCTGGTTAAGGTGAAACTCCGACACCACCTTCGGAAGGAATTTCGGTGGGGCGCAGGACAACCTTGTCCCTGTGGAAGACCAGGTAAGGAGACTCGATGGAAAGCACCTGGAGCTCTCCCATCCTTCTGGCTTGACGTGATAGCCACCAAGAAGGCGGTCTTCCACGACAGGTGAGAGAGAGCACACCTGTGCATAGGTTCAATGGCTTGCCCATGAGCTTTGCCAGTACCAGCAGTAGATCCCACGGAGGTGGGGGTTCCCACTGGAGGAAATGTGATCAAGGCCTTTGAAAAGCGCAGACCACCTTCTCCTGTGCCACTGACTGCTTCCGGCCCGCGCCCGGAGCAGAGATGGCTGCCAGGTGCACCCTTAGGGTCGTGACCTAAGCCCTTGACTCAGAAAGGACCATAAATAGTCCAAGATGCTTGCCAAGGAACAGGAGGAAGGGTCCAAGCCCTTGTTCTGACACCAAATGGAAAACCTTTTCCATTTGAAGGCATAGCATTTTCTGGTCGACTCTACGGACGCCTCAACTACATTGAGGACCTCGCGAAAGACCCAAGGCCTGGAACTCTAGCCGCCAGGAACCAGGCCGTCAGGTGCAGGGATTGAAGGTCCGGATGGAACACCTTCCCTGATTGACTGAGAGCAGGTCCGGGCGAGCTGGAAGCTGCCGGGAGTCCTGGAGCTGAGACTGAGGAGATCTGGTACCAGAACTGGCGAGGCCAGTCTGGGGCTATCAGAATCACCTGCGCCTTGTCCCTCCTCGCCTTTGAGAAGCACCTTGTGGATCAAGGAAATGGGGAAAGGCGAAAAGAGGCCCGGGTCCATTGCCTCGAGAAGGCATCCCCTGCAGCGAGCCCTGCTGAGGGGGGCGGCATGGAACAGACTCAGCTTCGGCCTCCATGGAGGCAAACAGGTCCACCTGAGGTGTGCCCCAAAGGGAGAACAGATGCTGTACTACCTCCGGCAGGAGAGACCACTGTGGGATGCAGCCCCTATCCGGCTCAGGGCATCGGCCAGGGTGTTGGAGGCTCCTGCCACGTGAATGGCTAGGAGATCCGCCTCCAGGCTGCGCACGAGTGACCAAATGCGGAGAGCTTCCTTGCATAGAAGCATGGAGCGCGTCCCGCCCTGGCGGTTCAGATAGTACATGGTCGTGGTATTGTCCGTCTGGACTCGGACCACTTGACCCCGGAGGAACGGAGCAAAGGCGGTGAGAGCTAGGCGGACCGCTCGGAGCTCCAGCAGGTTGATGTGGCATCGGGACTCCCGCGGGGACCAGAGGCCATGAGCCGGTGTTCCCCCAGATGGGCACCCAACCCATCAGAGAGGCATCGGTCGATAGAGAGCCGTCGGTCGGGCGGACGAACGGATGCCCTCCTGCAAATGAACTGGAACGGTCCACCACTGGAGAGCTGCCCACATCCCTGTGTCACCGGACACAAGCTGGTCCAAGGGATCGCAGCTGTGTGACCACTGGCTGGCCAGTCCCCACTGAAGGGGACGCATGTTCCAGCGGGCCCAACGGACCACGCTGGTGCAGGCCGCCATGAGACCCAGGAGGCGCAGGAAGTCCCGGGCAGGGCGCTATTGCCCAACCAGAAATGATCGGGCAAAGGAGGAAAGAACCTCGGCCCTGTCCGCCGGGAGCCGCGCTCTGGCTCGAAGAGATTCGAGCTGCGCCCGATGAATAGAATCACCTGCTTCGCTCGAGTTCCGACTTGGCCTCGTTGATAAGGAGGCCCAGTTGAGAGCAGACCTGGAGGGCCAGATCTCTGGACCACTCCGCCTCCCCTGGAGGGAGCTGCTATCAGCCAGTCGTCCAGGTAAGGGTACACCCGGACCCCTCGGCGCTGCAGGAATGCTGTCACCACTGCCATGCATTTGGTGAAGACCCTGGGAGCTGGAGACAAGCCGAAGGGCATGGCTTGGAACTCGAAGAGGGATCCTTCCGCCGAAGCGAAGGAATCTCTGGTGAGACGGACGGATAGGGACGTGAAAACGCGCCCTGCAAGTCCAGAGAGCAGAACCATACATCTGCCCAAGGATGGTATTATCTGAGCCAGAGTGACCATCCTGAAGGTTCGAGACCTTAGGAACTTGTTTAGGCCGTAGGTCGAGAATGGGCGCCAGCCCCTCTCCGTTCGAACCAGGAAGTACCTGGACACAAACCCTGGGTCTGAAGGAGGGTCCACCACCTCTTACCACCTCCTTCTGGAGGAGGAGAGCGATGTCGCTCGACTAGCCGCCAGTGAGGCTGGGGATCCCGAAGCCTCCCGAGGGGCGACGGCTCTGAAGGGTGGTGCCTGCTCGAATTCCAGAGGCAGGCCTCTTCCCACCACCTCCAAGACCCACCTGTCCGTGGTAACAGCGGACCAGGCGGAACGGAAGTGCTGAGCCGTCCTCCACGGGGACCCAGGGTGAGGTGACGGGATGGGGCGACACCCCTCAGCCCGCCACTGGGCAGGCTTGGAGGAGGGACCGCCGAGGACCTCCTGGGCCTTTTCCTCCCCGCTCCTGTTAGAGGAAGCCGGCGGCGGTTTGGGATGCCAAGGCCGAGCCTGCTGGCCCTGACGTTGCTGGGCCGGGCGGAGGGGCACAGAAGGACGAAAGGGCTTAGGCTGTGGTTTGCGGCCTTTGTCCTTCTGAGCGGAAGAGACCGAGTCCAAGGTGGCATTGACTTCTCGATCCTCTGCAGGTGACCTTCCACCCCAGGGTCAAGAGGTCAGTCCCCAAAAGGAACATCCGCCAACTTGTGCTGGGTATCCGGGCAAAGGTGGATATCCTCAGTCAAGCCCGCCGACGCATAGCCACTGCGTGTCGCCACCGATCTGGCACATGAGTCCCTATATCCAAAGCAGTCTGGAGCTGCTGTTTGGCCACTGCTCTGCCCTGGTCCCGCACCTGCTTAACCGTAGTCTGCAGATCGGCGGGAGATGAGGATGACCTCATCCAGGAGCCCAACAGGGCATGAGAAAAATGTGCCATGAGGACGGCTAACTGGCCTGACGAAGGCCGAGAGAGGACGCAGCGAGACTTTTCGCCTCGACATAGTCCAATTTCTTGACTCTTTGTCAGGAGGTTTGTCCACATCCCTGGCGCCAGCCGGGCGCTGCCGAAAACGCTGTCGGTAACCAACCCTCAGCAGAGGGTGTTCCGAAACCGACAAGGAACGGTAGGGACCGCATACTTCCTGGCCATCCTGGCCGAAGGCGCAGGGCAGGAAGCAGGGCGCTGCCAAAGTTCCAGTGCCGGACCCACTATGGCCTCGGCCACCGGAAAGGCCTCCGTCGGAGAATCCCCTCGGTCCAGAATCTCCGTGAGGGGATACCTGGCCCGTTTGGAAACGGGTTCGAGCTCCATCCCGGTAGACTCCGAGATGAGCCGAAGCAGTCCTAGGAAGGACGACGGGCTATCGTCCATTGACTGACCTCCTGAAGACTCCAGGTCCAGTCGCTTGGAGAAGAAGGAGGAATCATCTTCGGACTCGGAAGAGTCCTCGAAGAGCTGCCTCTGGCCTGAGCCACCCTTCACCTGCCGAGGTCGGTCGGGAGTGAGGGTAACTGACAGCCGATGGGTAAACCCTTAGCCGACCGAGAATCTTGGTCGGAGCCCCAATTGGTGGCTGTGGAGGCGGAGGTTCCACCGGAATCGTGGAGCAGCTGGTTTTGGCCGAACAACCGCCTGGGTATAGGCCCTCGGACAAGTCGAGGGTTGTGTCGGTCGCTCCGGTGACAATACTTAATGGGCCGGGAAGGCGCCGGAGTCGGCTTATCCCCGCCAGGAGAAGTTGTTGCAACATAAGGTCCTCGCATCGACGACGCACTTACGCCGTTCCCTCATCCCGGGAGGAGGACGAGGACGAGCGGCGACGCCACTACAGCGGTGCCGAGAGACCGCTTATGACGGTGGAACGGGTTGGACCGAAGAGGTCCGAGACCGAGACCGAGAGTCCCGGAATTTCCGGGTCGGTGCGGGAGGTGTCGGCCGGAACCGCACTCCTTCGGCTCGGAAGGTCCATCCGAGGGCCGAACCGGAGGCACAGGCGAGCCCACGGGATCTCAACTCCTCCCGGGGAACCGGGAGAGGAATCTCGGCTGCTAAAGCGACAGCCCGTCCAATGGGTCGAGAAAATCTCGACTTCATCGGGTGGGAGTCTCGGTCAACTGACTGACGGGGGACACCGTGAGGCCAGTGGCCTGGCAGTGGTCGACCAAGCCGATCAGTCGACGGCCCGGGAGAGGGACCTTTCCCGCCCCAAGAGCGGCCGACGGAGGATTCTACCCTTGTCCCTCTTTTTGGACCGAGAATAAGGTCCAGCAGACGCAGGCCCTTCTCCTTTAGTGGAGAGGGACAGACAAAGCTCCTTAAAAGAAGCCGTGTAGGAAGAACCCAGAGAGAGCGGGATAAATGCCGCGGCCGAGGAAGATACGGCCTGCGCCGCCTCCTCTTCGAGGGCGACCATCCGCTCGAGCTGATCCGCCGAGCCCGCCGCCGCGGACACCGCCAACCGGGCCTCCTTGGACTTCACCGAGGGAAACGCCGGACGCGCCCAGTTGCAATCGGGCAGCATGGTCTTCGAGGACGAGGGCGAGAAAGATGAGCACAGGCCGCAAGCCCGCGGGTCGTGCTCAAGGCCTAGCGCAGTATACCGCGTGGAGTGAGGATCCGTCCGAGACATCTTCTGCCCGCATGGGCATCTCGAAATCCGGAGTCGATTTGTCCATCGCGGCGCGAGGATAGAAGACTGAAGTCTTTTGCAAAATTTTATTTTTAAATCCATAAGCGAGAAATAGGAACCAGTCGCTAAACGCAGAGCGTTAAGGAGGGAACCTGAGCTTCCAAGCGGTAAGGAAGATCTGGCGTCATGGGGCGGAGCCGAGAGTTATACCACCCGGGTGGGTGGGAGGAGCAAGCTTGAAGACCTTCCGGCAAGATTTAAAGCGGCAAGGATACTGCCAATGAGTGTGGATGAACAACATATCCATGTCCCTAGAAACATAATTACATGGGGCTTGCTCAGGAATGCATATTTTAATTGTGCTGTCTTAAAAGACTCAGAGCGCTGAGGCATACATCAGGCTCTAACCCTTTAAAATATATATATATATATATCCCCTGTAGACAGTCTTCTGCCTAGAGATCAACTATTAGGGGTTTAGCATTGATAAGCAAACTATATTGCACTGTTTCTTCCATTTATTTTCCCCCTGTGTACTCCGTTAGGGAGTAGGGGCGCTAAAATGTCAGTGGCTCAGTAGATAGCACACTCACCTCTGAGGCCGGGAGATCAGAGGGCTGTGGGTTCAGTTCCCACATCTGGCACATGGGTTAATATCCCAGTACGGACACTGTAGTGCAGCATGAGAGGGGTGCTGCACTTCTGAGGTGCCGTCTTTCGGATGAGATGTTAAACCGAGGTCCCATCTGCCTGGATTGGTGGTAGTTCAGGTGGATGTTAAAGATCCCATGGCACTTATCAAAAAGAGTAGGGGAATTTCCCCGGTGTCCTGGCCAAATTTCCCTCATTCACTAAAAATACTACCAACAGCTTAATCTGGTTCAAGGTCAGTTGGCATTCATCTGTATCCCCCTCTCCCAGGTCGTGCCTGAAAATAGGCAGGATTTGTCTAGTGCACTTACCCAGTCAACAAAAACTAAATACATAAAATAAAAATAAATAAAATGTGTTTCTCATGCACATTACGCCAAATGGGGCTGTGATGCCTATAACAGGAGTGGCTGGCAAGCAGATGCCATGATGCAAACAGGCGGACGGCACCATTTTGAGAAGGGAGCTGCTGTTTGTGAGCTCACTCTGACATCACACAAGACTTCGGTCACTCAGCTCGCGGTATTTCTTGTGTAAAATGGTGATGCCAGAAGCAAGGGGGAGAAGGAGGCACCTTGTGAAGGTGGCGTGGGGACCAGGAAGGAGTAGGGATATACTGCTTCTCGCTTTAGAGGGAGGCGCTGAGTTGAGCGACCGGGAGCTCACAGGACTTGCCTGGTAAGCGATGCTTTCCTGAGGAGCAGCGGAAGTTGAAAAGGGAGCTGGGGGAAGGAAGGAGGTAGATTATGGGTCCCTGTGGTAGTTGCGGTTGAATAAGGTAAAGCGTGACCCCCAGGGCATGCAGTGCACTTTCCTGAAGCTGTTAACTGCAGCGGTGGCCGTTTCCTGTGTAGGCTGAGTGAGATAAGCCGACCGGGGTGGCCTCAGAAGTTAATCTGCATTTCAGAGCTTCCTACCCCTCCTCGGCCGAACGAAGTAAACTGAGGGGGGAGGAGTAAGTGGATTAGAGATGCAGCATTGATTGAAACAAACTGCTGCTACTGGAAACAGAAAAACCAAGTTGTGCCTTACAGAAAAACTTTTTTAAAAAACATTAGATGTCTATGCTGAGCCCTGCGCCATGGAGAGTAACCTGCTCTAACATAGTTAGTAAACAGTCATATATTTTAATTCTTTGGTTAAGTCAGGACATCCAAGTTAACTGCCCATTGATGCAGACACTCAATATTGTCATCTGGGATTTTAAATATATAACTCAATATGGGATATAACAGCTTACCTTTAAGCTTGGCACAGAGCCAGATGAAAACGTGACCAGCCTGGGAAGATGCACAAAGAAAAACTGAGGATTCTGGGAACAACAAGGAAAGGAGAGGGATCGGATTTCGAATTTTGGGATTCCTTTGTGCATCAGCCTATGAGGAGAGCGCTATTACCCATGTGTTGAGACTCGGAGTGCTGTAAGAAGGTGCGATAGATAATGACCTCCACCTCTGAACAGTAAATGTTGTGCCTCCACCCCAGCCATCAGGCATGCATCTAAAGAATTAATGCACATGCTAAGTGAATTGGAAAACATCAAGCCAATAGCCAAGTGGCTTTCAATGCACTTGGAAGTGCACTTGATTCTCTAGAAACCCTTGCCCTAGAGTGGGTTACCGCACTCACAAAATGCATTTTTTTAATGGTAAAAGGTGCCATTTTCCTTTAGTTACGTGGTTGTTAGGTGCATGGAGGAGCACACAGGCCATGGCCATTTATCGTGGCAGTGCACACCATCCCTTTCTTCAGCAGATCTCGATATAGATGAGGAAGAGTACCCGACACAATCGGATATATAGCCTTTCAAAAAATAACTAAAACTTTCAATAAAAATGAATCGGCCTTTGCAGCTCTACATACAGACTTGAGAAACATCAGTGAAAAGGTTATAGCCATTGAGATCTATATCACTCAGCTTCATGCACACCGGACTCTCAAGACAGACTCCTCCTTTACCTTTTAAAGTGAGACGAAGACCTTTAAAATTGAATGGAAGATGCTGAGAATCGTGCACGAAAGAACAGCTTTTGTATTCATGATATGCCGGAGGATGCAGAGAAAAGTTTTTTTGCACCCTCAGACTTTAGCCAGTTTGGTTCTCATAATTGCAACACCTTCTTGGATATCAAGTGAGCCCATCGCTCATCATGCCCATGTCTGATCAATCCGAACACCAGACCTAGTATTGTGGATTGTGCGCATCTTGCGCTTTCAGACAAAAGAATATATCCTCCTTTCTGAAGCATGGTGACAAAAAGATCTATCCTTCAACCAAAAGAAAATCTTTTTGAATCAAGACCTTTCCACAGACCTTCAGAATAAATGGCAGGCAGTCAGAGTAATAATAAAGGAAATCAAGAAAAAGGTGGAAATAAAAATGCAGCTCAACTACCCTGCACAGCTGAAATTACATCTAGACTCGGGTGTTAAGCTCTATGATTCATTAGCAGAAGCCCAGCCACAGCTTAAAAAACTGAAACACTATTTGCTCTGATCTCCAAATGGAAGAACTCAAAGCCAGGCTTCTAATGTGGAAAACTATATATATGTTCTAATGTTTTAACTTCAGTTAGCATCACAAGCCTTACCTTAGTGAGCCTGCCGAAACTTCCAAATATTATATATGCAGACTTCGGCACAGTGGCACACCGCAAATTGCCTTTTTTCCACACACTGCTGCTTCTGTGATGCTGCAGCTGATTCTCTGCTCACAAACTCAGTCAGAGAGAGAAAGGGAGTAAATCCGCAATGTGCAACATATATTTGAGCTCAATATGTATACCCTGGAGCAAAGGAGGGAGAGAGGTGATATGATCGAGACATTCAAACACCTTAAGGGCATTAACAAGGTGAAAGAGTCTAACATGTTTAAATATAAGAAAAATAGCAGGACAAGAGGACACAGCATGAGATTAGAGGGATGCCGATTAAGGGGGAATGTGAGGAAATATTTTTTCACAGAAAGGGTGGTGGATGCATGGAATGGCCTACCTCAGGAAGTGGTGGCTATGAATACAGTGCAGGGCTTCAAACAGGCATGGGATAGGCATAAGGGAGCAATACAGATGAGTATGAATAGATAGACCACTGACAGAGCAAAGGCCAATGGCACATTTATAAGGTAGAAAAAAGAAATGGGCAGACTGGATGGGCCTTGCGGTCCTTATCTGCCGTCAACTTCTATGTTTCTGTGTTTCTATGTCCACAAAGTAGCACTGTCTGCCTTCCTGTGGCACTGCTTGCTTCAAAATTCTTCAGAAATCTTCTGAGTGACCCGATCCTCCGCCCGCTGCCACGTTGTAGCAAACTGATCCTTGACATCACCATCTGCCAACTAACTCCGGACCAAAAAAACAAAAGAAAAGAAGAACCTAGCATACACTGAATATCCACATTTATTCAGTGTAAGCTGCAGGTTCAAAAAGCATGTGGATCCGCCCCCTTTGCTGGCATTCGATTCCTTTCCTGCTAATGCAATAAGGGCATTGCTCCTCCTTTCAGATCTGGCCCAATCCTGCCCCCTCTCTTGGTCATGACCACCACTGGAAACTGCGAATTAAGGTGATGACAATGACAGAATGGGGCAGTACTTCAGGTTAAACTTTTACGGGCTTCATTGAGGATTCATATTACACAGTGAAGCCTGGAAAATAAAATGCCCCGACCAGTGGGCCCCCTCCCAAGTGTGGGCCCTGGCGCCATTGTAAATCCAGTAAGCCCATGTGGCATGGATAAAACCAGGAAAATGGCCCCAGTGCCTGCAGTGACAGACACTGGTACATCTAGGTCCCACCTCACTGATACAGCGCCTTCTAATGAGATACAGAAGATTAAGGGGGTAAATCCCTGACCTGCCCTCAACTGGGGGGAATCCAAGGCTCGATAGAGGATGGCATCCGTATGTAGGTAGGGAAGGGGGTCGGGGTGTGGATTGAGAGTTCCTGAGGGAGACTGATGCTGGAGAGACAGGAAAGGGGCATAAACACAAAACATAAAATAAAAACAGAATTCAGAGTCTTCTCATGTAACAGCGGATGGGCCACACAGAGAGAAAGAAGATGGACACAAAGCATGTGAATTGCAAGTACAAAGTGAGCCTATACCCTGACTTCATTGAGTCACTGAAGGGTGCCAGACTTCAGAAGATGATGCCAGCATATAGGGAAAAGTGGACTGACTCAGGAGAGCAAAAAGCTGTATGCACAGACAAAATTATTCTATGGTCTAAGGGCAATCAAGGAGAAGGTGCCAGCACTCCTTAGCTCCTAAAGCTACAGCCATAGAACAAATACAGCATAGAAAAACAAGATATAGTGAGCACACCAACTACTGAGATGGCTAAAAATGTAATTTACTGGTGCATAGCTTGGTGAACCACCAACCAACTACCCTTATGTATCATTACTCTGTGGCTTCTTAAGGGGGTGGAGCTCGTTTCTAAGTATGTGACATCTACAGTGAATTTAATTGTACTGAGTGCAAATTGATAATCAGTAAAACAAGGTACAAAACACGTATAAACTCACAAAAAAAGTACAAAAGTGGCTTAAATTCAATACTTTTGTTCAGTGTTCACAGAGGAAGGAGAAAGGGAGAGCCACAAAGTAACAGAAGCCTTGCAGGGAAGGAGGTGGACAGCAGTCATTTTTTGGACGTGAAAATCCTGAAGAGACTTGCTAATCTGAAGATGGACAAAGCAATGGGGCCAGATGAGGTGCATCCAAGGGTACTGAGGGAGCGCAGGGAAATACTGGCTGCACCTCTGACAGTTTTATTTAACAGCTCACTGGAAACAGGAATGGTTCTGGAGGATTGAAGGAGCGGGATGTAGTCCCACTACACAAAAGTGGTAGCAGGGAGGAGGCTGGCAATTATAGGGCAGTCAGCCAGAAATCAGTAGTGGAAACGTCAATGGAATCACTGCTAAAGGAAAGGATTGTGGAATATCTTGATTCCAGTGGGTTATAAGACCTGGGGTAGCATGGTTTCATAGAGGGGAGGTCACGTCAAATTAATCTGATAGATTTCTTTGACTGGGTGAGCAAGGAACTAGATCAGGGTAGAGCGGTGGATGTAGCCTACCCAGATTTCAGTAAGGTGTTCGACACTCAAGCTGGGAAGCTTAGGAGTGGGTCCAAAGGTGGTTAACTGGGTAAGAAATTGGTGAAGGGATAGGCAGCTAAGGGTGTTGGTAAATGGAGTTCACTCAAAGGAAGGGAGGGTGACCAGTGGGGTGTCTCAAGGATCAGTGCTGGACTAGTCCTCTTTAATGTCATTATAAGTGACACTGCAGAGGAGCTGGAAGGGAAAGTATGCCTCTTTGCAGATGACACCAAACTCTGCAATAGGATGGACACTCTGGTGGGGCGTGGTGGGTTGGTGAAAAGAATAAGCAACAACCTGACAAAATGCAAGGCATGGTCAAGGGTACAGCAGCTGAGTTTCAACGTGAAAAAGTTCAAAACAATACACCTGGGGCACAGAAACTCAGGGGCAGAGTACAAAATGGGAGTGGTGGTACTGACGAACACCAAGCAGAAAAGAAGACTAGGGGTGATCACATAGGATGACCTAAAGATGGCCAGGCAATGCAGCAAGGCAGTTGGGAGGGCAAGTGGGATGCTGGAGTGCACAGACACAGGTATCACCAGCAGAAAGAGGGAGGTGATACTGCCTCCATATAGATCGCTGGTAAGACCCCCCCCTCCCAGAGTACTGTGTTCGGTTCTGGAGATCACATCTCAGAAAGGACAAAGACAGAGTGGAAGCGGTCCAGAGGAGGGCAACTAAAATGGTGCAGAGTCTGTATCAGAAGTCCTATGAGAAGAGATTATAGGACCTAAATATGTACACCCTAGAAGAGAGGAGCGGGGAGGGGGGTATGATAGAGACCTCCAACCACCTCATGGGGGTAAACAAGGTACAAGAGAAAAGCATTTTTCAGAAAAAAGGGGCCCAAGGACAAGGGGCATGATAAGAAGCTGGAGGGAGGGGTAGATTCAGAACAGATGTGAGGAAGTACTTCTTCACAGAAAAGTGGTGGATTCCTGGAACAGCCTTCCAGCAGAGGTGGTGGGGGTGAAAAAAGTGATGGGGTTCAAGAATGCATGGAACAGGCATAAGGGAATCTTTGGGAAAGGGAAGGGGTAAATGGGCCAGAGATCAAGTAGGATCTGCGGTGATATCATAGGCAATGAAAAATGGGCACACTAGGTGGGCCGAGCGGTTCTTATCTACCGTCAGATTCTATGTTTTAGTGTTGCTCGGACAGCATCCTACCAGGTCAGACACCATCAGACACCATCATTTTGGTTGGATATCAGATATCATCGGATGGCACAGATATCCGACCAAGGATCCAACCTGCTAGGATCCACAGTAAGTATCTGAGGTATCTCTGGATCCGATGGATCCGACCATCAGACCAACTATCTGACTATGTATCTGGAATCAGACATTGGTCGAACCTTAGGTCGGATACCAGCACTACCTGATGGAGAACAGTCATATCCACAAAAGCACTATCCAAGCACCACTACTAAGTTTCTATGTAAAATGGGAGAAGAGATGATGACTGCACGGTAAATGAAGCCACACCTGCCACCATGGCCATCTCTGGTTCCGATCCTGAGACTCCTGCCCAGACCGAATTCCTCCGGGGAAACATAACAGGTGGCCAGATAGGACAGGCACCTACCAAGAGATTTGGGATGGCAGGGGCCCACGCCTGGGGATGAATCTGGGGATGTAACACGCCTGCAGCTTAATGAGAGTTCGAAGAGGGTTTGATGAGAGGGACTGGTTGGGATTCCAAAGACGGGAAATAGTGAACTGGTGATGGTAGAAAAAGTTAAGGCAGCTTGTGCTGGTAGGAGTATAAAGTTTATGGGGGCTTTTTTTTTTTGCACTAGAATTACATTGGGGCTGAATCACACTACAAGTACAGACATGGACATTCCCATTTAAGCTACTATGTGTTAACGCGCATCCCATGCTAGGCTGGGCCGAGGCACAGCAAAGGGTCTTCCCTCTACCAAATGTACCGATTAAGGAATAATACACAATGGAGTGTGGTATATCATGGGATATTGCCACACCTTGAGTGCGATGTGAGTCAGGAGGCAGCAGGCTAAGTGATTCAAGCACCCAAAGCAGTGGAAAATATCCCATGATATACCTCACCCTGGAATGGATTACTATTATCCAACATCAGGTTATGTCTTGTCTGTCTGCTGGTAGAGTTTGTGTGATGTTAAATATTCATTTACTGATAGAAGCACGGAAAGAATATTAAAACAGCTCATGTAATATACTCCCACATAAACACCTGTTATAAAATATAAATTCACACATGCCCACATAATGCAAAGCATCATGGGCTGCATATGCAAATCACCACAGAATGTTATGCTGGTTCAACTTTAAGCAGAATTGCATGGTGCCGAAAGGCCTCTCATACAGTTTGCAAAGGGTGCTAACAGATGACATAGACACGTGTTTCGTCCTACCAGGACTCATCAGTATGCCTCGTCTGTTTGACACCCCAGTGGACTGAACCAGCTATCTTAAGACAGTGTGTCTTGGTTATGTTGTGGTGAACCCATTAAAATAAAAAAACTATTTAAAAGACAAAGAACCTCTGTGCGCAAACACTGAGGCAAGGGTTACCCCAAAGGGCATTTGGCTGGGAAGCCAAGTTTCAAGAAAATACAAAATCACACATGCCCACACAATGCAAAGCATCATGGGCTGCATATGCAAATCACCACAGAATGTTATGCTGGTTCAACTTTAAGCAGAATTGCATGGTGCCGAAAGGCTTCTCACACAGTTTGCAAAGGGCGCTAACAGATGACACAGACACGTGTTTCGTCCTACCAGGACTCATCAGTATGCCTCGTCTGTTTGACACCCCAGTGGACTGAACCTTTGGGGTAACCCTTGCCTCAGTGTTTGCGCACAGAGGTTCTTTGTTATAAAATATGTTCATTTACAAACATAGCTCCAAGCTTTCTATTTAAAAAAAAAAAACTGCCTAATTACTGCACAGCCGTTTCAGCTTCCACTGCATAATACCAATTAAAGCTTAGCTGCTGTCCTGATTTCAATTATATACACTGCTTACAAAATCATAATAAACTTGTCTCATGTGTATTGCACTTGGGGGGGGGGGTAATTCTCGTGTTTACTTAACAGACACACATAGATGCCCTTGAAAATATTTTACCAGTGAATTTTTGTTGCTTTTATGATTGTAAAATTATTGTTAGAGACTATCTATGTCTCCATATCTGGGTATTATTACTGGCCTCCAGAGCCCTCCCCTGGTTCTTTTATCTCCTTCTGGAGCTGTGGTCTCCAGAACTGGACACAGTACTCTAGGTGAGATCTCACTGATGATTTATACAGCAGTATCACTACCTCCCTCTTTCTGCTGGTGGTACCCCTCCCGACGCACCCTAGCATCCCACTAGCTCTCCCCACTGCCTTGTCACACTGTTTGGCCACCTTCAGGTCATCAGATATGATTACCCCCCAGGTTTTGTTCCTGCTTGGTGGTCGTCAGTATCACTCCCCCCATCTTGTACTCTGCCCCTGGGTTTCTGAGCCCCAAGTGCATGATTGTGCACTGAAACTTAGTTGTCACATTTCTGACCACTCCTCAAGTTTTCTTAGATCTCTATTCATTTTTTACACTGCCCAGAGTGTCTACCTTATTACAGATCTTTGTGTCATCTGCAAAAAGGCATATATTCCCTTCTAGCCCCTCTGCAATGATGCTAACAAAGACATTAAAGAGGACCAGTCCCAGTACTGCTGGTAACCCACCCTTCCTCGGAGTGAACTTTGTTTACCACCACCCTCCGTCACCTATCCCCCAACCAATTCCTTGTCCAGTTTACCACCTCTGGACCCACTCCTATGTGGAACGGTGTCAAAGGCCTTGCTGAAATCTAGGTAGGCCACATCCACCACTCCACCCTAATCTAATTCCCTGGTCACCCAGTCAAAGAAATCTATCAGATTTATTTGACATGACCTCCCCCTAGTGAATCCATGTTGCCTCGGATCCTGTAAGCCACTGGATTCAAGATATTCCACAATCCTTTCCTTTAGTAGTGATCCCATTAATTTCCCCACCACTGAAGTCAGGCTGACTGGCCTGTAATTACCAGCCTCCTCCCTGCTACCACTTTTGTAAAGTGGGATTACATCTGCCCTCCTTCAGTCCTCCAGAACTACTCCCGTCTCCAGTGAGTGGTTGAACAGGGCTGTCAGAGGTGCAGTCAGCACCCCTCTGAGCTCCTTCAATATCGTTGGATGTATCTTGTCTGGCCTCAGTGCCCTGTCCACTTTCAGATTTGCGAGCTCCTTTAGGACTCTCCCCTCTGTAAATGGACTAGTGTCTATCTCCCTTCAATTGATGCTCCTGTCCCTTATCTGTGGTCCCTCGCCTTCCCTGTCCTCTGTGAACACTGAACAAAAGTATTTGTTCAGGATGTCTGCATTCCTGGTCCCCTTCCCCCCCCCAAGACTTACAATCCCTCCCATGGTCTTTCTCCTTTTGCTAACATACCTAAAAACTGTCTTGTCTCCATTCTTTACTGCCTGGGCTATTTTCTCCTCCATTTATGCCTTTGTGTTCCTGGCTGCTTTCCCAGCCTCCCTCTGCTTCTCCTGATACACCTTCCTATCCTCCTCCCTCTGTGTCTTCTTATACCTCCTGAAAGCTAACTTTTTCTCTAACCTTTCCAGCCACCTCAGTTAAGAACCACAGTGGTCTCTTTTTCCTCTTGCTTTTGCTTACCTGCCTGATGCAGAGGTTTGATGCCTTCACTATGGTCCCTTTTAATTTTGCCCAATGTTCCTCCACGCCACCCAAGTCCTCTCCTCCTGTCAGGGCATCTCTGAGGCATTCTCCCATCTTTGTAAAGTCGGTCTTCCTGAAGTCCAGTGCTCTCACTGCAGTATGGTTTGATTCTGTCATAGTTCATATATTGAACCACACCATACAGTGATCACCAGTCCCCAGGTGGCCACCCATCGTGAATTCTGCAACACTGTCCCCGCTAGTGAGTACAAGGTCCAACATTGCTCCCTCATGAGTGGGTTCTGTGTCAGAGTTGGCCTCCTCCTCCTTTTTGGGTAAAGTTTGGCTACCTCGAGATATTCCCCTCTCTGTTGTCCTTGTTTCACAAATCTGCTGCAGCAGCTCCTCTGTCCTTTATTTTCTAATTTCTACTATAGTGGGGTGGAATCCTACTATAGTATCTCTAACTTGCCTGTTCCCTTTTTATTTCTCATTTATCTCGAGGAACTAAGATGCAGTAGGTGACTAGGCTAGTTTATAAATGCCACGCCTAGAACCCCCAGCATGGCTGTTGTATGAACCAAAGCCAGCTGTAAATAAATAAATCTCGTTCTACTTCCCTTTACGAGTATTGTATTGTATGGTATTTAAGTGATTGTATAGCGGGAGCTCCATTTCCTTAGCGTACTAAAATAAAAAGAAAATCGCTAGTTGTGTGAGCTAATAGGGGTCTGAAATACAGGACATGGAAGACTCCAGCTCTGCGTGCCGTGGTGCGCTACAAAAGCTGTGCGGTGTGAATTAAACACTCATAACTACCGGCACAAGCAGAGAAGATATGGTACCAGGACTAATTCCCCGAAGTACTTCCAGGAATAGTTAAGAAAGGTATGCGAGGGAAAAAAGTATCTCTTTTTCCAATCTGTTTGAGCTGTAATTACGGCTTTCCCTGCCTGTAAAAGTTACGAGGCTGGCACTGGGTTCCTAAGCTAGCTTGGCATTACAGCCAGGACAGGGAAAGATGTGCGGCTGGATAAAAGGGACTGTTAGACCTGACTTTGGAGGCTGAACAAGCTGTTACTGCTTGCTTTGGAGCCTAAGTGAAACATAACATTAAGGGCCCGATTGAAAAGTTCTTCCCGTCGGATGTAGAGCCGACAGAAACTGTTATGCATATCCTGACCAAATGTCATTTGTCCTGTGCACACATAAGGTATGTCTAAATACAATATAGAATGTGGAAGGCTTATTTAGTTATTTTAGTTTTTGTATTTCTTACTGAGTTTCAGTTGCTAGGCTATGAAGACAAGGCTACTATTAGGAGGCAGGTGGCCCAGAATGAGGCTTATTTATAGGGCAATGGTACAGTCTGACATCACCCTGTGGGTGGAGCTTCATGATTTTAATGAGCTACTTGCCATGCAAGCCCTTTTTCAGTCTTAAAAATCTTAAAACTTATGAGTTTATGTTATGCAATGTGCTTCCTGCCTTTAAATAAATGCTGTTTTAATAATTGTATTATGTTTGATCCCCCAATGTCTTGTATTAGCTTAGGAAATATATGTTATTAGAATTAGGGGTGGATCAAACAGACCATGTGACCAGTGATACCTGTCCTAAAGTATACTTAAGAAGCCTCTGAGCTCATTTGAGGTAGATTGGTGGGAGAGAGCAGTCCTATCTCTACTACTGGAGAACACAGATGATAGTGGGAATGTGATTTATACTACTTCCACTCTATGTGAAAAAGTTATTTTTACAAAGCTCTTGCTGAGCTAGGTTTTTCTTTGTATTTGCTTCTGAAGTTTTTGTTTTTCTTTATATTAACATTGTCTGAGTTTAAATTTGGTTATCTTTTAAAAATAAATGGCACACAAGACATTATTGTGTACCACAACCTGAATTTCTGTCTCTCGTCTCTGCCTGTGTTTGAGTTATCTACACCCACACCCTATCACAGGTTCTCTTACCAGTTGCCTGAGGAACACCCCCTGCCAGGAGTCCAGAATGCCCCAACTCCTAGCTGAAGCTTCAGCCGGGATGCTCCAGTCTATATCCGGCAGACTGAGGTCCTCCACCAGTAGCACTAACCCCTTATTTGCCATCTTTTGAATGGCTTCCACCAGAATCTTATCCATCTCCCCCCACCACGATGGAGGTCTGTAGATCATGCTAGTGCAAATAGCTGCCCCTTTTCCCATATCTAATGTGACCCACAGTATCTGTGCCCCTCCCTGTATGTCTGTTGCTTTAGTGCTATCCCTCACGTAAAGAGCCACTCCTCCCCCTTTCTTACCCACTCTGTCCTTCCTGAACAGAGTACAGCCTGGTATGGCTATATCCCAGTCATGGTACTCACTGCACTGTAACTGTGTAATGGAGACAATGTCCAGGACAGCCTCTGCCATCATGGCCACTACGTCCCGGATCTTATTTCCCAGACTTCTAGCATTCACACGCATGACCTTCCAAATTCTGTTGCTACCAGTCCTGTCCGACCCCCTTTTTCCCTTTTGCCTGCTCTCCTTATCCCCTCTGCCTTCACTCCCATCCCTCTTATTTAGCACCCTTGGGGATTTTCATCCCAGAGGAGTCTCCCTACTGACTACTTCAGGTTGCGGTGGGGGCAGTTGATGTCTCCCTGCTTCCTTCCACCACCCCACCCCCTGGCTAGTTTAAATGCTCACCAATGTATCATTTAAACTGTTCACTGAGGACTGCGGTTCTCCTCCCAGACAGATGTAGGCCATCTCCCCTGTATAGGCCCTTATCCCTCCAGGTGTATCCCCAGTCCCCAATGTAGCTGGCATCACACCTGGTGAGATAAAGGCCTATACAGGATACCTGGGAAAGAAGGTGGAGAGCCAGAGCACCTGCTTAAGGTGAAATTCCAAAGGCACCTTCAGCAGGAACTTCACATGGGGGTAAGTGATAACCTTGTGCTTGTGGAAAATCAGATCAGATATGGAGACTCCTCAGAATGTGCTTGGAGCTTAATCACCCATCTGCCTGAGGTAAAAGTGACGAAAAACATGGTTTTCCATAACAGTTGTGATATCTCACACTTGCCAGTGGGCTCGACTGGTTTACCCATCAGCCATGACAGCACCAATGATAAGTCCCACAGTGGTGGAAGCTCTCGCACCAGAGGAACAGGTGATCCAGGACTTTGAAAAAGTTCCCAACCACTTTTTCCTGAGACACTGTCGGCATGCCTGCCCATGCCCAGTATGCTGAAATGGTGGCCAGGTGCACCTTAAAGGATGTGACTTGTAACACTGACAGAGACAGGAACCAGAGGTAGTCCAGGATTCACACCACAGGGCAGGACAGAGGATCGACATCCTGCCCCACAAACAAGTATGAAAACCTTGACCACTTGAAGGAGTAAATCATACAAATCGACTCGTTCTGGGACGCTTCCAACATGTGGAAATTGCCTACCAAAAAGCCTAAAGCCTGGACTCTAGCCACTCAGGTGCAGGAACTGCAGGTCTAGATGCCTGATCATCCCAGCTGATCTCCTCGGCAGGTCCTGATGCAGATGAAGCTATCACCAAAGGGGCCTGTGGCTGAGGCCAAGGAGATCCCAATTAACAGAACTGACACAGCCAGTCAAGAGCAATCCAGATCAGGTTCACCCAGTCCTTGCATGTCTTGAGAACCACCTTGTGGATCAATGGAAATGGAAGAAAAGCATACAGAAGGCCTGGAGTCCAGGGCCGGGAGAGGCATCCCCATCAGCATTCCTGTCTGGCGAAGGAGGCGGACACAGAACAGTCTCAGTTTTCTGATCTTCCAGGAGGCAAACAGGCACAAGTGGTGTGCTCCACTAGGCGAACAGCTGTGAAATCATTCCCTGGTGGAGGGTCAACTTGTGCAATGTCTCTCCCATCTGAATGAAGGTATCCAACAGCTGGCTGTCCTCAGTAATGTGGACTGCAAGCAGATCTGCCTGAAGAGTCCATACTAGGGACCAGGTCAGAAGCACCTCCTGATACAGGGGAAGGAAGTGCATCATGCCTTGTTTGTTCAGATAGAACACGATGGTCATATTGTTGGCGTGGGCTTATGTGACCTAACCCCTGATCAGTGGAACACACCTTTCAGTGTTAGGCACACTGCACAGAGCAGCAGCAGGTTGATATGAAAACGGGCCCCATTCAGCGACCGAAACCCGTGACCTCTGCAGTTCTGCTGATGAACTCCCATCTCCACCCCACTAGTGGTGTATCTATCATCAATGTGAGAGATGGCTCTGCTCGGACAAAGACGATGCCTTTCAAAAGGTTCAGGGGGAACAATCACCACCGAATGGTGTCCCGCATCAGCTGGTTCAGGTGGTCATGATACTGGGATCACTGGCACCCCAGTTCCCACTGAAGAGACATATACGTTAGTGGGCTCAATAGACCATGGCTGTCATAGAAGCCATGAACCACATAAATCAAAGGAGTACCGGGCCATGGGCAACTGTCCAACTTGAAAAGATTGGGCAAAGGAGGAAAAATCCTTGGTCTGAGGGCAAGAAAGCACTGGCTTAGAGCAAAAAATGAACAGGATCACCTGCCTTGGTACCAGGTCGTATTTGGCCAGATAGACTATCAGACCCAAATCCCAGAACATCTGGATGTCCAGATCCCTGGACCATTCCACAACCTTCCTGGTACTGCCCGTGATGAGGCAGTCATCCAGACACAGTAAGACACTGATATTTAAGCACTGGAGAAAACCTCCATGATCAACAGACACTTGGTGAACACCCTGGGTGCCAATGACAGGATGAAGAGCATCATCCTTAACTGGTATAGGGTATCATCCACTGAAAGCTGAGGAACTGCCAATGTGATGGACAGATAAGAATGTGAAAATACACATCCTAAAGGACCACAGAACAGAACCAATCCCTGGGCTTCAGAGGTGCTATATGGTTGTAGGCGACCATACAGAACTTTTGCCTGCACATAGACACATTCAGTACCTGCAGGTTTAGAATGGGGTGGCACCAAAAAGTAACAAAACATGAACCCAAGACGCCAGGGCATCCAGGATAGACTCAATAGCACTGCACTCCAAGAGCTGAGAAACCTCGCTGTACATTGCTGACAGTGTCTCCCCGGACACCACAAACTCCAAAGTTGCTCTAGATTGACACAGAGGGTGTGTCTTGAATTCCAGAGACAGTTCTGACCCACGACTTCCAGAATCCACTAGTCTGAGAGGACAGTGAACCACTCTAGCAGTAAAGTCGACCCCAGACTGAGAGCTGTAGCAGGGTTCCTGCAAAGGAGGGGGGTGGTGGCACTCTATAGACTGTTACTTTTTACCCTTGGAGGGGGCTCTAGAGGACTGATCCCCAGTCCCCCCCCCTTTCTGACCCTGACCGTCTGACTGGATGTCTTGGCCTGCTAGTACTGCTGCCTCTGCTGCAGGTGAAATCCAGGCCCAAGAAAGAAACTCTGAAAGAAACCCTGCTGCTTAGGCTTGGAGGGATGCTTGGACTGCTGTGCAGATATCACAGAATCCAAAGTGATGCTGTAATTCTCAATGCGGGCAAGATGATCCTCCACCCCCCGGCCAGAGGTTAGTGCCCGAGTAGGGGAAAGTCCACAAATTTGCAGCGAGTCTCTGAGGTAGATGAGGAGACATGCAGCCAGGCACCCCAGTGCATGGACACCCCCCACTGCCTCTGTGATGGCTGAAACTATCAGCACAGTCCAAGGCCATCTATAGAGGTGGGAAGGAGAGGATAAAGCTGATGACCAAGTATGGTCAGTGGCCACCAACATAGGTAGGGTATACGGGCAGACTGGATGGGCCTGGCAGTCCTTATCTGTCATCATTTACTATGTTACCATGTTAGTATGCAGCTGGTGCTTCGTGAGGGATAAGTCCAGATCATGAATGGCACATGGTGACAGGGTGGAACAGGACCCTGTCCCAGTTGTTATGGAAAGAGTTTGAATGCAGGAATCTGTTCTGTTCTTTCCTTTCTCTTGTCTGTCTGGTTGCACAACCAGATTTTCCCATGAGACTTCGTACTTGATCACCCCGAACAGTCTCATAATTCTTTGCCTCTCACTTCTCACTTTCTGTCTGTCTTTCTCCCTTGCATATCTGCTAATATAAAAAAATATGTGCAAATCATTGTATGGAAATGAAACTGATATTAGGGATCCCTTTTGTTTGGACTATATATAGTGTTACTTTTAAAATGTATATAATTATATTTTGAGATGACTGCAAAAAGTTATTGTAAACTACAGGTTACCCGAGTTCAATCTTTAGGCCTTTTGCAAAAGGGGCCTCAACTGAAGAAGCACGCTGTATTCTAGCAGCTCCTGCCTGATATTTACAAAAACAGGATGCTTGCTAAGAATGGGGGTTGAAAGGACTTATAAAAGAGCTAAGCTGCAACTACTGGAAGAAAAAAAGGGACACAGAGACTGAAGGAAAACTCTTTTTTTTTTCCTTTGTAAATAGTTATACTGAACAAGTTTATATTTGTTTATGTTACTGCTACTGTAAATAAATATTTTGATGAATTCTACAACTGCTTCTGGTTTTCCTATGCTTCCTGAACTGTGCCTCGATAACAGATGGTGTCAGCCTAAGTGGGATTTACACCGTGCATACTCTATAAGCCAGGAGTTTTGTGTGTGGGTACTGGACCTAGTACCAGGGAAGCATAGAGGAAGGTATGGATTCTGCAGCAGCAAGTCCAGAGTGGTTACCAGGAGAATGGCAGCCAAACTAGCAGAGACAGAAGTCCAGTCTGAGATTGTACAGCCAGCACAAGTTATGGAAAAAGAACAGGCAGTGACAGAACCTAAAAACCTGATGGACTTTTTCAAATGGTGGGCTATACAACAAAAAGAGTTGGAGAAACAGAGAGAAAAAGAGATTCAACATTTAGAAGCGCAGAGGAGAGAAGAGATGCAGCAACAGGAGCAGCGATGTCTGGATGCCTTGCAAGCTATCAAAGGCAGAGGATCCGGCAGAGACCCAGATGAGAAACAAAATGCAAGCAATTTAAAAGCCATTAAATTTACAAAGTTGTGCTGCTCGGATTATATAGAGGCATACCTGACAACTTTTGAAAGAGTTGCCATAGCCTGCCAATGGCCAAAGCAGCAATGGACAATCAGACTGGTACCCTACCTGACAGGGAAAGCCCAACTTGCCTACAGCAGTATAAACACTGCACAGTCAGAAAACTATGACCTAGTGACAAGCGAAATCCTGAAAAGATATGACATCTCTGGAGAGACATACAGGCAGAGATCTCGATCTCTGAGGTACAACTCGGTCAACAATCCTTGAGAAGCCTTCACCCGACTTAAGAGAACTCCTGATAAAATGGATCCAACCAGAGAGCAAAACAGTTCCACAGATCATCGACACATTTGCCATGGAGCAATTCATCAACATCTTGCCTACAGATGTGCAACTGTGGGTAAAGGAACACCAACCAGAGAATGGGGAAAAGGCTGTTTCTTTGGCCGAGGACTACCAAATGGCCAGAGACTTGCCACAGCAGCGAGGTAGCAGCCAAGCACTGGTAAGGCACTCTTTTTCCCATTTAAACTCCAAGCCTGATAAGAACTCTGGTAGCGGTAACAAATCTGTGCCCAAAGACGTTATCTACTATAACTGTAATGAGCCAGGCCATTTTGCAAGAAACTGCCGTAGTACGCAGAGTGGCACTGGAGCAGATTTGTCCTTGGAAAATTGGGGCAAGTACTCAACAGATGTGAAGGTGGGGCATAAGACAGTGAAGGGACTCATTGATTCGGGAAGCAGACAGACCCTAGTGCATGTTAAAGTGCTGGGAAAACACTGTGCAAAGGGACCAGGTACTAGTGTCATCTGCATCCATGGGGACACTCAATACTATCCCACCACCCAAGTGACTCTGTTACCTGTACCTGTGATTATTAGAAATGACTTTCCAGGATTTACTGAGTTGATCAAAGAGGGAATAAGTCCTGATGTTTCTGCAGCAGTGGTGACAGGAGCTCAGGCAAAGAAAATTTCAGAGGGTGAGGACACTTTTCCTTTCAAAGATTTTGATTGGAACTTGCTTGAGCACAGCTCCAAGATCGGAAATCCGGGAAAGAAAGACGATGCCTGAAGAAACTGTGGCAGCAAATGACTGATGGACATAAAGGGTTAAAATATGAAAATGCTGAAACTAAATTGATAACTGATTGTGATTTTCTTTCAGAACAAGCTAACGATGTTTCTCTCCAGGGTTATTTTAAGCAGCTGGGTGTGAAACCAAAACAGGATGGACCAATGCTTAAAAAATGTAATGGGTTACTGTAAAGAGTTTGGGTTAAATCTCAGACACAGGAACAGACAGAACAATTGGTTATACCACAGAAGTAAAGAACAGAGTTGTTACAGATAGCACATGATAGTCCTATGGCTGGTCACGCAGGGAGGGATTGCACCCTTGCCAGATTGCTGTATAGACTTTGCTGGCCTGGAATTCATGAAGATGTTGCTACCTATTGTAATTCCTGTGCTGAGTGTCAGAAAGTAGACCCAGTCACTAGAAAAGACAAGGTGCCCCTACCCTTAATAGATGTGCCTTTTGAGAGAATTGCAATGGATGTGGTTGGTCCTTTAGACAAAAGTAAAAAGGGTAATAGATTTATCCTGGTAGTATGCGACTATGCTACTCAATACCCAGAAGCAGTTCCAATGCGTACTGTCACAGCTCCAAAAGTGGCAGCAGAGCATGCAAACATTTTCAGCAGAGTGGGCATACCTAAAGGAATTATTACTGATCAGGGCAGTAATTTTGGTGCTGCATTACTTAAGGAGCTGTACAGAATTGTAGGTATCACCCTCAGACAGACGGTCTTGTTGAGCATTTTAACCAAACCCTAAAACGCATGTTAAAAAGGTTTGTAAAAGGGGAAGGGAAAGATTGGGAACAATACTTGCCAAACCTACTTTTTGCTTACAGAGCAGTGCCACAGGCATCAACAGGGTTTTCACCATTTGAAATGCTGTATGGTAGGCAGCCAAGAGGGCCACTGGATGTGATAAAAGAAACATGGGAAGATAACCCCGCTCAGAAACAATTTATAACATCTTATATGACTGCCCTAAGAAATAATCTGGCAAAATATGTTGAAATTGCCCATAGTAATCAGGAAGAGGCCCCAAACCAGCAAAAGGTATATTATGACGATGGGGTAAAAGAAAAAGGTTTCGAGCCAGGTGAAAAGGTTTTGCTACTGTTGCCCACAACAGAAAATAAACTGTTAATGAAGTGGCAAGGGCTATATAAGGTTCTTTGACGTACTGGCACAGTTAGCTTTGAGACTGAGACCCCTGACAGGAAAAATCTTACTAAGATATACCATGCTAACCTCCTCAAGAAATGGGTTGAAAAATGCCAAAAGCTGCATTGCTAGTTTTACCAGAAACTGATAAGATATTGATGTAGCTTATGATAGACTGGAACAAACTGTAAATGCTGATGCTGTAAAGGTGAATGTTTCCTTAACCTAAGAGCAAACTGCCGACATCTGTAATGTGCTAATGACATTTAACAACACTTTACCACCGTACCGAGTCAAGCAAAAGGGGTTGAGCACATAATAGTGACAAGGAATGTTTGCCCTATTGGGCAAAAGACATACAGGTTGCCAGAGCGGTTAAGAGCTGATGTGGTTAAAGAAATACAAAAAATGAAAGAATTGGGTATCATAGAGGAATGCTTGGTCATCTCCCATGGTAACTGTAAACAAAAAAGAAGGGGGTGTTAGAATCTGCCTTGATTTTAGGAAACTTAATCAAATGTCAGAATTTGACAGTTATCCTGTGCCCAGAATAGATGATTTGGTGGACAGACTGGGGAGTACAAAGTATATCAGTACCCTCAATCTCACCAAGGGTTACTGGCAAATACCTTTAGTTAGAGAATCCAGAGACAAAACTGCATTTGCCACCCCTATAGGATTCTATCAGTTCACCACCGTGCCATCTGGTTTACATAGTGCACCAACTACATTCCAACGGTCGGTACATGGATGTAATTTTATCCCCTCACACTGGTTACTGTGCTGCGTAACTGGATGATGTCGTGGTGTACAGTCCAGACTGGAAAAGCCACCAGGAACACTTACGAGCAGTTATCCACACTATCAAAAATGCAGGTCTGACTATTAATCCTACCAAATGTGCATTGGGCATGTAGGAAACCAGATATTTGGGCTACATGTTGGGAAATGGAGAAGATAAGCCAGAGATTTCTAAAATAGAAGCTGTAGCTAACAGCCCTGTACCTAAAACAAAGAAACATGTCAGGTAATTTTTAGGGCTGGCTGGTTATTATCGGAGATTTGTTCCTAACTTTGTAGAGTTAGCTTCTCCCCTCACTGAACGTACAAAAAAACAGTACCCAAATAATGTGAAATGGACCCCAGAGTGTGATGAAGCTTTTCAAGCCATAAAGGCTACATTATGTTCAGCTCCTGTTTTAAGAAGCACAGACTTTAAAAAAACATTTTTGCTACAAACAGATGCATCAGAGGTAGGCATAGGTGCAGTACTGAGTCAAAATGTAGATGGGGCAGAACAACCTATTCTATACAATAGTAGGAAGTTGCATGACAGAGAGAAAAGGCACTCCACTACTGAAAAGGAATGTTTAGCAGCAAAGTGGGCCATGGAGTCCCTTCAATTTTATTTACTAGGAACTAACTTTGTTCTTGTAACAGACCACAATCCTCTCTGTTGGCTTAACCAAATGAAAGATACAAATTCCAGAATCACAAGGTGGTACCTGGCACTACAGCCATTTAAATTCACGGTGATACACAAATCTAGCAAAGACAATAGCAATGTTTTTTTTTCTGTCAAGATATGGATCAGGAATTGAGGGTTCTGAAGGTTGAAAAACAAATGTACAAGTTTAAACTTTACTGTACTGTTGTAGAAAATATAGATCATGTACATGTGATTAATTTCTGGAAGCAGCAAATGTTAGTAGAGAATTAACAAAAAGTTTGGAAACCTGTTTAATAAAATAGGTTCCCTCTTAAGGAGGGGGGTGTATGTGACAGGGTAGAATAGGACCCTGTCCTAGTTGTTATGGAAAGAGTTTAAAATGCAGGGATCTGTTCTGTTCTTTCCTTTCTCTTGTCTGTCTGGTTGCGCAACCAAATTTTCCTGTGAGGCCGGCCCGGTGGTGCTGAGGGTTGAGGCACTGGACGCCATACCTCACGCCACACTGGCGGCCCAGGTTCGGACATGAGTCTGGGCCACCAGGGGTTGCCAGGGAGGTATAGGTTTGAGTGTCTGAGGACTGCTCTCCTATTCCGGAGAGGGATCCAGGGAGCCACCACTCTGTAGGGGCCCCTGGTGATGACCGGGGCAGTGCAAGCGGTGCATGAGGCTGATGCAGTGAACATCGGCATGCTGTGCCCGGACGTCATTGCATGCCCGCACTCTGCAGGGAGAAAAACCGGAGGAAAAACTGGCACAGGTCGGGCAGCATGATCTTCCAACCTCTGCGGCCCAACCCGAATGGTGCCTCCCCAGCTGGATCCGTTCTGGGTGAGTTGAGCTGTGGGTAGCTCTTTGCTGCCCTGCCATGGGGGGTAATCCATGGGAGATATGAGGAGGTGGCCTGATCTCGGGTTCGGGGGCCGAGGGGTCGGTCGGGATGACATGCCGACCGTGCCTAGGAGGAGAGAAAAATATACACCAAATTTTCCTGTGAAACTTCAGACTTGATCACCCCGAACAGTCTCACAATTCTTTGCCTCTCACTGTCTCTCAGTCCTCACTTTCTGTCTTTTTCTCCCTTGCATATCTGCCAATATAAAAAAATATGTGCAAATCACTGTATGGAAATGAAACTGATACTGGGATCCCTTTTGTTTGGAAAATATATAGTGTTACTGTTGAAATGTATATAATTATATTTTGCGATGATTGCAGAAAGCTATTGTAAACTAGAGGTTACCAGAGTTCAATATTTAGGCCTTTTGCAAAAGCTGTACAAAAGGGGTCTCAACTGAAGAAGCATGCTGTGTTCTAGCAGATCCTGCCTGATATTTACAAAAATAGGATGCTTGCTAAGAATGGGGGTTGAAAGGACTTATAAAGGAACTAAGCTGCAACTACTGGAGGTAGAAAAAGGGACACAAAGACCGAAGGAAAACTCTGTTTTATTTTGCCTTTGTAAACAGTTGTACTGAACAAGTTTATTTTTTTTTTTATGTTACTGCTATTGTAAATAAATATTTTGATGAATTCTACAACTGCTCCTGGTTTTCCTATGCTTCCTGACCTGTGCCTCGATGGCACACATGCCTTGGGTTACCTATCTACTGGAAGCAGAGGAACCATACCTGCAAGTCTGTCAAAAAGTCAGTACGAAATCTGGCCATTAAAGCCACATAGCTCGCCTGCCATATCCACAGGAAGACAGCTGTAAACTAGTCCTATGTCTTGCACTCCTTGTCAGGTGGCTTATCTGACTCATTTAGCACCCAGGCCTTGCAGAAAACCACTTTGGCTGGCCGTCCAAGGAAGGATGTTTCCTGAAGCTGGAAAGCCCACCCAAAGGGACTGCATATTTTCAGTCCATGCAATGTGAAGGCACCAGGCATAACACTGGGTGCTGCCAGATGCTGAGCGCTGGCACAGTGAGGAATCCTGTTCCATGATGTCCATGAAGTGATACAACTCCCACTTCTGGACCTCCACCAAGGGAACACCAAGGATGCAGATATATGCTACAGAAGTGTTGAGAAGGAAGTTGAGCATGCCATAGCGGGGCAGCTGTTAGATCCATCCACATCCATTTGACACTGGGACCAACATCATGGAGGACATTGCCAAATCACAGTCTGGAAAGTAAGGCTCTGGGCATCAATCGGGATTGGGAGACTAACCACTTTGGCATGGTAACTACCACTGACAGAAGCTTGGGAAGCTCAGACTCAAGCCTTGAGTCCATAGACAAGGTATCCTCTCATGGCTGTGCAGGTGGCAGCTTCACACACAAAAAAAAAAAAATCGGTCAAGGCTGTGCTGACGGCAGTGCCAGTGGGATAATCACTCAACAGTGCAGGATCAATTGCATCAAAAAAGGTACTCATGAAGAGACTGTGGCAGCTACAGCATCGGTCAACCTCGACCTAGGACAACTGTCCCCACAGCCCAATGCTGCCACGCAGACTTCTCTTACTGGTGAAGAAAGCAAAGGTGATCACCAGATGACAATGTCATTGACAACCATCAGTGATAGCACTGTTGGTGAGACCTAAATCATGATCTCAACTGTCAACCCTGCTGTGGGGCTCAACTGGGGGCTTGGTCTTGCCTTACCTATCCTGTGGAAGGACCTCCTGCGGTACCAGCATCCAAGTGACTGACGAGTTCTCGTCCTTCTCCAACTCATGGCAGACAGGAACCACCTCAGGTTTTCTGTCAACCTTCGATGGCTCAGCAGGTAACTCTCTTTGGGTTTCCACTGGAGTTACAACTGGTTAGTTGAACAGAATGATCTCAACCAAGGTCGAGCATTCCAGAGAACCAAGGGACTGTTAAGTGTAGAAATGTTCCCTCTCCCATGATCAACGGTGGTGCTGCTTCTTGTGTTTTTGATGATATATGGGACTGTCGCCACAGAAATTAGAATGGACACAAAGAAAGCACTTATGGAGCTCCACATGATCCTGGAAAGTGACCAACCCTACAGTCAGCTTTCTGACAGGAAGGCCGGTGTTCTCAGGCTGCCACTATTGCCTCCACTATGGCTTATAACTATTCTGTGACCCCGTGGCCACCAAGGCCTTCCGATCCGGAGGCCTACTCTGCAGGAAATGCACCTTGCACTCACCAAATGCATAAGGGTACATGGCTTTACAACAGGTACAAGTACCTAATCTGTGCTGAGCCCATAGGTAATAAACACATGCATCATGGTCATCTATGGTAGGCATTTTCTTTTTTCCATAGAGATTTTTATCCCTCCATGGCAGGCTGGGCGACTGTATCAGTCTGTCCCCCTGACCGCACCGAGTCTCGGACTCACCTCCTCCTCCTCCTCGAGACTGGGCGGGCCGTCAGTGCAAGCAGGTCGGGCATCATGTATAGTGGATGTGCAATGAGTGCGCAAGTGTACTCTACCTCCGAAGAGGCATTCCAAGCACTCCAAGCGCCTGCTCTTCCTACAATTTGGGGCCTTGCATGCATTTCCACCCAGCTTCCACCACGTGGCAGTCAAATGGCGAGACACTGAGACTCCCCCCTCTCCAACGGAAGACAGCAGTCCTATTGACGCTCGATCTTCCCTCTCCCGGCCAGGCCCCCGAATGACCAGAGTGCATTCTCGAACCCGGGTCACCGGCATGACAACAGGGAGGCATGGATGCCTCAACCCACCGTGCCACTGGGCCATATGATAGACACCACTAGAATCCTGTCTTCTTATGTTTGATCTCTGAATCATCAACGGACCGGAACCAGAAGATTGGAGCAATATTCTAAGTCAAAAATTGACCTGCTAAATTGAAACAGTTTACCGAATTAGTGCTTGAAAACTGGAGTCCTCTAGTCCCTGCATAAGGGTGTGAAAGAAACCTGTCCCTTCCAGCAGAAAGAAAAATATGACTTCAATAGAGGCAGGGCAGGAGGGTGACACCAAGGGTGGTGGGAGGAGTCAAGAATGAAAACATCTAGTAACTGAGCTATATCCAGCATAACTGCCTAAATGTGGATAGTGAACTTAATTTCAGTAATTAGAACTAGAAAATGAATCACAACATTCCATACTGGAGAAGGAGCTATTATTTAACTGCCTACTCCATTATATGTTCCTCTGAATGCTACATCCACTGTCAACATCCAGCAGAGCCACACTTTTTGCATCAGGTACAAGCAAGCAATGTAAGAATTGTTTAAGTACATACAGAAAATTGTTGCTGAGTAAAATTTATATATCACTATACACTCCCTGATCTCCATAGGCAAATAGTAAGTCTCTGTCACATTATTTCTGCCACTGAAGTCCTTGTGGCTAGGTAAAATGTCACATGATAGTATTATCCTTCCTCACAGTCTTACAAACGATCTCTGGCCCTCCTTCCTGCAGCTCCACTTCTCAACCCTTGTACAGGGGATTGAAGAAGTTTCACTTCACCTACCATGAACGGTGACCACCTGCCTAAGGTGTCAAAACAGGAGATGGCTCTTTCATTCCAGATCACAGCAAGGCAAAGGGAAGGGGGGTGGGGTCTTGAAGGCTTGTGGTTATACACATGAAATCAACCCTACTGATTATATTCCTTCTTAGTTTGACTTATTGTAGCACATCCCATTAAAGGTCTCACAGATGAACGTCATAATACAAGATCGGTGCAGAGGCTGGCCTGCTGAGACTGGGAGAGGAGGACTTCCTGCATTTTCATCTCAATAAGAGTTGTAACTTGATTCAAACTGACTGCAGTGGAAGCATCAACCCGTGCTCATGCTTTCAGAGGTTTTTGACAAGAGAGTATACATAATGATGGCAAGCTTTTATTGGCAGAAGGCTTACGGAGAAGCTGTAGTTGTTAAATTAAGGCAACATTGCCAGCCCCCATATGTTGAATCAGTGTTTGCTACCTGACTACATAGGCCAGGGTAGGGGTGTGTGAATACCTTAATTCAAATATTTGGATGACTATTCTTATTCAGGATGCCAGATATTCGCTATTCGGCCCCAAATAAGTGTTTTTTTTTTTTTTAAATAACACATTGTAACACTGTTAAAGTCCACCATTTCCTTCCCTTTTGAAGTACAACAGTTAATTCTGCCATGAACACCCCCTAACAGCCTTTCAGCAGTCAAAAAAGGTAACAAACTACTGCACTGGTCAGTGGTCAGGTGACAGACAGTCATCATAGACTGACCAAAGGATGTAGATGAGGTGACGCTTGGGTCTTGGCTAGGGCAACTAAAATGGCACTGGTGTAAGTGAATTGTATGTGCACCCTGTAAGAGAGGTGATCAAGATGTGCCATGATAGGGACCTCTACAAGTACCTCACAGGGGTGAAGAGGGCACATAAGGGGAGTCTCTTTCAAATGACAAAGCGCACAAGTACCCAGGACAATGGGGGCATGTGATGAAGCTAAAGGGGGAGTTCAAGACAGATGTGAAGAAATATTTATTCATGAAAGGCATGGTAGATGCCTGACACAGACTGCCAGCATAAGTGATGGCGGCGAAAACAGTGTGGGGCTACAAGCATACGTGAGATAGGCATAGGGGTGTATTTCAAAACAGGTAGGGAGGCAGCAGATTTGCTTTAGAGCAGTTTCAATCGCACAGTGCGAAGAGTTTGTTCAGTTCTTTTCTGACAGGGTGTCCTCCATTAGGTCCGGGATCTCGCCAGAGGAGCAAGATCTGTCCCTCAGTATAGAGCCTGGTAGTGACTGAAGCAATCCGGCTGTCTGGGATGAGTTTCGGCTGGTGGGGGTGGCTAAGGTCACTGAGGTAATCTAGAAGCTGTGACACACTTTTTGTGAACAAGACCCGGGTCTGACGTGTCTCCCACTGGGATATGTAGAGTCCGTCGGTCCAGTGTTCATTGAGATTGTCTGGTGCTCGCTCTCAGGGGAAGGGGGGTCCCCTGACACCTTGAAGGAGGTGTTGGTGAGGCCCCTGTTGAAGAAATCATCACTCAACCCTGACATCTTAGTGAATTACTGACCTTTCTCCAATCTTCCATTCTTGGGGAAGGTAGTGGAGAAAGTGGTGGCTTTGCAACGTGAGGCTCACCTGATGGACTTTGACATCTATGAGCCAGTCCAGTCAAGATTTAGGAGAAAGCATAGCACTGATACAGCACTGGTTAGGGTACAAAATGATCTCCTCTGGGTGAGAGACAGAGGAGAATGATCAATTCTTGTTCTCCTGGATATCCCTTCAGCATTTGACACCGTAGACCACGTGGTGCTGCTTGACTGCCTGAGAGAGCTCTGTGGACTCACCAGCAAGGTCATCGGCTGGTTCAAGTCCTTTCTGACAGGCGGGATGCAACTAATAATGATGAGGAATTTTTCCTCCTGCTCTATGCCCCTGACCTGTGGAGTGCCTCAAGGCTTGATCTTGTCGCCCATGTTGTTTGCGGTGTACATGCTGCCCCGGGTGACATCATTAGGCGTTATGGTCTGGGTTTTCACTGCCATGCAGATGATACCCAGCTGTATAGGTCCTTTGCCCCTGGAACACCGGACACTGTGGAGGTGCCAAATAACTGCCTATCCAAGATCTAAGACTGGATGTCCTCTAACTGGTTGAGGCTTAACCCAGACAAGATGGAGGTACTCTTGACTGAGCCTGGTCGTCGGTGGGACATGACTGCCACCGGAGCCGGAACAGAGTTGTTCCTTGGCACCACCGCACGGGTGGTGGCCACAAAGGTGTGAAATCTGGGCGTAATCCTTGATGACGGCTTGACACTTAAAGCTCAGGTGTCTGCCATCATCTAGAGTGGGTTTTTACCACTTAAAGAATGTCGCCGGATTAAACCATTAATCCCACTGATGACCTGCCATCACTGGTGCATGCTTTTGTTACATCCAGACTCAATTACTGTAATGCTCTATACTTCGGGGTCAGAGGACACAACCTCCACCGACTGCAGCTGGTGCAAAATTTGTAAGGTCCTATATGGCTCGGGTCCTGGCTATCTATCTGACCCCCTGACACCTGTCCACCCAGTGCGCTATGTTCCTCCGCGAAGTGCCTCCTTATGGCCCCTAGGGCATCTTAAAGGCTTCGGGGGACTGCACCTTTGAAGTTGCAAGACCAGTTTTGTGGAATTCCCAGCCGAGATCTTTAAGGGAGGCTTCCTCCGTGGAAAAGTTTAAGCAGGGCCTTAAAGCACATCTTTTTAATCTGGCCTTCGATGTCCACTAAATTTTAACGAAAGTTGATTGAGTTTTTAAGATTAATACTACTTAAATGGTTATTGTTTATTATGTGTTTTATAACTAATTGACCCAGATTTTAATATGTTGAACTGTGTGTGTAAATTGTTCTTTTTCCACCTCTGTGGAAAGCGACCAGAGCCTCTGGGATTGGGCACTAAAGAAATAAAATTGGCTTGACGATGGGGTCTGCAGAAGAGACCAATAAGGCAGGGATGGACAATCTGGGCAGACTGTGTGGGCCAAGCAGTCCTTTTCTAGCAGCAGATAATTAGTTACCAAAAGTATACAATAGTAAGTGCACTAAAACATGATACAATATTTAAATGTTTCTGGTTTAAGAAAGGCCTCATGCTGGTCCTGCAGTTATATGCCAAGGAGTGGAGAGTTACCCTTTAAGTGATATATTTAACATGATAGAAAAAAGAAAAGGTGAGCCCAAGAAAAAGTAACATTACACGGTCGTAACATTAGGTAGATCGAGAGCAGTACTGTACCACCAGTTTTTTTTTTTTTTGTTTTATAGAGAGATTTTTATAGTATTTTTTGTAGGTTTTTCTCCCACTTTCCCCCACCTGAGGCCCCGGCACACGGCCGTAGATGCGTGTGGAGGCACACACTCACACTAGAAGCCAGTTCAGCCCCATCTACTCATCCATAATGTACACCCCCCCCACCTACGCTACCCCCACTGGACCTCCATCCAGTGGGGGCGGGACTACGAGGGGGGCGACAACCCACCCCCACCACTCCCGGGAGAGGAGGGCAGCGTACCAGCTTGCTCAATCCCGGTCCCCCCCCTCCGTGCTGGCACTCCGATGACCTAAGGTCTTTTCCGAACCCAGGTCACCAGTGCAGCGCGAGGTAAGGCATCCAGCACCTCAATCTTCGGCGCCACCAGGCTGGCCATTACCACCAGTTTAATATGAGCAGATCATATTTGTAGCCAACTACTGGTAAGTTTAGCTTAATGAACACTAGCTGTTTAACATGTTGAGGGTCCAGCTTGGAAAGGTGTGGGTCAACAACGTCACCAGTAGTGCTAAATATCCTCTCAGATGGCACACTTGTAGGAGGGCAGCTTAGATATTTTAAAGCAAGTTGTGCCAGATGAGGAGAGGAGTTCATTTTCTGAATCCAGCAGACCCGTGGATCAACTTCAAATGGCTCAATTGATTCTGCAAAGTAGCCATTAAGTAAATTTTCTGCAGAGAGAGGCTAAGACTGTGAGCGTTCGTGTTGCTGTTGACACAATGATGTGCTGAGTAATGCCCAGTCACTCTCCTCTGTATTGCCACTACACCGTCTTTCTCCATTTCCACCAGTACCATCCAATTCCAAATCACCACATGCCTGTTTCCCCTCCCTCATGAACCTGAACTGGAGCATCTTCTTCCCCTTCCAAGTGTCTCACTGACTGCATGGCACTATTTAACTCTTCACTCAGCTGTTGCCTAAAATCAGTCACCCTGTGGCTGTCCATGGCTACAGTGGCGTGAAAAAGTATTTGCCCCCTTCCTGATTTTCTCTATTATTGCATATTTGTCACACTGGATGTTTTCAGGTCTTTAGACAAAATATAATATTAGATAAAGGGAACCTGAGTGAACAAATAACACTTTTTTTTTTTTACTTATTTCATTTATTTAATGAAAAGTTAACCAACACCAACTGGCACTGTGTGAAAAGTAATTGCCCCCAGTTAAATCAACCCAATTAAAGGGATAATTAGAGTCAGCTGATTGAACACAGCCAGGCTTGATTACAGCCAGCCCTGCTCAATATAAACCTCACTTATTTTGGCCTCTACCATCAGATTCATGTTGCCAGCACAAAGATTCAACAAGCACATTATGCCATGATCAAAGGAAGTTCCTGAAAGATCAGAAAAAAATTTGTTGCCCTCTATCAGTCTGGAAAGGGTTACAAAGCTATTTCTAAGGCTCTGGGACTCCATCGAACCACAGTGAGAGCCATAATCTCCAAATGGAGAACACTAGAACAGTAGTGAACCTTCCCAGGAGGGCGGCCTGCCAAAATTACTCCAAGGGTGCAGTGTAAAATCATCCAAGAAGTCTCAAAGGATCCTAAAACAACATCCAAAGAACTGCAGGCTTCTCTTGCCTCAACTAAGGTCAGTGTTCATGACTCCACAATCAGAAAGAGACTGGGCAAAATGGCTTCATGTGAGAGTAGCAAGGGGAAACCACTGCTAACCAAGAAGAACATAAATGCTCGTCTCTCATTTGCCAAGAAGCACCTGGATGATCCACAAGCCTTTTGGGAAAATGTGCTATGGACAGATGAGTCCAAAGTGGAACTTTTGGACAACATGGATCCCATAATGTCTCGCTAAGCAAACACAGCATTCACAGTAAGAACACCATACCAACAGTCAAACATGGTGGTGGTAGTGTGATGGTGTGGGGATGCTTTGCTGCCTAAGGACCTGGATGACTTGCCATAATTAAAGGAACCATGAATTCTGCTCTGTACCAGAAAATTCTTAAGGAGAATGTCCAGTCATCCTTCCGTCAGCTGAAGCTGAAGCGTAGTTGGGTCATGCAGCAAGACAATGATCCAAAACACAAAAGCAAGTCCACATCAGAATGGCTAAAAAGAAGTAAAATTAAAGTTTTGGAGTGGCCTAGTTAAAGTCCAGACTTAAACCCAATAGAGATGTTGTGGCAGGACCTGAAACGAGCAGTTCATGCTCCAAAACCTACCAAATGTTACTGAATTAAAGCAGTTCTGCGAGGAAGAGTGGTTAAAATTCCTCCACAATCGATGTGAAAGACTGATATTGAATTATAGGAAGTGTTTGGTTGCAGTCATTGCAGCTAAATGTGGCATAACCAGTTATTAAGTGTAAGGGGCAATTACTTTTTCACACAGTGCCAGTTAGTGTTGGTTAACTTTTTTTTATTAAAAAATTGAAATTAAAAAAAAAAACAAGTGTTATTTGTTCACTCAGGTTCCCTTTATCTAATATTACATTTTCTCTAAAGACCTGAAAACATCCAGTGTGACAAATATGCAATAATAGAGAAAATCAGGAAGGGGGCAAATACTTTTTCACGCCACTGTATATGAAGGATATTGCATTTGAACCTAGGGTCCAATATGGTAGCAAATACATGATAGCAGTTATCCATGACTGTGGCAAACCTTGCATGAAGTTCCGCAACAAGATGAATAACAAGCTCAGTGACCTCTTGTGTACTCAATGTACCGTCAGACAAAAAACACTGTAACAATCTTTTGAGAATATGCACAGCTGAGATAACCTGACTAAATAAGGCTATGGTAGTACCTAGGTCACATGTATTCCTCTCAAATGGCGCAAGAGCCTTCACCATGTCCTCAAGAACTAACCAATCATGATGTCCTAGGACCCCTCCAATGTCTGCCTCCATAGACATTTCGTGTAGTGCCCGCTTTTGCTCGAGTAGTCTTGAAAGCATCAGGTATGAAGAATTCTACAGAATGTTAACGTCTTGTATTACACAATGTTGGGGCAGACCAAAGCATTCCTGAACTTCTTGTAATTTGTTAGTGGCTTTTACAGAGTGCTGGAAATGGCTGCAGATGGAATGGGCTGTGGTTAATATGCTGTTGGTCCTAGTACTGTTACGCAGTGCATGAGTCACCACTAAATTCAGTGTATGTGCAAAGCAATGAATGCTCATAAAATGGCCATCACTGATGGCTTTCACCATGTTTGTGTCATTGTCGTTAATAAAAAATCAAACTTTTAAATTGGTGCTGGAGATGCCAGAATACTGCTAGCTGTGTTGTGTGGTCCACTGGGAAAGGCACTTTATCAGGCCTACAGGTTGGTACTGTTCACCGATACTCTCATTCGGTTGAAGGATGGACATGACTGCTGGCTGATCACGTATTTACATCATTTTCATGGAACCATGGTATAGTACCAGTTTGCAGCTTTGTCTGTCTTTTATCTTCAACAGCAGGTTTGTGGCTAAAATACAAATACCTGATAGGCACAAGCACCCATTCTGTCCCCAAATGCGCTCTGGTTCAGTAAATGCCCTAATGGGTTAATTGACAACATAAATCTACATCACATCTAAACCACAAAGTGAATATACACTGTCATGCCCCCCTCATCCATGCCACTCCACCCATACAAACTCACAATCATCAAAACAGTTCACCACAAACTGGCATTAAATTCCATATCCATTATCAGCTTAATAAACTGGCAGCCACTTTGTCTGTGACCAGATTTTTTTTTCCACTGCAGATATGTGCAGGGATGCCCCCATGGCTGTTCGCAGATCAAGTCTGTGTATTTGTTTTAGTCCTTAGATAATGCAACTTCAACTGCAAACTTTGAAGAGTTTTAATTTACTTATAAATGTAGTCCCCTACTTTGGGAAGGGGGCTTACCTGGACACTGTTGGCACCACCCTGAACCCCCTTGCAGTGTTGCTGCTGTCTTCTCGCTCACTCCAGCCCCAGGACTGAAGTTGGAAAGGAGACCGGAGGAGCAGTCAGGAAAAAGGGCTGCCACATTTGCGCACTGTGGTGTGCACAGGTTTGAGCAGCAGTCGGCTTGAACAATCTTCAGTGCTGGAAGCGCCCGCCATCAAGGAGCCCTGAAAGCCATCTCAGCGGCCGCCACTACATCTCCCTTAATGTGCTCTGGACCCAGGGACATCAGAAGGCATCAGGGGGCTCGGAGGTACTGGGGAAAGGAGACGGAAAGGTTGGGACATATGGCGTGCTGAGGCTTTAAGAGAGCGGCACTCTGCCACCACATATACAGACTGCCAACTGTCCGGGGGGTGGAGCAGAGAATGAAGCTCCCATTGGGGAGCATGGGAGCCTATTCGACTCCACACCTCAACTGGACAGCAGCCCAGTGGGGCTGCAACAACAATTCGGGACCAACACATTTTAAGGGGCAAAATAAACAAAGTGATAGTAAGACCTTTGGAGCACAGGGCTCCATGCAAATACAGAGGCCACCATCTTTGTGACACATGACCTGTACAGCCGTCAATCAGAGAGCAGAAAGATAGAGCTAAGGATTGTGGGAGGATGATGCCACAGGTCTCTCCCAAATGAACTGGCTGTTTTTTCTGGGCCAGTGAGAGAGAGCAGGATAGGTCAGAAGGGCTGACGGACATGCCTGTCTGCCCAATGAGAAAAGGGGAGAGACTGACGGACTTTGGGGGAGCCAAGGGCCAGAGTGGAGACACTCTGAGGAGTGCAGACCTGCTGTGAGTGGGTTGTGTTCTTGGCCCAGCCAGGCCCAGATCTGAAAAGCCCTCTCCATGGTTTGTTTAGCACCTTTGAGGGAAGATACTGTACATATCCAGTTGCCACCTCATCGACTTCTGAGAAATGCGAAGCCCGTGAGACTGTTGAAGCAAGCTTGTGGAGTCATAGATCTGCACCTTCCCTGAGCTGCTGCACAGCGAGGTAGGGGGTCTGTTAGCCCTTACTGAGTGGGGCGAATCGAGGAATGGGGAGTCACAGGCACATGCCCAGAGTACAGGTGTACTCTCGATACTGGGGAGAGCTGGATCGCGGGGGTCACTCCTGGGAGTCTGGGCTCCCCGGGAACCGTGAAACCGCTGTGTGTGTGTTCCTGCGAATAGTGAGAAGAAGACCCAGAAGGGTTACTCTGGGGTGCTTGGTCCAAGTCAGAAGATCCTGAGTCCTACTTCAACTGCTGCCTAGTGCTGGTCCCTTCTACAGACGTTCTTCTGGATCCATGATTCACGTGAGTGCCAGCACTGCTGGATGAGTTTTTCCAATTCCCAGTAGGATTACAATTATTGCCTTTTGATAACAAATATTTGCCTCTGAATGGTCGATTTATTACCTTGAAGTTCATTTTTTATGTTTCCTTGTGCTTACGCAAGAAATGTTTTGTTACAAGGAACGGCATTTCAGAGGTGTGTCACTAACTAGCCCAATGTAGGGCAACCTACTTTGGGCTCATTCCTGACAGACCAATGACCATGCAGGCTGAGTATGATGGGTCACAGTATCATGGGTGGAAACTTTGTATACTTGAAAGGACTGAAGAGCTCCAATGAGAGAGTGTTTCAGTACTTTCATTTGCATAAAGCCGGCCAGCAAGCAGCTGAGCGGCTTTATGACTTTGTGGATAATACTGAAGAGCCAGCTAGCCTGCACACTAACACAACTAGGGATCACAACACACAACACACAAAACTAAAGTTGCATTCAGAGATCCAACATAAAAAGGGACTGGTTTACTTCTTATGTTAGACATTTATGAATGCACCACTTGCACACAGGCTTAGTAAGCAATGAAAAGACAGTTCAGACAATAAAACTGGCCTCCATGGTCACTCTCCCTCTCTCACCTCTTCCACTTTAATTTCCGAGTCGAGAATCTCTTCAAACATCAGCGCCGGAGAGGTGTCGCCCATCTCGGCCGGCACTAAGGTAGACATCCTTTTGTTTCAGATTTGGGCACTCTGAGGAGAGAGGAGAAGGTAGCCAGTACCATTCAGGGAGGCAGACTGCAAGAAAAAAATATTACGAGCAACTGAACTGCTGTAACTGTCTGCAAGAAGAAATTAGCACATGTAAGACAAGTAGACCCTGTTCCGACCCCCCATTGCTGCTTCGGAGAAGAATAAACACTTACATACACTAATTTCTACTTCAGCCTTGAAGCTCAGAGGAGTCATCCTGTAGGAATTTACCTCCTGTAACCACTCTCCTGCTGTCCTGACTCCCACATGTCTGATGTCTTGCTGCTGCTAGCCAGAGATTTAACAGAACCCTCTGTGTCAGTCTCC
The DNA here is from genome assembly GCA_016271365.2 of Neoceratodus forsteri. Lineage (NCBI taxonomy): Eukaryota > Metazoa > Chordata > Ceratodontiformes > Ceratodontidae > Neoceratodus > Neoceratodus forsteri. Next base: position 1,274,555,140 of record CM057456.1, read on the forward strand.
CCACAAGCCACCTGCCTGCCTCACAATTCACACCATAAAAACATAGCCATAAAGCCAAATTCCTGGTAGCAGCACTGCAGTGAACTGTGAAGCTTGAGAGAGTTGTTCAACTGCTAACCCAGTCCCCTCCATTGCTCCTTGACCATGCTGCGGCTCACCCACTCCAACCATCCATGACTGGCTGCACTCCACTACTTACCAGCCTCACCTCTCACCGGAGCCGTTATCCGTTAATTACCGATGTCACCATGGGTGAACCGAGGCCAAGAAAGATATCTGACTGACTGGACAAAGCTGTGAGCCTGCGGAGCATCGATGTTTATTTATGTTTCTCAATCTCAAGGTAGGTGATGGTCCACAGTGCTTCCTAAATTCCACTGGGGTTTCCTAGTACGGGTTGTGCGGTACTCATGGCTTTACAGACAACAGCCTAAGGGGTTTCTTGTTCATTTCAGCTGCACACAGCCCGTCTTTTTATCTCAGTCTACTGTCTTCTGCAGAGGGGGGGTCCCCATTCCAGGAATGTACCCTGTCTTTGACAGTAGCCCACAGGTAGTGCAGAAGAACACTTTGATGAGGTCGTAGGAGAATGCTTGTATTAAGCACATATTTTTTTCAAGTAAAAGTCATCCGCAGGGCACTAGAAGGCAGACAGCAAAATGAAACAAAAAACAGTGTGAAGGACAAGAGATTCCTCACCAGTCTGCATTAAAAAAATGGCATGACCAATTGTACAGAGCCTTGTAAATATACCTGGTGTATTCCAATATACTTTACTGGTCCTGTTAACTGACATCATTAACCTTGCACAGTGCTCTAGCTCTGGGTCACTACAACAGTTTTCTCAAAGAACTGTAAATGTGTTGGTGTACTCTGTTTTACTTTACTGCTCCAGCCTCCTGGAATCAGGCTAAGCATGGTACATAAGAGTCTATACTAATGCACATGTGCATCTAGTCTGAGTACTGCCTTACTGTCGTAGCTCTGTTCATAGTTATCTGAATAGCTCTGATATATCTCAGCTGCTTTAGACAACAATTATCACTGTCAGTATATATCACCTGTCCAACTCCAACCGGCAGTGTACTGTAGTCTGCGACTGTGGGATGTATATTGCTCTGAAAAAGAACTCCAGTGATAGGCAGCTAAGTCAAACAATTAGTGGTCAAACCAGCAATGACACTTGATTAACAAAACTAAAGTTTTCTGATTTGACAAGCAATGTTTGCTTGAGATTCTGCAATACAACCAGTGCCATGGAACCAGTAAGTTCATTATTTGCTAACGCCAACTGCTGGAATGTTTTGGCCTAAGGCAACAGTTGCTTCAGTAAATTGATCATGACATCAACACAGCCATTTAATGCTTACTGTATTAGAGTGGCTGTTCCTCCTTATCATTCATGCTGTTTTACCTCCTGTACTAGTTACTGTGCACTGTAATTTATTATTAGTGCACCATATTACAGCATAGCTTCCTTCTTCCCCTCCCTAATGCATGCATCAGGAACCAGGCTGTTACCTGCTCAGTATATCTTGCCTGGTAAAACTTCTGAAATAAATAAGTACATTTATCCAACAGGTGTGGGCACAAAAGCCATGTGATAAATTAATTTATTTCCACATATGTGTGATAAATTTTAGAACCCGAAATTTATCACACGTGTGATAAACGCAAGCTGTCAAGCTCTCAGAACTCATTTAGAATATTTGGCCTCAGTAGCAGTACTAACCATATTCAAATGCTAATAACTTTAAAATGAAAAATGATAGCATGGTACTGTGAGCATGAAGGTTATTCAGCACAAAAATATCTACAAAATGAGTGGGTCTTTCATTTATAGATACCTTTTAGATTTTTTTATAATTAGTAAAAAAAAAACAGCAGAAAATTCCATTTGTTTTATTTTTTCGACAAACAAATGCGGATAACTTCAAAACAAATAAGCATTTGTCAATGCCGAATGTTTGCTTGCTGGCATTGGCATTGGTAGTGCAGAAGTTACAGAGCTGCATAATAGGAATGGCAGTGAAGTATTAAACTGAAGCCAACCCCACCACCACCCTGCAGAGAGTGACAGGCATTGGGGTGTGCCTTTGGGTCGTCAGGAATAACGGCCACGCCATTTCACCCACACCCTACCCTGCAGACACTGGATAAGTGTCACGGTGCCTTGGGGTCTTTGGCTCTATAAGACCCCATTCCATCAGGAAATATGGTGAGATGGGTGTGTATAGGAGAATGGGTGAACTTTGGGCGAAGAGTCCAAGGCATACCTCGATGCCTCTCACTGGCTGCAGGGTGTGGAATGGTATGAGCATTACAGGCAAGAATCCCAAGTCACACCCGATGCCTGTCATTCTCTACAGGGTGGGGGCGTTATGGTTGGAAACCCTAACAGCTCAGGCATTCATTAGTATTTTCACTCCAAATTATCAACATGTTTTTTGAGACTCCACCTCATGAACAGTGGCAATATCAGTTTGTTGGCGAAGCTGCTTATGCACAGCGACTACTGGCATTTAACACCACAGGTGCAAAAACACATTCCGAACAGGATGTGAAAAATGACAGCTGTACTGTTCGTGGGGAGGTGGAAAAAATGGCAATGTTGCAAATCTGCAATAAAAATATTAAAAAAACTGGTGAAGTCATGAGCGTGCATAGAAACTGTGCAACGCACACCCGTAATGTAATTAGTGTGGGAATTTTTTACAGCAGATTGTCAACTCAGGCATTCTGGGACCTCCGATCATGAACAGTGTCACTGTGATTTTCTTTATCTGTCCCGAACAATGATTTCCCACAGCGACCACGCATCTCTGCACTGAAAGTGTGAAAACACATTTCGGCCATGTTGTGAAAAATGACAGCTGTACTGTTCATAAGGAAGTGTGGAAAAATGAACCTGGTGAAAATCTGGACTGAAAATATTACAAAGTCATGAACTTACGAGGGTGTGTGGAAACTGCACAATGCTGACTCATAACACAGTCATTTCATGGACTTTTGTCACCAAATTTTCAACATAGCCATTTTAAGACCTCTGCTCATGAACAGTGTAACTGTGATTTTCTTAATCTGTCCCAAACATTGCTTTCACACACCGACTGCACCATTGTGCGCTACATGTGCGGAAACACATTTGGGCGACATGTTCAAAATGGCAGCTGTACTGTTCATAAGGAAGTGTAATAAAATAGCAATGTGGAAAAATCTGGAGTGAAAATATAGAAAATTAAGAACCACGAGCGCATGAGGAATCGCGCAACTACTGCAAAACAGTCATTTTTAGGAATTTTTTCACCAAATTTTCAACATAGCCATTTTAAGACCTCTGCTCATGAACAGTGTCACTGTGATTTTCTTAATGTGTCCCATACATTGATTTTGCACACCGACTGCTCCATTGTGCGCTACATGGGTGGAAACACATTTTGGGCAAGATGTGAAAAATGACAGCTGTACTGCTCATAAGGAGGTGTGGTAAAATGGCAATGTTGAAAATCTGGAGTGAAAATATTGAAAATTCGTGAGCTTACGAGCGTGCGTAGGAACTGCAGAACGCATGCTCGTAAAACAGTCATTTTTAGAAATTTTTCCACCAAAATTTCAATATAGGCTTTTTGAGAGCCCACATTATGAACAGTGGCAGTGTTGTTTCATTACTCAGTCCCAAAAGGTGATTTTGCGCAGTGACAGCGAAATCACCCTTCGGGCCTGAATAACACCATGACAGTGCAATAATTCATGAGAAGGGGCCCAAAACCCCCATGTTGAAAATTTTGGCCCAAAATTCCCAAAAATGCCTGAGATATGCAAAAAAGTTGAAAAACCCTATCTATCCCATTATACAGCTTACGGCATTTCCTCAGTTCGCGGTTGGCTTTGAAAAGTGCAGACGTGTTCCCGGTCCACTGAAGATCGTCGCGCGAGTCAGAAGGCAAGTATGGGGTGTGGGGGTGTGGGAGGCAGAAGTGCTGCAGTGGGTGGGCACGGTGGGGGCGACACAGCGAGGACCGTTTGATTTTCAGTTTTTTTAATTTTAAGGAGCGGCGGGGACGTTTGCCACGCTGGGGTGGGCTCCCAGCGTGGCAGAAGGATGGCTGGTTGGGTGGGCGTGGAGCCGGCGGGAATTGGCACCCCATCAGCCACAGCATCTGTTGCCACGCTGGGGTGGGATCCCAGCGTGGCACCCTGTCTCTGGGGGGGACAGTGGGCCGGCGGGGTTTAGGCACCCCGTCGGCTGTGATGTAGCCACGCTGGGTGAGCACCAGCGTGGCACAGGACTAAGTTACGGCGCAGCACAGCTGACGGGGATTGGGCACCAGTCGGCTACCTGATAATGGCGTGGGGCGGCAGCCGCACGCAGCGTGTGTGTGTGTGTATGTGTGTAGGGGCGCGCGGGCAGGCGATATCTTATAAGCTGCTCACTGAAGCGTAACTCCCTTCAACTGTACTCCACTGCATTTTGGAGCTGTCATAGACAGCTCCAGCAGGCATTGGAGAACTGCGGCCGCGCCTGCAAACACACTGACTGAATTGGAAGAGGGCTGACACACCTCCGAAAACTCGGATGATGGCACTATGTTTCTTGCACATGCGTGCAAGCAAACATAAAAATGATAGCGTGGTACTGTGAGCATGACGTTTGTTCAGCACAACAATATCTACAAAATGAGTGGTGTTTCATTTATAGATACCGTTTGGATTTTTTAAAATCAGCAATAAATGGCAGAAAAGAACAGGTTACTCACTTGTAACAGTAGTTCTAGGAGTGGTATATGTTGTTCATCCACATTTTCTGGCATGTCCCTTTCCCCTTTAAATCTCGCCGGAAAGTCTTCAAGCTGGCTCCTCCCACCCACCCAGGTGGTTAATACCTCGGCTCCGCCCCATGACGCCAGATCTTAGCCCGCTGGAAGCAAGGTGGTGCGCCTAAAGCCAGGGAGGTTGGGTGGGTGCGTGTGGATGAACAACATATACCACTCCTAGTACTGTTACAGGTGAGTAACCTGTTCTAGGAGCATGGATATGTTGTTCATCCACACTCTCTGGCAGACTCCAAGCAGTTCTCCGGGAGGAGGGAGGCAAGGCGCACACCCCCTATTTAGGAAACAGAGACTGGAGAACCGAGGCCCTAAAACCAGCATCCCGGCGTGACTCAAGGTCGATGTGGCAGTGGGTAATGAAGGTGTTTGCTGACTTCCAGGTAGCAGCCCGACAGATCTCCTGGATAGGGATGTCCCTGGAAGCAGCCACCGATGCAGCCGTATGGCAGGTAGAATGAGCTCTTATCCCTCTGGGAGGCTCCTTGCCTGCCAACTCATAGCACAGACCTATGCATGATGTAATCCATCTTGCAATGGTCCGTTTAGCTGCAGGTCTGCCAGAAGCGGCTTCAGTGTAGGTGACAAACAGCTGGCGAACCTCTCCCCGAATTTCCACCGTCCTCTCCTTATAATAGGAGAGAGCACGTCGCAGGTCCAGAGTATGGAGCCTGTACTCAGCGTCTGAGGTGTAGTTAGGGTAGTATACTAGCAGAGTCAACACCTGGTTATGGTGAAACTCTGAAACCACCTTCGGAAGGAATTTCGGGTGGGGGCACAGGACAACTTTGTCCCTGTGGAAGACCAGATAAGGGGAGTCCACCGAGAGCACCTGGAGCTCCCCTGTCCTTCTGGCTGACGTGATAGCCACCAAGAAGGCCATCTTCCACGACAAGTGTGAGAGCTCACACTTGTGCATGGGTTCGAATGGCTTGCCCATGAGCTTTGCCAAAACCAGCAAGAGATCCCACGGAGGTGGAGGTTCACGCACCGGAGGGGATATGGGATCCAGGCTTTTGAAAAAGCACCCAAACACTGTCTCCTCTGCCAATGTCGTCTGACCGTCTCGCACCCGGTAAGCAGAAATGGCTGTCAGGTGCACCCGAAGGGTCGATGACCGTTGACCCCCTTTGGAGAGAGAGAGACCAAAGGTAGTCTAGAATGTTAGCCACAGAGCAAGATAAGGGGTCCAGACTCTTACCCTGACACCAAATGGAAAACCTTTTCCATTTGAAGACATAACAATTCCTGGTCGATTCCTTACGAGATGCCTCCACCACGGTGTAGACATCCTCGGAAAGACCCAGAGCCTGGAACTCTAGCCGCTCAGGTACCAGGCTGTGAGGTGCAGGGATTGAAGGTCCAGATGGAATACCTTCCCCTGATTCAACGATATCAGGTCCGGGCATGTACAAAGCCGCTCCAGGGCCCTGCAGCTGAGGCTGAGGAGATCTGGATACCAGAACTGGCGGGGCCAATCTGGGGCTACCAGGATCACACCGCCTTGTCCCTCTTCACCTTGAGTAACACCTTGTGGATCAAGGAAATGAAGGAAAGTGAGAGGAGGCCTGGGGTCCAAGGCCTCGAAGGCATCCCTTGCAGCGAGCCCTGCTGGGAGGGGGGCATGGTACAGACTCAGCTTGGTGTTCTCCTGGAGGCAAACAGGTCCACCAACAGTTTGCCCCAATGGGAGAACAGATTGTAACTACTCTGGATGGAAAACCACTCGTGGGATGTCTGGCCTAAGCGGCTGAGAGCATCCGCCAGTTGGTTCGAGACTCCTGCCACATGGATGGCAAGGAGATCTGCCTCCAACCAGCTGACAAGGGTCCAGATTCGAGAGCACCTCCTTGTATAGCAGACGGGAGTGCGTGCCGCCCTGTTTGTTGAGGTAGTGCATGGTCGTGGTATTGTCCGTCTGGACTTGAACCACTTGACCCTGGAGCTGAGAAGCGAAAGCTGACAGTGCCAGTCTGACTGCTCTGAGCTCCAACAGGTTGATGTGGCATCGGGACTCCTCGGGGGTCCAGAACCCGTGGGCCCTGCTGTCCCCCATGTGGGCTCCCCAGCCCATAAGAGAGGCATCGGTTGTCAGGACGACCGTCGGCTTGGGGTGGACAAACGGGATTCCTTCCTGCAACCGGTCTGGGACGGTCCACCACTGGGGAGCGTCCCACATCTTCTCGGTTACAGTGATCAGCTGGTCGACGTGACCATATCGCTGAATCCACTGGGCAGCCAGCTCCCATTGGAGGGGGCGCATGTGCCACCTGGCCCAATGGACCACCGAGGTGCACTCCGCCATGTAGCCCAGAAGGCACAGAAAGTCCGGGGCAGGGCGCAAGTACCCAACCAGAAATGATCGGGCAAAAGAGGAAAGAACCTCCACCCTGTCCACCGGGAGCCAAGCTCTGGCTAGACGAGAGTCGAGCTCTGCCTCAATGAAGCCCATCACCTGAGAGGGCACGAGTTCTGACTTGGCCTCGTTGATAAGGAGGCCGAGTTGGGAGCAGGTTCAGAGAGCCAGATCCCTGGACCTCTCCACCTCCTGAAGGGAGGAACCTGCCAAGAGCCAGTTGTCGAGATAAGGGTATATCCGAACTCCTCGACGCCGAAGATGGGCTGCCACCATTGCAATGCACTTGGTGAAGACCCGTGGGACCGATGACAGGCCAATGGCATGGCTCGGAACTCATACAGGGTCCCCTCGACCCTGAAGCGGAGGAACCACTGGTGGGATGGACGGATTGGGACATGAAAGAATGCGTTCTGCAGATCCAGTGAACAGAACCACATGTTTCGCTCCAGAGGTGGTATGATCTGGTTCAGAGTTACCATCCGGAAGGTGTGAGACCTGAGATATTGATTCAGGTCGTGGAGATCTAGGATGGGGCGCCAACCCCCCCATCCTCTTGGGCACCAGGAAGTACCTGGACACGAAGCCTGGGTCTGTAAGAGGATCCGGCACTGGAGCTACCGCCTCCTTGTGGAGGAGCTGAGCAATGTCGTTCCGAAGGGTCGACTGAGTGCAAGCTGAGATCCTTTCCTCCCAAGGGGTGCAGGCTCGGCTGGGAGGGTACTGCTCTAATTCCAGAGGCAGAGCCTGGCCAACCACTTCCAGAATCCACCTGTCCGAAGTGATACCGGACCAGGTGGAAAGAAAGTGATGGAGCCAGCCCCCCCACTGGAGGACCCAGAGCTGGTGTGACGGGTGTAGGGGGTGGCAACCCCTGACCCGTCACTGAGAAGACTTAGAGGAGGAGGAGGAGACTCCTGGACCAGCACCTCGGCCTCCTTTATGGGACTGCTGGGGACCCTGCTTGGGTCTGGGGTGCCAAGCTTGAGCCTGCTGCTGCTTCTGCTGTTGCTGCTGGCCTCCTTGAAAGGAGGGCTGCCTGACCGCAGGGGGAGAGTGCCGAAAAGGCTTCTTCTTGCGCTTCTGCTGGTTCTTGCCCAAAGAACCCTTAGCAGAGGTAGCATCCAAGGTGGCATTGGACTGCTCTATGCGCTGGAGGTGACCAGCCACTCCTGGACCGAAGAGGTTGGTGCCTAGGAAGGGCACGTCAGCTAACTTGTACTGAGTATCCGCCGGAAAGGAGGATAACCTCAGCCAGGCCCTGTGGCGAGTGGCCACTGTGGCTGCTAAGGAGCGGGCACAGGAATCTCCAATGTCCAGGGCCATCTGGAGCTGCTGTTTGGCAACAGCATGGGCCTGGTCACGGACTTGCTTCACCGTGGTCTGCATGTCCCCTGGGAGATGAGGGAGGACTTCATCTAATGACCCTAAGAGGGCATGAGAGAAGTGTGCCATGACAACAGCCGAGCTGGCCTGACGAAGGCCTAAGGATGAGGCCGCACAGACCTTCCAGGAAGAATGGTCCATATTCTTGGACTCCTTGTCCGAAGGGCGGTCAGTGTCGGCTGAGCTACCAGTGCGTCTGAACACAGAAGCAGTCACAAGGCTTTCGGCCGAGGGATGCTCTGTGAACCCCGCCAGGGATCCCATGGGTACCGTATAATTGTGGGCCATGCAAGCAGATGGAGCGGGACAGGAGGCAGGACACTGCCACAGCTCAAGGACCGGGCCAACAATGGCTTCGGCCACTGGAAAGGCCCCCGTCGGGGTATCCCCTCTTTTGAGGATATCCATAAGGGGGTATTCTGCCTTCTTTTGGATAGGCTCCAACGGCATTCCGGTAGATTCGGAAATCAGGAGGAGGATGCCTGAAAGAGGAAGGACCTTCTTCAAACCTGCCACTGATGACTCGTCATCCCCAGATTGAGTGCAAACCAGTGGCATCCAACCCAAAGAGTCGGGATATAACGGTCTCCCGCCTATGTCTCTCTCGATGCGCCGAGGGCGATCGGAGACAACAGTGATGGACAGACGACGGGGCAGTCCGGTGTCTGTCCGGTTCTCTTTCGAGGGAGCCCCTCCCTGAGGCTGCTAGGTGGTGGCTCCACCAAAATCAGTGGGGAGACCGAAATAGGCCAAGCTGGAATACATGCCGCCACATCGGGGAGGGCCAGGCTGGTTCTGGAGGGTCGGCGTCAGCCTGAGAGGTGGGGCCTAGTAACGGCCAGTGCTGCCAGCGGAGCCGGCTTCTGACCAGTCAGAATCAGCTGTTGCCACATGAGATCCTCATAACGTTGACGGAGTTTCTATCGAAGTCTCTCCTCGTCCGAGGAGGATGACGATTGATGGCGACGCCTCTTTCTGGGGTGCTTGTGACCCTTCTTCGGTTTTTCGACCGAAGAGGTCCTGGTCCTCGATCGAAACCGATGGGGTCGGCTTGTTCAATCAGGAGATGCCGGAGACGGAGAGAACCGAAGTTCTGGCACCTTTCCCTCGATCGGGACACCCGAGGGTAGGGTCTCCTCATCAGGGAAGGAAAGGACAGGCGTCCTTTCTAAGAATCGGCGACAAAGGCTCAACTGGTGAGTGATCACCGGCCGCTGTCATTTCCTCGGTCTCAGTGCCTTGGCCGGACGGAAGGTCCGAAAAGCTGGCGGCCGTCGAAACGATCTCGACTGAAGTCGAGACCGCATGTTCCTGGGACTCGGACCTCTCTCGGTCCCAGGAACATCTCCTTCTGGAGGAGGAAGACGACTTGGGGTCCTTGTCCCTCTTCGGAGGGTGAGAGGAGTGCGAGCCCGAGGGCACCTCACCCCTGGTGGGGAGAGACTGGCACAAGTCCCCAAAGGAACCAGAAAAAGTAGAGTCAAGGTTGAGAGGTACAAAACAACTTCAGCTGGCCGAAGTTTGAGCAGCTTCCTCCTTGAAAGCCGCCATCTGTTCCAGCTGTTCAGCGGATCCCGTAGCCATGGAAACCACCCACCTTGCCTCCTTCAATTTCACCGGCGGATTGTGAAGCTCCGGTCTCCCCAATTCTAGGCGCACCTTGCAGTTGTCCAGGATGTTGGGATGGAAGGCCAGACAGATGGTGCAAGAGGTGGTGTCACGTACGACACCTAAGCAATAGACACACGAGAGGTGGGGATTGGTGCACGCCATTTTCTGGCCATAGGGACACCGATGAAATCCGGGGGATGATTTGTCCTCCATGTCCGATGCGCTAGGATTGGAGTTGTGAACTCTAATGAGTTTTAAAGAAATTGGCGGTGAAAACCGATGTTGACAATCCAGAGCCTACAAACTGGTAAGGTAGCATGAGGGAACCTGAATCTTCCAGCGGAGAGGAAGATCTGGTGTCATGGGCCGGAGCCGAGGTATTTACCACCCGGGTGGGTGGGAGAAGCCAGCTTGAAGACTTTCCGTCGAGATTTAAAGGGGAAAGGGACATGCCAGAGAGTGTGGATGAACAACATATCCACGCTCCTAGAATACAATTTTTATTCCCCCCCCTTTTTTTTTTTAGTTACTCTGCGGCTGGTGAGGTGTTACCTATGGTTCATTCCCAGTCCAGTTCAGCCACACAGCCCCTGCACCACCCAAACCCCAAGCTCTACCCCTTTGGTACCTGCTCAACGATCTTTGCCATGGCGGGGACGCAGCCACCACCGCAGGATCCGGGGTCCCAATCAGAGGGACCATCCAGGGAAGAGTCCAGCTGACACCACACAGCAGCCATCATCACAGCACGCCGAGGAGGTTTTTCCTTTTTACCCCACGCTGCGATCGCGTAATGACGCTAACACGCCAGACGTGACGCCCATCGCTACAGCCCTCAATGCGCCCCAGCACTGGTAGTACCTCCGTCACCCCTACAGGCCACTACCGCACCGAAGCCCCCAGATCCCACCCCAGGAGAGGAGAGCTGTCCTCTGGACACTCAATCCTGCTCCCTCCCTGCGACCCCAGCACCAGGCTCGCTCCCCAACCCGGTCCTGGACGCAAGGTGTGGCGTCCAGTGCCTCAATCCTCAGCGCCACCGGGCCGGCCCTTTATTCACTTTTTTGATGAACAAATGCCCCACCCCACCCAAAAAAAAGCAAAAACATAAGAATTGTGTATCAAACTTTTTCATGATGTACTGGCCATAATGTAAAGTTGGAGTGTCCATAGCAACCGCTTAGCAACTACCATGCAAAGTGGAGCTACAGTGGTAATTGCGCAAAAGTTTACCGGTACCATGCACAGCACGTCATTGCGCGGTAGCAGTATACATGTTATTCAATGGGTACTGCGCACTGGGAAAACAACAAAATGTCCATGTAAGTTTACATAAAAAATTAAATAAATAAACAATCTAAAACAAAACTTCCTGCACTGTCTGTCCTAAAAGATCCTATTGCATAAGTGAAATACGTAACAGGGACCTTGCGGAATACATGATTTATTTTCACTCAAGCTGTTTGACTTTGGGCACATCACTAGTGGCTTATGCCACTCTTGAGGTTTCCCAAAGTCAAACAGCTCTTGTGAAAATAAATCATGTATTCCACAAGGCCCCTGTTACGTATCCTTTCTAAATAAATGCATACACACATGCATACATCAATAAATAAATATACTGCCATATAAAATATACAGCTAATTATTTAATTCTTCTGGGCCCCTTGTTCTCCATGACAATTAATTCAGTACTGATTTCTATGGAACGGCTCCTGGGCTTCTGCAGCAGCATTTGTGGCATTAGTTATTTATTTCTGTGGCAGAATGTCGTCTTATAATTGGTTAAAATATATGATGTCATGACCATTACAGCTGGGAGAGAATGGCCCCGCTGCCCTCCCACTCCCCACTGGCAACACTGTGTTAGGAGCCCCGGCATTGAGCTTTGCATGGGGCCCCCACAGGGCAAAAGCCTCCACAGGAGGCCTAAGCGACACTTCGGCTCTCTCAACCAGCGGCGGCAAGCCCACCAGAAACACAGACATAGAAACAGTCCTGGGCTGCTGACAGGCGAGCGCACAACCTCTTACAGACTCCCCATCCGAAAACAAATCCAACACCCGGAGTTCAGAATTTTTTTTAGAGGGGGAGATGTGCCTCAGGGGCGCACAGATGGTCTCTAACTGCAGCATGTGCTGATGGTGAGGAATATTGCGCTGTCTACAGTTTTAATCGCACCTTAGCATGAAATGACACCCGAGGACATAGCTCTCCTGCTATGAATTGTAGCACAATGAATTTAACACCCACATTTACCCTTGCACCGAAAGATATGCAGATGTTCCATATAATGTTAGAGCTGTTTCTAATAAAAATGTAAACAATTCAGCTAACACAGTACACAACTGCCACGTACACCATGCAAGGAAACATTCGGCATTTACAAATGCTTGTTACAATTTTGTGCTAGCACCTATGGCTTGTTGGGGGATAACCTGCAAGCTTGCTAAAATTTTCTTCATGTGCACCACCAAAAGATCCCGGGCAACACAACATCTTGGCCTGCATCAGGACTCTGATATATCTCTTGGGTACCCAGAAACTATTTCATAGAAGGGTTTACAGTCATATCTATAGTTCTTCTACTGGTACCAGTCAGAGTGTTATGCACCCTGTGTAACCTATTTATCTCAATGGGCCCCTTGCTTGGCTGGGTGCGCTGTGTATGGTGTACTGATCAGGGGGGAAGTGTTCAACAGTAACTTACAAGTACTTAACCCATTTTTCCATTTCCAGCTACCCCAGACTGTGTCAGAAAATAAAGCACGGTTTCATTTGTTGACTTTTATCATTGTGTGGGTTTCAATTTGTATATTCTGTCTGAACTATTATTGGGTAACGGTAACAGCTTTTGGTGGTCCCGAGGGGGTGGTCTTGTTCAGCGTTGGGAGGTGGGTAGGTACTGCATCCCAGGGGGTGGTACCACACACAACATGTGACCCACTTATTTCCCCTGAGTGGAGGCACTGTGCTATTTACTATTTTGGAATGAACCTCCTTACTACAGGAGAACAAATGAACCAAACCCCCTCAAACAGGGTGCTCCATTACAGTCATGAGGCAGGGGTGTGAACCTGGTCACCACAGCCGACCTGGGGGGAGTCACACAAATATTTTTTTGGGGGGGTGCTGAAAGTAGACTTTATGTCGCCCATGTGTAACCCCCCTGCAAATGGGGGTTCCCAAAAGACTTCCAGGAGCTTGCTTGAATGCTCCCAGCCTGAATGGTGTTTGGCGTTTAAGCCATTTATCTGTGAGTGTTTTTAGAGCCTCTGATACTGTCTCTTTAAGAGCTGTCTGCTTGCAGACATAATTAGTTTGTATGGGGGGGGGACTGTGTGTTCTCTGCTTGAGTACCACCGAGCTGCTGCCAATTCACTCCATTTTGCAGTCACTAGGAGTGCAAAGGGAACCTATCTGAAAGATGTAACTGTTTGCCAGAAATCATTTAGAGCAATAATGAAAATACAGTTTGTCTAACCTGCTTTCTTTGCAGTCAGAACTGTGTTTGCCTAGTTCCCCATTCTAGTTTTGAACTGCTGAACTGGACCAATCAGTGTGGGTTAAGGTAGCTCTAAAATGGTGCCTTGGGCGAATCAGAACTTGACTCGTAATCTGAGCCAGCCACAAGAGGATTGTATGGGCAGTGACTCTGGGAGATGTAGTTTGGACTTCGGCGCCTTTTTGGACCAACAGGGGCAGTCTATTGTGAGTGACAGCCAATCCAGCCAAGAACTGGGAGGAACTCAAAGCAAGTGCCCGGTTTTGTTTGCTGGAGTTTCAGTTGAGCTCTGGCAGTGAAGAGGGAAGGAGCCCTGTGCTTTTTTGGTGTGCAGTTTTAGTCGGGAAACGCGTGTAAGGCCCCGAGTTCCGAGTTGTGTAACTGCTTGTTAGGACTGAATCCATCCTGTGAAGAGAATCGAAGGATATCTGAAGAGTAGAAACCAGGCTCACCCTGTAGAAGACTGGAGCAATTGCTGAATTGCGCTCGGTTTGTCAGGAACTGAATCTGCTGTGTGTTCTCCCGGGTATTGTGCAGTAATTGCGATCGGGATAGAGAAGCAGCCTGCCTGGTATAGTACTTTCTTTTTACCATATAAATGTGTGAGGAGGCTTGTGTAGCTCAAGTGAAACCTGCTGCCATTAAAGGACTTTTGCCTGTTACTGTTTACCATATAAATGTGTGAGGAGGCTTGGTTAGCTCAAGTGAATCCTGCTGCCATTAAAGGACTTTTGCCTGTTACTGTTTACCATATAAATGTGTGAGGAGGCTTGTGCAGCTCAAGTGAATCCTGCTGCCATTAAAGGACTTTTGCCTGTTACTGTTTACCATATAAATGTGTGAGGAGGCTTGTGTAGCTCAAGTGAATCCTGCTGCCATTAAAGGACTTTTGCCAGTTACTGTTCACCATATAAATGTGTGAGGAGGCTTGTGTAGCTCAAGTGAATCCTGCTGCCATTAAAGGACTTTTGCCTGTTACTGTTTACCATATAAATGTGTGAGGAGGCTTGTGTAGCTCAAGTGAATCCTGCTGCCATTAAAGGACTTTTGCCTGTTGCAGTTTGTCATATAAATGTGTGAGGAGTCTCGTGGAGCTCAAGAGTAGCCCTGCTGACGTTGAAGGACCCTATCTTGTTTGGAGGTCGTGAGTACTAATTCAGGGTCGCTCCCGGTTGAATTGCTACATTGAATCCAAATGGAATTACTGTACTGCTGACTGTTTAACTAATTTTTCTTTTCTCTGTGTGAAAGGGCCCCTACCAGCTGCCACGGTTTGGACTAGCCACTAGGGCTTGGGTACCCAGGGACAGTAACTGGTAGGGATAGGCTAGTGCACAGAGCCATAAATAGATGAGTAAAGTGATAAGCTAATTAACCTGATTTCCCCCTGTCCTTGTTATATCCCCCTAAATAAATCAGAGCTGCTTGTTTCAGCAAAGTTATACTGCCTGAGGTATTTGTCTATGTTAAAGTAGTGTACTGTGATTGTTGCACTGTATCTTCTTATTTTACAGGGGGTCCCAGTGCCTGAACCAGTCCTGGGGTAAGTGTATACTGTGAAGGTAATTCTGATATACTGTGTGGGCCACTAGTGGGAAGAAAGGGGGGTTGCAGTGTCCCAGAGGGCTGTGACCAAGTTAGTTTAACTATTGCAAACCCTGACCTCTGGGTGGAGGCACCCGCCATCGGATCCAGGCCCCTCAACCTGTTAGTGGCAAATCAGGCAGGGGTAGTAGCCCCTGGGATAGCGCCATCTAGGGGTTACACATGTGACCAGGTTTTAACCACTCAGGAATATACAATTATCCCACTGCAGCCCACGTAACGAGAGACAAAGAGAAAGAGAGAGGGAGACAGAGACAGAGTTATAATGCACGGGTGCCTGTGAACAACTATGTGGTAATTCAGCAAGTAAAGTTCGGGGCAGAAAAAGGTACAAGGCCAGAAGCACATATATAAAAGTGAACATACCGTAAGTGGGCAAAGAGAACACTAGTATGGCGGGCCCCAATGCCGTTTCAAGTAATTTCTTCCGCTTGAAACACTGTTAGGGGCAGAGCTAGACATACCACTTTAACTGCATGACACTTATTACAGGCTAGGGGAACAAGTATACACCAATAAAAAGTAAGGAACTTTTAGCTATTTGTCAAATACAGTGGAGGTATTTGATACAAAATGGAGAAAATGGATTATGTATCAGTTACGCACTTATTCAGACTTTCTTCCCTGAAGCTAATCAAATCAATAGTGGAGAAATGTTAAAACGAGACTTGTCTAGTTCATATGATTAATTAGTCCTGATGCTGGGTGAGTTTTTTTTTTTTAAGTCCAATGTATAATTATATAAACTGAATGAATATATCTATGTAAAATGTCTTATATAATGTATAAATGTCCTCGTGCCTAATAAAAAATTTTATTATAAAAAAAAGAAAATTTTGTGTACAACAGAACACATACATCAGACTATTATCACCAGGGAAGATCAGATGTCACCTTATGTTATAGCTCGGGCAATTTCTATATACACTCAGAATACATAAGAGGATATTGCTGTATAAACTAAAACTAGCACCTGCCTAAGAGGGGAAAAGCTGCTCTATAGGAATTTATTAGTTGCTTAAAAACTAACACTGTAAGTTAAAACCTAAAATCTGGCAAACAATTTGCAGTCTGTCCTGTACTGTATTTAGTGTATTTAGAACAACAGCAGAGAGGAAAAGGAATTATTCACCTATTTGTCTCAGCCAGCCCACTGGGAGGAGCCCCATGACCATGAGGCCTGCAGTGGACAAAACCCCTGAGTGGAGTGGTTTCCCCATATCTAAGTGAAAGAGACACTGCAGAGTCAGCTTGGTGCAAAGTACTATGGAACAAATCCATGTGAGTGAGTAATGGTATAAACTATCCACCTTGTCCATTGATTTTTAAACTTTGCCTCCATGCACTGACTAGAATTTGAGAGTTTATCCATTTTGCACATATAGTTCACTAAGGCCCTCCTAGATTAGGAGATAACAAGGATTTAGTAATACATCTTTTAGCCAGAACTAGGACCAAGACCAACAATTATTGTGTGTCACAGTCCTTAACGTCAGGAGGGAAATGTAATACCAATAAAAGGGTCGAGGCGAGGAAAAGTTGCAGTGCAAAGACTTCTTGCAAGATGACTTCTAGGTCCGAAAGATAAAGATGGAATATGGGGCACGAGCACAGTACATGCGTATGTGTGATCATTAAACTGGCATTTTGTATGCTCGTATGAAAGGGCATCGACTGAGATTGGGGATTCAGGAGGAAATCAGGAGACACTTTTCATGTAAGGGTGATGGACAAGTGGAATACTCTGCCTGAGGAAGTGGTATCGTGTAAAACAGTGGGGGATTTAAGATGGGGTGGGACAGAGTGAGGGGGGGTTGCTAAGGGGAGGGGAAGGACAGCTGCAAGTTGAGGGACTAGCTGCACAATCAAGCAGACTCGATAGGCCATGAGGCCTGTTTCTGCTGGCATTTCGTATGTTTGCACCACGCTAACACCAGCAGTGCACAAAATTGCTGCTGGATGACTATAAGGACATTAATGTTCGCTGCCAAGACAACAGTTCACCCGCCTTTCTGTCCAGAGGTAAAACTATGGCTACAGTAACTTGGGTGAAAACAGGTGATAAATAAAGTTCCTTCCCTAATTATATCACTCACTGTAACATCCTGACATCACATCACTGCTTGCTCCATAATGAAGATAGAACTCCAACATGCTTGTGAAAAAGCAGGTTTTCTCTTGTTTTATAGTTTATGTCCCAGAACAGCTCCCTCGTCATGCTCTCTGCTCCCCGATCTCTATGCCGTTTAGGGTTAAAGTGACTTACCAAGATTTGGCTACTACTCATATTTTCTGGTAGCTTATACTGGCGAAAGTAATTTCATGCAATTATCTCAATTGTATTTGCAGTCTGTAGTTGCGTGGAAGGGATCGTAGTTTGGTCACGATAAGGTGGCCAGAAGATCCCTTCCACTTCCTCATTGATCTGTCATGCCCAATTGCTCAGGCACATAATGATAAGTGGCCAGGAAGAGTAAGGGGGCACGCCCCACTGAAGCCAATGGGGTCAAATTCAACTGCATTTTAATACATAATAATGGCCAACTGGAGATTAATAAAGGCCACAGCTCAACTAACAAGGGCCTTGTTACTCAAGCAATGATCTTCATTAATCTCCAACTTGCCACTATTATGTATTAAAATACTACTGAATTTCCCAATTGACTTCATTGGGGTGCATCTCCATGTACTTCCTGGCCAGACATTATTACGTGCCTGAGCGTGGCAGCATGACAGCTCTGTCGGGATGTGCAAGGGATCAACTGGCCACCTCACTGAGGACAAAAAACGATCCCTTACATGAAAATACAGACTGAAATAAAAAGTAGAAAATTGCAAGAAATGACTTTTGCCAGCATAAGCTACTAGAATATGTGAGTACTGGCTGATCTGCAGAAACTTGTAAAATTGCTTTAACTTCAGCTGCTCAGGCATCACTCTCAGCTCCTTTCTAGAAACCTGCAGCTGCGTAAGTCAGTGGCATGCGCGCTGATGCACTGCTCATTCCTTCTACCGCTAAATGACCTTTTGTTTTAAGCTTTTAATTAAGTCTGGTTATCTCACATATCTCTGGTTGGCATCTGGGAGCTCTGAGTTCTCTCGGTCACTAGTTAGCATACCTCGAAGGGTTATGGGTAATGACCATTCCTACGAATATAGCACAGTTGCAGCACTTATTCCCCGAACTGCGTCACTGAGCGACTTCCATTACCCCAGCCTCTCAACAGTAATCATTTAAGGACAAGACCGTAACAGTAGACATACATTTCCTATGGACTGTGAAATAAATCATGTTTTAAATAATGCTTACATCAAGAAACAGTAACTCGCCCACTTGATTTATTCCCATAATATTCATACTGTAACGGAAATCTTCATGTTGAAATGCCATGCAGTTCTTTGGACCAGAGGTTCAAAACATTTCAAGTGCAGTTTGGTTACTTAAGCAAAAGGAAAACCACTTTGGGGGAAGAGGGTACGAAAAACACCTGCCCAGAGTTTCTGAAGACCTCATCAGAATTACGATTAGCTGGCATTTTGTTTTAAAATAAGGGGGCTAAAATGTGCATGTACAACCAAATTACACAAGCATATGGTCTGAACACCTGATCTACTGTCTTTTTCTGCATAAGTTATAATTCTGTTGGGGAAAGCACAATCTGTTGATGTTGAAGTGACTGATCTCAATAATAGAATATTGTGACTTCAGCAGACTGAAAAGCACAGGGCTCCAACTGGGGGGATATGCAGGGGTATGGCATACAGGCAGTTTTTATCTATTTTATTCTTTGGTAACTGGGTAAGGCCCATTAGGCACAGATGCCTGTTTTCAGGGGCAACCCGGGAGCACTGGGGAGGTTAAGTGACTTGCTCACAGTCCTATAGTATGCAAGTAGAGGTTGTTGGAATCAAACCCAGGTCTGTCTGTAGAATGTACCAAGTTAATTCACAGCTTGTTACTCTAACCTCTAGGCTATACTGCCAGCCCCAGTTTAAAAGAGGCCTCTATGTACTCGCATTAGCCTTTCAAATTGTTCTGGAGCATACCCCTCTCCCTCCCCCAACTTTAATCCCAGGAAAAGCATAAGGAGCAGATGAAGCCTAAGATGTAAGGATGCAGTTTTCATTCAAATGTCCTCAGTAATAAGAAATAAGAGGAGATGCATCCAGAAAAGTAATGAAATATCTGAATATTTTAAAGTGTTCCTGTATACAGAAAAAAATGCTTAAACAATACCAAACTCCCCTTCTTCTATTATCAAAATGTGAAGTAAAAAGATACTTTTGCACAAGAAGCCCAATAAAGATATACATTTTTGCTGAGAAAAACTAGGCAATAGCTACTGCCTGGGGCAATTTATGGGCCTACAAATAATTTTCAATGATCTAATGTGCCCTGAAAAATAAAATCAGACTGGCCGATTACTGCAGTAGTGGCAGGGGCCTCAGTGTGAGCCTGCGTCCCAAGCCCACGCTGACTACTGCAAAGCCAGTGTAAGTGGGATTAACCATCCCAGTGGATGCTCTGCTCCTCCAGGGAGGTAGCGAGATCCCTTCTCGATGCAATAC